>JARWLC010000001.1:23940653-25159820 GCA_033318265.1 Phyllotis vaccarum
ACCGTTCCCATGTGTTTTCACCAATCCTGTATTGACTAGTACTCAGACAGCTCTGTGTAGATGCTGAGCATGGCCTTGACTAAGAATTTGTGAAAGTTTGCTATGGAGTGGATGAAATGCCTAAGAGCTGTATTCTCTCTCTGCATAGGCATTTGAGTTATGCTTTGTTGTTTTGTGAAAGCTAGTGCTGAGAGAGTGTCTTGTTTGTTTCAGTTCCTCCCCTGGAAGGTTTTGTAATGAATCGGGTACAAGGTGATTATTTTGAAACTCTACTCTATAAGATATTTGTGTCAATAGATGAGCACACGAATGTTGCCGAGGTAAGTGTGGCAAAAATTTTTTGTAAGCATATGCTGATAATTCTGAGAATGGAATTGTAATTTTCAATTTTGTTTTCTAGCTTGCAAATGTCCTTGAGATAGACTTGTCACTGGTGAAGGTATGTTATTTTTTCTACCTTTCGTTTGTTCTGTGAGTCCTGGGTGGATTTTGCTACTTGATTTTTTTCTTGATACATTACTGATCCTATTGGGTGCTTGAGGAAATCTGCATGGACCAGGGATGGTTACAAAGAGAAAGGATGATGAGAAGCCCCTGAATCTGTTTTCCTCCACATGAGGTAGAATGCTCACATTAATGTGGGCAGCAGGAGGCAGCCTCGTCAGTGTCTGTTAATGCTGCAACTCTGGTCTCATTAGAAGAGTGTTTAGGGAATGGCAGTTCTGGCCATAGTGCTCTGTAGGCAAAACATGAACACTTGCACATCACCAGAAGCTTAGTCTCTTACAGTATTTTTTTCTCTACAAATATTCTGATGTCTGTTTTAATGCAAATTTTCCTTACATTCTTTTCAGAATGCCGTATCAATGTATTGCCGATTGGGCTTTGCCCATAAGAAGGGACAAGTAATAAACTTGGATCAACTTCATTCATCATGGAAGAATGTTCCATCTGTGAACAGATTAAAGTAATTTACTTATTCAGAATGACACATGAAAAGTGTCATACTTTTGAAAAGAATTTTTATATGCAGAAAGTTTATTTACTCACTGTACCATTGAGATGAATTCTATATATGATAGTGCCTCAGTCATATGGTGTGGTAGACCTTCTATATAATCTGGTGAAAATCAAGAACACTTTGTTTAGGTAAAAGGTAATACAATATTTTATAAAATGTGTACATTAGAAGAACTTGGATTCCCTGAAGCCCATGTTTGAATTTTAATTGTGATGCTTTCTGTATGTGGCCAAAGCAATTTGAGAGCTCATCTCAGGTTCGCACTTGTGTCTTGGCCTATATTCTGACCGATTGTTCATAATTATAAGTACATGAGATCATTTATGTGATTTTTTTTTAAAAAAGTGAATATTTTTCATTAATAGGAGCACTTTAGATCCACAAAAGATGCTCTTATCATGGGATGGCGGGGAAAGTAGGAGTCCTGTGCAAGAAGCTTCTTCGGCCACTGACACTGATACAAATAGTCAAGAAGACCCAGGTTAGCAGCAATGCAGTTTAACTTAGAGTTTGTCTGTAGGTCTGCCATCTGTTGAGACAGCTCTGCCTCTCCTTTATAGCCCTGTGTTAGACTTCCTATTTAGTCTACAGTTTGAGTCCTTAAGCATTGTGAACACCATGCTAACTAAGTCTTGCAGATATAAGATAAATAAGAATATGGCATTTGCCTTCTAGGAATTAAGTTGAGGGAGAAGGGAGAGAGTACAAAAAACCAAGCAGTTGTGATGTTTAGCTGCAAAGAAACAAACCCATTTACCTTCAGGAAGAAGCTATGGGTTAGAGTGGCTGCTAGTTCACTGGCCACCGAGAGAAGGCCATTTCAGCCCAAGAGAAAGTGCAGGCTCAGCCCAAAGGGAGACACGGTTTAAAGTTGGGAGTAATAGGATCACAGATACAAAAAACAAAAAAAAACTATGATCAAAAGCAGGAAAGGGGTTTATTTCCACTTACAGTTTATAGTCTATTCAGAAGAGAAGCCCAGGCAGAAACTGCAGAAATCTGCAGGCAAGGATTCGAGCTGAGACCCTGAATAAATGCTACTTACTGGTTTACTCCCCAGGCTCATGTTTAGCTTTCTTAAACTTCCCAGGACCAGCTGCTTGGGAGTGGTACTATCCTCAGTAGTATGAGCCCTCCCACATCCATCATTAGTCTTCAGGAGGCATTTTCTCAATTGAGGTTCCTCTCTCCCCACGATCCTGGCTTGTGTCAAGTTGGCAAACTAACTAGGACATCAACAAAAATTGAAATGTCTTTTAAAATAAAATAAAAACATTCCCTCATCTGATTTTAGGAGTGTATTAAATCTTAGAACTGGGAAGTTGGATAAAGGAGGATTAGAGTTCACGGCCAGTTTGTGCAATATAGTGAGACCCTAACTCATAGAAACTTGAATGTCTTAGGACTACAATATTGCTTATATTTAGTTAACTTTGTTTGGCTATTGGATAAAGTTGAAGCAGAAAATGTATTTTAGGTGATCAGCAAAAAAGGCTTTCATTGACATTATTTGTATTCTAATCTTTTTCAGCCGACACAGCCAGTATAAGCAGTTTGAGTCTGTCCACTGGCTATACAAAGCGTATTGCATTCTTATTTGACTCCACTCTGACTGCATTTTTAATGATGGGAAATCTTTCACCAGTAAGTCAAATGCTTTTTTGATGTGTAAAGTAAAGATGAGTCTTAAAGTACTTTGTAAAAATGTCTTTTAGTTCAGAGCTATCCTGAAAGCAGCCAACTATGTTTTGTGTTTCTTTGAACAGTGTGAGAACTTCCAGTGAGAACTGTGTTGTAGTTAGAAGAGCCAGTTGATCATGTTGTTCATCCTTTAGTTTAAATATATTAGAAAGCATAGTAAATGTTGGTGTGTGTATATATATAAAGGGAAAACCAGAGCTTTAATATTGTGCTTCTTTTTGCAGAACTTGAAAAGTCATGCAGTCACCATGTTTGAAGTAGGCAAACTCTCGGATGAGTCTCTGGACAGCTTCCTTATAGAGCTAGAGAAGGTCAGTACACCTGAGTGGCACGTCTGGAGCTTTCCTGCTGTAGGCAGTGGCAGCTCTGGGTCTCTAGAATATTCCTGCCCTTCTATGTCTACCTCATTTTATCCTGTGGTCCTTATTACTAGACTTCAACACAGTGAATGAGTGAATGAATTCTGGGATGTGTAAGGCGACATGACTAACTCTTAATATGGTTTGATATGCTAAGAAATGGCTGTCTATAGACATCTTAATATGTGTAATATCTTTCAGTTAATTTTTTCCTAACCTTTTATTTTTTTAATTCGGTATGACTGAGGTGAGCTCTAAGGCCGTCTTTATTTATTTTTATAAAGCTTTTATTCCTGTTGTTGTCAATCTGAGTGTCCCTGAGTATCATGCTTATACCCGTCACTATCCCTCTTAGCATCTTGAGGACATCAGCTGTATTTGCTTTTAGCCCCTTCTCCCAGTGAATAAGCCCCATCTCACATGCTTTTGTTGGGGCTTCTTTTCACTGGAGCTTCAGTTTGTCCTCTTCTTTGCATGCTGTGTTATCAGATCTGTTCCTTGGCTAATAGTTTTGGGAGGAATTTGTGATTTACTTAGGGATTTTGTATATTACATATTCTATTTAGAGAATTTGTAGTGGTTTTATAATTTCTTTATGTCATAAATAGGGTTTTTTTCTGTTCTGTAGAATTGTTGCATTTATCACTGCAAAAATTGTGAAATGACACTTATCAACTAGTTTTGTTTTCAGTCTTTATTCCTTATTCTCTCAGATGTGTTTTACTATCTCACTGGACATTTTACATCCTGAACTCTTGATTGTATTTTAGATGAAGTAGAACTGGCTTTAGAACTTTTCCCTCTTTGAATCATACAGGGGACGTCATAGAGCTTATAAAATGTGCTACTTAGCAATTTATTCAGTTGTTAAAATTGTTACACTTGGCGTCCTTTCCATTATCTTCATAGATGTACTACATTAGGAACTGTCTTAGTTAGGCTTTCTATTGCTGTGAAGAGACACCAGGATCACAGCAACTCTTACAAAGGAGAGCATTTAACTGAGTGGGCTTGCTGACATTTCAGAGGTTCAATCCATTATTATGGCAGGGAGCATGACGATGCTCAGGCAGACATGGTGTCTACATCTTGATCAGAAGGCAACAGGCAGTCTACTGAGACCTTGGGTGGTGTCCTGAGCATAGAAAACTTTAAAGCTGTTTCTCATACTTCCTCAAAGCCACATCTTCTTATAGTGCCTTTCAGCTTCATTACATTCAAACTACCTCAGGAACTTATTCAAAATTGGTTAAGGTGATTTGTCTTAGTGTTTCCTGAGTAATTCTTTTTGAATTGCTTTTTGTGTTGTGGGAGACTTTTTTGAGGGACAGTAAATACCTTTATAAATGTGTTACATGATTATTAGGGTAGATGGCACTGACAGTGGTGTTTTTTTGTTTTTTTTTTTTTTTAATTCTATTTTGTCTTGGCTCAGGTTCAGAGTACGGGTGAAGGAGAAGCACAGAGATACTTCGATCATGCGCTTACCCTGAGGAACACGATCCTCTTTCTGCGTCATAATAAAGATCTGGTTGCTCAGACTGCTCAGCCAGACCAGCCCAGTTATGGTATGAAAATCAACTTGATTGTGAAGACAGGACTGTGAACATTCTTCCCAAACTTTCTGCAGATATGCTCGCTCCTCACTTCATTTCAGATAATTTGTAGCTAGCAAACGGGATATATAGCTACAGGCTTCTCTCTGAATGCCCTCAGTGGTCTCTTACCTTCCTTTGCTTTCTGCTCTTTTCCTGTGCCACTAAAATTTGTTGTATTTAAATCTGCTTAGGACTAGAGTTTATTCAAGAAGCTGTTGGTCGTTAAACTTCAGTCATAGCCAACACAAAACAAATTTGGTGGCATCTCATAAAGCTTTGTCTGGACTTTATTACGTCCTCTCCCCTTACAGATGTCTTGTGTGTTTATTACAGTTTCTAGTGTTAGATTTTTATGAGATGTCTGTGTGTGTGAACATGTGTTTATGTGTGTTTATATGTTTCTTGTGTTTTTCTTCTTTTAGTTTGTTGTTTCATTCTATTTCATTTTGTTTGTTTTTATCTTATTATTTTAAGATGCTCGTTTGCATTCTAATGAGAAAAAAAAGAAAGGGTGTAGATTTGGGTGGGTAGGGAGTTGGAGGAGGGTCAGCTGTAATCAGAACATATTGTTTGAGAAAAATCTATTTTCAAGAGAACATCTTTCCAGACTGATCAGTATAAGTTAGGCATAAATCCACTATTTGTAATTTGGTAGCCTAGTACTTTGGAAAGATTTAGAAATTACTCTACATTTATAAATGGGCAATCATAGTTGTAAAAATATTAGAAAGTGCTCCAGTCACTGTGAACTCTATAGTGCCTTGCCTAATGTACATTAAGTTCATTTTATAGTTGAAATTGATAACATTGACTTTGCCTGAAGGTTAGGAAGCCCCTCATTCATTTATGTTTTGGAAATAGCTTGCTTTAAGAACCATTCTTTTTCTACACAGCTTACATGAGATTGTGTTTCACCCCTGTTTGTGTCTGGCAAGGCTGAAACAGATCCTTTCTTTGCCTCATAAATTATTGGCTGAATTGCTCCCATCTGATCAGTCAGAACAAGATGTTTGTTAATCGAACTGTGTTAAAGCTCCTTTGCTGATTCCAGGCTCCCAAAGTTCACACTGACCCACACCATACAGTAGTATATTCTCTGGTATACTGTCCTGTGCCCTGTATCTTGACGTCACTTCTCACCTGGCCTGTCTGCCCTGTGTACCCACTCTGTAAAAACCGTAGGCCACTGTTAGTAGTCTCTGTTGAAGCTGTGCTCCGTGCCCCCCAATCCTTTTCAGCAAAATCTGTCCTAGATACCAAAGTTTTTGTTTGATTTTTCTCATTAGCATCTTTTGTACAGTTTCTTACAGGACAACATAAATCCCTTTGGCCTTTATAATGGTATCTTCTCCCTTCTCTGCTCCCTTTCCCAAGTTACCTCCTCTCCTGACTTATCTTCTTACTTCAGGCTGCAGCCTCTGCTCCAGCAGTGTCTATGGTAGAGGGCACTTGTGCTGAGACTGCACTCTAGCCTTCTCATCTGCCTGGTGTTTCATCCTCCTGTCTGTGCTCTCTGTCCCCTCCACTAGATCACAGGCTCCTTAGAGGGTCCTACTGAAAAATGACAAGAATAAGTGTGGGATTTGGGAATAAGTTTTTTTATCATGGCCTTGGCACACTATTCAGGGCTTATCAGAAATACAGCTGTTGTGTTAAAGCAACTTCTACTGTATCTATGTCCAGCCTGCTGCTGGCTGATTGATGATGATGTTGGTAGCTTTCACAGTGCTGTCCTCTTAAGGACAGATCCAGCTAGGGAATGTTAGGCCGAGTAGTGATGCTCTGTTTTCCTGAAGATTTGATGTCTGGACCCATGTACTGTTCGTCTGCCTTTGGCTGGTGATATTAATTTGATCACCTAATTAATGTATCTCCCATTTTTTTTCATGATATGGTGATTTTTTTTTTTCCCTCCTCAACTAAAAGGAAATCTATGGGAGACATTTCAAGATCTTGTAAACATACTAATCTGATTCCCTGAGATTTAGCATCGGCAGTGGCTCTTCCTCAACCATAGTGGTTGCAAGTTAGTCATACTCCCTGCTCTAACATCACCTCTGAATTTCACAGTTTGTCAGTGATTTGTAGTCATTACTGTTTCAATTATTTCTGTGCTCTAGTTGTCTCATCTCATTTCATCTTCAAATTAGTTTCTGTCTCCTTCTGACATGACTCTCCCCTCCCCCCAATAATACCTTACTTTGTAGAAAAACAGTACAACCTGATCTTACTCTATTAAGCAGTCTTCTCAGAGCCGGGTTTTTTGTTTTGTTTTGTTTTCTTTTCTTTTCTTTTCTTTTCTGGGCAGTATATGAGAAACCAGGGTCTTGGTGCTAGCTATTCTTGGAGCATCTTGGTCCTTTCAGTAGGTTGTACTCACATTTAGGTGCATAGGTGCATTAACTATTTGAAAGGGGATGTAGTTCCCGATCCTCTGAAGTTTGTTCAATCTTAAATATGTCCTTTAGAGAGCAATGGGGTGTGTGTGTCTGTGTGTGTGAGAGAGAGAGAGAAAGACAGACAGACAGACAGACAGACAGACATTGTGGAGTTGTGTTGTATTTAGTTTGCGGGTCCCATGCCCCAGAGGTCTCGGATCCACAGACCTGCCTGGCGCCGCTTATCTGCCCGCCGTCCGACCCACAGACCTGCCGTGCCAGACCCCTCAGCTGCCCAGCCGCCCAGGTCCCCAAAAATAACTCAGAGGCTTATATTAAGTTCATGCTGTTTGGCCTATGGCTCAGGCACATTGCTAGCTAGCTCTCATATCTTAAATCAACCCATTTCTATTAATCCACGGGCCACGTGGCCTCGGCCCGTAGCTCACCCGTGTCTCCTTACATGTCGTCTCTTGGGCGGCTTCCGCGCGGTCTGCCTGACTCCACCCTGCTTCTCTACCTAAGCTCTGATTCTCCTCCCACCTATTTTACAGTACCTGCCATGGTCCAAACCAGCTCCTTTATTTAAAGATACAGCACTCACAAATGCATTCCCACATTTCCCCCTTTTTCTCTAATCAAAAAGGAAGGTTTCAATTTTAACATAGTAAAATTACATATAACAAAATAGCCATCAAGCAAGAATTACAGTTATAATATCTAGTCTACTTGCATTTAGCAAAATTAAAGAAAACATTCTATCTACCTTATCTTTATGAATCTAAAGTTTCATATCTAATATACTTTTTAAATGACTAAGAAAAACTGTACATATAACTATCTAATCTTCAACTACATCAAAGACCACAGAAGGATATAATATTTACCCAAGTAAACCAGAAGTGCAAACGACTTCTAAAATCTAGAAAGGACAGAGATGACACCTATCTGCCTGGACAGTCACCCAAAGTTCCTTTATAAAGTTGGGGCATTCATCTTCAGCCTACAGGCCCAAAGTCTCTTTTCATTTTAGTGAAGTAGGAAATCCGCTCTGCCCATTTTGGCACAGTTTATCCGTTGTTTTTCCTTGAGTCTTGAAGAATGTCTGACAGTTTTCTCTGTAAAGCAGGAACCCGAATGATGATCTTGGCTTGCTCTGCCAAAGTCCAGAGGTCATCTTCTTATGGAACCTGCATGTCTAGTTTAAACAGCATATTGTCAAGCAGTCAATATAAAAACAGTTTGTTCTCCAGTGGCTCACCATCACCACAAATAGATGAGATTCTATATGGAGTTTCTTCAATGCCCACCTTCCTGCCAGGAGCAGACCAGTCTCACTGTCTAGAAAAGTCTAAGCTCTTAAAACATTTTAAATGCCATATTCTGTAGGTCTTAGAAGTATTTGAAGATTACCTATCTAATTGAAATATATCTTTGTATACCTAAAAATCTTAACTAACCTAACTATAAGTTTGATTATCAAAAGTGACTATTAACCTTTATTTCTTAATTATACATTACAATTTTAAAACAGTTACATGAACATCATATCTTAAACAAGAATAGAAAAACACATACAGCATAATAAAATTGACTTTAAATTTGTATCAATAAACCAAAATCTATACCAATGTAAAGCAGTTTGAGATTAACAGCTGATTACCTGTAAATTCAATAATCTAATTTTTTAAAAAAGCATTCACATACCATATCCCCCGTTTTTTCTTAGAAAGAGATTGACTATGACCATTAATCATTTATAATGAAAACAAACATTTAGAAACAATATTTGGGGAATTTGGGCGTTGTTTTTCTATTACTACTTCCTGCTGATTAAGGGGCGTTGAAAGTCTCACGGTTGTTGAGGCTGAATCAGTCTGCAGCTCTGAAGCTGTTCTGGCCATTTCTTTTTATCAGAGGTTTTTTTAGGGGGTCTTGGTTGATGAAACCACATTTGCCTGGAAGCAATCCACAGGTTCTCATCTGTGGAAACAGAAACAGAACTCTTCCAAAGCAATAAATCCTTAGACACAAATTTCAAGATCAAAATACCTTTAAAATATACATTTTTGTTTAACTTAGTAGCCTTTGCAATCCATTGTCTTTTTGCAGTTAGCTCATTAACAGTTAAAAAATTAAAAGAAAACACAATAACAACCAAAATCCAGATTTTGTGTCTATTTTCCATCTTTACGTGGCTTATTATATTTTTATCACTCTATTTCTCGCTTTAAAAACTTTTTCTAACCTCTTTATTTTCTCTCTGAGGCCTATGTACCTTTTACAAACATTGTAACCCGTTTACAGGTTTTCTTTTTATCTGAATCTGTTTTATTGTGAATCCTTAATCATCTTCTAACCTTAAGAGCTTTTAAAATACATTCTCCAAAAAGAAGCACAGTTTTTGCAAATTAGGCTGAATCACTAAGTTTTCTTAAGCGGACCGTAAACAGAGCACACCCAAGAAGGTGCTGCCACGAAGAAAATCTGTTTTTCTTTTGTTCTAAATAAGCAGAAATCTAAAATCAATCACATTACTGAGTCTTTTGTTAGTTTTCAGGAACCCGCCTGATTGTAGCTCACACTGCCTGTCGCCAGCCCGCCGCTGGCGCCATTTTGAGTGTGACCCGGACCATGCTTTGTTTGTACAAAGACCCGCACCACACACACAATTTGGAAGCTGCCCTGGCTCAATTTCTGCGATCTAGAACTCTTTTTAATCTTTGTCAGGCTCTAAGTGGATAATCGCCCCACGTTGGGCGCCATCTGTTGTATTTAGTTTGCGGGTCCCATGCCCCAGAGGTCTCGGATCCACAGACCTGCCTGGCGCCGCTTATCTGCCCGCCGTCCGACCCACAGACCTGCCGTGCCAGACCCCTCAGCTGCCCAGCCGCCCAGGTCCCCAAAAATAACTCAGAGGCTTATATTAAGTTCATGCTGTTTGGCCTATGGCTCAGGCACATTGCTAGCTAGCTCTCATATCTTAAATCAACCCATTTCTATTAATCCACGGGCCACGTGGCCTCGGCCCGTAGCTCACCCGTGTCTCCTTACATGTCGTCTCTTGGGCGGCTTCCGCGCGGTCTGCCTGACTCCACCCTGCTTCTCTACCTAAGCTCTGATTCTCCTCCCACCTATTTTACAGTACCTGCCATGGTCCAAACCAGCTCCTTTATTTAAAGATACAGCACTCACAAATGCATTCCCACAGAGTTGTGTACATGACTTTGGTCATACATGGAGTTCAGAGTACAGCTTTTCGGGAATCAATTCTGTCCTTTTGTGGACTCTAGGAATCAGATTCAGGTAGACAGGCTTATGTACAGGCACTGTTCATTACCTTCATAGCTATCTCTCCAGCTCTAAAGAGCAATAGGATATGATGTTTTTCAGAAGACTGGGGGCAGTGGTTGCTTACGCTGTATGCTGAGTCCTTGTTTTATGGACCGGCAGTTTAGGGCACAAATTTCTAACCTTGGTGCTAGAATCAGATCTGGGCTGTGATTTTTCTCTAGAGCAGTGACTCTCAATTTTCCTAATGCTGTGATCCTTTAGTACAGCTCCTCATGCTATAGTGACCTCCTCTCCAACCATAAAATAATTTTCATTGCTGCTTCATAACTGTAGTTTTGCTACTGTTACAAATTGTAATCTGTATGTTTGTGTTTTCTGATGGTCTTAGGCAACTCTGTGAAAGGGTCACTCAGCCCCTAAAGGGGTTGAGATCCACAGATTGAGAACAACTGCTCTGAAGATGGCAGTCTGGGGGAGAAAAGGACACAGCTGTCCTTGACACCTTGGCTCTCAAAATACTGCAGAGTGGCTTGGGATGGAACTGGAATGAACAGTGTGATTCCTTAAAGAGAGTCTGAAGAAGGCTCACTAGAAGACAGCTTTCTGCACCAAAAATTTGAGCCAACTCTTAAAAAATGTCTTGGTGGTAACTTGATACTTTGTAGTAGTTATCATACCTTTAAATAATAAGTCTTGATATAAATGCCCCAGGGCCTGTTAAATCTGCACAAGGTCTTTTATATATATATTATGGCTTCCAGTTTAGCAATTTTGGGGATTCCTGAGTGTGCAAATGAGTAGGTTTTTGATTCTTGTGTCTTCTCTTGGGCTCTTTTTCTTCTTTTTCTCTTGTTCAGTTTGATGTGGTAGTTTTTGTCTTATCATTTTATTTGGTGCATTTTATTTCATCTCTTAGAAGCCCATTTTTTAAAAAATGAAAGAAGGAAGTAGATGTGAATGGGAAAGGAAAAGAGGAGAAACTGGGAGGAGTAGGAACTTTAGACATATTTTAATTGCTATTATCCTTACGTGAGAAAAGAATCTATTTTCAATAAAAAGAGGGGGAAAATCTTAAGGCAGTGATCAACAGTTTATCTTTAACATTTTTGTTTTACATGGTCAAGCCTTTATTCCGTATGTACTTTTAATTGTTACTTAGGTTTTCCCCTGGATCTCTTACGCTGTGAAAGCCTTCTTGGTTTGGACCCAGCAACTTGCAGCAGAGTTCTAAACAAAAATTACACATTGCTTGTTTCCATGGCACCTCTTACCAATGAAATCCGGCCAGTCAGCAGTTGTACCCCTCAGGTAATGACTCACTTGGATGATCCAGGTGGGAAATTCATTCATTCTTTCCTTTCTTCTTTCTTTTTAATTATTTAACTATTAATACAATTCCATTTATATACCTTTCAACCCCTCTCCCCAGCCCCATCTCCTATCCACTCCTTTGTGGGAGATTGTGTTGTTTCATTGTAAATAATTATCCCACCCACTGGTTTAATAAAAAAGCGCTGATTGGCCAAAGGCAGACAGGAAGTATGGGCAGGGCTGCCAGACTAAGAAAACTCTGAGAACAGGGAAGCACAGAGCAGAATGCCAGAGAGAAGCCAGAAGAAGCAGAGGACAACTATGCTGCTCTAAGAAAAAGTACTGAGCCGCATGGCTAAACAGGATAAGAGTCATGAGTTAGATTAAGGGTAAAGAGTTAGCAAGTGATATGCCTGGGCCTGAGGTTGATCAGCCTAGAATTATTGTAAGCATCTTTGTGTGTCTGTGGGCCTAAACTTTGAGGCTCGGCCCGAAAGTCTGGGCCAGAAACCTCTTACTACACTCCTCAAAGGGGATCAGGCCTCACCTGAGTAGTCCACCAGCTAACATAATGAGTTGAGGCAAGGTCCATCTCTTCTTCCCTATATAAAGGCTGAGCAAGGCATCTCCCCACAGGGAGTGGACTCTAAAAAGCTAGTTCATATATCCAGAATAATCCCTAGTCCTATAGCTAAGGGCCCGTTAATAGCTTGATCAATGCAACTGTCTCCCTCTTTCAGAGGGTCTAGCTTGGTCTCGTGCAGCTTTCTGGTTGTCAGTCCAGAGTCTGTGTGTTCCCATTAGTCTGAGTTAGCTGCCCCCACTGTTTTCTCCACTGTGTTTACTTCATTAAAGAAACATGGTGGTTTTTCTGTTGTAAGGTGCTGTCATATTCAAGTTGTGAAGTGTAATTGGTATATTTAGCTTGTGTATCATTAAGTGACTTGTGGCACATTAGATTAAAAATATATTAAAAGAACGTTTTGAATGCTCCAGAAATCTTGTATGAATTTAATTAGGAAAATATTAGCTGTTTCAGAAAAGTAGAGTTGTGATGCTAAAGTTAGCTGAGAAGAAAAGGTGGACTTTGCAAGCTGAAACTTTGTAGTTAACCATAGAACTTGTCAGAATGACTACTGTTATTTGCTTTTGAAGACTAAATGAGATACATGTCTTTATATACTTGGCAAGGAAGATGTACTTGTAACATTTTCAGAGAGTGTACGTTATACTGCTATGCAGTGGTCCCTCTTGCCCAGATTCCTGAATGTGCGGGTCACCATGATAGAGAAGGGAGGAAGGGATTTTGGTACCAAATTTAGTTGTTTGCTTGCTACCTGTGTGCTCTAGTTGCCTCAGATCACTCAGCCCCAGGCCAAAATTTTGGTGTTGAATTCCCAGCAGTGGTCCTAAACTTGCTTTTAACCAACCGTTTTCTTTTTACCCCTTCCCACTTAACTTAGTATATTCTCACAGTAGGACTCTATGAGCTGCCTGCAGAAATGGGAAAATGGATGGAGGGATATCATCCTTCTTTCGAAAAATAAATGATGATGATGATGATAACTACTACTCTAATGTGGAGCTTATTTGCCAGGCACTAATTTAAGCAATCATATAACATCTTCATGTGGTAGCTATTTTCTTGTGCTTTTTAGAGGGAGCAAATGAGGCAGAGTTTAAAGAACTTTGTTGAGGTAATATGGTTGGAGGGATGAAGCCTAGATTTAGACCAAGGCAGTCCACTCCAAAGTTCAATCTTTTTAATAGTGCAGTGATTTATGGTATGTCCCTTTAATCCTAGTATGAAGATAAAATTGTCCTATTGGATTAATTAGCACTAATCTTCATAAGGATAATAGCAATTAAAATATGTCTAAAGCATCTCTACCTAGAAGATTATACTTGGTCATTTGTGAAACTTGACTTACCTATTTTATGGTTATAGCATATTGGACCAGCCATCCCAGAAGTGAGTTCTGTCTGGTTTAAGTTATATATCTATCATGTCACTGGGCAAGGACCACCATCTCTCTTATTGTCCAAAGGTACAAGACTTCGGAAACTGCCAGATATATTCCAGGTATGTATGTGAGGTTTTTTCCTCTTTTTCTGTTCATTTTGTTCTGTTGAGGATTGAACCCAGGGCCTTATGCATATTGGACAAGCACTGTGAACTGTTTTAAGGGAAAATAGAAATTGTTGGGGTGTATTAGATTACTTTCTTAATTTCCCCCTTCTTTTAAAGTACCATTTCATGTGTTATTCATCTTTCCAATAGGGTTATGATCGGCTCCTTATAACCTCTTGGGGCCATGATCCTGGGGTAGTTCCTACATCAAACGTGCTCACAATGCTGAATGATGCTCTAACACATTCTGCAGTGCTAATTCAGGTATGTTTTGTCTTGGTTGCAACAAAATAAATTTAGGTTTTTAATCACATATCATACTGCCTGCGTGCAATTGAATTGTAGTCAGAGGACATTTACTTCAGAGTTGATTTATAAGGTCTTGGGTCTACAGGACCATTTTTTTGTGTAAAGTAGACAATAAATTTGGACCCACACTTTAATCAAAGCCCAGCTGTGCAGCAATCTTGTGGGTTTTTGTTTTTTGTTTTTTTTACAATAACTTCATTGATCTGTAATTCACTCAGTATAATTAAATGGTCTTTAGTTTATTTACAGATTTGTGCAGGGTTTAGAAATGAACCCTATTCTGTTCATCTTTACCCGCCTCCATTCTTCCTAAACTTAAATAATGTTACTAAATATAGACATTTGTAGAGCTTATTCTGGACATTTTATATATATGGCCTATGAAGTGCTGGATTTTGGACATGTTAGGGATCAGGCAATTGAAAATATTCCGAAATTCAAATGAGAGGCTTCAGGAGAGAGATGTCTGAAGTGTCGCCTCAGCATATAGGTGGTAGTGGAATCCTTGAGAATGAAATTAGGGAGAGTGTGTGGTAGGATAGAGATAGGTGCCAAACTGGGATGTACTGGACATGGACTTAGGTGAGACTGTCCAAATTCAGATCTTGGTTCCACTGCTGACTGTTATTTCAGACGAGGTAAATGACCTCTTTGGATTCCAGTGTCTGTAGCTATCAGCTGGAGATAATAGAACCCCCTGTCTTTCTCAGGTTGTTGAAGAAATTGGCTGAGATGGATAATTGTCATAAAGTGCCTGGCACAGGGGCAGGCTGAGAGGATGTCATGTGTGTGATGAGGTGAGGCAGCTGTGGGCATTGCTTCCTCTTTTGTTACTGTTGTGAGTTACCACTCACTTTGAGTATCCTTTTCCTTACCTATAAAATGAGGATGATTGTCAGGGTCCATTCTACATGGAATATTTAGTAAGTCAGGACAAATAATAGGTATTTTGTTGTTTTGGTATCATAAAATATGAATAGGAAAAGATGGGTTTATTAGTTATTTTCCGCTTTGCTGCAATAAAATACTTGGCCAAAGCAACCTGAAAGGTTTGTTTTGACTGATAGTGTGAAGGGAGATCCATCACAGGGGGGCTGTGGTAGCAGGAGGAGGCTGGTGACATGGCATGTAGTAGGAGGTGAGTGCTTGTTCTCATGGAATGTGGCTTCCCACCTCAGTTAACCTCATCTATGTGCTTCCCTATAACATGCTCACAAGTTTGTCTCCTAGGTCCTGTCACGCTGCTGACAGAAACTAACACTAGGTGAATCAGATAACACCTGCTGGTGAGATGTCTGTTCACAAGCTTTGCTCTTGCTAGAAAGAACACTTATGAAAAAACTTCCCTTGTTGGAATTTGAAAAATACTGCAATTAAGATTTTTAATAAAACTGTAACTTTATTTACATCTTTCTAGTTTTAGATTAAATAAGTATCTGTGGCATAGATGAGAGATGTCTGTCAGAAGTACGTTATAAACTGCCTAAATGAGTGTAATTTTGTACTTAGTATAGTTGCATATTGAGTGTGATTTTTTGGATATATATTATCGCTATCCTCCTTCCTCTCCTGCCCATCCCCTTTTCTTCACTCTCTTCCTTCAATGTCATTTTGAATCAAGATCTCACTTACATAGCCCAGACTGGCCTTGAACTTGATGTGAGCCTCTTTTCTCTGCCACCCAAATGCAGGGATGATAGGTGTATGCATCTGTAGTAGTTTGCTTTTCTGTTACTGTGATAAAACACACTGACCAAAAGCAACTTAAGGGGGTAAGGATTTATTTGGGCTACACTTCTAGGTCACAGTCCATCAAAAAGCAGGAGCCCAGAGGAACACTGAGTACTAACTTACTCATGCTCAGCAAGCTTTCTTACATAGTCCAGCCACCCACAGTGGGCTGGGCCTGCCTACATCAATTAACAGTCAAGACAATGCCCCGGTCTGCTGGAGGCTATCCTTCACTCTAGGTTTCCTTTTTCTAGGTGACTTTATGTTGTGTCAGGTTATAATAAAAATTAACCAGCACAGCACCACACCACACCCAACTAACTACATCAGAATTTTCTTGAATTTAAGTAACAGGTCATTTTTTTTTTAAAAGAAATTTTTTTAAATTTGTTTTACATACCAATCACAGATCCCCCTCTCATCTTTCCTCCTGTCCTCCCCACCCCCGCCCCCCAAATCATGCTGTGCAAAGGTGTCCCTCTTCCATAAGTAATGGGCTCCAAAAAGCCAGGAGTAGATCCTGATCCCAGGGGCCCTTTAAGCAGACCAGGCTATAACTGTCTTCTAGTCCAGTCCCATCCAGGCTCTACAGCTGTTGGTCTAAAGTTCATGACTTCCCACTAGTTTGGTTCAGCTGTCTCTGTGGATTTCTCCATCATGATCTTGACCCCCTTGCTCAAATAATCCCTCTTCCCTCTATTTGGCTGGACTCCTGGAGCTCAGCCTGGTGCTTGGCTGTGGATCTCTGCATCTGCTTCCTTCAGTTACTGGATGAAGGCGCTATGATGACAAGGTATTCACCAATCTGATTACCAGGGTAGGTCAGCTCAGGTACCCTCTCCACTATTACTAAGTCTCCATTCCACTATAGTCTAAGCTGGGATCATCCTTGTAGAGTCCTGGGAACTTCCTAGCACCAGGTTTCTTTCTAAATCCATGATGTCTTCCTCTATTAAGATATCTCTTTCAGTGTTCTCCTACTCTGTCCCTGTTCCAGCTCGACCATCCCATTCCCTTATGTTCTTTCCCATCCCCCAGCCCCCAGTTCACACAGGAGATCTTAATTATTTCCCCTTTCCAGGGTGATCCATGCATCCCTGTTAGGGTCCTCCTTGTTAGCTAGGTTCTCTGGGAGATGTAGGTTGTGGTCTGATTATTATTTGCTTCACATCTAGTATCTACTTATGAGTGAGTACATAACATGTTTGTCTTTCTGAGTCTGAATTACTTCACTCGAGATTTTCTAGATCCATCCATTTACCTGCAAATTTTCATGATGTCATTGTTTTTTTACTACTGAGTAATAACCATGTTGTGTAAATGCACCACATATTCTTCATCTATTCTTCAGTTGAGGGGCATCTAGGTTGTTTCCAGGTTCTGGCTATTATGAATAATGCTGCAATGAATATAGTTGTGCCAAGTGTCCTTGTGGTATGATTGAGCATCCCTTGGGTATATGCCCAAGAGTGGTATCATTGGATCTTGAGGTAGATTGATTCTCAATTTTCTGAAAAGTGGCCATACTGATTTCCATAGTAGTTGTACAAGTTTGCATTCCCACCAGCCGTTGAGAAGTGTTCCCCTAGCTCTACATCCTCTCCTACATAAGCTGTCATCAGTGTTTTTGATCTTAGCCATTCTGACAGTTGTAAGATGGTATCTCAAAGTTATTTTTAATTGGATTATTTGGGGGGTTGGCCTCTAGTTTCTTGAGTTCTCTATATATTTTTGAGATCAGTCCTCTGTCACATGTAGGGTTGGTGAAGATCTTTTCCCATTCTGTAGGCTGTCATTTTGTCTTATTGACTGTGACCTTTGCCTTATGGAAGCGTCTCTCAGTTTCAGGAGGTCCTATTTATTAATTGTCGCTCTCAGTGTCTGTGTTACCGGATAAGAATTGGTCCTGTTCTAATGTGTTCAAGGCTCCTTTCTACTTCTCTTCTGTCAGGCTCAGTGTAACTGGAATTAGTTTGAGGTTTTTGATCCACTTGGACTTGAGTTTTGTGCAAGGTGATAGACATGAATCTATTTGCATTCTCCTACATACTATCATCCAGTTATGCCAGCACCATTTGTTGAAGATACTGTCTTTTTTCCATTGTACAGTGTTGGCTTCTTTGTCAAAAATCAGGTCTTCATAGGTTTAGGTGTGCGGATTAATGTCAGGGTCTTGAGTTTTATTGGTCTACATGTTAGTTTTTATACCAGCACCAAGCTGTTTAGTAACATCTCCTTTAAGGGTAAAAAATGAATAGTTCTTCAATATTTACTTAAATTCTTTATTATAATAATACTGGATATATATAAACATAAGATTAAATTGTTCATGTTTATTATTCTTATTTTTATTTTGTTAATGTTTGGATATATGTAATCATAAAATTAAATGGTTCGAGTTTATTATTCTTATTTTTATTTCATTTATTTTGTTTATTATTATACCACTGAACTCTGGGAACTAAAGACAAAATTTTGAAACCAGTTTAACTGAAGATTAATTGAATGTGATAAATAATTTATAATGTGAGGAAATTAATTTTTTAAATAATACTTTATTCTTTGAGAAGCTCATACAATATTTTTAACATATTCATCTCCCAGACCTCCTCCTAGATCCATCCCACCTCCCTACCCACCCAGCTTCATATTCATTCCTTCTCATTGCTCTCTTTCTCTCAAACCCACTAAATTTGCCTTGTGTTGCTCAACTACTCCCAGGTATGGGGCCTGCTCTGGAGTATGGTCATTATACTAGTGCCATACCACAAAGCTAATTCTGCCTTAGCAGCTATAAATACCAATAGCCCTTCACCTAGGGGTGGAAATTTATGCCGATTTACTATCTTCCTTCATGTTAGGATTTTTGTCTTTTGCATGCTGTCACAATTGCTGTGAAGTCATGTTTGTCCCTACTCTGTTGTATAAGGAAAACAGTTTCCCTGAAGTCATCTACCACCTCTAGCTCTTACCAGTCCCCTTTCCACATAGATCCCTGAACCTTGAAGGGAGGGATTTATTATCTATGTCCCATTAACAGCATAATATCCATGTCCCAAAGTCTCTTCTCTCATATTGGCCAGTTGAGAATCTCCAAGTTAATTGCCATCTATTGCAAGAAGTTGTTTCTCTGAAGAGGATTTAGAGATATATTGATCTTTATATTGATATTGTATTAAGTCCTTAGGACTTAATTGTTTTAATGCTGATAATTGTTTAGCAAAAAAATAGTTCTTTTCTAAGGTCTATGACTTTCCTGGCCTCTTGGCCACATTAAGTGTCAAGTATTGGTACCATTTTATAAAGCAGGCCTTAAATCCAATCAAAATGGTTGGTTACTCCCTAACATTATTGCAACAATGGGCATATTTTGCAGGCAAGTCCCTACTGTAGCTCACAGGATTCACATCTGGGTGAGGATGTTTTGATGTATAGCACCTTTCAGCACTTTGAAGGGTAGCCGGTAGAGCTGAAGGTTCTAGGTGTGTACTCACTTGCTTTCTCAATGTTCTATGATTCAAATAAGTGGTGTCTTCAGCAATAGGGTCTCACTGACAGTTTCTGGAGGATAATCAAGAGCATTGGCAGTAGCTTGTTATGTTTGGGAGTCTCTGGGACTCCATTAGCCAACAGCTCAGAACTCATTTCTGATTCTAGAGATGGGGGGACAGACAGTACCCTAACAGAGGAAATCAATTCTAAATGTTTAAGTCAATAGTCACAGGGGAAAGTCACTTTCCTTTTAATTAAGTTGACAATTCTTGTCTTTCAGATAAGATGATCAATTTTAGCTTCAGCTGTATCCTATCTGCAGATGCAAGCTAGAGGTTCCCTGTGCTTCTTCGTTGATTAGAAATCCAGTTGAGATTATTGAGAGTTCTTTCTTTTTTGCAGCTGAACTGAAAGTATATACCATAATTTATTAACCAATCCTCTGTTGGGAGGCATTTTGGTTGCTTCTGGTATATATTACTAGCGAGGGTCTTTGAAAGCCTATTTTTTCCTTGCAGGAGTTTGAGTTTGTATTCCAGCTAACTTCTTTGCCTTCCTTATTTTCCTAGAATTAAGAAAATTCTGAGCATATATGTACTTGAGTTCTCTCTTGGCTCAGGCCTGTCTGACTTGCCTGTTAATTAGCCTTCTTCTTTTCATATGTTTCGTTTGAAAAATATTGTTCAAGAAGTTAATAAGCATGTACGATTCCTTGCTAGGGGAGAAATACAGAATTGTCAAAGGCATTTTGATGGACTCTCATTGTAGAGTGTGCCATGATGTAGCACAACTTCATTGATTGTCTTCAGCTATTGGAAATGTTGGTTTCTCATCCACCTTTCTACTTGCATTTCTTTCTGTTCGTAGGGCCATGGTTTGCATGGGGTAGGAGAGATTGTCCATGTACCGTTTCCATTTGATGAAGCAGAGCTCCAAGGAGGTACCTTTTCAATTCTATCATTTGACTTTATCATTATTCTTGTCAGTAAGTGGTGGAAAATGACAGGAAGTGGCTTTTTACATTTTTTTAATTCTGTTTTTGCTACTTAGCTGTTAAAAGAGTTGGCAGAAGGTAGTTTTCAGTTGTGTGACTTTCTGCCAGTGAACTGTTAAGGCAGCCAGTGAGAACTTCTCAGAGTGCTGCTGTGCCCTAGAGATGAAGAGAGTATGCTCGTATTCTTTTAGATGGAAGGTTTTCTGTATGTGAAGCTGCTTAGTCCATTTATTGTTGGTTTATGTGAAGATTGGGAGAGAAGACGAGCCACCAGGAACAGTTATGCTTAGAGAGTTTAACACGCGTTCTTTTTCAGAGCACTCAAGGCAAAGTTTGTGATGTGTGCACTTGGTCCCGCATGTGTGCGTGTGTGAGTACAAATGCTGTTGTTCTCCAATTCTCTAGTACTTTCACAAAAGGCTTATTTTGAAGATGCCAGACACTGACATCAGGATCTTTTGCTTTACAAAAATCTCAAGAACTGACTAATGAGAGCTTGTGTAGATTATTTATGAAAAAGAGCTATCTTCTTTTATTTCTTCATTGAAATCAGTCATATTTAATGTGTAAAAGTAGCTCTAAAATAATAAATATACATTAGTTTTTAGTGTTGTGTTATATGATAAAACTTGATTAATGTATTGTTACTGGTTTGTTCCTAGAGTTTACACGTGCCAGTATGGGTGTTCATAAAGCATTGCAGATTTTGAGGAACAAAGTGGACTTGCAACATTTCTGTGGCTATGTCACCATGTTGAATGCTTCTAGCCAGCTTGCAAGTAGAAAGCTCAGTGACGCTTCTGATGAGAGAGGTCAGTCACCATTTGGATTCTCTGGTTAAAATAGCTGGGTTTGAGTTTAGCACAGTCTTTATGTGTAAACCACAGCAAACCTCTGTGGAAATGTTTCCATGAAGAGATATGATCTTAGATACAGAATGCCTTTGGCTCAGCCTTTTATGATTGCGTCTGCGTTCATAGGATTTGAATTAAATTAGCTTTGGGGAGTGATAATTTCAAAACTCATGCTATTTTGTAAAAACATTTTCAAAATAGACTGATTTACAGATTCTATGAATTAAACTTTGGAAATGACTCTTATATTCATTTTTTCCCTCTCCTTTCTTCATAACAACAAACTATTTTTATTTTATGTGGGCATGTATATGTACACTATAGCTGGATGCCTGGGGAAGCCAGAAGACGGTGTTGGTTCCTGTGGAATTGGAGTTAGAGGCACTTGTGAGTCTATGTAGGTGCTTGGACTTGAAACCAGGATAGATCCTAATAGTTGGCATTTTTCTTGTGAATATATACCTTGGTTCACTTACCTATCTCTGCAGCCCCTCTTCTTTTTTAGTTCTCAACTTAGTTTGGACCTTGATAACTTAAAAAGCCATGTTGCAACCATTTCCTGTGTAGCCTTCCTCCTATCTCTAGATTTTCCTGCATGTCCATAGCAAATCAGCTCTTGCTTAACAATTGTTTCTGCTCTGACGCAGTATGTATTTAACTTTGCTTGTCGTGGTGCCAGCTCTGATCCACCAGCTCTGAAAGTGTCAAGTGACTGTCTTTGGTTGACTGTATTTAAAGATCCTTTTAGTTTCAGTTCCCAGAAAATGTGGTTAGTAGTCAGCCAGTGGATTGGATTGTACACTTTGAGTTTTGGGTGTACTGCAGTTCAGTTTTTAACATCATTTATTCCACAGATGTTTAAAAAGCAATAAATTGTTTTAATTCCTGGGAGCATTTAATTTTTTAAGTCCAATTTTAGTCCAAAGCATAAAACCTCATTAGGGAAGATAAATGAATCGCCTGCACTGTGTAATTAAAAAGCTGATAGGGCATAAGGAACTGCTTGGAGTATGCATGGGAGAAGAGAAAGCGTATCTTAACCTAAGGAGCCATGGGGTGCCTCTTAAAGAAGGCAAAGTTTGAGCTGAGTTCTGAGAAGTGAGAGGTTAGTCAAAGGGTGATTGCTGTTTGTTTTTTGTTTGGTTGGTTGATTTTTTGGGGAAGGGAATTAGAAATCAGAAAGTTGTGTGAATCGTTTTAGCCAAAAGAAAGGAGCTGTTGGTGACTGAATGAGTGAGTACAGAAGGCGGCTAGGGGATCTCATGTTGCTGAAAGAGGGATTCAGAGAAGAATTTTGCAGAATTACTCAGTCTGTCGTGCATATTTCAGCAGACATGGGATGGCTTTAGATGAAAGTGGAAGTCTGAACTTGAGTTCTGCTTCATGACTTTGGATGTTTTAGGTCATGGTTGATTTTGTCCTTAGGAAATTTTACACATATGGTAAGATATTAGTATGGCTGGGTATCAGTAGCATCCTTTTCACATTCACAAACTTACTTCTAGATTATGTGTCAGATGTCTACTGCTTAAGACATCTGTTAACCTGTAAATCATTTGATGAGAAAGAAGAAAGAGTAAATGACATGTGTGTACTCTAATAACATTTGACTGCATCTTTCTATGGGTTGTGTGGATAACTGTAGAGAGTTGTCATATCCTGGGCTGCCCTTAACAGATCTTTCTTTTTCTTCTTTTAATTTTACGTTTTTATTATTTGACAATTGGTTTTAAAATTTTTTCTGTCATCATTGTTTCCTAAAGTCCTCTTTGTGCTAAGACTTATTGATAATTTCTGCTGAATACTAGAATCTTTATAGTGTTTTATATCCTTTAAATTATTAGGTGAGCCTGATTTGGCTTCTGGTTCAGATGTAAATGGGAGTACAGAGTCATTTGAAATGGTCATTGAGGAAGCAACCACAGATTTGACAATAAAACAGAACTCTGGTAAGATGTTAAAAATCTTTGCAAGTTAAAAATCTTTTTGCAAAAGTCTTTATTAGATTTCTTTCTGGGGCTTAACTTTTCTGTTAAGCTATTTGTATGTGTCTTATTATTTATAATGGGGCTTTTGTTTTAATATTCTTCTAAGAAACATGTTCATGCACTTAGAATAATTGAAATAATACAAAGTTAAAGCTGAGAATGACTTCAGTTTTATTATTTATATGATAAATACTCGATTTATTTTATCATCTTGCAGATGTCCTCTTATACCCTTTTTGAGCAAATGATTACCTGGAACATTTCATGAAAAACTGTGTATCTTTTCCCAAGACATATGTACATAATCAAAAGACATGCTCTTCCACTTTGAGATTGATCCCTGGTTGAACTCACTGGGTGCCATGAGGGTGGGAGGGCTTTAGGGCCTCGGTTTAAACAGAAGACTGTGCTGTTCATACAGAATATGTATGTTGTTTCAAGCTGTCTATGTTTTCTTAGAGGTCACAACAGAAGCGGATTGGGTTCCTCTTGAGCTGTGTTTTGGGATTCCTTTGTTCAGTTCTGAATTAAACCAGAAAGTTTGTCAGAAAATAGCTACACATGGTCTTTGCAGAAAAGAGAGGTAAGGGCTTGTGTTCATCTCGGTTTTTAAGCTGCTGTCCATGTTGCTGTAGCTTGCATCTTGATAATTCACACATTGTCTTAGTTAGGGTTTCTATTGCTGTGAAGAGACACCATGACCATGGCGACTCTTAAAAAGGAAAACATATTATTAGGGCTGGTTTACAGTTCAGAGGTTAAGTCCAGTAGCATCATGGTGAAACATGGAGGTATTCAGGCAGACATGGCTCTGGAGAAGGAGCTGGGAGTTCTACATCGTTATATGCAGGTAACAGGAAGTAGTTTGTCTCACTAGGTGTAGTTTGAGCATAAGAGACCTCAAAGCCCACTCCCACGGTGACATACTTCTCCAACAAGGCCACTCCTGCTCTAACTTACATTACAATTTTGGTGACTTCCTAAAACAATTTTTCATCTTGTATAATTTTTGACCTCATGGCAGCTCTAATCCTTAGGGAGTGGTTTCTCAGAGGCAATGCAGGAAAGATTCACTGATCCCAATTGTTACAAGGGTAGTTTGGAAGAAAGATACCCACAGCGTCTCCCTTTTTAAACTTAAGAAAGCAAAGTTAGCTAGAAGATAAATCATTTGACTTAATAAAGTTTAGATAGAAGAATGTTCAACTGATAATGCCAACAGCCATTCTCTGAAATAGCAGTAAACGTATAAATACTAGTTCAAGGCTGAGACCCAGCCATTACTTATTCTCTGCATCTGCTGCAGCTGTGAATCTTGGCATGCACTGCTGTTCCCTCCAAAGAGAAGCTTCTGTGATTTTAAGGCTGGTCTCTAGCTCTCTTGGCAGGTATCTCATAAGAGTCTAAGGCCAGAGCCATGGCTGAAGTGTCAAGTTCTGCTGCTAATGAACTTGGCCTCCTTGTTCAGTTACATTTGCATCAGCTTTCTGTTTTTGAGGCTTCCTTCACTGCCCAAGCTTTTCATTAATTCCTTTTACAAGTTGGAACCTTAATTGGGTGGGTTCTTGGCCTGAGGTCACCACACTCAGTTTTTCCATTTAGCATCAGGCTTTTCTTTAAACCTTTGTCTTTTGAGGATTGGGCGTTGTTCCAGTACACTTCCTGGTGCTCCTTTTCTCCTCAACTGTATATTTAGTATTTTTATTTGTTCACTTTGCTCCTTTCACTATAGGTCTACATAAGAGGCTTTACTGGTAGCCACATGGTACAGTCAAGACTCGGTTGTCTGGAACTCTCCTCTCCTTTGTGCCATTAATTCAGAAATTCATTTTAGTTTCATCAAAAATTTTAGGACAAGCACAAAAACACTTGCATTTTCTTTTTCATTGTCGCAGGAATGTTCTTTAGGCAACTTTCCCATCTGAATCTTTTGAGCCAGAAAATCTTAATTTACATTGCACCAAGCACCACTGTCTTCCATGCTCCCACTAGTGTGGCCCAATATGTCCTGCTTAAAGCTGTCAGCTGCTAATTTAAAGTTCCAAAGTCCACGGTTCACCAGCAAACAGCATGGTCAGGCTTATCATGGCAATATCCATGGTATCAACTTCTGTCTTAGTCACTGTTCTGTTGCTGTGAAGAGACCAAGGCAACTCCAATAAAGAAAAGCATTTAACTGGGAGCTTGTTTACAGTTTCAGAGTCTTAGTCCATTATCATTATAGCAGGGAGCATGATATCAAGCCACAGTGCAGGAAAAATAGTTGAGAGCTACAGACAGAGGCTAGAAGAAGGGGGAACGCCTAGGCCTGGCATGGGCTTTTGAGACTTCAGAGCCCACCCCCATTGACACAGTTCACTTCCTGGTGACTAAGCATTCAAATATGTGAGCTGGTGGAGGCCATTTTTATTCAAACCACTACATAAACTTGTATTTTAACTTAGATTTAAAGTATGATATTTTATTTCAAACTAGCCTCCTTTTATACTTTTGGCCCCTATTGTTGAAATTGTAAAAAATGTTGATAAAAACCAGAGCAATTACTTAAGAGTTGTTTTATTACATTGCATATTTATACATAAATTATCTAAAACGATAAGATTTAACTTGTAAAAATTTACTTTTCACCATTAAATGTAGTTGAAAATATTTCTCTCTTTTTTTTCAGCCTTCAAAGCCTCTTACATTCCAGTAGAAAACTCTCTCTACAAGTCCTTAACTTTGTTCATTCATTACAGGTAACATAATCTAAAACATGCAAATGGTGTTTATATAGTATAGAGCTTTGTAATATGTGAAAGGCTCTTTTTTGTTTGATTTTTGAGTCTCCCCAATAGCAAGATATGTAATCAGTATGATTCAAGATGTTAACTGACTTGCATACTTCACTGTTCTGGCCTTCTTAGACTAGGCCTGGCATCTTTGTTCCAGGCCAGGTTCATCAGCTGAATAGGCTTGATCATATGTTGTGTCATGTATGTACATGACAGTGCAGAGGCCAGTCTTTATTTAGTGCCTACTCCTGCAGTACTGCTTCACTGTCGGTAGGGGGCAGTGTTTAAGTAAAAGTCAGTGGTGTGGAGAAAAGGGATGTTCTAGACTTTACAGGTCCATAAACTTTGAGACTAGAATATTTCTGTGCAGATATCTGATTGAACATTATGAAGTCAATATTTTAGAGTTTTTTCATTTATTCAATAAACATTTGAGTCTGTGCTATGCCAGACCCTTTAACAAGTGTCAAGGAGCTCATGTGGAAGACACCAGTGTAGCATGGAATCTGTGTACACCCAGGCAAACATTAATGTTTGTAAATAATTATAGATTTTAATAAGTTCTTTGAGGGAGCTAGACTCTGATAGGGTCTGAAGGAGCCCTGACTTAGAAGGCTAGTGTATAAACTAAAACCTGTAGAACAGAAGAGAATGTTACAGACAGACAGACTGGACGTACACAGGTCCTAGTGTCAGGAAAGTGCTGGGCACATGAGAACAAAGGCAACCAAGGTGGTAGAAATATCCCTTAAAAAGGGAAGTGACAGCAGGTGAGGTTGAGGAGGGGAGGGCCTTCCTGAGCCTATGGAAGAACTTGTGCATATACTACATGCCAAGAGACATGACTGAAGACTGGTAAAGGAGAGGGACTGTTTCTGGTGGAGTGCCTTAAACTGTGTATTAGTGTTGGAGAGGCCTAGGCTAGAGGCAGCGTCAGTCAGGTGCCCTTGAAATTGTCTGAAGAAGACATGCTGTGATTGAGTACTCTTTTCACTGAAGGACTCCTGCAATGTACATGTACCCCTAGTAAAAGTATTAGTAAGTAAGTGGTGAGGTTCCGAAATTCTCAGTACTATACACTACTTTGGAATCTACTAGCCTTGCATATGGTGAATACTGAATTATTGAGATATGTTCTGAAGATAGATTTATAAAACTTGATGAATTAAATGAAAGAAATAATGAGGGTGTAGTAGGAAAAAGTCAAGACTGATTCTCATACTTGTTTAGCTGGAAGGGTCTAATGGGGAAGAAGTGGAGATTGGGTATGCCAAATGTATAGTGCAGCGAAGACACTTTAGAACTGTAGTCAGACACTTGGATGCTTGGAACTGTGGGTCTGAATATGCTCATCTGAGAAGCCTGGGAACACATGCTTTGTTCAGGTTATGGAGTGTGGTGACAGTATTTTTGTTGCCCTTCTGTTAGGTGACACTTTGAGCCAGGGCCATTTTGATTGTTTCAAAGCACTTAGTTAATAAATGCTTGTCATTTTTGTACATAGTATTGTCTGCATTGTTTTGGGTAGTTCTCTCTGCCTTCCCTAGTACTTTGCATGCTATGAACATTTCTCGGGTAATCAGGTCCATATCGTTTTCATCTTCGCTGAGACTAAATGTGAACTAGTTCTCTCTATCCTTGTTTTTTAGGAAGGTGCTTCAACTTTGGATCTTCACACAGAGCCCAGCTTTCCAAGTGTGCTTTCACAGTCATCCTGCACTGATACGGGAGTTCCACTTCCTGCCAAAAACTTAATGTTTAAGGATGGCATCTTATCAGAGTGGAGTGGACGCTCACCTTCCTCCCTGCTCATTGCTAATCTCCATTTGCAATAATTTGATTACACCATTTATTGCTCACCTGTTCTGCCTTTTTTCTTTCTTAATGTTGGCTTTACAATGTCAGCCTCCAAGAGCATCCTGCTGCCGCAGCGCAGTCCATGCTTCACTATAGGAAATGCTCAGAACGTGCTCCTGTGTTCTGAAGCTTATTGTTGCACATCTTACTGCAGCAAAATGCTTTTCAGCAGCCAGCGCTGCATTTTTACCTTGAGACAATCTGCATTTCTTTTATAAAACTAAGGATATACTTTCTAGGCTTTAGATGACTGTTACGTTTATAAGCAGTCACTATGAATATTGCAGTGGTAGTTTTATATGTTAGTTTCTCAGACATAAATCTGGTTTAATTTTATATTTTGTTATCTACACTAAGGGGATCACAGGAGGAGATGGAACTCTTCCTCCGAAAGGCTTCTTGGTTCTTGAGGTAGTCACGCTAGAAAGTGGCAAGCATCCAGCAGTGGGAGGTCTATACCAGGGCATTAAGGGTTCCTGTGGATGTCATAAATTATGTATGCCAAGTGAACATGATTGAGGGTATGTCAGTCAGCATAGTTATATAAACTTAACCTTGATTTATAAAGTCTTAACTGACTATTGACATCTCATGAAAAGCTTTGGAAAACACCTTTTAAATGATGTTTATATGTGGACTTCTGTTGTCACTCAACTTTGGGCTTTATATTTTCATAGAGTCTTTATGGAAAAATAGAATTTATTTTCCACGTGTAGTTGAGGCTGTCGCATGTCTCTTTTTGTCTTGTAGCTGTACCAATGAATTGTTAGGACAGTTAACTTTGATTTCAAAGCAAGGCTTGTGATTGGGAATTGCACAGTAGCAGCATCAGAGCAGTCTTTGGACTCAGCCCCATGGTAAGGATTCTGCATACACAGCACCTGGACCTGAAGCCTAGGCACAGGGCTCCGGGAATACAGTGGGAAAGCACTGACTGGCTTCATGTGCTTCTGTGGGAGTTCTTTTAGTATCTCAGATGTCAGAGTATTGGGAACCACATGTAGGCCTTTGAGGTCACCTTCCTTGGTATTGTGTTCCCATTAGAGGGCAATGGGTTGGTAGTAGGAAACCAATCAAGCTAACTGGTCAAGCAGTGTATCTGGAACACTCTGTGTCTGGTAACATTGGACTGAGAATGTTTAGCCTGACAGTTTTGCTGATGGCTTTTGTTATTTATACAATGATATTTGTGTATTTAACAAACTTCTGGAAGTATATGCCTTTCTTGTTTAAAATGGCCATGCATTTAATACCATGGCCATCTGTAGAAATCGTTATTTTGGACCAGGTTACCTGTAGCACAGTTAGTGCTGTATTTGGGGGTAAATGCAGTAATGTTTAATTTTCTACTTTGTCTTGTGTAAGGTAGAAGTGTATGAATGTCATGTTTGTCTGTAAAAGGAAAAGTACATAGTAATATTAAAATGATTTCTATGACTGTGAATCACTCATTTATTTTTCCAATAACTGATACTGTACATTCCTAGTGCTACTGGTTATATGTGTATGTAACTTTTACAGTTTCAACTGAAAGTTGTAAGTATTTCTTGATCAGGGCTCTTTAATCTCATTGTAATTTGCTTTGTTTGGGTTAACTGTATGTATTTATCCTTGTATTAGCGGTCAAATGCCAACTCTAATGACATGTACACTAATAAAGAATTGAACAGTTGTAGTTATGACAGTGAGTCCAGTTATTGCTGAGTTTATAACTTAACATATGGGAGTGATGTGCTGCTATAATTCCTTTGCAAAACACTGAAGGAAGAGATGGAGCCTAACCATGACCATGTTCAGGGACAGCACTATCAGAACATGTTTCATCTCTGTTTTTTTTTTTTTTTTTTTTTTTGTTTGAATGGGGAGAGTAAAACATCAGATTTCAGCTGATGTCCCCTGTCTTAGGAGGGATCATTTGTATTTTTTTAGAAGTTAGATGTGCTTTGCTTTATGAGTATGGCTTGTTCCACTCATGTTAGCTCATGAAGAGATGCTTCTGTTATGTCAATTAAAAAATAAACATGGACTTTGTTCTTTGCCAAAGAAAATTGATAGAGGTGTATCTAGTTCCTTTACTAATGTTTAATTTCATTTGGCTTTGTGTCACCCTCCTCCTTCCCTTCCCTCACTCTCACTATAGCTTGAACCATGGCAAGAAAACATTTTAGAAACCAAGGGGGAAAAAGAGTTACTAATATCAAAAAGGGCATATAATTTAGTAGGGGGTCCAGTTTCACCTCACAAATGTATCTAAAGAAGTGCAACTTATATCATTCAAAAAGTTGGAGTCAGGTGATTCTTAGAGCAGTGGTTCTCAACCTGTGGGTTTTGACCCCTTCATAGAGGTCACACATCAGTTATCCTGCATATCAGATATGATCATCATAATCTATAACTAACAAAGTTACAGTTTTGAAGTAACAATGAAAATAATCTTATAGTTGGGGGTCACTACAACATGCGGAACTGTATCCAAGGGTTACACCATTAGGAAGGTTGAGAACCATTGCCTTAGAGCCTTTCTTGTTTAAAATCTGTAACCAAATGGTTTTGTTTCTGTTTGAGGGAAGTGATTGCTCTTACTGGGTATTTTGTTTTCTCTGCCATTCACATTTATTTTTTTATGTTCAGTGTTTCAAAGACACTTTGTATTAAAGGATTTTAAAGTACCAAAACTATAACTCAGTACAGTGGATTGTTTTCTGTTATGTTGTTAATATTAAACAATGAAATTGTATAAAGTGTTGTCAATTTGATTATTGACACAAATAACATGTTTACAAATAAACTGTGGTGTTAATCAAGTTGCCTTGGAGAGTGTCTAATTTTCTGAAACTTCTGTTCTTAATATTAAATACACAATGCTTTTCAGCCTGACTTTCCTGTACTTTCTAAGTAACTTTTAAATTTTGTCTTAATATCAGATTTGTAGGAAAATTTGCAAGGCCATAGATGTTCATGTCTCTCTACTGGTTACATTTGTGTCAACTTGATACAAGCTTGATGCAGGTAGAGATACCAATTGAGAGAATGCCCCTGCCGACTGGCCTGTGGTCAAGTCTGGGGGAGGGCATTTTCCTAATTAGTGATTGATGTAGGTGGACCTCGCTCATGGTGGGTGGTGACACCCTGGCCTAGTGGTCCTGGCTACTATGACAACACAGTATAGCTGAGGGACATCAGGGTCTCATACAAGGTGAGAACTGATGCAGAGGTCATGGAGTGCTATTTACTAGCTTGCTCCTTGAAGCTTGAGTTGGGAGAGTATGATTAAGACACATAAAATTCTCAACTAATAAAAATGTTTATAATTTTTTTTAAAGGCTCACATAGAGCATAGGCTACGGCCTTTTTCCAGCCTTTGGTTCAGTTTTCCTCCAGTATCTCAGCTAGATGATGGAGTGGTTGGGTTTGGGGTAGTATTTGCTTCTTAAAATTGGCTTCTTTTTACTGCCAGATCCCTCCACTCTGCAAAACTACCTGCCAGTTGTGGATAATCCGTTTCACCTTCATGCCCCATGGCTTCGTACAAACCTCTTAGTTTGTCATGGGTTGTTTCCCATCTCATTGTGGTTTCAGTGGTTCCCTGCTATGAGCAAAAACTTCCACCTTTGTATTTTATTAGGGAACATGCACAAAAGTGGAGAGAACGCTTGCTCTACTTTGACCAAGGCCAGTGTTTAGCCTTCTTGGTTCATGTAGACAAGTTATATACATTATATATGCATGAGCACACACAACCCTGTCTCCTCTCTTTATATGGTAAAACCTGGATGCCATACAATCTATTCAATAATTTAGACCTTTAACTCTGAGTTACTAGAAACAATAGTTCCCACAGCTAGAAATGGCACATGTACCCCACTAAACCACCACTGCTGACATAACAATAGAATTAAAAGCTGGCAAAAGTCGGTCTAAAGCATTAAATAAAAAATAGTCACATTAAAGGGGATGGAAAAATTTTAAATTAACATGTTTGTGTACTAGGAAATTGCAAAGATAAATGAAACAGTATTATAAATAAGACGGGAATGACTTACCTGCAAGTTTTATTATGAGTATAAGGAAATTCTAAATTTTTTTTTTAGAATTGACACAAAATGTAAAACAAGCATATTAATGGAACAGCACTTAGTGTTTTGATTTTGTGGACATTACCCAGTGCATATGTCTAACATCAGTCTTAAACATCATAGTAAAAACTTGGGGGAGAGACTGTGAAGAGGTGTTTTAAAAAATATCTTTAAAATTCTTTCAGAATTTTATACACACATGCACACACACACATACAGTGTATTTTGTTCATATTTACTCTGTACTCCCCATTTCACCCCCCTAAACCCTACTTTGTCTTTTTTTTTTTTTTTTTTTAAATACCCCACTGAACTCACTGTGTCTTGCTCATATCCTCATGGACATACTAGGGACTGCACTCCTAAAGAAAATGGACTGCCTTTCCCTGAGCAGTCACTCTCAGCTGGGGTGAGGTCTGTGAACGCCTCCCTTTCCATGCTGGAAAGTTAACTGGCTTGATCTTGTGTTGGTCGTAGGTAGGCAACTACAGCTCTTGTGAGTTCACGAGTGCGATGATCCTGTCGTGTCCAGAAGACACTGGTCCTGGTCTCCCTGACCTCTGCCTCTTAGAATCTTCCACCCCGTTCTATAATGTCCCATGAGTCGTGTATGTGTGTGTGATACTTTATGTATGAATACTCAAAAAACGTTTGTTTTCTGTACTTTGATCAGTTGTGAGTTTGTGTGTTAATCACCATCCACTCACAGAGAAGCTTTTCTGATGGATGCTGAGAAATGCGCCAACCTATGGTACAGAGATCCATACTTACAGGATAGTTTGATACTATATTCACTTAGCAAAATAATGTTCATTCCTACCTGTTCATTCCGATGAGTCCCCTAGCCATGGGTTTTTGGTCAGATTACAGTATCAAGTATGAATTTCCTCCTGTGGAGTGGGCTTTAAATTCAGTCCCAAAGTGGTTTATTATCTACATAAAGTCTTGCCACTATTGCTCCCATGTGCATGTCAGCCTGGGCTTCATTATAGCTCAGTACATTCATAGCTGGACAAGCCTGCTGATGACTTTTCTCCCCCAGCAGCCTACAATAGCACTTCTGGCATATGACGTTTTCAGTAATAAGATCCTAAAGTTAAGTTCTGGTAGACAACCAAGAGCAATGGCAATAACCTGTGCTGTTTGGGCGGCAGGGTGGGGGTTAGGGTATGGTCTCTGGGACACCCCTGACATGGTGCAAACCTTTTATGGCCTTCTAGTCTTTTTCTTTAAATGTGTATTTTTACTTTACGTGTATGTGTTTGCACCTGAGTATATGTATGCCATATTTGTGCAGTGCCCATTGGATTATGAATTAGAGTTACAGACAGTTGTCAACTACCCAGTGTGGGTGCTGCAAACTGAATTTGGGTCCTCTGCAAGAGCCACAAGTGTTCTTAATCCCTGGGCCACCTCTTCAACTCTAGTGGCAATCAATCCATAAGGCTAGTTGCCAACTATTTCTAGTTGTCCTTCCTAGACCATGGTAGAAACACATGGTCTACCATTAAAGTAGGTATTACTCACTAGCACCTGATTATATAAAAAGACTAGTATTTATTAAGGAGTTTATATGAAACACTGATACGAAGATTCAACCTTAGAGCAATTCCTGGAAAGTTGGGCTGTCTATGAGGCAGTGGGCCTCATGGGGCAGATCCTCTCTCTCTCCAGGAACTCAAGGGGACACATAGAAAGGAAAAACAGCAAGCACTGGGGCTTAGACTGGCCCAGCCACTTCTCTAGGTCAAGGCCAATAACACCTGATTCTCATGTCATCTCCTTTTGTCTAAATAAGTTTTAAACTTAAATATGAAACTATATATAATAGAAACAATTATAAGGTAATGTCCAGGAGAGGAAAAAGGCCAATATTATAAACATGGTCGAACTATAACTAACAACAAAGTGTATATTAAATGTCTAGGATATTGGTAAGTGGCAATATTTAGAGATTAAAGTTGTTTATTTTTGATAATATGAATTTATTATCTAAATGTTTTTAGCTAAGAGATGGTTGTAACTTTAACAATCTAGTTTTTAACCCTATTAAAGACTTGAGAAGGAAAATATATTACCTGCATAAGCCAGAAGCATGAGCAAGAAACTTGTGAGGGTATGGTTCAAATTTAATAAAAAACAGTCTGAGATATCAGAGGGATCTACTCACAGTAGTCTAGGAGGATCAGACAGTGGTAACTCACACCTTTAATCCCAGCACAGGGAAAATCCAGGAATGGTGACTTATGCCCTTAGTCCCAGCAGATATGAGTCTGAGGCCAGCTTAGTTTACAGAAGGAGTTCCAGACTCCCAGACAGGCAGTGGTGGTGCCACACCTTTAATCTTAACCTGGATGTGAAACATCTGGGTGAAGAGGGTATTAAAGACAGGCATAGAAAGACAGAGCAGGCAGTAGAAACCACGAGGAGAGAGGCTGAGGAAGCTGGAAGACAGCTGGGTGAGATTTGACTGTGGTGTTTCCTCTTTGATATCTCAGCCTTTCCCTAAGATCTGGTTCTGTGTTTCCATTCGTGCAACAGTAAATATTAGAATTTAGTAGAAGATAGTTGACAGTCAGCTGTCTGGACAGTCACCCATAGCTTTATGGCAAAGTTGGAGCAGCGACTTTCTTGGCTACAGGCATAGGATATCTGACAGGCGTTTCCAGAAGCAGGGTATTTAGAGGAACTGTATTATGTTGTCTTGGCAGGTTTCAGCAGTCTCTGTCTTTTATCTTGTTTGTCTGGATCGGACAGTGTGTTTATTGTTAGCAGTCAAGGCCAGGGCAGTTCTTTGCCAGACAAGCCATTATCCACCAAGGAAGACCAACTCTTTGTGGCATGTCTTTGATGCCCAACACCATCTTGAGAATGGAACAGTGCAGCAGGGAGTTATCATGTCTCTTATGGCTGAATTTTGAATAACACAACATTAAATGCCATATTCTGGAGGTTTATGAAGTGTTTGAAGACTCTTGTTTATCTGACATCTTTTATTAATTATATATCTAGAACCCTAAACAACATGGCAAACCTGGGTAACTGTGATCTGTAATTTTTGTCATCTTAAAGCCTGAAGCTTACATTATAAAAATAGACAGTCTACAAGTGAGTGTATTGTCTTTGGATAATGACTTTAAGTATGACAATCATATAAACATTAAACAAAAGTAAATGTATAATGTAAAATGACAACAATATCTTAAATATATATCACACAACATATATAAAGAGAGATATACAAGATATCCTTTTTTTTTTAAAAAAAAAAAAAAAAAAAAAAAAAAAAAAAAAAAAAAAAGACTTATTTTTTGCCTACATGCCAGAAGAGGGCACCAGATCTCATTACAGATGGTTGTAAGCCACCATGTGGTTGTTGGGAATTGAACTCAGGACCTCTAGAAGAGGTCTTAAGTGCTCCTAACCCTTGAGTCATCCCTCCCACCCTACAACATATCTTAAACAGAGATAGAATATTACTAGCATAATTAATCAAGTAAAATTTTCATAGTGGAAATGACAACAATATGCTTAATATGTACTAATGTGCAAAATGTCTCAATCAGGTAGAAGCACATGCAAAATATGACAATTACAGATTTAATCTTGTATCAAAATATAAATTACTTGAGACAAAATAATTTCATATTTTAATTTGTATCAAGATTCAAATTATCTCAAACACATAAAATAATTTTACATATGTATCACTATATAAGAATCTATATCAGTGCAAACTGTCCATGGCTCATAATTGGCTAATAACTGTTTACAGGTAGATGCAATAATATACCTTTATCTGTCTGGTACAAAGATTAAACCTTTAAAAAGCTAGACTGTTTCATGCTGCAGCGATGGGTCAGATCCTCTATCCAAGAGCTCAAGAGAACAAAGAAAAATGGTGTGCACCCTGTACATGCCCTGTACATGGGTCCTCAAGACCTAAAGACCACACGTCTAGGTCAAGGTGAACAACGCCTGAGTCTCACTACATACCATCATGTGACTGGACGGGGTCCATCTGGCCAAGGGTGAATAGATGTAATGGTGTCCACTTTGGAAAGATCCCTTTACATCTCTTATGTTCTAGCAGAGTGCAAATATTTAAGATGGGATGTTGTATCAGCCTGGGTGCTTACGATGGCTAGGCCTGCCTTCCCCTGATCTGTGATGGACATGTATCTACAGTGAGCCTCGGATGGGGTCATGGGAAAGGATTCCCACCTAGATCTGAGCATTCTAGTAAAGCCTCCCTCCCTTTCCCACACATGTATTTTGAGGCCAGATATCTTCATATGCACCAACCGAAATAACATAACCCAGCAGACGGATTGAAGAAGTGGATGAGAATCCAGCTGACAAGCAAACAGTGCTGCTCTTTCTGCAAGTTTCCTTAGTTTGGGAAAAGGTAGTTATTTTTACAAATATGTTCACATGCAGTGAGTCTGTTGTAATCTGAGTGGATCCAATAGACATCGGCTTTTCCACACTTTTAGTCTCCAGTGCAATCAATGTCAATGGATATAATCCATTCCAAAGTTCTTTTGGGTTCCTTGACAATTTAAGAAACTTTTAGTGTGTGTGTGTGTGTGTGTGTGTGTGTGTGTGTGTGTATGTGTGTGTGTGTGTGTGTGTGTGTGTGTGTAGGGTCAGAGGACAACTTTCAAGATTCAGTTCTCTCCACCATGAGGGTCCTGGGTTTGGACTTAGGTTACCTGCCTTGGTGGCAGGCACCTTTACCACCCAGCCACCTTGCCCACACAACATATTTAAAGCTTCTCTGAACGTGAGAACTGACAGCCAACCCTCCTAAGTGTTTCTCTGGCCAGGGATGTACATGTTTAAGAAGTACCACCAACCATGGCCTGTGTAACCACTTCAAGCATTTCTGTTTTAGGAAATCGTTTTGAATTCTAGGGTGTCCCCCTGACATTTAGTACAGACAGCTGGAAACTACAGGAGATAAAAAGAGGAAGAAAATGTCAAGCAAATTTCACTGCTCAGACATGAACTAGAGGGATTTACTCGTGGGTTTTCTCACTCATTCTCCAGCCACACACTTACAGAACGTGGTCACGCCTCAGCACTCAGAACTGCGGTGTATGCGAGCTAGGGCTCCTGCTGTCTTAAAGAATGCAGTTCAAAAGACTTATGGAAAGTTTTCATATATTTAATATGTGCTTGGAAAATGTACTTTAAACATTAAATAGAAAGTTTATAATCATTTCCCAGTGATCCTCAGGCAAATAAATTGTCTCAAAAGGTCTTGATAAAAATCGTTAGTGACACACCAATACCAATGGAATAAAGTGAAAGTTATTTGTTAGAAATTAAATTCCCAAGTGAATGGCTCGAGCCAAACCACCAGGGGAAATTATAATCAGCTGTAGTTTGTGTTTTATTTATTTCTGAGACAAGCTTTTGTTATGTAGTCCAGGCTGGCCTACTGTGTCAGACCCTAGATTATGAGAATAAGACAATGAAGGACCCAGAGCCAGGGGATGGGGCCACCCACGGTGGACTGGGTCTTTATCAGCTAATACAATCAAGACAACCATCCACAAATATTCCTGCAGACCTGCAGACCAACCTGATCTAGACAATACTGCATTGGGATTCTCAAGTGATTTAGATGGAGTCAAGTTGACAGTTAAAACCAGCCAGCACACCTGTGGTTTTTCTCTTAGTGTGTAGAAAAGAATCAGAGCTTTGTAGCACTTTCTAGATGTTTTGATATATTTGGCTGCTTGGGTTTGTTTCTCACATCAGAAACCATGAGTGCTTTTCATTTTCCAGACGGGCTTCTACTTAGCCCCAAATAACAACATCTGTTCGTGTAATTTTTGCTCTTCTGTCCTTTGAACATCACCGCAGTAAAACCAGATGCCAGAATGGCATGGCAACCCAGGGAAGCTGTTCTTTTACTTCATCTCTCCACGTTTTGATAACCAGGTTGTACAAGGCTTCTCTCCAGCTCCGTGGCACTATGGTCCCCTGTGCTGCTGTAAACTCAGAGGCTTAGGAAGTTCTCAAGGCTGTGCTTTCTGAGGCAGTCTCTTCTCTGCCCGTGGGTGGCAGTGTTTCACCTTTCTATCATTGTTTCTAGGAGAAAATAGCCTGAGGGTTTTGTTGTTGTTTTTTTAAAGGGTAAGTGGGATATGGGATATGGTCATACTTTTCCTTCATTTCCCACCTCTATCTACTTATGTTCTTGGAAAGCCACATTGAGAGCAGCAGGATTCACTGCCGAGGCTGGCTCTAAATACATTTCCAGGAGTCAAGCTTTCAGTATGGAAGACAGGCCTTCTCAGAAGGCTGCTAACATGTTTTGGTGGCCATAATGGAGGTAGCTCATGCTGCTGGGCCTCCTAGCGAGCCTGCCTCCCATTCCTCCCCTTCCTCCTACATGTGCTCTAGGATTAGACCCTTTGACCTCAGCTCGGGTCACACATTGAGAACTACTCCTTCATTTTGTTAATCTGAGGTGAAGTGGGATGGTGTTATCTCTATTTGATGTCTTTTATGTTTTAGTTACAATTTGTTGTCAGGATATCAGCAAAAGAGGCCCAGAAGCCAAGGGCTGGGTGCAAATGATTCATTATGAGTTATCTTTAAGATGCACAGTTGGGTGGGGGAAGGGAGGGGGAAGGGGCTGCAGGGGTCACCTTAGCCTTGCCCCTCTGGGTAACAGGAAGCCAGCAGGGCAGTTTCTTCCTTACCTGTGCCCCCTTCTTGGGACTAAGTTGCTCCAGCATGTGTTAGTGCTAGCATTTTTTTTTTTAAACCTGTCCTGCCAGAAGGCTGATCGTCCTTTCTAGCCAGAGGAGACAGCATGGCAGAATCATTCATATACACACATACATACATAGATGTGTGTATGAGTAATATATGTATACGTGGCTTTTGTGTAGGCCATAGGAATATGAGGGTGCTGGGTGTGCTGGCATATGGTAGAGGATAGGCATGCTGTGGTTGACATGGTCCTGGCCTTGTGGGCACTCCAAGGGACATGTATACTGGGCTGGACTGCTGATCGGCTCTCTTTGTGGCCCACAGCCTAGTGCTAGGCAATTGACAACCTTTGGGGGCAAGTGACAGAAATCTTGCTCTTTCTCTCTATCTGTTTCATCCTCTGGGTCTGTGTTGTTCTCTCTTCCCAAAGGCTTTTTCTACAAGCTCCAGTGAAAAAATAAGTCTGGACTCCTGTACCTGAACTACAGGTAGAGCGATGGGGTGAGCTGATTGGTTATCCATCATATGGCCCTGCAATGGACAGTTTTATCAGAACCAATGGAATCTTTTTTAATTAAAAAAAAAAAAGAAAAGAAAAAAGGCTTCCCTCCACCAGGTAGAGGTATGTGTGTGTGTGTGTGTGTGTGTGTGTGTGTGTGTGTGTGTGTGTGTGTGTGTGTGTGTGCAGATGGTGGGAGGAAGGGTGCATGTGCCTACAGAGTCCAGGAGATGGTGACATATACCTTTGAGCTGGAGTTGTAGGTGTTTGCATGATACCTGGCTTGTTATGTGGCCACTAGGATCCTGACTACAGTCCTCAGGGTTGGGTAGCAGGCACTAACTACTGTGCCATCTCTCTAATCCCCACTGGCTCTTTTTGTGGGATTAGTGGAAGTAAGAGAAACAAACTGAAACCCCTGTAACTCAAGCAAGAGTCATGGGAACTGGAAAAGGGGCTCATTAAGTCATTAGTGGGCTGTGAACCAGGAGGGTCCACATGTTTTACAGGGGCCTTGGCAAGCAGAGATCTTGCCCTTTGTTGCCAGTATGCACAGTGATGGTCTCAAGTTCCAAAGCATAGCCAGGGAAGGAAACCCAGAGACCACTTTCTCAGTGATAGATCTGCAATGCTGGTGCCCAAGTCTTGCCAGCTGCCTTGTGCCTCCTGCAGGGCTGGAAGTAGGCACAACAGTGGAAGACATGCCATATGGCTGCTTTGCAAGTGCTGACTGAGAGGGGAAGGCAGCCATATCACTTGGGACTGGACTTCAGGAACAAGTGCCTGGGGTTGGCAGCTGGCCTTAACACAGTTACTGGGTAGACACATGGACTTGGAAACTAAGACAAGAGACCTCAGGGTGCCATGAAATGTATGTTGGGACCCTGAGCCCATGCTGTGGAGGGAACATCAGGTTAAGGTCATCCTTTGGACCCTAAAGACCGGGAGCTTGAAGCCCAGAGAGTGAAAATGGGACCATGTAGAGAAGACCTAGGAAATGGAGAGGACAGGAGGAGGGAGGGAGGGGAGGAAGAGGGAAGGAAAAGCAGGGGGACAGAGAGGAAGAAATGAGAAAGAATGAGGGAGGGAGGAGACTAGAGCAGAGAAGGAGGGCTGTGTATTCTGATATCCTGCCAATGCTTTTGTCTTGGGTATTTGTTTCTATGGTCCCTGGCTCACTGTCCTGGCTCCTTTGTCTTAATTCTCAGAGACAGGCTAGCATTGTTCAGTGAGGCTTCATTTGGATTTAAGGTTTTGAATTGGGTCCAATTCTCTCATAACTGAGTGAGTCCTGGTGAATATGCTTCAGACATGGAAGGGAAGCAATGGTCTTCTCTAGGCCACCAGCCGCTGTTCCTAGGCATGTTCTAATGCATATCCCTTCCTTTGAGATCAGAGGTATTCTCATATGGTTCCAATGTTACAGAAATGTATTTGTCATCCTTGAATAAGGATCATATCTATGTTAGCAAATCTCATCTTTGCAACAACTCTATTGTAATAGTCCGTCTTTCATGGTAATGTGATTAAATTTGAAATCACCTAGGAGACACACTTCTTAGGCTTATTTGTGAGGGTGCTTCCAGAGATGTTTAACTAAGGAAGATACACTGTAAATGTGGGTAGCACCATCCCCTGGGTTGGGATCTTAGATTGAATAAAAATAGAGAAAGAAGCAGTAACATCCATCTTTGTTCTTCCTGACTGTGGATGTTCCTGTTCCCATTGCGATGCTTCCCCACTAGGATAGATGACGATACCCTCAAACTGTGAACACAAACACTTCCTTAAGTTGCTTTAGCCAGACATTTCATCATGGCAATGAAAAGAGTTCTAATACACTTAAGAAGGGGACCCTCATTTTGCAAAGTGAAAATGGATGTCGAAGCACATCACTGAATTGTTCAAAATGACAGAGTTTGCCACAGGCTCAAGCTCAGGCTTCATCATGCCCTTGACTGAGATCCTGTGGAGCATTATGAAGCTGGGGCTTCCCACTGCGACTTTGGAGCTGTGACCACTATGGGCTCCGTGTTGCTTTCAAGGAAAGATATTGCCCTGAGGGAAGAGAGTTCTGGAATCAAACTGTCTCTCAGTCCTGGTGTAGAAATGGCTGAGAAAGATCTGGTGGTGGGTCATTAGGAGTAGATGTGTCATGGGAACTCCAGTCCCCAAATACCATCTGCCTGAAAATATGTCTGCCTGGAGAATTAAAGAAACTGAGTTCCCCATGGGAGCACCGTGGGGTACACGTGAGATGTGTGGACACCTGGTGCTTTTTGTCTCGTATCCTTAACTATTTCCTTATTTGGTTATTTCTGTGGTTAAAATCAAGGTGTTCTTATTCCCTCACCTCCCCCACAATCTACCTTATTGTTTATTTTTGCTTTTGTGGGGGCAACCACCCAGCTCACACACAGAGGCTTATTCTTAATTATAAATGCTCAGCCTTAGCTTGGCTTGTTTCTTGCCAGCTTTTCTTAACTTTAAATTATCCCATTTACCTCTTGCCTCTGGGCTTCTCCTTTTCTATTCCTGTATACCTTTCTTTGTTCCTTACTCTATGGCTTACTGCGTAGTTGGGTGGTAGCCCCTGGAGTCCTCCTCCTCTGGCTACTTTCCTTCTCCCAGATTTCTCCTTTTATACATTCTCTCTCCCTGTCAGCCCCACCTATCCTTTCTCCTGCCTTCCTATTGGCCATTCAGTTCTTCATTAGACTGCTTTAGACAGGCAAAGAAACACAGCTTCATGGAGTTAAACAAATGCAGCATAAACAAAAGTAACACACCTTAAACTAATGTTCCACAACACTACCCTGTAATGATTTCAGCACATTATTGCATTTTGCTTGGGAAATATAGTCATGCAAAATGAATGTATTTAAAACAGCCATCATTTATTTTAAAAATCCAATGAAAATCCAAACTAATGAATTACTTCAGAGCAAAACTGACTTAAAAGAACTTGATGTGTTTGGGGGAGGGATCATCTTATAACAATTTATACAGCATATCTTTGAGAAACTAGTTTTGAAAACTGAGTTGTGATGGCATTTTGAGCAGCGCATTAAATGTTCCTCATATCAGTCTAAGGATAAGTTTGCAAGTCATTTAGTTGTGCATATTTTACATGTTAGTGTGGAGTGAAGGAGCAGGGAATAGAGCTTTTTATTTTTCTACTCTTTGATTGCCAAAAGGTTACCTGACATGGGGGCGGTGAGATAGGTACAGAGATAGAGAGAGTGGGGTGGGGGGTGGGGAAAGAGAGAAGGAAGAGGGTTAGGGAGGGGAGGAGGGAATGGGCATGCTTGAGCAAGCACAGTCTGGGCGGTGACTCCATCAGGGCAGTCCATCAATACCCTGTCTCTCCTTTTCTTTGTTTTTAAGTAGAGTATCCTTTATTATTTAGTCATTGACAACTTCACAATGTAAATAATGCATCACCCTTCCCTGCCAGTCCCTTAGGCATCTCAGTATTGTTTCTCTTTCTGATACATGGTCCACTGTTCTTCCCATCTCCTTGAGGTCAGACTTGGTCACATGATTTGCTTTGTTGCATGGGGTGTAGATACCAGTGAGGACCTCATTTATGAGATCATTTGCTCATTCCCTTACCTCTGTCACTCTCATAGATGTCATACCTGTCAGCTGTGGGCCCTGGTGAGGTCACTGTGGACTGCAGCCCATACCGACCTGTGGTGGACGGATGGAAGAGGGCATGAGGAGGACCCTTTGTTTTTGTAGCGACAGGCTTTGGTGATGCTTGTTTCCAATGTGTTCCATAGCCTATCCTGCCCGACTAATTATATGGCCTTGGACAAAGAACTTCAATCTGGCACTTGGTCATTTCTCCTGTTTCCAAATGGAACCTCCCTGTATTTGTTTTTCAGAATGACATAGTGTATCTGACATGGGGAAACTGACTGCACTATAAATGTTAGCTGTTGCCACTTAGTGTGTGTTTCAGGGTTTTATTGTTGTGAAGAGACACTATGACCATAGCAACTCTTATATAGGAAAGCTTTTAATTGGGACTGGCTTAGAGTTCCAAGGTTTAGTCCATTATCATCATAGTGGGAAGCACAGTGGCATGCAGGAAGACATGGTGCTAAAGAAGGAGCCAAGAGTTCTACATCAGGATCATCCAAGGGCATCAGGAAGAAAGTGAGACACTGGGCCTGGTTTGAACATTTGAAACCTCAAAGCCCACCCCATGACATACTTCCGCCAAAAGGTGACATCTAATAGTGCCACTCTTTGGTGGCCAAACATTCAAATATGAGTCTGTGGGGGCCATTTCTGTTCAAACCACCACAGTGTGGAAAGATAGAAAGAGTAATTTCTATGTACAAAGTATCTGTTCATACCTGAAGGTGCTTGTGTTGTACATTAATGCATGTCCCCAGCCTGAGCCATGAGTAGTTATTTGGTGAGGGGGATTATGCCAGGAGTATGACCCATAATCTCACAAAACCAAGACCCAGTTGGTGATCCTCTGACCTCAGACTACCTGTGCATGTAGTCAGGTCATCCAGTTCACCTTCCACTGCAGAATCTGTCTGCCCCTGTTCATATGGAGAATTATTTGGGGTTACGTTAATCCATCTGGATTTTTAAACCTACAAGGAACAGAGGCCAAGCCTGGCTAACCCAGGCAGCAAAAACCAATGAAAGCACAATCTCCAAAGCATTGCAGAGTCACTGAGGCCTCAGGAAGGGAGAGCCAGGCTTGAAGACCACACGGTCAAGGACTGATTCTGAATTACACTATCTTCCTTTCACATTCCAAGATCCCAGCCCTGGTTACTGCTGGGGTTTGGCACAATTTGTTCCTACACCACAACCTTCTGTAGATGAATGGAGGGGGTCCTTGTCCAAGCAACATTCTAACACACACAACGTTACCTTTGGAAGGGCTTTCTTGAGAAAGCGGAATGGAGGTAAGGCGGTTGGGTGGCTAACAGAATCTGTTGTCTCCTTGAGGATATGGGCATATCGCTAAGGTTCATGAAAAACAAGAATTGAGTTTGCTTTTGTTTTTGCTTTGGTGTCAATTTAAAATTTTATTTCCAGCTGCCTTTGTTTTATGACTATCGCTATGAACTTAACTTCAGTGAAAAGCCTGCTGATATCAACTACAGTTCTTTTAATTTGGGAGGGCAACTGGGCAGAGAACAGAAGCCAAGCGAACTCAGAATGATGTGTCCCCAGGCATGTCATCCCGGCTCCAGGCTGTGCAGAAAGGTCCCGTGGAACCTGCTCACAGTAAATGGCAGGGAACCCAACTGTCTGCAAAACTGAATGACTCAAAGGGCAGGCAGTGCCCCCCTCCACAAAATGAGCAGCGGTGCATTTCCCACACATCAGCACTGTCTGTCACGGGCAATGAGTGCTGCTGAATTGGATTTTATGGCTTTACAGACCTGCTGGTATCAATTTCTTAATGTGCTGGCTGAAGAATTGTCAGCATGAGGATTTCATGTCTACATGTTTCGGGAACATCATCATAAGGCAAAACATTGAATATGTCACATAATAACAAAATTTAAAAAAATGTATTAACTCTGAGAATCCCAGAGACTTCTCCATTAAGAAGGGACATGGACGCCGCTTGAGTGTGCAAAGCCGTGAGCTAATGCAGGCTCTAGGTGGGAGCAGGGGGACTGTTTAGAGGAGGGAAGAGCAGATGCAGATGAAAAGCACTGTGAGGAACTGGGCCAGAGTTTTGGGTGCTGCATTCACTGGCTTGTGTTAAAGACAGCATAAATTCAATGAAAAGTTATTATGGAATGTAAACACAAATCCTGCCTGGCACGTAGTAGGTGCTTAGCACTCACACCAGTGAATGAGTGGATGACTTCAGATAGTCGATAGTGAACGCTATTGAACCTGCTAGGCTACACAAAGCCACTGACCTATGAGGACTTGGTGGCATTAGAACAGTTACTAAGAGAGGAAAAATCAGTGACAAAGTGAGACACTACATGACTATGATTTGAATACTGAAATATTCTAAGTAGCTGTGGGGATGAGGGTACTATTTGTGTTAGTCTGCTAGGGCTGTCATAACGAAGAGCTCAGACTTCAGAGCTTAAACAGCTTGGAGATGGTACAGGCTCTCTCACCTGCTTATAGAGGGCTATGTTAATACTACACAGGACTTTCGAGATAGACATATGTAGATGACAGATAGTGAATAGACATGTAGATAGATGGGTTATAGATAGATAAATGATCTATGTATAGATGATAGATGATGATAAATAGGTAATAGATGATAGATAGACAGACAGACAGGTAGATAGACAGATAGAGAGACAGACAGACAGACAGACAGACAGACAGACAGATAGATAGATAGATAGATAGATAGATAGATAGATAGATATTAGATAGATAGATAGATTTTGGATAGATAGATGAGAATGTTTTCCCCTCTCCTAAGGAGACCAGTCCTAAAGGATACAACCCCATCATCTCAGTCTAGCCCTGGTTATCTATTTTCCCAAGAGCTGTGTTACACAATTCAGTCTACAACCATCTTTATTACATATTTCTGCATCATGAGAAAACACAAAGGACCTGGGTCTGTAGCATCAAAGTCAGACACTAACCAAGGGACTTTCTTTGACTGGATGCTTTGCCACACAGCTCTTTCTTTCAGAAAAACAAAAACCAAGAGACAAAGAATATTTTTTCTGTTGCTTTTCATTTTAGCAGAGCTGTGTGTGATTCCTATTTTGTTAAATACAAGATAAAATGAATCTGCTTTTTACCACCATTAACATAACCCTTCTCGGTGGCCTTGAGGACATTCACAAGGCTGTGCAAGCACCACCTCTTTAGTTCCAAAATATTTTCCTCAGTCCCAAAGGAGCCCACAGAGCCCTCTTCCTCCTCTCTTCCGTGTGCCACGGTGAATCTGCTTTCTCCCTCAGCAGATTTCAACTCTTCTGGGCATTGCAAATAAATAGTCATACAGTATGTGACTGTAGGTCTGCGGTTGGCTTTTTTCTCTTTTACTGTTTCTAAGTTCAGCCATGATATCCGTGTGATGGTGTATCAGTGCATTCTGTTATACCTGCATATACCTCATTTGTTTTATCCATCATCTGTGGGTTTTTCTAACATTTGACTATTGTGAATAGAGCCATATCTTTGCGAGACAAAATTGACTTTAAACCTTGTTACCATCGCTAGTGGACTTTGTTTGCTATGTGAGTATAGTTCTTTGAAGACACCTTTGTTTGTGTCTTCTTCACTGAAGACTTGAAGCCCTATCCCTGCTCATCCATGAACATTTGCTTTGCTGGAAGCCAACATTCCTCGGGCATCGTGAATTGCTTGGAGTGGTGGTTTGCATTGATTGTCAACCAGACAGGACCCAGAATTATGTAAGAAAGGAGCCTGTGGGGGATTTTTGGTTAGGTTCATGGTGGTGGGGTAGAACCATTTCATGAGCTGGGGTCCTGGCCTGCATACGATTGAGGAAGTGAGTGAACACCAGCATTCATCTCTCTCTGCTTCCTGACTGTGGCAGATGCAATGTGAGCTGCTCCTTCAAGTTCCTGCTGTCAGGAAGGTCTGTACCCTTGACCTGTGAACTGTGGGCCAAAACACAGCAAAACCCAAACACTTGTCTCTGTTACTTTGGGTGTTTTATTACAAGAATGAGACAAGAAACTAATTCTCTCAAGTTTTATCATAAATAAACAAACAAACCCAGAAAACTTATACGTTCCACTGCTCAGAAAATGCCTGGGGTTTGTTACTTTGAGAGGAAATGCAAAAACATGTTGTTAGAAAAGCAGATTCCTTTTTTTTTAAGGAGAGATCGGTGTTTCCCATTCCGGGAGGTATCAGCTCTGGATGCTTATGCCTCCACCTCAAGTCATTAGAAAGGGCAGCAGGTTTTATTAGCACACATCATATCCTAGTTAATTAAGCAAAGTGAGCGTGATTTAAAAAAAACAAAACAAATATCTTTTGGGATTATGAAAGTAATTGCAGATAACTTGAAAGACACTAAAACTGCCAAGAGAAATCCCCCTCAAGCCCAGAACTCAGAGCCCGTCACTGTGTGTCAATGAAGTTTATGTCATTGGCAGCAGAGCTAGAGGACCCCTGAGCCCCTTCTGAACTGCGGCCTCTGGACCAGGACAGCAATCCCGCAAGGATTGAGGGTTTCCCCCTTCCGCAAAAGCGTTGCAGAAACCGTATGTTATCCATCTTCTGGATGCACAAAGCGATGCCGGAGAAGAGGACACTCTCATGAAAGCGGGGTGCTCTGAGGTCTCAGTCAAGGAGGCTTTCCCTTTGGCACCACTGGAAAATCTCCCTATCCTTAGTTCTCAGGGTGATGGAATGCATGAAATCACCTTGGAAACTTGTCCTGCTCAAAGTCTTGCAGGTTTTTTTAGTAAATAATAGTTTGTCTACTTGGATAATGTGTCAGTTGCTTCTTTATGTAAATGAAGTTTAAAAAGAAAACAAGGGGAAAAAGAGTCTTCTTTTTTTAGATATGTAAATCAGAATGTTCTGAACCTAAAATTACAGCCATTTTCCAGCTAGAAATTAACAATCTCGGGCACCAATCAACCAATCAATCAGGTTGCCAATCAGTTTTGAGTAGTAGACATTGTTTTCAAAGTGGGGAGGGCTCACACAATGACAGGAAAAGGACAATTTGGCCTCCAGTGTGTGGCAGCCTCCATCTATTCACTTGGTCCCTAACTCCCACCCTCAATCTTGAAGCTCAGGAAAACTGGCAGAGCTTGGAAAACGCTCACTTAGTTGAGATCCAACTCAGCAGCAGATCTCCATGAAACACACAGAGAGCGCCTGCTCAGGAATACATTCAACATCACTGGCCATCAAGGAAGCATAAATTAAGCCCACTGGGAGATAGATGGCACTGTATTACCCTTTAGAGTGCTCACACAAAAGTCAGAGACTACATTAAACTCTGGGAAAGACAGAGAAACAACCGTTCCCATGCTACTTGGGGACTTTTAGGGCAGCCACGTTGGAGAGTTTGCCCAAACTAAGACACACGTAACATGTGGCTCAGCATTGGCTATCCTGGACATTTATTATGGAGAATTGGAAGATGATGCTCACACAAAACCTTCACATAACTGTCCATGGCAGCTACCATGGCTCATTTTAATTGTGAACTGGACATAACCCAGAATCACTTGGAGAACCCTAGTGAGGAATTGTCTATATCATGTCAGCCTGTGGGTGTGTCTGTGGGTGTCATAGTTAGATTCCATTGTCAACCTGACACACTTGGGAAGAGGAAACCTCACTTGAGGAATTGCTTCCATTGGCTTTGCCAGTAGGCATGTCTATTGGGGCATTTTCTTGCCTATAAATTGATGGGGGAAGGCCCAGCCCACCGTGGGTGGTACAGTCCTTAGACATCTGGGTCTAAACTATAAGAAAGGTAGCTGAGCATGAGCTTGGCAGCAAGCCAGTAAACAGTGGCATTTTGTGGTCTCTGTTTTGATTCCTGCCTCCAGGTTCCTGCTGTAAGTTCTTGCCATGGCTTCCTTCAATGATGGCCTTGAGGTTGTAAATCCAGTAAACTTTTTCTTTCCAAAGTTGGTTTTGACCAATATCAAAGTTGGTTGTGATATTTCATCACAACAACAGAAAGCAAGCTAGAACAAGGAATGCATGCATGACATGGAAGAAAGGTCCCCCTCCCCACTAGGCCTTTGCTTTGGCTGGTGAGTTCATCTATCTATCCTGTTGCTTTGCTGATTCTTACTAGAACAACATGTACTGGAGAACAGTGGATCTCCAAGAATCCTCCAGGCTTTTGGTGCCACATTGGCACTAAGCCTCTTGGGCTGAGCAACTGCCAGGTTCTCTACCTCTGTGGTAAGAAGACCGTCATTGTTAGATTACTCCAATCGTATCATATAAGTTATGTAGTAGGATGTTTCTGTCCCCAACTTTTGGACCTAGCCTCAAGGTTTCGGTCAGCAGACCCACAGATCTACAGACCTGCAGGGACACACAGGTGCTTACAATAGTTTTAGGCTGATCGGCCTAAGGCCCAGGCATACAACTTGCTAACTCTTTACCCTTAAACTAACCCATGACTCTTTTCCTGTTCAGCCATGCAGCTCGGTACCTTTTCTCACAGCAGCATGGTTGTCCTCTGCTTCTTCTGGCTTCTCTCTGGCATTCTGCTCTGTTCTGCCTGTTCCTAGAATCTTCTTAGACTGGTAGCCCTGTCCACACTTCCTGTCTGCCTTTGGCCAATCAGTGCTTTTTTATTAAACTCATAGGCGGGGACAATTATTTACAATGGAACAACATAATCCTTCTACAAAGTCAATCTAATGAATCCCCTTTTAGTATATATTCATTCTATGGGTTGTGTTCCTAGAGAGGTCTCCTACCTTTATTTGTAATGGTCCTAAATGGCAAATACCCCAAATGACATTCAGTGGCTCAATGGCTAAACAAACTGGTCCACCCATGAAATGGACTACTACACAGTCTCATTTATGCCACAAGTTTTAAAATGATTGATTTGCAAGGACAGAGACCAGCTAGTCAGTAATATGTCTGAACTATTGGCTTAGCAGTTACTATAATATTAAGACTCCGAGTCAATTATTTTATAAGCAGCTGTGAGACTGCAGGTCTGGACCTCGAGGCTAAGCTCAGACAAAGAAACTTCAGACTGTAAATTGTGCTCCAATGTGGTACATATACATTCACATAAAACCTGAGAAAGCTTAAAAGGGGTTCTAGATTACAGAAATGGAGCCCAGAACAGCTTCCTAATTGTCTCTCAAGTGGGTCCTGGTACAGAGTGGTATGCAGGGTTAAGCTGCAATATGGTGGTTTCCAATATCTCACAGAAGTCGGTACAAGCAGCTGCAAATGAAAGATTTAAGGTTCCTGCTCATACAAACAAAAAGGGAACAGGGCCAAGGATGGCCTCCTGGAAGCAGCGTTTTCTCTGGAGGGCTCTGTTTGCTGTCGGTAAGGAGAGGTTGGTCCCTTTAAGAGAGGCTTCCTGACTCAGCATTAGGGGCAAAAACCATGAGGTTTTTTTGAAGAGGCCCAGCTTCCAAACACTTAAATGAGGTTTATGAGCAGCGAACTGTAGTGCTGTGCTTAGTGGCAGGGTGGACCCTAAAATTCCCTCTTATTGCTCATGAAGATAGGTAGAAAGGTGATGAGCTACAGCCACATGCTGAGCTAGACACCACTTGGTAATGTAGGGTTTACAGAAGATGTGCTGGGGGATCCTGACTAAGAAAGTGGTTCCCACTTACTCAATTCTCCCAGATTGCTAATTCTATTTTAGCAATTTTAGACCAAAAACTCTATGCTGGTTGTGGTGTGTTGTTTTTCTGAGACAGGGTTTCTCTGTGTAGTTTTGGAGCCTGTCCTGGAACTTACAAAGCTCTACCTGCCTCTGCCTCTTGAGTGCTGGGATTAAAGGCGTGTGCCACCATTTCCCTGCCTGGACTTGTTTCTCCTGCTGGTATGATCTTCTGACCTTCATACCATTCAAATCAATGCACATACTTAGCGTGAAGAAAACCCAGAGACCATAAAATGAGATGGAAATCACCACAAAATGCTCAGCTTCATTCCCTAGACCCACTTTTCCTGTGAGTCCCCTCCAAATGTTCCTTGAACACATACAATATGGGTGTTTGCTTAACAAATATTGTCTCTGTATGCATCTGGCTTCCTTTCCTCTTAAAGGCACATCTCAAATGTTTTTCCTCATAGCCAAATGATTCAGCCTCATGCCTCCTGTCTGGGGAAGATGCTGGTTGACAACATCCATTATTATTAGAACTCTTGGTTGCTTCCAGGCAAGAGAAACAGCTAAACTGTGAAGGTTAATCCTATTGTCAACCTGAGAATCACTATGGCAACAAACCTCTGGGAATGTCTGTGGCATTTCTAGATTAGGTAAATTGAGGTAGGTAGGCCCATCCTGATGTGGGTGGTACCATACAGGGGCTGGAGTGTCAGAAAAGAGAATAGCAAGCTGAGTGCAGATTCATCACTGTTTCCTGATTGTCCTGATCCTCTGCCCCATGACTTCCCTACCATGATGGGTTGTACCATAAAACTGTGAGCCAAAAATAAAGCCTTCTGCCTTCCTCCAGCTGCTTTTATTAGACACTTTACCACAGCACTGTATAAAATAACCAATACATAAACAAGGTCATTGATTATAAAGAGTCCTACAAAGGGGCCTACAATGTTGATAGAGCTCACAGAAGATCCTGGATTAGCTTCAGAAGCAACACAATGAACATCGGGACTCTTCAGCCCCGCTTTTAGCAAGCCTGCTTCACACTGACGTCTTCTCAGGCTTGGTCCTTTTACTTTTCCAGTCAGGAATGTGGAAAAGCTGGCCTCCGACCACTCTGGTGTTTACACATTGCAGACTCAGCCACTCCCAGGGAAACCTGGACTCTAGTTCCTATCTTCTCAGGAAAGGGGTATTGTATCACCCCAGTGCTGCATAATCTTGCCATGCCCATCATAAACACGCCAGATAAGAGCACTGTGGGGCAGGACCAGGTGGACAAGTGTTCACTCACCTTCCTTAGTTACCAGCTGAATCTGACAGCTCCGCTCCATGACCTAAGTGATCTGTGTTCCCACCAGAACTTATCACAATGAATTCTAGCTGTGCAATGCTTCTCTGGAGTCTTAGCTATACAACTGTGTTCACAGAGATAGTATAACGTGCAGTAGGTGCACAGTGAGGTTCTCTAGAATGGACGAGCCCCAATCTCTAAGGCTTTTCTCACACACAGCTCATGTTCTAGAAAACCCAGAGCCATTTCTACACACCGTGCCTTTACTTCCCCCTTTACACAGGCCCATAAGTTCATTTTATTTTGGCCACACTAAAAACAATTCAAACCCTCTTTGGCAGGAGCTCATTAAATGATTCCTACACCCACTGCTACAAAACAATTGATAAACCAGCTTTCCAACCCTCTTGCTTCTGGATGTAGTCCTGTTGCTGTGAAAAGTGAGCAGGAAAGGTATTTGGTGCTAGCTTAGAAAGGTAAGGACAGGAAAGCCTTCTCCATATTTTTTTTTTTCCTTCCTGACTACTAGCCAGATCTGAGCTACAAAATGTGAGAGACTAGAGAGACAGATGGAGTACCCGAATCACTGAAAACCACAGGGCATCCTTGCCTTGGGCTGTGACCATGACCCTGATTTTGAGGTTGTCACAATAGTTAGCCTATCCTATTCAGCTCTCACACCCCCCCCCCCACAACCTACTTTCTGTCACTTTCACTGGGTTTTAGATTTGCTTTTTACTGCTGTAGAGCTATGCATATCTATATTCTCTTGACTTTGCTTCATTTTGGTGACCAGAGGGCTGTAGACATGCTCTTAGAGTAATATACTAATGTTTGGCTAAGGTGTTCTGGGTGTGCTGGCTGCTTTGTGTCCTATCTTTATAGTGGTACTTTTCTCCAGCTGATACCATCTGAGCTCCCAGGGCAAAATGTCCAGAGGATTCCTGCTAAGATTGCATGGCTAAATGGGGAGCCCGAGCTGGCTCCTCCGAGAGCTGCATCCAGTATTACCTGGGGCTAACATGCATCTTTATTTTTCTACTTCTGAAGTCTGTGCTTTCTCTCAGTGCCTGTACTGGCTGGTTTTTATGACACAAGCTATGGTCATCTGGGAAGAAGGACGTTTCTTCTCCTATTAATAAGAGATATTTTCCTATATAATATGTGCTGAGTTATGGTTCCCCCTTCCCCTACTCCTCTTAGATCCTCCACCTCCCTTCCCATCCAGGTCCACACCCCCTTTGTCTCTCAGTAGGAAACAAACCGGCACCCAAGAAATAAGAATAAAATAAATAAATAAACAAGCATATAAAAATACGAGAAAATAACCAGCCCAGAAAAGAAAAGAAAAATGTCCCAAACTCAAATAGAGATGCAGGAACACACATGGTCACACACTCAGGAATCCCATAGAAACCCAAAGCAGAAGCTATAATTTATACTAAAAGGATCTATAAGATGGAAAAGAAAAAGAAAAAAAAAAATTCCCCAACAGCGGTATGAGATGAAGGCCATCTGAAGATATCACTGAGTTTGCTTTCTGTTGGTCATCTACTGCTGGGCACGGGGCCTGCCCTTCCTTAAGAGTGTTTTGCTCCCCAGTGAGACTCCATTGGAGAAAACTTATTTTTATTTCCAAGTGGCTATCAATTGGAGATAGTTTCTGGGTTAGGGTTAGGATGTGTTCACCTCTCCTTTCAGCTAGGACCTCATCTGATGCAGACTGATGCAGGTCCTGCACATGCGGTCACAGTCTCTGTGAGTTTGTGTGTTCCCATTCTGTTGTGTCTAGAAGGCTTTGATTCCTTGGTGTCTTCCATCACCTCTGGCTCTTATACACTTCCTGGAGAATTCCTGGGTCCCAAGGGGAGAGATTTGAAGGAGACATCCCTCTTATGGATGAGTGTTCCAAGGTCTCTTATCCTCTTCTTATTGTCCGTCTATGGGTCTATGTAGTTGTTCCCATCTGCTGCAGAAAGAATCTTTGCTGATGATGACTGAGCAAGTCACAGATCTAGGGCTATAACAAAATGTTGCTAGGAATCATTTTATTGCTACATTCCTTTAGCACACGGGTATTATTTGATTCTCCAGTAGGTCTCTGGGGTATCTAGACTCAGGTTCTTTGCCACCCAAGTAGTATTGGGTATGGATTCCATTTCATGGAGTGGTCCGTTTATTGGTTACTCCCATAACTCTGTGCCACTATTGCAGGAGCAAACCTTGCATGCAGGTCATTCTTGTAGATCTAAGGGTTTGTAGCTGGGTTGGTGTTTATGCTTCTCCTTTGGTGACATAAGGAATACCTTGCAGCACCTTGAGCACCAGTCATAGGGGTGGGTGTTTGTTTGAGTTGTTTGGGGGTTTTCATGGTTATTTTGTTGGCCAACAACTCAATTAGATGCAACTCATTCCTGTTACTGGAAGCTTCATTTAATGATGAGAGATGCTCAGTTGGGGCTCTGTCTCCCTTGTTATTTGTTGATTTTATTTAGATAATCTTCTTATATGTATATCATAGAAAGCTTCTACCATATTACGTTTCCATATGACTCCTCAAATGGCCCTCCCCACATTCCCTCCCTACCCCTTCTCTTCTCTCCCACCCTCTGTTTGATCCTTCTATTCCAGTCCCTCCTCGCATACATCCATAACTATGTATTGTATTTGCCCTTTCTGGGAAGACTCATCTCTCCCCCAGTCCCTTGCTCTCTACCTAACCTCTATGTTATATGGATTATAGCTCGCTTATCCATGACTTAACAGGTAACATCCACATAGAAGCAAATACATACCATATTGTCTTTCTGGGTATGAGTTACGCCACTCAGGATGATTTTTTTTCCAGTTCTATCCATTTACTGCAAATTTCATAATTTAATTTTTTAATGGCTAAGAAGTGTCCCGCCGTATAAATGTAGCACATTTTCTTTATCGATTCATTCATTGACAGACATTTAGGTTTTTTCTAGTTGGAAGAAAAGATCTTAATTGAGAAGATGCTTCCATGGGATTGGAGTCTTTGGACATTTTATTTTCTTCTTAATTTAATTTTTTAAAATTCTCCTTTCCATGGAAAATTTCCATACAGTATATTTGCTTACATTCTTTTTCCTCCCTCAAGTCTCCCGGCACCAACCCATCTCACTTTCTTACCCACCCAACTCCATATTCTCTTTCCCCTCTTTCTCACTCTGTCAACAATAAAAACCCCAAAATCAAAGCAAATGAACAGAAATTCAATAAAACAAAACGATAACAGAAATAAGAACAATAACAAAAAAAATCAAACCAAAAAAAAGTACAGAAAAAACACAGAGATATCCAGTGACAGTCCAGTTGAAAAAGATGATTCTCCCTTTCCCAGCAGGCATCAGTTGCAAATACCTTCTTGGCTAAGGGTGAGACTTTGTGCTAACTTTCTCTTCTCCATGCTGGGATTTTGTTTGGTTTGAAGCTGTGCAGGTCTTGTATGAACTGTCAGAATCTCTGAGTAGAGCATTTATTTCTTTTTCTTATTGAATTTATCTTATGTATGTATAGGAATCTTTATACAACTTTATGCAAGAAGAGGACGTCAGATCTCACTATAGATGGTTGTGGGCCACCATGTGATTGCTGGGAATTGAACTCGGGACCTCTGGAAGAACAGCCAGTGCTCTTAACTGCAAAGCCATCTCTCCAGACCCTTAGGGCATTTTCTTGATTGACTGGGAGAACCCAGCCCATTGTGGGTAGGTGATTCTGGAATTTATAAGAAAACAAACCGAGGAAGCAAGATGAGCAAGTCAGTGAGCAGCATTCCTCCAAGGCCTCTGCATCAGCTCCTGCCTCCAATTTCCTGCCTTATTTGAGTTCCTGCCCTACCTTCCCTCAGTGATCAGAGCTGGATTTGAGACTTGTAAGCTGAAATATATCTTTTCCTCCTCAAGGTGATTTTCATCAATGGCATTTTATCACAGAACTAGAAACCGGAATTAAGACAATGACTGTGAAAGTCTCTGCACTTGGGATCAAACTTCAAGCCTGTCCTTTCCTTCCCTCCCCCACTCATTCTCTTGCCCCTCCTTCTTTCTGCTGATCTTTAAGGGGCCTCTACTGAACTCTAAGAATTAAGGCTTTTTCAGTAAGAATTAGGATTTATTCACCACCGAGTCCCAGGACTCATATTGGCATATGGCACATGATGGGTGCATAATTATCTAGGTTGAATGACACTGGATGTGAGCCCAGAACCATAGTAGGTGCTGAGGAGGCAGAAATGAGAGAAGACACAAACTGTCTGAAATTATGTAATTTACAAACTCTAACAATTCTTCAGGAAGTAGCTGTGCTAATAAAAAGCACAGGTGATATTTATTAGATGTTTGTCATAGGCCTGGTCTTAATTGAGCCTAGTTATTTTTTAGTGTGTTTGTGTGTACATGGCCAGAGTTGATATCAGGTGTCATTCTCTATTGCTCTCCACCTTGTTTTGGGGTTTTCTCCCTGAACTTGGAGCTCACTTAATCAGCATGACTAGCTGGCCTGTGAGCTCAGAGGATCCTTTTGTCTCCACTTCCCCAGCACTGGAATTGCAAGCATTCAACATAGTAGGTGCCCAACTTTTACCTGAGTGATGAACATTTGAATGCAGGTCCTCATGTTCTCATAGCAAACACTTCAGACAGACTCATCTCCCAAGCCCTAAGCATGACCAATCTTGAAGGTGAGCAGGAAGGAGCACAGCACTTCACTGTATCAGACATGATCTCTACAAAGAGTCAGAAACCTCACATAGCTGCCATGGCTTTAGGGCAGCCTACAGGTATGGGAGGAGCATTATGTCCAAAGCAATTAAGAGTGCCCAGCCAGTTTACAGAAAAGAGCAAAAACATGACACCAGCCCTTCCAGGTCCTTTTTTTCTTTCCTGAAACTTCTAATTCAGTGAAAGCCAGACATTTCTGACTTGACCGTAAGAGTCTAGAGCTGTTCTCTCCATCTTAAGGGACTTACAGAGCAGTCATATATCAACCGACAGGCATGAGTTTAAAGGAAATCTTCGATAGTCTGTCTAGAGCAAGGAACATTTTGAGATGGCCTAAAACCAAACCAAACCAAACCAAAGCAGTCTTTCTGTTTATAGATATGATTAACCTGTACCTGATGGAGTATTTTACCTCTCGGCCTTGAATGAGGCTGTGTTTGTGCTGGGAAGTAGGGGACATGTAGACTCCATATTCCTGCAGAAATGGTGCCCCAACTGTTACTGATACCTCTAGACTTGAGCTTGGGGAAAGGTGGCCTGTGGAAACCATCTACCCATCTGTGGCTTGAGTCTTCTTTATCCTGAGCCTCACCTTATGTCTTTACTCACATAGCAAAGGTTGCCATTGGGCCTCTGTCCACTCCTCCTTGCTTATTTACTTTTATCATGTTGTTATGCTGCCTTTCTGATGGCTGTGCATCATAAGCTCCCTGTAAGACTCCTGGTAATACTTGCTAATGAACCAAACAGAAGGGAAAAGGTGCTCTGGTGTTCCAGGAGAGAACTCAGTGCTGGTGTTAAAGACAGTGAGCCATTGATATGCCACCTCCAGCAGCCAGAAAGTGAATCTTGAACCCATGTTCTTTTCTCCTAAATATTCTCAGGATAAATTTGGATTTAAATTTATTTTTTGTTGTTGTTTACTGTTATGTGATTCCACTGTCAAAAGGAAGGGGCAGTTGCTTAGCTGGGGGGGGGGGGCACTAGGATTGCCTCGAGTGAGACAGTATTCTTCCCAGATCCTACTCCAGAGGATCTGAATCAGAGTTCTCAGGACTCAGGAATAGGCACTTTTCAAAGGCTCCCATGCGAATATTTTAGTGTTTGGGGTTGAAAACTGTGAAGTGGGTTTTTGGTTAAGACTATTCAAAGTTTGGAGTTTTCTTTATTAACACAAAGGGGAGTGAGATTTTCTATTCAGTGTGGGATTTCCTTACCTTTTCTGGCATAAACTGCTTTCACAGTTATGTGTAAAATTAAGAACTACCTTCCAAATTGTAACATCATTACAATTCTCTACATGGCACATGTGAAGTATAGATAGACAGGCCAATGAATGAAAAGCAAGTTGATTATCTATCCTACCTACCTACCTGTCTGTCTGCCTGATCATCTATATAAGCTATCTACCTCCTATCTATCTATCTATCTATCTATCTATCTATCTATCTATCTATCTATCTATCTATCATCTATCTATCTATCTATCTATCTATCTATCTATCTATCTATCTATCTATCTTTTATCCATCAGTTGACCTGTCATCTGTCTAGATCCATCCTGGGGATGGAACCCACGGTCTTTTGTATGTTGAGCACTTTACTGCAGAGTCCAGCAGTTTCCTTTTTAAATAGCTGCCTCTTGTAGTCCTAGAGACTGTTACATTTATAAAAATAGGCATTTTGGTGGGAAGATTATAAGTTACAGGATGCATGCAGATCATTTTCAGAACTAATACTCAGAACTCTGTTTGTTTTATAATCCTCATTAACCCTCTTGTGTTCTAAAATGACTGTTCCTCATTCTTTGTGCGTGTAATCATCAATCCACAAGAGCATAAATGGCACAGTCTATGACTAAGAAGAAACACAATTTAAACTATTATGAGCAGAACCATATGGAGACTAGCAGTGTTCAGCTGAGTAAGACATTGAGTCATGAACACATCTGATCTCTACTTACTGTATTGCTTGCTCACTTTATCCCAAACAGAAGCACTTTGATGCTTTATATATTAAAGAGAATGTTTTTTTATAATTATTTCATTGTCTAAAATTGAAAGCAAAGGGAACATAAAATTCCCAACGAATTACCTTTAAGAACCTATTTGGAGAGATATTGTGACTCTTTGGTCACCCAGTGCCACTGCGGTTCTATAGGATCAGGTTGCAGCATCCTGCTGGCAGCAGTTTGGATGGAGTCTCTTGTTAATGGCCTTCCCATCACAGAAGCATTCTTCCTTTGGGAACTAAGGTCTAGATTGTGCATATGAGTGAAACATTCAATATGTGTCTTTCTGTTCCCGACTTAACACAGTCTACAATTGCATGCAGTTTATAATAAATGACATGATTTCCACCACCCTTGTGACTGAATAGCACTCTGTTACATAAAAAACCAAGCTTATTTTAATTTATGTATCTGTTGGTGAACACATAGGCTAATCCTGTAAAGGCTGTTGTGAAGAGTTCTACAATAAACATTATGTGTAGGTATCTTTAATATATGCTAACTTTGATGTCTTTGGTCTCTCATTCCCAGGGTTGGTATAGCTTGATCATGTGTCTTGCTATGTAGCCCATGATGGCCTTGAGTTGTGATGCTCTTGACTCTACCTCCTGAGTGGTAGGATTACAGTCATGAATAACCCTATCTAAGTATACTCTCTCTTTTTCCTTTCTTCCTTCTATCCTTCCTCCTTCTCTCTTCTTCCCCCCTTGCTCCTTCCTTTTTTGTTCTTTCTTCATCCATCACTTCTTTACTCCACACTTTCCTCTGTATAAACTCAGGGTTTTGTCACCAGATGTATAAACTGATGACATGACCATTCTAAGGTGTGGTTTTTTTTTTATTGTAGATAAGAGGGAGAAAACAGCCAGAGGCATCTGAAAAAGTCCAGAGCAGAAAGAGAAAGTAGAAGATTTTAAATGGCTACCAGAGTGTACTTGGCCATGAGAGGAGAGAGGTGAGGGAGCATGAGAGGAAGACAAAAAAATGACAGAGAAGAGAGAGAGAGAGAAAGAGAGAGAGAGAGAGAGAGAGAGAGAGAGAGAGAGAGAGAGAGAGAGAGAGAGAGAGAATGAATAGCAGGGTTATAAAGAGCATGAGCAGGAGGGTGGGGTCCTGAGATGGAGAGGTTTAGGGTAGGGGTTTGGGTGAGAAGAGATGAGAAGCTCCAGGAAGTCAGCGTGGACTCTGAAATGTGTAACAGGTACTTGTGGTACTAAGGGACCCTGGGGGGGGGGCAGCATGTGCTTTGGTATCAAATAGGCATCACAGAAGGCCATTTGTCCCTTCTGCCAGTGATAAGGGAAAATGTAGTGGGGCAGGCCCATAAGGTGAAGGAAATTGACTCAAATCAGTTGATAAAGTATGTACAGAGCATACTTCCATATGAGCCAACTTGGAGTCTGCCTGTGGGCCTAGCAACAGGTACTGTCCAGAGTTCTGGATCGTGCCAGCCAATGAGGGGTGATCATGTAATGTCAATAGATCTGGACATAACCTGAGTGCTGGGAGGAGGGTATATAAGGCTCTCCCCATTGCTGAATAAACCAGTCTACTGTTTGCTTTGCACCTGACTCTGGGGTCTGTGTCACTGATAAGCCTTCTTATCCCCTCCCCCAAGAGAGCTGTTAGGATCCAGGAAACGACTCCTTAGGAAGAGGAGAATCAGCCTCATAAGTTCCTGAGGAATGTCTAACTGTAAGAATTTAGGAAAATGAAGTTTGCTCTGGATCTGACACCTTCTTTCTTTCCTTTCTCATTTCATGGGCTTCTTCCTATTGCTGTTATCTTGAACTATCAGGGCAGATGGACTGTAAGACCAAGCTGGTGTTCTGAGGATGGTCCGGTAGACAATTGGGGATGCTTTCCCCCATGATTTTGATCTCTAGTTTTGCCATTGATCCATTCAGCTCAATAAAAGATACACGACTCTACAGTCTTACTTTATGAGATGATGATGGGTCCTTATTGTTTAAGCAATTTTTATTGCACCTTTAGCACCTTTAAAATCACTCTCTACGTGATAAAGCATGTATTAGATTAGAAAACCAAAGCTCAAATAGACAACATAAATTTCCCAGCGTCATCAAACAAGGAATTAAGCAACGTCACTGTCTCTCCAGCATACTCACTTAACTGTTTTCATGCAGTGTAGCTTAGAGCAGTTTTGTAACCTCTCTGAGCTTTGACTTTCTTCTCTGCCCAACACCAGGATGTGCTAAGGATCCAAGGAAACCTGAATAGACCTGAATTTCTTCTTTCTCACCCTCTGTGTTTTTGTTCTTATGAGTATTCCTCCTAATTGTGTGAGGTGATGAATAGAACTCCCATTTTATGAAAGTCCAGCATGTTAGAAGGATTTTTGTCATATGATTATACCTGGGAATGTCTAAAGAAATCTCCATTCTTCTCACAAAGTTGCCATGGGTCAAAGAAAAGATTCCATCCTAGCTTATGAACCAATAAGAATCCTTGGGTTACTTACAGAGGCACATGGGAGGAGTCACATAGAGAGACAAAAGTAACTTATGGGCAGCAGAGTGCTTGGAAAGTCCTACCCACTGTTGCATGGATGACAATTCACAACAAGACTTCCAACCCTAGTCAATCTTCTGGATTCTCCTTTCAAGTCAACTGGGATAGGATCACATGCCATCTAGGGATAATGAGAGATTGTGTATCTCAGGTGAGATTCTGATGACCCAGCCCCAACCAGCCTGTTCCTACAGATGGAGCTGTCCCTATTGTCTGCTATTGTGCGGTCATAACCATGGGCCAGGATATTCTGTAGGTCACCACATCTCTAATGGTGGCCATGACAGCTACACTATAATTTCATAAATGTAGATCTTCTACAGTGTTGTTTCTTCTATGCTTAAGTGCTATATTATTCATCTGGATTAACACAGCTCAAGTCAATCCAGTGAGCTCTTCACATTTCAGAATCTGTCACACTCATTTGTCATGCTCATATCCCAACCCTGGACTTCTTGGCTTACTCCAGATCTTTGAATACAATCCAAGTCAGTCATCTTGAGTCTTCACTTTGTGAGTGACAGTTGAATCAGGAGAGTACCCCTGCCAGCAGCGTGGCGTTCAGGTCTCAGGGCCACACTTTCCAAAGACTCAAGAAGACACTGCAAGCTGCCACCCAAGTAGTAAGATGTGAAAGTACCAGTAAGCCACTTGGCAAGACATAGATTAATAAGAATGGGTTGAGTTAAGTTGTAAGAGCTAGTTGATAATGAACTGAGCCATAAGCAAAACAGTTTGTAATTTATATAAACCTTCATGAGATTATTTGGGACTAGGCAGCTGCAGGTGGGTCCAGATCTTGGGGCTAGGCCCAGCCAGAAACTTTTGGCTACACTTGGGCCTTGGGCAGATAATTTCATTCCTTCTAATATAGTCCTCTAAATTAACTCATAGGACCACTATCAGGCAATCCATTTGGAAGGCTAAGAAAAGTGAAATAACTTGAGTTTTTCTTAACATAAAGCTAGAATATGCTTTATTTTTTAATCTTTTAACTTTAATTTTTTTGAGAGTTTCATATATGAATACCAAGTGTTTATTTTATACCACCCCTTCTTCTTCCACCAACTTCTCCTGTGTCCATTCTTTCTCAAATCCATTACTTCATCTTTATTAGCCTCTGTCTGTCTCTCTGTCTTTCCCCACCCCGGGTGTGCGTGTGTCTCAACTGAGTCCAAGTAGTGTTATCTATATATACAATTGTTTAGAATTGGGAAAACGATCAAGGAGCTTGTCCCTGGAAAAAATGGAATCACTCTTCATTAAAGCAGCCATTGGCAAACATTTAGGAGTGGAGCCTTGAAAAGTTTTCTTCTGTCATCTATGTTGGTTTATTGACTGGCATGTCATTGTGCAGGCAACAAGATTATTGAGGGTTCGTGGGTACAGTGTGAAGACAGTACTCCAAAGACACATCTCACCGCAGCCATCAAGGTTCTCTGGCATTTACAATCTTTCCACAGATCTCTGTAAATTTGAAACCATCCTGATCTATGTAGTGAGTTCCAGGCCAGCCAGGGCTACATAGTGAGACTCTGTCCTCCCTCCCCCAAGAACAGTGAAAACAAAACAAAGCAAAAATACATAAAAAAATAATACATTCACAACGAGAAGTCTTTCATGTCTGTAAATGATCACTCTTGGTATTTTTAACCACTTTCTGCTACCTCCCATCTATGGTCCCCTGTACTCTGAAAACACTTCCAGTAGATAATGGCGCTCATCTGACAAGATGACCTAAAAGTGCATTCATGAAAGGTCAAGGAAATTAGTAGTGGGGTATAGGGGTCTCCATTTGGGAGAAGTATTCTCAGGGTTGTCGTGCGTTTCCTTGTGCATAAGTTCCATGTGTAATCTACACCATGGGAAGGAGGATGGTCTACATGGGCCTGTGTACAGTTCTGAGCAGGTGTATGAGATGCTGTGCTCATGATCTCCAGTTGTGTGATCTCTGCAGTGTGAATAGGAACCATGAGGTAAGGATCAGACAGACAAGGGCAGTGATAGTCTACGTGTTGTGTTACTATAGTCCTATAGTGTCAGGTCAACCCCCTAACCTCACCCCAGCAACTTGGAATGGAGCCTCTCCACTTTCTGCTTCTAGTTCATGCCTTCCCTTCACAGAAGCATTCTTTCCTTGGAAACTAAACCCTCAGGCCAGGAGAGCGTGAGGCTGGAGAAAGAGACAGCAACATTTTTGCTGGTAGGTGATGGTAAGTGCTACCATTCTTAATTCCATCCATGGAATCCTGGTTGTGGGAGAATCAGAAGGGTATGTTGGCCACTGACCTTCTAGAGGACCTTGTTCTAGGTCATGAAGTATCATTATGTATCATTATCTGGTTGGTATTGTAGCTGTGTCTTCAAAAGGCCATCCCAAGGTTCTATAGCTTAGCTTCTTCAGGATGGTGGGGACTTGTGAGACCAGTAGATTCTGTGTGAGCTCATTGCCACATGTGTTTGGCTATGAGCTGAGTTCCTAGATCAGAAACAACACTGAATAGAATACAGGAGACCAGAAAGGCCACGTGGGAGAGTCTCGGTAGAGAGAGCAATGCTTAGGAAGGGATAATCTACTTCGGAATAGATACTAAGGATCTATAAGAAGGAAACACTGCCCCTTCCATGATGGAAGTGGTTCAGGGGAACCAACCTGCCATCTGTTGGCTGCTGACCACCCTTGGCAACAGGGCCATACTGGAAACACATTGTGGGTCCCTGTTGGTGGCATATTTGATAGGTTGGCCGTGGAGACTGAAAGTTAATGTCACCAAGCTTGTGTGTGTGTGTGTGTGTGTGTGTGTGTGTGTGTGTGTGTGTGTAAGGGTATGTGTGTGTCTGTGTATGTCTGTGTGTATGTGTAGGGGTGTGTGGTGTGTATAAATGTGTATGGTTGTGTGTGTATGTCTGTGTGTCTGTGAATGTCTGTGTGTATGTGTAAATGTCTGTGTGTCTGTGTGTGTAAGGGTGTGTGTGTGTGTCTGTGTATGTGTGTGTAAGGGTGTGGAGGGAAAGGACAGGAGATTATGGAAGCAAAAAGCAGAATGAAGAAACTGTCTCAGGAACTCACAAAAAAAAATGAACTTTCCATAAAAACATCTTTAAAGTAACAGTTTATTTTACATAAAAGACACAAAATGACAGGTTTCTCATACGCCCATCACTCCGTTTCCTTTCATGGTTACATCTTCTGTTTGTCAGCCCCACGAGACTGACTTTGGTACATATTCCAGGTTGGCCTCCTCTGCCTCATTTCCCTTAAGTTATTTTAAAAGATTAGATAGATACTAAGGACAGTGAAGTTTCTCACGCTACCATCTAGAACATTCTAGGTGTGGTTCTAGGCAGCTGGTTGATGTTCTGTTTTAGAATATAGAGGCATATTGTTTATTGCCTTAAGCTTTGGGGTCTTAGCTAAACATTTGAGACAACATAAATCTTAACATCCTCATATCTTGCGAGTAGTTTCTAAAATGTCTCAAGGCAAGGCCAGTTGCTGTCACAAATATATCCTGGATTTGCAGTGACTGGATGTGCTAGCTGCAATTTCTTGTTAAGAGTGCAGTCATCAGTGGAGTGAGGAGGGAGCCTGCTTTGATAACTGAGTCATTTCAACACCTCTAGAATAGGAAGCCTGGGGCTCATAGGCAGGTATAGCAAGCACATCACTTCTTTCGTGTACTTCATACATATAAATATACATCCGCAGTCACAGGATGACTGCTGAGGGAGGCTGGGAAATACTACAGCACAAAATACATCCAGGAAGAAGGGGAAATGGTTAACCAAAACAGCTGATTAGTGTGCGTCTCTGGGGCTTTTGGGGGGTGAGGGGAACCCAAAGAGTTAGAGTGGGAGCGTGCTAGCTCTTAGGGGTGTGGTGACAGAGATGATTTCAATGCCCTGGGTACATCTGGAGCATTGTGGTACTGTTTATAGATGACCTGAAAACAAATTCCTTTTTGTGACTAGGAGGATCAAACCGAGGCCTATCATGCTAGGTAAATGGTCAACTGCAGAGTTATTTTCCCAGTCTAGGGTATTTTATTCAACCGTGACAGTCACTGGGTCACTTACTGGCATGAATGGCCAGGGGCCAGGCATGCTAAATACCACATGACAGGTGGTTCAGTTCCACAGAAGGATAAATAGTGCCAGCTGGTCAGACACCATAAAGGAGGCCTGGCACAGAGAGGAAGTTCAAGTGGGGAAGATGTTCTACAGACACACAGTGACCTGGGGTAAGAAGGGAAATGGCCATCCCTGACTCCAGCTCTCACTTCAGCCACCCATGAGGTAGTGGTTGAGAGCATGGGTTCAGGAGCCAGAGAGGACAGGTTCAAATCTTAACTCCGTTTTATGTCTTGTTTTCATTTCCTTGTCTTCAAAAGCCCATTAGCATTTACCTTGAAAGGTTGTTTTGAGAATAAAAAGGGAGTTAATTTATCTGGTTAGCACTCAAAATAGCACCTGGCTCATGGGGAATACTCATTAAATGATGTCATCCCTCTCAATATTTACAGGTAGCTGTTTGTAGGAGGGATGGTATTTTCTCTTATCTGAAAGGTCTTACTGAGGTCATACACCTTATCTGCGCTACTTTATAAATACCTACCAAGGCGTCATCCTTCATCATCACCACCGAAGGCACAGTGCAGAATGGCATTAGCACATGAGATCCACTCCCACCCACAACAAGACATTAGGCCCCAAAGAATAGGCTCTAACACCATGGACCTCTTTTGCTGTTTGTTTTATATAAGTGGAATTACATAACATGCTTTTCTATGTTTTCCTCCATTGTGTGTTCTTCTGTGAGCTCTCTCCTTCCTCTGGTCCTCTTTCCCCATTTCCCTCCCACGATTACAACCAGTAAGTTCAGGATAGAGACAAATACCTGGGTGGATGACCTAGTAAGATATTTTTAAAGGAAACCATGCCAATTAAAGGGATTCGGTAAACTTTTGATGATACCTTATTAAATCCTGCTTAAGAATCAATATCTGGTGTGGTAAGGAGTTTTGAATTGGTGGTTTGAGCTTTCCAGAACAGATCAAAGAAAGGAAATAATAATAAATAAAGCTTTGAAAAGGCAGCATCTTTTCTGGGGCAGCGACTCAGAGCTGGCTTGTTGCTGGATGACTGAGTTCAACACAGCTTTTCATCTTGCTCCGCACATTTCTGATCACTTTATTTATTATCACCATGGCTCATTTCTTTATGGAATGGAAATATACTCTAAGGGACATGTTGTTTTCCATTCCCAGCAAAATGGTTCTCTGCTGCCTGCACAGCGCGAGGTGCCTCTAAGTGACCATACTGCCCCCCCATCCTCAAACACGTCTCTTTGCAGACCTGTTGGTAAGTCTGTGAAAAAAAAACATAAATAAAAATCTGGTGACTTGGATTGATTTTCAACATTAGTCTTATGTTCCAGGGAGGGTCATTATCTGCTTAATTTCAGGACATAGTAGTAATAATTTTTCTTTGCCTTCCTCTGGAGAAGCAAAAACACATTCTGAGTTAATGGTCCAGCCAGGCAGGAAGTCATCAAAAAGTTTCCAGACTTTTTAAAGGAGCCCTGACTAAAGAAAAATAAGGATGCAGACCCCCCACCATTCATACCTTCAAAGCGTTTCATAAATGATTTTAGCAATATCCCAGAGAGGGAGGAAACACTGTGAGCTGTGACCCATTAGAATCCAACATAGAAATTTAGAATTGATACCAAGTAAGAATGAGACAGCTCAAAGCCACCTACTAAACAGCAGGGTGGGATGTTTGCCTGAAAGAAACAGGAAGAAGTGCTTCTGGGTCAGGTTCAAAGGTAAAAAAGCAAATGGTTAGACTATTTCTTTCTCACCTTTGGAAAAGCTGGTTTCTTAAAACTCCCTTATCTTAACATAGAATCAGACATTTTCAGCATTCTTATTATTGGCCAGATGTGGACTTCTTTGTGTCTGTGTTAACACACATGGCTCCAACCATCATACCATCTAGGTAACCTCTAGCATATTCTGCACTTATCATATGGATGTCCTGTCACCATCTCTTGGGTGATATGTCTCGCCTTGAGCACATCATTTCTACATCTTTGGTACCAAATGCCTTTCATTCTGAGAAACCTGACTTGCTGAGTGATGCAGCCCACCAGCTCTAGCTTCAGATGTAGGGATGCCCTGCTTCCTCTCTTTTCACATGCCCTCTTACTGCCTGACCCCGACGTGTCTCCTTCCAGATCTATCTCTGTTGTAATGAGTTCGCGGGTCCCGTGCAGCCAGAGGTCTCGGACCCACAGCTGCCGCCGGACCGCTTATCTGCGCACCGCCGCCTAGGCCCCCAGAAATGACTCAGAGGCTTATATTAACTTTATGCTGTTTGGCCTATGGCTCAGGCACATTGCTAGCTATCTCTTACATTTTAAATCAACCCATTTCCATTAATCTGTTGGCCATGTGGCGGCCCGTAGCTCACCCGTGTTTCTTACATGTTGCTCCTTTGGCGGCTTCCGCGCGGTCTGCCTGACTCCACCCTGCTTCTCTACCTAAGCTCTGATTCTCCTCCCCCTATTTTACAGTACCTGCCATAGCCCAAACCAGCTCCTTTATTTAAAGATACAGTACGCACAAATGTATTCCCACATTTCCCCCTTTTTCTCTAATCAAAAAGGAAGGTTTCAATTTTAACATAGCAAAATTACATATAACAAAATAGCTATCAAGCAAGAATTATAATATCTAGTCTATTTGTATTTAGCAAAATTAAAGAAAATACTCTATCATCTATCTTATCTTTATGAATCTAAAGTTTTATATCTAATATACTTTTTAAATGACTAAGAAAAACTGTACATATAACTATCTAATCTTCAACTACATCAAAGACCACAGAAGGATATAATATTTACCCAAGTAAACCAGAAGTGCAAACGACTTCTAAAATCTAGAAAGGACAGAGATGACACCTATCTGCCTGGACAGTCACCCAAAGTTCCTTTATAAAGTTGGGGCATTCATCTTCAGCCTACAGGCCCAAAGTCTCTTTTCATTTCAGTGAAGTAGGAAATCCGCTCTGCCCATTTTGGCACAGTTCATCCGTTGTTTCTCCTTGAGTCTTGAAGAATGTCTGACAGTTTTCTCTGTAAAGCAGGAACCCGAATGATGATCTTGGCTTGCTCTGCCAAAGTCTAGAGGTCATCTTCTTATGGAACCTGCATGTCCAGTTTAAACAGCATACTGTCAAGCAGTCAATATAAAAACAGTTTCTTCTCCAGTGGCTCACCATCACCACAAATAGATGAGACTCCATATGGAGTTTCTTCAATGCCCACCTTCCTGTTGAAGTAAATTAGTGCTGCCAGGAACAGACCTGTCTCACTGTCCAGAAAAGTCTAAGCTCTTAAAACATTTTAAATGCCATATTCTGTAGGTCTTAGAAGTATTTGAAGATTATCTATTTAATTGAAATATATCTTTGTATACTTAAAAATCTTAACTAACCTAACTATAAGTTTGATTATCAAAAGTGACTATTAACCTTTATTTCTTAATTATACACTACAATTTTAAAACAGTTACATGAACATCATACCTTAAACAAGAATAGAAAAACATATACAGCATAATAAAATTGACTTTAAATTTGTATCAATAAACCAAAATCTATACCAATGTAAAGCAGTTTGAGATTAACAGCTGATTACCTGTAAATTTAATAATCTAATTTTTTAAAAAAGCATTCACATACCATATCCCCCGTTTTTTCTTAGAAAGAGATTGACTATGACCATTAACCATTTATAATGAAAACAAACATTTAGAAACAATATTTGGGGAATTTGGGCGAAGTTATTCATTACTACTTCCTGCTGATTAAGGGGCGTTGAAAATCTCACGGTTGTTGAGACTGGGTCATAATCTGCAGCTGTGAAGCTGATCTGGCCATCTCTTCTCATTAGAGGTTTTTTCAGGGGGTCTTGGTTGATGAAACCATATTTGCCTGGAAGCAATCCACAGGTTCTCATCTGTGGAAACAGAAACAGAACTCTTCCAAAGCAATAAATCCTTAGACACAAATTTCAAAATCAAAATACCTTTAAAATATACATTCTTGTTTAACTTAGTAGCCTTTGCAATCCATTGTCTTTTTGCAGTTAGCTCATTAACAGTTAAAAAATTAAAAGAAAACACAATAACAACCAAAATCCAGATTTTATGTCTATTTTCCATCTTTACGTGGCTTATTATATTTTTATCACTCTATTTCTCGCTTTAAAAACTTTTTCTAACCTCTTTATTTTCTCTCTGAGGCCTATGTACCTTTTACAAACATTGTAACCCGTTTACAGGTTTTCTTTTTATCTGAATCTGTTTTATTGTGAATCCTTAATCATCTTCTAACCTTAAGAGCTTTTAAAATACATTCTCCAAAAAGAAGCACAGTTTTTGCAAATTAGGCTGAATCACTAAGTTTTCTTAAGCGGACCGTAAACAGAGCACACCCAAGAAGGTGCTGCCACGAAGAAAATCTGTTTCTCTTTTGTTCCAAATAAGCAGAAATCTAAAATCAATCACATTACTGAGTCTTTTGTTAGTTTTCAGGAACCCGCCTGATTGTAGCTCACACTGCCTGTCGCCAGCCCGCCGCTGGCGCCATTTTGAGTGTGACCCGGACCATGCTTTGTTTGTACAAAGACCCGCTCCACACACACAATTTGGAAGCTGCCCTGGCTCAATTTCTGCGATCTAGAACTCTTTTTAATCTTTGTCAGGCTCTAAGTGGATAATCGCCCCACGTTGGGCGCCATCTGTTGTAATGAGTTCGCGGGTCCCGTGCAGCCAGAGGTCTCGGACCCACAGCTGCCGCCGGACCGCTTATCTGCGCACCGCCGCCTAGGCCCCCAGAAATGACTCAGAGGCTTATATTAACTTTATGCTGTTTGGCCTATGGCTCAGGCACATTGCTAGCTATCTCTTACATTTTAAATCAACCCATTTCCATTAATCTGTTGGCCATGTGGCGGCCCGTAGCTCACCCGTGTTTCTTACATGTTGCTCCTTTGGCGGCTTCCGCGCGGTCTGCCTGACTCCACCCTGCTTCTCTACCTAAGCTCTGATTCTCCTCCCCCTATTTTACAGTACCTGCCATAGCCCAAACCAGCTCCTTTATTTAAAGATACAGTACGCACAAATGTATTCCCACATATCTCCACTCCTGTTCCTCTCTGCAGTTTGCGATGCAGTCTAAGCATTCTGCTTCCTGCTTCTTGATCTCATCAGGCCAGCGGCCTCCCAAACAGACATTTGTTCTCCTGGGCTCTGTCTCATTATTCCAATCTGAAGAGTTGCCATGTGATCCTGATCAAAAGCATGTGAGTCTAACATTGATCTTAGATCACCGAGTGAGACATTTCAGGTTTGTGAGGCTGGCAGAGCATTCAAACCTCAATCGATGTGCCTCGTCACATTAATGATCATGTTGATTGATATAGAGAAAGCTTATTCATATTAAAACTTAGAAAACTAGGGAGCTGGGGGTGGTGGCACACACCTTTAATCCTAGACAGCCAGAGTTACATAGAGAAACCCTGTTTAAAAAAACAAAACAAAACCACACACACACACACAACCAAACAATAACAATAAAGCCAAAAACAAATACTCACCATTTGAGAGAATGCCTTCAAGCTGGATCTCATGGAGGCATTTTCTCAACTGAGGCTGCTTGCTTTCTGAAGACTCCAGTTTGTATCAAGTGAACACACAAAACCAGCCAATATACTTGCCCAAATAAAGCTTCAATCATAATACAAAGCCAAACAGAAACAACAACAACAAACCCAGGTAGGTTTGAGGTTGGCTAATTAGTTTGGTCCTTTTTAGAGCAGATTTATCATTATTAAGTACGATAAAAAGAGAGTATAAATGTGAGAAAGACAGGCTCAGTAGAAATCATGCTATTCTAGTCATATTAACAGGGTTTTTATTTATTTTTCAGAGAAGCAGAAGGTTTCCTTTAAGAAAGAAGGCTTAAATTGTTGAGTCACACTGTGTCTCTCTCTAAGACAGCAAGTCTTAGAAAGAATCACAGACAGCTGGGAGACGGGAAGGCTGGTACAGCAACGCTGAATGTTCCAACTATAGAGTATAGAGTCGCCCAAAACAGATACAGGAAAGAGGCAAGAAGCCTGCTCTACTGAGAACTGGGACAAGAGACTTTGGAAGGACTCATTTGAGACCTTTAACTCCCAAATGTTAACCCTTTCATGGTCAAATATAAAGAAACATTAAACATCAGAGTCAAAGGTAAAACCTGGACGGAGCTAAGTTAAAATATGGGGCAACTGCTTCAAATTCAATTTCATCACTGATGTCCAATCCACGGGCCTACCCACCATCTCCCAGAGCAACTACCACCCTCCCTTTCAATGCTTTGGTTGCTTGCACTGGACTTGGGCCAGGAGGGCTGAGAGCTATATCTCAGGAACCAGAAGACCCTGCGTGTTCCATGTAAGACCTTGCTGTAAAACCTAGAATAGGTGTCCTCATCAACAAAGCTTATTCCGAGAATCAGTGAGTTGTTTGAAGTAGTGCCTGGTACAGAACAATAATTCCGTGTGGGCTTAAATGAAATGCTTCAGGAGGCATCATCCAGGAACTGTTTATTTTATTTTCTTACTACTAAGTTTTCGGGCTTTGATTCTCTGAAGCAGGATCTCCTTACGTAGCCCTGGCTGGCCTAGAACTTGCTATGAAAACCAAGCTAGCCTCAAACTCACAGCTCTCTTTGCCTCTACCTTTTGAATTAGAGGTATGTGCAATTACTTCTATCTCTTTCTTTCATTCTCTATCCATCTAAAAGATTTTTGATGAACATATTAAATATGTTTTAATTTATATTCACATTGGATCGAGCTCATCTTAGGGCAACTGCTTTATCTACCACCTTAGACTTTTATCATTTTTATATTGACTGCATTCAATTTTCTCTCTGCTATTTTAAGATATATAATATGTAATTGTTAACTTTATTTAACTTGATATGCCATAGGATGCCAGAACTTTCTCCAGGACATTGGACCCAAAACCTGCATTTTACATTTTTCTTTTTGAAGCCAGAACTGAAAGAAAACCTCTTCGGAAAATGAAACACTAGTCTGTCCTACTGTAAGGGAAGATAATTAAAAATAACAACTCTGATAACAAAACAATGATCCTGATGGAGTATTCTGTAACCTGTGTGAAACTCCAAACCTGGAGCCCCTTTGCTGAAAAGTAAGAATAGGAAATATTTGAACTTAAAATATAGTAATGCCCAATGAAGCACCCTCTTGTATGATTACCAGTCAGGAAGGGGCTGGAGGACAGGCCCTGAGATCATTCATCTATTTATGAATCATTCTTAGGAGAATGCTAGAATCTGTTCTTGCTGGTCCTGCTTGTTGAGCAGTTCCTGTAGAGTCAGAGCCAAAGAGGAACACTGCACTGTTCCGTGCTGACAATTAGAAATGAGTCGGTCAGGGCAAGAACATGGCTGTGAAGGTTGAATATTATTCTCAGTGATGCCTGCTTCAAGACAGCATACAGGATCTTACACACACCACCTAGGCTGTCTTGAGGCTAGCCCCTTGAGTCAAGGTCTTGAGATCAAATAAGTAAATGGTTTGTATTGTGTCCGGAGTCCAGACCCACAAAAAACCCACCAAGACACTGGGTCCGATGCAACAGCAAAGAGCCTCTTTATTGACAAGCTAGTTTGGTCTGTCTGAAGCAGCCATGGAGTAGAAGTGACCTTGAGCAGCACAAGGCAAAGGATTTTATGGGGGGGGGGCTCTAGGGGCTTCAGACCTGTGGGGTCACAGTCCTGGGATTGGTCCAAGCTTGTGCTAGGGGTACCTGTTATAAATTTATTGGCTGCTTTGAATTCTAGGGATGTTTCAATATTTAGCAGTGGTCGGTAAGGTTACCTACATCAGCAGCCAATCAGCAGAGGTGTACCAAATGACTATCTGTTCTATTGTTAATGTCCCTTTCCCAGGAAGGGAATGTTTGGAATGTTAGGCTTTCTCCCTTAGGTGCTGACTCCTCCCCGGATAGTGTCTGCTCATGGGCCCTTCCTGGAACCAGCAGGTGCCAGTCTGGTTTTCATTAAGTCTGCCATGGCAGTTGTGTGGTCAAGATGCTCTGGGCCCCACAGTTTGTTGTGGGGGAAACAGCTTGGGAGAGAGAAGGAAAGGTCTGTCACATGGCATGGTCCCAGGATGACACCAGTCAGGAGAGTTGGAGGCTATGGGCAGCAGAGGATCCATATTCTGTGCGCAGGCTTCCAGACCCAGCCCTAAACAAGTCCTCACTCCTACTTCATGCTTAGTGGAAATTTCAGTCCTTTTAGATGGAAAGTGTCGAGGTGGTGCAGTCTCAGTGTGCTTCAGCAGGTAGTGTTTCCTACTACCAAGCCCCAGGAGGCTGAGTTCAACCCCCCAGTAGCCACTGAATGGAGAGCAGTGACTCCCATGAATCGTACACCCACAAACAGGCACATATAAACACCAAATAAATAAAGCAAAATGTAACAGAAAAGAATTAAAAGTCACAACCGAGTTATTGCTGTGTCTTTTGACAAATTTGCCTTCTTGATGACAAAGGCAGAAGAGGTAAAACAATCTTTATTTATTTATTTATTTATTTATTTATTTATTTATTTATTTATTTATTTTTTAACAGACTGGAAGCTGACACAGTGTCAAGGGTGGTTGAATTTAATGACAATTTTGCCTGCCCAGGTGTTCTGTGGATAGCCCAGTCCTATTTCAGTGATTAATGGGTGATGGTCAGAGTATATATTCATAGTAGACTATTTATTTGCTCTGTAGCATTTATATTTCCTGACTTCTTTGCAAAAGCATTACTAACTCTATTGGAAGAAGCAGACTTTTCACATAATTTGTATCACATTGGCAGGAAGGCAGGAGTTGGCAGAGTTGTAATGGGCCAGACAATAAATATTTTAAGTTTTATGGACCATTTCTCTCTGCTGTAAATATTCAACTCAGCTGTGGAGACGGAAGAGGCTTTAGACAAGATGTGAGAGGGTGATCTGAATCCATTCCAGCATCACTTCCTTTACAAAAGCGAGCTAGATGCTGCATTGGTTCTATACATTGTATCCCACATACGTAAAGAATTAAAATAGAATATGACATATTCAAAATACTGACATTTAAATGTATCTCAATAGAAACATAGTCTAAAGTCCATCTAAAAGGGTAAAATCTATTTTTACACATTGCATAGGTTTTATTATAAAATATTCAAAATAGTTTAGTTAGTACACAGATATAGTTAACTTTTCTAATTTTAAGTAAAAATGAACTGAGTTGAAAATTTAAATTTAGTTTTCTTCATTATGTCACATCAAATAATTGCCTAAAGGGAGGGATTATCTGCGGGATAAGAAGGAGATCTGTTAAGGCAGTGGAACAGAAATAAAGATCCAATTCAATGACACCTGCATATGGAGATGTCACACTGAACCTTGTTTCTTACGTTATCTAAGTATGACTAGAAGGGACGTAGGAAAGTTAGCACCTGCTGCCCCCCCCAACTTCCACCAAAAATAAGCATATTAAATGCACCCAGCATGTTATGTGTCTGTTGACCTATATACAAAGCAAAAGGTACATTATGAAGTCTTTAGCATTGTAGAGTGTGCTCTCTGAACCATTGCCTCTGTTGGTAATGCTGCACTGATTCTGATTACCCCCGGGATGGTAAATTGCAGTACAAAGGGAATGAAGACAGAGATTCCCGGCACTGCCTGGAAATGATGCTGAGTTATGTAAGAATCTGATGTTCTCTGAGAGGAGAGACCTGACAATTTATTGAACTTAACTCTTTTCCTGCCTAAGCACTTCTGCCACTCAGATCTGTCTTACACTCCAAAGCAGTGGCCTCCTGGAGACTGCCAGGGCAAGCACAGAAGACTCAGAAAGCACTTAGCTGAAGCTCTGCTTGTCATGACTGCGCAGCAAAGCCCATACCACACAGCCCTGAGCCCTCTTCCCTGCACATGATGTAGGAAGGTGGGTCCTGGGGAAAGCAGGGAGCCACAGGAATATGTGGGCGGAGGACTCCTGGGGCAAGAGGGAAATAGGTCTGCTGCTGAAATGTGGAGTGGAGCAACCAATTTCCAAATCATGCCAGTTAGTTGGAACAATGATGACTATTTCATACAAACAAGAAATTGGGAGCATTGAGCTCCTGCCTACTGAGCACAGGGTACAGAGCACAGGGTAGATATGAAACTCAAGGTGGCCAGGAAAAGAATTTTCCATTGGCCCATGTAGAGATTAAATGGCCTCTAAGATCTCTTTCAACTCACATTTCTAGAATATGAGATAAAATAAATCAGCAAGCATCAAGAAAGATAATAGAATAGGGTATAGGCAGAGGGGCAGACTGGAGCCAGCTCACAGGATTTGCAAGAACCAGCTGTTGAGCATTTAGAAAACTTGTGAATGTGACACTAAATCTTTAATAGCTTAAAATCCGATGCAGTTAGGATATTGCACAATAGAAATTGGCAAACATTGTAACTAAGAACGCTCCCCCCCCCAAGATGGCAGGTGGTTTACCCACACATACTCAAATACATAGTTGGTTTATCTACTGAATTTCATCTGAACTAGAATTCACAAAATTAACTCAATTTCACATATAACAGGAGTACACAGATTCTGGAAAAAGTTTACTTGATTTAGGCTCCCAGTTACATATATAGACAGAATTGGTACTTCCGACCTTTGTGGCATGACCTTTCTAAGTTGATAAAATGGGAAATTTAATAGTAGTTTTGTTGGTGAGCATGATGATGACTACATGGGACACCTGATTAGTAGTGCCCTTATGAGTGTTACATGTGATGACACACATTCAAAGATTAGTGTGGCTCTTAGCACATGATAATCTTTTAATACACAAAGCAATTATGGTAATTTTCTTTCTTGTACATTATTAAGTGCAAAAGAATCTTGGGTTTAAACAATGAAAACAATTTCTATTACATAAAGTGATTAAGAGCTCCCTAAGAGGATGTTGCCAGTGGTACAAAATTTGCCTCAAATGTAAAGTCCTAACTTTAATTCCCAGCATCAAAACCATCTAAATAAATAAATGTCCATTTTATCATAATCAGGGACTGAAGTTGTGACTCTGGGAAAACTCACAGAGCTGTATAATTATGATTTTCTTCATTTAATATGCTTATTTTCCCATGCACATTAAAATCAATAGTATGTTGAAAAAAACTTTTTCTAGGGCAGACAAAATTTAATGAAAGTTCATTAAAAAATATTTTAAAGTACTTGAGAAAGTGTTTATGTGAAAAGGTCCTTTAGAAGTACTTGAGTGGAAATGTGTGCAATTCCATATAGGGCACCTCTCTGGCATCATTACACAGAGACTAAAGGACCATCAGAACTACTCATGGACGGAGGGCATCAGAAACTTGAATGGAATGAAATGAGCAATGCTTTGTAAGCTAAAAGATATTTTCCTTTTACATCAGACTTTATCTAATTTATAAGGTTCTAAAGCAACGTTTCAGTTTTTTAAATGTGTGGCCCAGGCTGGCCTCGAACTAGTGATCCTCCTGCCTCTGCCTCTTTCAGCAAATCCAACCAGTGTGCACCACCACAACCAGCATGTTAAAAATTAAATACAGAGTTTAAAGACAATTTTGCATGTTTGATAGGGTAGGAATGTAGAAAAATTAGAACGAGAAAGGAGACAGAAACCAAGAGAAACAAAGAAACCAGGTGTCAGGCAGGATCACGTCACAGGGACAGTGTCTTGTTGCTGCTAGCCCTGGTCACCAGTACTGGGTATTTCTACAACTCCCAGACCCAATCATAAGGTGAATTTTCTCTCTGTGTATATCATAAGCTTCAGACTCAAATCCTTGGGCAAATGTGCCCAGTCAGCCAACCTTTGGTAGGTGCCAGAACCTTAGTTTCCAAGAGTGTGGGTAAAAACAAGCGTCTAGTGTTTTTAGGATCTGTTCTAGAAGATGGGCTCTACTTCCTACCAAACCCACATCATGGACCCCGACAGTCTGCCTTGCCCACTTAGAAACTCCCCATCTTTCCCGCATGTCTAGTATTCAATGACAACTTCAACAGAGGATAAAACACGTTCCCACTTAATACGATGAAACTATTCTTCACATGTTCAAGCCCTCTTCCAAAGAGAGACCAGTCAATGCCTTCTACTGAGTAAATGCTCAGTTCCAAGTCTTGGGCCTAAGATTGATGCTCGTTCCTCCTTTAGAGACATGGATTGTGGATCCTCCTGGATTAGGTTAGGGGTTGGCAGAGGGCCATACAATGAACATTTTAGACAAAAAAATAGTGTTTGTCTAGATGCTTTGATTCTGCCTTTGTAGCACAAAAGCAGATTGTATGTAAATCAATGTGAGTGGTTATATTCCAATAAAGCTTTATTTGTAAAAGCTCATAGGGGGCTATATTAGGACTGGAGCCTATAGCTTGTCAACTTTTGGGTTTGATTATAAATCTTGCTGCCACAATCATACCTCTGAAAAATAATCAGGTGACATAGGTGAGAAGGGAAGTTACTGTGGGCAATAGAAATACTCCAGAATAGAGAAAAGGAAGAGATGTGGGTATGAGGCTCTGGGCTTCATCTCACATGGTCATATCTGCTCCACCATTGTCCTTACACATGGCCTATGCTATGCTCCCTCTCTGTCATCAGTACTTCAATTTCTTAAGACTCAGTTTTTAATTAGGCAACTCAACTTTTCTTTTGGTAATTCCTCCAGTATGAGTTGGAGTGGTCACCTAATAATTGTTTCACGGGGCATAACTGTGTCTTAAGGGTTTTTCCTTACATTTTAATCATGTAATTACTCAGAGGAGGACTAATCCAGAACTATTTCTATACTTAGTTCATTGAAAGGAAGCTCAGATTATAGCATGGTGTCACAAATAATCATTCCCTAAACTGAATACCAGGGGACAAAGACCACAGTGCGCACAAGCCTGAGCAGAAAGTGAGGTGGTGAAGGATTTTCTGCTTATGGGTTTCATTTGACACCAATTATCCAAATACTTTATTTGTTCCTACATTAAGCTGGGATCATCATCATTTCTTGATGAGAATGAAATGCATTTGTTTCTATCCTAGAACTTCCCATAGATCCTGCTAAAACTATACATGATTAAGTCAGATCCAGGCTTTGCATTAGAAGGGAAAATGCAAAACAATAAGGAAGTCACTCACAAAACATGTAACCTGCATGTGACGAGAACACAGTGGGTTCTTATGAGTAAATACTGTGTGCAGGGGTGGGGCGGGACTCTGCTGTTTAAATCGCCCGGAGTTTGTGAATAGATCACAATGCAGGGCAACTTAATCCCATCTAGGGGTGGAGAAAGCTCTCTCATTCTCTCTCTCTTTCTGGATTTCTCTCTCCGTGTCTCTTTCCCTCCTTCCATCCCTCCTTCCCTCCCTTTCCCTGTCTCTCTCTTCACAGAAAGTCTCTGTGGGATACTCCAGTCTGGGCTCGGTGTTGGTTCACAGCCAAAAACAACACACCTGCTCTTAGTCATCCATAGATGACGATTTATTTAAGAGCTGAAATCTTACATCAATAGAATTTAGAAAAGTCCTTTGCTTCCTAACCAAGTAAGGCCCTTCAGGAGAGCCGGGTGTTCTCAGGTCTAATCCAGCTCAGCCTGGAAGTGGAACCAGAAAATACTATCAGAGATGAGTTGAGTTGGAATTTGTGAGCAAATTTAACTGTTGATTGAACTAAAGTAAAGCAAATCCAAGTCAAGGTTTTCTGTTGTTTTTGACATTGACTAGGTGTAAAGTGTAGTCTTAGGCAACATGGGAGACAGAAAGCTAAATTATAATTAGTCTTAGTTTACGATCTAGTGAGAGGCATGGAGCTGGTAAAGTCTTTAAGTAGATGTAGGTAGAGGCACCAACTAATAGGTTTAAAAGAGGGAAGAGAACGAAGAGATTAATTCTAACTTGGAACCAACATAAACTTCATGGAGAAGCCATGATTTGAAGATCGTCTGTGAATTTAAGAGAAGTTTGCTTGTTAACATTCCTGGGATGAGAACGTAAGACAAAGGTTATAAGCTCCTATGTCTAAGGAATCACTCTATTCTCAACTTGGATGTAAGACAATGAGAAATTGTGGACATTGAAAAGGGATGATTCATTGCTTGGTTGACTGTATAATGTATGAATTCTTCAGGAGGAGCGGTTCTTCGTGTGTTGCTTGTTATGTAGCCCAGGCTGAGCCTCATCCAGCAGCTGAGCACTACTCCACCTGGCTAGAGACCTTTCAAAATATTTTCAGTAGGTTAGAAACAAAGCTGTGGTAACAACGTGATCAAAATACACCTTCGGATAACTCCCGTGTGCAGGCAGTGGTTAGGGAAAGATTCAGAGGAAGAGACTCAAGCCGTGCTTAAGGACTAGCCTTGCTTGTGGAGATTAGTGGCTGGGACTGAGTGGTTATACAGGAAGTAGATGGAGCTGGCTCTTTCGGGACACTAAGGACAGTTTTTCTTGCAGGAAATGAGTGCTGTGGTCATGGAGGGGACCTGCCATTGAAAATAGTGCAGGAGAGATTTCTTTGGCACTGATGAGAAAGAGAAATTGCTGTGTAAGGCAGACAGGTGAGTTGGGAGAATGCGTTTCAAGTTTCACTTATGGAGGAAATGCGTTTAAAAAGGAATATATTTTAAGTCTAGTTAGGGCAGCAGCAGCCAGGGAAAAGCTGAGTTAACTGAGTCTGAGGGTTTAACTTGACTTCCTGGTTGGATGGGCACTGAGGGCTAGGTAAGCGGCTTGGTGTGGCTGACCTCGGTGTTGTAAAATGAGAAATGGAGATGACATTGGTGATGATGATGGTGATGATGATGGTGATGCTGATGGTGATGATGATGGTGATGATGGTGATGATGATGGTGATGCTGATGGTGATGCTGATGGTGATGATGGTGGTGGTGATGGTGATGATGATGGTGATGATGGTTGTGATGATGGTGATGATGATGGTGATGATGATGGTGATGATGATGGTGATGCTGATGGTGATGATGGTGGTGGTGATGGTGATGATGATGGTGATGATGATGGTGATGATGATGGTGATGCTGATGGTGATGATGGTGGTGGTGATGGTGATGATGATGGTGATGATGATGGTGATGATGATGGTGATGATGGTGGTGATGCTGATGGTGATGATGATGGTGATGCTGATGGTGATGATGATGGTGATGATGGTGGTGATGATGGTGATGATGGTGATGATGATGATGATGATGGTGATGATGATGGTGATGATGATGGTGATGATGGTGATGATGATGGTGATGATGATGGTGATGATGATGGTGATGCTGATGATCACAATGGAGCCAATGTGACAATGCACGTGACATTTCTCATAACCCACCTAATTTGCTGTTGTTAAATAAATAGTTAAAGTGACAGAAACAAATGGTTTCAGACAGAAAGTTGAAAACAACAGCAATTAACATACAGGAGGAAAACTTGACTTCAGAAAACAATTTCAGAAAAAAATTGTTAAGAAAGAGTTGATATTACTATTGGATGCTTTGTAATTGCTATGTGGTAAAAATGTCTTTGGGACTGAACCTTTTAAGACAAAAGTGATAATAATGACAAGGATGATAAATGCAGCTGTCGCCATCACTTACTGAGCATCTACAGTGACCCAGGCATGGTGTTGTACTTGACATTGGCTATTGCAGCCAGTTCATTATTAACATGAAAACCAAGGCTCAGAGACTGCGGGGTTGAAGTCAAATAGCCCAGGTATCTCTGGATGTCTGTATTTTGCGCCCATTTTCCTGTTGGTTTAGTCAGTTCATCCTGGGATGCTGTAACAGAAACAGCTCCAAGGATCACTGGATATTACCTAATCTACATTTAAAAAAAAAAGACCCTATAAGCCCGGGACAAGGCCCAGGGACACATAACTGTGAACACTAAGATCAAAGCCTTCAACTCAGGGCTCCTGGCTCCTGGTGCTGAGAACAGTAGCTGTTCCCTGCACTAGGCTGCTTCTCTGAAGTACAGGTGTTTTGAATTCCCATGCTCTTCTGCAAATAGACTGTTGGCTTCATTCCAGAGAACCTCAGGGCAAATTTACCCTGGTGGAGAGAACAGCTGGTACGTATACTGTGAACTCTTTTGACCACACACTCTAGGTTTATGGTGGGCTTGCCTCTGGCTTCTATTGGCCAGTGGAGAAGCTATTTGATGCAGAGTGAACAAATAAGGGAGTTGACTGAACCCCAGCTCCTAGCTTCCTGTTCATTAGTAGCTTCCAGCATGAATATTCCACAGTACTCACCAAGGTGAGCGCTGGGAAGACACATGACATGCGCACAGTAGCTGGTCTTTGTAGCGCAAATGTGGCATGTGAAGATTTTGGTTTCTCACAAACTGCACAATGATGGATTAAACCCATTTTATAAATAAGAAATCTGAGACCCAGGCATATCAAGAAACTTGTCAATGTTTAAAAATAATCTCCATAATCCCTGGGGCCAGATCCCAGCCTTTATTCCATATCTGAAAACTACCACCATGCACCTGCATGGCCCTATAGAGTTTTGTATTCACAAGGCCTCGTGTGTGTACAGGAAACATACGAAACTCTCAAAAAAACTTATTTTTAATAAAACCCTCAAAGAACTGACTTAATAAAATTTAAGCTGGCTTATTTTAAAGGGGTGATCTTTGTTTATTGCTTATTTGGGGATAATACCTGTGGATATGAATAAAACTCACAGTACTTGGAAATAATGAAATCTTTAACATAAAACCTTAAGTTACTGAATTTCACTAAAACATCAGTGGAGCTGGTTCAGTTTTTCATAGGTATACTTATACTGATGACTCATTACACACCATTAATATGTAGAAACTCTGCTTCTTTTATTGCTTCCTATTTCTAATAGGATGAAAGAAAAGGAAATAATTTTCAGTATAATCATATGTCTAACCTTGTGGGTTTATAGCTTCTCTCTCTCTTCTTTGGCTCTTGGAGTTGGGGTGCCAGGCTGGGGCCACTGTTGATGATTTGCTTAAGGTGACTTGGGGAATCTTCTCTTTTGTTGGATCTCTCTCTCTCTCTCTCTCTCTCTGTGTGTGTGTGTGTGTGTGTGTGTGTGTGTGTGTGTGTGTGTGTGTCCTTCCCTCCTTCTCCCTCACTTCCTTAGCCTTCCTAAAACCAGAGGTTGGAAGCCCCTGACTTCTATATAAGCTCTTCCTTTGGGAATGGCCACTGTGGCTGTGCAGTTATTCTAAAGGCTCTGGGAATACATGTGTTAGAAATACGTGAAGGCAGCACAAAATCACACAGTATCTACATCTACTAATGTATGTCCTTTAGGATGCTGTTGTAGTTAGTAAGTACAGCTAAAAGTATGGGGTTTTTCATACATTTATCATCATGTTTTTCCTAATTAAAATTGCTACAAATTTTTTTTAGTTCTGATTTCTTTAATTTTCTTAATTAAAGTACAATGGAACTTTTGTTAATTAATTTTAGACATTATAATGTTCTTGGTGCAGGCTAAGTGTTCTATTAGGATGAGCAAAAGCTGCGTACATCTTTGATGTCAAGGATGAGTTTCACAGGGTTTAGTGGAAGAGGGTTTGCCAAGCATTCGGCCCTTGGTTTGACTGTAACACAGGGAAAAAAGGGGGGGGGATCTCATAGCTGTAAAGGCCGAGAGTCACAGATCCCAATAATTTATTAGTTTTGTTTTCTAGGAATAACTTGCATGATTTTCAACTGTGGTCTTTAAAACCGTATCCCATAGTCACATACGGGTGATTATATTTACATTAAATTATACAAATTTATCCTATTGCACCAGCTACATTTCAAACACTCAATAGTTGTAATGCGAATGGAGCAGGTGACAGAACATTACATCAGCACAAAAGGTTCATATCAACATCTTTACTGAATAATTTTGTTACAGTCAGTGCTCCTCTCACTGAGATGAGTTGGTCTTATCACAATTTTGAGGAGAATATTTGAGGATTGAAGGCATTTGCTTTTGGGTTCTGTCACTGAAGGGATGTAAGGAACACACCAGACATCGAGAGTGGTTGAGAAGCTGAACAGATTGGTTCCCTTTCTTAAGGGACAGTTTATCTTTGTACCTTTGATTACACTGGGTAACACGATGTTTGCAAACAGCCCTGCACAGCCAGCCTTGTTGATTCAGCCACACCTCCAAATAGCCTCACCCACCAGATTACTCTAAAACTCAAAAGCCCGTGTCCAGGACCTACAGAAGACCAGACACCAGAATTTTGCTAGTTTCCGGACCAGAGGAACCACTAAGCAAAGGAAGAATGGAGACGCCATCTAAAGCCAAGTAACTTGCTGTTTTCTCTTACCGGAAGGTTTCTGGGTGTGGTATAGCCAGGGGAACAGGGAGTAAGGGGCTTCCTCCTAAGTAACTAAAATTTGAAGCTTAATAGGCAAAGGCCATAAGCTAGAGGAACAATTGGAACTGATCATGCACTTGAAAGACACATTTCTCCTTACATGATGAGAAAATAGATATCATTTTAGTAATTACTCATCACCGGAGATAAGCATTGCTAATGCTTCATCCCTTGAGCTGGACTGTAATGGTTATTACATGTCTTTGATCACAAAGTGGGGATTTTTCTATGTTACTGAACTAACAGTTGGCTTACTCAGCCTGTTGCTTTCTTTCTTCCCCATGGCCATCATCTTCTGCTGCCAAATTTCTTCTCTTACTCTCTTAATGGAGGCTGAGACCTATCCAACTGTTCCTCAGGCATATTGCTCACTGGCTTCTCTCATAGACTTGTTTATGGAGCTGTGAGGAGGCTAAAACACTGGCCTGGTGTTGACAATGGCCTCATGGGCAGATGACATTAGTCTTGTGGTTCAGAAAAGGCCTTGTTGGAACTAGATGAAAGGAGTTGATTCTTGTATTTTCATCCTCAAAGTGATATTAAAGAAATATATAGGTATATGAAAGTATAAGTATATAAAATCGGGGACAGGATCTGATATGGAATTGTGGCAATGAATAATTTAAAACATTAACCAGTCACTTATTGAATGCTTATTGATTATATCATGAGTATAGTACTTTGCTGGGCTCATCGGAAGTCTTTCTTCAGTCAGTAAGTCTATGCATATGTCCCTCTTGAACTTCTTGTCAGTAGATTTTTGATAGTGCTTTTGTGACAGCTGGCCTGTATAGATGGCTGGGGATACATTTCCCTTCCAGGTTATAAACACCACCTGTTCCTGAAGATTCAGGACAAAGCTACTTTACTCAAACAAACTCTAGATTTTCCTCTTGTGGGAATAGAGTCTCCCTCAGACTTCTCAGCGCTTTTGTCTTCTTGGAACTTTCCACTTGTTATAACCTAGTATCCATCATTCACAGATAGATTCCCTGTCTTCTTGGATGATAGTACACTGAGAATTGGGGCATTCCTGTTGTCTTTTGGAACATGGGTTTAAAGAATGCTGGGCTCCCGATGAGAACCGGTCTTGCAGCACTTTGTGTATTTCTTAAGGACTGATTGGATTCTGTTTCATTTTCTAAAATGTGCCTCTACCACATTTCAAGATAATGTTTAGAAGAAGCTAATGGCATCTGATTCCATTTGTTCTTCCACGGTGGGTTCACCAGGATGTAGGTATTTTTAGTGGCATTTTAAAGCTTTGCTCTAAGTGGAGAGAGCAGTTTCTCCCTATGAGTAGCAATCCTCTCACTGTGGAAGGATTTTAGCATGGTGCATGCACATGGCTTTTAGCTGTTAAAATAATGAAATACTTCTGCACCAGAAAGCAAGTGGCCCCTTCATTAAGCCCATAAAGTGCTCTTCTGACACCTAGGACCTATTTGAATGCAATGGTCATAAGTTAAGGCCTGGCCTGGCAGGAATCCTTTAAGAGCCTGTACAGTTGCTGGGGCTGGTAGTGTTTTGGAAAGTCAATACCTGTACCATGGGTGTTTGGACTATGGATCCTCTATAACCAATGGTATCTAGGACACTGAGATACCATTTTCTTCTGGAAAATTATGGGGTTGGAGTAGTCTTTTGTGTAAAAAAGAGTAAGGAGAATGAGTCCATTCTGGTGGTTTTATGATTTGTTGGTTATATCCCCTTAGGCATGTTGCTTTACCTCTGCCTCTCAGTTTTCTTGTCAGGAAAAGAGGTGTGCTAATTTATTCTTTTATTCATTCACTTACTCATTTATCAATCCATCCATTGACCCACCCATCCATCCACCCACCCACCCATCCATCCATCAGTCCATCCATCCATCCAGCAAACAGTGGTGCCACTCTGGAAATGTTGACTGGTGATGGGAACAAAGAAACATGGGAAGCAGTTTAGGCAACTAGCTTGTTTGAAGGTGAGATGAAACACTGAGAGTAAGTCTTTTGAAAATTCAAAGTACTGAACTGATACTGTAGTGGTCTTTGGCATCTACTTAGAAAACAGGCAAGGGTACTTTTTATGTGCTATAACACTTAGCATAGCTCTTCAAATCTTCATTTATTAATGGGTGTAATACTAGGTTTCTGGCCCCATCTGGCTAGAGATCCAGACCCACAAACCTGCAATCCTAGGTATCTAGCCGCCCGCCGCTGCTTAGGTCCCCCAAAATGACTCAGACGCTTATATTAACTTCATGCTGTTTGGCCTATGGCTCAGGCACCTTGCTAGCTAGCTCTTTCATCTTAACTCAACCCATTTTCATTAATCTGTCTTGCCATGTAGCCCGAGGCTCACCTATTTTATTACATGTTGCTTCTTCCACAGCTGGAACACTTCTCTCTCTGACTCCACCCTCTTTCTACCTATGCTCCAATTCCTGCCTACTGCTACGGTGCCAGCCAAGGGCCAAAAGAGTTCCTTTATTTAAAGAATGATATTCACAGCATACAGAAAGACATTCCCACATCAAATGAGACGTATGCAAATCATGCACAGCACCAAAAAACTCTGGAAAGTTTCCACTTAACCAGCATTTGATGAGAATGTCTTTGCTTCGGTTATTACCTCTTTTGCCAAAACAGGAACTTCTGCATATTGTCAGAATGCAAAAGTAATGCGCAATCTTTATAAATATGAAAAAGGACACAGGAAAAGACACAAGACAAAGATAAAATGAATTCAGTTCTACATCCCAGAGAGAAATGCTTTTGGTAAAATGTCCCTCCAGGCACCCTTATATACATATATTCATGATTTTTACAGCAGCTGCATCATATTCTTCACACTGTTGTGTAACCCACTTTTCTCTGACACATGCTGAATGTTTTATTACTGGGAAGATGAATGAAAAGTGTTTAACTTTAAAAGAGTCTGTGATCTCTTTGCTTTCTTTTATGTCAGCATTCTAGGACACTTGGAATGTTAAAGCTTCTTATGTTTTCTTCTTGAACCTTTTCAATTCAACAAACACAGACGTGTACAGCCTTCACCAATGACAGCTTAGTGTTTCATTATATAATTACTTTATTTAGATCCTTGCTGCTGGATGTTTGAGTTATTTCTTATGTAATAATTAGATAATAAATATCCTTGTGTGCTCATTTTTGCTTATGTGCAGAATTGTGCCGTGGGAAGTGTGTTTAGAGAAGGCTAAGAGAAGATGCCTTTAAATCAGCGGTTCTCAACCTTCCTAATGTTTCAGCCCTTTAATTCGGTTCCTCATGTTGTGGTGGCCCCAACCATAAAATCATTTCTGTTGCTACTTCATAATTGTAATTTTGCTACTGTTATGAATTGTAATGTAAATATCTCTTTTCTGGTGGTCTTAGGTGACCCCTGCGAAAGCACCGTTTGCCCCCCCCCCCAAAAAAAGGGGTAGCAACCCACAAGTTGAGAACTTCTGCTCTAGATGAAAAGAAACACAAAACATTGGGTGCACTTTGGAGCAGATGAATGATCTTGTTTTGGAGTCCTTAAAAATAAATTTGTCAAAATGTGTCGAAGAGGCATCTGTGGGGGGACCTTGTACAGGCAGCGAGTAGGGTCATTCTGGTCAATTAACCCAGGTTTGTGATCTCTCCTTTGATGTCTGAAGTGGCAGCCCCTGGTATCGAGGGGTCAGTCCAGTGGTCCACACAGGGTCACTGGAGTTGTAATCAATAGTGATAGTTGTCAGTGGAGACGGGCTCTCTATCTGCAAAGCTGAATAGTAGACACTTGCCTTTCAGGAGGCCGATCATAGCATTGGAAGGAGCCACTTGGCTGGTGGGTGAAGTCCAGAGTTGTTTTTTATATAAACCCTTAAGGACTGGGGCTCCTTTGCATACAACCTTTCTTGTGGCTAGCATGAAATAAGCCAGCTCCTTCCTTCCACCTGGGTACAATGGCTGGTGGCTCATGTGACATCATCTCTAAGTACAGGAAGTCTTGAGATTCTGGTTCTTAGGCTGATTGCCATTTGAGGGCAGGGACATTTGTTTTGCATAATAGAAGGTAATATCTGTGGCTAGAGAGATAAGTAGGGTTTCTGTCTGAGTCACAGGAGGCCACTGGGACATGAAGGAAGTAGAAAAAAAAATAAGGAAAACCCCTCAAAGAAGGATCCTGCAGTTGTCCAACTGCTGGTGCTTCAACCTTCCGCCTAAATTTGCTCAGAGACTTAGTTAGGGCCCAGAGTCTGCACAGGAGGAACGGCAGCTTGGGGAGGTCACTGCAGAGATCAATCGATGGAGTAGATAGTTTGTATTACGGTTAAGGAGGGAAAATTTGTGCAAGAGGTCATGGCTGTTGACAGACAATACAGGAGTGAATCGGAAACCCAGTGGGTGTTCTGGGAACCAGTGTTTGAATCCCCAGAAGCCCCCATGAGTTCCAGGCTAATGTGGTATCCCACCCCTAATTCCAGCCTCAGGATGCAGAGCAAGGTGACTAAAAGACTAACTCCACCGATGAGCAGTGGACTTGAGTGAGAGACCCTGCCTTAGTGAACATGTAGAAAGCAGAGGGATATGGAGGAGACTCCAGATACATGTTTTGTCCCAGCTAATGTGACTATTTGTATACTTTACTTTAGAAACACTAACACATTTGGGTATAAAATGCTGTCTTGAACTCTAGTAGGGGGCAATGTGTTACTTTATCTTTCTAAAATAAGAGCAATTTTGAACTTCCTAATACAATATCTCCAAAGACCCCATGTGAGACATGTGGATTGGGGGCCTGGATGACTCAGTGGTTAAGGGTACCTTTCTACTCTCAGAGAGTTTGACCCCCAGGGCCCGTATTAGACAGTTTACAACCACGTGTAACACCAGAAGATCCAATACCATCTTTCTGGCCTACACACACACACACACACACACACACACACACACACACACACACATTTACACACACAGACAAATGAAAATAAATGATTAAAAAGTGAAGAGCTGTGTATCTGTGCCATATCCCATTATTATATGGCAGCCACTGGCATCGGTACTACATTAATATATTTGCTTGGTTTTGTGATACCTTCTAATATTAGTTGCATTTGACTAAAAGGGAAATAAGAACCCAGTGGGGTTTTGTAATTTTCCTGGGGTTGCAGGTATGAAAGACAGTGGGAAAGGCAGAGTTCGGAGACACAGCAGGCTCACGAGGAATCAATGGTCAATCTCATTTGGGGACAAAAACCTTCAATATTTGGCTTGACTAAAGCCACTGGCAGGTGAGCAGTCACACCGAATCCTGTTGTTGGGTGAGCTACAGGGCTTCCTCCAGGGCCTTTATTTTCTCCTCTCTGGGATTCTAATGAAAACGTTGGCCACCAGCAGGACCTGTACTGACCTGTTCAGGGAAAAAGGTTTACTGATAGTAATTTCACTCCCTTCTCTCAGATTTTCCTGTACTTCACTGGGATTTTGGCTTTCCACACTTTGTAATAAATAAACTAACTTTTGAAAACCTTCATGGCAGCTTTTGTGACGGCCCCATTTGTCACAGTCGGTCACAATCTTCCTTTAATGCTTTTTTTCCTCCCTCAGAAGTTGTGTTTCTGGTTAATGACTGGGTGGGATGCTGCTATTGTCCTTGCTTTATTGGTGTCCACATTGTCAGAGTCCTAAACGCTGATGAAATAAAGATAGATCACATTTATTGCTGCTTCTCAATGTTCCTCACTAGTTAGAGAGCTGGGTTAATTCCTCTGACAGTGTGGGTACTTCGTGAAGCTGTGCCAGCTACTGGCATCTGTCCATCACAGGACTTCCTGTTAGATGACTTTCCTCACAGCTTCCCCCCCCCCATTCTGGAAATGGATATATTGTGTATATCATGAAGAATGATAAAAATTTATATAATTGTTACACAGGCTTATAAGGACTAGACAAGAGTATTAGTTTTCTCCCAATTCTTGAATATGAATCAAGGATTGCATTGATATGTAAATTATCTTTTAATGGAATGTGAAGAAGAGTTTTTCCTCACTTCTTTTTTCTATAAAATCTGAATGCTTAATTTTGCATAGGAAAGTGATAGATGAAGATTCTAATATGCTTTTTTTTTTTTTTTTGAGGATCTGAAGGGACACGTGGGTGTCAGGTTCAAAGAAACTCTGTGTCTTTTAGCATACCAAAGCACATGCTGACCTCCAGGGTCATCTGGAATACCTGTTACAGAGTCCACACTGGCATCTGGCATTTCTTACCAACACGGCCACCTGCCCCAAACTTCTTCAGCCCTTTTCCCAGCTTTCTATATAACACTTCCACTTCAGCCATGTGACCTTGGTTCCTCTTTTGGTCTCCCTTTGTTCAGTGTCTGTGGGCCCACCCCCCATATTGACCGTGTTTTCTACTCTGCTCCCTGCTCTGGACTCTCCCAAGTGCCTCTCGCTAGACTCTCCCTCATCTCTACAATAAAAACCTTGGAGCAGCCATGTCCTCACTTCATACATTGGGTTAATTAATATTGTGTGCAGCCTGGTGGTGGTAAGACAGACCTTTGTTTTTCTCTTTTGTCTGTTCTGCACCTTTGGGCATCCCTTTCTGAGCTGTAAATTTGCTCAAGGTACAAAGCATTGGCAGTAATGCAGGTCTGTGATCCAGGCTCCATCAATCAGATGCTCACAGATGAGATTTGGAGTTGGAAGCCTATGCCATAAATAAGCAGGTATAGTCTAGACAATCAGCAAGGGGAAAGGGCAGATAGGTCTGTTAATTAGAGAGCAGTATAAAGGTTTGGGGCAGCACCATTTGGCCTCCAAGGTGGTGAAGAAGCTGCTGTGTCCAGTGGCAGGGGTGTATCTGGGGGCTAGCTGCGGTGAGATGGGTATAGCTTCTCCTAGACTTGGAGGACTTGAGCCTGCTTTTTCTGAGACTTCTTGGGAATATGAAACTCTATTGGTCTTGGTATTTTCTTTCTTAATCTAACCAGAGTGTGATTCTGTATGTTAGCATTAAGAAATCCATCGCCTGTCCCATGCCCACGCTCAAATCTGCATATGTGTGACAGTTGTGTGGCTTGCTCTACTTGTGGGACTCCTGGCTGGGGGAGGGGCGCTGTCCCTAATGCTTTGGCTGGCTTTTGGAAACCTGTTTCTAATGCTGAGTTGCCTTACCCACCTTAGTTGTATTTCAACTTGATGTGCTATGCTTTGTTGGCACCCACGGGAGGCCTGCCTTCTGAATAGGGGTGGAGGAGGGGTGAGCTGGGGAGGGGGCAGAGGGAAGGTGGGGGGAGGGAATAGGAAGAGTGGGGAGGGGAAGCTGTGGTTGTAATGTAAAGTAGATGAAAAACTCTAATTAGGAAACGGAGTGAGAAAATTCTGACAAGGGGACAGGATTGTTTCATATGCATCCTTGTCAGCTGTGGAAAGACAGCAGTAAGACAGACTGTCTGCCAGATCATTCCTAAAGGACTCACTGTTTACTTTGAGTGACTCATTGTTGATAATGTCTTCTGGAGAAAGTGGTGCACAGCCAGGAAGGCATTTCCAAGGGAAATGCAAAGTGAGTCAACACTGGTGTCATACCTGGCTGTGAGTTAGGAATTCACCTGGAGCCTCGGGGGACATGATCTCCTAGCAATTAAAAGGTGAGCTATAAAGAGGACCTGGTTATAGGATTCTCTCTGGAATTCTCTAGGTCTTAGTTTGAACAGTACCAAAAGCTGGGTGAAGCAAAGAAAACAGTCCCACTAGACACACATAATTCGACTTTTTTAGTCATTCGTGGATTGGCTATTTATTGTGTGCCTACTGTGTGCTACTTGAGAGAGGTGGGGAAGGAAGAAGGGAAGAAAGGAGGGAGGGAGGGGAGAGTGAGGGAGGGAAGGAGGTTCTGTTGCTCTTGTTGAGGACCAAGGAGGGAAAGAGATAGAGAGAGGAAAGAAGGAAGATGGATGATAGATAGATAAATGACAGACACACAAAGGGAGATATACAGAGAGAGAGAGAGATGGGGTAGGGTGGGGAGAGAATCCTAGTACAGTCAGGATAATAAAACCAAGAAGTGAACTTAATTCTGCTTCCAAAATTCTGTCGACTTTCCAGAGCACTATCTTACCTGATAGAGCTCATGCCGATGCCAACTGAAACTTGTTAAAAGTATTATTGCCTCAGGGCTGGAGAGGTGGGTCAGTGGTTAAGAACACTTACTGATCTTGCTGAGGACCAGGGTTTGGTTCTCAGTACCCCCAGAGAAGCTCACAACTACCCATAATTCCTGTTCCAGGGGATCTAATGCCCTCTTCTGGCCTTTGAGAGCTCCCGCATACATACGGTGTAAGTGCATATGCTCATGTACACAAAATAAAATTAATTAATAAAAGATTATAGCATCCTCCCTTTTATAGGAGGAATTCTGAATCAAGGATGAACTAGATCAGTCAGTATAGAAGCAAATGTCTGTTGCAGTGAGGTTTCTTGGTCCTGGGCAGCAAGAGGCCCAGACCCACAGACCTGCGTGCCAGCCACCCACTACTGCTGCTCAGACCCCCAGAAATGACTCAGATGCTTATATTAACTTCATGCTGTTTGGCCTATGGCTCAGGCACATTGCTAGCTAGCTCTTACATCTTAAATCAACCCATTTCTATTAATCTTTCCTGCCACATGGCCCGTGGCTCACCTGTGTTCCTTACATGTTGCTCCTTGGGCGGCTGGCTCAATCTGCCTGACTCCGCCCTGCTTCTCCTACCTATGCTCTGATTTCTCCTCTACTTCTCCTATGGTGCCTGTCATGGCCCAAAACAGCTCCTTTATTTAAAGATTGATATTCACAGCATACAGAAAGGCATTCCCATATCAAGTGTCCTTTATCCAGGCCTGGTGGCTTTTCTACTACCCAAAAATTCTATTTAAGTTGGCTTATTATGAAGGGCAGATGTCAGGGAATATCATCAAGTATAAGAACGAGGTGGGAAGAGAGAGAATGTGGAAGGAACGTTGACTTGGACTCTGTTTCCTAGGGCAATGGAATTCAGAACAATCTGGCTTCCACCCTGGATGCTATGATTCAGGGAGCAGGATATGTGTGCATACAACCAAACTACTCTTTGGCTCAAGACCAGGCCTCCTTGTGTGTGTGTGTGATGATACTGTTAATTCACTTACATAATATGAAATTATAAAGTGTTTTCCTAGATACCAAAGGCACATACATAATACAAAAAGAGAAGATGTGGCTCTAAAATCATGAACATGCAACACCCCTAATGTACACACCAGTCTACTCCTATTTTTTAAATGAGAAAATGAGGAACCCTAGAAAATGATTCTCTTGGGACCACTCCGACAGAGAATGGTGGGACATGAGAACTCAACCTAGGAAGGGCCTCTCTGCAGCCATGGCATGAAATGTCATGTGCGACACTGTACCTGGCCCCCAGGCAGTCATAGCCCACTAGATAGGTGTGGCTCTTAATTGCTTTGGTTTTGATTACATGCGAAGGGCTTCTGGGGGCTTAGAACAGAGCTCTTTGATAGAGCATGGCAGATTTCTTCTTGGAGACAGGGTGAAGGACAGTCACCTCCACTACTATAGTCCGACTGTCCTGGACTGTCCTTATTGGGTATCACTATAATGGTGGTGATGATGGCTCTGAAAGACACTTTGAAGTTTTCAATATCTTTCATGGTATCTTATAGGGAAAACATGCTTGTGTGGTTGTATATCTGGGGATTCATAAGGTCTCAGGAAACTTTTCCCTGGATTAATCAGGATCAAACTCGCCCAACACAAAGGGCTAATGCATGACCCACACGTCGGGGCAGCTGGCCTGCTTCTCAGGAGCAGACTCTTCTCTTTCTCCTCTGCTTTCTCTCTGTGGGATGGAGGAGAGATCACGATGGGGCTGCCTGGACCCCTGACAACCTCAGGTATCCCTTACTGGGCACACAGTGAGAAGAGAAACCTTGGGTTCTAGAGACAAGGCAGTGAGTAAAGCAGAATGGAAACCCATCCAGTGTTCATTCAACCAAGCCTGCAGCCACAGACCATCGACATGACTATCCAGTGGGTTGCCGGGATAGCTTTGTTTTTTCTCAAGGAGGTGTCTGAACAGAGCCTTCGTGGATGATTCTGAGGTGATTGTCACTAAAGATATTGTAAAAAGGGTGATTTCATTTCTTAAATGATTCCCTCTAGATTTTTTTTTTAAAAAAGATTTCTCATTTCCTTTCCTTTTCCAGCCACCTCATTACTTTTTAATATTAATATATATATATATATATATATATATATATATATATATATATATATATATAAAACCACCCATTCTTGTCATTATTTTGATATATTTCTCCTTATTTAGTCAGAGGTTCATCTTGTTTTCTTCATATACTTAGGAAGACTCTGCCTGGGCTGAAGTCTCTTCCCTTTGTGTCAGAAGAGGCTGGAAGAATGGATCACTAGTTAAGAATGGGTACAAAGTAATGGCCTTCATTGAAAAGTTATAAAATATAAGAAAGAAGTCAACAGCAAATCCCATGACCTTCTACCAGTAGCTTATTCCCCGAGGTCTTTATTTCTTCATCTGAAGAGGAAGTATAATCGTTTTGATTACTTTGGAAATTACAGAAGCTGAATAGCATCTATGTAAGCCATCTATTCTAGTGAGCAAACAGTTATGGTATCATAAGAAGCAAACTACAACTAATCTTCCTACTCCACCAGAGAAAGGGTACCCCCATCCCATCCCCGTGTCCCCCAGAAAGAAACAGGCAAAACCTTTACTTAGCTGTGCTTATCCAGGGACACTGCCTTGTGGAAGCACCTTTTCTCACCAAGCTGCAGGCAGGCTGGGCTTTTGCATCCTTAGGTTGTTTATTGAGAGGCTCCAGGATGCCTTGCTTTGTAGAATCTAGTCTCCTTTCATTCATTTGTTAAGTTCTGACCAGGAAATGAAGTGTAGTAGCTGACTTTTGACACCGAAGGCAAATGTTTCTAAGATGAATTCTCTGAGCAGTGCCCGTTGGAATAAGCCCAAGATAAAAATGGGCAGACAACCTAAATATATTGTTTGCATCACTGTCAATTTCGGGAAGCAGATAAGTCGAATAAGCTTTACTTAATCTAAAGTCATTTCCTAAAATGAGGAAAGCAGCTTTGATGTAAAGAATTATTAATCTTCTCTTGGAGAGACAGTACTTCCAGATGGTAGCTTGGATTCCAGCAATTGTATTGCCTTTTCAACAACTGTATTGCATGAGAAAGGAAGACACTAAACTATCTCTTTTGAGACCCCTTAGCCAAGCTAATGAGTGAGTGTGTGAACTGTCAAGTGGTATTCAGTCCCTGAAGAATTGACACTCGATTGTTTTGACACTCCTACTGAATGAACAGCCTGAATAATATTGTTTTGTTGTTAAATCAGCTAAGGGACCACTACATTCTGGGGTGTCTTGGAGACTCTAACTACACATTAGCTGATTAAATAGAATCCATGGAGCTGATGATACTGGCTCTAACCCGATTCTCTCCACCCAGAGGTGGGTGGAGTCACTGCAGCTAGGCTGTAGTCAATGAATGGCCCTCCTGTAGCTAGGGCTCTTGGCATACTTTCACCACCTCCATCATTTCCAGTTGTGACCTTATTAGAGCAACTTAGTCAAGGCTTTGGCAACTAAACAGTCACTCTGTCCTCCAGGGGACCTGCTTTTTTCTTCTTCACTTAGCTGCTGTGAAAGCTCTTTTTAATCTCTGATCCCTAGCCCTAACCCTAGTCTTAGCCCTATCAGTAGGGTCCAGGCAACTTAGTGTGAAGCCAGGCTTCTAATAGGCCAGGCATCTTAGTGCGGAGCCAGGCTTCTAATAGATATTTGGGTTTGTTGAATTATTTTAATAAGATTTGTGACAGCTCCAGGAAAATAAGCCATAACCAGGGTGAATGTGGCCTAATGACATGGACACTGAGATACCTTCACTCTGTAGGTGGCAGAGCATGGGGGAGGAGGCATGTGTGGCCTCTATCTATATGATCTCACGTCTAGATGGCAAGCCCTTATTATGGAGGTCTCCTTCTTCCCAGAAAGGGGCGTTCAGGAGAAAGACTGAAAACATTACTTTGCAGTTCATCCTCTTTTGCATTTTGAAAATGAATCTGAAGCTAATTGTACCAGCAGGTCCCGCGTGAACAATTGTACAGCACCGCCCCACTGGAGTTCACTTCCCTGAGCAGCTTACATGACTAAGTGCATGAATGTTGCAGCTCATTCCTTCTCTCTGGGAAGATCCAGCCAGAGATCACCACTGGGAAAGAGAAGAGTCTAAGAGAAGGAGGTGATTTGTAGGTCGGCAGCTTCGTAGTCTCGGGTAGCACTCTGTCTGGCTCCTGAAGGGTGTTTTTGGTTTGTTTTGTTTTGTTTTTATTTTCTATTGTGCTTTGTGCATTTCTTTGCACCAGCTCAGCATTTCCCCAAATAAATGTCTGTGGAATGAACTAAGGAACAAACCTCATGTGCCTTCTTTATGATGGATCCTGAGGAGGCAGAGGGGAAGTGAGCTGTGCTCTAAGGGACCATTTTACCTAATGGCAGTGTGTGCTAATGAAGAATAGCACATAAGATGTAATTACAAAGCCAGGCATATCAGCTTTTATCTGTAATCTCATTACTGGGGAGGGTGAGACAGGGGAATCATGAGTTTCAGGCCAGCTTGAGCTATACGGTGAGATGTTGTTTCAATAAATAAATAAAATTAACAAATGAATAATTACTATGAAGGAGGAAAAAAAATCACTGGACCTTTGAGTGACTACAAATATATCCAATTTGTAGCCCACATTTTTGCCCAACAGGATGATTCTAAACATGACCGGCTACAAGATCACAAATGCACTTTAAATTTCATGAGGGTATTCTTGTGACCGTTGGTAACTTAATTATGCACTTTACAACGTGTAAACATTGTAGATAATAATGTTGTATTGTAATGACAACAAGTTAGACACACTTGGGAGCATGAGAGCCTGGGGATATTCTGGGCCTGGGCCTGTGTGAGAAGGTTGCCAATGAAGACCTTTCTGAGAACATGATGCTAAGTGGACCAAGAAGTATATCAATGTCACCAGGCACAAAGAGCTGTGCAGAGACCTAGGTGAGTACATCCTGGTCACCACTGAAGGAAGGTGTGGCCAGAGCAGAGCGCAAGAAGGACCAGCATGAGAAGAGGCCACAGTCAGTCCATTTAGTATTTTCCTACGAGATGCTATTGTTCGTCATTAATTGCTGATGGTCCACTGTACTGGTTTCATCTATAGACGCTTCTGCTGATATGTTGTGAACTGGTATCTGGATCTGACACAGAGGCCTCACTCTTCTGAAAGAAAAATGAACTTAAATTGCAGCAAGAGGAATTTAAGTTTTAGATTGAAATGGTTCGGGGCCTCTGATATGAGATGCCCTGCTTTCTTTTGATTTAGCCACTGTTCTCGCTGACAGACCAGCCCTATTGAACTGGCATCAGGTCACACATCTCTGTGAAATGCTGCAAAGCTGAGGCAGCAGGCTGAGGAGCTGAGAGCTCAGGATCTGAGATCAGGCCCAGATGAAAGTCCAGGACTTGATAGCCTCTCCATGGCTCAGTTTTGCTATCTGTACATTGGGTACAATGGCAGCATCAGCTTTAAGGGCTGTTGTTGTGAGTGGGATGATACTCAATGGCAGCTAACTGGCAGTAAGAAGAGTGCTTAGTGAAGAATAATTAATAATAATAATAATAAATTTTTATACAATACATTTATAATAGTAATAACTATTATTATAACAATGAAAACCTACAACAGGAGATGGTGAGTATAGTTAAAACTCCCAGTATGGTGGCTGGATGGGGACAGAACTCAAGGCTCCATCACTTTCTGGAGCTAGGCTGTCCTGTGTTTGCTTTGTTTGGTGCTGGGGGAAGGGTGCAGGGTCTCACACATGCTAGCTAATACTCCCCCACTGAGCTACATTCCCCAGCTCCCTTTTTTTCACCTTTGTTTTATTTTTTTATTTAAAAGTTTTTTTTTTTTTTAAATTTTACATACTAGCTATAATTCTCCCCTTCTCCCCTCCTTCTGTATCTCCTCCTCCCCTACCCCCCATCCACTCACTGCTCAGAGAGGGTAAGGCCTTCCATGAGGAGTCAACAAAGTCTGGCATGTCAAATTGAGGCAGGACCAAACACCCCCCCCCAATTCCTCCCACCTCTCCACCCCCCCAAATCAAGGCTGAGCAAGGTATCTCTTTATAGGGAATGGGCTCATGCACTAGAGACAAATCCTGGTCCCACCGTCAGGGACCCCACCAACTTCCCAAGCCACACAACTATCGCCCACATTCAGAGGACCTAGTTTGACCCTATGCAGGTTCCCTAGCTGGGGAAATGGGCTCTCTTTCAAGTCCTGAATTACCTGTGGCTTCCTGATTCTAGATTAAAAACACACAGGCAGCCTTTCCTCTCTGGACCTGTCCTGGGTTTTCTGTATTTGCTGACCAGAGCCCTTAGATTTGGCAGCCAACCTGAGAACAGCAGTTCTAAACAGAGATAGGACACTGCCAGACAAGTACACACAGAAGGCCACTTCCTGGGAAGAGACCTACCCAGCAGGAGGGGCAGCTGGTTCCACATGCCTTGGCTGCTGAGCTTCCAGGTTCCAAGGGGAGTGGTCTTCTTTCCAGAATGAGCTCTGAGTATTGTCTCTCCTCAGGCACACCCCAGGCACAGTGAGTGTGGGCATCTTTGCCTGCTCAAGAGCCTGGAGGTCAAGGTGAGACCCAATGTTCTGCTTCTCTTCCCAGAGCTCTGCTCACTTCAGGCTGGGCTACTGCAGGCCCTTGGGGATGCCTGTCCTTAGAGACTTGGGCCAGGGAGGGAGAGGCTGCAAATGGAGTAGAGGCAGATCTTCAGTGTTAGGTTGCTGTATGGCTACAGATTTTCTAACCTCTCTGAGCTGAAGTGCTCTGAATTTGGTGAGGATTGCATGGTATCTAACTCTTGGTGGGTGTTTGAAAAAATGGTGCCTCTGACTGAAATTTGGGAGTAGGTGGCAGTGGGAGTTAGACAGGATGAGTAGGGTGGGTGCTGTGTCTGAATTTCACAGAGTCTCACTCAGGATACAAGGTCCTAAATGTCCTTTACAAGTCTGCAGAGGGTCATCTGATGGCATTTTCAGTTTTCATCTTGGCAGGCTGTCTGTGAAAGCTGGAGCACCAAATTTCTAGTTCTCCCCCCCCCCCCTTCTGAGTCATGTCTGGAGTATGGATGACTGGATACTCTGTGTTGAGTTGTCTCTGTTGAGGGATTTAGAAATCCTTGCTTGACTACACTAATTAAAGTTTTACTGTTGAATTTATTCAGTTCCTCTTGGTCTGCTTAAGCAGCCCAGATATGCAAAGGAAGTGAGGTCATTGATGAAATACCTTGACTGGGTCTCCACACTGATCTTGAACAACATTGTGCTTTGAAAGGGTGAGAACTACTATTGCACGAGCTCTAGTTAGTTTACAATGAAAGCCCAGAGCCAGATATTGGGGAAAAGCTGGAATACCAGAAACAAACCACAGCCAGCCAGCCAACTCCTCAGGCCTGTCTCTGGGAATCCTCCTACCCAATGCCTGAGTCCTCAGCAGAAAGGGAAAGTCTGTAGGAAAGCTGAAAACCCATCTTCTCTTAACTTCATCTTTCCACATTTCTAAAGCAAGAATAAAAGGTTTGGTCATCCCTCCCTGACTTGGCTTGCTTCTGTTGTTAACTCTGATATTCCAGATTCATTTTATTAAATATATATCACCATAACTTCCTTTTGCTTTTCAGAGAATTGGAACATTTTATGTAAGGCACAGGATCCCAAAGCAAAGCTCTGCTTAAGGAAAAAGTCAGTTTTTGAGTGAGTGGGATGGAGATGTAAGGAACAGAGTTGGCCTGGGCTCTGAGAAAAAGCTCATGACAGCCATGCTTGCTGGGATCTTAGCGTCTTGGTAGAAGAACACAGGTTTGTGAATTCCTAGATATTTCCTCAGGGTAACCTGGGGTCCCTATGCAAATGTACATCTTCTTTCCCAGCCAGTCTCTGAGAGCTGTGTACCCCAGATATAAGAAAGTAGGATTTTGATCAAGACCCTTAGCCCCACTTGGCATGTCTCCTAATTCTTTCAAACAGTGTCATTCTCTGATGACCAAGTATTCAAATCTATGAGCCTATGGGAGTCATCCTCATTCAAATTACCACACAAACTAAATGTTTTATAAGGGAATCTGACTCTCAACTATATAAAAAAGAATTAATTAAACAACCCCCTGAACAAGGAGATCCAAGTACAATTAATTCTAAATATCTTGCCAGAGAGAAGCCTGCTTGTGAGATCTGTCATGTATGAGCTCTCTCACCTGCACAAGACCTTTCCTTTGCAAATGTTGAGGCAATTTCAGCAATGCAAGTGTCTCTAGGTAGACAAGACCCTGACAAGTGATAACTGGATCCTTAGCAGCTCTCACCTGGCCAGGTGCTCCTTAGTGTGGGGTACCCGGGAAGGTGTTATTGCTGTGGAGTGGAAGGAAGGCAGAAGAGAGAGAGTCCCTGCTACCATACATTGGTATCTACTTCCTATTCTTAAAAGCTAAGTCCCCTCTCTTTTGCCTGTTCTGGTTTTGCCAATATCTCTGGTTCATAGCCCTCCCACCTTTCCATTCACTCTGCTTTTAAAGTTTCATTTTTACTACCATTATTAATACATGTTGATTGCATATATTAATGGGACTCATTGTGCCATTTCCATAAAGCACAACACACACACACACAATATGCTTTGAATCTATCCATACTTCCAACTAACTTATCTTGTTCATCCCCCAACTCCTTCCCTGGTAATCTCTCTAGTAAGTCTTTTAAAAATTGGAATGTCTACAAATAAAACTCATGATTCTTTCTTTCTGAACTTGGCTTACTTTGCTCAATTGGCTATCTGGTTTGCATCCTCTGAACTTGGTTTTGAAGACTTTCCAGAACTGGGCAGACTGGCCTTCGGATGATGTTAATCCTAAGAGTCACTGATCCCCTTTTACACCTCTAGCTGCTTGTAGTAGGTGGTTTCCAGCCTAGCCTCAAGGTTTAGACCCGCAGATCCAAAGACCCACAGAGACACACAGATGTTTACAATAATTTTAGGCTGATCGGTCTCAGACCCAGGCATATAACTTGCTAGCTCTTTACCCTTAATCTAATCCATGACTCTTATCCTGTTCAGCCATGCAGCTCGGTACCTTTTCTCAGAGCAGCATAGTTGTCCTCTGCTTCTTCTGGCTTCTCTCTGGCATTCTGCTCTGTTCCGCCTGTTCCTAGAGTCTTCTTAGTCTGGTAGCCCCGCCTACACTTCCTGTCTGCCTTTGGCCAATCAGTGCTTTTTGTTAAACTCATAGGCGGGGACAATTATTTACAATGGAACAACCTAATCCCCCTACAGCTGCTGGTATTCCCAAGTTGCCTGTCCCTTGACTCTCTACCATCAATCTTTGCCAAGGGAACCCCAATACTGTCTTCTTCTAGAGCTTTGGGAAGCTGTTGAAATGGCAGAGGTTGACAAGCATCTAAGAACAGCCACACTTGGGCCATTCTCCCTGTATTAGTCATTTGTCTTGGTTTTTTTTTTTTTTGACAAAATATCTGGTAAATCTAATCCGAAGAATGAAAGGTTTATTGTGTCTCAGAGTTCAGGAGTACAGTCCATCATGGTACAGGGAAGGAAGCAGAAACTCGAAGCATCTGGTCTCATGACATCTACAGTCGGGAAACAGAGAAGTGAATGCCTATACTCAGCTTGCTTTCTCTGAGTCCCTGAAATGGAGCTATTTTAGTTTTAGTGAGCCCTCTCTGCTTAATTAATCGACTCTAGAAATTCCTTTGTAGACAAGCCCAGAGATTTGTCTTCCAGGTAATTGCAAATCCTGTCAACATCACATATATGTAGAAGAAAACAGAGACCCAGATTATCGGGTAGTTTGGAAGACAGTGAATTCTTCATCCCCAGAGATGAGTAAGAAATATGGTAGACTGTAGGTAATGGGGACACCCAAAGGTGTCTATAAGAGTGTCACAGCTCTTAGATATCATGAGTTACCAGGCTCTGGCTATGAAGTTCTGGCCCCTTTAGGTGGTATCTTGTCTGAGAATATATGGAAAGAAGCATGTGCTGCTTGTCTATCATAAGTGGAGGAGTTGTCTCGTTGGATCTGATACTGACTATTTTAATTGGAGGTTGGAGGGAAGGCTTTAATTCTGGGAAAGCCCCTTAATGAAGGCCTTATATTCTGAATGGAGAGATGGGGGCTTGAGGGAAGGCTTTCATTTGACTTCTGGTGACAGCCTGGATAGTACTGGTACAAGATGCTTTACTGAGAGATATAGACCTTCCTGAGGACCAGCCAAAGGGAATAGCTTGACTCCTAATTAAGAGTAAAGAGCCTGTATGACCATTCCAGCCTCCTACAGTAGTCAATTGATGATTCTAGAAGCACCATTGTGAATACTGTTAATTTTGTCTGGCTTTGAAATCTGAACCCTGTCTGCACCCATGACTTCGGTCAAGTGGCCTAACCTCTTTAAGTTAATACCTACATTTTGAATACTTTGAGAGTACTATTGCTGACTTCCAATGTTGTGGTCATTACATGAACAATATCATGCACAGGAATCTGATACAGACCTAGTGCATGTTCATGCTTCCCAGTCACTTCTTTGCTTCCCTTACTACTCTCCTAGGACCCAATTAGAGTGTCACCCCCCTCTAGTGCTGTCCTTGATCCTTCAGGTCAATGGAAGTTGTTCTACGTTCTCGAAAAGTACTTAGTCTTGCACTGATTGTGCCTTCAATCCCACGGGTTCTATGTCTCCACCCAAATCCTGGATGGTCTAGCTAAGGAACTCTGCAGCATTTATCTCTGTACACCTCTGTGTAGCAACGTACTCCAAACAAACAAGCAACCTCATATACTCTTCCTGAATGAACATACAGGAGGAAAAATTACCAGCCGATAGAAAAGCTTTAACCATGATAAAGAGAGTGAAAAGGCATTAGTGAAGGAGGTGATTGTTAGAAAAGGTTAATGGCAGCCAGAACTGATGTCCCATTTAATAGAGTTCCAATGGCTTCCCGGGTCCCAGAGCAGATAATTTACTTTGTCTCTGCAGTTCCAGGATAAACATTGGGACAAGGCTCGGGCAACCATGGACATTTTAGATTGTTTCCTTCCTCTCAGTCTCGGCCTTTAACTCTTTTGTGACTCATATAACACATTTAAAAATGGTGACCAAAAGTTCTGATTTTTTTTTTTTTTTAGTAAGGATTTTCTATCCGCATGTTCTATCCACCTCCATCTGTCCCTAATCCAATATTCTGGACCCTTAATACATACCAAATACTGTGATTGATATCTGGGGTTCAGATAGAAACCAGGCACAGCTGCTGCCTACAAGTGCTCGGCATATAATAAAGGTGAGTGATGGTTTTTCAAAAACTATTACATCACCATGACAAATGCTGTGTAACAAAGAAAAGAACAAAGCGCTGATAGAGGCCAGAGGGACGCGCAACTTGTTCCTCTCCGCAAAAAAATGAAGAACTTACCACATCAAAGGAGGTGGTTGATTTAAGCCTAGAAGAAAAATTTGAATCTTGACAGGCAAAGGTGGAGGAAGTCACAGAAGGCCCAGAGTGAGGAAGGTTCACAACGGAAGAGTGTGACAAGCTCAGGAGGAGCTGTCCATTGGGATGAAGTGCGGGATCTGAGGGCCAGGTGCTCACTGATGTGCTGAGACCACAGAGCAGAGCGTCTGGAAGGAAACTCAGGACATAGCTCCTGTTTCCTAGTTTAACTAAAGTGTGTGGGATAGATCATGTAAGTGTTTGCAGACAGTATCATGCTTGTATTATCTCACCGGGTCTTTAAAATGGCCCTACAAGAGGGATGTATATTTTCCTCCATTTTATAAATAATAAACTAAGGTTCAAAGAAATTAAGGGTTTGCTCAGCATTGTATGATTAGCAGGTGGCTGAACAAATACTTAAAGCTGGGGATTTCAACTCCAGAATGCATATCTCTTAAAAACTAAATGTTTTAGAAGTCTCTCTCTCTCTCTCTCTCTCTCTCTCTCTCTCTCTCTCTCTCTCTCTCTCTCACACACACACACACACACACACACACACACATACACACATACATGCAAATATTTATAGTCATTTTTTTGGTAAAATAATCATGGCAAATAATTTCCAAATTAAGATAGAGAAACTGGGTATCTTTTTAATATATTTTTCAACCCACAAGCATGAAATATTCCTCCATTTATATTATTTTATAATTTTCAGTCTAGCAGTCTTATACATATTTATTAGGTTTATTTTTTAGTTTTGAATTTTTATTCTTATAAGCAATGTTTTATTTACGATTTTAATTTTTGTCTTTGGTATAAAGATGTGCATTGATTTTTTTTTTTATTGTCCTTGCTTATAGAGTTCCCACTAAACTCAGTTAGTAATTCAATTTATCAGATTTTATGCCTCTGGGGAGTTGAGTGAATCATTGAAGAGATGGGGTCCAGCATTCAATCTCATTTTATTCCAAGATATCAGGGAAGACTTTAATGTGTACTTTGGGTAAGATGTTAACTTTAAGGGGTTTTGCAGCTAAAATTTTTTAGATAAAGGAAGCTCTCGGCTCTTCTAGTTTTCAAATATGGCTTTAGAATGGAGTACAATCCAGGACAGAGACTGGAGTAGGGATTTAAGTCCTGAGTTAGTCCAGGAGACGTGTGGAGGTAGGGAAGGGATGCATGGGTGTGGAGAGAAGTCTTTTCTCTGGAGGTGCCAATAATGTTCTTTAGGTCAGTAGCAGACGTTTATGATAAACGTGTGGTCAAACTCACTTGGATAGGCTAAGAACACCACCATCCATTTGGAGCATCACAGTCCACACTGGCATATAAGACTCTGAGTATCTCCCAGCGGAGGTGGTTATTTAAAGGCAGGCATTTCCCTGCATCTGATGCCCACAAGAACAAATGGTGTTCTTTGCAAGCATCCCACAGGTCCCATTTCTGTTACTTAATTGTCTTGGTGTATCGGAAGCAGCTGTCAAAGGTTTATTTTGATTTGTAGTTCAGAGCGTCCAGTTTCTCATGTTGGCATCATCAGCTCTTGTCTGTGGTATGTGAGACCACTGGTCATAATCATTCATCATGGGGCAGAGAGGGCACAGGAAATAGAGTTATAAACCCTGAAGCCCCCCTGTTCTAGTTTGCTTTCTGTGCTGTTATGAATGTAAGGACCAAAAGCAAGTTGTGCAGGAAAGGGTCTACCTGACGTCTACATCTCAATCACAGCCCATCACTGAGGGAAACAAACCAGAACCACAGAGGACAGATGCTTCCTGGCTTGTGTCCTATGCTTGTTCAAGTCACTTTCTTATACAACCCAGGATCATCTGTCCATAATGGCTGGGCTCTCTCTCCTATATCAATTGCTAGTCAAGAAAATGCCCCCATACATATGCTCACAGGCCAATTTGATGGACACAGTCCTCAGATCCTTCTTCCCAGGTGGCTCTAGCTAGTGTCAAGCTGGTAAAAACTAACCAGCACTTGGACCCTGCACCCAACCAGTGGCCTGCTGTCACTGGCTAGACTTCACTTGCTAAATGTTCCATAGTTGTCTGTGACAGTGTCATCAGCTAGAAATTAAATCTGTGAACATATGACCCTGTAAAGAACATTTCACATTTAATGCACAAGTTCTTCTTTATGTAGGGTAAAGCTTCATGACTCACTTGTTGTAGGTCTGTTATAAGTTCATACATTGTGTTCTTGACGGTGTTCTAGGGTTATAACCATACCCTGCCCTTCCCACCCACCCCACACACAACAGGTCAAAGCTCATTGAGAACTAGACTGGGCATCAACTATGTATCAAAATACAGTCTCTGGTGCTGGTTGGCTGGATTTAAGGAAAATCAGCTTTATATACAGTTTTAATTGGCTTTCAAATGCCTTCTTTTGAACCAGATAGACTTACCTTTGTAGCTATAGGAAAGGGGAGGTCCAGTGTCTCAGTGGCTCACCTCCATTTAACATTAGGATCAGACAGAATGTATATATTTCATGGATCGGCAGACAACCCCCACTTACAAAGGAATGATCCCAAGAAAGGAATATGAGCCAACCACCACGCTCTTCATTCTGCAGAACGATAACTGAGCAGTATACTGGAGGCAGAAGACTTAGGATGTAAAGTGGGCAGAAGTTTGAAGGTATCTGTGCTGAGAAAGGGAGAAATCTGCTTGTTCCTAGTGTAGAGAAGCTACATGTAGTATAGTTTGGCTAAAAAATGATTGGTTTCTTGGCATTTGGGAGAGTAGAGATTAGATCTCTGATAAGCTGGCTTATAAAGATAGCAGCATGGGAAAGATGCACCATTTCTCAGGGGCCCAGGCAAAGAAAGGTGTTAGGTTGGAAAGAACAAAGTCCTGACTACCCAGTTGGAATTTGTTTCTCTAATTCCCTCGTGTTTTAGCTAGCTCAGCCATGTGTAACAAGCTGATGCCTACGGGGAGAAGGATGCTCATTAAGAGAGGAGTCGGGGAGGAGGGAGGCCCGAACCCAGGCACTGAAAGAAGATCTCAGTCTTAGGAAGGTGGCATCCATAGGAATCATTGCTGTTTGCAGTGGTGTGAGTGGGAAGTATGCAAGACAGAAGCACCCCTCCAATTGCACCTTCCTGCCATTTTGCAATTGAATATTTGAAAATGCTTCTGATGAATTATGGGCGGGGTGGGGGGGAGGGGAGGGGAGAAAGGGGGCTGACTACCCTTGGCCTGGCTTTCTGCACTATAGCTCCAGGCTAGCCAAAATTGTCTTGGGTTCTGAGGACTCACAAGATGAGGAGGTTCTAATTAGAGACCTTGGATGTGAGTGTCCTAGATGCAGATGACTTCTTGTAGTTGAAATGCCCAGGTTCTTAAGGACCAAGTTGTAATATTTGACGCTCATTATGATGGGCATCGGGCCAGAATGTATAAAAAAAGGGCCTTTAGCAAATGTCCATTTGCTTTGGTTGTGAGTGCGAGATTCCACATTATAATAAGCCAGCATTAATTGGTTCCTTCTAGACCAAGAGTCGGTATTCAATTCATTCAGGCCTTTAGTTGACCAGGGAGCTTTTTTGACTCCACAGCAAACTGGCTGTTTTCTCTTAAGCCTGAGAATTATGTTCCTCCACGACTGGATTGATTCCACGATTAAGAAGCAAGGATAGTCAATGTTGTGGCTCATTAAAGTGATGGGGTGAATGGAAAGGGGTGGGGAACCGAGCTAAAAATGCATCCTGAACAAGGGTGTCCACTAGAGATTGTGAATGCAATTTGTTGTCATTTCTCCTTTTGGTTAAGAACATTCTTTTAAATGAGTAGAAAGAAATAAAAATGCATTTTATATAAGCATGAAGACCTGGGTTCAATCCCTAGCACCCATGTAAACAGGTGGAGGTGGTGACCTGTGCATATAATAATCTCTGGGCTGAGGAGGAGGGGACAGATGGGTCTCTGGACTTCACTGGCCAGTCAGCCTAGTCTAAGGCTAGACCCCAGCACCCAGTGAGATCCTGTCTCAAAAAGACAAAGAGAAAAGAGTAAATAGCTCTTAAGGAATGACACACACACACACACACACACACACACACACACACACACACACACACACACAAGTACTCTCCAGTACTAGGATTGCAAGTGTGTGCCACTATCCCTGGACTAATTTTGTTCCTACTTGGGTCTGAGGACTAAATGCTGGACTTATTGCAACACAAAAACTTTACTGTCTGAACCATCTTTCCTTAAATGATATTTTGACTGATATGTGCTCATTATCCATGGTAAGAATTTTACATAGCGTGTTTTCCCATCCTTCCCACCTCCCTTTACCTCCTCACCCATCCCGTTACTCTCCTTTGTTCAACTAGATAGTTTAGATTCCACTTTCATCTCATATATGCAAACCTGTGAGCATGTTATCTATATAACATCCAGGAAAGAAAATATGCAGTGGTCCTTCGGAGGCTGGATTAATTTGCTTGATATAATCATTTCCACCCGCCAGGACTCTCTCTAAGATTTTGAACAATCTTAGAATGGTGGAAATACTTTTTTGTTGTTGTTGGGGGGGGGCAGGTCTCATTATGTAGTTCAGGCTGACCCAGAACTTGGCATCCTTCCTCAGCACTGTGATCACAGATCTGTACATTATGCCAACACTTGTTTTTAAGACCCGATTATATGCAAATTCATTTTCTTGATAACAAAATTCTAATAAAAATATAATTACATTTAGTTTAACTTTCTAAAGTATTGAAGATAAATTCCATGTTTAGCCTGGGGGTTGTTTTTGTTCTTATCCAGTACTGGATGTCGTGGTTGAGAGTTTGGAAGGTGGGACACCTAAGAAGCTTGTATCCTATGGCTTCTTAGGGAGGAAGCAGCACAGACCTGCACAGGTAGCTCAGTGCTTGGCCGTTTGTCCCAAACTGTTTCTATTCTGCACTGAAGCTGAAAAGCTGATCCTGGAAGAGAGAAACCACACAACTCTAGTTTTGAGCAATTTTCTAATTCTGGAGCCATAGAAAAGACTCAAAATTAACTACCTATAGACATGGATAAAGCTCCCTGTAAATAGTTGTCAGGAGGCTCAGTAAGGTTGTCTGCAAAAGGACCGGGTTTGGGAAGCAGAGGTAACTTAGGACTACCCTCAGAGGAAGCAGTTCTACGATCATTATCAATTTAATAATTTAAAAAGGGCTAGAAATAACACTAACACCAGTCCAGTCCCCCCTAACCCCCCCACACTCCCCCTCCTTCCTGCGTGCCACACTAGTTGTGTCTGGCATTCCAGGTGCTTTCCACCAATGTCACAGCAGATGGGCAGAAGCCAGTTCGGTCCAGGTCGTGTTTAACATTCTTCTTATTTGCACAGATATCGGAGTCACAGTAGCTTTCATCCTGAGGAGACCAGGTTGGTATGAGTGTGTCTGTGTGTCTCTTGACTTTTCCTGGGATGGCCTGGGAGGAGATATCATAGATCATGCACTGGAAAGTCTCATCTTCTCTGAGTTCCATTTAGAATGATCTCCAAACAGAAGAGGGCAGGTGTGAGGGAAGCTATGGTAGAGCCTTACCATATCAGTTGGTTTCCATGTATCCACTAAAAGCCCCAATTTTTCTTTATGAGAAGTGGTAACAGTAGCGTCTACTCCACAGTATGTGGTGGGGATCCTAGGAGATCACTTATAAAATAGTATTTCCACCATATGGCTCATTATAGCTGCAAAAAATTAAGATTTATATTACCTTTTCATTGACACTGAAGAAATTTGTAGCAAGCCTCACACTTTGCAAACATATCTCCTATTTCAATACCATTTTAAATTGAGTAAAAACTGTCTGTGTCATTTGGGGAATAAAAGCTCATCTAAGTACCCAGTCCCCGATTCTAGAGCCAGAGTCACACAGTCTCCCTGGAAGCTTCTTCCAATGCCATGGCCAGTGGTGACTGGAATGCCACACTTCCTCTTTACCCCTGGATGGCACAGGGTGGTGGAGGAGAGATCAGTCATCACAAAGAAACTCTTTCACACCAGGAACACCCTTGACAGTTTCAAGGAGGCGAGCTATGTGCTCATCAAATTGACATTATAATACCATGAGGGCAAATTGACTAAAAAGCCTGAGTCATTCCTGAAATGTTTCTTCCGTTATTCTGCAGTGATTTGAGTTGTTGACAAGAGGTTTTGAACTCCAGCTCTGCCCTGGATTAAGTAAAACTCTCTACAGGATTATAATTATTATTTAAGACACAAACCCTTAGGAGACGTCAATGGACAGTGGAGTAATGCACTCTTTGTTTCAAAAGAAAAGAGGTACCTATGTCAAAGGATGGGTATCCTTCTCTTCCTCTGCTTGGCAGCATCCACAGCCGTTCCCAATGGCTTAGTCATGGCGTCTCTAGGAGAAGCCAGAATGCCAGTCCATTCAGGCTGTGTGTGCTAGACCTCCTCTCAGCACTACTACCATTGACTAGTAGCAACTTCCTTTTTGCAGATGGAAATAACTCGGCCTTGAAAAGCAGCCAGCAGATACTGTCCAAATTCCCAGTGATAGGAGTTTCTGTCTTCATGAACCAACCAATCATGGCAATGAGTTCTTGGGGAGTATGTATGTATGAGTTCAGGGTTGAAAGTGCCAGGCATGGGTCTTGATTGGTAGCTACCCTTTGAAAAGTGGCTAAGGAAAGCTATTACTGGGAATACTCTCTTAAAACCCAGAAAAAGGAGTCCCCTATGTATTTGCTCTCTGGAGCAATCCTAACAGTTCTCCCAGAGGGCACTGATATGCCACTTCCTGTAACTGTTTAAGCCCTCTGTTTACTTTACTACATTTTATTCATTCTCACTTGGGCCACAAAGCAGGAACTTTAATATATCCCCATTACACAAACGATAAGACTGGGGCTCCAAGAGATCATGTAACTTCCCCAAGAAGAGAGGAGTCCAGTCCATGTCTGGGTGTTACCAAAGCCCATTCTTTGCATCTCAGTCTCAACAACTCCCAAATCTGCTAGGTCAGAGTTCCATTGTGAGGCTTGTTCTCAATTCAGCATCCCTTATAGCAAGGCTTGTAGACCTTTGGGGAGGGGGAGGGAACTCTCTCCCTCCTGACAAAGCCCATTCCACCATTGCTCAGCATTAATGAGCAGGTAGATGCCTTAATTCCTCTTCTAAGTCAAAGAAAGACAAAAGCCTGAGAAATAAGCAAGTAAATCATTAAAATGGACATTTATTTCTTCTGTTTGTTGGTCTTATTACTATCTCTTAGAATAACAAAAATAATAATAGCAAAGGCTTATTGGGCAACTTCTATTTAATATACCATGACAATTTCTTTCCATTTATTACATTGTAACCCATACGGGGATCTTGAAGTTGGGAGAGCTCAGAGGCTGTTCTAGGCTGTGAAGACATTACTGAGATGAGAGACAGGCAAGCTGACAATGAAGTAGATGACCTTGACCATGGAATTCACCACCTTAACAGCCCCACATTCAGAAGCACAGGGCCAGGGTCTAGGAAGTGTACATTTGGAGAAGAGAGTAGAGGGGCTGGCACCCTATTAGGGAACACTCTGAAGCCCCAAGCAATATGTGCTAAGAGAGAAGCAATCACAATCCTTTCCATTATGTTCACATTTTGGGGCACACGTGCTCTGGCATGGCCTCAGAAGGTACCTCTTGACCTTAGGAGCAGTGTGAAAGCCTGGCTTATGTGGCTCTCCAATAAGACCAGGAGATTCAGGTCTCTCCATGGTCATAGTGGACTGTTACACTAAACAGATCTCCAGGAGCTATGTGGCCTGAGAAACTGTTGCAACCTTCTCTGGCTCTGTACATTGGGCAGGAGATAATTGTTATTAGTAAACGATGTCATTCTTTAAGAGTCCATCATAGCACCTGACACTCACAAACCAGAATGCATGAGAGGTGCTGAGCTAGCAGGATTAGAACCCCCAGCCTGCCTTTCCCTCCCTCATGTGCAGAGGACAACTTGGAGGACTGGTGAGGCTCTCCTGTTACCTGTCTTTATCTCTCACCCTGGGTAGACGAGGAGGCTGGCCAGCCAGTGGTGTGCTTGCTTTATCCCAGCAGGGCCTATGATTCATCTCCCTGATTGTACTGATGAGTTTTTCTTCTTTGCAGAAAAGGAATGTTTGGGCTGAAGCTGAAAAAGAAGAAGAAAAATAAAGCAGAGAAGGGACTGATCCTCACCAACAAGGGTGCACAAGGTGAGGTGTGAGGTGGGGTGCTGCCCACTACCCGGGCCAAAGGGCCTCACAGAGGAGACTCTTCTCTGTGGCTGACTAATGTGTCTGCTGACTCGCAGGTTCTTCTGGACACAGGTGTTGGCCTCAGGAAAATTACCCCAAGGCCCAACATCATTGACAAACAAGGGTGGAGTAGACACCCGCTGTGTCATGGAAGGGCCATCTGAGAAAGTGGTGACAGGTTCAAGCTCAGGTTTTTGCCTTGTATTCATTGGATAAAAGACTCCAGAGTTCCAAGTATCCCATTATTAAATGGGCATGGCATGGGTAACCAAGCTGACTTCACATAGCCCTGGAGAGGGTCAAGGGCATTTTTCAGAGTAAAAGTCAGGATTCTCAAAGTAAGCTGAGATGGGGCTTTCTATACGTTATTTTATTTAACCCCCCTTTACCAGCAGGAACTGTTACTCCAGTTTTCCAAACAAGATTACAGAGATACAGAGAGAATACAAAACATGCATGGTGAAGGCTAGCTGCAGAATTTGTAAGGCCGGGGTGTGTGGGTGAAATGTAAAGCCATTGTTAAAACATTACAAGGAATTTCAGCAACGGTAGTGCCTAAATCAAGTGGGACAAGGTCTTCCTGAAGAAGGCTCTGTCTGAATAGAATGCCTGTCAGTCAGCTTGCCCTGAGCCATCAGGGAGCCTGCTGGGAAACAGATGCTTTGCAAGCTCAGTCCAGGGTGCCCAACTTTCTGTGCTTCAAATGGGTCATTCCTTCTTCCAAGTGAGGGCCAAGGCTTGCATTGGGTAGACACTCAACATTGATCAAATCAAACTCTATCTGTGATTTTCAAGTGAACAGGTCTGGTGTGGTCACCTAGAGATATCTGCCTAGTTAGTGGCTTTGATAACATCCAGTTAAAGACTGGAATTCTGGTCCATTCCTAGACTCAAACGGTACAATGGGTATAATCCATCTTCATATATCTTGAGGTATGTCACTGTCATCTACCACAGCTGCCCTGTAGCCTTAAGCCCCACCCAAATCTACTCTTTGTTCTGAGTAAAACTCATCAGTCTGGGGTGGGGGGAGAGCGCAATAGTGCTTATTCATACTGAGATGTTGGTGGTCATGACTAAGAGGTAGGTACCCTTGGATAGAAAGGGGGTATAGTATATTTTCAGTGGCCACATGGCTTAAAGCTTAACAGGAAGACTGGAATGATGGCTCCATCATTGAACTTGCTATATAAGCATGAAGACCTGAGCCAGTAGGGTGGTGTGCAATTCCAGTACTGGAGTGGCAGAGATGGGCAAACTCTCTGGGCTGACTGGCAAGCCAGTTTTTTTCAATCAGTAAAGTCCAGTTCAGGAAGAGACATTGTCTCAAAAGTCATGATGATGAAACCTGAGCCTGAGGAAGACAGCCAAAATTGACCCCTGCCCCCCCTCCACGTGCTCCTTCCATCCTGAGACCTTAAAAAGAATACTTGTTTATTTGATCAAATTGATAATATGGATGGAGACTTAAAAGGCTCTGGGTTTTTGCCTGGGTCTCTGAAATTAAGTCTTTGAGGACACCAGGTTGACTAAGAGATGGTTCCTACCCTCTGGGACCTTATGAAATTTACATATATGACCTGTTTAATAAGTCCCTGCCACTTGTTACTTGGCATGCATTACTCATGAGCCTGAGCAGTGGATTCTGTTTTTTGTGTTTCAGAACAGAGGTTCTAATGAGTGAGTGGCTTGTCCCAAATGAGTCCCACAGCCCCTGGCTGGTGGGATGACCACTGGCCAGGAATCCTCCCTTCCTGACCAGCAAGGAGGAGGTTAAAGCTGTGAATAACAGGCATGCCAGGGGATCTAGCCCCATGACTAGTTCTTATTAAGAGTCTCTAGCCCACAAAACAAACAGGGCAGGAGTTCATCAGCTCCTCCTAGAAAGTAAATGGAATCCATCCTGCTGGGTGGAGCTGGCACAGTAGGGAAGGGATAAACATGGGGTCAGCAGAATTCTTGGACCTTCTCTCTTGGTTTCGCTTGGAAAACTAGGGTTTGTGGTGTGTGTGTGAAGGGGGGGGATGCTCGGGTACCCTTAAAGTTCATCTCATGTGTATTTTGAGGCATTGCGATTATGTAAAAATTGTTGATATTCTAACTCATCTGCTCATTCATTGATCAATAAGTAGTAACTCCTGTGACCATTGGTTCATTCATTTATTCCTTCACTTCTTCAGTGAATATTTAGTGGAATGCCTTCCAGATACGCTCCCACCCTTCTCTACTTGTCCTCTGTCTCAGGATGTATGACTCAGATACCTATGCCTGTGTTCTCAGGCTGGATCTGGCCAATGGGACCCCAGGAGACTCAAAGATGGTTGGAGGGAACTTGGAGTCCAGCTGGCTGTTTGCCTCAGCTGGAGGAACCAGGTTACTCCTCTTAGAAAGTCTGACTCAATCTAACTCCCCCTTTTTCTGGGGAGTCCCTCCTTCTGCCTCGGCCTCTTCTCTTCCCTTTCTGCCTCTCTCTTCTTCATTGGGAGGATGGAGCTCCAATAACTGCATGAACTTCCTTGGTCTCCGTATACCCATATCATCCTAAAGCGCCCCCCCCCCCATCATCCCAGTTACTCACACCATCTGTTCACCATTAGGACCCTCACTGTGGCAAGTGCATTACAAGTGAAGAAAAGAAGATTAGACACTGAGCTGAGTCGGAGGTTGTTGGGGAGTCTCTAAAGATCCCCAGCTCATTGTCACAGAGACTGTTGGTGCAACCAGAGAGGGGCTCTCTTAGAAGTCACATTCAAAGCAAGACTCTGAAAGTGAGAAGAAGGCCACTAGGGAACAGGCAACAGAGATAGGCACTCTGTGTGTGTGTGTGTGTGTGTGTGTGTGTGTGTGTGTGTGTGTGTGTGTGTGTGTGTGTGTGGAAAAGAACTAATGGATAAAGAGCAAGTTGGGTCAGATTTAGTCATAAGGAACTGAGAAAGGCCCCAGTAGATAGAAAGCAGTGAAGGGTGATAAAGCCAAGTTGTCAGGATGAGCAGCCACTGAGAGGCATCAAGAGAAGTCGTGTGCTATCTTTTTATTTTTGCTTTGTGAAGATTATCCTGCCTGTATGGTGGGAGAGCATAGAAAATCAATCAGTGAACGGATGACTTTGATGGAGAAGTGGCAGCTGGTGACTTTTTTACCTTGAGATCTCTGGAGTCTCTCACCCTCCAGAGTATAAGCTTTGGAGGGAGGGGCCCATCACCTGTTAGCTGTTGCTCCAGCATCTAACCTTGCACATTGTCTAGATTTTTTTATGAAGAACCTCAGGATGTTTACTGCACATTTGCACCTATACCAGCCATTCTTCACCTATAAAACTCAGTCTTTGGAGAATGTTTTATCCCATTGCTGCAAGTTTGCAAGGCACTCGGGCAGACACTAGTGTTAATTCTGTGAACCCTGTTGTCTGGCTTTGGCCTGATTTTCCCAACTGAGACTTCAGCAAGTGTGGTTCCTCTTCACCCAGCTTTCCTCCCTGAAGCTGCTGAGAATCTAATGAGGCTGTGCCCAGGGACACCAGCTCCCAGGCACTGAGCTGCTAGAGCCCAACTGTCTTCTGATTCAAGATTGTGGGCATAGTTGTCTGCTTAAAACCAGAACCCAAATGTGCTAAAGCCGGAAAGTATATTAGAAACAATTCAGTTGGTGTATTCATAGTTGAATCTCATAAGCCCTGGGAACAGCAACGGGGCTGTCTGTACAGGGTAGAGATGATGCCCTGTGGAAAGTTTCATCTCCACTCCACAAAGTGACACCTGGGAAGCTTGGAACAAATGAGCTGTTGGTATATACTGTGTCATTTTGAGACCTTTCCTTCATAATCTATTGCTTTGATTCATGGGGGCAGCAGTGTCTGGATGGCAAGATTATAAATTACATACACACATAAAAAGAGAGAGAGAGAGAGAGGAAGAATTTCAAAATACAATTATATCTACATAAAAAAACAGACCCTAAAAAAAAAAAATCCTGATTGCTTCAAAATGTTTTGGAAACACTTTCCTTACGCAGTTTTCATCTTACAGAAGAAAAAAAAAACAGGAATTTTTTATGATTCATCTAAGCCACCCTCCTTAGGCTGTGACAGGCACAGGGCTGGGACAGTGTTTTGTTTATCTTCTAATGGCTGTCATAAAGCAGGCATCATTTCCTTAAATATAAGGAAATCATAGTGCCAAGAGAAAGTAAGTAATACGCATCTGTGTAGCAGCTTTGGTCATCATCTGGGGAACTGCAACAGTCTTGGAATCTGGCCGATGTTCCCTGCATTAAACCGGATTCTGGGCTAGAGAAGAACCTAAAGATATGACTGCAATTAGCTCACTCGGGTTTGCTAGGTGCTTCTAACTTTGTTTCCTAGGGCTTCCTAGTCAGCTGTTCTTTGTAGGGTGGTAATTCGAGAACCTAAATACATATTACTCATTCACAGTTGTGAAACCCAGATGCCTGGAGACAGCATCCTTGGGTCAAAAATCTCAAGAACCTTTCTTCCTCCCTCCAACCTCTGTTGTATTTAGTCAGTGGTCCATCGCTATGACAAAACACCCGAGGTCATCTGATAAGTGAATAATAAATAAAATAATAAAAAAGGACATGACTGCTCCTAGGTACGATGAAGAAGAGGTTTTTTTCTTTTCTCCTTCCTTCCCTCCTTCCCTTCCTTCCTTCTTTTTAGATAGAGGGATAGCATAGTCAAAGGCAGAAATACCTGGGAGGGTCCAGAATAAACATGATCCTGTGCCAGGCCACGTGAGGGGGCAGGGGAGGGGAGAGCCAGGAGGCAAGGAGGATAAAGTGTGAGAAGGACCAGCATAGCTGGGTTATGGTTAAACTGCTGGAGGAAGAGTAGTCCAGGTTCTGGACTGGAGAGTTCAAGGTAGGGGGCTGGGTATGCCAGCCATATCCTGTAACATTTATGACTGAGGGATGCTGGGGAAACCTGGCAGCCAGGTCTGCTTTAATACATTAAATAGGCACCTCAGTTAGCTCTTTGTCCTGGTTTTAGACCTAACAATAGGGAGAAAAAAATATATTTTAGCTCATGGTTTCAGTTTATTGTTCTGTAGCTTTTGGGCCAGTAGCTGGGCCAAACATCATGACAGGGAATTCATGATAGAGCAAAGGCTGGGAAAGGTTGGGGGGAGACTTATCCCAGGGTCCCAATCTCTACTGCATAGACATACCCCTGATGATGTAGCTCCCTTTCACCAGGCCCTACACTTTATAGGTCTATCACATCCCAATTATGTCATAATTTGACTACTAGACCCTCAACACATGGCCTTTGGGGACGTTTAAGATCTAAACCATAGCATGGTGGATAAAGATGCTTGCTTTGTGACAGTTCCTTAGCCTAATCTTTGTCCACGGGTCACACTGCTATCTTCTGTGCAGTTTAAAATCTCCCTGTATCGGCTTGAGTGGATACATGCGATTGCAATTAAGATCCACCTGCTAATCCAGCATGATTTCCTTGTCTTAAACTCCTTAGCTGTGTCTGCTGTGGCCTGCCTGCCCTGCTTTGTTCTTGCTCTACCAGGCATCCCTTGCAGGGTCCATGAAGGAGGCCCCATCTTTATACAGCACAACATTTTGTCATTCGAAGCTGGCCAGCACATATAAGAATGACCATTCACTGGGGATCTTGACCATTTCATTTACTTTGGAGATCATCTTGTCAAGATCTTGGATAGAGTTCCTCAATTTGTGAATCTATTTGAACCTTCTATCTGTTCTTACATATGAACACAGCACACAAAACACACACACACACACACACACACACACACACACACACACACACACACACACACAATCATGTGTCTGATTGCTTGGCTTTTCTGTTAATATACTATCGAATTCAATAGTGGCAGAGGCTGTGATACCTCCCATGTTAGTGGGCACAAAGTAGAGACTGGCTTACCCTCTAACCTTGATTTAACAAGATTCTTTTTTTCCATTTCTGACTCTAGATGGTCAGAGTGACTCTGAAGTGCCACAGGAAGGGCCTTCTCACCAGGAAGAACCAGCAGGAGACGTGATTCATGACGAAGCTTCCAGTTCTCCTGGCCCCTTGGTTCCTTCAAAGAGGAGGTACGGTATTTTTCCAGATAGTAAGTGCCTACTTTGTACCATGTGGTGCCAGGCTCTCAGAGAATTAGAGAGAAGACGTAGTCACCACCCATCAGGAGTCAAAGGTCTAAGAAAGTAAGAGAGTTCTGTGTCCACTCAGCTTCTCTATGAGTGCCAGCCTTCAGCCTTCAGCCCAATTATGGTTCCACTAACTTCAGATTTTAAATGACACTCGTTGCATTCCTGGGAGTTCAGGAGTGAGTCCAAGAGCAGAAGGCAGATTTGGGAGTGGTCCCTCATCTGTTCTTTAATTCATCATGATCCTAATTACCTTAGTTTCATATCTCTTCCAAATGAGGTGTTTCTTAAACCACCAGAGGAGATTCAGAAAAAATGGGCTTCCACATGCTGTATCAGTTGGCTGTGATTGTGAATGTCCCCCAAATCAGTGGCTTAATATAAACCTTTATTGCTGCCTTAGAGTCTGTGGGTCAGTTAGATGATTTTAGTGATCCCAAACAGCTGTCACATTATTAGTCACATGTGTGTATTCACCTGGCAGTGCAGTGATTTTAACTTGGGGTTGATGGCAGGCTGATTTAGTACCAGGACCACTGTACTCACCACAGGGCAGAGAGTTTGTTCCAATGTTGGCCTTGGAAGGGTTGAGAAGAGTGGAGGCACATGAGGTCTCTTGAGACTCAGAACTATCGGATGTCATTTCTAATACTCAGAGGGTTAGCATTTCCAGCATCTCTAGCTGCCTCCAGAGTCCTAAGACCACGCATGCACTGTCAGTTCTTAAGCAAGTACCTAGACAGCCCGAGTAGTCTGTGAGAATATAATTTATGTGCAAGCATGAAATCGATTCCCTTATTAAAGGCAAGCCACCCCCCTCCACCCTGGTGAAGCTGCTCTGTGCCTGTTTTCTCTCTTCTCCCCCAATAAAACTTTTCATGCAAGCGCTGTCTGCACAGCATCTCGGTCTCTCACCTACCGTGCATTAAAAAAAATGCAGGGGGTTGGAGAGATAGGGGTTAAGAGCACTGGTTGTTCTTCTAGAGGCCCTGGGTTCCATTCCCAGTAACCACATGGTGGCTCACAACCATCCATAATGAGATCTAGTGCCCTCTTCTGGCCTGCAGGTATACATACAGGCAGAACGCTGTATAATTAATTAATTAATTAAAATTTAAAATAAAATACAACACTGAGTTGACCAATGCAAGTGACAGGGACAGCCTGTGTTAATGGGAGGGGACGACAAGATGCAGATCTAGGTGAGAAGCCAGTAATTGGGGTTACAGGTGTTTTCTGTCTGTTGCATTTGTGTCAATATCTGACGAGAGGTAGTTTTTCAAGCCCTTCCATCCTCTTTCCATGCAGATGAGTTAGTAACAGTAATACAAATTAGTGGCTTTCTGGGTGGTAGATCCTGAGCTGGATTTCCTAAACTCTGACATCATGGTATATGTAGGGGAAGGTTAGGAAGTGAGAGATGGGTAGAAATCATAGAAAATGATTCCAAAGACAGAGGTGACACTTAAAAGCAGACAAGAAATGTTTGTGTGCAGACTGTCACCTCCCCTCTCCCTCTACACAGCACCTTGACAACTACCACCTCCCATTCATTTTTATTTTACTCTTAACTACTAGTTTCAAATTATGAGTAATTGGTATGAATTTGCCATTTGACTTATTGAGCATGTGAATGATATATACAGAGTTAACCATTTGTGATAGGAATTATAATTTCAGATAAGGAAATTAAAGGGAAAGACTGACACGGAGTATAAATATTCTAACTCAGATCAGTCTGATTCAGAAGTCTTGAGAAATTTTTATTTTTTATTTTTATTTTTAGCTAACAACATTTTCCATTGGCGTGGACTGTAGTCAGCAGACGTGGGGTGAAGGGAGGTACATGATGTCACTGTCAGAAGCCAAAAGAACAAAATTCAATCAAATTCACCTTAGTTCATTTCCCACCAGCGCTGCTGCTTTTGTGGTAACAAGGATCCTTCTCTGCCCATAATTATCCAATTTCTAAGTGCCCAGGTGTTGCACATCTATTTTCAATTACCCGAGACAGTCCAGATAAATTGTGAAAGTCAGTGAGATGGCATTTTGGTCATCTCTTCCAATTTTCTTCTTTACCAATTCTTTCAAAAGCAATCACAACTCTCAAAATTTTTCTATCGTCTAGAAAGGATGAAGGAGTTCCTGGGTCTAAAACTAGTCAGGCAACAGGTAGATCCTTACCTCGACCTATCTTTGCCTCTGATTTTCTAAGGAGTCATGATTTCTATAAGGTTACAACACAAACAGCGTTTGTGCTAGACCCTATATTAAATCCCTGTATGAACTATATTATTTAATACAGCAACTACCTTCTGGCATAAATGATAGTGTTAGCCTCATTACTAGGACTGGGAAACTAAGTCATAGGAATCTTAAGTCCTTGTCCACTTTTATTTACTTCCCAGGAGATGTAGAGAGAATCTCTGATAGGGTGTAAATGAAGGCACTTAGAAACTCTTGGGAAAATGTTACCATGGCTTATGTGTCTGAAGTATGTTCTTACTTGAAATATATTAATCTGCTGTTCCATTTTTAATTTTATACTTGCATACAATATTATCGATTAATATAAACAATATATTAAACTTTACTTTTCTAGAGCTAAACTGCTGACTAAGATCCACGACGGCGAGGTGAAATCTCAAAACTATCAAGTAAGTGATTGGCCCATCCTACCCAGAATTCCTAGTGCTCCATGACCAGAGGGGCATGAATGTCGTTTTGTGTTCTAGATCGCCATTACCATCACTGAAGCCCGCCAGCTGGTGGGCGAGAACATCGACCCAGTGGTGACCATTGAGATCGGGGATGAGAAGAAGCAAAGCACTGTGAAGGAAGGAACCAACAGCCCATTTTATAATGAAGTAAGTCATAGAGCGTCCTCTGGGCCCACATCACCTCCAGGGACATGCAAAGGCCCCTCAGGAAAGTAGAAAAGCAGAGCTGCTCAGTGCTCATCGTCTGTCTCCCACCTAAGTTCACACAGCGCAGTCTGAGCCTTCCACACACCACCCTTAAATGCTGGTAACAAGACAGTAAACAGGAGACCCACTTGCCTGCTTCCTTATTTCTCATGAGCTCATTGCTATTCTTCATACGCCTTGAGTTGCGTTCAATGAACTTTGGCGGTTGGCTAGAGAGTCAGTACAGGAGTGACACTGAAAATCCAATTACTGAATCTGCAATAAGCATACTTTGCTGAAAAGCAAAACACTTGTGTTTTTCTAAGATGCATAGAAATTTTAAAAGAAGATCGCAAAGAGGGAAGTTTTTAAATAGTCTCTCTGTAAATGTTATTTAGTAAAAATAGGGCAGAGTATACAATAACATATATGTATATATATATTTATATATATCACTTACCTCTAATGTTTGGACCAAATACCTTAGATGCCATCCCTGGAAAGATCCATTATCATGATACTCAAGAATCTTCCAGAGAGATTCCAAGCATGTACAGGAACACAGATCATTGGCAGCACTCAACAACACTATGTTCTTTTTATAACACAGTGGGGTTTGGGGTAGGGCACAGATGGTCTTCCAGTAAGCTCACTTCTTCATAGCTGGAGAATTTTCTATTGCTTTCACTGTATAATTTACTAACTATTTAGTTTCTCATCTATGGATGCGAGCCTTTGACTAGTACTTAAAATATACTTACATGCTCTAGTGGAGGAACAGGGCAGGCATTTAAACTTGGACTTCGCCAAATTGCCTGACAACATGAATTGCCAAAAAAGTGCTGTGGAGTCATCATTATTACCTTATCGGGAATTTACAAGGAAGGCAGGGACGACATGGATAATGACATTAACTGGAAACCCCAAGTCACATTTGAGCTGTTCATTCATTTCCTCTTTGTCATTATTGCCTCTGAGCCTTCCAGATGTTTCTCCCCTTCTCTTTCCCATCCCCTCTATCTTTTTGGCACAGACGCGATATTAAAGACTGTATATGCAAATTCCCTAAAATTGCAAAGCCCCATTTACTTGTCAAATGTTATAATCATGCCTGCAAGTCTTGGCTTTAAACGATGTTAAGTTGAGCCCAAGTGTAGCAAGTAGGAAACCAAGAAACAGAACAGAAGGCAAACCAAGGACATTAATCACAACTTTTCACTGCTAAGGCAGAGGTCATCAGGTGTTGGGGTTGGTGAATATTTGCTAGCCAGCTAGAAAAATGGCTGCAGGTCCAGAAGTCTGGAGGGCACGAGAGAGTGCAGGAATGAAACTCAGATTAAGACAACAAATGTTAGAAGCTATTTACCAGCCCAAAGCATCCCTCACATAGCCATCCTTATTAGAGTGAAGAACTTCACTTGAGTGAAATTTCCAAGTAAATTTTGAGTTCCAAACACTTAAAAAAATACAGAAAAATGTATACAAAGCATATGTCTATGGACATTACATATGAAGAAGTTCTTTAAAGTCTGCCCAGTTTCTTATTAAAGAACAATCAGTATCATCTTTAAATTCAATTACTTATTATAGCACTAGGTATCAAACCCACATGCTAGGCAAGAGATCTCCTGTGGGACCACACCTCAGCCCTGGGGACCATCATTTTGGAGATCTAGTATAGCACATGGTAGTTTATTTCTGTTTTTCTATTTTACTCCAGGAAAGAAAGGTAGTCATCATCTTTTCCCCACCCACTGGTATGTCCTTCCACAAAGTATCATTCATTTATATTTTTACACAATAGTACACAATAGAACACAATAGTATCCCCAGTCCTCCCCAGCTCACCCATTGCTTCTTCAAATCCTCTCCAGTGATACCACTTATTGTTAGTCCTTCAGGAAAGAACTTTGAATACTATTAAGACTTTACATGCTCACAACCCATGATCCAAAAATTCTACTTACGTCTACTACAGGGGAATAATTATGGTTATCTATGAAAGAATGTTGTTGGTGGCATTTTAAATATAACTATATAATGATATATAACATAAATGATGTTCAGTAGGGGACAAGCCAATCAAATGATGATGACTGATGTTAATAAGGACTGACTGAGCAGAGTGGGTTAGAATGATCCAGATCTAACCCATTCCAGGAACAATGTTTTGGATAACTGGGGGTTGGTGACCAAGACGAACTTCATGTTTTATAGTACTTCGTGTTTGACTTCATTGGACCCCAAGTGCATCTTTTTGACAAGATCATCAAAATCTCTGTAAGTATACCTTTGAAAATGGTGGTACTTGGGAGAAAGCAGGAGAGACGCTAGGCCTTGGGACTTCCTGGGAGAAGCTCAGCACGGGTTCAGGAAGATAAATATGGGTTGGTGACTGTGGAAGTAGCAGGCTAAAGCTTGAAATCCCCAAAATGAAGGATTTTATGAAGGAAAGCCATCTCAAGAGAATCTTTGCTTCTTGGAGTCAAGCAGTAAGCTACACTAAACTTTTGCTAATTGGATGTGGGAATATGAAACATATGTTACAACTGACATCTTAATTGATTGCCATTTTTCAGTTATTTTTTAAAATCGGGTTAATGCTATGTTTTTCTGTTGGGATGATATCTACATTAATTAGTCACAAGCATCTCTTCTTCTAGTCAGTGATAAATGGAGAAACGGAAGTAGAAACTGGGGAAGAACAACATATGTTTGTCTCTTCAGCAATAGTGCCTAATGAGCAGGAACATTATTTGGAGTGATCTGGCTTTCTTGGAAGTTGCCACCGAGTGTGGATCCCAGGATCTTTGTGGGGGAGTTGGATCTGCTGGACAGATCTTCCTCGTTCCCTCCAGGGAGAGGAAGTTTATCCCAAATCTAGACCAAAGAATATAAAAATGAGAGTTCCCTGGGCTTGCTGTGGCCTTATCCAGGCATATCCAGTACATGGATGGCGGGAATTGGAAGGGAAGATGTGGGAGCTAAAGTCAACTTGTTCCAAATGAGAGCAGAAATGGCCAACTGGGCCCATGACTACCATTCAGCAAAGGGATTGAGGAAAGTGGATGGCAGGTGACATCTACCACTCAATCTCAGAAAGCAGCCACTTCTTCTGTGGGGGGGTGTGTGGCTGGGTGTGCCTGAGGGTGATGGGGTGAGGGCTGAAGAGTGGATAGGTGCTATCTTCTGAAGACTTCTCAAAGAACAGAACTCTTATTTTATATATCAGTAGAAGTGTGTGTGGAATAAGGGAATGGTTCCTCAATAGTCAAGCCAACTCTGATGGGAATTGTGAGGCTGACATTTGTCTTGGAAGTTCTCTTTCCTGCCATTCTCTTCTTGGCCTGTTTTTATCACTCACTCACCCAGTGCATATGTGATATGACCTCTGAGCTGCAGCTGAATGTCAACAAAGTCCCCTTGTAAGGCATGGATTCCTGCCCAGGAGCACTTGAAGACCATGACTCGAGAAATGGAAAATCACTTAGAGACAAACGTTCTTAGCATTTGAATTTCAGGTGCGATGACAAGGAGGCAGAGATATTTTGGGAGCTGGGGTGGCTCCCAGGACTTTTTGCCATCATGCCAGCAGTCACCTGATGACACTGGCCCTGTAGTAGCTTCTAAGGGACTTACTAGGTTGCAGCTGAAGTTCATCACCAAGCCTTTAAGTCATCCTAGGCAAGGGTCATGACTATATGAGGGTTATAGAATTTTAGACATAGGATCAAAGCTGATTTGCCTGTCTTGTTCCTTCTTTGGGAGAAGTTAGTGTTAAAAAAGGGAGAATATTTATAGTCGTGTGTTCCCAACACTTTGATGGTTATGAGTCCTTGTTTAACTACTGCCCGCTGCAGAAAAATGATCTGACCAAGGCAGAGAGCAGTGCAGATTTATATGTATAAATATAGGTATTTAGAAATCAGTTTGACAGCATGATGACTTAACAAAATAACAATAGTAGGGTTCCCTCTCAGGACTGGCACTTCCCCATCCACGGGCTTTGGACCAGATTTGCTCCTGGGGAGCAGTCCTCAAATTCCATCAAAAATGTTTGACTAACCCCCAGCACACATAGAACACATAGAGCCAATCAAAACTCCAGTGTGTAAGGGAGAAGGTCTCATGAGGCTCCACCCAGCTGAGGGACTAATGGCAGTTGATGGCTCCTGGAGGAAGCAGTGTGTCATTCTTTGGGAGTATAGCCTATGTTCTAGTGGGTGGCCACAAATTCAAGCACATATGGGGAGTATTAACTGGACCCTTGAATTTGGGAGGCAGACATATTAAAGGGTTCTAAAAAGAGTTGGGAGGAAGAGTTGAGGGGGATGTGATCACAAATACATTACACATTGTATGAAATTCTCAAATAATAAATTAGGAATATTATTAAAAGGAGTGGGATGGGGGTTATTATAATTAGATGCTCTTAGAACATCTGGGGTATAATAATATACCCTGATGGTACCATAGACCACTTTCCTTTAATACAGGACCTCAGCCTATGACACCCTTATCTCCAGGAGCCTAGTAATCTCATAGCCAACTTTAGTAGGTTTGGCTGGCACTCAGCCAGTAGGCAGATACTTTAAAGAGGTCTCCTGGATGACTGGAAGAATCACTTAAGGGTCTTGCATTCTATCTTTCACAGAGACATTTACATTGTGAAAGGAACTTGAGACAAGCATCTGATCCTCCTCAGGCCTCAGGGAGTCATGTTAGCCACAGAAAATAAGGCGGGTAACAGAGGCAGCTTTTTGTGTGTGGTCTTAAATAGAACCTCTGCTGAAGCCAAGCTGTCCTTGATTCCCCTCTGTCAACACTGGAAAATTGCAGCCAGAGAGCAAGAGAGAAATGGGGGGGGGGGGGGGGGATAGGAATGGCTGTCATTTCTTGAGGTCGGCTGATTTTATTTTTTTCTTAGTGCCTCTGACAAAAAGAGCCACTCAGAAGCTATAAGAACCTACCTACCGTTCACCCTTTTTTCAACCATTCATTAGCTCACTGAATGTTCACTGAATGTTCATTATGAATAGGCACATGGTAGATAGAATATACAAAACACTGTCCTTGATCAAGGAAATCCTAGTATTTATAGTTAGTAGGAATCCCAGAGGTACATCCAGGAGGACATGGAGGTCTTGGGGCCCTTGGGTTCCAGTAACAGGTACATCACTACTTTTGGAGAATGAACCCTTCATTGCTGAGAGACTCTAACCAGCATAAGAATTAACATTCTTAATGGAGTTGAAATTTCAACCTGTTCCTTAAGAATCATGCAGGGAACTTGACCCCTTTCCTGGATGCAACGTTCTCCAGATTTGAGGGCACTTGAGTCACACTGTTCTCTTCTGTCAGATCCCCTTTCTGGATTAAAGACAAAAGTATTCCAGGTTTTCCATCAGCTTCTCATTTACTGTGACTTCTAGGTATAGTACCAACTAAGCCTACCTCCTTTACGACTTCCTTCTGCTAATGCTGGCCTTCAGCATGCTGCTGTAACCAAGTTAGACACTCTGCTGACGGCTAATCAGAACAAACACACACTGTATTGTACAGAACTTACTGTGTTTTTCAGTACCAAAACATCTGTCAGTGCATGATAAGTTCTCAAGAAAGCTATGAAAAATGTTTTGGAGGCTCAGGAAAGAAAGAACATGGCATCTCGGGAGAGCAAGGACATGGACTTGGAGGAGGTCACATTTGCTCTAGCCCTTGAAGGATGATGGGTCAAGTTTGAGCAGGAATAGGTGGGTGGGCATTGAAGGGTAGCTTGCCATGGTCCATCTAATTAAAGCAATCTTTTGGGCACTGAGAGCATCGTGCATCCTTCAGCAAGGGAGCATAAAAGCTGCTAGAGAAAGAAGCACACATGAGACACTTCTTGGGGTCACACAGGACCCAGTGGGTTGATGACCGATTCCACTGTGCTCCAGAAAAGGTCAAACCCAGACAAGGGCCAAGTCCCAGGAACCTCTTTGGTGAATTCTGAGTCCATTTCACAGATGCATCCTCAAGGAAAAATGAGTGAGGTTTGGTGCTCTGTCTTTTGTAGGTCTTACATCACAAGCTGATAGGAAGCATTCTGATTGGCTCTTTCCGAGTGGATGTGGGGACCGTGTACAACCAGCCTGGTAAGCAAGCCCCTTCCTCTCCATCTTGCTTTCTTACTCTTCTCTGATTTATTTATTATCTGATCTGCAGAGCTGTGAGTTTTCTGTGTGCTTCTCTAGACCAAAGGTCTTCCAAATACCTATGGTCAGCTGAGAAGAAAGTCAGACAAGGGGGTTGGAAGGAAAGGAGGAGGAGGAAGAGAGTGGGATAGCCTGGGGACTGACTGGGGATATCTGGGAATGGCTGTTATGCTAAGCAGCAGAAGGAAGGGAGCCTGTGGGTGTGGGAAGGGATGAAGGAGCCACTGGCCCGTCTGCAAAGGATGCACTTACAAGGTGTGTTTATAGGTCATCAATTCTGCGACAAGTGGGCACTGCTTACAGACCCTGGTGACATCAGGACCGGCACCAAGGGCTACCTGAAGTGTGACATCAGTGTAACGGGGAAAGGCGACATCCTAAAGACCAACCCCAAAACCTTCGATGCTGAGGAACAGATAGAGAAGTGAGACAGACCGATCAAGAGCCCTAAAAGAGAAACCATATGCCTCACTTTATGTCTCTTTTCCTCTCTCCATGCCTTCCTCGAGTGTGGCCGAGCTCATGGCTTATCTGCCAGAGACTCTGCTTTGTCAGGGACCCTAGCATATATCTTCTCAAAGCTGTAGCTCTTTGGGGAGCTCAGATTCTGGGACAAGAACACTTATTTTAGATAAACCACCCTATTGTTATCATTATATCTTGATCATATTAACTGCCCATTTCTTGCCCCCCCCTCCCAGATCAAACCCCTCTTCCCTGTGGGCCCCCCCACTTTGTGTTCTTTTTGTTGTTGTTTAAAGAAAAGATTATTTTGAAGGAGCCAGTTTCCTCTGGCTCTTACAGGTTTTTACCCCCTTTCCCACGGTCCCTGAGCCTTAAGTGTATGTATTATGTAGAGACGCAATTCCTGAGATTATATGATTTATTCACACGTAGCTGTTTTTCCTTTGAAAGAATCATACTTTCAACCCCTGGCTGATGGAGATAGAAAAGTTAAACTCTAGAAGAACTAGAAAGAAAACTTGGTTTAGTCATGAATCTTAGTGTTTTTCTATATCCAGATTTTTCTGTCTCCGACCTGCACCTGTCCTTACTCCCTGCTCTTGAGTGACAGATCTTTTTATTTAAAACTTTTTTTTTCCTTCTAGGAACCTTTTGATCCCTCAAGGATTTCCTTCAGAGAGACCTTGGGCCAGATTTTATGTGAGACTCTACAGAGCAGAAGGGTTGCCCAAAATGAACTCCAGCATTATGGCAAATGTTACCAAAGCATTTGTGGGTGACAGTAAGGACCTCGTGGATCCCTTTGTGGAGGTGTCCTTTGCTGGGCAGACGGTGAGGAGGCTTTGTCACCATTAGTGACAACTATGTCCTGCTCTGAGTCCAGAACATTTTTAATCAAATGAAGTTAGGTTAAAAGCACCCTGGACCTTATCACAGGGTGGGGGGAGTGTAGAGAGGCTTGCTCACTCATGCCTCACTGGGTATTGTGGATGGGAACTACAGCTGGGTGTGTTGAAGCTTAGGATCAGGTTAAAAAAAAAAATCTTTCCTCACCTCTGGCTAGTTCTCTAAGCGAGTATTAGGACCTAGGTCCTGTAGGATTCCACTCTCTCCTGACCCACTTCACAATGTTCTAGGTAATCCTCCTCCTACCTACAGATACCTCTGTTCCTTTCTCAAGAGCCATTGGAAGAATCAAGGGCTGGGTTCATGGCTAAAGCTGGATTCTGCTTTACTTGACTTTGAAACCTTGAACATATTTTGTACATTCAAAATACATCCCTGTTCCTTCCCATCAGTAGGAGTGAATGCTGGAGAATTTCTAACTTGGGTTGAATTCAGAGAGCATATAGGACATCATTCCCATTTATGGCAAGGAAACTGAGGCCCAGGCTGCAGCACTGATTCACTCAAGGTCATATGTAACATGCACCCAGGTCTTTATGTAGGCGCGAGTTCAGGGCTTAGCTATGTCTGCTGCTTTCTTAGAGATGTATAGAACAGCTCATATTCATAACACAGGCATTCACTCCAACACTTATCTGTTGATTATAAATTTCTAAGAACAATGATTTCACCATTGCCCCCGTGTTCTACATAAATCTATGTCACCAATAATGTCATGGGGTATAGTTGATTATCATAGGTGTCATGGGAAGCAAACTCATCTATTTCCTTCAACATCCTCAGGTGGTTTGAAGTGTTTTCTTTAGGCATTTATACCTCACATCTTCCTGACTGTACTTTTAGGGGCGAACCTCAGTGCAAAAAAATTGTGCTGATCCCGTGTGGCATGAAGAGGTGATTTTCAAGGAAATGTTCCCTCCCCTATGCCGGAGGGTGAAAATTCAGGTGTGGGATGAAGGCAGCATGAATGACGTAGCGCTGGCAACGCACTTCATTGACCTGAAGAAAATCTCCAACGAGCAGGATGGAGATAAAGGTAGGGTTTCTTGTGTCCATCTTGGAAGGAGGTCTCAAAGCCAGAGTTACCTTTAAAGAGAGAGGGCCTCATAGGCACGTGCTAACACCTTTCATGGTCTGTGGACTGTGGCATGGCTTCGTTAAGATAGTGGATGGAACCAAGCTTTGGTCTTATATCTTCTGTGACTGTTGCTCCCTACCTGTGGTGTGTCACTGTTTTCTTAAGAAAATGCAATTCTGATAAAAGCAAAGGCTAGTAAACTAAAATCTACAGGCCAAATATGTCCTACTACATATCTTTGGTTCTGTATGAACCAGTTTTGCATGTTCAGTGGTTGGTTTTTCTCCGACATAAAAATTATGTCCAAGATAAAATTTATTAGGAAATCAACAAGGTGCACTCACAATACAGAACAAAGTAGATGCCGCTTCTAATCCAGCTGTTTTCATCCTCCATTCTGCCCAGGACTGACAACCAATTGTCCTGCTCCGACCACCTAAGAGAGAGAACATGACCCCTTGCCCTCAGTTTTTATCTGGTCTAGTATGCAGATAAGACCATGCCCTAAAGCCTGCCCCCCTGTACCACTGGCTGAATGGATTGAACTCACAACGGTCACTTGATGGGAACATGACAGACAGCATGAGGGTAGCAGGGGGCTGTGGGCGATTTGCCGGGCAGGGAAAGAACTTAGTATATGACTCCATTTTCAGAATCACGTTGGTGAATAAGAATTCCTAAATTAACCTCCATTTAAGTTCATGACAATCTTTCTCTGCACTGAAAATGTATGTCAGTTGACAAATATACATCCATCCGTACATATATCACAAACATACACAATTAAGTGGTCAAACACAAAAACATATATGTGTATGTTAAGTATATCTAATAATATGCCAATGTAGAGATGGCATCTGTTTAACTGCTTTATTTTTTTATTTTCCAAGAGCAGAGACTTGTGTATTTCTATGCACAGGAAGCCCTGAATGAATGTATGTCATCTATTTCTTGATATTGCAGCAACACTTACCACTTTATAAAAAAAAACCAACCCACACTCATCCATCTACATTTTCTCAACTAGACGTTAACAAGTCTTATTCACAGTGCTTTAGGAGCCTCTTGATGGTTTTCAGAAAGATATGTGTTTATGTTTTAGAAGCAGACACCAGGGACCATAAAATCTTCTGTTCTTTTTAGCAATAATTTTCCTGTTTCTTTAAGTTTACTCAAAGGAGAGCAGAGTCTGAGAAAGAGAATTGAGTCTGGAGAAGTAATGGCAGAAGAGAATAGACATTTAGGCAGAAAGATGATTTATATATATTTGAAAAACATTTTCTTGGTAACTATGGGCAAATTGATAAGCAAATTTAAGTCCCTCTTTATTTGTAATAGTAGGGGCATGTCTTAAGGGTCCATATGATGCACTTAATAGATATTATCCTGTTAATCTTCATAGGTGAGGTAGGCACTATTAGCTTTTCCTCCAGATGAGGAAACTGAGGCACAAGGCAGTTACAAAATTTGTTCAAGCTCACACAGCTGAAAAGCTCACGAACTGGGATTTGAATCCACCCAGTTGCTTCTTCAGGAACATGCTGTTTGCCTTTCACGAAGGATCATGCGTGGAACTGAAGGTATAGGTTCATGGTAAGAGCACTTGCCTGCAAGGTGAAAGGCCTTGGGTTCCCAGCACTGAAAAATAAAGGGACAATGTGTTCACAGCTGTTCTCATGGTTGTCATATGTTTTTCCAGATGGTCTGTATCAAGGAGAGAAACCCCCTATGACAGGAATAAGTTAAAACCAGACCTTTTCAGTCCTATGTTCAGGAAATGTTCCAGAATATTCATTTCTCACCATCTCTACCATTCTACCCTAATAGTCCAAGCTTTCATGGTGAAATGGTTTCCAAAGCAGTTTGCCCACATCTGTTCTTGCAAGCCTTCACATAGCAGCCACAGTGGTCTTAAGAGACGTGGTTACATTATCAATTTGCTAACAATCCCTTTAAAATATTCTTAAGTATGCTAAGATAGTGAGCAAAATCCATAGGAAGGCCTTAAGGCCTTTCACCTGTCCAAACTTTGCTCACATACTCTTCCCATCTGGTTCATGCCCCTTCACCCCATCTCCCCACACTCCATTAGCCTATTATATGTTCTTGCCAACACCAGATGTATCCCCTTCATGGTGTTTATAATGTAAATATCAATGCAAACATCTAGTGTGTTGCCTAGCTCATGTAAGGAATGCATAAACATTTGATGACTAAATGGGAATCAAAAGGTACACAGTTCCCTCTGTAATATTACATGGGTGAAAAGTGTAAACCTATAAAGGAAAGACCAGATGGAAATGAAGCAAAATATTGTCTTTGGAGAGGATGTCTTTTAAATGTTTCCTTTTGTCTGCATATCAAATATTTTTATGTGAAGCTTTTATAACACAAACACGTGGTAAGTGTGAAAGTTCATTAAAATACCAAACACTTGGGTTTTCCCTAGGCTTTCTTCCCACCTTTGGGCCTGCCTGGATTAACCTGTACGGCTCCCCCAGGAACCAGAGTCTGATGGATGACTACCAGGAGTTGAATGAGGGTTTTGGGGAAGGTGTGTCCTTCAGGGGCCGGATCTTGGTGGAAATTGCTGTGGAAATCCTCTCCGGTGGAACCCAGGAGTCAAAGTTCTCCAAAGCTCTGAAGGAGCTGAAGATATCTTCCAAAGACAAAGACTCCAAATCTTCTAAGGGCTCCAGTAAGGGCGATAAAACTGAAGAGAGCAAAGCCCAGCAGGCTGCTGACAAAACCAACTCCACAGAGGTGGAGGTGGGATCTTTCGCTGTGCCTCCAGAGGTAGGTGTGAGCACTGCTCCTCTGGGCCTGATTAGGGAGGAGCCAGGGCAGAGAGACAGCGCTGGCTACCACTCCAGAAGGCCTTTTCCTGTACAGGCCTCTGCTTCCCTGTAACATTGTGCTGACCTAGTGCTGAGTCCTGGGTTGTGTCCTCTGTCCTTGTAAATCCCTAACAGCCTTCTTTAGAATCTCTCAAGCTTGGATCACTTGGAGAAGGAGACATAAAAGTCCTCAGAGACATTGGTGGGAGTGGATGGTGGCATGTATGAGTAAACTCTGCTGTCTACTTTTGTTTAGCTGTATTCTTTTGGAGTATTATTTTTTTAGATGTGGGAACACTTAGGAAGAGGAAAGAGGGGGGAGAAAAGGCAACAAGACTGGTGATAAGAACTTGAGAAGCTTCATAAACCCAGGATGAAGTCATGGCCCCACAGAGTTCTCATCTTCAATTAGTTCCCACAATAAAAACAAAACAAAACACAGCATTTCCTCAGTCTGTAGTATAGACAAGAAATTAGGGTGTTGAGATGAATATCAGCTGTGACTATCTCCCCCTTTATCCTGGTTGTGTGGTTTGTAGTCAAGCAAGTCCACAAGTTCTGTGTGTCATCAGTAGCAGAGGAGAATTGATCCAGCACAGCCTGGCTAATTCTGTCTCTGGGAACATCTCCCAGGTCAACATAAGGAACATGATAACTGCCTGCCCAGAGCTGTCCGTTGCTAGGGAGACTGGGCAGAATTCAAGACTGTAGTACAAGAGTCATCCTTGCTTTGGGAGAGCTATTTATTTTTCCAATGAGGATCTCAAGAAACCACTGGAGAGAACACAGGGCGTGGGGTGGACAGCCTGGTATTAGTTTTACTTGTGGCCTTAATGCTAATACTGCCCTAACTTATCCTTCAGCTAAATGGGGTCTTATAGGTCACTCTGTCATAGACAACTTCTGATGAGAAACTGCATAAATTGACATAGATCTTCTAGCATGTACATGGTTAAGCCTGCAGTGTTCTTGTGGCTGTTACGACTTTCTCCCTCTACCAAGGAGCGGCAATTTAGAGCTTGCCACCTGTTATTAGTGCCTTGGCGTTTTTCCACATGTCCACACCTCTCTTTGGATTCTCATCTGGGGAATGTTTTCTGGAAATGTGTATTATCAGTTTTGTTGGGGTTGGAATTGGCATTGTCTGCTTGGGGCTGTGAGCATGTGTGCGTGCGTGCGTGTGTGTGTGTGTGTGTGTGTGTGTGTGTGTGTGTGAGAGAGAGAGAGAGAGAGAGAGAGAGTGTGTGTGTGTGTGTGTGTGTGAGAGAGAGAGAGAGAGAGAGAGAGTGTGTGTGTGTGTGTGTGTGTATGTGTGTGTGTGTGTGTTCAGAATAAAAGCCAACGTTGGAAACTTGACTTTGCACACTGCGAGTAGCTTATGTGGCATGTTGTGGTTGTGGTCACCCAAGCACATATGTCCTGCATCTGTCTGTCTGGTAATCATTCTTGCTGTGAACCACATTGGATAGGGATATCCAAGAAGAATGAAGCTATGAGGAGATTTTTATCCTCTAAGCCAACATTCCTAAAATATTTGCTGAAGATTCTTGAAGGAAGATATTCTAGCAGAAATCAATGGAGGTAGATAAGGAGTGAGCTTTTCCATAAGTCAAGGTATAGAAAAGGCTACTGGGCTATTGTGGAGGAGGTAGACACAGGACAATCCAGTTGCTTCTGTGATTCCAACTTTATCTTGGTGTCTTGGTGTAAGTTTCCTGCCAGATTTATTAGTCATCTGTTGTTATATAAGTCACTCCAAAGCTTAGTGGCTTAACACCAAATGCTTATTTTCTCTGTGAGTGAGGGGTTTAGGGATACCTTAGTACAATGAATGGTTTTGGTCACCAACTTTCCTTAGAGAAAACTTTTATTAAGATCTTGGCAGAAGCTATGATCTTTTGAAGGCATCACAGACTGGAGGACCCATCTCAAGATGGCTGTGTGATGCTCTAGAGGCCTTGGTACCTTGTTGGCTATTGGCATGAGAAGGTAGTTCCTACATGAGACCCTCCCATAAATTGAGTGTACTTATGACATGGTAGTTCATTTCCTCTCCCTGGAGTGGTGATCTATGAGGGAGCAAGGCTATGATCAAGCCATGATGCCACAGGCTGACATTTCTGCTGCATTCCTTCTTCTTGCTAGGAATGCATCATTTTATCCGGCCTTTATGCAGAACTCTGGAAGAGTTAGGGGAAGACTAGCTAAGGATTAGCTTCTACCCAGTGTCTCTGTATTTCCCACAGCCTGAGCATATCAACCTGTCCCCATCAAGCCTTTTCTGCTGTGTCTTCTTTCGTTTTCAGCTTTTCAGGGTCACAGAGCCCCATTGTCACTGACTGCAGAATCCTCACTGCACATCTGGACACCAAGAGACCCCATTTTGTTGCCTTTCCTAGTCTCCCTTGTTACTTACAGAAGTTTCTCTCCCTTCTGCCACCCTCTCAGAGAGCATAGCCAGCCTGGGAACTAGAACCATTCCTAAACTCTGTGTATGCTGGTTGAACAGCTTCATAATGAACATCTTGCTCAACACGGGCAAGAGTAAATCCAGAGCCTAACTCCACGGAGCTTATGATGTAAAAGGGGAGGGCACTCATGCAAAATATAGCCAATAGGAAGCAGGAAGTAATGAAAGCATTAGGAACTATTATTTATAGGTTTAGAAAGTTCAGCGATTAAAATTTTAGGCCTCTGAGTAAGACAGTTGGATTTAAACTGTGTTAGTATGTGAAGTGGTCAGACACTGGGCAGCCACTGCAGACATGTTTACCACTGTTTGTCTCTTTGGGCAGAGGACTTGACCCTAGTTAAGTTGCTTTTCTCTTTTCCATGGCAAAACAGTGGACTAGAAACAACTTCTAAAAAGGGCTTTTGTGGCTTACACTTTGATGATACAACCCACCATGTTAGGGATACCATAGCAGCAGGAACCTGAGGCAGCTGGTCACACTGCATCCACAGTCAAGAAGCAGGGAGAGATGAATGCTGGTGCTCCCCTCACTTTTTGAGCTCAGTGAGCATCATGTATCATCAAGTCTCCAGAAGGGAGGACTCTTTAAATTGGAGCTTGAAGAACATGGATGTTTAGAAGATCAATTCGAACTACTGAAATACATTTACTGTAGTTACTGTTTGTAGGGTTAATATGTCTGCTTTTTGCCAAGTGTTCCAGACTCTATTGTGATACTTTTGTCACAAGGAAAGTGACAGCCAAAAAATAGATGTCATTTACTCAAAGTTCAATAGCTGGCAGGTTGGCTGGTTGGCTGTGACATCTGCCATCCTTGAGGTCACATGGTCTGATTTCCTTCTAGTCTCCTTGTGGTTTTCACTCTCCTCCCAGAGAGTAAACTCAGTCTCTGAACTGCAAGATAAGAGGCTGATAGATGGACAGTGACTAAGCTCCAGCACTATGTCCCACCCTGCCTTGCGTTTCTGGTCAATAGAAACATTTTCTGGATTGTCCAATGCTACTGGAAAGGTCACCTCTTACTCGGTTATAGTAAATTCTTTCCTTCTCTGAGGGGCCTGGTTCAGGACTCTTGCTCATTGCAAGTCTACATCTGTATGTCTTCGCTTTACTTAGAATCTTTACTGAGAAATGTGATGCTGGGTTACTGTGCCTCAGTGACATCTGTTGCCCAAGTCACCTACATGTTCCACTGTACTCTAGGAAGAGTTACTTGCAAAGAACTTAGTATTACCCTATAGAGTAATGGTTCTCAACCTTCTTGATGCTACAGTCCTTTAACGCAGTTCCTCATGTTGTGATGACCCCCAACTATAACATTATTTTCATTGACACTTCATAACTGTATTATGAATCATAATGTACATATTTTTTTTTGGGAGATGAAGGTTTGCCAAAGGGGTTGTGACCCACAGGTTGAGAACCAACGCATAATGACTTCTGTCTGTAGTATGAGGTTAACATAATCTCCCACACCTGTCTTATGGCCTGTCATAATTCAGTCTCCCAGACTTGCTGTGAGTTCCTTGACCAGACAGCCTTGGTGAAGACAAGGTCTCAAGCATTAGCTGACTTTAAGCTGTGTGTCCTTGGAAGCCCCTTAATCTTTCTGAGCTTTATTTTATAATGGTAGAGTTTGGAGTAGGTAACTCTAATGTCCTTTTCAATATAAAGGCATTTGTGGTTCACATACAAGCTGGCCCCTTGCAACAACATTTAATATGTATAGCACCCCAGAAATATAGGATCGATTGGTGCTTCTGTCCATGTGTAACACTTCACTCTTTTTATCCCAGTTTCCTAATTATTTGAGAAAGTCAACTTTGGCTATGGATCAACACCAAAGCAACAGGTTAGCACATGTTAAGCTCAAAGAACCCAGGGTCTATGGTCAGAATGCCTGGGAAAGTTACTCAACAAGGCATGCTTTAATCCTTTAATTTTTTTCTGCAAAATGAAAATGGTATGTATTCCAAGCCTCCAAAGTTGTTATAAAGAACAAATAATAAATACATATGAACATGCCATACAAGTAGGCTCACATGTAAGAGTTTTAGTGTTATGACTCTCAGCAGCTCATCTTTCATTTTCTGGGTCTGTTCCATGCTGGGTCCTCCCCAGCATCTTGGGAAGACACACAAAATTATCTTTTGCCATGAAAGGAGTTAGCAGTTCATAGGGTAATTCTGCACTGTTTTAGACCAGTGGTGAGCTGGGCTTGGACTCGAGTTTGCCACAATTTCCGCCTGTCTTCTTGGTGGCAAGATGTGGTATTTCCAGCTGTAACAGAGACTTGTGTATCTATAAATTACACTAGAACAAATGAGTTTCACTAACTTGGCTTTCTAGTGGGAAAAGGAAGCCATTTCTGTCTAGCAATTTTTCTCTCTCTGTAGATTATACCAGAAAAATATGAGGAATTTTTACTCTTTGGAGCCTTTTTTGAAGCTACCATGATTGATCGGAAGATTGGAGACAAGCCCATTAGCTTTGAAGTTTCTATTGGTAAGTGCAGACACATTCAGTGTTTGGAGCATGTTTATTTCTTGAATAAATGAATCAGTGCCTTACACAAAGTTGATTATATTTTGGTGAATATGGGAGGTGGCACTTCAAAAGAAATTATAGCTCCTTGTTTACCCAGTGTCACATATTGAGTAGATTTATTCCTATAGGGTTTTTTAGTCGGTTTATAACAGTAATCAGTATAGGTTTGGGTTCAGGGACTTGGATTACTAATCTTGGCTCCATTTCTTCAGTCTGACTTAATTTCTCTGGATCTTGTTTCTCTCATGTATAAAGTTAAAGGGAGAGTTACTCCTCACAGAACTGCAAGGGTTGATGAGTTGATTGCACAGCAATAGACAATATGGCTATAATTTCCTGCCATCTTCCTCGGCTAATGTGCAGCTCAAATAAGAGAATGCATTTCATCAGAAAAGAGCAGATTCACGGTCAGGCAGTTCTGTTGCAATGGGGCAGAAGAAAGTAGGGATGGGACTCAGTCCTTCTGAGCCACAGAAATGGAGACCTGGCACAGAACCCCTTGTCTACATTTCCATGGTGCAGATGTCTGTTAGAGCTGTGAGTTAGCTCCGAGAAGAGAAGCTCTTTCTGTTTTCCCTTTTATTGATTTATTGAAAATAGATTTTTTTCCTCACATAGAATATTCTGATCATGATTTTCCCTCTTTCTACTCTTCTAAATCCCCCCCCACCTCTCTCATCTGGATCCACCCTCCTTCTGTCTCTCACTAGAAAACAAACAGGCTTCTAAGGGATTAATAATATAATATGATATGATATGATATTATAAAACAAAATTTAACACATCAGAGTTGGTCAAAACAAACAGAAGGAAAAGAGACCAAGAGAAGACACAAAGAAACGGAGACTCATTCATTCCCACACTCAAGAATCCCATAAAGCACTAAACTGGAAGTCATTACATATGCACAAAGATACCTGTGGAGCAAAAGGAGAGAATAAAAATATACAAACAAAAATAGGTAAAAATTTTTTAAAAAGAAAAAAAAGGGGGGGAATTCCTGACATAATAACATGAAACAAGAAGTTTCCAGTTACACCACTGAGTTCACTTTCTGTTGGCCATCTTCAGCTTGGGCATGCAGTAGCCTTATAAGTAATGTTTCCCAGTGAGACTTCCTTGGAGGAAATGAAATTTTCATGTGAAAATGGTTATCTGTTTGAGAGGGCTTCTGGGTTAGGAATGAGGGTCTGTCCACTTCTTTCAGTTCTAAAACCCTCAACTGGAGTAGACCTGTGCAGTCCCTGTGAATGATGGAGAGACCTTAGCTCTTTAAATCCTGATATTGCCCGTGGGTACTCAGGCAAAAAGTCTTTTCTTAGAGAAGGAACGGTTTTGAAAAGTTTCCCCATATTTCATTGAGTGAACAAACTTGATAACAGAATAACACATATCTACAGTGATAGTTCATCAAGTCTCCGTGACGAGTTTTGGTAGGACATATACACTGAGATGCTAAAAGTGTCACTACCCCAGAGAGCAAATGTACTTGATGAGAACCCAAACCCAACTCCTACATGCCCTGTGACCTCCATGCTTACTCACGAGTGTGTGCACATACACAACATAATGTAACAAAACTAAAATAGATAAAAATAACATGGCTATAAAAAATTTAAATCTCTAGCAGATTTCCCTTTCCTTAACTGTCTTTCTAAATTTGCAGCCTGTGTGGCTTTTACAAACAAGAAAATAAGATCCGTTGACTTTTTCAGTCTAATGTTTTGTTCTCCATCCTTTGTTCATTCTGCCTTTACCCTGAGATATCCTTTGTTCATTCTGCCTTTACCCTGAGATATCCTTTTCTTGTTGAAAGCTTGGGTATGCCAAGCTGAGATCACTTATTGACACCCAGCCCCTCTCCCCTTGCTACTGTCCCTAAAGGTAACTTTGGGAACCTGATTGATGGAGGGTCCCATCATGGGAGTAAGAAGAAATCGGCTGAGCTCGTGGAAGATGATGTCCTGCCTCTATTGCATGAAGGAGAAAAAGATGCGTCGCAGGACACTGCCATTTCCATGGCCTCCACCACACACCCAGAGAAGCCTCTGGTGACAGATGGGAACAGGTAGGAGGAGACGAGGCAGCTGAGAACAAAATTTCTGATGGGTGAGAATTTTGCCAATTCCTGGGTCTGTTTCATTCAGCATTTCAGTAATATAAGAAATACAAATTTTATCTCAGTGCTGGGATAGAATTGCAAACAGGGGATGCGTGATAACTATCACTCTCTTAAGTCCCCATCCCTCCAATGACACACCAGTGGATCCATCTAAAGATAGAGCAGCCATGATGGTTACCATTCATGGAGCCCCCTTTATTTTTAACTTAGAAGTATGGTAAGCTAGGAAGAGGATTTTAAGATGGAAGCCAAAGTCAATTGATGATTATCATTCTTGTCAGGGCACCATCAAGTAAACTTGACTTGGTGGGATTACTGAATGTGTAATTTTTGATCTTAAATTTTCCACAGTAACTGACAAACTAAAGAATTATGGGAGGTACTAGACATGGCCATCTTAGAAAGCAGCTGGGCATCCATACTCACCTCTTTAATTCATGCAAATTTTCATCTGGTAATAAAAGTAAAATTAAAAAAAGAAAGCTCCATCAAGCACCACTCAGGAAATTTATGAGAAGAAATAAAAGCATGTATGCAAGAGCCTTGTCTCGCCGAGCCTTGTGTTATATGCGTGAGTAATGTCTAATGTCATGGATTCTCATGGTAGCATACTGCTGTCCCCATTCCACATGTGAGGAATCTAGAGATGGCACACAGCACAGCAAGGTCATGTGCCCCTCTGCTCTTTTCCATTCCAGACACTTCCCCTCAGAACTGAACTCCCAGTCTGTTTCTCCAGATAGTCCTTTTCTGAAAGGCAGATCAGATGCCCCTGCTTGGGTGGTATTTAAACATCTCATCAGACTTCTCTCTTTTCCTAGCCTCCCATCTCTAGACAGATCCCTTCACTCAGGGTCTCCCAGTCCACAGTTCAGGGGTCATCAGTTGTTTTTTTCTCTCCACATTTTAGATTTACTTTATTTTAAATCACACGCCTATGTGTCTGTGTGTGGGTGTGTGCACATGTGAGTTCGGGTGCCTGCTGAGACCAGAATATGGTATCAGGCTCCCCTGGAGCAAAAGTGGAGGTTCTGAAGTTCTCTTCAAGAGCAGCACACCCTTTTAACTGAGACATCTCTCTAGCCCCAAGTTCTACATTTTCTTTCTGTTCAAAGCCAGTAAATGACAAGGTCTGATCAGCATAAATCTTAAGTATTTTTTGTATCCTTAATTCTGGCCATGCAGATATCACTGCTGTGACAAAAAATACCTGACAAAATTAATGAAAGGCAAAAGTTTATTTTGTCTTATATTTCCTGGAGATGAAGTCCACTATGATGAAGAAGGATTGGCCGCTGGTCACATTATGTTTACTATCAGGAAGTGCAGCCAGGCAATACATCCGGTAATCACTTCCTCCAGTGAGGCTCCACCTCCTAAAAAGGTCTCCGGCCTTCCAAAATAATACTAGCTTCTGGTGACCACCAAGTTTTCAAACACACACACACACACACACACACACACACACACACACACACACACACACACACACCCCACGTCTACCTGGCTTGGGTGGGTCATTTCCCTAAACACCCATTCAATGTTCCTGGAAGAGCTACAGTTCTATATTGTTCTCTGCTGCTCCCGGGGGTTTTTGAACACACCCCTCTCTTTGCCTGGCAATAAACCCACACCTTGCCTATTACTTCTCTTGTCTTTTGGGATTTTTTTCTCTTTCCCAAGTTTGACTGAGCTTTCTGTACTCATCAGGGATTTATGGAGCCCTAATCATAATGGAGACAACGGTTTCATTTGCCTCTCTTGCTGCAAGGCTGAGCACTCTGAGGGCAGGGACCTCATCTTCGCCCATCTCTGTATCTGCCACTTTATCTGGTGTTCAGTGAATTAATGAGTTGTTGTGCAGACAGGATGCTATGGAAACAGAGAAGAAGTGAGTGACTAACTCTACCTGGCATAAAGAGTTGGGAGTCACAGAGAAGATGAAATCTTACAGGAAAAGGGGGAATTTCAGCAATAAGAGCATTTGGAACAAAATAGGCTAAAATAAAAATAATTTCGGTTATTTACGTTCTCAATTTTTAGTATTCTCTGCATTTTATGAATCTTGTCCCTTTTTCACGGGTCACCTTTGGAGGGTTTGTAGCTCCAAGGCAGCCATACTGGTTCCCCATCCTACTTCACATACACCAGAAAGAACCAGAAGCTTCCTTGTGCTTCAACTCCAATCTACAGCCTGAGAGTGTCAGTGAAGAATCCCTGTACCTGGGGTCAGCAGCTTAGGAAGACTTTCTGGCACTACTCAAAGGGTCTCAGGATCCCCAGATATTCTCAGCCTGTACAGGGTGTCCCACTTAGTGGGATTCCAGGGGCTATTGTATGGGAAGAGTTTAGAGAATACAATTTCCAGGTGCCCTTAGATGTGTTCCATGCTAGTGCTGAGCAACTGACTGAAGCTGACCAATATGATTCTTGAGGTTTTTGTTAATTGAACTTTCTTTTTTTTCCCCTCACTTCCTGTATAGAGGCTCTATCCATATAGTAGTGAGCCAGAGAGGCAGCAGATGCTTTGGAAGATTTTATATCTGCCGTCGTCCTATGTGTGCACACACAGAGAGATACAGGCATAAGTGGGCATACACAATCATGAACATACAAATAATGTATGTCTATTATTCAATAAAATTCCATTGTGTATGTGTTCTGGGATTTCTGGTTTTACAAAGCATGTGCACACAATCTGTAACGGCTAGAGATGAGAAATAAAATCAGAGTAACTGACATCCAATCAAAGCTCATTATTACATCCTTAGGATTACAGGTTTATTCTTGCCCAAAGTCACAAACTGCTATTCTGTTGGCTAGCCATTCACACCAGCAGTCTTTCCTCTCCATGGTCAACTAGGCACCTTCTCATCTGCTGCTTTTCCATTTGCGCTGTGGTTTACCCATTGAGCTTCAACTGCCTGGTCCTCAAAGACACAGTAACAAAACTCTGAAAACCACCGAGACAAAGGCCCAGGGTGCCATTAGCACATGCTAACCCAAAGAACCACCAAGAGGAAGTACAGCAATGTGTGTGTGCTTGTTTAGATGCAGGATTCTCAGTAAAAATGATTTTAGAGATAAAATAGAGAGTAGTTTGGTTTCTGACCTTTTGTCTTGGCTGTTCTTTTGTTGAAAGGACAACTTCAGTTCCTCTGCCAAGAACCTTTTTGGCTTACTTATCTGAGTGGACACCTGCTGGTGTATTTATTTTTTACAGAATAGACCAGGGGCCCTTTGCTAATTCTGTCATACTTTTGGAGAATTTAGGTTGGAGAGCTAAAAATGAACATCCAGTCTTTCAGGCTAAAGAGCTGTTGTTAGAAAGGAAAAGAAAGCACGCTTCCCTCCCCTGTTCTCTTCTCTCCTCTATAGGGCTTTCCTTTCCCTCTATCTGACCTCCCTTCCTCCCCTCTCCCCTCCCCGCCCTCTCCCCATCCTTCTCCCTCCCTCCCTTCCCCCTCCTGCTCTTCTTACTTCTCCTTTTTCTCTTCACCCTTCCTCTTTAATGCCTGTCTAGCCCTGTCTCCATCCCTTTCTCTGCAAACCACCATAACTATATCTTTCTAAACAATGTTCTCAAATGTGAACACCGTTTGCTCTGCCTTCCATCCATACATCTGTCTCTTCACAATCTCATGTAGGGGGTCTGGGGGAAAACCTGACCATTAAAGCAGTTGTCTTTAGCCAGGGAACTTCACCCACTGACTACGCCTCTTCCACCTTCCTCCACACCCACCTAATGGCCCTCCTTGGGAACCAAGTCTACACATTAGTTCTACCTTTTCTGACTTCCATTCTGTTACTGATGTTTTCCTATCAGCATTAAAGGATATTTATTCCACTGACACCATCAAGCATTCCTTGGGACTTCATATCTTTGCTGGTTGGCTATATGACTTATTCCTTCCTAGCCAAGAAAGTCACCTATATTATTGATACCGGTGCCTGGTAACAATAAGTATGGGATAGATGGATGGACAGACGACAGATGGATGGATGGATAAATGAATAGATGGATGGATGGACAAACAGATGGAACAATGATGCTAAGCCACCAAGTACTGCTTTATTTTTAGATGTATGCTTTATCCCTATTAGTAACATGATTTACTTTTCTCCAGAAATTTCATTCCTATCAATGGATCATTACAATGTCTTCAGAATATATATTTCTACAAACTAATCTTATCTTTATCCTTTACCGGTTTAAGCCTTCTTTGAAGAAGGTTTGCCCAGCATATTTTATACACTGGTGATAATTTCGAAGATTTGCCCTATGTCTGAGAATAACTTCTTTTGTTTGGTTGGTTTTATTTTGAAAGTTTCATGTAGCCCAAGTTGTGCTCAAGCTCACTATGTTGCTGAGGATGGCTTTGAACTATTCTTCCTGCCTCCACATTCCAAGTGCTGAGATCAGATGTGCACCACCATGTTGGGTTGGTGGTGACTCTTAATACCTTCCATGGTAGCCACATAACACATCATTCACTGTCCACAGATATCCAGTTATAGTCCAAGGATGGCATTAGCTTTATCCTGACCCTCCTGCACCCGTACAGACACACAAAACATAAACAATCACTGATTGCTGACTAACTTCCACACTTAATGTGCCTTTACAGAAATTACAACTATTTGCCTTTTGGTGCCAAGAAGCCCTGTGTCTCCTTCATCAGTTCCTGGGGAGACCAGACATTCAGACTGCACTGGTCCAACATGCTGGGGAAAATGGCCGACCTCGTGGTAGGTGGCTTTAATGGCATATTGGAAAAGTAGAATAAAGATATACTTTTCTATTAAATCAGGGTCTTGACTTCAGGTTAAACATCAACAAATTGGAGCTACTGTATTTCATGGTGTCTACTGTGGGAACCCATAGGAATGAGAATATTTTTGCAAAATCCCTGAAATTCAAGTCAAACTACCCAAAACAAAATCCCTCTCTGCCTTTTACTCTTATAGGACCTAGCAAGTGGCTGGTTTTTCATCTCCCAAATAAAGGAGAAGATATCTCACAAAGTTGGCAGATTCTGGCTTCAACTAGTTTTTCTCTGCTCTCATATTTTCTTCCTGCCCACAGGTCTCAAGGGGAGGAGCATCTTCTGATCCTCTGCTCACTGGACCTCACCAGATAACTCTTGTTTTAACTTCCTGGTTCACTAAAAGTTGCACTCAGGAAAGAACGTGTATCATAACCCAACTCTGTTAAGCGAAGTAGTGTCTTCAGCAGTGGGGTTCTAAGTGCTGGGGAGATAGACTCTGAAAATAGCCAGATTTTTTGAGAGGCCTAGATCAGGCTCACGCAATGGGAAAGCCACAAGCTTCTTGAAACCGGCCTTAGTTATTCTTCAGACAGATTAAATACAGTTTATCACTAAGAGTAATGACAAAGCAAACCAGAATATTCCTTTGAGGCTGCAAGTGCCTTTAGCATTTCACTCTTTTCTAATTCCCTGCTAAGAGTCAACAGCCCTCCATGGCTCCCGTGACTAATTTTGCTCTCCTTATGGTGGTGTAGATCGTTCCTATTAATTTCCTATGTTATAAATGAGAAAGTGTCATAATGCGATCAGTTTACCAGTAAGTGACAGCTGGACTTGAACCCAGGTAGTTCAAGCCAAAGACCAAATTCTTTATCTTACTTTGTTGTGATGCCTGTTCTTTGCATATGGGAGCTTGAGTCCTCGGGCACCAGATTTTGGCAGATGGAGGGAAATGCAGCTTTTGTAAATTCTTGCAAAGCAGGAGGAATGTTGCCATTTACCTTTAGACTCCACTTTTTTTTAGGATGCTAAGTAGAATCCTAGAATTCAAGCCCAAAGAGAAATGTAAAATTATTAAGTATATCAGCATATAGTCACTGCTACGTCCAACCACCCTGTGCTCTGTCCCCAAACCTGATGTACTCAGAACAGCGAGTCACATTTAAATGCCAGTGGGGTTACATTACTTTGTAAAATTGACTTACATATTGACTTTGAAATTTTTATAATAATATATACATTTTAAAATTAGGAAACATTCTTATAATATTAGGTTTTCCACAAGGTGGCTTATAGGAAATGATGCTTAGTTAGGTAGGAATGGATTTGAGACACAATGGCTCAAGTAGTACAAAAGAGGATGCTCATCTGGACCTAAGGAAAGGGGAATCAAAGTGGGAATACAGCAGTGTTTTCAGGCTAAGCTCAAGAAATCAAGGGGACTCTCCCTGCCTTGCCAAGAACACAGCGACAAAGATAGGCAGCTGTTGGATCTGGGATGTGACAATCAGTGGTCTCCACCACAAACCCACAGCTCTGTGGTTTGTCTTCAGGAAGAAGGCATAGAAGAAGTGAGGGAGCTGGTCAAGGTTTCAGAAGAGGCATCAGAAGAGAAGATGAAGACCGTGCTCTGTGACTTCATCAGTCAAAGCAGGTGGGTGACAGCATCAGGCAGCTCAGATGGGCTCAGCTTTTAACAACCTTGAGAAATCAGTGGCTCTCACACACATTCTGATGGGCACTTTGCAGGGTTGTATTCACCCTGATACTTAAACATATAAAACATAAGCCAAAATGGAGAAGCTGAAGCTAGACAGACAGACTACTAAGATTCTTTATGGAACAAGAGAAAGTCCTCACCAGCATCAGGACTCAGCAGGGCATTTTATGTTCAGTGGATACTCAGCAACTATGTGGCAATTAGGTACATAATGCTATATCAAGTGCTGCTTAATTGGTTAACAAAAACCCAAGTTAAGGACTTTTATTTTAGGTGGCAGATAATATAATAAGAAACTTTGAAAGCAGGGTAGAGTGACCTATTACTGAGTAACAATTTCCCCTCAAACCTAGTGGCTTATCAGAGTTTTATCGCATCTCTCTTTGTATGTAGAAGGCATGCAGGAGTAGTTTTGAGCACAGGGTAATGTCATCTCTGGACCCAAGTAGAAAGGATCCACTTTCCAAATCACTCATTTGGTTATCTACAAGATTCAGTTCTTCATGGGTAGTTGGGATGAGGACTTCAGTTCCATCCTTGGTTTGGGGCCATCCTCAATCCTTAGCTGTACAGATCTGTCTAAACTGCTCTTATCACACTGAAGAGTTGGAGAGAATGTCAGTCAGATGGAAATCACAGCAGGTCTTGACCGAAACCTCATCTAATTGTTCTTGACAGCTCTTATTTAAACCAAGTCACTGGTACAGCCTGCATTACCAGCCAGGGGATTCTGTAGCAGTACAGATGCAGGAGGTCTTTAGAGGAATCTTGTCCCATGTGGAAGCAACTTGAACCATCTCTTAAAATTAAGCTAAGCAAAAATATATTAAATTATATCAATAGTAAAAAAAGTAGACAAACAGTAGGTATACCAGATATTCTCCTGTGTGTGTGTGCGCGAGCATGCATTCATGTGTATATAGCTATCTTCATATAATACTTGCACATATACATAAACAAAGAAATAAATGTTCTGTTCATGCTTTCCTTATTTGCTTTCATTTTTCAACATAAACAATATTAAGTACTAGTCCCACTGTGAGCCAAGTGTCACCTGTAATACCCTTGAAGCATCTTTAAAGGGCTTCATCACCTCATCTCTCATATTGGGAAGTATTGGCAAGCAGTAATAGCACAATAACTCTTCTACATTAGGGGCTCATTTGAGGATGATAATTAATGGTCCCTCTTTCTGAAAAAGCTTTCAAGTTGGAATTCTTGCTTCCTGCTCGCTCCTTGCTTGGTAGAGGAGTTGGTCTTCAAGGTCTCCTCCACAGCAAGGATGAGCCACTCACCATGGAAGGGTGACAAGGCTGTGCACAGTCAAAGAACAAGCTGGGTCACAAAGATGGACAATGACTGGAACACACACCTTATCACTCACCCAAATTTTGATACACAGCTGCTGTGTAATGGGAGAGATCCTGAGAAGCTAACATGCCTACTTGGGCTGATCCATCCTGGAGAGTGAGATAGGGTTTCCTGAACTTCTAATAAACACGGGAATGCAACATGAATACTCCCATCTCCAAATATAATCTTCTTCTTCTTTGCAAAACAGAATAGAAAATGTGACTTTAACAGTATCTCCAGAAAGAGAATCTGTCAGGGTTTCCAATAGGCACCAGGAAGAGCGCAGGTGTGGGGATCTCTCATCATATATGCCCCTTTCTAAGTTTCCTTTATGGTAGTTTTCACCACAAAATAATTACGTGCTTAGTGTATAATGTGAGCCTCTGTGTTCCATATATATGACGTTAAAGGATAAATTTTCAATTTTTCTCACAGTCCTACTTTCACAAAAAGTCCTTCTGGACTGTTTCTTTCCCCCTGTCTTTGAAGACACACATCCTCACATACACATACTTATAAAACACTTTATTTCTTCACAGTGACAGCAGATTGCTTCTGCACTCTGCAATATAGCATAGGCATCTTCACACATAGGCATATAATAATAAATTTGATTTCTCTTTAACAATATTTTATTGTTCTATTTATGTTATCACTAGAGCAAATACTCTACAAATATATTCTTGCAAAATCATTCCACTATTTCCAAAGGACAATAATTCTAGTTTAATTATTAATTAAATTATGCATATGTTAAAATGTTTATAAGTGTTATCAAGCAGTTTGTGAGAAATAATCAGTTACTTATACAGCAGAATACATTTTCCATGCTCTCCCATACCACCACTAATTTTGCATAATGTTAGTTTTATAAATGGAGTAGCATTGATTTTAATATCATTTAAGTCATCACTAAAGACAATGTGTTACTTCCTTAAGATTTTTGGATCATTTATATTTTTTCTTGAATTGCATTCATAGCCTCTATTATTTTATTTTTTGACACATTGAAATTTTCATCTTCAAAAATATTACTCTTTAAGAAGATGAGCATATATCAAAGTATTAATTCTAAAACACCTGCTTGATATGTAACATTTTAGAAAAGTCTTGATATGCCTAAAGTAAGACAGAGCTGTTTTATTTCATGTAAATTTGCTATGAAATTTGATAGCAGCTGCATTGGATATGTACTGAAAGAGAGTAAAGTCATAAATTTCCCAAACTAATGCAGTCACAGGGTCTGAGTATCATTTCCATTTGTGTGTGTGTGTCTATTAGAATACGTTATCACACCATTGTTTAATCCTAAATTAAAAACCTTGGTTCTGTGGCTCCATCGGCTTTTGATTATGTTGCAGAAAGCAGATATTTTTGCAAATCTCTGGAATCGCATGAATGGATTTTCAGTAAGCACGCTGCAAAACGGATATTCTCTTTCAGGTCATTTATCTCTGAAGCAGAAAAGAAACCGAAGATGTTGAACCAAACTGCTCTAGATAAGAAACGACTCACACTCTGCTGCCAAGAGCTGGTATGTGAAAACCTATTTATATTTTGAACAGAGTTAAAGCATGTGCTTTAAAAATAAACCTCACAGATGACACATAGGCCATAGGCCAGACAAGGACAAGGTTTAAAGAACACAATTTTCTGTGAGGTAGAGACAGCAGAGGGAAAGAATGTGTGTTGGGTAGGAAAGGGAAGCGGCTATTGAGGATTCACAAGAATGAGCTGGAAGCCCAGCAGTCCATTTTTATTCAGATGGAACCCTCCCTTATTTCTTCTCAAATTTTCCTTTTCCTAAAGCTGTTAGACTCCAGCTAGAGAAATGACTGGGCAGTTAGGAAAAACAGCTGCTCTTCCAGAGGACCCACCTGATTCTCAGGATCCTCAGTGGAGTCTCACAACTGTCTCTAACTCCAGCTCCAGAAGATCTGATGCCTTCTTCAGACTCAAACACCCATATACATTTTTAAGGCTATGTTAGAACTTTCACTTTGACGTCTCTCTCACAAACCAAGAAGCTAAAAAGAAGAAACAATTCTCCCCTCCTCGGGTCCCCATTTAGAATCACCTTAAGGGTTACCAGAACTTCTTGAGGAAGCTATTGATGACTCTCTGTGTCCTGCCTACTAGCATCGTGCATGTAGATGTTTAAAGTGAACTGAATGATGGTTGAGAAATGCCAGCCCATGTCAGATCCTGAAATACATGACCTTGAACTTTCAATTCCAGCAATAGCACTAAGGGACATTTGGGTGATAATTCTACCAAGAAAAAAAAAATCACTCTGTATTTGACTTTTCGGGGACATTTTAAAGATAGGAGCAGGATTCAGGAAGATTTTTTTTAAGAGATAAAAACAAGCTAAACTAATTCCAGAGACTAAACATGGGTGCTTAAATTATTTATTCATCTTTCTTTCCTGAATACTTCTTTCCTATCTCCCAGGACGTCACAGGGAGTTGGCTTCCATCATCTGTAAGATTCTTCTGTCTGGTCCTTCCTCTGATCCTCTAGTGACACGTTGTCTGTGCCTTCTCCCCATGCTCTCTGTATAATTCTATCTGCTCATTGTCTATCAGCCTGGCTGGATCGAATCCACAATGGCAGCATATTAATCATGCCTTATACCTGTTTCTTTCTCACCACAGTGAACAAACTTTCAAGAGGAAGGATTTGTTTAGGCTCAGGATTTGAAAATCATGCTTAATAGTGGCAGGGCAGGTGCAGTAGTATTCATGGTTGTGGGAGTGTGTAGCTGGGGCTCTTCACATCTCCACAGATCATGAAGCAGAGAGAGAGAGAGAGAGAGAGAGAGAGAGAGAGAGAGAGAGAGAGAGAGAGAGAGAGAGAGAGAGAGAGAGAAAGAGGATAGTTCAGTGAACTTCCTCCATTTTATTCAGTCTAGTATCCCAGCTCAACAGATGATGCTATCCACATTCAGGGTGGGTCTTTTCTTCTTGTTAAAACTCTATATAAACACCCTCACATACACATTCAAAGTTGTATCTCCTTAATACCCAAGGTATTCTTTGATCTAATAAGTTAATTATAAAAAATCCTCATCATAGACTCCTCCCTAAATCAGTATACCTTGCCCTCTAATGGAAATCAGATGTCTTGTAACACTTCCGACTCGGTATCTTCTACTCACCCACACCTCTTGGGCTCTCTCCTCCATCCTGCTTTGGAGGACCCAGCTGTACTTCTTGATCCAAACTTTGTATCGCATGCTGACTTTTAATCCTTTACCTCAGACAGTCAGTGCTACCCCAGATCCCCTTGATTCTGTCCCTTAAGCCTTTTAGAACTTACACCACTTAGCTAGCCCCTGAATGGCTACCTGAACTACTTTCTTAGAACCTCTGGCCTAGGTTTTGCAGTAGACTTCTAACCTGTCTTCCATACCCCCAACCGAAAGCCTTCAGAAACAGAATTCAACATGATTACTTGTTCTTAAATCACTGAAGTCTGTTAATAACTCACCAATAGATGTAGATTCCCTTTACATGCCATACAGAGCTGTGCATGACCTAGCATCCTGACCTTGTCCTGCTGCGCACCCTTACCCTGTATCTGTGTTCCGATTAGCTGGACTCTCACTGATTGTGTATCTGCATGTGTGACCATTCCCTCTGACTGTTATTTGTTTTATATGGACTGATGTATTCTATTCACTTATAGCTCAGCTCAGATTCAGAGCCTCCAGAAAGCCCTCGTAATGATCTCATGATACTTTCTCCATTTATCTGTATGTATTGCTTTCACTTCACAAAAATGTCCAAGGAAGCATTATGTCCAACCCCAGTCTCTGGTAGACAGAAGTTATTCACTTTTGTAGTCAGCTTTACCAAATGGCTTTTTGTGTCAGGCATGTATAAAGTGCTAGGAACACAAAGTTGAAAGTTCTTAGTGCCTGTCTTTGAGAAGCCCATAAATGAACCGATTTACTCATTCCAAATATACTTACTATGCTCTATGTGGTAAGGATGTGCTGCATGTCTCTGTTGTGTGGTGGTATCTATAGCAACATTGATGGTACAAGTTAAGGACAAGACAGGAGCTCCTGGTCCAGCTAGAAGACAGACTCAGGCAGGTAAGCAAACTGCACATAAAAATATCCATGGGTTATGATTATGAAGGGAAACTTACCAAAGCCACAGTGATCAGAAAAATGTGACAACGTATAATAAATAGTGTAGTTTAAATTGAAACCGTGTGGAGGCTAGGAAGAACAGTTGACCAATGAGAATATCCTAGTGTTATAACCTTAAGGTAGACCAAGCTTGGAATGCTCCAGGACCTCCTGAGGAGGCATGAGCCCAGGGCCCAGTGGGTGAGGGGGATCCTATGAGAAGGAAGAGTGAACACAGTCAATTCACAGGGCCTTGGAAGGCACTGAAAGATTTTTTTTCCTTTTTCTTTGTAACAAATCCCTTAAGTATAGCTAGAAAAGCTGAATAAAAATAAGAATTTTCTTTGTTTCCTCCTTGCAATCTCCTCCTCCTTCCTATTTCCCACCCATTATCTCTTCCTTTCTTGCCATGGTCTCATGTAGCTCAGGCTGAGCTCAAACATGTTATGCAGTTCAGGATGACCTTGAACTACCACTTCTCTGTTTCTATCTGGGATGCAGAGGTGTGCTACCATGCCTGGGTTATAAAATAGTTGTGTTTGGTATTTAGAACACTCTAGTGACTCTTCCTGCTTGGGCTGGAAGCATCCTTCCTATTTCTAAGATGAGAAAGTTACAGGCATTCTGGGCTGAGCTGGAGATCAGAATCAGGAGTGGTGTGACTTTTTTCTCACCTTAAAATGGAATTATTGGTACCGTCCCCTCAAGGTCACTAAGAGGAATAATGAAGGAGTATTGCATGGCGTAGAGTAACAACTCAACACAGCTTAGCTGCCATTATTACTGTTGCTATTAAGCAATAGTTCAGATATTGTCTCATACTCAAGTGTCATGGACAAATTTCTGCCTGTTTTAGATCTCAGCATCTCATCTATCACCAAAGGAGATGGTATCTCCTGTCTCCATATTCCTATGTATAGTCAATGGTTGATGTGCACAATGTCAGACTCAAAACAGTCCCTGTACGGAATCTGCAAACACCTTCAGGACATTCCAGACATGGGGCAATGTTGGTTCCCCAGACGTCTTGAAAGATCTAGATCAACCTTTGTCTTTTTTAGGAAGCAATGGCCAAGGAGGCAAAAGGGGCCATTCAGCAACAGAAGAAAAAGCTATCTCTTGATGAGATGATGAATGAAGCCCAGAGCTTTGTGGAGAAGATCCGCTTTCTGGTGGATGAGGTAACCAACCCTACAGACAAAGCTGGGTAGATGGGGAAGACATCTTTCCAGAGAGGGGGCGAGAGATCTGAACGTTCGCTTGGTGATGGGAGGAAAATCTTTAAAATTCAGTCAAACATAGATCACTAAATTCATTTTTCACAAAGCCAGAGTGTCCAGCAGAATAAAAAGCACATCCCCTAACACAAGAAGGCTGAGTGTGGGGACTTTGAGAGGTTTTCAACCAGAAGAGGAGTTAAACTCGTGTTCAATAAAGATCAAACAACATCCCATTTTAAAGTTACTTGTAAGGAATCTAATATCTTCTAGAATGATCTTTAAGAGGCATGCTATTTGCTTCTGTCCAATACTGAATCTTTCTTGAGGCCTACAACTGTGAACACACTTCCTACTTTGGGCTTTGTGGGAGATGGTGTTGGGGAGAGGTACTTGAATTTTCTGCTCCATTGACTCTTGAATGTCATGATTCTCTGTCTTATTATTTTTTCTCTGGAAGTATATTAAGTAGTGACTCAGGTAATGTTAAACAGTAGACAAGAGAATTTTACGAAGGACATGGAAGGTGTGAGTCTTCTTGTGTGTCTGGAAGACTAGCCTTTTGAAAGGAAAGGCATTGGCTCAGGATCCCCAAGATGAAGTTCTCAGCACAAAGAGATCTATTTTCCCTGGAAGGACAAAGGGTGTGGAATACGAGACAAAGACAGGAGGCAGAGGATGAGGGGAAAGGAGAGGGGACAGGGATATTTGTCCCAGAGGGACAAAGGACAGCCTCTGGATAGAGAGGAGATGTGGCACATAGGCAAATGGTAGTTTCTAAAGGTAAAAGGGGAAACTTTGTTAGGATGAGGTGTTTAATTTTAACTGGGCATGGCATTTATGGTGATCTAAAGGGGCTTTGATTGCTGGACTTTAATAATTTGATAGCTGGAGTTTGGTGGTCCATCTCAGGAGGAGGAAGTGGCCAAATAATGGAATAGGCCTTTGTGGCTCGCTTTACGAGTATAACCTAGTGGCTTTTAGCAAGGCAGAGGGAATGGGGGGAAAGGTAAGACCTGCCAGGGCCATTTTTGGGAGCTGGCTAGAGCCCCTTGCCTTTTCCTTTGATTTCATACCAGATAGAAGGGTTGGATGTCCCTGTATGTCAAAGGTAAGCAAGGCAGAGCACCTACTTCCACTCAAAACACTATGCCTCCTATTTTGGTAGTTACATTGGTCCAGACATGTATATTTCAAACACAAAAATCACTTGAAATAGACATTTTAAATTTCTAAAAGTTTAGTGGGGTTTCTCCAAATGGCTGAAATGCAAGTCGGCTAGGCAACTAGATCTTAGTGACAAGCCTCTGCTAGATCTGTTTTCTTTTCTAAAAGCAACTGGGGAATGATTCAAGGCATTAGCTCACCTTTGCTCTTGTCTTTTCGTTTGAACATTCTGGAAATGTTACATGATACTGAAGCAATCTAATGGTTTGAAGCTAAGTCAGAATCTACATTGGAAAAAAAATCGATGGAAATCTGTAGAAAAGCATTCATTTGTTATATCAAGAAACATAGGCAATCAAAGATATTTCATCACAGGCCCAGCAAGTACAGTGGAAGGCACATGTATTCCTACTCATGACCAAGATGTTTTCTTCTCAAGGAAGTGGCACTTTGCTGGCTTGTTTGTATAGATGTTTAAGCGCCTACATTGTGTTCTTCTATCTTCTGTCTGCAGAAGAAGGGTCTTTGGGGATTGGTGAAACTCCAGAAGCACACTCCCCACATACCAACCTATCTGACAATCTGACATATTCCTCCTCCATACAGCCTCAGCACACTCTTCCGGATGTCTTCATTTGGATGCTCAGTAACAACAAGAGAGTAGCCTATGCCCGCATTGCTGCAAGAGACCTGCTTTACTCCCCCGACAGAGGGAAGATGGGCAAACACTGTGGGCAAATCAAAACCCACTTTCTCAAGGTAAGTTGGCCTGAGACCGAAAGGCCAATTTCTTTTATGACCCTGAGTGCCTCAGGGCTTTTAGCATGTGTCCATGTCTAGACCTCCTTCCAAGATTTTCAGAAACAGGACAGCTTGGGACAACAAGCTTCTTGATCTAAATTTCAGTTTAGTGCTTTCTTCTAGCTTTCCAATTATTACGTCTTCAGAGACATAGAGATTTCTCTTTCAATCTAATAACCAATTCTCTAGCTTACATGTTCACTCCTTAGTGAGACTGAATATTTTCTCTGTTTGGTTCTTCTGTCCTTTTCTCCTGTATATTTTCCCAAGACATCTCTTCACAGGCACAGGAGTTAATCTATATTTTTAATGTATATTTTAAATGAACCTTATTCATACATACAGTTAAAATGTTTGTTTAAATTCAAGCCTCTCCTGGTGATGAAGGCCTTCAATCCCAGATACTTGGGAATCTGAGGCATTTCAAGACCACTCTTTGCTACAGAGTGAGTTCAAGGCCATCTTAATTTTTTCTTAAAAAGGTAAAGAGGAATGGATATGTTGGGGGAGATGTGGTTTACTATAATGAACTTGCCTAATACATGCAAGGTCCTAGGTAAACCTCTAGTGCTAAAAAGAAAAAAATGAACGAATAAAAGAAAGAGGGGGAGAGAGAGAGCATCCTTTTTATTAGTATTAGTCATTCTTGATTTAGGGACCATCCTACTCCAGTAAAGTCATTTAACTAATTACATCTGCAATGATCCTACTTCCAAATAGGGTAACAATCTTAGTGCTGAAGATTTAAAACTGAAACAGATGAATCTGGAAGAACATATTTCAACCCATAACAGAATTCTGAGCAAATATTTACTGGCTGTATGATCTTGGGCAAGTTGCTTAATATTCTTCATCTGTTTGAAGAACGTTTATTCTAATTTTCATCCACTATAGGGATGTGGTTGTGAGGATTAGGTGAGAAGATCCAAGCAAAGAACACATGCTTGTGGGTCCTGCAGGGTAATCACTCAGTAAATGCTAGCGTTCAAACAATGGCATCCAGCCTCCCAGAGGACGTCATTATCCCCTTCAGAACTAGTCCGTTGTTTGTGGCTGTGGTGTGCTTAATCTGACTGGGTTTAGGATGGACATGAGACATGGTCCAGGTGCATGTGTGATGTGGGAAGAACCCCCCCCCCCCACCACACACACACAAGTGGCACTATCCCATGGGCTTGGGGCTCAGACTGACTAGAACTGGGGAAGGGTTGAGCACCAGCCTCTGATTTCTGATTGGACCTAAAGTGACCCTGGTGAACAGCCACTTCATCCTCCTAGCTCTAGACTGTCCCCACGCTTGACTAGCTTATCTTAATCCAGGAGCCCAAGTGAATCCTTCTTCCTTGAAGTTGCCCTTGTTAGAATCCGACACAGCAGTAAAAGCAAGTTTTGATTATTTCTTTCTTACTAAGCCAATGGCTTTGCTTATCTCTTTCTGTCCTGTATGTAAAATAACTTTTAAAATCTGCTCCCATAAAACTGCAAGTAAAAACGGGCATTTTTTTTTTTTTTTTACCCAAGTCATTCACCCCAGATATCAGAGACTGTGTTTAACCTTTTCCATTCAAAGAGTGCTCCAGAAGCAAGAAAGATTTGTCTTAAAAATAGCAAATCATTTCCAGAGGCCCTGTGCTAAAAATACTAGAAAATGGTATAAAGTTACCCTCCGCTAAATATTGTGATGTATCCTGGCAGCATACAAAATTAGAGCAAAGAGCATCTGTCACATCAAGCTGGGGCATGGATACAGTTGGAATGGAAGAAGCATGCCCCCTCCCCCTCCCCAGGCTTCCGGCCTGTGTTATCTTTATCAATGTGTTTATGGCTTTCTTTATCTGCATTCTCCTTGGCCACTGAGATTGCCAGGGATGACAGCTTCCTAAGTCTCCTTGAGTTCAGTTACTTCTACGAGGGAAGGGATCTTGGAAGGATGATTCAGCAAAACCGTTTTTCCTTCCTGTTTAGACTGTCACCTTCCATTTCAACTCCCGCCCACCCACCACTTCTTTTTTATTTATTTATTTTTTTTCTCCTTCCTGAAATAGTTAAAGTCTGGGTGGAAGTGGGGGAGGCAAGACTGTGTCGAGGAGACGGTCTCATGCTGGGTTCTTGGTGAAGAACTGAGAAGTGGAAAGTCTAGGCTGTAAATCTCCACAATCTTCAAGCCAGAAATGCCTCGAGAATTTATTCTGTGGCAAAGCTGTCTGCTGAGTGGCTTTGTAAACAGCCCCTGCTCAAAGACCCGTATGAGGTTGTGGTTGCCCAACTGAAAAGCTACAGAGTTTCACAGTGTCCACGAGTCAGAGGAAGATGGCTAGAAGGTCTACAGTCAGGAAATAGCCAAACTTTGAAAGCCAGGCGAGTCAGTACATTGCTCCAGGGTATCTACTTACTAATCTGTTAGTCCCTCTGATGGTGGCTGAGTCAGAATGTCCCACAGACTCAGCCTGAGGGAGGAAGCCTTTACTTTGACTATACATAGTGTTTGGTGACACAGGTCTTCATGGTGGGGAAGCAAGGGTGAGTAGAGAGAGTCTGTGACAACAAGAGCTTGTAGAAGGAGCTTCCTTTGGGGTCTAGATCAGGAAGTAGAGCTAATGGGTCTTCATGAGAGAGAAGCTCATCTTCAAAGACCCCCACCCTTTCTACAGTTAGACTACAGACCCGAAGGTTCTACAGCTTCCCTTCTCCCCCTCCCTGCCACCCCATCAGTGCCAGCAGCTGGGAAACAAGTGTTCAGATGTCCAGGAGGAACATTTTCCTTCCAAACTCTAACAAGGCCTCTAATGGTCCTTCTAGTCTAGGGTCCAGTTTGGGCAGTGGGAGGTAAAAGAGGCATAGGAAAGGCTAAGACTTGAGCATTCCATCTCATGTGGGATTTTAATGTTGGTTATCAGACTGTTTATATACTTTTCTGTCTGTATTGGTCTTATCTTGCTCTCCATTCTAGTCTCAAAAGGTTGAATATATCAAACCTGCATGTGTAAAAGCAATTTTGATTTGGAAATGCTGGTAGGTTTTGGTTTTTGTTTGTTTGGAAAATCCCTGTGTTATGAACTTTAGGAATGAAGCAGTGACCCTGTGGAATATTTTTGCAGTTCACACACACACACACACACACACACACACACACACACACACACACACACACACACACACACTGTTTACTATCAATAGAAAGTGATGATATTTTCTTTTGTTTTTCATTACTTGGGAGGTAATTACAGCCTATTACTTAGGAGAAATAGTATGTTAAGAGCCATGCAACAGATATTTAAATCTAAAGCCAACACCAACAGAAAGAACAGAAGCTCAAACTCCACCCTGGACCTGCAGACTCCAAATCTGCACTTTTACTAGATGTGCAGGCAATGTATTTGCACAGACACACACAGCATGTGTGAGGAGCAGAGTGGAGCTTTGCTCAGAGCTGAGTGTGCATTCACTATAATCCTGTCTTGCTCTGTGACGCTAGATAATTATGTTTATTTCCCTGACATTCATCTTCTTTATTTGTAAACCATACTCATTCAAAGTATTGCAGAACTATTGGGAGACTGATCGAAACAGTGCTTGCTGTTACAGAATGTTAAAACATTCTGCAAGAAGAAACATTAGGCCAGGGCCTAGACAAATGTAAGTTCTCAATGAGCGTCAAGCATTATTCCTTGGGGGAGTCATACTATTTATTCAACAACTATTTGTGGCATTCTTCTGGCACCAAACACTCTTTCCTAAGACCTGGAAACATCACTGTGAGACACCAGTGATGCCTTTGTGAACTGATGTCCCAAGGATGAGTACAAATAGTATAAGAAATTCTGTTACATAAGGACCTTAGACTGACACATACTCATTCGTGTCCCATCCCTCTCCTCCCTCCCTCCCTCCCTCCCTCCCTCCCTCCCTCCCTCCCTCCTTCCCCCCCCTCCTTCCCTCTCTTTCATTCCATGCTGTAAATCAAACCCAGGGCCTTCCAGATATGAACCAAACAGTATAGCACTGAATTAGATCCTCGGCCTTCTCAATAAATATTTATTTGCTTGAACAGGCTTTCAAATCATCAGAGAAATGATGAAGGACTTTTACTTTTCTTATTATAATTTAAAAAATTATAGGTTGTAGAGTAGTTGCCTGTATTTCAAATAAAGTAGGTTTGTTTTATTGTATTATTTATTGTAAATGACAGTATCCTTCTTAAGGATTAAATCTCGACTACTCTGCACTGGTCCCAGGCTCACTGACGTGAGCTCTGCTAGTCAGAAAGCTTTCTATACCATTCTTGGCACAGCATAAACACTCACTAATCATGAGCTCCTACAGTCAGATCTACCTTTGCATTTCTTTCTCCTTCTGGGGTGTGTCCTTGACTGGTCCTACTCTAAGACACTAACTAAAGCTCAGGGAAGTGTGGTAATGCCCTCCTATCAACTGGGAGTAGTTCCCAACACTAGGGGGAGCCTGGCAGGCAATTACAGTATACAAACTATTTTCCCTGTAAACGTGTACCTTTAATAAAGTTTAATGGACGAATAGAGGTTTATAAGAATAACTAATAATAAAACAGAATGTTTGTAGCAGTACACTACAATAAACCTCATCAATGACTTATTTCTCGTTGAATACTTTTAGACCTTGGGACACTGAGCATGCAGAAGGGAGACAGAAGCTGAGCACAGGGGGATGTGCATTTGAATCTTAAAGAAGGAAAAGGAACACAGAGTTATTTTCCTTCCCAATGGCCTGTGGTTCTCAGCCTTCCTTAATACAGTTCCTTATGTTGTGGTGACCCCCAAATATAACATTATTTTCCCGCTATTTCATAACAGGAGTTTGCAACTGTTATGAACTGTAATGTAAACATCTGTTCTGCAGGGTATCTGATATATAACCCCAAAGGGGGTCACAACCCACAGGTTGAGAAGCACTTCCTTAGACTGTCTCTCTCTCTCTCTCTCTCTCTCTCTCTCTCTCTCTCTCTCTCTCTCCTCTCTCTCGTTAGCTACACCTTATTTTGTGTCTGTAACCAAATACCCAACACGAAACAACTTAAAAGGGAGGGTTTGCTTTTGGCTCCCAGTTTGAAGCCACACAATCTGTCACAACCCACTGGAACCCCACTGGGTGGAGGGGGCGTGATGTGGCTAGCCATGTTCTGTCCACAGGTGGGAAGAAGAGATATGAGCACTCTCTCTGCCCAGCTCACTTTCTCCTTTTCCTTTCTTCATTCACTCCGGGTGTCCAGTGTGTGTCTTACCTTTGCTCCCTCTACTTACTCCTATGTCAACATTGTCACAGACCCACCCAAAGATGTATTGTACTAATCCATTAGATGATTAGTAACCCGATCAAGATGATAATAAAAATTATCCTTCTATCGTTTGAGTGAGTGCCAGTGTCGAGGTTTGAGCTCTTGGAGGACCATGCCAAGCCTCAGAGGCTGTGGTGCTCCCTGGCACTGGTCTATTGGCCAAAGCCCAGGGCTGTGTGCAGTGGCTGTTTGATTGAGTGGTTCCGGATCTTCTTTGGAGATCTTTAGAGCAAGCTACAAAGGCAAATAGCCATGTTCAATTAGGAGTCAAAGCCTCTCCACGGGTGTTTTGGAAGCTGTCAGAACAAGTTCTGGCTTTGGTAATAGGACTTTGATCCTTCATGGAAAGATCTCAGTATAAGAGAGAGGTTACTGAGAGGCAATTCCAAAACCCACCATGAAGAGGCACTTTCAAGAGTCACTAGAATTCAGAGAAGTAGCCATGCCATTGGCCCTGCTCCTCACAAGCCCTGAACACAGCCAGAGCTGCTTGGAATTTTGTAGGTGGGGACAGGAAGATCCCAAACCTGATGACTAAGAAGCAAAAGAGGTACACTGAATGCACCCATCTGTGTCTTTGTGGTCTTGGGTTTTTAACCCCTACACATGCATTTGCCCCCCCCCCCTATTCCCACTACAACATCATACACACAAATACCTATCCTGCACTCCATCCCACCCATATTACATCTGAGGAATCACATCACAAGAGAGGAAATAGAATTTAGGGAGTGTAAAGCCATACTCTACCTGAGGAGGATGAAGTATCTAAAAATGTCTGTCAAGCAAAGGGGCCGGGGAGAGCAGGCAGGACTTCCCCTCATACAGAGGCATGGGATCGGAGAGAAGGAAAGGCAATCCTGAATAAGGTGAGCAGACAGGAATTTAGGCTGCAACTGCAGTAGCCAAAGTTCTAGAAAGGTAAGGAAAATTGAAAAGCCCAGTGGGGGCTGGAGAGATAGCACAGTAGTCAAGAGCACTGACTGCTCTCCCAGAGGTCCTGAGTTCAATTCCAAGCAACCACATGGTGGCTCACAACCATCTGTAATGAAATCTGGCAACTTCTTCTGGCCTGCAGGAGCACATGGAGACAGAACATTGTTTACATAATAAGTAATTTGTTTTTAAAGTTGGCTTAAGAAAAAAAGAAAAGCACAATGAAGGGGCAGGTTATGGGCTCAGCCAAGGGTCTACATTTGGAATCATCAGTCCCAAGCTCTAGTCTTGGTGGTAAAGACTAAAGGGACACATACAGTAGTCTATCAGTCTATCCTCATCCATGAAACAGGGAATGAGCAACCTACTTGTTAGGTCTAAGTGGTCCAGGACCTGGCAGTGATTATCAATGTGCATGCTTATGGCTAAGGCCTCCAAACCAAGGTCATCCTCCAGAGTGGTGCATTGTGGTGATTAGGGTCATTTCTTTTTCAATTTTTTGATATAAACACAGCCTTGGGGTGGCCCTCTGTACAGACCACAATGATACGTTCAAGAAGGATCTGTTTTCTCAGAATAGGGCCTGTGCATGTCTTCTGGTTGCTAAAACAACCCTTCTTGTCCCCTCTCCCCAGCTTCCTGGCAAACGGCCAGCTGGCTGGACTGTACAGGCAAAAGTTGACATATATCTATGGCTGGGCTCTACCAGATACTCCAGTGCCATTTTGGACAACTTGCCAGCGGGCTATGAAGCAGAAATACCCTCCAAAGCATCTGGCACTCACCACCCTCCATCAACCCTGATATACCAAGGTATGGTGGTCACAGGGCAAAGAGGGGCAGGATCCATCTGTAATGGGCTTTATGTAAACAGAGGTGGGGTCTGCATTCATGCATTTGTGATATTTTAGTTGGGATCAACTCCATTATCTTCTTTAGTACAATTGCCAAGTTTACTCCCTTTCTGAATGGAAAGCCATGTCCCATTTAGAAGTATTACATTTGGAATAAATTTTATGCATTTCTATGAGCAGAGTGGGAGCAGTGTGGATTTTCATCTTATGGTGATGTGACTCTTGAAATCAAGGTGGACTTTTTCCTTTTGCACAGGAGGTTTGAACTTCATACATATCCTTACAGCAACCAAATGCACTGTTGGTGTTGGTGAGGACACTTATGGTTCTCTGGGACAGTTCCTGGCTTGGCTCCTCCTTCATAGGAAGGCAGCCTATTTTATGAAATTATTTAGTCTGCAAAGTTACTTTTATCAGTATCATTAAGTTTACGTCTCGTCACACATTTAAGTTATATTTTTAATATTAATGCCTTCTGCTCTGTTTTCAAATCATTTTAGCTTCTGTGCTTTTTTAGCTGCTGGATTCAGACAGAGCAGATTGGAGTTTGCCTTCACTTCTAGTGAAGTTGAGTTTTGAACTGAGTCAAAACGTGAACACTGGAGTACAGACATGCCCATGTCTCTTCTGTTGTGTGGCATCCTCTGGTGGTCAGTTGACCTTGACTTCCAGTTTATTCCAAGTGGCTCTATTGTTAGAGAAGACAGCGGTCTGGAAATTTGTGTTCAGTGATTCAGCTCATAGATTCCTCACTCAGTGTCAATATATGAGTGTGTTATCTTTGGGGAAAGTACATAATGCAGAGTGCCAAGTACCATGCCATATATGCTACACATAATAGCTTGTCCAACTGCAGGGAGATCCTTTAATTCACAGATGGGGAAAGAGAGTACATTTCTGAGACATCCAGAAACTGCCCAAGATCACTCAGCTCCTGAAAGGTTGGGCAAACCATCTCCAAACATTACTTTCTTATCTGACTTCCATTAAACCACTGAGAGTTCTTATTTCTGGGCAAATAACACCCACATCAAGAAATCACCTGTTCTGTAGCAAATAATACCCACATCAAGAAATCACCTGTTCTGTAGATACAAACATCTCTAAAGACCCAAAGGCCCAGACATGTTCACTGTTTCAGCTATTGACAATCCTGGGGGGGGGAGGCTTTTGGGGTGCTTTGAGATGTCATGCAGCATGTTGTTTTCATGGAGCTACCTTCTGCTGAGTGCTGACATTGGTAACACTGGCTGCCTTCCACACCAACTGGTGAATTTTATGCTCCAGAGGATAACCATTCAGCAAGTAATTACCTTGCATCTATATATGGAAGGCCTGGTGGAAAACCTGGCAGGGATGTAGACATGTGCAAGAGATTATCTAACTTCAAGTAGGACATCCAGATGTGGACTTAATAACTATAGGAGCAGGAGACTGGCCCCCACAGCATGAGGAATTTACTATATTACTCCAAGGGTCAGAACTGATAAGATTCAAGGTTCCTAAAGCAAGCCCAAATGTATGGTAAGTAAATGGCACCCCTATTGTGCAATGTGCTGTTTATGTAGCTTCAGTTAGAAGAGCTGCTATAAATCTCATTGTCAGTCTTCTCAAGGGTAGCTGGCGGGCATTCTCTCAAAGGGCAGGACCTTCCAAAGTCTTACTGAGAAATCTGCTGAACTCAGTAGTATATGAGTAACATATGGCTGTCTCCCAGTTGACTCCTGCCACTCGGTACCTGTGACACCTGCTGTGTACTGCTTGGTTCACTGCTGTCATTTTAAGGGATTCTCTTGTCATAGAGCCCAGCTTGTCAACATTAGAGTTAATTGGTGTCTATGGAGACAGGAAGGACTTTAGAACTGAGCTCCCCCAAACCACTTTACTCGTTTTGCTGTCTTGCTCAGTTTGCAGAGCCTTGCACTGTAAGAAGAGATATACACTTAATTGGACATTGTGCACAGCCCAAGTTTCCTAATTGCCTGCTGTATTAAAATGAGGATTGAGAAGGTGGCTACATTTTTTTAAAGGTTCTATGCTGGTCCTCACATAAGCCAGACAGTGGCATGGGATAGAGACAGAAATGTTTAGATTTCATAATAGTCACCTAAGGAACTACCGTTGACACCCTGGCTTCCCTGTTCCTCCACACCCCATCTGTCAGAGTTAAGTTCTCTACCATCTGAGCAGGGCAGCGTTTTAATCTCCCCACCAGTGTGTGGTGATCCGACCCTTCAAACCTATAGAAGACAGTGTTGTTTCCTTAGACCCACCCCTTATATCTTCTGTCCATTGAGGGCTTGACTTACAATTTTATTCTTCTGATATCTGACTCTGGTATCATCTGTTTCTGCATGCTCACGTGTGTGCGCGTGCACATGCACACATACACACACGCACACACACACCCCTACCTCTTCAAGATTCCCAGGTGGCCTATTGCACTTTTCTATGCTTCATGCACATCTTAAGGTTAGAGGTCACCTGACTACCACTGTCCGTGACCCTTACTTCCACACAAAGCAGCCAAGACTTTTGCTTCCAAATGACTGAGTTTTTAAGTTGACTCATTCTATAACCTTGTTACAGGCACTTGAGGTTTGCATCCCTGCCTACCAAATGCTACCATCCTGAGGGGCTCTGCTCAAAAGACAGGGTCACCTCCCCTAGAATCAGTTCCCTTGTATTTGAATGTGCTTTGGTGACTACAAGCTGTTCTCTTATGTGTAAATCACCTTATTTCACAGAAACAATGTTATGTTTTGTGTTATTTTGTCTTTTTATTCCCCACTATGTATCAGATCTCAAGATCTGCTGTTTGGCATTGTATACTTCTAACGTTATTTTTAAGTGCTTAAAACCTGCCTAACATTTCTCTTATCTCCTCCTGTTCATCTTCAGTATCCAAGGTCACATGACTACCACTATTCATCACTCTTACATCCACACACATTTCTTCTGTTCATTCCTGCTGAGGTGATACCCCGATTGCTTACAGCTCCTTATCACCATGGGAAAGAATCAATAGGAGCAGCACACCAGCATCTTCATGCACTGTCCTCACACCAGCATCTTCATGCACTGTCCTCACACCAGCATCTTCATGCACTGTCCTCACACCAGCATCTTCATGCACTGTCCTCACACCAGCATCTTCATGCACTGTCCTCACACAAGCATCTTCATGCACTGTCCTCACACCAGCATCTTCATGCACTGTCCTCAGCACTCAGCCTCTTATAACAGCCTTATGAGGAGTTATAATCAGCTTCCATCTTACTGTGGCAAAGTTCCCACGTGGACGTGTGTGACATGCCTAGAAGTTGCTGGAGAAGATTGATGAAGGTGGGAGGCGATACTCACAGGGTATTTGTGCTCTTCATTTAAGTAAGCTGAACTGTTTCAATGAGTACACAGGGTTCCTACATAGTGGTCCCCATGCCAACACAGAGACATGGATTATACTAATATAGTACCCTTCAGAGATGTGGAAATGGCCAGAGAGGAAGGCCAAAGGGAATAAGTGAATATAGAAACAAGAAGAGACTTGGAAGAGCCAGTGGTGGTGAGATCCCACAAACCAGAGAACGTAAACAGCTGCACACATTCCTCCACTGAATACTGACCTCCTCCAACCCATCTCTCCATTGTGTCCCATCCTGTCCCATCTGTGCTCACTCCTGTCTGCTGTCTTCCAGGCCCTTTGGCCAGATGTCACAACCAACCATTTAGCCACTCCTTCCCATCGCTGTGGCCTGGGTCCTCATTTTATCTTCTACCTTCTCTAGGGAGCTCTCAAGGACAAGGACTGCCTCAGTCCCAATATGGTCAATTGTGCCTTAGACACCAATACTAAAACTCTACAGTGGTCCCATAAGATGCCATTGGCTAGCAGAGTAGAATAGGTGGACGGATAACTCATTGCATCTATTGAATTTATTGAAGTAAAAACCAGTTGTAAAGCAGCCATATATATCTGTGTGTGAGCCTGTACATGCATGTGCCCACACATGCTCATGTAGGTACACACACACACACACACACACACACACACACACACACACACACACACACACGAGATTTCTCAAGATTCATGCTGTTCTTTTAAGATTGATAAAATTGATAAAATATCACATTTTAGGAAGAGGAGTGGATTTTGGAATTAGGCAGAAGAAAAATATGGTCTCTGCACACTCAGAAAAGTATGTCATCCATTTGGGGGTCATTTTCCTCATATATAAACGGGGAGATAAATGCATATTTCACTTGGTTGTGATGATGAATAAGAAACACATTGTGGCAAAACCTCAGGGAGTGTGTGCTAAGGGACTCTGCTCTAGTACCTCTCCACCTGGTCACAGAGGAGAGCAGGGTTCATGTCACTGTCTTTCTGTGGATGCACAACCGCCTGTCACTTGCAAGACACATTCACACGTACTACTCCTAAAAGCCCACTAATGTTTTCCCTTTCCATGATTTCTCCACAGCCCAGCATGCCTTCCAGCTGAGAGCACACATGTACCAAGCCCGGGGCCTCATCGCAGCTGACAGCAATGGACTTTCAGATCCTTTTGCTAAAGTCACATTCCTGTCCCAGTGCCAGACCACAAAGGTAACCAGAGAGCCCACAGCCTCTTCCCCACTGCTGTAGCAAATGCCCAGCAGAGCTGTGGGAAAAAAGATAAGGATCACATGCCCGTTGCATCTCCCAGCATGCAGTCTTTCAGACTCAGAAGCCAGTATCCTCCAGGAAAAATGGGCACAGAAGGTATATTGGTCCCCTTGAGCCACCGTCCTAAAGCAGATGGACAAGTCTTAAAGCTAAAACCAGGACAAAAAAAATAAATGAGAAAAGGAGCCTGTCACACTCTAGACACCTGCAGGAGTACCAAGCATGGAAAGTAGCGAGGGAGTGAGAAAGGAGAGTCTGGTGTAGATAGCTCTCCTGAGAATTAGAGTCTGTAATTCCCTCAGGGGATCTTCTGGAGGTCAGGAAAAGGCTCTAACTTTCTGATCAGAAGTTCTAAACTTTGCACCCAGCAGCTAGGGTGCTTTTTTACTGATGCTGTGCTTCAAGCCCTCTCCCCTGGAGAACATCACTTGGTGATAGGTGCTTTGTCATAGGAAATGGGCAGATGGTGGCTTCTTTGTTCCTAGTCAGCACAAGTCCTGCAGGGGGATGTCCTCACTAGGTCACACTCACCAAAGCCTTACTTGTTTTCTGGTTGTTGGCTATGAAATGGTACTATATTTAGAATTAGCCATTCCAGAGAAGTAGGAAATGAAGAGACATAAGGTCACCTTCTGGTTCATCTGCTCTGTAGCTGTGTGTCTCCGAAGAGCTCACTAGACTCCATATATGTCATTATAAAGCAGAGCTGTTGTGAAGAAGTAAAAAGTTGAGTGCATAGATGACTGATGAATGGTAGCCATTACATTGGCTGATGTCAAGAGGGCACGCATTTTCTCCAAGACAAACCCTGGACCCAATTGATGGATTCGACTGTATTTTGATTTATCACACATAGACTGAGAGCATGATGGGAACCAGCATCATGTCCATTTATTTAGTGCCTGCTGAGTATTGGTTCTGCATGGTCTCTAGGAGATGGTGGATGGGGAAGACCCTCCTTTGCAAAATGTATGATGCAGTCCTCCAGGCAGATAGGTTGGTTGTACTGTGCTTGGCTGTGCAAAGGCCTCCAGGAGCCACTTAGTTTTCTAATGAGTTCATTCTGTCTCAGTGATAGTACAGAGACCTTGGAGGGAAGGTGTCTCCATCCTCACCCATTGTCTAACGAAAACAAGAAGCATGTGTCCCTCTTTGCTGGTTTTTGAGAGGACACACACATAGCTGTGATTGTGCTCTTAGGTTCTAGGGAGGATCTGGGAGAAAGCACTGCTTGTAAGGTGCTTTCCAGGAAAGCATGGACATCTGAGTTTATTACTAGAACTCAGGTAAAAAGCCAAGTGTGGAGGTGTATACTTTAATCCTAGCACTGAGGAGTTGGAGATGGGCAGATTGTTGGGGCTCACTGGCTAGCCAGCCAATCCTTAGGTCAGTGAGAGTACTTGTCTCAAAGAACAAGACAGATGGTTTTGAGGGATGAATCCAGAGGTTACTTTCTGGCCTCCACATGCATGTACACACACATGCACTTACACACATGTGTGCCTCCCTACAAACCTGTGCATACAAACACACGCATCAATATACAACTGTAGAATTCAGTTACTATTGCACAAAATCTATTTGGTCTTATAATAAAAACCCAGAGCCAGATATTAAGGAAAAGCTGAAAAATCAGAGAGACAGAGAAACAAACCACAGCCACGTCTCACCCGCCAACTCTTCAAGCCTGTCTCCACAAATGCCTCTAACTCCAACCTCTCTCTCCTCAGCTGACTAGGGAAATGGCAGGGGAAGTTGAACTACTCCATTCTCTCCCTTGACACAGCCTTCTCACTTCCTCCTTCAACATTCCTAGAGCTATAACTAAAGGTGTGAGCTACCACTGCCTGGCTGTCTGGTTTTGAAGTCACAGAGCTCCAGAGGATCTCTGCCTCCCAAGTGCTGAGTTTAAAGGCCTGAGTCACCACACCCTGACCTTTATGGCTTGGCTCTGTCCTCTGATATTTCAGGCTATTTTTATTGAATATACCACCACATATTACCCTGGTCTAAATACAATAACTCATATTTACTAGATATATGACATTAAGCAGAATTCCCGTTAGGTCTCAGTTTCTTCTGTGGAAGGTATGGTAGCTACGTATACATCTCCTTGGTAAAGGAGATGAAATTAAATGCTGACAGTTTAAATCAGCTTCTGCCTGGCTGTTCATGAGGGCTGATGTTGCCATCCCCAAACAAGAACAGTCTCAGAAGGTGGATCGAAGGGCCACCCACTTGGCCTCAACCATGCAATTCCAGGCTCTCTAAAGTGACCCTGGGGGAGTCTGAGTGAGCTCTCCAGACTGCCATATAACTATCCTGCTGTTTTCACCTCCATATAGCATGCTGGTTTAATTTAGATTCATATCTCAAAGGCACAGATGGACTTTGTTTATCAAATAATCATCTGAAAGGAAAAATAGGTTCTGCTGAACCCTGAATGTGCCTCTAATTTTGAATCAAGTGCCCAATTTCTGCTAATAACAGCTGTCACTTATTCAAGGCTCTCACATGCCAGACACAACAATCAGCATTTTGTGTACATTGTTTGCCACCCCTCACTGTAACTCAGGGACACGTACTCCTTTGTCCACATTTTAGAGATAAAAAAGAGTCTGGAATTGTACAACTTGGATACAGTGGAACAATGTGGAGACCCAGGTCTCTCCAATTCCAAGGCCACCTTTGCCTAGCCATTCTGTCTTGGTTCCGTTAAAAAGCTCCAGGTTTCCTGTGGTATAAAGTTTCTGGCCTATATAGCTTGTGGTCCAGAGCCATAGTCCCACAGAAACACACAGAGCTTACGTTAATTTTATGCTGATTAACCTATGGTTCAGACATATTGTTATCTAGCTCTTTCATCCTAACTCAATCTACTTCCATTAATCTGTTTGGATGTTTAGCAGCATGGTGTCTTCTTTCCTTTTTGTCTGCTGGTGTCTCTGTCGGTGTCTCTATTGGTGTCTCTGCTCTGCTCTTCCCATTCCCAGAGTTTTCTTAGTCTGGTAGCCCTGCCCATACTTCCTGTCTGCCTTATGGCCAATCAGCTTTTTATTAAATCAGTAGGAGGGACAATTATTTATAAAGTAACAGAATATAATCCCACTACAATTTCCCTCTTCTGTATGGGTGTTGTCCTACCTCAGAGGGCCTGGTCTGTAACTGAGGGCCTGATCTGTGGCAAGCAAGCCCCCTTCATACTTCTACTAGAGAACATCAGGTATGAGGCCCTGCAAGCCTAGCTGAGCCCAGTGTTTACAAGGTAGAACCCATGTGAGATGGCAGTGGTTCCCAGGAGAGCTAGCACCTGGTGCGCAGAAGAACCATCCTCTAAAGGGCATCCTGCACATCAGTGCTTTACCATGTGACTTGAGGGTCTGGGATGTCCAGTTGTTGCGGACACTATGGAGAAATGGGACTTAACGGATAAAGGAGAAGGGAGATCAAGTTCTACAGAGAAAGGGCTAAAGAGCTGTTGAGGAGAGGACCCAGGAGTGTGTGAGGGGACATGCCAGAAACAGAAGGAGGGAGGGGGCATCTTAGATAGTAGAGGTTGTTAATCTAATTACTAAGTAATGAGAATGATGCTTAGTCCTGAAGACACGGATGGTTAGACAAGGTCACCTGGTGTACCACGGCTGTCATATGGTAGGCATTTAGGGGAGTGTGTGTGTGTGTGTGTGTGTGTGTGTGTGTGTGTGTGTGTTGCAAGGAATTGGACCCCAGGCTTGACAAATGCTAGACAGGTACTCTACTGCTGAGGCACTTCCCAACCCTGAACGTTTACTCACTTATAAGCAAATATTGACTGAGGTGGACGACATTTAGGGAGATTTGCTGGGCACCAACCCTATGCCAGGCAGTGACTATTCTTTATCTCAGACAAGATGGGTGTTAACCCATTTAAAGAAGGGGGGCACAGGAGTCATTAAATAACCTGTGCAAGTTGCTCACACAGTAGTTAATTAAGCCCGGATTCCATTTACAGTTGTTGCTCCTGCTGCTTTTCCCTATCTAGGACATCCAACTAACTGTTCACAGTGCCAAGTCTTACCCTGAACTTCCAAATGATGCTTTAAACTCAGTTCAGTACATGGCTTCTTCTTAAGGAAGCTCTTAAGAAACAAGGCTAATCATGGGTCGTTGCACAAAGTGGGAGACTTTTGTTTGGATGAGTGGCCAGGTGACATTTTACACTTGGTGGCAACTTGGAGAGGACAGGTGGGTGCCCCATCCTCCATCCATGCAAATGGCTATTAAGCATGCTCTTCGCAGAGTATACAGTCTAGCACACTGTAGGTACCTGATGGATGAATAAAGAATGGCTTCTGGCCTCCGGAATCTTATTCAACGGCATTTCTAGCCACAAGAGAAGGAAGTGATTCAAACACTTCTTTAGGGAAGATACTGAGAAGATCATTGACTATTTTGACATTACCCTGTCAGGCAGATGCATGCTGCAGAGAGCTTACCTGTCTCTTCAAAAGCTACATGAAGCACACAGCTTTGCATTACAACAGCTTTACTCCTGCTTATCAGTTGGATAAAACTTGGTCTTCTTATGTCAGAAAAGTTAGATTTTAAAGAAGCATTTTAAAACCATATGTGAGGCATGAAATTAGTCTAAAATAAAAACTCAAGAAGGGTGGTAAACTACAGGCACACAATACTTTTAGGGCTGCCATAAAGAGCTGTAAAGCTATTCTTCTGGAACCATGGTGCAAACAATTTAACTGGAGCTGCCTGGATGTATAATTGATCCAGCAGTTTTATGTGAGTCTGAGGGTTTGTGCTGACCAGTTTTTCCTTCTAGCCTTCCTGAAGTCGATAGTGGTGGGTCAGGTATGGTTTGGAGGTGCTGTGGAAATTTCCCCAGAACCCAGAAGCTGCTAATACATTTACTTATGAAACCCATTTGATTGCACAGCTTGGAAGAGAACTGTGACCATGGACTCTTTCCAGGACAGGCTCTACATATTGATGGGGCAATGTCTGCCCAGGTGTGGGACTACCCAGCCTGCAAATAACTCAGCCTTTAGTCTGCGAAACCGGCCTCTTTCCAAATGTATAAATAAACAGTGAAGGGAGTTCAAATTTAAATAATGTTGTCACTTTTGGCCCTCTTGAGCAGTCTAGAAAGGAAGCTATGGACCAATTATGATGAGGCTCTTGCGGTTCTGGACCAGTTCTTTGAGCTATCATTCTTCCTTGAATTTCAGTTTCTCCATCTGTATGATGGGTACAGTCCACTGTTACCAATGCCACTATTTGCTGCCATAGCAACTCCTGTGAAAGAAAGATGTCATGTCAAATGGTGAGGGAAGATTCTGGTCTATTCATAGTAGTCAATGAACAGCCACAAAGCTGTAGACTTCTGTATAAAACATACGAGATTTGGAAGTCAACATTAGGGCCTTTAATGACAAGATTATATTTGATGCCCCCCCCCCTTCTCAGTGGAAGGGCTCCCCAAAGTGAAGATGTCATTTACCTGGTGAGAGCAGATGATCCAGATACAATTTTCAGTTCATTATCTGTAGACTCTGGGCATGTGAACCTGTTTCTTGGTCTTTGAGATTCGTGTAAAAAACTGTACCTAGAATGATTTTGATGTTTGAGTGAGACAGTGCATGTACAGTGCTTATATGTAGCACATAAGCACTCAATAAAGGGCAGCTGAGGCCAGCATAGTGAATGGTAAATTAAAATTATATATTTATGCAGATAGGACATTAAGCAGTACTCCACTAATAAAACATTATAAATACAAAGTTTTCCAGAGACTGTGACTTTGCATCCCCTAGCATTTAATAAAAGTCGCCATGGATTCTCCTTGCCCTCCATGTTTCTGTTGAACAATTCACCTATTGGCTCCTCCGCTGTTTTTTTTCCAGGTCATCTCCCAGACTCTCTCTCCTACCTGGAACCAGATGCTGCTCTTCAATGAGTTGGTCTTGCATGGGGAGGAGAAGGAGCTGGCAGAGTCCCCACCCCTAGTGGTGGTAGAGCTCTATGACAGTGATGCAGTGGTAAGTGTCACCAGGCAACAGGGACAATGCTCTCCAGCAGGAACTGACTGGAAAGTCAATGAAGTACTGACACCAAGTGGTCAGAACCCAGTGGTGACGGCTTTCACCTCAGCAACACTATGATATATAGAACTATGGTGATGATGGTCACTGCTTTATTTAGGGTTCATTCTCTAGAATTCTCTTTACATTATAATCAAGATTGCATTAAATTAAATTAAATTAAATTAAATTAACAAAATTTAGTCGACACCCACTTCTGTAGGGATGTGATGCTTGCTTAAGCCAACACAGAACTACCACAACCTCCTAGCTGGTTCCATGTTACGGATGTTAGCAAAACTCCAAGTGTTTTGCAAACAGGCCTGTGTTGCTCTTACCTAGGGAGAGGGAAATGCATGAATATTTCACTGACTGACTCAGCCTTGTAACTGGGTCACTGCTTGGCCCTGCAACAGCATATTCAACACGGTCCTTTTTGGTGCTCAATCAAACCTCTCCAAAGACATTTGTGCTCTGAAGCCTTAGATAACCCCCTAAGCTGACTGGGGAGATTAAGTGACTGTGACAAGCTTTCTTCTCAGAGTAAAGAAATCTACAATGGATGCCAAAAAATTTCTTTCTTTCTTTCTTTCTTTCTTTCTTTCTTTCTTTCTTTCTCTCTCTCTCTCTCTCTCTCTCTCTCTCTCTCTCTCTCTCTCTCTCTCTCTCTTTATTTCTTTCTTTCTTTCCTTGGCATCTCTATCTCCTCAGGAAGCTCAACTCTATAAGGTACAAAAGTTGTTCTGGAAAGATTTTCCACAGCCTCTTCACTTTTCCTGTGCTCCCAATAGCCCCGAGGTGGGCCAAGGTTAGGGAGGAAAAGGGATGTGAGATTCACAGGGTTTTAGGGACCATGGGGACCATGAAGGTTTTGTACTTCCCTCCTTGCTCTCTAGGAAAAAACAGATTGGAAAGCCAGAATGCCTTCTTTAAAGTCACAGCTAGTGAGAGGTAGAATCAGGACCTGAATACAACTCCTGCATCTACTCTTCATGTACAGTTGGTGGTCGAGAGCTGGGCATCCCCTTCCTCTGCCCCTCCACTGCTGTTGGAAACTGGGACTTAATGTATTTCATTTTCCTGCTCAGCATGTAGTACAGATCTTCTGAAGGAAGACTCACAAAGTAACACTCGTTTCCTCTTCTTCCTTGAACTGTTCATCCCAACGTAAGTGTTTGATTCCTATTTAAAAAGGAATCAACATCTTTGGGTTTATTCTGTTCCTGTTGTTTTTACCCCAGCCTGCCAGCTGTACTACCCACTGCTACCCTATTACTTTTTATTTCCCTTCCAGAGCCCCACCCAATGATACCCTTTTCTTCAGGGAAAAAAAAATAATCAAGCGAATGATTTCAAATATAAAGAAAAAGGATTGTAGGAAAGAAAGACAATATGAAAAGTTTGTGCTTTCCTTGTGAAGAAATATGGGGAGATGTGCATAAAATCATATCTTTGGGTATAGCTAAAATGAACCTGAAATATGATAATCAGAGTTTTTAATTGACCCCATCTAGCACGTTTCCAGTCTAGAACTTTCTCTCACTCTCCAGTGGCTTGTAGTCCATGAGTGTTGACTGGCACTACAAGAAATACATTTGGCAAGTTGTTTGCTTGGGTTTGTGCTCACTCTTGCGTTTCCAGGGCTCATTTGAGTTAACTATGCCAATAAGAATAATCAATAAGCTCATCGTTAAGCAGGACACTCATTTTATACCAAGCTGTCATAACTCTGTCCGTTCTTCCAGTAGATGCCAACGAATAGCAGCAGGCAGCTTTGCTTGTTTTTCAAGTGTGGCTGAGCTAAAACTTTATTTCCACATCCTTCCCTTGTGGCAGTTCAAGTGCCGGCTCCTGAATCCAAAGAAAGTAGTGCAGCATGGCTGCTAATGCCTGACCTGATACAAAAGATAAGATGGCCTCTGTCCTTGAACTAAGCAGATCATGTCCACAGGCTGTCACTCAGCAGATATGCTCTCAGTGGGTTCCTAGGCTAGAGGGCACAGTGGTGAATAAAGCAGGGTGCCCTGCTCATAGGGAGCATATGTTCTCATGATTCTGGAGATAAATAGCAAAGCAGAATGGCTGCTATAGCTCCTGTGTCTCTGGGAGGAGCATGGACCTGAGAGCTAGCATGGGGAAGAGGGGGGTTCCATCAAATAGTTCTTAAAGAAACTCTAAGCCCATACGTGTACATACATGAAGCTCATACATGTACATACATGAAATCCATACATGTACATACATGAAGCTCATACATGTACATACATGAAGCTCATACATGTACATACATGAAGCTCATACATGTACATACATGAAGCCCATACATGTACATACATGAAGCCCATACATGTACATACATGAAGCCCATACATGTACAAAGGTGATTTACTTCTTTATTACCATCACTTAAACATACTGACCTCAGTCACCACCAACAGCATCAATATTCCCTTACTATGGATTAGGCACATGATACAAATCATATATATACATATATGATTACACCACTTCTTACAATGTTAGGAACAGAAATAATCTTTAGCCCTATTTATGAGCCTCCAAAGGCTGAGTGCCTGGCCTGGGTCACAAAGCTAGAAAGAGGTAGATTAGAAGCCACAGACTCAGGTTTGTGGATGTCTAAAGCTCATGGTCCTATCCATAGTAGACTCGGGGGTCGTGTTATCTTGCCTTATCTTTCCCCTTCCATCTGCCATGGCTGATTAATTAAGCACACTACAGAAGGGATCTTTGGACCAGTGAGGTCAAGATATCCTCTAAGCATTTCACTAGGGACCTGAGAATACCCTCTGCCCCCCAAGCCGTGGGTGGGGCTGGGCAAGAGACAATGGGTAGAAGACAAGATAGGGGGAAGCTGATGCTGTGGGCTTTGTAAAAATGATTTGTAAAATTGCACTGCTGCTGGTCAGAACTAAAGAGATGCCGATTAAAAGTTTGTTTCCTCTTTAGGGGAAACCAGAATATCTGGGTGCCACGGTGGCTGCTCCAATTGTGACACTAGCCGACCAGGACTATGAGCCCCCCAAGCTGTGCTATCACCCCATCTTCTGTGGAAACCTCTCTGGTGGGGACCTTCTTGCTGTGTTTGAGCTGCTACAGGTAAGAGGTCCAGAGCATCTGCACCAGATGTCTTTTTGCTCTGGTTTGTCAGAGATATAGCTGCCCAGGATGTGCTATTTAGTAAAGCAATGCCTGGTCCATGCCGTGTCTGAGAGTGTCTTCTTCTGGGGGTCTAGAAACTGGCGTTCAAGACTTTTGATAGCATGAGTTATCTCCAGAATTGCTTCACCACAAATCAGAATGAAATATCCTTCAGGGCTGGTTGAGCTACAGTAGAATCTTTCAGTCCCATCAGACCATGTAAAATATGAAAACAGAGGGCATCAGGCGTTTGTGGGGTACTTGCCATTGTGTGCCTGAAGTTATGGTTGTGACATCTCAACATACTGACCCCTCTCAAGCCTCTAGAGACACATTAGCATTTGTATTTGAGAGACAGTGAACTGAGAACTGGTGCATTTGGCCAGATTAATCTTATCTTCTTCTGTAAATGGACCATCAAGCTGCTCTGATCTGGGCCTTTACACTTCTTATACCATATCACATTGTTCTCCAAGGTCAACACTCCTAGTTCTTCCCTGAAGCCCTAGAGGGAGTGTGTGAGTGTGTGAGTGAGTGAGTGTGTGAGAATGTGTGTGAGTGAGTATGTGAGTATGCATGTGTGTGTGAGTATGTGTGTGAATGTATGTGTGTGAGTGTGCGTGTATGAATGTGTGTGTGAGTGTGTGTGTGAATGTGTGTGTGTGAATGTGAATGTGTGAGGGGGGATATGGTGTGTGTGTGTGTGAATGTGTGTGTGTGTGATATGGTATGTGTGTGAATATGGGTGTGTATGAGTGTCTGTGTGTGTGTGTGTGTGTGTGTGTGTGTGTGTGTGTGTGTGTGATGTGTGTGTGTGTGTAAAGGAAGAGAGGCTGAGTTTCTGAAGCTTTCCTGTCCAGGACTTGATGAGGATAGAGAAAAGAGGGTGCATGGGCTCTCCAGAGGTTCCTCTCCTGGACCCTACACTCTGAGGCACCAGGCGCTGGTGGCTCTTTGCCTTTGAATCAGGTGAAGCCTTTCAGTCCGTGCAGGACGCTATGACAGAATTGCCACTGGCTGAACAAACTAAACAAGCATGGTTTGTTAGATATTCTCACAGCTGAAGCTGGATCCCAAAGAGCACTGGTAGATCTGGTACCGGATGGAGCCACACCTCCTGTTTTATAGACGGCCACCTTCTCATTGTACCCTCACGTGGCCGGGAAAACAGTGTTCTTCCTTGGGTCTCTTTTTATAAATGACTCAGACATTCTTGAGGGCTCTAGATTCTTCTCTAAGGTTGAACTTTCAAAGGTCATTATGGTGGGTTATGATCCAAGCATCCAAATTTGACATTGGGTTAATAACATCTTTTATAGCAACCTGATTTTCAGAAATTCCAGTTAAAAACAAAACAAAACAACTCACTTGATAAAGAAACTGGAAGACATACATTCCCAACACACACATCATGAAGGAGCATGAAGGTAGGAAGGACTAGATGCCATGGAGACAAATCTTAGACCTGCCACTTGTTATAATGTGGCCTTTTCTGTTTAAAAGTGTAGGTGTTAATTAGTCTACCCCAAGTGTCTTGTACATAGCAGCTCATGCATACTATTTTATTATTAATAATATTGCAATACTATAGGCTATTAAAGAAAGATCTTTGGTCTCAGTCATTAACTTTAGAAATAGAAATGGATAGAAAGACAATGGTGTAGTCTGCATGGTGGGTAAGAGTCTAGACTCGAGGTAGACAGATTTATAACCAAAATGGAAGGCAAAATAGCACTAATTATTAAGGGGACAGATTAAGGTTATATTTACTTGCATCCAAACTCAAGTTCTCCCATCTGTAGCCTGGAGGTGACACAATCTTGAACCCATCCTGTCAAAGACTTTGTCTCTTATGTTTTCAGTCACCTAAAGAAAAACTTTTTATGGGGAAAATGGCAGGCTTGGCAGATAGTAAACTCTGCCAGGGAATAGTCTGGATAAATAGGAGAAAAGTAATGGGAATTCCAGGACTGGCTTACTCAGGTCCAAGTAGGTGAACTCCAGCAGGGCAGGAAAGACAAATCGTGGGTCCTAAGATGTTAGAATGATAAAGCAAGTGGTCTCAGAAAAACCACTTGTAGCCAAATATCTGGGTGCCACCCAGGAGTGGGGGTGTCAGAGCTGAAGGCAGCCTTCCAACACGACTGGTCTAGCCTTTGTTCAAATGAAAGGGGGAGCTGCCAGCAAGCTGTCCTGGTTCAAGCCCAGGCAGATACCAACCAACACCGAGCTCAGTTGCTCTCCCCACTTCTAGAGGAAGTCTTTGGCGTCTGTTCCTCTATCATGTCACACCAACTGACAGCTGCCTTTCCCCAGAGACAGCAGGCTCCAGACTAGTGGCTCCAGGAAAGTATTTCCCATGTCTTCTCAGAGCTTCAGTCCCTCCAAATCTAGTGAGTGAGGAAATTTAATAATTGTTTCATATTACATATTCCAATAAGACTTTTGTTTTCATTAGAGTTTTGTGTGTATACGTTGGTGTGTGTATGTGTACAAATTTGTGTGCATCTATATTTGTATGTGGGTGTGCAAGTGCATGTACATATGCATGTGCACATGTGGAGTCCTGAGGTGGATGTCAGATGTTTTCCCCAATCACACCCACATTTTTTTTTTTTTGAGACTGGGCCTTTCACTGATCCTATAGCTAGATCAACTAGACTAGGTGTCCAGTAAGCTCCAGGGATACCCTTGTCCCCTGATCCCATCTCCTGTGGAAGTGAAACCCAGGTCCTCATGCTTGAATGGCAGGCACTTTAATGACTGTACCATCTCACCTGGCTCTGCCTTAAATTAATTTTACTTTTCCTTATTTTGACCTATCCACATAAAGTTCCCTTTTAACAAGCAAAGCTGTGTCCAGTTTATTTTCAAATCTACGGGGGCATGGGACCATCGGGGGCTGTAGTGGCTGACTTAGGAGAACTAGACCCGGTCCGGCAACACTGCACATGAGAATGGTGAGTTCCAGGTTAGCAGAGCTGAATCTAGGCAGCTGCTCTTCCCAACTCACAGCTGCCTTGATAAGTGCTCCTGGCCCAAGTCTCCCAAGTCTTTCCAGAAGTCTTTCAATAAGGGAATGAACAAGTTGACCCCTAAAGATGACCCAAGGACTCTGCCATTTGGCATCCATGGTCCTACCCAGCCAGCTCTCTCAGAACTGGGCATACATGAGCCCCTTGCTGCTTCCCAGCAGATGACCTATAAAGGAGCATGTCAGAGCTTAGAAGATGCAATCCTCTGGGGTTTCATTAGGACTTCTCATTTGATAGCTTGTTCAGAAAGTGATGTAATCATCAGCATGAATGTCTTAGCAGGTGGAGCTCAGACACACTGCGCACTGGGACTGGAGATGCCTGCATGTGTTGCAGCCACTACCCGTTTGTGTCCATAGAAGGCTTACTTTCCACTTCCCTGCTTCCAGTGCTGAGACACTCATCTGACTCGGGGGTTGGTGACATGGTACTTCTATGTACTCAGACCCACTGTCTGCATCAGCCACCCACGCTAGCTGCCCCTGTCTCTCGCCAGTCCTAGTTGGTCCCAGCTGTTAGCCTAGCCCCTCTGGCTGGAGTACTCAAAGCCAGGATAATTCGATACATGATATCGATGCCCATGGCCTGGCCAGCCCCATAGTTGCTTCCGTGCCTGTTTCTCATCTTCACTGTTCCCTGGACTCTTCTACTTCTCATGTCAATCATTCTCCTGTTCGTGTCATTCTCCATGGGCCTTCTAGAACATGAGTTGAGTGTGCTCCGGTCTCTTCTGCATCTTCGGCAGCTCCCCACTCCTTATCTATTACCAGATTTTGCTTTTTTAAAACACCAGTTTCTCTAAATGCAGTGAATCGAGTCTGAGAAGTACTTCTTGTGATTTTTCTCTTGGGGATTGGAAATCACTGCTACCATGGTAAAGGCTCTCTGAAGAACATTTTAAAAACGTCTTTTCCAAAATCTAGTATTTCCAAATGTAACCGTACAACCATTTTGGTTCTATTATAATGGCTAACATTCTATAAAGTGAAAAATCCAGACTGTTCATGAACATCAAATTCTCAGTTGGGCTTTGAAGCTGCCTCAAAAGTTGTCCTCAAGCTAGTTTCTCAGGGTCACATATTAGTCCTACACATCCCATAGCCACTATGCCTCTCTATGCCGGTTCCCCCAGGTTCTTAGATCTCATGCCTCTTTTAGGCATGCCGAAATTACCCATCAACTCACTTTGAAATGCCTGCCCACTCTGCCCACCTCAACTCCTGCTGAGCCATTTGCCTGTCTACGAGAATCATCAAAGTTCAGAACAATGGGTGTCTGTTCCAGGAAGCTCGCCATTCTATTTCAAATGTTCTTTCTGATCCCATCCTGTTCTTTGGCTCCTTGTCTATTCAGTTCATGCCCATTGTCTGCAGGCATTCAAAACAGCCCTTAGCTCTGCCACTGTGTCAGTTTGTCAAAGACAAGAATAACTATACTCATTGATTCATACATTCAGACATGTATTTATTCAGTGTCTACTATGTGTGGGTGTGTTCCTGAGGAATGTTCCTCAGTAGACAAAACACAGATCTTGCTGCCATTATTTATCTACCATACTTTCCAAATTCTAGAAATTCTAGAACTGTCTACCCAGTGGGTTCACTATGTGGCATATCTGCCTTCCTAGTTCCTACACCACTTTCCAGGAAGCTTTCACTTACCAGCATGTGAGATTTGTCCATATTTTTAAATTTATTTTTAATCTTTGTACTGATCAAGGAAAAGCTATATGCCTTTCGCTTGAGTACCACTGGCTTGAACAAAGTAAGCACCTTCCCCTAATGTTTGCTGCTCATCAAACCATCCCATTCCTGCTCCAAATTAAGTGAATGAATTAGTCTGACCTAGCATCTCTGTGTGTTCTTTCTGTTTTAAAGTTATCAGTTAATGATCTACTGGTCTGACTTTGTAGAAGCCATTCACACAAAAGAAGCTAGCGACAGGTCAGGGGATAAGAAGGAAGATTCTAGCATAGTAATAAGGCCTTCCTATACACACCGCTCAGGCCCAGGGAGACTTCGTCATCAGCTTGCTCACAGAGACAACATGCCTCTTCTGGTAGCTACCAGGGCAGTAAATTGACAATATTGCCTTCACATTTCTTTCCTGAGAAGTATTATCTGCTACAGGGTCACCCATGTGACTAAAGTATGTGTCTAGTTGAGAAGCGTGCGCGCACACACACACACACACACACACACACACACACACACACACACACACTCTTGGTATTTGAACTAGGACCCAAGATATTTCCTCAGAGATCTTTTTATTTGCCAGGGTTGGTGGCATTTTCTTTCCACATTTTGAAGATACTATTCTGCCTTGGGCTTCCCTTCTCTGATGAGAAGTGTATTATTTTTATTATTGCACCTCTAAAAGCTGAACTTCACCAAGGCTTTATGGTGGCTCCATATATGGTTATAGACTTTCTGTTTCTTCCTTTCAATTCTTTACTGAAATCCTTAGTCCTGCACTTTTTATTGGACAGAGTAAGTACTGATATTGTAGAGTCTGATGACGATACTACCCAAAGCCTCTGTGGTCTTTTCTTTGGTTGTTGCTTCTCTTGACATTTGACTACACTACATACCATGTTTTATCGCACAATGGACATCGTATATTACAATATGTAGAGAAATTGGAACCCAGACTGGTAACGTTTCCCTTTACAGGACTTAACATGTTTTTTAATTTCTGAGTTATTTTGAAGCCATTAATGCCTCACCCTGCACAGCTTTGGAAGTGATGGGATTAAAGTAACAGAGAATGAAGAACTGACAGACACATGGAGAGAAAAGCCAGGATTGGGTGGGCCATGGCTCGTTGCCAAGAGTACTAACCGCTAGCAGCTCTGGTTTGAGCGAAAGGCGGCGGAGTTGGTGGGCTGTCTCTCGACCTGACTTTTCTACCTTAATTCTCTGAGTGTGGGGGAGGGACAGAGAAAATGTGAAAACATTCTAACATTCACACTTTTAGGGTCTTTTCTCTGTTCTCTCTCTCTCTCTCTCTCTCTCTCTCTCTCTCTCTCTCTCTCTCTCCTCTATCCAAATGTATTCCTTCTATTTTGATGTCTTGCTCCTAACTAACTTTATTTCTTACAGCTTATATACGCCAGCACATTTTTTCAAGAGGTATAGAAAGTACAATGTGGTTACATATCTCTAAGTGAATGATAACAATGAGCACAAGTGAAAATCAGCATGATTCATATCCCTTACATGATTACACATTTCACGTATTACAGATGCAAAACAAGCTATCCCAAGAACCCTCGGAGCACATTCACACCCAAGCAACTTCTTGTAGATTAACAGTGTGAGCCAGCCAGGAATTTTTCTCAGCCAGTTCTTTCATCAATAGGCTGCATTTTGCAGTTACAAGGGGCCAATCATTTTATTATTTATCTCAAAAGGTAACCTTCTTAGAAGAAGCACAAGTCTAAACTTCTATATACAAAAAAGAAATCAGCCATCTCTAAATCCTCAGAATGCATACCCGCTCATCAACAGTTATTTTGTGTCAGGAAGCAAAGGGCAGAAACGGATGCAAGGAATTTATCATCCTCTTCGATTACCAACCCATCCTAGCAGCAAGGGCATGTCAGCTGGTAACAGCCAGTAACCAGCTCCTTGGTTCTTGTTCCCTGACCTGAGCAAGTCCCTCACTCAACTATGTGCCTTTCTAAACTTGAGAGTGTTTCCCTGGGGTTTTAATCCTCAAAGCTATTAACAAAAGCATCTTCGCCTAACCTTCAGTAATATTTAAAGCTTTGTTTGTGTTATGATGCATGTCAAAACCTTGTGAACACATCTCTAAACATTAAGATGAGAAGAACTTGAGGGAACTTAGCTTCTGGGGCGCAATTGTTTTTATCCATCGTTAACCTAAGCTACAGTCTATACAGCTCCTCAGCTGGAGAAACTGTGACACTTCATTGTTCTCATTTTCTACCCTCTGAAGCCCCTGTTTAATCAGGAGTGGTGGGCAACACTTTAAACAGAGCAGCTTAAAAGGAAATCAGCTTCATAATAATCCATAGATTAAAATGTCTAGTAAAAAGAGAAAGGCTTCTGAACATCTGTGGTTATCCAGATGTGCAGGGCTAGGATTAAGGTCACACATGGCCCTGAGAGTAAGTAGCTCTTTAATATTTATACCCACTTGCTTCACCTTTGCCCTAGTTATGCAGACAGACATTTTTTGAGTTTTGTGTGTTTCATCTTCCTTGGGTTATTAAAGAAATTTGCCCTTCACAACAGATTACTCCACTTGCCCCAGGGTTGAATGATTTTACCTTCATAACAGTCCCTCACTTTCCTAGGGCCCCATGCACTGAGCAAATTCATGCCATTTCTACAGGCCACACTGACCCACTTCATTATGAAGATTTAACCTTGACTGTTGGCCATTTCATCTCTACCATACTATAGGATCCCTTAAGAACTAGGGGTGAAGACTTAAGGTCATAAATATGTGCATTTTTGGAAGACTGCCCAGGCTGACATCTCAGCACTCCCAAGATAAGGAAACACACTTCCCTTTAAAAAAAGAATTTTAAAACGTCTTGTTTTAGAAAGAAGATTTTATCCTTATTTTATATGTGTAAGTGTCTGCATCTGTGTATGTGCATCTTCGGCACGCTTGGTGTTTAGAGAAGCCAGCAGAGGGATTCAAACCCTGGAAGTGGAGTTCTATTTAGGTGTAAGCTCACACGTGGGTTCTAAGAACCAAAACTCGCTCCTCTGGAAGAGAGTCCATGCACTTAGCTGCTGAATCTTCTCTGCAGCCCCATACACAATTCCTTTTAAAGAGCACGTCCAAATAATGTTTTTAGAGCCTGGAGAGTGTGAGAGCAGGGGTGGGGCTGGAGAAAAAATAATGCTTTCAGTTGGGTGGGGGAGATCATTTCGAATGTCCCATAGCAGTAGGACAAACACAATTAGCAGAAATTGAGGGTGTTGAATGCCCACCCCCCCACACACACACAAAGAAACGACAGCTACCTAAAGTGACAGGGATGCCAAGTGATCATTCCACGTTATTTAAAAATCCATTCTACTTTATATGAGTACGCATAGTTGTTATATGTCAAAATAAAATAGAACACAAAGCATGTCCATAGGCAGCTCCTTCTCCACGATGGTCTTAGGTTTTTGTTTATGTTTATTTGTTTGTTTTTCTGTCCCTTATGCTCAGTACCGGGTTACATGAGGATGCTTTCCTATGAGTACATAGTGTGCTGTCTCCTTCTCCCACACCCTTATCTATTAGTCCTTTCATTTACTGAGACAGTCTCACTTATACACACACAGGACTTTACATAACCATATAAACTCTAAGAAATGCAAAAGAGAGAAAGCACAGTCCCGCCTTTGTGCCTCCCAGTCTTCTGTGGCTCTGTCACTGAAGTCCTAGAGCAGCTGGCCTCACAGGTGAGGGGATGTTAACAGACAGCACTACTCACCTTGGCCCACCAGGCAGCTGGCTACTTGTCTTTGCGGGTACCAGCTGCTTTTCCTGGCTCATTCTGCAGCTTTGTTATCTCTGGCCTATTTGGTATTTGTAGCATCTGCTTGTCTTTTTCTGGGCTTTCATGTAATTAGCTTAACCACATCATCTGCCATGGCCAGCTAGGATATGCCCGTAATAATGAAATGGGGGCTGTTTGTGCTTTGTCGGTTTTGATGAGCAATAAGGCGCTTTCCAGCATATGTAGCTAATATGTCAGTCAGTTAGTAAACATTTGTCAAGAAGCCACTGTGTGTGTAGTACTGTTTGAGAGCTTGGAGGAGATGAAGGAAAGGCTTCCTCTTGGCCAAGCTCTGTAGATTTTGCAGGCAGACAAGAGCCACACAGAGGTGAAACTTAACAGAGAATGCGATCCTGGAGGACTGAAGTATTAGCCAACTTAGTAGGACACTCAGAGGACGGTGACTTGTACAGAGTCACTCACAAAGCCCAGTTCTTGTACTTGATTACCTGATTCCCATGTTTGCTGTGCCTACATAGAAGATACAGTGCATTTAGTGAATACAGGGCAGGAAAATGGCCATAGTAACTGGGCCCAGTCTGGAAAGGCTCCTCAAGAGATGTAGGTAGCAGGGTAGGGCTTGAAGAGATGGCAACATGGCCTACATGTGGGAAATTACCTGTCTTTAGTGGAATTCTCTAGGTTCTTTGTGAGATATTTCTTCAAAGCCTGGTGATTGCCTTGTAGTTTCACTATGCCCAGGCACAAAAGTGACCCATTTTCTTCTGAGTTCCTCACTCAAAAGATTTTACATTCTGCATCACTGATTAGCAATCAGTCTCTATTCTATTAAATACAACCTCATTTTGTAAGTGTGTGCTATGAGATGCCTGGAGCTCTTGACTCTCTGAAGGCAGCAGACAGGTAAGTATCAGAAGCTCAGGATGTGATCACAGTTACTTTACATCCATTGTTACAATTCTGTGTGTTATTTTTATCAAGCCGTGACCATATATACACTTATGGGGGTTTCTCCTTCTCTGTTATCTACTGTGAGTTTACTGAAAGCTATGTCTTACCAACAGCATGGCATACCATGAGTGCTCACTATATGCTTATTAATTAGGACTCTTATTATTAAGGACTAATTGAAGGTGGTATGCAGCAAGGTCCTGATGAAATAAAGGTATCTCACTAAGAAGGTGATGCATAGCTTGGTTACCTCTCTCACTAATGGGCACTTTGTATGGCAGGTTCCTTCTTCTGGACTACAGGGCCTCCCTCCCATTGACCCACCAGACATCACACAGATCTATCCTGTTCCCTCTAATATCCGGCCAGTGCTGAGTAAATACCGGATAGAGGTATGTCTTATAAAGTGGAGAGGCTCACCCCATAGGACTCATGGGGAGTGGAGGGGGTCCCACCTGCATAGTTAGAAAGGTGTGTCAGGATGGACAGTGGGGCCAAGGAAGACCCCACTAGCTGAACCGGACAAGACAGGGTCTACCATCAGCTACATAGTTTACAGCTGGAAGATCACACTGTCACTCCCAAGAGTCACATTTGCTTTTCCATTGGTCATGTACCAGATTTCTCTCTGACTCTGCCCACCCTCTCCCCAGGTCCTCTTCTGGGGTGTCCGAGAAATGAAGAAGGTACAGCTACTCTCTGTGGACCGGCCACAGGTTCTCATTGAATGCGGGGGACGAGGTGTGAAGTCTTGTGTGATCCAGAGTTACAAGAACAACCCCAACTTCAGTGTGCAGGCAGAGGCCTTTGAAGTGGTATGAGCTTTCCATCCTTCATCTACTCAGCCCCCTTTCCACAGATGAGCTCCTTGTCTTCACCCACTTGGCCTGGGGAGATGTTTCAAGATTACAGCTGTCTACCACCTGCATGAGTAGCTTAGTTATGGAAAGCCAGGCTTTCAGAATTTTCAGGGAAAAAGTAGATGCCTATTGTTCAACTGTTCAGGCCTAGATCTTATAGTAAATAAAAGAAAGTTAGAAAATGTTTGCCTAGATAGGGTGTTTAGAAGCACAGCCCTAACTCATCCACACCAGCCTCACCTGCTTCAAGTTCTCAGCTAGGCATCACGACATAGACCTGTCATTCTAGCTACCGAGGAAACTGAGGCAGAAGAAACGTTCCAGACTGGCCTGGGTAACTTAATGAGGTCTTATCTTAAAAATGAAAAGTAAAAAGAGGGCTGGAGATGCTACTTAGTGACAGGGTAATTGCCTAGCTGTATGACACTCTGGCTTCAACACCTACTACCCATCCCCCACATACACCAAAAGAGAAAGAAATATACAACATCAGGGCTATCCCAGTCTACGAAATAAAGAAGTGCTTAAAGTGGGCTACAGACCCTGGTTCAACAAGCCCTCCAGTGGCTTCTGAGAACAAGATGCTCTATAGAAACTTACTCTGATGGCCACACTTAAATAATGTCCCTTGTATTTAGAATGTCACTGTGTGAAAAGTTATGTCTCTTGACATCTGTGCTTTTATTTTAATATTTTAGCATTCATGTTTTATGATCTAGTTTGGAACTAACTATAAAAGGTTTTCTTTATCCAACCCACTCAGTTCCACAGATACATGTTCTAAGTGATCAGAGGGGACACTAAAGCGTTAGCAACCCTCCACAGTAGATGTCATGAGTCCTCTTGGGGCACTAGGGGAGACAAGTGTGTAGAGCGTTGTCCCCTTAGCTCCATGCCTCATGGCTTGATCTCCATGTCTCCCATATTGGGACTGGTTAAGCTGTCTTCTGGCCTGAGGGTTCTTGTGGTCAGTAATAGTGAAGAGGGGGTACTGAGAACAGAGCCATGGAAATACAGGAGTGGGAAATATTTTTTGCAACTGAAATCTTTATGGATTTGTACCCAGAATGAATTGTTATTAGAACATATCCATCATAGTTTTAGTGTTTATCTCCTGGCTTGGAAAGACAGTCCAAGCTGCCGAGCTGGTCTAAGGACTAGAATGCCAAGGCAAAGAGAAGAGAGACAGACGACCAGTTGTGCCTGCCTACCGATGAGTCTGAAGGGCTGGAGTGGGAGGAGCCACTCAGGTAGTGACATATCCCTTCCACCTCTTCTGCAGGAGCTGCCTGAGAATGAGCTCCTGCATCCACCGCTGAGCATCTGTGTGGTCGACTGGAGAGCCTTCGGGAGGAGCACCCTCGTGGGCACCTACACCATCAACTGCTTGAAGCAGTTTCTGTGCAAAAACAGAGAGCCCCCTGCCCTGACTGCACAGATGGACGGAGCCTGGGCCAGGCCAGGTGGGAAGAGCATCCTAGATTCTAGAGTGAAAAGTCAGGGTGGCTGTGGGTGTGTACATTGGTATCTGCCTTAAAGAATGCTCAAGTGGCTGGCTGGGCCTTTCTGATGAAGTTACACCTTTATTCTCTTGTGTCAGAATCAAACCCTCTATTGAGGCATCTTTGAATATCTCTTAAGCTCCTCTCCCCGGGCCCCATTCTCTGCCATTTTTCTTGGCCTTATGTTTGCTGTTATTTTAATTTGTTTCATGTTTGATTCTCAAGTTTCAGAGTTAATTACACCTCTCAGCTCCATGCCGCAACATCATTACTGAGCTATTGAGGTCTGCCCTGTCATATCCACCCTCTTCCTATGCCCACCTGCCAGATCCTTCCCAACAACACTGCTCTAAAATGTAAAGTTTTAGTGTGTGTGTGTGTGTGTGTGTGTGTGCGCGCGTGCGCGCGCAGGCATACACATACAAATTTAACTCTCATGGAGGTCAGAAAAAGACATCAGATGCCTTGGAGCTGGAGTTACAGTGATCATGAGTCACTTGATGTGGGTGCTAAGAACCTAACTCAGGTTTTCTGCAAATGCAGTATGCACTCTGAACTGCTAGGCCATTTTTTTCCAGCCCTTCTTGTAAATTTAAGCACATTTGTTCTATATACAAGGCATGATGTAATAATTTTTTGTTCTAATATCTGTCCATATTATCACGTGCTCATACTTATTATGGCTATCCATTGCATCTACTGTATTTCCATTTTTCCTTTCCTTTTGAATCGGGCTGAACTCCTATGTTGTTCAAAATTCCCTGTGATGAAGGTATTTGTGTGTGCGTTTCCCAAGGGAAGATGCCCTGTGGGAATTTCTCCAGTCTATCCAGGAGTGAAGAATCTCTGATCTCAGGAAATGTGCACATGAAATTGTATTGAAGACAGTCACAGGGTGCTCTGGAGCGCCATGCTGATTTACACCACTCTACAGCTCTTCTATTACTGCTTTGGAGCCCTCTTTGTCTCGTCATGCATCCTGCTTTCTACTCCCCCCGCCTTTACTTTGTCCTATCCAATTTTAGAGGGTTGGGTCTTGCTTTGTTTGCTTATTGGGGGTGGTTATTCTGTGGGTGTCTACTTCAGCTTGGGCGTCTGTGTCCAGCACAGAGTAGATACTTACTGGAGTTTGTTGATTAACTTTGCTGATGAGAACCTCTGAAGGCCTCAGCGACCATGGAAACTCCAAACTGAAAAAGCACCTCAGTGCTGAGTTGTACAACATGAAATGGAGGACATTTGGCAACTCGGGACAAGTGTTATGACCCTTGGTGACATCAGTGGCAAAGTTAGAACCTCAGAGTTCAAGGATATAACTGCTTTTAGCTAAGTGTGCGTGTGATCATGTGCTCAGTGGACTGCCTTCACTTGGGGGTTCACTGACTTCTGAAACCTAAAATATTTGCAGATTTACACACTGGAAGAGAACTTGTACCCTAAACCTTGGCTTTCATGATCCCTGTGTCCACAGTTTCAAGGGATAGATAATTAATGTTGTCATTTATCAATTGCCTATTATAGAACAGATGTCATACATTATGGTCTCATTTTGTCCCTCCCCCAAGGAAAACAGTTACTGTTGTCCCAGAAATAAGGGGAATGAGGTTATGTCAAGAAGTTGTCACTTTGGAACCCAGTTATAACAGCTGTGTTCCTTGTCTAACTGAGTGAGCTTTGCTTCAGCCATTTCAGATTCACAAGTAGCAATCGACTCTTCTGGACTCAGCTCCTCCCAGGATCCCCCAGCAGATCACATCTATGTGGATGTTGAGCCACCTCCCACAGTGGTACCTGACTCTGCCCAGGCCCAGACAGCCACCCTGGTCGACATCCCTGACTCCTCCCCGATGCTGCAGCCCGAGGGCAAACCTATATCCCAGGAACCACCAAAAGATGGGAAAGTCAAGGTCAGTCAATTCTATTCCTATTTACCAGGCTCAGTGAATCTGCACTGGAAAATATAGACAGACACTAGCTATGTGACCTTGACTTCAGACTTCTGGGGATCTGTTTCCTCATTCACAATGAGGATATTGATGCCCACCTCAAAGTACTGTTAGAGGATTGGAAAGTCACTGTGTATGAAATTAAAGTGCTAGTCAGATGTGGCAGTATTTAATGGAACAGAAACTCTTCTAAATTCATTATCTTAGAAAGGTAAAGGCTTCTCTATCCAGGACCTATTGCACAAACATTTATCCAAGGTCAGACTTGACCAAGGTGTGTCTTTTGAATTCCAACGAGGAAAAAGACTTTCCATCCTCAGGTATATTGACTTCTGGAAGTTATCTACTGCCATAGCAGCAGGAACACAACTAGTCGCTGACCTCAGAGCTAAGCAGGGTTGGTCCTGGTTAGAATATGGATCAGAATTTCTGAAGATGGAGAGGGGCCAAAGGCCACAGAATGACGATTCTGTCAGTCTTCTGAAGTCACAGATTTAATTTCAAATTCAAGGATCATTTTAACTTTTCTTTATCAATTATAATGGTACACATTTGTAATCCCAGCAAGGTTGAGGCAGAAGGATCACAAATTCAAAGTCTTCTGGGCTACATGGTAAAATCCTGCTTCAAATTAAAAAAGATCCTAAGGAGTTTCTTGCCCAGTAAATAGTAAAAACTGGAATGTAAAATTAAGTGTGACATGATGAATATTTTGCCCAGGCTGCACCAATCACATCCTTCCTCGGTGTCCCCACACCAGGTTTTCTCCACGGTCCCAGCTTTGCACCAGACACTTGTGTACATCCTCAGACACTTGTGTACTTTCTCAGTCGTAGAGTTTATTACAACTATAAACCTGTTAGCCCACGTCAGAGATAACTTATTAACATCATGTCTTTGCATTTCCCAGTCCTCGATAGACTAACAAGCATACAGTAGGTCCACTACAGATGCTTGAAAGAGAAGGGATGGTGAGTGCATGATGAGTCTTCTGTAAACAGCTGTCTTCCTCAAGTGCCTCCTTCTTGAGATATGCATTGATAGTTATTACATATAAGTAAATCTCTCCTCCCTCCCACCACTTCAGATTTAGATGTCACTCACTTGCACCTTCTTAAAGGAGGAATAAAGCCACCTGTGGAGTTTTTACTTCATGTCACCAGAACTTTCCAGCAGGGAAGTAAGCTGGTGTCATCATCTTCAGTTGAGAAAACTGAGATGACACATTTTATATTAATTGCCTAGTGATTGTTAACCCAAGTCTGTCTGTAGTCAACACATGACATGCATGGTGTCACATGGCCTGGAACCCTATCTCCTTCACTGAACTTGAAGCTTTCTGGCTGTGTGTTGAAACCCCACTGCATCCCTCAAGTCAAACACAGTATGCAGCCTCCTCATAACTGTTGTCTGAATTACAAGTATTTGAAGGATGGTTGAAAATATGATTAAACGTTCATTTATTGAAGGAACACAGAGCATCGCTACCACAAAACCAACAGATACCTCTGTCCACCTCACTGGGCATCTACATATATTCTTCCTCAGATAACCACTTGGCTTCTACATGTAACAAACGAGGCCCAAGTAGTAACCCACCTCTCATCCCTCAGCAAGATCCCAGGAAGCCTTCCCGGAGATCCACCAAAAGGAGAAAGAGAACCATAGCAGATGAATCTGCCGAGAATGTCATCGATTGGTGGTCTAAATATGATGCCTCCCTGAAGAAGGCACAGAAGGTAGATTGTCCCTGGCCTGCGACAATCGAGGGACTTGGGGAAAATATGGCATCTTCTTCTTCCTCTCTCAATGCCGGCTATCTCCCTTTAAATTTCAGTACAAAGAGTCTGGGGGCTCAAACATCATCCTGTTTGGTATTCCACTGTGATTGGGTCACCTTATCAGGGACTATACTCTTAGAGAAAACTCATCCTTCCTCTTCTAACTCTTAACAATCGCTCTTGGTTATGGGCAGAACTTTAGACCCAAATCTTCTCTGCATGCTGGAATAGATCTGGTGTGGGCTTGCACAGGTCTTCTGCATGCTGTCACAGCTGGTGTGAGTCCCTATGTGCAGCTGCCTGGTTGTGTCCAGAAGACTTATTTGTCTTGTGGTAATCATCTTCCGCCTCTGGCTATTACACTGTTTTGGTCCTCTCTTCCACAATGATACCTGAGCCATTGAAGGAGGGGTGCTCTGTAAAGGTCCCCTACAAAGCTGAGCATCTAAGAACATTGGGCATCACACATGGATCTTGATGGGGAAAAGACACAACGCTTGGTGGGAAGGAAAGGAAGGGTAGATGTGGATGGAGCTGGGTGAGAGTTGAATCAAAACTCATTCTATGAAATTATCATAGAACTAGTTTTTAAAAGATTAACTTTAAAAAACACGTTTCTGTTAAATGTGGTATAGAGAAACCTAGAAGCTGAAGCTCAGAAGTCTCTGTTGGAGACTCTGGAGGACTATTCAGCATATAGAATATAAGGAGGCTCTGATGCCTGGGAGACTTAGGGAGGCCAGCAATAAGAAGTGGAATTTCAACAGTGAACAGCAGCAGCAGGGGATACCCAGGCCACAGAGCATCAGGGCTTCAGCCAGATTCTGTGTTTGTAGAGGAAATGATCCAAGTAAAGGAAGATCTTGGCATGAAAAATAGCAATAATTGGTAGGTGGCCGGAGGAACACTAGAGGCCCGTGAACATGGAGTAAGACAATTATCAGGTCACAACACTGGAGAGCCATGGAGAATGGGCCAGGACATTGAGGTTAAAGCTCAGGGACCAATTTTACTAAGATTTATCAACACCAAGTTAATTAGAAAGTTAAAAAGAAAGTAATGATTGGCCACATGCTGTCATAGTTGAGACTGTTAGGACTCCGTATTTATAGAGACTATTTTCATCCAGAAGTACTCAAAAACACTGACATAGAGTAAATTAACAAACTAAACCCTAGTCCCTGCCTCACCCCCTTCCTTTTACTGGATGGATGCTTTCACTTCCTATATAGAGTTAACCCTTTGCTATTTCCCTACTACCCTCCTCAACCCCCTGGTGCCCACCCAACATACCAGCAGCTCACAGGGCAGGCTGTGGGGTGCTCCAGAAAAGAGTAAAATAGATGTGTCCTCCCTATAGCTGAGAAAAGCTGTCGCAGAGAACAATGCTATTTCAGCATGGTGACAGTATTGGTGAGTGTATAGAAACCTGTTTTCTAGGGTTGGGACATTCCCACTGCGGCTAGGAGACATATCTTCACAGTGAGGCTTCATTTTGGAGACTTCTTAGGAACTAGTGTAATATTCGTAAGAGAGCTGGGTAATGAAATTAGAGTCGTTAGCACTCGGGATTAGTAAATTGGACATGGCAGTGTCAATAATTTTATTCTCTCTCTCTCTCTCTTTCTCTCTCTCTCTCTCTCTCTCTCTCTCTCTCTCTCTCTCTCTCTCTCTCTCTCTCTCTCTCTCTCTCTCAGGAAAAGGAAAATAACGCCAAGGATAAAAGAGCCACAGGTAAGTGTGTGTGTGTCTGTGTGTGTGTGTGTGTGTGTGTGTGTGTGTGTGTCTGTGTCTGTGTGTGTGTCTGTGTGTGTGTGTGTGTGTGTGTGTGTGTGTGTGTCTGTGTGTGTGTGTGTGTCTGTGTGTCTGTGTGTCTGTGTGTCTGTGTGTGTGTGTGTGTGTGTGTGTGTGTGTGTGTGTGTGTGTGTGTGTGTGCTGGGGCGGGGAGGTTCTTGGATGTAGAACAGGGCCGTTAGAGTAAGAATTATAAGTCATGGGAGATATGTTACAGCTCCAAGAAGAAGACAGCAACACATATCAAAGGTCTTCCAGAGGATTGGAGAATAGAACCTGCCTGGCATGCTTTGGGTTCAGTCCCACACTGCCATATAGTCATATAGGTATTGGAGCTGAACTGGTCTGTTACTCAAATTAATTTCTGAAATTGCCTGGCTCGTGTCCTCTGCAGAGCTTTTGTATAGAAGCAGCAGGATGGAAGCACAGCCCCAAAGCAGCAAGATAAATGTAAATAGTGCTGCTGAGTGGAAAGATCTGGATCCAGGACTCAAAACTGACTTTTTGGTGATTGGTTAGATCTGCTTTAGCAGAAGCTGAACAAAAGAAGCTTGGGAAATGACCAAGAGCTCAATTTAAAATCCAAGCCACAGCCCAAGTATAGCAGTAATACCAAGCAACCAAGAATGGTTCAGATGGTATGGACACCCCCCCGCCAAGAGCCTGGCTCCTAACTAACATGTTTCATTTCACATTCCTCCATCTATGACCAGTAGCTATCTCCAATAGCATTTTCATCAGATACATGATGAGACAGAAATGTAAAGAAGTCAGTTGCTTGTCCAAAGTCACACAGTTCAACGTCTACCTTTAGCCATTCTCCTTCACTTAGTGCTGCTAGAAAACATTATTAGCATGACTGTGTAAGACTCAACTTATTTGAGCTTCATGTTGAACTAGATGACTCTTGAGACCCTGAGAACATTTGTGAAGAAAGCTAACAAAAAAGCCTTAGAATCATCCAGAAATCAGGGTCCTTTCTCTGCTAGGTGGCAGGGGGTGTCAAATAATGTTCCTTCTCTGTGCCTGGGTTAGTGCACAGACCTGGCCCATGTAACACTTTTCCTGACCCTAGAGCAGCCACGAACATTGTTATTTACACATAATACAGACTTCAGGGCTGTATGTAGTAACCCCACAGCTGACAATTCTTTAACAATTTCTGCTGAATATCCACAGAGGCAAAGCCAGACGAGGTGGTGTTGGATATAGATGATGGCCCCAAAAAGAAGAAAGATAAAATACTCAAGAAAAAAATGAAAGATGATGGAAATGATGGGATCCCAAATCTGGCTGTCTTGAAGGTCTGTGGGCCCAAGGACCCCCATAGTTGGGGCACAGAGCTCAGTATCAGGCTTCCCTTGGTATTTTGGTCAACTGTAGTGACTCTTTTCTTTGAACTGACTCATACGGTCTTCATTATAGTCACTGATGTAGGGAAACAAAGTCTGACATGCTTGCAAGCTGAGACAAGGAAGCTTGCCCACTTGCTTTCTCCACAGCCCTGTATTCAGGAATGTACAATGTTTAGCTTCAACCTGGAAGGAACTTTACAGGTAAACATTCTCTCCAATTCCTGTTGGAGAGCTGTTTTGTGTGCACACTCAAAATAACAGGAGATTTAACTAGATCCAGCTCCATTAGACCAATCTTTCTATTACGGAGAAGGTATTAACTAGAGGCATGTATACAGATGTGAAAATCTGAAGTACAAGAATTACTTATGGAGATGTTCAAGTTAGGTAAATAATTTTGAGAGGAAATTTGAATAATTACTTTAATTATATTTCTAAATTCCAAATTGAATTTTGCTTTGCATTTCTAAAGCGGATATATTATTTCCCACTAGGAAAATTTAAGTCTGCATACATTATAATAAAAATAAGCATTCTGCCATGTTAAATGTGTTAAGAATTAATAAATATTAATGATTTCAACTTCTCAAAAGTACTACAGTCTATATTTTACTACAGTCTATATTTAATGGCCAACATCATCAATTAAGCATAAAAGAGTTGTTGTGTTTGTGCCTATATATTTAAAAATACTTTGTGGGGTGGAAAGATGGCTCTGTGGTTAAGAGCACTTGCTGCTCTTGCAGAGGATCTGGCTTTGGTTTCCCAAATCTTCTCCGGCTCTCACAACCATCTGTGATTCTAGTTCTAGGGGTTCTGATATCCTCTTTTGGCCCCCACAGGAAAGAGGCATACACATAGTGCAAATGCAAACATGAAGGCAAAACATTCACACACATAAAAATAAATAACTCTTTAAAAAGTTTTCAATTGGCTATGCTTCTTGGAATTCAAATTTTTATACAAAGGGCTTTGTAAAATTTATAATTGTGTTAGGAGTGTTTAGTCAAATGTTTTCCTTATCTTGTTGAAGATAAATCAACAAACAGTGGCTTACCTTGTTTCTGCAGCATATTTCAAGGTCAATTTTTGAAAATCTACTCATTAAACCAATGTTAACCCTTTTGTAACCCTTTTTGCATAGCTCTGACCTAAATACCCTAGAAAATAACTTGGGGGAGGGTCTTGTGAGGCCCACCTGTTCCAAGGGGATCTGTATATGTGTGCTCAGCCCTGTGTGCTTACACAGCTCATCATGGTATCAGGAGGTGGTAGAGGAGAGCTCTCCCCTCTATGGCTAATAGAAAACAGAGAAATAGATGATTCTGGTGAAGCTCAGCAGACCAGAATGTTGAAATGTAGTCAATAAAGGCTGTCCTCCTAAGGTTTAAGATGGGAACAAGGACTCCACTAGGGACTGAGCCAGAGGCCATTCCTGTTAAATGCTGGGAAAGAATTTGTCTTTACTTTGTCTGTTTTCAAACACTGAATGAGAATGAATTTAGAGGCAATAGAGTGACTAACCTTTCTCTCTAAAGATATATGATGGTGACCTTGAGAGTGAGTTTGACAATTTTGAAGACTGGGTGAAGACCTTTGAACTCTTCAGAGGCAAATCTACAGAAGATGATAATGGTCTGGATGGCGACCGAGTCATAGGAAAGTTCAAGGCAGGTTCCCATGGACCACATTCTTTGTCTCTGTCCGTAAATTTCAGCTTTAACTCAGATCTAACAATGGGGTCTTGACATGGGGCATAGTGAGAAAGGATCCTCAGTGCCCACTCAGCCCTTCTCTGAAGCTGCACAAGGTCCAGGTTTTGGAGATATTTTTGATTCATGGCCAGTGAGTTAAACTTACTCTATGTATATAAGAAAACATAGTCACTACCCTTAAGGATCACTTTTCTTTGCTTTTCTGTCTTATCCATAACACATTAAATATATGATCTATGCAGACTTACCAATTGAAAAAAAAAACTAAGATGAAATCAAATAATTCACACCCCTTTGGGGATAGACTTGGTGTTTTAGTATTGCAAAGTAGTTTCTACTGTCTGTAGCTCACTGCTTCATGCTAGTCCTTTAAAATGCTGCATGGTGTGCTAAAATAACCAGCGTGACCTGGTTTGCCAACCTGAATATAAATCCTGTTTATTATAATAGCTAGATGCATGTAGTAGCTTGAGAAATAGAATTCACCCCCCCCCAAGCTTCAGTTGCTGTATCTGGAAAGGGGAATATTGTACTCAGGACAGAAGGAGACAGTAGGGAAGCCTGGGCACAGCATTCCACACGTAAAGAGCACTCAGATCCCATCTGTCACACTCCTCATGTGATGGCCCTGTGATTAGAGCATTAACAGATTGACCCCATCCACTAGTATACCATAAGTACTGAAGCAAGCAGCTGGTATAAATTGCCCAAGAACACCCCTCTCTTGTGAAAAAGGTAGCATAGACCATGTCCTTTAGATACTTTGGCTGTGTTCATTTTCCCACTACTGGGCTCACTGTGGTTTTTTTATTGGTCATATGATAATTTCTGCTTTATGCTCTGTGGTTCCAGGGCTCCTTTTGCATCTACAAAAGCCCAGAGGATTCTACCTCAGAGGAAAGTGGGCAGCTGAGAATCCAGCAAGGAATCCCACCCAATCACCCCATTCAAGTATTGATCAGGGTGTACATTGTTGCGGTAAGCCACAAAATACCTCAAATGGGCTTAAACAATGAAAATGTATTTATCACAATTCTGAGGACTGTAAAGTGTAAGTGAGTGTTACAACTCTTGGGATGGGGTGAGAGATAGCCCAACTGTTTGGGAAGTCAGGCTGTACATGGAGAGCTCTTAGAACAGCACTGACAGCTGGAGCTGCAATTGGACAGCTCAGCTCTGGAAGGAAAGGTTTCCTGACTGTTAGGGAAGTCAGGCTATACTTGAAGCTCGGGGAGAGGGGGGATGGTCTCCCACAGGATATAGCCATCCTTTTCCTTCTACTCTTCTGGAGAGTCTGTACAGCTGAGCTTTGCTCAGCCCCCACCCCTTTAAAGGGTTTCCCAGCAGAGTTCTACTTCTCTCTACCCTAAGATGTTACTTCTTTAGTTTCACTTGCAAAAGGAGAAACCCCTGCAGAAATGTATCAATCTCCTCGGCTCTCTTGAAAAGTTGTCACATTTTCAAAAAGTTGCTACACTTTCTACTCGAGCTTGCTCAGTTCCTTAAGGAGCTTCTCAGCAAGGTTCTGTTCTGTTCTGATCCGCCTTGCTCAGTTCCTCTGAGAGAATTTCTCTGTCAAGTTTTTCTGTTCAGTCCTCTAAGGAATGTCTCAGAAAGTTCTCTGCACCAGAATAAAGATCTTTACTCAAGACTCTTCAGAAAGAGATTTATTTGGGAAGGAGTCCAGAAGAGTGGCTGCGTCTACCAGGGTGGGAAAGAACAGCCAACAACTGAAGAGGCAGAGGGCTTTATAAAGGGGCTCTAAGGAACATAGCATATCCAGAGACACTCGAGGATTGGTTAGTTATTTCTGCCCAGGGACTGGTTAGTTTCACTGGTCAGGCAGAGATGGCTCTGATTTCAGGGCCAAACTGTGTTTCCCCACACACTGGCTTTTTTTTTTTTTTTTTTTTTTTTTTTTTTTTTTTTTTTTAAAGCTTTTGGGCCCTAATTCTAAAGCTCGGGCATATTTCTTTCACTGGCTCTGATTCTAGGGACCAAGTGTACTCCCCTGGTTTGAGCGTCAGGGCATGTTTCTTTGGTTCTGAGTTAAAGGATAAAATGCCCCCTCACACACACATACACACACTGGCTTAGGTCTCCAGATCTGGACTGTTTCTTTCACTGGGTCTGGGTTCAGAGTCATGGTGCTCAGGGATTGGTTGGTTTCCTGCTCAGTGGTTAGTTGGTTTGGTTGGCCGGTTGGTCCGGGACAGGGATGGCTGATTTCAGGGCCGAACTGTTCCCCCCAACACTGGCCTTTTAAAGCTTTTGTTCTCTAACTCTAAGGCCAGGGTGTATTTCTTTCACTGGTTCTGATTCTAGCGACCAGGTGTGTTCCTTTGGTACTAGTTTTAGAGTCAGGACCTATTTCTTTGATTCTGGGTTAAGGGATAAATTGTTTCTTTCACTGGTTCAGATCCAGGCTGTGGTGGTTTTTTTGTTGTTGGGGTTTTTTGTTGTTTTTATGTTTTGGTTTTGGTTTTTCACTAACTCTGGTTTCAGGGCCTGGGTGAATTTATTTGGAAAGCCCCTCTTCTCTAACGTAAGTCCATGATTAACCTGGTGGTATCAGTGTCTGGTTGAGCCTCTCCTTCTGTCTTACAGATGTCTGCCTTCTTACTGTGTCCTCACATGGCCATTCCTCTAGGGATGTGAATGGGGAGGGAGAAAGGGCAACGTCTGAAGTTGACAGCTCTGCTCCTGTGGCATTATTGATCTTTACTCAGTGGAATGACTTCCTATAGTCATCTACAGATCGAATACAGATAGGCTTCAACTTTGCAGTTAGGAGCACTAAGATGGGTTCATCGTGGAGTGGAGCATGAAGGTTGTTCAGGAACATGGACACTTCCTGCCTTTTCACTTTCTGGCATACAGGACTTTTCTGAGCAGCAAGAAAGGAAAGCCGATGAGAAGTAGAACACTCAGAGAAAACAGTGAGAATAACCCAAGAAAGGTACCCAGGAGCCAACGGGGCAATGAGACTCACGATGGCTTTGCTGATACACTACTGCAGTCAGAAGTTTCATTTTGAATGCATTAAAAAAAAAAACCCTCAAAATATTATGTTCTCTAGGCTTCTCTTTTTGATAATGGGTCACAAAACCTTAATTATGAAACTTTTTGACTTACAGGGAAAGTGGAAAACCAGACATGATGTTCAGTTGTACATCCTTATGGGTCATGGATTTGTCTTTGACTCGTTGCTTGGATTTAATTTCCGTGATTATCTTTGATTGTAGTATTCTCATTTGGTGCTACTTTTCCCTGTGTTTCCTATATAATTAGTAAGGAGCATCAACAAAGCATAAAAGAAAAATGAATTGTCAGATGTAGTGTCACAAGCCTTTAGCGAGTAGCAACACTCAGGAGGCAGGGTTCCAGGCCAACCAAGGTCTATGTAGCCAAGCACACAGTGCGACCCTGTCTCAAGAAGAAAATAATATAATAATAATAATAATAATAATAATAATAATAATAATAATAATAATAATGAGAAGCAGAAATGAGCTGTTTTCATCATGCACTTCTCGGGTGTCCTTCTCTCCTCAGTAACATCACGCAGCCATGTGGCGGGGGACAGGGCTGTGATGGAGTCTTTGCCCTCAGAAAAAGCAGTCTAGCTTGAAAGAGCAACAGTAATTATGATAAATCCCAGACATTGCTGGGCAGCCTGTGATAACCGCCTGCCTACAGAATGCACTATAGTAGCTTTTCAAAATGTTATTCAGGAAGCTCCTGCTGTCCTGGGAAATAATTAGTATACATTCCTCAAGAAACAGAGTACATGTTCAAGTAAATTTGAGAAATATTATGTCCAATAATTGATTTTTCTTCTCCAACTCTGGAGGTTCTCAAAGTTTATATGAACACCAAAGGCCCAGAGAATTCAGGGCACAAGCAAATCCACTGAGTTGTTAAGTCGTTTGCACTGTCCACTTCTGGCCCCCGCCTTTTTCTCTCACTGAATTACAGTGCTATGAGACAGGACACCTACTGCATTCTCGTGTCTAGGACTCTCTACACGAAGGTCAGGGCTGCTGTGGACCAGATTCCTGCCTGGAGCAGGGGTGGGCCGCATGGAGGAGGTCTGGCTTGGGCTGCAGTTTGAAAACAAGAACTTGAATGAACAGAATCAGAAGATGAGAGTCCTGGATTTCATTAGCAAGGAAGTCACGGCAAGATGGAGACCCCATGTTTGGCATGGACCCTACTAGCAGTGGTGATTGTGTGTGTTTTTCTATCACTTATTAATGTAAAATTGGCTGGTTATCTAACAAACCAATTTTAAAATAATTTAATAAACACTAAAAAGTTGTTTTAAAAGTAACTAGAAAATGCATACAGAAAGAAATCAAAGTTCTTTTCTGTATTCCTGTCACTTTGCATGATAGCACAGACATTTTTCCAGATGAGTTCATGACTTCATTCCTTGAGTGAATACAATATCCCTTGTTCACATGGCAAATATTAAGCAGACCTGTTCCATGCTGTTGGGATGAAGTAATGAACAGGACAGTACTCTCATCCTCCTGAAGATCACATCCTAGTTCCGAGTGTTATAAGAACTAGGAAATATAAAAATAAACAAAGCAATAGCAAAGGGCACAGATTGTACTAGAGTTCACTGCCCTGTAGAGAATTAAACGTCAGGGATTCCACAAGCAAAAAGAGAGGAATGGCTTATTTGGATTGTGCGTTGGCATGTGACTGGTTTACAAATCTTGACTATTGAGCAATCTCTAGAGAACATTCTTCAAAACGTAACTTCATCTGCCTATCCCATTAAGTCTGCAGGAGACGGTCCTAAGTATGGGGCTGTTTCTCAGCTTTCTTCACTGCTGAATTTCTCAATTTTGATGCTTACTGGCCTCTTACCAAGGCCTTTCCTTTCACCGTGCTGACTTTTGACAGCCTAAGGCCCAGCCAGTCTGGAATCAGGTTTCATGACCTGTAACACATCGTAATTCAGACAAGGCTCCAGGCAAGGCTCAATGGGTTAATGACTTTGGGAACCACTGGTTCCAGACATGGTCTTCAGGGCCGCACTGTGGTTTGACAGATAGATCCAGAAACAACATGTCCAGGATGACACCATCACTTAGAAGTAGAACGTGGGCTCATGTCTCTTGCCTCCTGCTCCAGCATCCTCATCACCGCCAAGTACCAAGGACCCATTTCCTATGGGTTGATAACAGTAGAGAAAGATGATGCCAAACACCAAGACTAGGAAGCTAAAGTGGTGATTCTTTACTTTAGCTGCACTCTAAAAATCAGAGGAGCTTTTAAAAGTTTCAAAGCTCAGTCCAGAAAACCGGAATGTCTCAAGATAGAACCTGGCATCCATGTGTTCCCATGTGCAGCCAGGGCTGAGTCCACTGGGTCAGATGTAGTTGTTGGGTTTTTTACTCTTTGCTCTTTGGAGGCCCATCATCCAGCTCCCAAATAAATACACACATGGAGATTTATTCTTACTCATAAATGTCCGGCCTTAGCTTGGCTTGTTTCTAGCCAGCTTTTCTTAAATTATCCTATCTATCTGTTGACTGTAGGCTTTACCTTTCTATTTACTTTTCTTTACCTATTACACTGTGGCTTGATGTGTAGCTGGGTGGCTGGAGTCCTCCTCTCCTTCATCTTCTTCCCAAATTTCTCTTCCTGTTCATTCTCTCTGTCTGCCAATCCCACCTGTCCTTCCTCTTGCCTGGCTATTGGCCGTTCAGCTCTTTATTAGACCAACCAGGTGTTTAGACAGGCAAATTAATACAATTCCACAGAGTCAAGCAAATGCAGCATAAAAGAATGCAGTGCATCTTTGCATTGTTAAACAGATGTTCCACAGCATAAACAAATGTAACACATTTTCAACTAATCTTCCACAGCGGTCAGAGACATTTCCCTTTTCCTCCCTAGGCGTTTAATCTCAGCCCAGCTGATCCAGACGGCAAATCAGACCCCTACATTGTCCTCAGACTTGGCAAAACAGAAATCAAAGACCGGGACAAATACATCCCCAAACAACTAAATCCAGTGTTTGGAAGGTCAGTGGCCATCCCACCTGGGTAGTATTGTCTTTTCTGCATTGGTTGCTGCTGTTCCCTGGAGGGCTGGTGGAAATGATATGGATGTGGAGGGGTGTCTTAAAAGAAGATTAAATATTGATTTGTGCTCTTGATAACAGCCAAACCAAATGTCTACAAAGTGTAGACAATTTTCCTATTTGGGATTTAGGATGTAGTGATCTTCAGACACATAGTTTTGTAGCAGCTATTTCTTAGATCTTACACTTAAAAGTACGTTGAAGGGTCATGAATACCACCTTCTGGTTCTGTACAGAGAGCTTTCTTCTCAAATCAAGACATCTAAGATCCAAAGAGGTTAAGAGATACATTCAAATTCACTCAACTCAGAATTAGAGGGGACTGAGCCAGATGGCTGATTCTTTGGTCTCCTACTAGAGAGAGTTTTTCTACCATATCATTTGCCAACCACTTGTAGTGACTCCTTAGGTCCAAAAGCTGAAATGACATCCCTAGTTGTGTCTTATTTTCCTACAAATTGTTAAAATACATTCTATGTGTGGGTGTGCAGTAGAACCAGACACAGGAATTTTCTGGTACAGGGCAACAAGTTTTTAAGAGATTTATTTATTTTATTCATGTGTGCTTGTGTTTCACTTGCATGTATGTATGTGAACTACATGTGTACAGTGTCTGTGGTATCAGATGCCCTAGAATTGGACTTATGGATGATTATAAGCTACCATGTAGGTGATGGGAACCAAACCCAGGTCCTCTGAAAGAGCAAGTGTTTTTAACCACTGAGCCATCACTCCACACTCCAGCCACACCCCATGGACCTTATAATGGCATAGCATACGTGTTTTCTGCTTGAGTTTATGCCCTGACTACCACTGGCCTTGGAACTGAAACCTGAGCTTCACTGTCATGTGCACTCTGTAACCCCAGGAAGCTAACTTTGCCTCTCTTGGAGCTTCCCTCAGCTCTACAGCAGTAGTGATACCCGACTCTAGCTAGACTCCCTTGGAGAATGTAACATCTATAGCACAGCCGGTGCTCAATACACGTCTGCCTCCTCCCTCCACTCCCCTTGGTTACTTTGGCAGCATCTTAAATACGTTTAAGAACGAAGAGGATGGGATGAAATCTCCACCTGACTCCTGTAAACCCATGTATGCATCTGTATTCGCTTTGGACCCCATAGCATTTGATCAGCATCAGCTTCTTAGATTTTATTGCTGCTGAGGAAATGAGGCAATAAACGGCCTAGCCTGTCTGTATTAATGGAAATGATTAAAATGACAGTGCCAGGGAAGTGTGCCCGTGTTTCTCTGACCCGGAGATGACCTTTACTATGATCTGCCACTACGGCTACATTTTTGCCATGAGTTTCACGGATGTGAATTAGACTTGCTTCATCAGCATTATTGTATGGCTCTGGGAAGTAGGAGGCTAGTGTTTCATTCCCACCTAGATAGAGCTTCCCAGGGCTTCTTTCGTAGCCTCTCTAGGTGTAGATAGTTATTGGGAAGCAGCTTTTCCAGAACACACATTCCTGACTAAAGTCTACTGTGTTCCAGGAGGCTGTGTGCCTAACCTGAGGTTTAGGGAACTCCCTCGTGAGGATGACACTTGCTAGGGTGTTCATGAAGATGTCACAGCCCCTTCTGCTAACACCCTGGCTCCTGGAGCTGCCTCCCTTTCTCCTTTATAGGTTTACTCACTAGAAGGTCTTTCTACTAGAAGGTCAGATCTGTTTGTGCGTGAACTCATGTAGGCCTGGCACACACTAAGTGCTGAATACACATTTTATTGTAGAACAATGAACGGGACTGCAGGACATCTCTGCTTTGAACCACTAAACCTCTGCACACTTTAACTGTCTCAACATTTGCTCGCAATGGCCTGATGTAAGCCTAGAAGTTCCCAGGGAAACTAGGAATCCGATCTCAGTTTGGTGGTTTTGCAAACTCCAATAAATTCAGGCAAGGCTAAACTATGACTGCAGCTTGATGAGAAGGGCCAGAGCCATCACGTCCTCTGTCACTGTTGCCAGGGTCAGCTGAAGACCTTATATTATGTCCTTTGTTAATGGCTACCATGGTGATAGCAAGCTCAGTGACGGATATGGGGTGCTTCTTGCTTCTGCTGTAACTCCAAAACAGCCATTACAACCCAGAAGCTAGGATTTAAAGTCATGCTTAACAGGTGAAGAGCACCTGGATTTTATTCCTGTGCAAACCCGCCTGGGCCTTTTAGAGCCTCTCCATCAATTAATTAAAATGTCTAGTGCTTTAAATTGTCTGTTTTTCTCATGGCAGTGCTGGGGGGGGGGTTGTCTCCTGAATGGGTTGCAATCTTTGCCACACTAGACTTAGGATACCATCACATATTCCAGGAAGGATTGCTTTATGAATCTTCACTTACATTCTCTAGATTTTTATTTTCTTATCTATAAAATAGTAGTATTGGATGTATATTTATGACATGCTTTACAGTTTAAAAATATATAGTCCCAGTGCAAGCTCCAGTGTCACAGAAATCAGAGAAAGGTCTTATGTTCTCAGGGTGCTTAGTCCTGTGGAGACAGCCTTCGATGCTTTGCTCACATCAGCAAGGTTTTCTTTTTGAAAACTCCAGCTGGTGTTCCTCAATAAAGAAATGATAATATTCTTTCTGGGTCTGAGCTGAAAACCTGGAAGTGACTGTGTGTTTTATATGATCAACTTCGCATCTAACCATCTTACTATGTTATAAAGATACCCTTCTGTTCTCATTTTCATACAAATAGGGTGAAAGAGATTAAGTAACATCCCCAATGTTTAATAATCAGAAAGTTCAGGTCCAAAATTTGATTGAAAATCAGAGTTCCCATTAAGCAACTCTAAGATATGGCGTGTGAAAAGGCTGATCGTTGTCTATCAAAATTTGACAAAGGAATCAGAAGTTGGTTGTACCTGGATAATGAACTACACACATTCCAGTCAGTGCTGATCCAGTCAGGGCATCCACCCAGATAGGAAGCTAACTGAAAAGCAGCTGATAAAGCTCCATAGTACCGAACACTACTGACTACCAGCCCTCTGCTTGGACTCAGGTCTTTTGAGATTCAGGCTACTTTTCCAAAGGAGTCTCTGCTCTCCATCCTGATCTATGACCATGACATGATTGGGTCAGATGACCTCATTGGGGAGACCAAGATCGACTTGGAGAACCGTTTCTACAGCAAACACAGAGCCATCTGCGGTTTGCAGAGCCAATATGAGATGTAAGTTCTTTCTCCATGGAGACCCTGTTGGTGTCCCAGGGCCACAGTCTCGTGGGGATCTGGACTGTATGTGTGTGTTTTCTATTTCTAGGAAGGCAGACCATATCAGCAGAGCTGGGTTGGGGAGCCTATTGCATGGTTTGAGGAACAGTGGGCTGGGGAAGCAGCTCTGATTTAAAACCCAGGGCAAGTTATTCAAGAGTGAAGAGCCAGGCTGTGCTGTGCTTGTGTATTCACCTGTTTCTGGTGATGCTAGATGAACAATGGTTAATACGGTGCAAACATCTGTGTCTCAGCATTTGATAAACAATGGCTGTATGTTCTTAGAACCTTCCATTTTGTGAGCTCTGTGTGGAATCTGATCAGTTGCTCCAGAATTCACTGGGGCTTTATTACCCCCACTTGGTAAGTGAAGGAAGAGTAGATCCAACATTCTTTACAAAGATTTGCAATTCAACTTTATTTTTAAATGTAGGCTACCAGCTTGATTCTCTTTTAAAGTATATTGAATCTTAATTACATATATATTTTTAAAAATCTTATAAATTACAGCTAGGAAAACATAGACATTTATTGTAGCTCCATTCGGTAATTCAAAAAATTGTTTTTCTAAATGGGAAATGGAAACTAATTTACATAGGCTGATAATATAAATAAAATAATTTGCTCAAATAGCTATTTTGCATAATTGATAAAAATTAAATGTTTATGTAAATTTTCTTGCTTATTTTCTTTTAATATTTTAACACACTACTTACTTCTGAACTTGGATTACACTTTCCATGCTTTATAATTTGTTTATTGTTCTTACCTTGTAGCTTAAGTATTTTATAGCTGACATTTAATATTGTTTAAGTCTTTTTTTGCTTTATTGGGCCTATAGAGTATTCCACCATATGAATGTGTTCTAAAGTGGTAAATGTACCATTTTATATCAAAAGCCAATTGACTTTTGGTCTGTAGGGCATGTGACAGTGGTAGTACCCACTGTGGTAGGCCAGACGCAGAGGATGAGTAGGAACCATGATCCACTCCATCCTGTCATCTACTCCTCCAAGTTACCTATTTCTTAAAGGATGGAAGGGTTGAGGAAACCTAGACGATCCCAGATCTAATCTAAACACTGATTAGAAAAAGAACATGTCAGCACCTTCTGCCTGAGACTTGAGTCTATAAGATGAACTATGGGAGGGAAGGAGAGAAGGGAGGGGACAATGAGGTAAGAAGCTGGCCTGTCCTCTTAAGTAGCACACAGATGACCAAACACAGGCTAGACTTGCCTGGACCCCACAGCAGCAGAAACTTAGACTGGCCCAAGCTAATAGAACTGGGAAATGGGAATGGAGCACACCAGGGTCTTCATTCAAGGTGATGGCAGCTTTTTGTACTGAGCAGGAGAGACTGCATGTTACTGTGAATATATCCAACATCACTGAATGGGTCAACTCCAAAATGATGAATTTTGTAATACGAATTTCACTTCCATGTTTTTTTAAATTTTATTTTAAAAAGAGTTAACACTTTTCAAAAACTCAAAATTTTCTGCAAACCCTCTTTAGATCTTACATGCAATCTGTCCATGTGCAAAGGCACTTGACTTGCAGGCTAGAAAAAGGAGAAAGGAAAGCACGCCCAAAGCACTACTCAGGTGTGGAGACCAGTGAGTGGGTGTAAAGGGGACTGCATACATCACACTTGAGCTGGGCCTTTAGTGGGGATCTCAGAGAACGGGCGTTTGCCTAGAGGGCAGCCAGCCTCACTTTATCTATCCTTCCTTTGATTCCCAGAGAAGGGTACAATGCCTGGAGGGACACGTCCAAGCCCACGGAAATCCTAAGCAAACTCTGTAAAGACAACAAGCTGGACGGGCCGCACTTTCATCCCGGGAAGATACAGATCGGAAATAAGGTCTTCTCTGGAAAAACAGTCTTTGCCGAGGAAGACTCTGGTAATTCCCAGCACAGTGTTCTGCCGATGCAGCTGTTCCTTTTTTAAAAAGCTGGCTCCAGTGGTGTTTGAGGCTTGGGGACATTGAGTCATCTGATTACAAAGCAATCGTGCTCCCAGAAGAAAAGACAGAAAATCAAGTAGGCTGATGGACAAGCACTCACACTCAGAAAGTTCTGCTGACTATGCCTCACGTGGCTGTGAATTAAGAATTTGCAAATGTGCAAAGTAAGCGATAGCTTAAGTGAATATCATCTAGTGCAGAACACTAGGTACAACCCACTGTCCGCAGTGCTTACCAAACTGTCTCATTTTAGTACTAAAAGAGGGATAATTCTCCATCTGTATCACCGGACACACCCTGGAGATCACAAAGATGCTGCCACACACTTGGATGAGGGTAAAAGGCATTTTTAAAGACACAGCACAATTCTGGTATAAATTTTCCATGCTTCTGCTCCAGTCAAAGTAAGGGAAGTGGCTGTTACACACTATTGACTTCTGCCATTTTTAGTTCTTTCTGCTTATTTTGGACCCAAGAACATACTGAAGGCCTCACATGCAGAATTATTGCTATTTAGACAGTATATTGGTGACATGTTGATGTGAATTTCTATTTAAAAAAATTATTCTTCACAATATACTCTTACAGTAATGTAATTATTTGCTTAAAAGTCTACATTTTATTAAACAGTGATTAAACAGTTAGCATTTTGCCCACTAAAAATCTGAATTATGTTCACGAGGTCAGTTCCCAAGTGATTAAACTCTAAGATGATTATTTTATTCATTGTTTTTCTAACTCTATCAGCTCTTATCTATATAATTATTGCCACCAGGAGATTATTTCTATGGTCCCTTTCTATAAAGTCGAGTTTGATTATCTTATACCAAATCTTTACCATTATAAGCTTTGTCCAAAAAACCTTTATTCTTTTGATGATTTTGTCTTGCTTTGTGATATTCTTTTCACAGCTGTTTTTATTATTGTTTTTGTTTTTATTTTTTAAAACATGAATCACCTCCTTTGGTGGAATAAAGTATAGTCGATTATAGTTGGAAGATCCCAGGAAAAGTAAAGATGTCCTAAAATACCTTGTGCCACTACCTTATTTAAGGCCATCACCCTGGCTTCTAAGCCTTCTTAACATGGTGTTGGCAAACAGATCCTTTTTAGTGTCCAGCATCCATCTTTTCTGATCTGTGGGATCTCTAGGAATCTAGGGCTCTGTGTGTGTGTGTGTGTGTGTGTGTGTGTGTGTGTGTGTGTGTGTGTGTGTGTGTGTCTGTGTCTGTGTGTCTGTGTGTGTCTGTGTGTGTGTCTGTGTCTGTGTCTATGTGTGTATGTGTGTCTGTGTGTGTCTGTGTGTCCCTATGTGTGTATGTGTGTGCACATGTGTGTCTGTGTGTCTCTATGTGTGTATGTGTGTGCACATGTGTGTCTGTGTGCCTCTGTGTGTCTATGTATGTGTGTGTGTGTGCACATGTGTGTCTGTGTGTGATTGCTATCTCTGTCTTCTCATCAATTGACTCATCTCCGATCTGTCTCTACAGTGAGTCTCTCTCACACCATGATAACTCCAGCTCTTCCTGTTTTCTATTTCCGTTTGTTTGTACTCCTAGAATCTTTAGGATTGATCATTACAGGAAGAACTTAGCAAGGTCTCCACAGCCCTCACTCTTTGGAGAAACAACATCTAACAAGCCTCTTGCCTTATCTTTCCTCCCTGCAGAGGAGATGGTGGAGTCTTATGAACACTTGGCCCTCAAGGTGTTACACTCTTGGGAGGACATCCCTGAGGTCGGGTGTAGGCTGGTTCCTGAGCACATAGAAACACGGCCATTGTACCACAAGGACAAACCAGGAATGGAGCAGGTAGTGTTGGCAGAATTATTAAGGCCAGAGCTTCGGTTTAGGGTTGGCCACTCATTCTCAGAGGACAAATCAAAATCACAGTCAGTGAAAAACAAAGCAAGATTGATTAAATGTGTTACACTGATAAAAAGGGGTTGATTGAACCATCAAATCTATATCTTAAGGACCCTGGCATGACATTTAGGTTTAATAGAGTTCATGAGGTCTGTATTCTTAACTGGGCAATACTGTCTTTGTTTTGTTTTGATTTGATTTGATTTGATTTTATAATTTGAATTATCAAAGTCCTTTGCAAGAATTTTGACATTTGAGAAACTTTGAAACTTAACTGGTATGTAAGAATCCAAGAGACAGTATTCATTGAGTGTAGAGTACCATGTCCGCTGCATTGTAGAGGCTCAGTAAAGGTTTTCTTGCCTTTCCTTGGTTCTTAACTTATGCATTAGTAAATTCTTAATAAAAATGTAAGCTATTCTAGGCATGGTAGTACATGCCTGTAATTCTAGAGTTTGGGAGGTAGAAGTCCCTGTATGGGGAGTTCAAGGCCAGCTTTAAATACATAATGTGTTCAAAACCAGCCTAGGCTATAAGAGAGTCTGACTCAAAGAAGAAAGGGGGGGTGGGGAAGAAGGAAGGAGGGGAGGTAAAGTCTCTACCAACCTTACCAAATAGGCCACATGACTATAAAGACACCAAATCATATCTAGCATCCCTTTCTTTTAAAGAATGTTTTAGAACAATGAATTGTCAATTTTCATGGCCTACCTTTTCTCAAAGCTTCTTTTGTTAACAAGGGCCGTCTACAGATGTGGGTAGACATGTTTCCCAAAGATACACCTCAGCTTAGACCTCCTGTTGACATTTCACCAAGGAAACCCAAAGGGTAAGTCTGCCCGTCCTGAGGGGAAGGGACGATGGTCCTAGAATACAAGGTTATAGGGTTTGAGATGGGAGGCATTTACCTTTGTACCTGGTCAGTGACAGTAGTGCATGGGTTATAATGATGAAGATGGCTGAGGTAGTGGCTTCCAAGTTTCAAGTTCTTCATCTGGACAATGCTGGTCCATAGGAGGAGAAGCTACTCTGCCCCACCCATACCCTGACGAATCTGAGATGTCCAGCTGAGCTACATGGTTCTGATAGACCAACCTCCAGTGCTTACAGACTCAAGGCTTACAGACTAAGTGCAATGCCTTTTGGTCCCATTTCAAGGTTGTTTACCTAACACTGCATTTCCTTCATCTCAGATATGAGCTGAGGGTGACCATCTGGAATACTGAAGATGTCATTTTAGAAGATGAAAATATCTTCACAGGTCAAAAGTCAAGTGATATTTATGTCAAAGGGTAAGGTTCCCCACAAACTCCATTCTTCTTTCTGCGTCTCTCCACTCTCTAGTCAAACTGTGCCTCCTGGGAACTGCTACCCACAATTCCACAGGGGAGCCTGTCCTGTTTCGAGTTATATAAGGTCATTTTCTGTGTGATAACTTTGTCTTGTTCATATATCTTGATAATAATTATTTTATGAAAACATTTCAGTGAGTAAATTTTACATAACTGTCTTTCAGTTAAATGTTGGATGACAAACCTTTACGTGTCCTCAAAAGTACATCTGCTTTCCAGCTGAACCAGGAAGGGCAACAGGGGTGTTGGGAAGAATCTAGATGAATAGATTCCCTGAGGTGAAGCATTCAATATCTCTCTTACAGCTTTCATTTAGGCCCCAGTCAGGGAGCAGATGAGGGCAGAGAGAAGCAGATTTAAACTCGTCACTACCTCGTGGTGACAGTCCTCTGGCATTCTTAAGCAAGAAGCACTTGGTGCTCTAAATACACTTGCAAGTCAAAGCCCAGTGGTTCAAAATTCTCATTTTTTTTTTACATAATGAGAATAAAAGAATGAATTATGACAAAGGAGAAATCAAAGTAGCAGAATAACATTGAAGAACAGAATTAAAATTGTCTGAAATTGCTTTCCAGTTATATTCAGGAAAGATTAATATGTTCTGCAAAATGCTTTTTTTAAAAAAAAAAAAATCATGGTTCACAATATGGAAGGCTTCTGGAAGAGTTCAGAAACTTCCAAGTCCTATTCATTAAGATGTACAGAAAGATGCTCGTGTACGCTGACTCTTCTGGCTCCCCTCCCAGCACTGCACTAACTCGGGTCTCCTATTATGAACTCCAAGGGTTCTGCCTGGGTTTGTGGGGACCTACAACATGACAATCTGTTCCCTCCTTTTGTAGCCATGTTCTTCGCTAACCTCACAGCAGGGTATCCTTTCTGTTTCCCCACCCCACCCCCACCCCCTGCACACACACTTCTCAGTGTTTATAAGCTCCAGTTCCTCATTCTGGTAGTTAGGAGTTCAGGGAACTGCCCTAGGTCCCCTCTTACCCACTATTTTATCTTGTTGCTATTTTCTTCTTTTCCTTAGCTAAACCCCAGATGGTGCCACTCCTCTGTGAAGAGAAGGGTTTTCATCCTCCCTGGGGAGAAGGGATGGACGCTTTCAGAAAGCAGGTGCTTTGGGACCTGAAGAAACAGCTCAGCAGTTAGGAGCACATAGGCTCTTCCAGAGGACCTGAGTTCAGTTCCCAGTGCAGACTTCAGGCAGCTCAGAGGAATCTGTAACTTCAACTCCAGGGAATTTAACACCTCTGGCCTCTTTGGACACTGACACACACACACACACACACACACACACACACACACACACACAGAGAGAGAGAGAGAGAGAGAGAGAGAGAGAGAGAGAGAGAGAGAGAGAGAGAGAAATAATGAAAATAACTCTTTTAAAAGAGAAAACAAATTGTCTGAATTCTCAATTCATTTGACTAAAAAGTTGTTTTCTGAATTAGTTAACCATGGATGAAGTACTAGGGGAACATATTACCTGTAGCTTACATTAGTCTTCTATTAAGTCCTCAAGACTTATTAGAAGTGTCCTGTAATTCCTCAGAATAAGCCCTGTGAACCAGGAGTCAAAAATCAGCTTTTTCCAGATAAAGAGGTCAGGTAACTGACTTGTGGCTGCCTGGTGAGTAGGTGGAGCCAGGACTTGAAAAGCAGCCCATCTACTTCTCCCACACAAATACTCTGGAAGAGTAATATATGCTCTTAACTCCTACATCATACCGCAGTGATCCAAATGTGCTGCACGGTCAGGACCCGGAGCCAGAGGAGAGTCCCAGCCATGACATCAGGTCTGACCACCCGATTTTAGAGGCTTCAATACTCTGGAGTGGAGATGACAACCCTTACAAAGAGATCTCCCAGCATCACCAGGGCCCCAACTACGCTTCTCTTCCCATTTTCTTTTAAATCTTAATTGCACAGGGCTTCTGATCTATAAACTGTCAAAGACACTTACACAGCCTGCTTGAGGATGTCTTCTTTTTGATCTGTATTTTTTCTTGATTTCTCATTCAAATGGAAACTTCCATTTGAATCCGGTGACAGATAATGTGAAGCTGTGGCTCAGGCAACGTAAGCTGGCTCCGTCCCTTGCGATTCTGCGGGTGCCTGAATCTGGCTGTTTCAGTTTCCTTATCTTTACGCAGATGGATCAAAGGTTTAGAGGATGACAAGCAGGAGACCGACGTGCACTACAACTCCCTGACTGGGGAAGGGAACTTCAATTGGCGTTTCCTGTTCCCGTTCCAGTACTTGCCTGCTGAAAAGCAAATGGTCATCACCAAACGGGAGAACATCTTTTCCCTAGAGAAGATGGAGTGTAAGGCTCCAGCTGTGTTGGTACTGCAGGTCTGGGATTTTGAAAGACTGTCCTCAGATGACTTCCTGGGTAAGCCAGCGACCTTCTCAAGCCATGTCATCCCAGCTTTTGGAGAGCTGAGTGTGATTTTGTTATGAGCACAATAATTTTAGTGCTATTTGTGATTACAAAAAAAAAATATTATCAACAGCCCAACCAGCCATTACTAGGAAACTGGCAAAATTGTAGTCTGTGCATATGATAGGCTCCTAACACATTCAGGCAAGTTGGTGTTTGGCACTATGCTTGACATTGAGAAACAGTTAAATGTTGAGTTCATTACTGATCTGTTATGATCAACCAGAGGGGCTGAGGAGGTAGGTGCTTAGCAGTCAAGGGTACATGCTACTCTTGCAGAAGAGCCTGGGTTTGGTTTCCAGCACCCACATCAGGAGGACTGGATGACCTACATGCTGTATGGGCACCTGCATGACTGTAGTACACATACATAATTCAGGCCCACACACAAACATGTAAAATAAAATAATAGAATAAATCTTCATGAAAAAGAACCTACCACAACTCCTCACACATGGGAGCACTTGCTAAATAAACCCTGTGACCATGAAAATACTGAGATATTAATAGCTTGGAAAAGTTGGAGGAGATTCATGGAGTGGAGAAAAAAATCCCATTTCTTTAAGATACATGTTTATATCTATAGGAGGGGCAGAGAGGCTGGGGCTATGCACTACTATACAGAGCCTTGACCAGTTTAATGAGACTGAATAATAGAATCTATCTATCTATCTATCTATCTATCTATCTATCTATCTATCTATTCATCTGTCTATTTATCTGTGTGCATGTATGTGTTTTATTCCATGCTCCAAAGTGTGTACATGCTCCAAAGTTTCACCTTTAACAAATATTAATTTATAATAACAAAGTTGTCAAAATGAGACACACAACTCATTTTTGACAATCTTACCCTGAAGCAACATTGCCCTGACCTGGAAGGCCCTCTTCCATCCTAGAGGGTAGATGCAGAGGCAGAAGGACATTTGTCTGTGACTGGCAAGATGATGTCTGGGAGATACAGGGAGATCAGTACTGAAGCATGACAAACCCGAGGCCCACCATCCCATGTAGAGCTGAGGAGATACCCTGTCGTATCAGTGTTCCAAACTGAAACCTGAAACTTCATAAAGCACTCTGCCCTGCTTCCCACCTGCTACGTTGGTGTTAATTCTCAATGGCACCATATGTCTCCATCCCATTAATGCCTATTCATACAGCTAGCACATCTCACATGCAATGTAATACTGACCGAGTAGCTGGCCAGTGAGTAGAGGCCGTGCTCAACCACAGTGACAGAAAAACCCTTCATAACTATCGGGGCATCTCTTCACAGGCTCGCTGGAAATGAATCTTAACAGCTTCCCTCGGGCAGCCAAATCTGCAAAAGCCTGCGATCTGTCCAAGTTTGAAAATGCAAGTGAAGAGAACAAGATCTCCATATTCCAGCAAAAGCGCGTGCGTGGCTGGTGGCCTTTTGCAAAAAGCAAAGAGCTCACAGTAAGTGACAGGTGTAGGAGGTGGGCTGCCTGGCCATCGGGGGACATCATGCTCTCTCCGTGAGTCATTTTGTAAGCTTCAAGCTAAGTGCTTTGAAGCAGCTTTTTAGAGCCCCTGAAGCAAAGGTCCTTCCAAGAAATTAGACTTTCTAAAGCCTTATAAATGCATCAATAATCCTTTCCTATTTCAGCCTATTTGATTTATAAGCTCTCTCCATTGGAGTGATATTCCCTATTTTACCTGAACTCATGCCCTTGGCATTAATTTTTAAACATTCCTTGAAATCATGCATAAAATCAGGGCTAATGCACAAGTTAAGTGTAACTTCCTCATTCCTTAACCTCCAAACGTGGGACCTAATTTTAACGCCAGCCCATCCTTTTGCAACTTTCTGAAGAGGGTAATAAGCTGGTAGGGACGTTTTCTCTTTCTTCTGCCTTGCCAGTTTGGTCTATATTGGTCTATACTGGACCACCTGTGACTGGAGTTTCTGATCTTTTAAAGCTATTGGGCAGGATGTTCTTCTTTTTCACGTTCTTTGAGCCCCGTCGCCGCCCATTGCTCCTCTGTAAGGGACGGAGGGCTTGTGTAAGTACGTGGCCAAGTAACTGTGTAAGGAAGTAGGTTGTATAAAGGTACTGAGGTAAGAGGCGGGACTCTCTCCTGCCTAAGAGGCCAGGTAGCCATGGACGCTGCAGGTCTGATGCCCTGGTGTTGACGTTTACGGTCTTCTCTCTGCCATTCTTAATTTATCCCTGTGGCCTGATGATATGGGTGGGGAAATTGAGATACCAGCCACCCTTGGTCTTCTAGGTCCCCCCTGGAAGACTTACTGAGAGCTAGCTGCACTATAAGTCTATGCTGGTCTGGGCTCAGGGCACAGGAGTTAAGACTATGGCTTGAGAGGATCAGTCCCACAAAGAGTCTAAGGAGGGGAAGGCAGAGGCGGAGGAAGAAAATGAGAAAACGGGCTGACACAGAAACCAAGAGGGGAAATCCGGTAAGAAGGACCGCTGGGATTTTCCTTGTTTCATACTGTTCCCCTGATGTGTTAAAACACCGTGACTGAAAGATACTATAGAAGGAAGGGTTTAGTTTTGGCTTACGGTCACAGAGGTTTAGGGATCAACCATGGTGGGGTAGGCATGGCTGCTGGAGCAGGACGCCAAGGGATCACACCTTCAACCACAAACATGAATCAGAGTGCCCTGGAAGTGAGGCAAGGCTATACACTCTCAAAGCCCACCCCTGGCAACTTACTTTCTAGCAAGGCTGTGCCACCTCCAGAAACAGCGCCACCACCTGGAGACCAAGTGCTCAAACGCCAGAGCCTAGAGGGAACAGGTCTCATTCAAAACCACCACAGTACCACAGAAAGAATATTGCTTTACAAACCTAAATGCATCCTCTCTAGTCAGGACCTTGCACCTGGTGTTTAAGATAAAGCACTGAGTCTCTCTGAGCCCTGTTAAGGAAATTTAATGTATATAAGAAAGCTATTAAAGGAAAGACCTTTATTCAGTATATGAGGAGGTCCAGCATCCTGCACTTCTAACTGCAAGATCCAGGTGAGGCTGTTCTTATGTATTCCTGCCAGCCTTAAGTCAGGAAGTGTCATGCCCTGAAGAGGTGGCAATGATCTATGAAGCCTTTGCCTGCTACATTATTTAGATGTGCCCATTGGATTTAGCAGCAGAGAGGGCGCAAGCAATCTTTAAAAACATGGAATTGTGAAAGTTTATGAGTGTTAGTTATAATGGCCTATAAGTGGAAACACCCTGACATCCGTCAGCTAACGAGTGAATAAGTAAAGAATGATGCACATAAACAATGGAAAATTATTACCCAGCCATGGGGAAAAGTAATGAACCCAGACAGATCTTGAAAACATTGTGGTGAGGGAAAGAAGCCAGGAACAGAGACTGCACAATATCAGAATCTATCTATATAAAGTGTACAGATTAGGCAATCCACCAAAATACCCCGGTGGTTGATAAAGGCTGGAGGGGAAAAAATGGCTCATTGGGCGCAAGCAGTAGAGGTTCAAGGCTGACTCTTGTGCAGAGCCTGGCTCCATTATTAATCCTGATCCCGGGCAACTTCATCCCTCAGTGTCCTTACCTGCAAAAACAGGAAATGAACGTGACTGCCTCATGAGGACATTGTGACATTGAAAGGGCACAGAATCTGTGTCTGGAATATTGTAAATATTCCATGCGTGCAGCATGTGTGTGTCCTGGCATGGTAATAAATGTTTTCACCATTCCTCACTTCTGCCTCCTTCTGCCATCCTAAAGAGCAAAATGTGAGTCCATAAACAATGATAGCCACTCCTAATGAATCAAGAAAATAGAGGGGGAAATAGAGCCTTCCTCATTATGTTTTAAAGCATTTATAAAGAATACTTCTGGTGAATTAACCAAGATAATAGACTCTGGCAATCTGCCATCAAGGCTATTTATTAAGTTTAGGAGCTATTTATTAAATGTGGCTCATTTCTGTTTACTTCAAGGTTTCTTCTTTTGAGGACAGATCACCTAGCGTCTCTGCTATTCATTTGATCTCAGTAGTTACAGGGACTGTCCTCCAGATGGGGCTTTCCTAGGGCTATCTCTAACTGTTGAGTAGGAAGCAGACTCCAGTTTCAAGGAGCTTTCTGTCTTGGGAATACAAAGTAGAAAAGCTTCTAGCCTCCCACTGACATGGTGGAGTGTGTTCTGTCTGTGACAATGACAAGTTTTGCTGACAGCAGTTGGCTGTGCCAGAGAGATCGTGTAGGTCTGAAAACACAATCTGACACCTGTGGAGTCACAGTACTCTGACAGCCTGAGTTCCAGCCTCTGAAAACCAAACCACAGAGACCAGCCTCAAATGGTCATATCTGATCAAGGGTACAAACTCTGAGACCAACCACAGAGCTACCCTGCTTCTTCTTCCCAAGCCAGCAGGTTCTAACCACAGACTATGCAAGTCCCCTTAGGCCATGCTGTGTTCTCCACATCCTGCCTGTCTTTGAGTCTCTGTCATGTACAAGCGATGGACAGACAGACAGTGATGAACAGACAGACAGTGATGGACATTTTGTGACTTGGAATGAAGTAAATGCCAGAGTTAGGCCACCTCCCCCCAGTAGCCATAGATATATTCATATCCCACACACACTCCTCTTTCTCAGATTTATTTATTAGACACAAAGTCTCCAGTCTCCCTAAATTGTCCATGCTGGCTTCCCTGGCCTTTAGCTTCAGACTTCCAGGCAGCTGGACTTGCAGGTGTGCATTACAGTACCAGGCTAGGATGCTAACACTCTTGATGTCTGCATTGGAATAAAAAAAAGGGGGATGGATGGATGGAGGGAGGAAGGAGGGAGGGAGGAAGGGAGGGAGGGAAGGAAGGAAAGAAGGAAGGAAGGAAGGAAGGAAGGAAGGAAGGAAGGAAGGAAGGAAGGAAGGAAGGAAGGAAGGAAGGAAGGAAGGAAGGAAAAGTGGTTCCTAAGTTCTTGGCAAAAACAAGTCTGAATACTGTAAAGGATAAAGCCTACCCAGTTTTCAAAGGCGTTTATATACATTTCAAAGAGATGAGAAAGTGCTTGTAATTATAGCTCTTCTAAAGTAAATGTTCTAAGAGAAAGGAAGAAGAAAATCCTCCTTATGGGTTAGCATGGTTTGTTGCCAGGCCTTGAACTCATGACTCTCTAGGCATATGGTTCTATGTCTGGTCTTCTTCTTCGTCATCAACAGAATTAAGTCTTTTTAAATCTGTGTTCTCCCTTGTGCATCCTAAAGGGAGGATGTGAAATGACTTCATTCAAGCCACGTACTCAGGAAGCCAGGCCACTTTTCTCCTAGAGTAACAGGAAGTTGGATGCCCAAGAGCAGAGGGTAAAGGAAAACCTCGGCCACTGTAACCTTCTCCAGATCTCTCAGGGGGAAGTGCTGAACTAGGTATCTGGAGGTGTTTCTGTGACACATTCTCAAATCCCAACTCTGTGTGGGTCCCTCTCATGCTTTGATATTATTCATAATGTTGGGAATGATGGCTCAACCTGTTCTCCCAACTGTTGGGAAGCTGAGGCAGGAGGGTTGCTCCGAATTTGAAATGGCCATAGGCTACATTGTGAGTTGCAGACTAGTCTGATTTACAGTGAGGGCTTCCCCACTGCACCCCATCTAAAATGTGTATATATGCATTTATCATCCACCAAGTGTTGGGAATGTTTTGTATTTTTATGTACAGTCATCGACAGGGGTGAAAGGATTTGTTTACAATCTCTGACACCAGGCAGACTTATTTTTTAAGCTGCTTATCAGTAGCCCAAGCTGTATAATTGAGACACTTCACACAGCTCCTAGTGTACAGTGTGCTATTCTTGGAGTCAGGACAAGCTGGTTGCAGGGATGGTTCGGGATGGATGCCCTTGGCAGAGAAGAGGGGCATATGCACACACTGGCCCTGAATTATATACTTCTTGCACCAAGTAGTCCTCCTAAAAGCCAAGAGGGGCTCATGGGGACTCACAGGGACTGAAATGACAAGCATGGACCCTCTAGAGGGCTGAGCTAAGTCCTCTGCATATATGTCGAGAGTGTATAGCTCAGTGTTCTTGCTGGACTTCCACTATTGGGAGTGAAGGTGTCTCTGACTCTAGGGGGGGGGGGAGAATGGAAAAGGAGTGAATCTGGGGGAGAGGGAAGGTAGGGAGAGGCTGAGAGGCATAGAGAGAGGGGATGTAATGTATAAGAGAGAATAAAAGAGAAATTTAAAAAGTAAACACTAAATATTACTAATTATATGAAGCAAATTTATAAGGTTCAGTTGTATAATTTTGTAGAAAGTGTAACAAATACTAAATCTTGCTAACTATATGAAGCATATTTATAGGTTTTGGTTGTATAATTTTGTAAAGCTGGCAGCTTTTCCTAGACTTTAGCAAATTTATATCCTCAGCCAAGTGTGGTAGCACACACGTTTAATCCCAGCACTCTGGAGGCAGAGGCAGATGGATCTCTGTGAATTCAAGGCTACCCTGATCTACAAAACAACTTCCAGGATAACCAGGGCTATTACACAAAGAAACCTTATCTCAAAATATGTTTTATCTATATATATTATATATTTATATTCTGTGACCCTGAAAATTAACTCCTAATAAATCTAAACGTGCATGGACATAAATGGATATGGCCAAGAATGTTAATAAGCAGTTGAAACCATACTAAAGCCTAATATAGCAACTGCAAAATGTATAAAGACTATCACAATAAAACATTGAATAAGGGGCAAAAGGTCACCTTTAAATAAATCTCTCATTTAAGACATGGAAGTCTGAGAGTTTCCGCTAGAGGCAAATCTCACAAATTACCATGTACCCTAGGTTAGGTCCCAGGCCGTCAAGCCCTAAATTAAAAAGGAGGCAGCTGTACTTGAGGTTGAGTGAGTGGCCAGCAGCATCCTCAGTGGTTAAGAGCTAAGGGCTCAGTGCTGGGAAGGATGAATTCCTGGTGTCTCTGAGCTCACAGCTTGGCTGCGGAGGCTGCTTGGCGCACAGATCATGATGCCTGGGGCATATTCTTGTTCTCTACGACCAGAGGGAAGGGTTGGTTTTTAAGGTTGAGTGTATATAGTATATGTTCATAGGGAAAGCAGAGAGGGCGGAGAGAACTCACACACCCTCCTCTGTGTTATCACCTCATGAAAACTAAGGCTTAGGCATTGGTGTTCCCATGTTTTCTGTGTGTCTTAGTCACCTTTCGCTGTGACAAAAGCAGGTTAAGGAGAGCTTTGTTTGACTCACGGTTTGAGGGATGCAGCTCAGCATGGCAGCAGTATCCCCCCTGTACCCAGTCATGAAGCAGAGACAAGGGAATCTGCAGATGAGCTACTTCTCTCCTTTCCTTCCTCAGTACAGAACTCCAGCCCATGGCAGAGAGCCAGCTAGAGCCAGGGCAAAGCCTCTCTCTTGGCTAAACCTCCCTGGAAACAAACACACCCAGGAGCGTATCTCTTAGGTGACTCTAAATCCCTTCAAGTCATCAAGATCAGCCATGACGTTTTTGGGTGCACTCTTACAAGAGTTTACCCTTCATATTTCAACTGCATTTTTGTTTTGTTTTTCTATATATGAGCATTTCTCTGTAGCATGTTATCTATATTATTGTTATTAACTCTTGATATTTTCAACTTGCAAATGCCAGCTTAATCATGTGTTTTTCTTCATTATTTTAAAGTCTTTAATTAGTGAATGATAGTGAACTAATCGAAAGAACAGAGAACAATGATCAGGCTCAAATATACTACCAGGATTAGACACCGCCATGTTGCCATATTTATTTTTGGCTCAATATCTGAGTATATGAGTATGAGGCATGATATTTTTAACTGAAACATTTAAGACACATCAACCCTAAGTATTTAGACAGTCCTTTCTCTAAGAACATGGACGTCCTTCTGTGTTGCTACAGTGTCACTATCTCATTAGAGAGTAAGGGACCGGAAGTGTTGCTTAGGGACAAAGTAGTTCCCCAACATGCATTAGGTTAGGTACTCAGTACCTCACAAAGAAAGTCGTATACCATATAAAGATAGCCTAATATAATCAGATGTTCACACTATATTAATTTTTCTATCTATAAAATATCTTGCCATTACTACCCTGCCCCCCCCCCAGTGTGTTTTATAGCTCTTCTTTTTATGATGAAAATCCAGTCCTGTCCACGTGTTGCTCTTGATGGCTCTATCTCTTTTGGTTTGCTTCATTTCGGCATAGACACCCTCACCCCCACCTCTGTTACACTGACTATTAGTAAGACTGGACCTGAATTTTCTGTTGCTTTCTCATGATGTTGCCTATCTCCATTCCCTACATTTCCTCTGGATGAGGTTAGGTACAAAAGTTACACGTTCTAGCTGAGCATTTGAAGTCAACATATTTAATACAAGATACTGTTTACTCCTAGAGAGCCAATGCCCCTGCAGTAGGCAATGCTGCGTTGGTTGGGAAGTGTAAGATCGCTTCCTTGCAATTCAATGTTTTCCCCCTTTGCATGAGCAGGTTACTGATCAGCTAACACAGGCATCATGAGGTCTTTTGGCTGCTACCACCTTTCACCTACTGGCTTTTTATAACCACCAAAGATCTTGTTCATCCCCCTCCCTCATTTATTACTTAGCATCCACCTAAGAGCTTTTCTTCATAGAGCACAAATATGACCACTCTACTTCTGCACACCCAAAATGATGAAATAAATCCTTATTACCAAAGATAAGAATCAAGAATTATGTTAAGAATCATCATGAAATGTTTTCTCCTTGACTTATTTTTCACTGTGTCACTACAGACGAATCACAGAATTTTTGGAAAACATATTGTCTAACTGTACCCTCTGGAAGAACCTAGGATCAAAATCATCCAGCAGAAAATAAAACTTCTACCAAAAGCAGTAACATCAGACCTATTGCCAGAAACTTCTGGGGGAGTCTGTGACACCTAGTTAAAGCGCACAGGACAATTTGAACAGTTGGTTTAAGAATGGCCGTGCTTAGTACAGAACCCTTTTTCTAAGTTCTGAGTCATTATTTAATTCATATACTCAAAAATGGAATTCCTAGGTTGAGAATATGGGTATATACAATGTACACACATATATGGACATATGAATGAATCAGCTACTTTGACGTGGCTGTGGCAAACCATTTAAGGAGGAAGAGCTGATTTTGTCTCAGTTTCAGAAGGTTTCCCTCCATCGTAGCAGGGATGACATGATGGCAAACGTGTGTCGCAAAGATCCTTCTCATCATGGAGGACCCAGAAAACAGAGCATGAGACCCACAGAGCCTCCTATAACTTTCTAAGACCCATCCCTATTGACCTACTTTCAGCTGTCTGGATCCAACCCGCTGAAGGTTCCTGTCTCTGAAAAATAATATAAGCAGCTAGGGACAAACACTACAAACAGGAGCCTACACAGGAGACATTTCAGATTCAAACCATAACTCTCTGTGTGTATTTCTCCTTAAAGTATTTTTCCAATGCACATTCCATTATGATTTTTTTTTTGCAGATGATTCTTTTAATACCAGTGAGGTTGCATTTCAATGAGCAATAATTAATTATTGATGAAAAGGTGTGTCCATTCTGAACACAGTCTCTTCTCCACTTACCTGATAGCCACTCCTGGCGTATTAAAGTGTAAAGTTTATAATAATAACCATGGTAAGAATATCCACACTCTCTTCAGAGACCTTTCCTTGTCGTTTTTCTCATCCACAGATGTCATGAGGTTAATGGGTAGTCTCTCAAACTGTCTGTGTGGGCTTTTTTTTTCCTTCTAGCCCTGATTTTAAATTACATTTGGAGGGTATTATTAGCTTAAGACTTCTTTTGGTATGAGGCTGAATACTGATGATAGAGTAGAAAGTGAAGCTCTCTGGGTGCAGAGATAGGCAATGAGGAGCAGATAAGCAGGTGCTTATCAGAGTTCCACAGTCACACCTTACCCTGCTGCCTTCCTGAGGCTAGAATAAGCAAGGCTCTTCATAATAACAACCGATGACTTCTATGTTGAGGTCAGAATTTATGTGCTCAGCCTTTGTTTATAATTTTCTGTTGCACTTTGGACTTGTGGGATTCATGCTGGGAGGGGATGTGGGAGGTAGGATGTCCATATTCTGAGCATCCTTAGGACAGTAAGTCTTAGAACAGACTATTCACTCAGAGTCACATTGTTTCAACACAGATCCCTAAGTATCTTCATTCTATTATTTTCTATTCTGGGTTATGCTCTTCTATGCCATCTTCGAGCTAACTATTTCCAGCCCATAAACTAAGATCAAATGCATGTACTAATGACAGAATGGTGGCAAAGACTGTGGAATCCCTTCAGAACTTTTCAGGAAAGGCACAGTTATTCATTGTTATTAAAGATGTCTCGGTGGGCAAGGGCACTTGCTGCCAAGCCAGGGGAACTGTGTGTAACTCCCAAGGCCCATATAGGCTGAAGAAGAGAACTTACTACTACAGGGTGTTCTCTGACTCTCTCTCTCTCTCTCCCTCTCTCTCTCTCTCTCTCTCTCTCTCTCTCTCTCTCTCTCACACACACACACACACACACACACACACACACTCAGAGTCTCCCCCCCCAACATACACACACAGACACACACAAATAAATACAAATAATGTTTCTGAATCCTAGGACATTTACTGCTGCTTTGTGTTGACCAATGTTTTAAATCAAAGAATGCTTTAAAGATGAGATCACCAAGATTTGAATTAATAATTTGAATATAAGTTTACCTCAAATCTCTACTCATCTAGACAGCTATGTTCTCTGTCTCTCTCTCTCTCCCTCCCTCCCTTCCTCCTTCCCTCCCTCCTGCCATGAAAATTGCTCCAAGTACTCTGTTTTTCTCAGCAATGATTCACTGGGACATAAAGTAGCAAGATAATGAGTCTTGATGTAAGTGGACCTTAGGGTTCACACCATAATTTTGTAACAGAGATTAGCAAGCTTCTTAAAGCCTAGGTTTCTTGGGCTGCAACATGAACACTGAAATGCTGTCTACTTTGCTGGGTACTTTAAATGGATCCTAGGCACATGAAGCACCATTCAGGCTACAGAGCTCTGTAGGTGAGCTTTTTATTGTTAAGCAGTAGAGAGAGGCTGCTTTGGGTCTTTTACTATTGTCCTGAGTGCTCCCTGTCAATTTCTACCCTGTTCTAAGAATTGCAGAGCTCGGTAATTGGCTAGCGCCTCTCAAGATAATTCTCCATCAAATTAGAGCCACTGGATGAAGTTCTTAGAGCAAAACACTGTTCATCGGAGTTTAAGCCAACTGTGAATGAGTTGATGAGAGCTAGAAGAGAGCTCCGCTTATGTAATGAGACTGCTCCCTTAGCCATGAATTTTAAGCTTGTTTCTTAGCTTTCTTCCAATCATCTAGTCTTAAGGAGCTTCCTGGACTGACTATGCCCTTAGCACATCTTAGATGTGACAGCCAGTTCACTCTAGAGCAGTTGACAGATGAGACATCTAGACTCGAGGAGACAAGCTCCATTAGGTGGTGATAATGATGGCATCACGAAATCATCTGAGAAGAGCATTTTAAACTTTCTAATCCAGTATCCAACAAATGAATGGATAGGCTGCCAGACAGTTTGTTACCATGGAAATTGCAAGAGACTTTGTGTCTTACAGACCAGGATTCAAATTTTGGTTGGATGACTTTTTGTGTGTACACTCTTGAAAACATAGCTTGATCTCTGGTTCTGGTTTTCCCTCTTCAAAAAGAATAGTTAGTTACCTTGCTTGGTTTTGAGACAGATTGGGAGATAATAGAATAAATGAACCAGAGACAGGATGTGCAACTGCAATTTGAATTATTCAGTACTCTATGCTGATAATTATGGGAAAGAGTGGCTGTAACTACAGATGCCAAATTGTAGCTTGAATTCTAATCGGACTTAATAATAAAAACCCAGAGCCAGATATCAGGTAAGTGCTGAAAGATCAGAGAGACAAAGGAACCATCCACTAGAGAGATTTCTTACCCCTATGGAATCCTAAGGCTGAAAGCAGTGAGATCCTGTCTCTATGATTCCTCAGACGGAATGGGCTGAGATTCTGTCTCTACCTCTCTAGTGCTGGAATTAAAGGTGTGGACTACCACCACTGCCAGCTCTGATCTCTTTCAGACAGATCCAATCTTGGGTAGCCCAAGTGGCTTTGAACTCCTGATCTTTCTGCTTCCTCCTCTCATATTTTGGGTGGAATTGAAGGTATGGGTCACCACTTCATGGCTTCTATGGTTTACTAGTGGCTAGCTCTGCTCTCTGATCTTTAAGCAAACTTTGTCAAAGAACAAATGAAATCTCCCCCAAATTACCTTCTCTCTACAGTTTTAGAATGTTTTCTGAATGCTTCACATGTTATTCATTGACTACCATAACTTCTCAATGGAAATGAGAGACTGAACGTATTGATGTTTTAAAGAGACTTCTAAAGCACAGGACATGGTTAAGTGGAATAAGAAATCAACCAAATAACCATGTAATCTCTAATTCACATGTGGCCCTAAGACAGAAGCAGTGACAGTGATTGCATTTGTTAAAATGCTCCTGTAATGCTTTAGTCCCCTGCCAGCTCTACTGCCCCTTGCTGTCACTAAGAACAGGTGTTTGAGCAAACCAGAGTCTCCAGAGCCTGGACCAGCATTGGGTTATGGAGGGACTGTCATGTACTGAATGAGTGATTGAACAAAAAAAATGATTTGATTTCTGCGCCATAGTCGGCCAGTCCAGGATTCACATCACTGCCAATAACTTGGGCATGCTGCTTGAAGGAGTCACCTGGCACTCACAACTTCCAGATCAGAGGGACTGCCACCATAGAGATGGCAGAGATAGTTCTTAGTGAACACACACACACACACACACACACACACACACACACACACACACACACACACACACACACACACTGACCGGTGACAGAGAAACTATTCTGAAAATTTAGGGTAACAGCCATCAATTTCCTCTTGAGGACTGACGGAAAAGAAAGTGGTTGATATAAAGAGGCCACTCCCGTCATTAGCTCCCTTTCCGGTTTCTATCATTAGTATGATTCCCACATTAATGATGAGAGAGTGGTCCATGTGGGATATCTGTGTCTACATGTGGAACCCTTCCCATACACAAAACTCAGGAGCAGCAGCATTATGGTCCTCTGTTGTGATAATGATATATATACATGGTTAATACAGGTGTGTACACATGTGTGCCCAGGTAGAGACCAGAAGTTGATATTAGCATATCTTCATCCATCACTTTCTACTTTAGAGACAAGGTCTCTTCACTCAGCCTGAAACTCACCGTTTCAGCTAGACTGTCTAGTTACACACACACACACACACACACACACACACACACACACACACACACACACACACACGTATGCACACACACACACACACACATGCACACATGCATGCATGCATGCATGCACGTACACTTGTTTCTGTCTCCTCACCTCTGGAGTCATATAGACTGCCACCTCAGGCTTTTACGTGGGTGATAAGGCTCCAAACTCAAGTCTTTATGCTTTAACAACAGGCACTCTGCCCTCTCTCCAGCCCCACTTTGAGCCTTTTATGATTGTCCACAAGATGGTTTCCCCTGGATCAAAAAAGAAGAAGAGGGGGAGGAAGGAAGGGAGGGAGGGCGGGAGGGAGGGAGGGAGGAAACAGACTAGTCAGAATACTTCCTGGGAATCTCTGATATGATGGCATATTTAGAGAGTTGGTTTTGCCCCACCAGGTTTGTGTGATTAGAAGCTGACTTTTCTGTCTGATGCAGGGCAAGGTTGAAGCTGAGTTCCACTTGGTCACAGCAGAAGAAGCTGAGAAAAACCCTGTTGGAAAAGCCCGAAAGGAACCTGAGCCTCTGGCCAAGCCCAAGTGAGTATGGCTGGGTTTGTAGTTGGGAACCTGGGGAAGGGCAGGGCCTCTGCAGTCCCCAGGGGTTTCTGAGGCCCTGGCATTTCCTCTTACCTCAGAGAAGTCAGGGGTCAGGGGTCACAGATGCCATCCAATCTGTGTGGTTTGTTGCTTCTATAATTGAAAAATGTCTTAAAGATCTTGGACTGTTTGCAGATAGAGTAGTAAAACATACCTGGAATATGGCTCCACAGTCTTCCCAGAAGCATTTCACCTACCTTCCACTCATGTATGCAAATTGCTTGTGTGTTCTCTAGCCAGACTTACAGGGCTGACCCAAGACCTTCACTTTTCATTAAAATTTTTGCCTCATTATCATAGTTGTTCTAATGAGGACTTTTGAGAACAGCACAATATTCCATATTAACTTGTGCCCGTCATTAACTTGGTCACCATGCCACAATCAGATAATTAAGTTAATTTTGCCATTTTTTTCTTTTTTAAAAATATGATGGAAACATTTTTTGATACATCATTACTATAAAAACTAAATTCCAAGAATCAGAATTCTTAGAAAAACAATGGTACTTGATTGCACTTGATTCTTAGTTGCATAGCCATTAAAAACTGAATATTCATGAAATATTTGTAAGAAATGACTTTTGGAATTATGTTTGCTCCATCTCTCTCTCCCCAGACCCAGGGTGCATGATATTCTCTAAAGCCATGCTCCACCTCTCATAAAGTTAGGAACATAATGGGTACTTAGTTACTCATTGGCTCACGTTGCTTATTAAAGCAGCCATTTAAACATATTTTGCTCACAAAGACTATGACAAAACACACAGGGTCTACACAGCAAAGATGGGGTCCAGGGCTGAGAGGGGGGAGTATGCGTGAAGTACCTCTAATTGATTGCTGAAGAAAAGGGAGTTTTCTCCACTGGAATCTCACTATGTTTATAAACCACACTTAAGGGCAGGCCCCACACCCAGTGGTAGATGATCAACACAAAACAAAGTCAATGGTATTTTTGAAGATTTTTTTTAATATCTCATATTGCTTTGTTTGTGCTTTTTATTGTTGTGTTTTGGTTTTTTATTGAGGTTTTATTTTTTGCTTGTTTTTGTCTTCCTGGTCTTTTGCTTGTTTATATATTACGGTTTCCAGTTTTGTGGATTTTGTGTCTGTCTTTCTGTTGTGTGCCTTCCTTCCTTCCCTCCCTCCTTCCTTTCCTCCTTCCTTCTTTCCTTCCCTCCTTCGTTCCTTCCTTTTCTTTCTGTCTCTCCCTCTCTCTGTGTTTTTTTCTGGTTTGATTTTTATTAATTTTCTAAATAGAGAAAGAAAGGGCATGGAGTTGGGTGGGTGGGGAGGTGAGAAGATCTGGAAAATGTTGGGAGGGGAAATTGTGATTATAATATTTGTATGAAAAACTTTGTTCAATTAAAAAATAAATATAAATACTCCAGAAGGAGCACACAAAGGAAATATAAGGCACAGGTTCTGCCTTCCAGAAGCTTTCCATTAATTTAGGAGACATAGCATGGAGACTCCTAAAACAATGACAAGAGTACAGAAGACAGATGCGCTGTACTCAGAAAGAGGGCCAGTCAAGGGGGGATAGGAGTGAGAAGGATTCCTAATGGGCCGAGGTGGTCAGCATAGATTTCATGCAGAAGGTGGGCTTGAGCTGGTCAGGGAGGGACAGATGTAGGGATGGAGGGTAAGGGCTTTCAGCTGGGTTCTAATGGGGTTCCGGTTCAACTCAGAGTATTCTTTAACACCAGGAAGGGTTAGGGACCACTTGGTGAATTATTTTATTCCTGTTGCTTTAGGCAAGATGGTCTTCCTCTTACACTTCCCCGCTGGGTCCCCCAGAAAGGCAGTGTGTTGAAGTGTTTCCTGGGGGGTGGGGACTCCTGGGTATTGAACATGGGTGTGTTCCCTCATTCCCCAGCCGCCCAGACACCTCCTTCTCGTGGTTCGTGAGCCCCTTCAAGTGCCTGTACCACCTCATCTGGAAGAATTACAAGAAGTACATCATCATCGCTTTCATTCTGATCATCCTCATCATCTTCCTGGTCCTCTTTATCTACACCCTGCCAGGAGCCATCAGCCGGAGGATCGTCGTGGGCAGCTCCTAGGGGCCGTGGAGAGAACAGGCTTCTTTTCTCGAATGTTCTCCTTCCTTTTGGATGTGGACCTCTAAGATCACGTGCTGGGGGGGGGGGTGTTAAGGTGACTGCTGAAGGAACAGATTCAAAGGAATCAATAACTATCCCTGGGTCTCAGGACACGCCAGGTCTTCTCTAGGAAGGCTACACGCTGACAGTCTCTTTCTGCCCTGTTACCTCCCTTCAAACTCCTACATCCCAGATTTTGTCATTGCCCATGAGTAACCTTTCACTCCAGGCCAATCAACAGCAACCTCGGTGAAGCTTTTCTTTATGTAATGGATTCTATCAAAAAAGATTAAACTCCAAGTCTATGATTTTATTAGAAGCATTATATTTCAAATAAAATGTCTTAGTAAATAGACTGGAAGTATGTAGCAAATTACTAGCTGTTTAACATGTTCCAAATATCACTTGGTTTAATCTTCACTGTTCTAGGACACATTCACTTTCAGGCTGACAAATCGGTTTGACAAAAACATGTAGAGATCATCTTAAATATTTCATTGTTGAAATTCCCCCATGGAGACAAACTGCAGCCAGGTTGTCTTGAAAGCCAACTGGATGTATGCAGTAGCAGTAATGAGCAATGAAAAGTTCACTTTAATTTGCTTTAGGAAAGCTTCCAAATGGAGTGTTCACGATTTGTCATAAGACATATGAGCTATAACTATGTATATGTGGGAGGGGGGTCAGGGCAGGTCCCTGACACTCAGGGGGAATTATTATTTGCTAGATATACAGCCTCCCACCAAGCGCTGTGTCCCCACTGCTCATATGACTATGATGTGAATGGCCAACACTGCCTCTGCTCATCCCTTACCCTACCAGCAGGTGATCTGGTTCTAACGTGAGTCTCAAGAACAGATGTAGAAACCAGTCTGAGGAACAATAGCTTATTCACTGGACAAATGTATCAGCGTGTCTTTGAAGGATGCTTCTGCTCACCAAAGCACAGTCCCTATATTCCATGCTATCTACAGTGGGGTTCAATTGAGGGGCCTTCTTTCTCAGAGAGGAAATAAAATATTTGGCCCTCAATCTCCTTACAGGACATTTGGTCCCATAAATTTTTCTTCTTCCTATAACCAAAGGTCATTTTAGGTAATATTGGGGAAACTAAGTTGGGGTTCCCTTCTTGACACTAGAAGCATCAATACCATGAATTTTACTTTACCTTTTTTTTTTTTTTTTTTTTTTTGAGATGGGGTCTGGTATAGTCCATTGGATCTCAAACTTCCTGTATAACCAAGAATAACTCTGATAAATAAATCCTCCTGTTTCCATCCCCTAAATACTAGTGAGGACTATAGGTATACCCCACCTTGCTTGGCTTCTTATGTATATTTTAATACCACTGAATAGTTGTAACTTTTCTAAAGGCAATGGTACTTATATCTGTTAGTCTCTAAAGCCATGCCCTCCTCTGAGTTCTGATGTCAAGCCCCATTTAAAGAAGGATTCCCACCTCTGAATCTCTCTCTTCCTTTGTTCTCTCTTGGGAGTGTTCCTCCTCCTCCCCCCTCTCTGAATCCACTGTTCCTCTGTGAATCAAAACCATATTCCTCCTCTATCATAATAATAAAGTCCTTCTACATAGGAACAGCTTCTAAGTGTCTCCTGATACCCACCACTGCCTTCTGCCATGTCCCTATGAGGCCTCTACATTCATAGATGTCTGCCACCAGATAACCGGGTAATTCATTATCATACCATATCAGATCACACAAAATCCTAACAACATCTACACATGTCCCTGATTCATCAAAAACAGAAAGTACATTTTGAGAGATTAAAAAACTACAAACTTGTAGTCCTGGTATTCGAACCCAACGGCTGGCACATGCTGGGCAAGCATTTCACTACTGATTTACAGCTCCTGTGATTTGAGACTTAAGCACTGTTCACTCAGTTTTGGCTGTGGATGCCCTGCCTCTGGCAACTGCACCATCACATTTTCCTGAAGGGCTGAGAAATAGAAGCCTGCTGCCCTGGCAGTGTTTCCTAGTGAAATTGGCTACATCAGCTGTGGCTCATTTTCACTGTGGAGCAGTGAACATCCATTTAGAATGAGGAGGTCAGAATGTTTGATGCCGTGAAACATATATACTAAATTCAGTATCAGTAAGTATTTGTATCTGTATTAGAAAACTATGTACAGCGTGCTGTAAAAACAAACATATGCACAATGTCTAGAGAAATACATTAACATGAACAGTGACTATCTAGGCAATATAATCCTTTCTTTGCCTTCTTCTATTTCTGCCAAAACTTCTGAAATAAACATGTAGTATTTTAATGCAAAAAATTTAATAAACATAAACATATCTCTGTTCATTTAAAAATATTTATTGTCTCCCATGAACTGGACAGTGGAGATAGAGCAGAGTTAAGTGTGCATGGTCAGATTACCACGGGATTTGCCTTACAGAGACCCCTCTCCACACTACTGTTTTATCTTCAAATAATGATTCTTCAAAAAATGCAGTGAACAACGAATGTGCCTCACAAATGAAGCTTTGGAAGATATGCATACATCTCTGGTGTTGTCGGAAAGAGGACTACTATTTCTAGAGAAATTCAGATGGAAGGTGCTTTCTGGTGAATTCTGGAAGGTAAACTCTTGACAGACAAAGGCAAACTATTGAAACAGTTAATAAAAGCAAATAATAGAATTAACTGGAAATCCTAAGTGAAATAGAGCCCATCAGCTTTTCTTTGATATCAAAAGAGGTCTGGATAATAAAAAGCCTTGTGGCAGAAGCCTTAGAAACATTTTAAAAATGTGTGAGATGGAGTTGGTAAGCAAGGATAATTTTGGCGTCAGCCAGGGCTGGTGTTCTATACATAGTATATCACATATGGCCCGTCCCGCAAAGAAAAATTAAACAAAAATAATGTTCTACCTAATTATGCAGCCCTGGTCCTAAAGATAACTAGTTTTTGAAAAAAGAGTACCCATTTCCCAACTTATTTTTTTCTTGAGCTCCCACCTTATTTTTTTCTTGTAGCTTAGGTATATTTTAGAATGCTGTTCATCTTTTAAAACAACATTTAAACTCTTCCCCCCTCACAAACAATGGAAACCATCGTATGGGCATCACACCCTGGACCTTTGGGTAGGCTCTGTTCTTTCCTTCTGCTGTAGACACTCTGGCCAGAGAGAGAAAAAAATCATTTACTTTTTAAATTGTTGTGTTTGAAGTGTATGTGTGTGTGAATGTTTGTGTGTGTGTGATCGTGTACATGCAGGGGTGTATTGTGTGTGTGTGTGTGTGTGAGAGAGAGAGAGAGAGAGAGAGAGAGAGAGAGGAGAGAGAGAGAGAGAGAGAGAGAGAGATCATGTACATGCAGGGGTGTGTGTGTTTGTGTGTGTGTGTGAGAGAGATTGTGTACATGCAGGGGTGTGTGTGTGTATCTCACAAGTGCCAATGGCTCTGGTATCTTACTCTATTGATCTCATTTTTATTTTCTGAGACAGGGTCTCTTTCTGAACCCAAAGCAATCACCTTAGGATGACTAACCAGTGAATAAGCTCTAGAGATCTGCCTGCCTCTGTGCCCCAGGAGCTGGAATTACAGGTGAGAACTACTGTAACTGTCTTCATGTAGGTGCTGAGGATCCAGTTCCCCAGCCTAGAGAAAAAAAAGTATTTCAAAGGGAGACACTTGTGATCTTAGACTATTGAAACAATGGTCCCCAAAGAGCTGGAATTTCTCAGGGAATCTCCAGCTGGGGCCACAGGGCAAACTGAAGCCTGGTGCCAGCCAGAGGGAGATCTTGCTTCGCAGCTAGCAATGACACAAGCTGTCAGACCACCTTGCAGAAGATAGTTGGCATTGTTGGAGGACAGGACCACTGACTGGGACTCACACATGCCTCTTGCTCTGTTTAAACCCTAACAAGACTGTGAAGCCGGACCTGGGCTACTAGACATTTTTAATTGTTCCTTCTCGTGACATGGTCATATTGAGTAAGACTCCTTTCTCTGCTTTTCAATATTACTATTTCTCTAATTGGCAGACTGAGGGTGGGTGACCAACACTAGCTAGTTAGGGCTGCCAGGGTCCAGGCTTTGACCCAACAACTCCAGTAATACGTGACACACAAGTAGCCACAATAAGGTCTACCTCACAGTGAGGACTTTCTTCACCCAGCAGATAACTATTGAGTCTTCTCCTCATGCCCATGGACAGCAAGAAAGTCCCTGGGCAAACACATGGTGCATGGAAATAGGGCATAAACCAAATAACCACACCTACAAATGAATGTTCTAAACAAGAGCAAAGTATTGAGAACAGAGACAGAGCCTCCAAGAGGCCTCATCCAGCCCAGACACCAGCTAGACACCCCAGAGGAGCAATAGTCAAGGAAAGGAGAACTCTCCAGACAGAAGACAGCACAAAGGTCCTGTGGAAGCAGTAAGCGAGGCCATGGAGACTGAAGGCGACTGAGAAGAGAGGGAGGGGCAGAGGGTCTAAGGTGGGACTGCAGCATCAAGTTGGGGCCACATCCTTAAGGGCTTTTGTCTGTATTTAAGGAACAGTGGACAGAGAAACATGATTAGCTTTACAGAGCATTTGGAGAACAGATTGGAACCTGACTTCACTCGGTCGCAGTGGCAGAGGCAGGTGATGAACAGCGGAGATCGTGTCTCTAAAGGTCAAGTGCTCTGAGGGAGAATGTCAGATCTGGTGTTGCCTTGTGACCCAGGGCAGCAACCTGCACACCAGAAGCTAAGGACTGTGGGATGGGATGATGAGCCTGATTCCAGAGGGGATGGTAAATTATCCTAGAGCCCCTGGAAGAGAGGGCATGGAGGTTGGAATCCTAACTCCTCCGTTCCTTCCTGAGCCTTAGTTTCTCCCTCTAGTAGCCAGGAGCCTGTGCTTATTGGGTAAAGATCACTGTGAAGAGGAACAGAGACTTCGAAGAGCCGGCAAGTGCCAGCATGAAGCCAGCCAGGCCTTGGAGAGAGGCAGCCAGTCCAAGATATAATTTCTAAGGATGGATGTGGAATGTAGAGTCTGCTTAGACATGGGGCCTGAGAAAAAGACAAGAGAAGATAATATCCTGACAGAGAAGCTAATAAAGCTTTCAACCTGTAGCGCTCCTCACTTGTTGCTGTCTGTCACTGCAGAAACAAACCACAGTGACCTCAGCTGAGGAGACAACATAGATGTACCCAGCATGGGTGTCATGAAGCTAAACCCTAAGAGCTCTGGAGGCTCTGGGAGTGTCTCACATGCCTTGGTGTGTAGCCCCTGGATCCTGTATAGAAGGCACCTCTCTGTCTCTTTCTCCTGTTCTTACATCTCTATCATTCCTGGCTGGAAAGTTCTGGTTTTATGGCCTTAGGTGACATCACACATGTACTCCAGGACAACCTTCTTATCCCAGGGTCTCTGCTAATAACATCTACAGACACAAAGCTCCTTTGTCATGTGAAGAAGCCACACAGTCCAGGAACTGAAGCCTAGAACCTGTGCTGTTTGGGGTAGAGGGAGGCATGCCCACCATCATCTGACAAGGTAACTTCCTGCCAGAAGAAAATAATTTCAGCAGAGATCTGGATGCCAGCTGGGTGGCTACTGTGTGTGAAATGGGGCAGGGTGGTTTGTTAGGGATTCTACTGTTGTGATAAAAACACTATAGCCAAAAGCAAAAACTTGAGGCTGAAGGGGATCTTTCAGTTTAAGATTTTCAGATTACTTATTCTGGAGGGCAGGAGCTCAAGTTGGGAATCTGGAGACAGAAACAGAAGTAGAAACCCAGAAGGAACACTAGCCTGCTTGTTCCTCATGGTTTGCTCAGCTTGCTTTCTTATACATGTGGCAACACCTGCCTAAGGGTGATACCGCCTGCAGTGGACAGGCCCTCTCACAGTAATTAGTAATCAAGAAAGTGTCCCATAGGATTTCTCACAGGTTAATCTGATGGTAACATTTTCCCAAATGAGTTTAGCGTGTGTCAAGTTGCTAAAAACAAACAAACAAAAAACCAACTAAGCAGGACAGAGGAGCTCACTGCCACAGATGTTTCTCTTTCTGGAACAAGACGTTTCCCTTTCTGTTCAGACTCACATGACAATTAGCTTTAAAAAAAAAAAAGTGTAAGTGTCACCATCTCCTTCTCTTGTCTGATTTTAATCCTCAGGAGTCTGCTTTTCCTCCCAGGTCCCTGCTACCCACATCGAGCATCAGCCACTCCAGGTGCTGTAAATGCCCTTCCATCGCAGCAGTGGGTCCTTTGCAATCAAGAGAAAAATGAGTCTCTGCACACCAGGTTCGTGATGAGCAATTGAGAAAAGCACTCTATTTTTTTCCTGAATCATCACAGTTCTCAGATCTTTGAGTAGAAAGAAAATGGACTTTGCAAACTGGGAGAATAATACAGGAACTTGGGCACGGGAGCCTTTTCACAGTGCGGCCTTCAGCAGCTAACTCAACCATTCTGAAGCATGTGTTCTTGCTATATAGACAATGGCGGCTGCACCCTCACTACAGAACTGTATGATTCTCAGTGGTGACTAAGGAGAGAGGTGATTTAGTTAGCATACAGGAGTTCAGATAATGCTCAATTACTGTTGAAATGACACCAGTCTTGATGAACATGGTCACAAATGATGGAGCTGTGCAAATGTTTTTGCCATAATTGTCTTACAATCCAATTTTGTGTATCAAGAAATATCTTGAGCTGTTTAACCACTCATTTAAGGTAGACAAGGCTGCCTCTACTGGAAAATTTTTATGTTTAATTTTAAGTTCCAATCATGAGTTGGGGCTCATTCTGGTTCCCTAAGTATTTCGAGTATCTTTTATGCAACAGCATGCAGCTGTAAATTGCAAACCTCTTATTTTTTTGCTTGACTGCTGCATGCACATGTTGAACATGGCATGAGTGACTCTCTCATGCATGTGACCCCAAAACTTCTAAACTCTTCTTTGCAGTTCTTCACTCTCCTGGAGAATGCCCCCCAGCCCCAGCCTCTGGTATTCTCATTACAGAAAACAACCACCGGGTTCAGGCATTGGATGAGAGCCTCATAGGTAGGCATTGGTAGAAATTAGTCATGGAAAGAAACAGGCAAAGGAGAAAGCATACAGTCTGTCTGAAATAGTTAGTAATGACAAGAATACCTATTCTTCCTCCTTCAGGTGCACCGAGAGCAAGTGTGCTGAGCCATGGGGACTTTTCCTTTTTTCTATCAGTCAAGAATATGGAAGCAGACATTGTGAAAAGAGCTTCCAGGAAACTGCCGTGGGATTACGCTTTTGTACACAGTAATATTTGTCACTGTAAACATTGGTTTAATAAAACATTGATTGGTCAAGTAGCCAGACAGGAAGTAGAGGCGGAGCAACCAGACTAGGAGAATTCTGGGAAGTAGAAGAGGAGAGGAGGAGATGACAGTGAGATGTGGAGGAAGCAGGATGAGAATGCTGCACTGAGCAAAAAGGTACCAAGGAAACCTCGTCAGTGCTACCTCAACTGACATCATTTAATCCACCTGAACTGTGGATGCAATGACCAAGGGAGGCACTCACTACTTCCTCGGATCATGGGGCAATCCCAGCTGTGGACAAGCCTGAAATACGGAGCGAGAGAAATGCAGAGGGGGAATCAATCCCTCTGGATTGGGGAGTCACCAAATATTTTTAGATATATAGTATCTGAATTTTTGCAGTGAAAGCAAAGTTAACAAGTAACTGTCTCCCTAAAAGAGGGTGGTGGTTGTGCACAGCTATGTCAAGTCCAAACTAATGTGTTTTCTCTGTACCTTAGTTAAGGTTTTATTGCTGTGAAGAAACACAGCAATTCTTATATAGGAAACATTTATTTGAGGATGGCTCGCTTACAGTTTCAGAGGTTCAGTCCATCATGGCAGGAAGCATGGCAGCATGCAGGCAGATGTGCTGGAGAAATAGCTGAGGGTCCTACATCTTGTAGGCAACAGGAAATCGACTGACTAACTGGATGGCATCCTGAGCAGAGGAAACTTAAAAGCCCGCCCCCACAGTGACACACTTCCTCTATAAGGCCATACTCACTCCAACAAAGCCACACCTCCTAATAATGCCACTCCCTATGATGTAATAGTGCCACTCTCTATGAGATTATGGGGGTAAACAGATTCAAACTACCATGCTCTGGCCTGACAGGATCTGACTGGGGTCTCTTCACTTGGATCAGCAGAGCTCCAGGTAACACATTATGGAGACATCCACTCTGCTCCTTACACAGGTAGGGTTGGAAGCCATGAGACCTTGTGTCTTGAGATCCTCTGTACTGTGAGTAGTTAGAATCCCTGTGTGTAATTGGCCTTCGTCTTCAAGCTCACCTTTGAATGTCTGAAGTTTAGCTGAGATGTTGTCATAATATACATGTTAGTTCCTTTTAAATGAAGGCAACCAAATCATGATGGAACAGTTAAAAGGAGAAAAGATTCCTTGGCTCACAGTGTCAGTTTGGGCACCATAGCTGTGAATATATGACAGAGACTACATCCATCATGGAAGATGGGGGATGACACAGAGAGGGAGGGAGACATTAAATAAGGTACAGAGCTGCTTGTGTGGTCTTCTACCCAATGGAGCGTCCTTTGAATCCTAATTCTAGCCCCAACACAACTTGCCCACATCCCTCCTATGCTCCCAAACACTCTAGACTTCATACTTCTTATGATCTATAACTCATCTCTTCATATTTTATTTCCACAGATCAATCAACTGTGATTGGGGTCCCAATCACAGTGCCTTGTACATGGGACCATGAACCAATCTGATCTATAGGAATTTAGACTCTTAAAAGTTCATAATTCCTTGCCTATGGAGGGAAAAGCTTAAGCTTTAGGTAAAACCTTGGTTCACCCACCATAATCTCCTCCTCTGACACAGGCAGAAGCAGTTATATGGGCAGCTGTGTGGAGTAGCAATATGGCTAGTGGCCAGCTGCTAAGGACAGATGTTCAGGACTCTGTAAGATGTGGATCTGAACAGTTATAGTTCTGATAAAAGTAATAACCCTTTGCTCTTCTCCCTGAATCCTATCTGAAATGGAGGTACAGCAGCCATTTCTCAGCATGAGGATAAAACCAAGGCTAATAACAGCGGGTTAGAAGGTGACACAGCCCTAGCTTAGACTGCCCTCCTAGACTACCAGTGCTGCTAGTGGGTTTCCTGTGGCTTGAAGCTTCTAATGATCCTAACAGATACAAACTAGCAAACGCATGTCTACCTATGTACAGTTGAACAGAATGATCCTAAAGAAAAATATGCCTATTTCTGTCAAAATGGCAGCAGAAAGGTGGAGTAAGGAGAGAGAATGGGTCATATTCTGTATCAGGATCACAACAGCAATCCGGAAAAGAATAGACTGTGGAGCTGCAGCCGCCATTTAAGAACCATCTACACACACACACACACACACACACACACACACACACACACACACAGCCCTGAAGTCCCCACATAAAACCTGCCAACACAGACTCATGAGCTAAGGCAAACTTAAGAATGAAACTGAAATTCATCTCAGCTCCTCAATAATTTACTGTGGTCATTCAGAGAACGGCTTTTTGTATATTAGCATTCAGAAAATTGATTTTTAGGGTACAGGAGGCTTAGATACCCCTGAGGGCCCAGTCACCTGGAAATGGCCATGGATCCACATGGAAGCAAAGGTTGCCAGCTAGCTCGGTATTCATACAGTCTCCAGATCATAGCACACAGCATCCTTGGGCCTCTGGAGCTAATAATCAGGTCTGGGTTGTGGTGGGTGCTGGTATGACCTTCCCTCTGTGTATATCTGTTCAGTTTTCTCTTTGAATAAGAAAGGCAGAGTCGCTTAGCCCCACAGCAACTGGACCATGTCTCTAAAGACACTGTATTCAAATGCAGTCATATTCTGAGGACTAGAAGTAAGGTCTTAATATAGGGCTGAAGCCCAAACTGTTGACATTCCAGAGGTCCAACTTAATCCAGGTTCAAACATTTACATTTCTTCTGAGATCAAAATTATTTCATCTGAGAGATAACACAAGCAGCTATTATTGAAAGCCACGCATAATCTTCTAGTGTGTATTGCTTGTTATAACACAACCTTCTTAGCCCCATGAAGAAGGCAGAATTCCTAATTTGGACATCATTAAGTTTACAGTAAATGGCTGAGGCAGAGGTTGATCCTTGAGCTTTGGGGCTTTAAATTTGGTGTTCTTCCCCTCAGATCACACCTTCCTCCCACCAGGCTGGTGTGAACAGACACTGGATGTGAGATGGCCATCTGCACTGCAGAGAGGCATGCTGAGTGGTGGTTCTTATTTCATTCACACATTGGCTTGTTCTCTGCCACCCTCAGTAGGTACCTATCTCTCAACCCACATCATCCTGAGTAGGAGGGCTGCTGAGACCTGACTGGTTGTCTTGGGAACAAAGACAACCTTGCTCACTGCTCTGAAGATAAATTTGCTGATAAGGGACCCAGGGATGGAGTTGTTCCGGGTCCTGTGGTATCAGGTGCTATTGGCCATTCCCACAGGCTGGGTAGAAGTAGAGAGTGGAAAGCAACATGCACACATTAATATGAAAAGAGACTGAACTCAATATAAGGAACACACACACACACATACACACACATGCACACATGCACACATACATACACACACATGCACACATACACACATGCACACACACATGCATGCACACTCACATACGCACATGCACACATACACATACATGCATGCACACACACATACACACACATGCATGCACACTCACACACACACATGCACACACACACACACACACACATACACACACATGCTCAGGGCTTCAGCAAGGAACTGTAGATGGGTGACAGCTGAGGAGCTTAGAAGGCAGGGCATAGAAAAAGGATGAAGCTAGTGTAGATATATCATCACTTCAACAGCAAGTACCAATGTGTGTAATCTACTAGTGATTTCATGTCCTTTATAGTTTCCTGTTTATTCCCAAATTTTCTTCAATAAATATCTCTTACATAGTAATCATAAAATATAATTGCTATATTTGACTAACAAATAATAAAAGAGGATCATGAATTTAAATAATTAAAGTGATACTTTGATCATTTTCCTATGTCACAGGTAGGGTGATAAGCAATGTTATATTTGTTAATAAGTGTAGTTGGAAGTTTCTGTCCCACCTGCCAGTTCCTGAATACCCAGCAGCCACTTCCAAAATAACTCAGAGGCTCAATGTCACTTATATATGCTCACCCAGTAGCTCAAGCGTGTAACTAACCAGCTCTTACACTTAAATTAGCCCATAATTCTTATCATATGTAGCCAGGTGGCTTTGGTACCTTTGCTCAGTCCAACATTCTCATCTTGCTTCCTTTGCATCTGGTTGGTGACTGTGTCTCTGACCTTCCTCTTCCCAGAACTCTCCAAGTCTGGTTACCCTGGCTATACTTCCTGCCTGGATACTGGCCAATCAGCATTTTATTAAACCAATACAAGTAATACATCTTTACAGTGTACAAAAGCATTATCCCACATCAAACAATTATAGAAAAATTCATAAAGAGAATAAGAATGCTTTTTAAATGCCTGTTGCCTTTACAAAGATTATGTAGAGGTAACAAAAAAATCACAAATGTTTATTCTGCTCACTCCTTTTCTGTCATGACCAATTGTGGGTATTTTATATAGATTTTCACCAAATTTAGTTTATATTATCCTACTATCTCCCAACAATACTTTCACCACATTGTAGTTACTATTTAATACTATGCCTCAGTTGAAGTATTATATCACATATTTGTAGCAGACTCAATGAAAATCAAGTTGTTCCTTTACTTGCAGGACCTGGGAGGATTTACTCTGATGAATTTGGTACCTCAATGTGGCTGCTCCTTGGATGTACCAGTCATAAATGTTCCAGAGACTCCTGTTCTTTGCCCTAAAGCTGCAGCCAGTGGCATTTTTTCCTTCAAGTTTTAGTGTGTGTTCATAAAGATCAGTCAAACACAGTGAGCATGGGCCTTCAGATTGCTCACCTGGCATATGTGAGGCCATACGTTCACTCTTTAATGCCACAAAACAAACAAGGACTAGTTAGAGTGGGAATGCTCTACATACCACGGAGTGCCAGCTAAGACTCAACAGAAGTTATGAAGGTTATCGGTTTGTCTTGGTGCCTACAGAAAAACCAATTCAACTGCTGTAGTGGGATTGTGTTCTGTCCCATTGTAAATAATTGTCCTGCCTACTGGTTTAATAAAAATGCTGATTGGCCAAAGGCAGACAGGAAGTATGGGTGGGGCTATCTGACTAAGAAAACTCTGGGAACGGGAAGAGCAGAGCAGAAATGCCACAGAAGCCAACAGATGCAGAGAACAACTGTGCTGCTCTGAGAAAAGATACCAAGCCGCATGGCTGAACAGGATAAGAATCATGGGTTAATTTAAGAGCAAGAGTTAGCAATATGCCAGAGCCATAGGCTGATCAGCATAAAATTAATACAAGTGTCTGTGTGTTTCTGTGGGACTGAGAATCTGCCAGAAGCATAATACTACAAACAGTAAAACAAGCATTTATCCAAAAATCACTCTTGTGGACAGGTGAAGATAAGCCACATTCCAGTCATTTGCAGCAGCAAAGGAGTCAGAATTCAGGAGAGAGGAGCTCTTTCTACAGTGCCCAGCCAAAGAATGATGTAGGCCAGGAATCCTCAAAGTTAGTATGCCAGGGTCACCTAAAGGGCTAGATCTGGAATTCCAGGTCCAAGTTCCATGTCCATAGCACTTTGAGGCCAGCCCTCCATCATCCCCAGGTACCACACATTGAAGGTTTTTTTCATGAAAAGTTGATGCTACAGACTCTACCTTATTGGAGGCAGTCTGATTTTCCTCTATGGATTTTGCTGGGGTTTACTGTCTATATTATTTTCTCACTGCTATAACAAAGTACCTAACATTGACATTTATTTTGGCTCATGGTTCCAGTGTGCAATCCATCATGATGGGAAGTCACAGCAGCAGGATGGTGGAGCAGATGGTCACATTGCAACTGCAGTCAGAAAGCATAAAGACAAATGCTGATGCCCAACTCAATGTCTCCATTTGTGTTCACTCCAAGACCACAATCAAAGGAATGGTGTTGCCCATAGACAGGTTGTTTCCTCCACTATTGGTTAAAATTCCCTGGAAATGCTCTCAAAGGCATGTACAGAGATGTGTCTCCTAGATGATTTTAAGTGCAGCAAGTTAACCATGAAGACTAACCATTGTGCTATTCACTAACGTAGTGCTCTGTAGCAGTGTTGGGAGTGCCCAGGTTTTGGTAGATTTGAGGGACAGGGGTTCTAAATGTCTTAATAGAGTCCCAGGAATTTCTCAGACAATAAATCTTTAGATGTCACCTTTTGGGCCCTAATTGCACCCTATTGTACATTCTGGTTCCTTCTCTGATGCTTGGCTCTCATTATTTCATCTTTCCTACTGCTTCAGCTCTTCATTTTTCACAATAAAGGTCACTGTGTGCTTGTATTTAGTCTTCAAAGTACTGTACTCACTAGAAGGATGAACTAACTGCCTGTCCCTTCTTTGTAATCACTGCTCTTGCTCCACAATCAATGCATTTGATCATTCTTTAGTGTCCTATGGAATATTAAGAAAGTCCATTTGCATGCCTCCAACTCATACACAATGCTAATGGATCACCATTTTCCTTGAGATCTCTTATTTTCAACTTTGGCCTATAGAGAAGCCCTGCCTTAATTTAGAGTGCAGATATACAAGAGCAATGTGTCTATTATATCTATGTGTTTTGAAATTATGCCAATTATACCACACTCAACCCATTATCTTGAATGAGAAGTCAGAATGGAAAATGAATTCTTCTCATTTTCAAGCAGCTGCGTTCAGGATGCTGACATAAGCATCTCCCAAGGAGCAACTCACAGAATGCACACAGATGTCCTCTAGAGAAATCTTGTAGTTACATTTTCTATAGTTGTTCAATATACATACAGTACTGTGTACACCTGGGCTGTCTAGATGCTTCCTGATTCTCTGGGTTCGCCCATCTATAAAGAAGATGAGGAAGTAAAGCCATTTATTCAGGCTCCTATCTAAGATGAATAATTGTATCTGGGCCAGCTTGTTTTATATCTACTTGGCACAAGCTATAGTCTCAACTGAGAAAATGCCCCACAAGTTTGGCCTGTGGTGCAATTTCTTGATTTATGATTGATATTGGAGGATCCATCTCACTGTGGGTCATGCCCCCTTCCATACACACACATGCTTGCTTTTGGTCCTGGGTCCCATAAGAAGTCAGGCTGAGCAAGCTGCCATGGCTTCTGCCTCAGCTCCAGGTTCCTGTCCTGACTACCTTCAATGATGAGCTGTGATGTGGAAGTGTAAACCAATTCAACTTTTTCCTTCTCCACTTGTTTTTACTCACAGTGTTTCATCACAGCAATAGACACCCTACCTAAGACAGTATTGTTTACTTTTTAATTCCACTGTAGCATATTTAACCATGGAAAAAAATCAGCCCTATAGCTTATCATGTTTTCTCACTGTTACTGTCCAATCTAGACAAAAACAAATTAAGAGAAGAAAATTAAGAGGTTTCCATTTATCATTGTGGACCTTCCTGAGTAAAGAGCTCAGTTCATGGTGGCCAGGAAGCACAGGAAAGCAGCAGTATGAAGACAAGGCAACTGTACCCACCAAGGGCATGCCCTCAGTGGCCTGCTTTCTCCAACTAACCTCCTTAACAGTGAGTTATCAGCTCCATCGACTGGATCAAGCCTATCAACCGCCAACAGTCTCTCCAATGTTGACTCTTTAGTGATGAATCATTCATGTGTCAAAGCCTCACGATCTAATGATCCAATTATCTCTGAAACTTCAGAGAGAGAGAGAGAGAGATGTGTTTTACTAATCTCCCAGGTATTTCTCCATTCTGTGACACTGACAATCACTACTTACTAATCTATATGTTCCATAGGGACAGATTAATATCATTCATAAATGGCTCTCTCATAGCCAACATAGACATGTGTAACTTGAATGGACAATCTCAAGCACTAAAACATACATTTTTAAATATTGGTTGGGGATTGAGGAAATTGAAGGTAAGTGTTGCACCAGGTGCTGCCAAAACTATGACCAGGATTCCATGTTGACTCAATTTAACCCACCCTGAGAGACTCATCTCAATTTAAATTAATGATTTGCCCATTTCTCAAACACCACCTCTTACTGCTCTATATGCTTGTATAACATACAGAAGGATCCAATAAGATGCTTTTAATAAGTAACAAAATCACATTTGTTATTAAGATTAAATTAATTATTCACTGTCTCTTGATATCAGTCTTGGAATATTGTAAAATGTAATAAAACAAAAAGGACCATTTCCTCAGAGAAATGCACAGTGGCACACACCCATTCAGCAAACCATCCCATATCAGCATCAAATGGTATTCAACCTTAAAAATACCTTCCCATATCTTGAAATTTGAGGACTTAGACAGCTGGTTTTAATGTCTTCATTTTAGAAAGACAGAGAACAGAAGGCCGCAGGTGTACGGTGGTCTGGGGGTCAATTTAAAGGAGGCATGGGACCGCTGCCACTTATCCACACCTTGAGTCACCTGGGAAAAAGATCTCCCACCCACCTCCCTTGGGTGTGGGCTTGCCAGACTTACTCTCTTCCCGCTCTTTCCTTGTGACTAGCAGATGAAAGCTGTCCACAGCAGAGTGGAATCCTGAGGTTCAACTCAGTTCTCCTAGACTCCAGCCCAGTTGACTTTTCCTGATAAATTCCATCTCCCAGAGTCTCTAATTCTTCTCTTCTGCCTTCTTAGCCAGCATCTTGCTTCCTATTCCTCCTCCTAGGTTTAGTTCTCTTTGAATGTTTTCTCAAATTATATTCCCCCTTTTCAACTAAAAATGAACAGAATTTTAGTCTACAAAGTGATAAACAGTTGGTTGCAGGTGCATAAAACTAAATTTATTTGTTTATTTCCACATGTTCCCAAAGCCAACTAGATTAAAGATCAATAAATAACTCACCACGTCCCTTCCCTTTCAAAGCCAAATAAACAACATAAATAAGACAAGCTGATGAGCCTGGATGACAGGTGATGATTCAAGTCTTACCCTTAAAATGTCACTGGAGGCTTTTGTAAATCTATATTATGCTAAGCTAAATTAAAGTACAAACAAATGATCTTTAAAGAGAGAGAGTCAGAGCCAAATTAAATTTGCTGTTGATTACATTTTGTGATTAAGCCAAACGAGTTGAAATCCTTGATAATAAAAATTGTCGATGGATTCAGAAGCTTTGGTACACAATGACTGATGAGGCAGATTTATGCCATAGAGTGAAAAATACCAGAGAAAAATGTAAATCCTTGCTGGTGTGTGTGTGAGGGAGAGAGACAAAGAGACAGAGAGAGACAGAGAGACAGAGAGGGAGACAGAGAGGGAGGAAAGGAGAGGGAGGGAAGGAGAGGGAGGCAAAGCAATCATAGCAACTAAGAGTTCAAGGGCATTCTGGGTAATATGATACTCAGCCTCCCCACTTCAGTCTTTACAGGGTTCAATCCTGCAATGCCCCCCAACACATAAAGGAAAAAATATTTCTAAGTTTCAGGCCAATAAAAGACCTCAAGCCTTAGGGTGAGTCAGGAACTTAGCCATGTTGTATAACAGTGAGTTACACAGACTGGATTTCATGGGGCGGGACGGGTGATGGTTGGCTTCCGGCATGTCATGGGGGAGCTTCCCGCATGTCATGTGTGGACTGGTCTTTGACTACGAGGATGGTAAGTTTTGCTTTCAGCAGTTGTTGACGAGACTTTCGGACCAACCATCCTGCTGAAGAACAAAAGAAAATCCTGACAACATGTAACGAAAGGAAGGAAGGAAGAAAAACTTCTGATTTGATTCAGTTGGTCTGCCTTTAGTTTAGTTTTGGAAAGACCCAATGGGACCAAAACAAAAGCAAATGTGAGAAACTGAATAGAAATAGCAAAATATTAAACTTAAATTCAGCTCTATACATAATTATGGTAAATAAAAATTGTTTAAATACTCCAATTAAAAGACAGAGATGTCAAAATGTATTTTAAACTAAAAGACCAATTATGTAAACTATACAAATGTGTGTATTGAAATAACTATAGAAAACAGGCATAGGAGAACTGGTGTGATCATATTAAATCAAAGTACCAAAATAAATAGTATTTCTAGGGATAAAATTGGACATTTCTAAATATCAAGTGCTCAATGTAGGAGCAGGGAGGCAGCTCAAAGGATAAGACCACTTGTTACAGGAGCATGTGGACCTGAGCTCAGAACCTTAGTCCCACTTAAGAAAATTGGGGTGTGGATTGCACATGACCCTGTAACCTCTGTGGTGAAGACAGACAGAAGAATCACTAGGGCTTGCTCACTACCGGCCTGGCTCCAGGTTTAGTGAGATACCCTGACTCAAAGAAATAAGATGCAGAGTGATAGAACCTGGCACCTGATGTCCTCCCCTGTTCTCTATGCTCACACGCACATGTCCTAAATACCAGTAAGAGTATTAATTGACCAAGAATGCATAATAATCTTAAGCGAATATAAGTGCATATATATTTATTATATATAATATATATACATATATATCACAAAAATTTGTGAGGAGTATATTGACCAAAATGAATGAAAGGTAAAAATCATAGTCAGAGATTTTAACATTTTTCTCTCAGTAGCTAAGAGAAGGCGTTAGCACTGTCAAGCCAATTTGAACTAATTAATATTTATATAACTTAAAACTGATTGGCAATAGCAGACTGCATGCTCTTTGCAAAGGCTCAATAAATAATAACAATAAAATCAATCCAAATATGTATTGACATATCTACATCTTATAGAAAATGTTCATGGACAAATTGGAATTAGTAATAAGCCTTTTTTTTTTTTTTAGAATTCCACAAGTATTGGGGAAGAAATAACATACTTCTAAATCCATTTGTTAATAGCTAAATTAGAAAATACTTTAGTTGAATGATTCAAAGGACATAAACATGCCAGAAAATATCAAGTGTGTTTAAAACTTGAAATGTCACAGAGGAAAATCAACTGAATATGCAGGGAAGGATGTGAAGCAAGGCTCTTACTGGGCCTGGTGACATACTTCTGTAATTCTAGCTTCCTGAGGCAGCAAGACTGTAAGGCAAGGCCTGACAGGACTACAAAGCAAATTCAAATCTAGTTTGGGCAACTAAGCTTGACCACATCTCAAAAAAGGACATAAAGATACAACCCAGTGTCAGTACTTGACTGGTGTACACAGGACTGAGAGTCAACCCTGAGTACTGCACATAAAAAGACTTTCAAAGCAAATATAAAATAAAATACATATAAAACAACACCTCTAATATTTGGGGCAATAGAGGGTACACAAGTACAGACTCTACAGGCGTAAGAAGGAGAATTGAGAGATAATATAAATGACTTCAAATCAATCATCTACCAACTATACAGTGCTTTGAAAACACAACTGATCAAAGCCAACAAGTAGAAAGCCTGCCTGCCAAACAGGGGCAGACAGAGAGATGGAGAGAGAGAAAGAAAGGGAAGTGGAGTGAAGGCATCAAACCACTTCTCTCCCTCCCTCCAGTGACATACTTTCTCCAGTAAGGTTCCACTTCCTCAAGGAGTGATTCTCAACCTGTGGGTCATAACCCCCTTTGGCAAACCGCTATCTCTCAAAATATTTGCATTACGATTCATAACAGTAGCAAAACTACAGTTATGAGGTAGCAATGAAAGTAATTTTGTGGTTGGGAGTCACCTCAACATGAGGAACTGTATGAAAGGGTCACAGCATTAAGAACCACTGTCTTAGGGGTTCCAATAACCTTCTCAAGTAGTGCCAACAGCTAGGGAACAATAGATGAGCCATAGGGAACATTTCCTATTCAAATCACAGCAGTTTTCTTCATGTGTCTGCACCACTAAAATTCCATTAATGTATACAAAGCATCAAAAATTATGATTCCACAGTACTCAGAACACTTACAGGGGCTTTCTCCTGATTTATAAGTTCGAAGAACACAAATTAAGTCATTGAAAATATGAGGATGGGTCATCAGGCCATTTAGTTGATGATTACACGATACTAAAAATTTGTGATTGTTATTAAATGAAGACAGTGAGATAAAAATTGGCTTCTGTCCTGCACCATATGATTATATATATAATGATTAAATATATAGATATAGATAATGATTAAATATAGAATGATTAAAACAGTAACTTACTCTGGGGGGAGATGAGGTGACAGTATTTGCTCTAAATTCATTTCTTCCTTGACTAAGTAATTTTGAATTGATAAATTGATGTACAATTATGTACACAAATCTTTTGTTGTTGTTGTTAAGTGGAAAATTGAACATAGGGCATCACACACGTTAGGGAAGTACTACATTGAACTGTATTCCTGGCCCCTTTTTACTTAGGGTTTTGAGACAGTCTTGCTGAGCTGCCCATGCACTGAACTTGTACCCTTCCTGCTTCAACTACTGAGGAGCTTGAAGTCATGCCTGCATCATCAGGCCTGGCCAACCTGCACAACTCTCAAGCACATAACTGCTTCATTTTTAGAATCCAAATATGCCTGTATAACTGACACTGAAAATAAGGTTCCAAATATTATTGGCACCCTTAGAAACTTCCCTCCATGCCTCTTCCCATCTCTCTGTAGCCCTGGCCAAAGATGACCAATCAGCTGTCTATCACCATAGTTAAATTTCATTGGCTTGAAAACTCAACAGATACACTCCATGTTCTTTTGTATCCGGTTTTTCACTGACCACAATGCCCATGAACTCATTCTTCTTTCCAATAGTATCATCATCATCCAACAACCTCGGGGGCAATGTAAAGATCAGGAGCTTTGCAAACTGATTGAGCAGGGCCTGAGTCTTGGCTCTCCTGATCCTGGGGTAGATTTTGAACCTCTCTGATGTCAGTTTTGAAACTATTATAAATAATCTCACTAACAAGAAAGCTTTGTTTAAAGTGATACAATCCAAGAACTTGAAAGGTAAAAAGCAGGAGGGTCAATGAGTTCAAGGTTATCCTTGCCTACATGGCAAGAAGGTTCTACAGCAGTGGTTCCCCACCTTCCTAATGCTGTGCCCCTTTAATACAGTTCCTCATGTTGTAGTGACCCCCCAGCCATAAAGTTATTTTGTTGCTACTTCATAGCTGTAGTTTTGCTACTGTTATGAATCATAGTGTAAATATTTTTTGGAGACAGAGGTTTGTCAAAGGGATCATGATCCATAGGACATGAAACACTGCTCTAGGGCAACCTGGAGAGGGGGAGGGAGAGAAAGGAGAGGGGGAGGGAGAGAAAGGAGAGGGGGAGGGAGAGAAAGGAGAGGGGGAGGGAGAGAAAGGAGAGGGGGAGGGAGAGAAAGGAGAGGGGGAGGGAGAGAAAGGAGAGGGGGAGGGAGAGAAAGGAGAGGGGGAGGGAGAGAAAGGAGAGGGGGAGGGAGAGAAAGGAGAGGGGAGGGAGAGAAAGGAGAGGGGGAGGGAGAGAAAGGAGAGGGGGAGGAAGAGAAAGGAGAGGAGAGGGAGAGAAAGGAGAGGGGAGGGAGAGAAAGGAGGGGGGAGGGGGAGAAAGGGAGGGGGGAGGGGGAGAAAGGAAGGGGGAGGGGGAGAAAGGAGGGGGAGGGAGAGAGATAAGAGAAGGAGGGAGGTATATTTCACAGAATGGTCACTGTGTCCATTCAATACCATTTTATAGGCCTTCATAGTCAGTACACCATGTGTGTGACCCTTGACCTCTGCTCCTCTTTTCCAAGGTCTAACTTCCAGAAGCTTAGGACATTGTCTTAGCATTCAAGTTTGGAAACCCTGGACTGCTAAGTTAGGGAGGGAACGTGGGCATATGCACAGTTCCTAGAAGACGGTTCCCTTTAATTCCACAAAAGAACCTGCGGTACCCCCCAGGAAACTCAGCAGGGAAGCATGCAGCCCTTGCAACTGAACACACATCATCCAGGAAGAAAAAACTAGAAAGCACATTCCTCATGCATTGACAGTCACAGGGACAACCAGTCCCAGTCTCCACCAAGTTTAAGGAACAAAAGAGGTCATGACCTAGTAACACATGAAGGTCAAACCAATACCAAGCCCAGAGAACACAACTTAAAATGGGGAAGCCAGTTCTTGATCCTTGGTCAGTTCAGCTGGAATCAACATCAGATTGTCAAAACCATGTCCCAGGTTCACACAGTCTCAACACAGACCGGCTGCACACAAAATGAATGAACAAAATAATCACAGTGATGTGATGCCACCAGAGTACATCCTCTTGCTCTTCCCATTCCCATGTGAAAAAGTTCAGTTAAAAAGGGGCAGAGGCCTGAACCATGCCCAAATAATTAATAAAAATATTATGTTGGGGGGAAATATACTGTAAAACAAAATTCTTTACCATTGAAAAATAAAAAAAAAATTGTTTTAAGAAACCTTTCGGTGATCAGATAATTATCTTTAAAATATACATAAGGAAGATTTTTGCACAACATCCATTTCTCTCCCATCCATGAAGTAAAGATTAGATGGTGACTGTAATACTCCATTATGCATTGAGCATCTGTTTACCTGTTGGTTTAATAAAACTCTGATAACCTGAAGGAAGGAAGGAAAGAAAGAAAGAAAGAAAGAAAGAAAGAAAGAAAGAAAGAAAGAAAGAAAGAAGAGAGAGAGAGAGAGAGAGAGAGAGGGAAGGAAGGAAGGAAGGAAGGAAGGAAGGAAGGAAGGAAGGAAGGAAGGAAGGAAGGAAGGGAAGGAAGGAAGGAAGGAAGGAAGGAAGGAAGGAAGGAAGGAAGGAAGGAAGGAAGGAAGGAAGGAAGGAAGGAAGGAAGAGGCCCAAGTCCTAAGCCATCTTCCTGTAGATTGTGATGTCTTGGGACGTGAGTTCTATCTGTCCAGTTTTACTACTTTAAAATATTATTTCAAACAGTGCTCAGGTGGTCTAATTCATGTGTCAGCTGGATAAGGAAGCGGTAGAGTGTGGTCATCTGTAAAGAGGTTTCTATTTCCTCCGGCTTCCCCAGCTCCTCTGGCCTTGCCCACATTGCTGTATTTGACCTTTTTTTTTTTATTTTTTGCTGGAAAACATATACAAAATTCACAAAGCACAGCTGCTGAACAGATACTCAGCTCACAGACAATGGAAAGGGACAGGAATGTGTACTTAAGAGGCTCATTTTTAAAATTTGATTATTTCTTCTCAGGAAAAATGTAAAAATTTCTTTGCTTCAGGAAATGGGGTAGGTGTATGTGGGAAAGTGAAGTTACATTCATTTTAGTTCGATTTGCACTTTTAGTTTGGAGTGTGTAGGAGCAGGAGACCATCTAGATTACATGTCTTCAAGGGGAGACACAGACCCATGCCTCCTGCTGTTCAGGTTGGCGTCATTGGAGCTCATGGAGATGAGATCCCTCCCAACCTCTTACAGGCATCTTTCCATTTTTTTCCTCTTCCGTGAATAGGCCCTACTTCCCAAAAGTTCCACAACCTCACAAAATAGCTCTATCAGCTGAGGGCCAAGTATTCAACACATTAACTCACGGGAGACATTTTACATCCAAGCCATAACATTAAAGGTGATCAACATACTAACTACCATACTTTGATCATTACAATGCAAATCTGTATTCAAAAATCATGTCAAATCTCATAAACAAATGCATCCATCTATTGTGTGTCAACCCAACATACAGTGAAGCCAAAACCAAGATAACTTGACTTAAGTCACCCCTGTTGAAGCTTCTCTCTAGGCTCGCTCCTCCCATTCCAGACCCGGGCCCTAGAAAAGCCTGCTGTGGGTTGGTTCCTCCCCTGGAGCTTCTCAAGACCATCCCCACAGGGTATTAAAGGTCTGGTCCCATAGACTGACCATGTGGTTTCTCCTCTTCTCCTGGGACCACCTGGGAATGCTTTGTTCAGATTAAAACCTGGATTTTAATTTGTCTTGATTGGCAGAGTTACCCACTACTGGGGTATATTTTAGTTATATCTCCCCCACCCCACCCCCACCCTCACACACACGTGTTCAGTGAAGGGCACTGGGCACGCTGGCCTTCTCACTCTGTGTGCCTTCCTCTGATCTATAGCAGCTGCACCAGGGGTCATCTGGATCAGAGTCGCAGCAGGAGAGTTGGGTGAGGGTAAAGGAAATGGCCTGTTCTTGTAAGGACCCTGTCCTGTGACTGCAGTCCCTGAACCAGGTCAGTGAGTAGGGCTGCCCAAGCCATTCCACTGGGGAAGAGAAGGGACAGAACCTATTCTCTGTTGTTGAGGGCCGCTGGCTCCAACTCCTCAAGGTGGCGCCATTATCTGGTGCTGGCCAACCCGCCTGAGTCAGTAGAGAACGCATGCGTGCTCTCGCGAGACTGGTTTCTCAGCCTCTTCCGTGGCGTCATGTGGGATACTGGACTGCAACCTATAGGAAGATGATACGTTTAAAGCAGGGGCCTTTGGTCTGTATAAAATCGGGCGCTTCCTACCTCGTGCTCTCTCTCTCGCTTTCCTCTTCCCCGCCGGGGCCTGTCGCCACGGGTTCCTGCGCCGCGGCCCCCACCCCTCTGTTCCTCTCTGCCGTCTCTCTGCCGGCCTCTCTATCTCTCTCCCTCTCTCTCTCTCTCTCTCTCTCTCTCTCTCTCTCTCTCTCTCTCTCTCTCTCTCTCTCTCTCTCTCTCTCCCTCCTCTCTCTGCCTTCCCCTCCATTTTCCATAAGCTGAATGCTCTCCCTCAAGACCCATTAAAGCTGTACTGCAGAAGGATCCTACATGTGTGCCGCGTCTTTTCTTGCGGACGAGAAGCGGGCGCGGGACATTTGGTGCTGAAAACCCGGGAACTAAACACCATTTGCACTGTCGGAGAGCCCTCGGAGACGAGGTGGATTCAGAACTGCAGGTAAGTTGCTCAGAGAGATATGTCTGAACTGGACTTTAATTTGGGATTTTTGCCGCTCTGGAAAGGGTTTCTTGAGGCCTTGGTGCTTGTCTTAATAGTGTTATTGCTCGTGGTTGCTTTTTGCTTCTACCGGTCTGTGAGATCCTCCCAGTCTTTGGCACAGCGTACCCTAAAGAACTTTGTAGAAGACAAGGCCTGTAAAGATCTGATAGCTAAAGGGCGAGGCGTGATGGGAAGAGTTCAGGACAGCATGTCAGAAACCGAGGACCATGTGAGGTTAGGCACGCGCCGTAATATAAGGAAAAAGGACCCAGTAAATATGGGAGAATTGAGAAACCAGAAACTACTTCATAAGGAAAAAGGACCCCCCGGTAGAATAAAAAATTTGGGGGAGCTGAGAAACCAGAAACTAAAGCCTGGTTCCACCACTTTGTACCCGGTACGGAAACTTGAAAATTTAGATTTAAAGTGTGGCTCCTCTAGTGGCTCTGATACATCGGAGCACTCAGGAGATGAGGAGTTGAGCCCTGATAAGGAGAGTGAACTAGAAGAAGAGGCGGCTAAATATGAGACAGAGGGATATTATCCTGATGAATTTCCCCCCGAAGATCAGAATATGAGAGTTAGAAAACGACAACTGACCGTCGAACCTACACGGCCAGTATCTACCGCTCCCCCTCCTTATGAGGGACGAGTCAGGACCCTGTCCTTTTTGTCTGAGAAGGTTAAGAGGAAGCTCCGCTTGGCCTATCCAGTGTTTGAAGCAGCGGAAGGGGGACGGATACATGCTCCTGTAAAATATGCTCGGATTAAAGAACTAGCCGAGTCAGTCCGAAAGTATGGTGTAACCGCCAACTTTACGGTTGCTCAGCTAGACAGGCTAGCATTGTCAGCTATGACGCCTGCTGATTGGCAGGCAGTTGCTAAGGCCTCCCTGGTTAGTATGGGTCAATATCTAGAATGGAAAGCCTTATGGCACGAGGCTGCTCAAGAACAGGCTAGGGCCAATGCTACTGCACTTACCCCCGAACAACAGCTCTGGACATTTGAGATGCTGACAGGGCAAGGACCACACGCGGCTGATCAGACTAACTACCCCTGGGGAGCTTATCAGCAGATTGCTAATACAGCCATTAGGGCATGGAAGGCTTTATCCAGAAAAGGAGAAGGGAGCGGTCAATTGACTAAAATTGTTCAAGGTACGCAAGAGCCCTTTTCTGATTTTGTAGCTCGCATGACAGAGGCAGCAGGTCGAATCTTTGGTGACCCAGAGGCGGCTGCCCCTCTGATAGAGCAGCTGGTATTTGAACAAGCTACCAAGGAATGCCGTATGGCCATAGCTCCCAGAAAAAATAAAGGTCTACAAGACTGGTTAAGGGTATGCCGAGAGCTTGGCGGTCCCCTGACAAACGCCGGTCTGGCTGCAGCCATTTTGCAGTCCCAGAGGCGCCCTCTAGCGGGTCCTGCCAAGAGAGTTTGCTTTAAATGTGGCAAGCCCGGCCATTTTAAAAAAGAATGCTGTGTCTCTGAGGGGCTTTACCCCCTCTTTATGCTCTCGATGTAGTAAAGGATACCATAGGACAGATCAGTGCCGCTCGGTCCGAGATATTAAGGGGAGAATTCTACCACCATTAGAGACTACAGAGCCAAAAAACGAGATGGTGGGCCCCATGTCCCAGGGCCCGCAAAAGTATGGGGCAAAGTTTGTCAGGAAAAGCAAGAGTATGAGCCCTCCGGGAGAGCCCGACTGGACCTGTGTGCCTCCTCCCACTTCTTATTGACACCACAAATGGGAGTGCAGCCTGTACCTGTCTGCCTGCCTGAGGCGATCCCCAAAGCATGTGTCGAGTTGCTGTTGGGGCAAGGTTCCCTCACTAAGCAGGGACTTGTAGTTCACCCTGGTTTAATAGATCATCAGCATACTGATGAAATTCAAGCCTTATGCTCCTGTCCCACTGGGGTGTTCACCATTAATCCTGGGGATAGAATAGCACAGCTGATTCTGCTCCCCGCTTATAGATCAGACACCGCAACAGGCCTCACAATGGGCTCTTCAGGACAAGACTCAGTCTATTTATTGGTTGACTTGAGACAGCGACCTAGCCTAACTCTTTGGGTTAAAGACAAAAAATTTGAAGGGGTTTTAGACACAGGCGCAGACAAGAGCATAATTTCCTCCCATTGGTGGCCAAAATCATGGCCCACTACTGAGTCTTCCCATTCCTTAAAAGGCCTTGGGTATGCTTCTCATCCCACAGTTAGTTCATCTGCTCTAGCATGGAGAACAGAGGAGGGTCAGAAAGGCTGGTTCACACCCTACGTCCTCCCACTACCAGTAAATCTATGGGGACGGGATATTATGCAAGAGCTAGGGCTAGTATTGTCCAATGAATATTCGGTTCAAGCACAAGGGATTTTAAAAAAGATGGAGTATGAGGAAAGACAGGGCCTGGGTTTTTCTTAGGTGCCACTGAGGCAGCACGACCCATACCTTGGAAAACAGAGGTGCCGGTATGGGGTCCTCAGTGGCCATTGACCTCTGACAAGCTTAAGGCAGTGATCGAGCTTGTTGCAGAACAGCTTGCTGAAGGACATATTGAGCCCTCCACCTCTCCATGGAATACACCCATTTTTGTGATTAAAAAGAAATCCGGAAGATGGCGTCTGTTACACGACTTAAGAGCTATTAATGCGCAGATGCATCTTTTTGGGCCAGTTCAGCGGGGACTCCCCACGCTCTCAGCCTTGCCAAAAGATTGGCACATGATTATTATAGATATTAAGGACTGTTTTTTCTCCATTCCCTTAAATGAGAGAGATAGGCCTAGGTTTGCCTTTACGGTTCCCTCTATTAATCACCTGGAACCGGACAAGAGATATCAATGGAGGATATTGCCTCAGGGTATGGCTAATAGTCCTACCATATGTCAATTATATGTTCAAGAAGCCCTTGCGCCAGTGCGGCAAAAATATTCCAAGGTAGTTATAGCCCACTACATGGACGACATACTCCTTTGCTATTGTGATTTGATGATTTTAAGAGAGGCTTATGTTTTATTACAAGAGCAATTAAAATTATGGAGACTTCAGATTGCAATAGATAAAATTCAGACTTCAGAAGTTGGACAGTTTCTAGGGTCTAATATATTTCCTGATAGAATTGTTCCCCAGAGGATTAAATTTTTCAGAAGAGACTTAAGGACATTAAATGATTTTCAAAAATTACTAGGAGATATTAATTGGCTTAGACCTTTTTTGAAAATTCCCACTGCAGATTTAAAGCCTTTGTTTGATATCTTGGAAGGTGATTCTAATCTTACCTCTCCCTGCAGTTTAACACCTCAAGCTAAAGAAGTGCTTAAAGTAGTAGAAAATGCGATAATAAAGGCCCAATTAGCTCGAATCGATTATAATAAGCCATTTTCCCTATGTGTTTTTAAAACAAGAATATTGCCTACTGCGGTATTATGGCAGACAGGCCCCTTATTATAGATTCATCCCCCAGCCTCACCCCAAAAGGTTATTGCCTGATATCCAGCTGCCGTTGCTCAATTAGCTCAAAAAGGCTTGAGGGCCTCGGCTGAGTATTTTGGTATTTATCCCACTTTGATGATCTTACCCTATACCACCCATCAGGTTCAGGTCCTAGCTGCTACCAATGATGATTGGGCCATATTAACTACTATGTTTCCTAGAAAAATTGATAATCATTATCCTAAACATCCTTTGTTACAGTTTGTGGCTTATCACCCTGTGATATATCCACGTGTTACTTCCTCAGTGCCTTTAAAAGATGGCTTAATTGTATATACAGATGGCTCAGAAAATGGAAGGGGTGCTTATATTATAAATTCACAGACATTTTTTAAAGATTTTGGTCAAAAATCACCCCAGATTGTTGAATGTCTAATTGTGTTAAAAGTTTTACAAAAGTTTGATTGTCCGCTTAATATTGTGTCTGATTCCCATTATGTGATAAATGCTCTTCAATTACTTAAAACGGCCAGTGTTATTAATCCTTCCAGTACAGTGTCTGCCCTGTTTTGTACCATACAAGACTGTTTGCTGCAACGCCGTGAGCCCTTCTATATTACCCATATACGGGCACATTCGGGACTCCCGGGCCCTATGAGCAAAGGAAATAATTTGGCTGACCAAGCTACACGCCTGGTCACTACTGCCTTTGCTGATCCGTTGCAAGCTGCAAAAGATTTTCATACAAAATTTCATGTTACAGCAGAGACTTTACGCAAGCGTTTTTCACTTACTAGACAACAAGCTCGCGAAATCGTGACACAGTGTCAAAACTGCTGTCAATTCCTCCCTGCTAAAACTGTTGGGGTTAACCCAAGAGGCATTTCACCATTACAAATATGGCAGATAGATGTGACACATGTTCCATCCTTTGGAAAGCTTCAATTTGTACATGTTTATATTGATACATGTTCAGGTATTATTCATGCCACACCACTTACAGGAGAAAAGACCATACATGTTATTCAACATTGCTTAGAGGCATGGAGCGCCTGGGGTAAACCAGCTTACCTCAAGACTGATAATGGGCCAGCTTACAGCTCCCAAAAATTCGCCCAATTTTGTGCACAAATGCAAGTGACACACCTTACCGGGTTACCATACAACCCTCAAGGACAAGGCATTATTGAACGTGCACATCGGACCTTAAAATCCTATTTGTTAAAACAGAAAGGGGGAATAGAATTGCCCCCAACACCAAGAGTGTCAATTGCCCTGGCACTGCTTACCATAAATTTTTTAAATATTGATGATAAATATCAAAATGCTGCTGAGCGACATTGCTCAGAACCACAACGGCCAAAAGAGCTAGTAAAATGGAAAGATATTTTAGAAAATAAATGGAAAGGCCCGGATCCTATTTTAATAAGATCCCGGGGAGCTGTCTGTGTTTTTCCACAGGATGAAAAAAATCCAGTTTGGATCCCAGAGCGCCTCACCAGAAAGATATTACAAGAAGAAGAGCCCTCGCCTTCTCCAGTTGACGCGTTGGATGTTACTAACATATCACACCCAGAGAAAACAGTGGTGAAAGATAATGCCCACCTTCCCTCTGCCAATGTCGGTGATGTATAATACCACTAATAAAGATTTAGACATAGCTTTAAAGAAAATAGAAGTTTGGGGTTAAAGGGAGGTTTATGTTTTAGTTAAAAATAGTTCAGATATATTACTAAAAAATTTCTCGGCAGCCTGATAAAAGAAACAGAGTTTGATAAAACCAAAATTGGCTCCCTTTTGCTCAGGCAGGCCAGATAAAAATTCAATTTTACCATGTAACAGTTGCCAATCCAGAAATATAGGTTGGGCCACGCCTAAAATATTTTCATTTTCTCCCAATTTAACCACCAGTTATTTAGATTGTTAGCAATGCTTCAGAAATTATAGATAAATTGAGATACAAATTTGATAATTGCCTTTATGCCTTATGCTGAGATGCTCAGCTTTATTTCTTTGCAGTAGTGGCCCACATGCCACGATTTGTTCCCATACCACCGTGGTTCCCCAGTAGCTTGCAGCTATTTAGACAAAAAAGAGATTTTGGAATCTCTGCTGTTATTATAGAGATTGTTGTCCCAGCTGCCATGGGGGCCTCAGTGACTGCCTCAGCTTGTGCACTTTCAAAAATAGTGCAGACTACACAGGCGGTTAACGAACTGTCCACCCCAGTAAATGGCACAGTTGAGGTGTGAGCAAAAACTTGCTAGCTTATGCATAACCTCTATTCAATATAAAAACTTTACAAAGACAGCTAACCTTTCGAAAAGCCTTTCTCAATTTTCTTACAAAATTGGTCGTCTGAGTTTGAACAGACCCTTCGTGACCTGCAGGTGGCGATCGTCCAGGTCAATTCCACTCGGCTAGACCTGTCGCTGACCAGAGAGCTTACTCCGTAGATTCCCTCAGCCTTCCCCTACTCCAAAAAGTTGGTGGGGATGGGTATGTTTGGCCTAGCCTTTTGCGGAGGACTAGTCATTCTTCTCTAGACGGTTTGCAGGTTCAGAATCCAAAGTCAGAGAAACAAAACAGTTTTGGCTCAAGCCTTAATGGCTCTAGACTCAGAAACCTCAATAGAGGTATGGCTAACTATGCTAAAGCAACAGAGATATTATGGCTTAGACAGCTCCTACACACCTAGGACACTAGGTGGAGCGTTCGGCCCGTTTCCTGAGAGGTATGTTGAGCCAAGGGCATCGCACAGGACATAGCTATGTCCTGGGAGATATGTTGTCCTGCATAAGGGTGTCTGCCTTAATTCCCTTCCCAACAAAAGGCAGAGGACAGGCTGGGGGCATCTCGATCTGTCGAGAGATTAGAGATGACGCCCACGCAAGTCCACAATGTTTTCTGGGGGATAACCACTGTCTCCACCCTCTTACAGGATTCTCTCTTTGCTTAGAATATAAAAAGGGTGAGTTGTTGAGGGCCGCTGGCTCCAACTCCTCAAGGTGGCGCCATTATCTAGTGCTGGCCAACCCGCCTGAGTCAGTAGAGAACGCATGCGTGCTCTCGCGAGACTGGTTTCTCAGCCTCTTCCGTGGCGTCATGTGGGATACTGGACTGCAACCTATAGGAAGATGATACGTTTAAAGCAGGGGCCTTTGGTCTGTATAAAATCGGGCGCTTCCTACCTCGTGCTCTCTCTCTCTCGCTTTCCTCTTCCCCGCCGGGGCCTGTCGCCGCGGGTTCCTGCGCCACGGCCCCCACCCCTCTGTTCCTCTCTGCCGTCTCTCTGCTGGCCTCTCTGCCTCTCTCTCTCTCTCTCTCTCTCCCTCCTCTCTCTGCCTTCCCCTCCATTTTCCATAAGCTGAATGCTCTCCCTCAAGACCCATTAAAGCTGTACTGCAGAAGGATCCTACGTGTGTGCCGCGTCTTTTCTTGCGGGCGAGAAGCGGGCGCAGGACACTCCGTGACTCCACTTCCCAGATTTCAAACGAGGTAAGGAGATTACTGCACAAGGCAAAGCTAGTCTTCATTGCGGTTATCTCATACTTCTGCAGGCACCATCCAATAGTCAGCACACCAGTTCCTTAGTAAAACCTGGTCACAAAGGTATCCTCTAAAAGCAATTACAGGAGACAGAATCACCAGTCTCAAGTTGCGGCGTCCAGCAGGTGTTCAATATTGTTACCACATAACACCATCATCCCCCTCCTTTTCTACCTGGCAGAGGGGTACACACTACAGGAAATCCCTGTTCAAAAAGGCACCGGAATTCTTTCCTACGGGTACTCTGCGGTCAACCCAATTAGATTTCCCCAAACTCAATTCTTATTAATTATTCAATATTTTTTAGTGATGTCACAAATAAAACCACAAGCTCTAGGACTAAACACTCTTCAAAAACAACCCAGGGTTGGTACATCTCCCTGCTTTGGTGATGTCCCAATGTTAAAATTAAAACAAGATAGTCCATTGTGGGTTTAAGGTTCCTTTACTTTCCCAAAAGTGAACACAACTCTTCTCCAGATCCGTATGAAAAGTCTAAAACACAAATTGAGAGTTGGATTGGAAATTCCCACTGAAAATCTGTTTATACCAGTTCTTGGGAAAAATACAGAATTAGCTGGCTAATTCTGTTCTAACCCCCACCCCCACCCCCTTGGATTGGCAAAGAATGATTTAGACTACTTCCTGTCAACTCAGTAAATCAAAAAGCGTGTGCTTTCCAGGAAACCTGAAACTACTAATTACCCAGACTGTGCTTGTGTATATGCGGGTACATGTAGTGTGAGCCTGGCCCTGCCTCCCCCCCCCCCATTGTGGGCGTTGATGTATCCCTGCACAGCAAGCTGAATGTTTTGTTTTGTTCCTGGAAATGTCTTGGAAGCACAATTGCTGTCAACCCCATTGTAATTTAGCTGACACTCACAGAAAACAACACCTCTCTAAAGCCCTTGGTGGGTGGGAGCTCTAGGATGCCAGAGGGCCTTGCAAAGCAGACGTGTCTGCACATCCATCCCTAAGGGCATGGCTGGCTCCTTTATTTGTGGAAAGTAGCCACTTTCTAGTTGCTAGTTCAGCTTCAGCCGTCCATCCCGACACTGAACTCCAGGAGTGCTTACTGCTGCTGGCTTTGCAGCCAGACACTTTCATTCTCCACTGGTCCCAGGTTGTGCAGAGGGGCTCGAACCACCAACACTACGAGAGTCCCCCCATGTTGTCTCCCGAATAAGTGCCATTCTGGCCTCTATGGCTCACCATTCTCCCCTAAGGACTAAAACCTTATGTTTACAGGGGGAAAAGCTAAAACAAGCTTTCCTGCACTATAGACGCTGCCACCTGCTGAGTGCTAGCCTCTTGGGAGACTCCAAGACCTTGGGTGTGCCCGGATGAGGGGGCAGGGTGTGAAAGAGAGTTAAGGTGATAGAGAGCTGGGACAAAAGGGAACACGAGGAGGGACACACTGGCAGAAGCTGGGGACAAGCATGGAATAGAGTCAGTGTGAGTGGAAGGAGCAGAGGGAATCCAGCATGGCGGGAAGCAAGAGGGGAAAAAGCTAGGCGAGATGCATGGCAAGACAGAAGCATGGCTAAGAGACAGACAGGTCTAAGATATAAGATGTACTGAATAAAGCTCGGGTCTCTCAGTGTGTTGTTGAGAGCCCCCGAATGATGGAACCTAAATGACTCCTAAGTGCAGATTGTTTAATCTTGATGCCCCTCGCCTGAGAAAAACTCTGGCACACAAAGAAACTGGACGCGGTACCCCCAGGGAATTCCCATGGAGCAGATCTGTACTAAGTCTAACTGGAAGTCCAGAGCCACACCCAAAACGCTTCTTTTTCTCTAACGCACAGCACAGCCTTTATGTTTTGAGAGAAGAACACGGGCTCAATGAGGTGAATGAATTAACATATCCTAAAGCAGGGGTTTAGGAACATCTCTCAGACTCCAGCCTCCTTCTCACAACCTCACCAAGTCTGAAAACTCTGAAGCCAAGTGTACCCCACCACCGGCAGATGCGTTGCCGATGAGCTGCTTCTTTCTGGCTGTATCATCATCCATCACTGCTGTGAGATTTCCTAGCATGACTAGGTATCCCTAAATCCTTCTATTAAATATGCAGAGAAGAATGGGTTAAGGGAAGAAAAATGAGGCACAGAAAAATACGCATGAAGCGTGGCTGCTCCAGCCTATCCACAGATGCTCAGTAGATCCCTAACAATGACTTCTGTCCAAAATCCGAGCTTTGAGATATAGGAGAAACGGTGCTTACTTTGTGGTCCCCCTATTGTTTAACATTTTACAATGTAATGTTGACCCTATACTTTTCAAAAATGGGCCTATACTCTGCGTCTACCTTCAACTTATGCAGTCACTTCATAATGCACCTTTAAAACTTTTAAACTTGTGTGGAGGGGTAGGATTGTGCCATGACGCATGTGCAGGAATAAGAGGAAAACTTGGGAAATCTGTGCTCTCCTTCTCCATGTGGCTTTTAGGGGTTGAATTCAGGTTTGGAGACTTATATGCCAAGGACTTTACCTACTGAGCTACCTCACTGCTCCCCACAGGTATCTTATTATAAAGATATTTTTCCAGTTTTATTTGCCTATTTCTTATGATACAGTTGTTATTCATTTTACTTAACCATTTGCTATAATCATCCTGAATACTATTGATAATATTTCTTTAAACATTTATTTTAAGATAAATTAAAAGGAAAATAAAATACTTTCTTCAGAGAAGCTTAAGAGAGACCTTAGTGGGGGAAGAAAAGAGTGTGTATTGCTCTTCCAGAGGACCTGAGCTTGGTTCCCAGCACCCACATCTACCTGTAACTGCAGCTCTTCTGGCTTCCCCCAGCTTTGTGCTCGTGTGTATACCCTCACACAGACACATATCCACATATGTCAGAATAAAACTTAAATGTCAATAATTACTGTCTCTTACCTTCACCTTCTCTTCTCTGGTGTTCCTCCCTTCTAGTTAATTGCCCACTGGTTTTTCAACTTTTTGCAAGTATTTCTTGCAGGAAAGTCCTATTGAATTTCATACATTTCTGTTGGATTGCTGAGAAAGTCTCTGCCCCCTAAGCTCTTTTGCTAGGTAAGAATTCTTCATTGGTGGGTTTGCCTTGCAGGACTTTCTGTATATAACTAATTTTTTCTGCTCTGCAAAGGTTCTGATGAGAATTTTGCTGCAATTTTTATTTATATGAATATTTTAATATTTATTTCCTAATACATAATGTATAAGGTATTATTTTACATCCTCGGGTTTGGTCCAAAGATTTCTCTGTAATAAGGATGATAAACTACAAGGAGCTGTCTTGCTTTATTCTTCTTGCGGTTCTCCTAACTTCCTGGACCTGTGATCTGGTGGTTTGTCTGAACACTGGAAAGCCCTGTTTTTACAAGTTCAGTTATCCCCTCCTGTTCCATTACCTAATTCCGATCTTCAGATTATTTTATCCTAATTTTCTGTTCTGTGTTGTTTACATCATTATTTCTTATTGTATTTAAGCTTGAAAGTTTTAATCAGCCCATCTTCACTGATTCCTACCAATACCCTGTCTGATCTGTAGACAAACCCATCAAAGCAACTCTTTATTTCTTCTAGAGTGTAGTTTCTTACGTTTCAATTTTTTCTTTTTATTTGAAATTACAGTATAATCACATAATTTCTCCCTACCATGTACTCCTTTTATTCCTTACTGTAGGGAAAAGTGGCCAGCCAAAGACACCTATCCTGGGTCTGAAACCAGAACCAGCGAAAGAAACCTGCCCTGGATCTAAGACCTGAGCCAGTGAGATACTTTATCCCTGAACTTAGAACCAAAAAGAAATGTGCCCTGACTCTCAAACCAGTGCTAAAGAAATACACTTTGGCCCTGGAATCAGAGCCAGTGAAAGAAGTATGCCCTGGCCCTGAAATTAGAGCCCAAAAGCCCAAAAAGAGCCAGTGAAAGAAACATTTTGGCCCTGAAACCACAACACAAATCAGAGTTTTGTTTTGTTTAAAAAAAAAAAAAAAGGAAAAATCTGACCAATCCCCATGCTGGAAGTCTCCCTAGAAAGTACTGCCTCCTGCATCCCCGAGAAGCCCTATATAAGTCCTGAGCCCAAGGTCCCTTTCCTGCTGTCTTCTCCCACTTCAGGCTGAGGTAGCCATACTCTCCTGGATCTTTCCTTTCCAATAAACCTCTTGACTGAGGTTTGGGTGAAGATCTTCTTCTTTCCCCAGAGCCTGGACAGAGATCAGCTCAGGGAGTAAAGCTGTTAACACTCTTGCAGCCCAGAGGACCTTCCCTGGCTGAGTCGAGTTGTTACATTTCCTGAACAGAGAGCAGCAAGCAGCAGAGGGAGGAATGAGGGGAAGCGAAGCCCTCTGCTGGCCACTATAGCAGCTTTGCCCATGAGGCCCTCCATTACTGTAGCAGAGCTGTTAACACTGGGGAAGCCTTTCCCTGAAGCAGGGCTATAAGCTGCTACCTAGGCTTACTGTGGTCTGTGGTGTTCATTGGTTCCCGACTGCCTGAATACTTTTCCATTCGAACTGCAGTGCTCATATGCTTGGGCTCCTGATTGCCAGGATCTCTTTCCACCTGGGCTGTACAAATACCTACACTTACCTCTTCCTTCTCCCATCAGCATCAATCTTGTGCTGTTGGCCTTGGTCAAGTCTGAACCTCAACTGAGTCTGGTTCTAATGCTCATCTCATTGGGCTGCCGTTTTCTTGGCAATGCTTTGCTGAAAGTCAAACATGATGCACTGAGTAGAAGGACCTCCAGTGTGATGTTTTCTGGTTCATTTAATTAGGAATTGGCCTAAGTATTAGTATTTGTTGCTGTGGGGATCAGAACCTTTCAAATCTTTTAATACTTTGTGACATTCATTCCTGGCAATTCTAATAAAAGACACTGATGCTCAGTTTGGCTACTTGATTGCCAGAGTTTGAGTCATGACTTCTAAGATATGACATTTCTAATTCAGTATGTTAGAAATCTACTGTTTAATATTTAACAAAGCATTTTATTGTATTCATTGAAATAAAAATTTTAAAATGGAATTATCTCTCATAGGTATCTATCTTTATTTTAGCTCTTAGGTGAATGAGCTTAAGAAGAATTAAGATTTTTACTTGGCAAGGAGTTACACCTCTAAATTTAGCAGGAATTATCAACATGGTCAATCTCCCTGAATGGAGTGTGATTTCCTCCTTGCTAAGTCTGGACCAGCTCTCTTTTCGCCCAACACAATAACCTTCTGTATTCAATTGGCAGCTAGTCTCTTGGAGTCAGCCAACCGAGGAATAAGAGTTTCTACAAGTTCAAGAAGCACCATCTCCCTCTGCCCATCTCTGCTTAGTCATCTGCAATGCAAGAATGCCTATGGATCCATTTGTAAAGGCCATAGACAAGAGAACACAGTGACAAATATTCAATAAGAATAAAGGACTGATGGTGGGCTGTCTATGTCTGTCCCTTCTAATGGGTAAGATTCTGTGAATTCTGTGAGCATGAAGGGACCATCTGTTTATGCTTCCAGAAAGCTATGGATACACAGAAAGCCTTTTTCTGACCCCACCTTCTGGCCAATACGTAGCATTTCCCCCTCTCCCTCAAACCTGAGCAAGGCGAGTAGCAATGACATAGGTTTATCTGAAGTGCATTGAATCAGCCATTGAGCAGCAAAAAAACAAAACAAAACAAAAAACTGCACTAGCCACAAGACTGGTACAAACTCCTTTATGTTTCAACATCCTCAAGTATAAAATGAGCACAAACCTCCATGGCCTTTTCTGGCACAGTCCTTGGGGGGTTGTTGGGCAACATGACAGAGCTGACGGGTGTGGCTCCAGGTTCCCCTCTTGCTTTTATAGTTTACACTGTGAAGTTTGGAAGGGAAAAGGTTCTGTCTTGTTGGGATGCCTTGTGTAGATAGTGAGAAAGATTTTCCTACAGTTTTGATATCTATGCCCGTGAGGTTTTTGAGTTGCTGGCTTTATTACTTCAGTTTTGACATATACGAGGAACAGCCAAACAACATCAAAACAGCACAAGAAAGACAACAGAGGCTTCTTGAGGAAAGCGTCCTCTGAGTCCTGAGTTCATCAGCAGTCTGACGACCTTCTCCATTCAAGTCTCTGTGCCTTGGCTTTGTGTGTGTGGCTTTGATTTGACTCCGTGGGAGAGTAGGAAAAAAAATAAGCAATAATAATGATAATTTCAAAAGATCACATCTGTGCCACCTTCCCAGATGTAAAATTCTACCATCTTGTTTCATAATCTGCTTTCAAAAGAACGTTCTTTTCCTGCAAATAAATATAGATTGCATCAGTTTTAATGGCTACATAGTATTCCATTATACCAATATGCAGTGTCTTAACTAAATCAATTATCTGGGGTTAGAGGAACAAGATCCTTCTAGTATCTTCCTACGTATTTCGTCTATGGATATATGGAATTAAGTAGCTAAATATTTATCAGAGTCTCCTTTTCCAGTGCAGAGGATCAAATCCAAGGCCTTGAACGTGCCAGACAGGCTCTGCCACTGAATTACACCCCCCCCCTCCGCGTTCTATTCTTTGTTTAATCTCTGTGTGAACATATGTGTGGAGGTTAGAGGGCAACTTCAGAGGCCAGGCCTCACAGTCCCTCCCTTGTTTGAGATGGGGTGAGGGGAATGCGGATTGTCATTGTTGTTTGGCTAATCCACTTGCTTCCAGGGAGCCTCCTGCCCTGGTTCCCATCTTGCTGCAGGTACAATAGGCTTACAGACACGTGAGTATGTGCGGTTTTATGTGAGTTTTGGGAAGTCAACTAAGAGCTGCTTGCACAGCGGGACCCACTGAACCATCTCCCCCAGACTCTGTCATCTTATTTCTTTAGGCTCGGTTTCCAGACATACACAGCTACTATAAAGGGTAGATATATTAAGACTTCTAAAAATGCAGGCAGCTGCTTCCCAGAGATCCAGATATATTATAAAAAAATTATGCAATATCAGCAGCAACCCATAACTTCAATGTCAGTGTCATTTTTCCAGTTGATAGTCTAGTGACCTAAAAACTGTGTATTATTTTCAGAAAATACCTTTGCTTGGTTACTTGTAAGAGCCATCATTGTGAAGTGATTGGTTTTATTATGGTCATGAGTTTCCTGGAGTAAAAGGAAGACAGTAAAGACTAATATATAAGGCTGTGAGGGACACCGTAGGTGAGCTAGAGATGTGGTGGGATGTCATCACATGTGACAGGACTTTGAGGTCTGACAAACAGAGGCAGAGGTGAGGCAGTGGGTGAGCACTTACTCTCTCTGTCACCAGGGTTCTGCCAGTATTATGAAGCCTTCTAATTTTTCTGGATTTGGGGTGCTTTTTACTAACAAAGTGTCTCTTAGCCATCAAGAATGGATACTGGTCACCACAGTGAATGAAAACGCTAGTGTAGTTGCCCTCTAACTACTAGCCCTAAACACAAAATCAAGTGTGCCTGCACCTAGGAGCAGGCACAGAAGTGAGCACTCACACATGGCTCTCGTCTATTTTCGCTTTGGTCTTCTGTTCCTTGCTATAATTAGTCACTAGGAAATTATAATTAGCTTTCATTGCAGTTGGGGACTAGGGACAGTCGTGTAGCATGAGCACAAGATAATGAGGGTTGAACTAAGAAGGAGGATGGGAGAGGAAACGGAGGAAGAGGATGGAGGGGAGAGAGAGAATGAGGGGGAGAGCTAGAGAGAGGGGGAGAGAGAGAATTCGTCCCAGCATTTTCATCCCCCCTCTTATAAATAACTCTTGGCTCCGGACATCTTCTTTATGATTACTGGGAAAGTTCACGATAATAGTAATGATCTGCATTCATCTCCAAAGGGTATTTTATTCCAATCCTTAAGTCAGGGACTCTCCAGACAATCAACCCCTTGAATCTGACCTAGTGACCATTTCACATTGCTTCTGTTTCACTTTGCTGACTCACATATCTTATTTTCTACTTCATTAGCTTTAGCCACCTAGACTTTGGAGTAAAGGGGATATTCATGCTTCAGATAGGAGGCATCTCGGGATAGCCAGAGCCCTGTGTCTTTGGTCTGCACTGTTTTCTTCAGGCTACGACATCTAGAGTCCTTAGATTTCATCAGAATATGCTGTGTCACATACACCGAGGGCCAGTCTGATTCCCTGAGATGCATAAACTATGAGATATCACGGGCACTACTCCCTCAGCTTTGAAAGACACACATTTTCATAACTTGCCTTTTGCCTGATTTTCATAAATAGGAATGGTTCTGCATTTGTAATTTTATATGTGAATTAAAGGATTGAGTTCTGACAAGAGAGTTCTCCCATTTTGTTTGACTATAACGAAAGCAATACACACTCTCAATGCTGTAATAACAGCGTCTGCAGTAGCTTTACGCACAGTAGCTTCTGGCTGTTTCAAATCCTGACTCTGCTCCACTGTTCACATGCCTTCACCCTGGAGGAGATGTGATCGTGTGGTGGCTACCTGCTGTCATCATGCTGCTGTCGAAGTGGATAGTGAGGGTTTCCAGACATCAGCACCATTTGCTGACCAGATCAGCTGTCCAGTTGTGGTGAAAGCTCCTGCTCCTGTAAGGCCAGCCACTAAGCTGCTCCACCTGTGGCTGATGCATTCTGAAGCTACCCAGCCCTGGAACTAGGCAAAGTCATTTCTGGAAGAGAGGTGTTCAGCTTCACCCCTCTCTCCAACCCAGAAGTTTTCGGGGAGAGATTTACATCTGGGATGTTTCTAGATCCTTGTTCTTGGATTACACTTTTATGGCTAGAATCTGGCTGGCGAATGAAGACCGGATTCGGGGGTAGAAAGAGAATATAGGCAGGCACTGGAGAGCAAAGCAGCAGGAGTTGAAAGGGGGTGATCCCAGGATGAGAAGGACTGTGGGGAGGTATATTTTAGAGAAATTAAAACCTTCCTCCAACTGTCTGTTTAGCTCTGTTGTCTCTCTGGACTCCTCTTAATGGACCTCAGGAAGTCAGACATTTCATCAAGAGTTTTGATATAATGTCATACTGCATTTCCCACTACAATTGAATAACATTTGTCAATTTGTACAGAATAAAGGATCATTTGGCTCATGGTTCTGAAGGATGGGAAAGTCAAGATTAGATACTAGGGTAGACTTGCAGGATTCGGGGTGGCAGGGGGCATCACATACCAAGACAGAAGGACCTGGCTCATGTCTCTTCTCTCCCCAGAGGTCCCGCCTCTAAATTCTCTGGTTAATTCTCAAAACCCACAGTGAGGATTATAGTTTTTCACATAAGTTTTCTTTTTACACTTTATGTATCTGTGTGAGAGAGAACATACACCAGCCATATCACATGGGTGGAGACCAAAGAACAGTATATAGATGTCAGTTCTCTCCACCATGTGGGTCCCAGGGACCGAACTCAGGCTGCCAGGCTCTGCAGTAAGCACCTTTACCCAGTAGCCATTTCACAAGTCCTAGTTTTTTGGTTTTTTTTAATTTTGTTTCATTTTGAGTTTTTTTTTTTGTGGGGGGAGGTGGAGATTCAAACCATGGCATATGGATCTGTTTGTTTGATCTAAATACTACCCTGCTGGAACCAGCCTTAATAGAAGAGCAAATGCTTTGTCAAACTTGAGATTTTTTACATTTCTAAATGTTATATACTATGACCATTTTTTTCTGTTTAAGAAGCTGAGGCTCTGAGAGGTCAGAGGTCAGAGGTTGCTCAGGTCACACAATAGGCAGTAAGGCCAAGATCTGAGCCTAGTTGGACAAAATATCAAGACACATGATGAATCCAACACAAAATCCACCCTGCCCTCACCCTGGGTCATCACAAGGGCTGTGGGATCCATGAGCACCTATGGAGTTCTGCAAAGGTCAGATTCTTTTTTTAATGGCTTTAATTAAGAAAGGATTCAATAGCTTTCAAGTCCCATAATGGAAAAGAAGGTAGGATACGATGTCTGAAAGTGAAGTCAAGAGCTAATCTGTTCAGGCCCTCTTAGTCTGCCTTCAAACATGAAATAAATTAATATGTACTTGCACAAAATAAATGTGGCTGTTTCTGTCCACACAGTCCAGAGCATAACAACATGGATGGATAGTCGCCATGCCAGAACATTCTAGACTAGTGGACCAGCACTGTAGGGCAGAAAGAATCCATCGCTTTTCAATGACCCAGATAAAATCAGTTCCTATTGGCTAAGAAGAGCAGAAAACTCCAAATATGTGTGTCTCAGAGCTCCTAAAACCCTTCCTCCACTGGCAGAACAAGAAACCATCCCAAGGACCACTGTGAAGCCAGGAGATTGCCTGGGACTTGGACTCATTTGAAATAACTGGTCTCCAGGGGTAATTTCAACCCTGGCTCATATCAGAATTATTTGGCTTTAATTTTTAATATTCAATTTAAATTGTGCTTCCTTTATGAGCATGTAATGTTCCATTCACAATAAAAACCATGAAAAGTGGTACCCTGCTAAAAGTTCTCATCTCCTCTGGGGCGAGCAGTTGTCCAACCTCTCCTCACCCACATGCAACCAAAGTGATTCATTTCTTATGGACCTTTCTAGACACATGGAGAATTTTAGATGCCCTTCCTTGAGCTGTAGGCCAGACTTTCTCAATACAATTTCCAGGAGAGAATCTAGAAACTTGGATAGTAAGCCTAGGTGCTGCCAGGATTTAAACAAGCATAGTTGTCAATCAATCATCTGCTCAGTTCCATTTACTCAACATGTGCTCCCGAGTGCCAGGCACCGTACAGGGTGCCAGAGATCCAGCAGCAAATGGAACAAATTGCTATTCACAAGGAGCTTAGATGATGGTGTGGGGCGGAGGAAAGTCAGAAAGCAAACTGTAATTATACAAAAAGAAGTTCTATAATGAAATCTAAAGTAAGACCATGGAAAGTCTTCCAGTTGCATTTAACACAGCATAAGCCTCCCTCTTCCTCGCCTCCAATTCTTTGCCTAGGCCCTGTGCTGGAGAGCATGTGGGGGTTGGAAAGAAAAAGAGGGCCAGTGTTTTGGGGGATTCAACTGTTCCCAAAGCCCAAGACGAGGATGAGCCAAATGCAGGTGCCTAGTGTCGTTTCCATGTGATGTCATTTCTCTTCATTAGCTCAGGTCACTGCATCATTCAAAATGGCTTAGGAATGTTTTATAATGACCATGTGTGTGGTACTGGGGTGTCTTTGTCACACTAAGTATCTTACCCCCCAAAATTAAAAACATCTAAAGGTCTCTGGGCTGCTGGCACTGTGGATATTTGGTTCCAAAGAAGGTTGGTATCATTGACTAGCTGGGCACTGTGGTGGATACTGTCACCATTGTGTCTATAAAGGGATGGAGGTTAAGCTGGTAAGTAATTTCACTGGATAGCCTAGCATTGTGGGCTTGCTTGTATCAGAGTTGGTTTAATTCTCAAGGGTTTGCTCCCAAACCGAAATGGGGCCATCTTACACGGTACCTAACAATGTGCTTCACAAACTAAGTTCTCTAAAACAGAAGGTGACTTGTTCTCAGTGGTGGTTGGGGAAGAGGTGTTGTTGGTTATTTATTTACTCACTCTTTGGCTCTTTGGGGGCCCAAAACCCAGCTTCCAAATGAGTTACATGGAGTCTTATTCTTTCTTATGAATGCCTTGTCTTAGCTTGGCTTGGGTCATGTCAGCTTTTCTTAAATTATCCCATCCATCTTTTGCCTCTGGGTTTTTAATCTTTATCCTGTTCACCTTTCTTCACTTCTTACTCCATAGCTTGCTGTGTATCTGGATGGCTGTCCCCTATCTGCTCCTCCATCTTCTCTTCCTAGGTTTCTCCCCCTGTTTATTCTCTCTGCCTGCCATCCCGGCCTATCCTCTTTCCTGACTTGCTATTGGCCGTACAGCTCTTTATTAGACCGATCAGATGTTTCAGACAGGCAAAGTAACACAGCTTCACAGAGATAAACAAATGCAACATAAAAGAATACAACACATCTTTGCATCATTAAACAAATATTCCACAGCATAAACAGATGTAACACATCTTTAACAAATATTCTATATCAGAGGGGCGATGTCTAAACCTCTACATTCTCTAGTCCCCTTTCTTTCTAACCAAATGCTGAGTGGTGAGGGTGGGGTTGGCCTGTGAGGCTGGGAATGTAACACCATGTGGTGGGAGTTGGACTTAGACCACCTAGAGCAAGCTGGGAGTCTGGACTGCCCCACTTGGGACCTGGGTCCACACTAAGACCAACTCCTGATCTACACAATAATGGCAGTACCTTGATACCTGCCTCTCTGTTTCCTCCACTTGACGGTGAAACACTAGAGTTCTGATCTATTTCTTTCTATACTCCCACACAATGGAGACTCCATACTGAAAAGTAGAGATGATAGGAGAGGCTGTCTCCCCTTCACAGCTTCCTTCTCAGTGGTTGGGCCTCTGTCTTCTCTACTCACTATTCATTTTTATTCCTCGGTGTCCACTGTTTGGCTCAATCCCTTAAGTTCCAGTTTTGACTTTAATTTTCACACCAGCCAATGGGACAGGAGACATTAACTCCACCTCACAGATGTGAAAGAAAAGCCTACAGGGTTTTCGTGCTGTCCACAGTGCTTAATAAACACAGTTGGGGTGAATGGATTCAGCGCTCTGCTCTTGCTTCCACACCAGCTGGCATTAAACCTTCAACTCATCAGCCTCTGCAAATGCATCCCTCTAGACTGACTTCTTCCCATCATTAGAGTTTGCTGCTACCTTGGGTGCATTCTTTAGGGAACAGCTGCCACTTGGGAATCTATTTGCTGCATCAAACAAACCCACAGCTAGGAGTTCAAACATGGTCTTGCAGACCAGGACTTACCGCGTGCAGCAAACTCTTGCTCTGTGCTGTATGTTTTACCATGACTATATGAAGACAATGTTAAAACCAAAACATAGATCCCATGCACTTCTGAGATGCTCCTAAACATGTTCCTCTCCCAATCTGGGTAGCATGAAGGCCCTGATCCTCATTCAGCTAGGAATAATTTTTTTGTGTTCTTCCCTGTTGATTTGTGTGTCCCATAAAAGGCAGGTTGAGGTCCTAACCTGCCTGAGGTTACTTACTCTTTCTTTGGGAATACAGTTGTTAGAGATATAATTGACTAAACTGATCTGAATCCATCCTGGAATAGTGTGTGCCATTAATCCACTAGAATCATGTCCTTACAGAAAGACTGTCGTATAAAAAGACAAGCACAGAAAGAAGCTTTCCAGATGGAGGCCAAGGAGCTGGAGACTAAGCTCAGTGGTTGGGGGCTTGCATAGCATGCATGGAGCTCTGGGTTCAATCCCCATCAGAGCATAAAGCAATGTGAGAACAAATGCCCAACTGCCCCCCACCCCACCTAGAGGTAGGAGCTGAAAGGTCAGAAAGCCGAGCTGATCCTGCTTACAGAGTGAGTTCCAGGGCAGCCTGAACTTCATGTGACCCTTTAAAAAAATGATGATGGTGATGATGATGATGGCCAACTTAAGACATGTCTATAAGGTGAGCAGCATTGAGAGCCACAGGTAGTAAGCAAAATCTATAACCAAGGCAGAGCTCTCAGCATTTGGATCCTGGCTTCTAGAGCTGTGAAACTCTACACTTCCCTTTGTAAGGTATCCATTTTGAGGTATCTTGTGACAGAAATCACAGACAGATAGAACATTCATGAACCCCAAGAAAATGAAATTTAATATCAAATTAAGAGAAAGTAAAAATTTTCCTGGCCTTTCATCATGCCAGACAGACAAGTAGATAAGACAGATGGCCAACGCAGAGGACTGTAGTGACTCCCAGGGCAGACGGCTGGGGTGAGTAATGGTGCTGCACACACCCTTCATTATGAAGACTGTTTTCCCACTTACTGAGAGACTCTGAAGAACAATGGCCTGAAATAAGGACAACCAAATATCTGTCTCTTACCCAGAAGCTCTAAAGCACGTTGACTTCAAAGAGGCAATCTTGATGTCCCTGTGACGTTCCAGACGAAGAACTACTAGACACAACATTCCTCATCTACCTCCATGTGTGGTTTCCAAGGAAATTGCTATCTGCATCTACTTGCCATCCAGAGCTTATTCAGATCCCATTGTACATAACCTGCTTAAAGATCATCAAAACGCTGCTTTATTTAATGCCAAATGTGCTCCATACTCTCCCATTAACCCTGTGCTACCTCATCTGTTTGGTAAACCCGACTCTGCCTGCTACAAGACAGTGCCTAGTGGCCAAGGCTGACTGGGCCAGGAAAACTTCACTGGATGCAGCAGCGGACTCCCGAGGCTGGGGTACAGGAAGCTCTGATGGTCAATGTGCCTGTGATTTTCCCTCTTGTTTCTTCTTGTCTTAGCCATCATCTCTCCTCATCACTCCCCAAGGTCGCAGGTTGCAAGTCTCCAAAGCCAAGTCACCAGGTCACAGGACCCTGACAGTCCACCATTCTCCATTCTTCCACTCTAACAACAGGCACTGATCTCAGCAGGAACACAGCCCTGTTTGTGCCACAAGGTGCTGCTGATAGGGCAGGGGCTATCTTCCTTGGGTGCATAGTCTTCCAGAGGACAGAAAGCAGCAAGCAGATAAAATACAAGGTGCTCAAACTAGAGCGCAAGGAGAAAAAAAAAATGTAAGCATGTGGGAAATCTCACTATGGGAATTGCTGAACTTCCTGGAGGAAGTAGTACCCAATCAGAACCCTGAGAAACATTCTGGAATTAGAGTTACGCAGAGAGCAGAAGGAAGTAGTCCAGGGCATGGACTACTATGCAAGAGGCAGGAAGAAAAAAACAAATGTAAGGAATTGCATGTGGCTATGCATGAGGACCCCAGAGCATAGAAGGGAAGGGAGATGATCCATAGATACCAAGCATTCATGGTCAAATCACCCAGGACCTAGAGACCAAGAAAGATCTAAAGTTGGAGTTTTACTCCGTAGAGATGCCCTCCTTAAATGGAGAAAGTGGATCTGATTTGCGTTTTCAAAGGGTCAGCTGGGTACTGTGGGGGAGGTGAGTTGGAGGAAGGGAAGCAATCGTGGTTCCTTGGAAGGGGTGCAAGGAGGATGAGCTTCACTAAGATGATGACAGTGGAGAAGGGACAGAATATACAGACTTCTGAACTCTGACTCCCCACCACCACTCTGTGGAGTTTGAATGTAAATGGCTCCCATAAGCTCATAGAGAACAAACTTATTAGAAGGCATGGCCTTTTTGTAAGATGTGTGTCTATGGAGGTGGGCTTTAAGGTCTCCTATGCTCAAGCTACCCCCAGTGTCTCAGATCACTTCCTGATGCCTGTAAATAAAAATGTAGCTTCTTCTCTCAGCTCCTACTCCAGCACCATTTCTGCCTGCATACCACCATGTCTCACCATGATGATAATGGATTAAACCTCAAAACTGTAAGTCACCCAATTAAATATTTTCCATTATAAGAGTTCCGTGGTGGTCATGATATCTCGTCACAGCAATAGGAACACTAAAACATTCTTTCTCTCCCTCCCCTACCACACCAGACCCCCCCCCCCCATGTGTGTGGTGTTTGGGTGTGAATGATGCTGAGGGCAAAGGCATGAAATTCAAAATATCAAAGGCATAAAGTCCAAAAGAGCTATAACAGCCCCATTTTGCTCACTGGTTAGAGACAGACCATCCCCATCCCTTGCCCCAGATCACAGTAGCTAACAATGTCAGAGCCAGGACTGGAGATAAGAAAGCTTAGCTCCCAAGGCCATGGACTCAGTTACAGGGTGTACATCTTTCACATGCACATACTAGAACTGTGATTGTTGTCCCCTAACTCCAAACAAGAACTTTAAGACCCTCTGTCAAGATTTATCAAGGTCAGCCACAGTCAACCTCATGGCCACTCTGTTGCATCTCATAATACCTAAATGCCTGTGTTCTCTGAGCCAAGAACATGGCCCAGCCCTCTTACCACTGACTGACAGCTGCATTATTTCAAGGAAGGTCTTCAGCAATTCAGTTCAGTGACAGAGCCTCATGGCCTCTTGTTTTCTGAGCACTGCAGGTCAGCCTCCTGTACCCCCAGAGATATCTGCTCAGCCATGCACAAGAGCTCAGGACGGCAGGAGGCGGGGGGGGGGGGGGAATCAAAGAAAGTAAAGTTTAAACCCAGACATGGGAAAGGTTTCTAAGACAAGGTAACTTTGAAGCTAAGAAACATAAGAAGAAGTAAATGGGACAATCAGTTCGTTAACAAGACTGTCTCTGATGCTGAAGAGAGAAAAGGGTACTGGACAACCCCTGTCCTCTGTAGTTGGAAGTTTCTTAGTCCTGCCTGATGTCTGGGATACTGCAGCCACTTATAAAATAATTATTCAGAGGCTTAATATTATAGTGACTGCTGGGTCAGTAGTTCAGGCTTATTATTTACTAGCTCTTACATCTTACATTAACTCATTATTCTTATGTATGTCTAGCCACATGGCTTGGTACCTTTTCTCAGTAAGGCATTTTCATCCCACTTACTCTGCATCTGGCTGGCAACTGCTCTCTGCCTTTCCTCTTTCTATAATTCTCCTAGTCTGGTTTCTCCACCTATATTTCCTGCCTGGCTACTGGCCAATCAGTGTTTTAATAAACCAATATGATTACAGTGTACAAGAGCCTTGTCTCACAATCGTCCTCCAAATTTGCTAGCCCTGCTCCTTCTGCTCACTCTGCCCCCCAGGAAACTGACCGCTAAATACTGCTTTAGCTAGCCTCTCTGTCCCTGAACATCTACTTAAGTGTGGCCAATCAGAGACACCGTGGGAGAGTATCGAGTGGAAAAGAATGTCCTTGGGTTTTCATTCCCTGGTATGTGACCTAGAGAGTTTTCTAGGGTTGATTCATGCCATCTTCTCACTTCTCTTGTGCCACATTTTAATGGGAAAATGTAGAGATTGGACAAAACATCAGTAGAAAGAAGAACTTCTCAACACTAACAGTATTGACTTTTAGAGCTAGAATGTTCTGTGTTGCAAGAGCCATCTTGTGCAGAGGGGCTGTTTAGCAGGTCCCTGCCTCTGTACACATTTGCCTGGGGAATGTGATACTCTCACAGAAAATAGACTCACAGAAAAGGTAAGGTATAGGCTTTGAAAGCCCAGCAGATGATATGAAAGTTAGGGAAGCTCCCTGCCCTAAGGATACAGGGGTCTGAATGATGGCCTCTGGATGAAGGGCTGGATAAGAAAATCAAAAGCCTTAAGCCCCACTGTGGACAGTTTGTTCAAATGTTCTAGAACACCCTGCCTTGTGATGAAGATGAGGGGAATCAGGAATAAATATAAAGGCAAAGAAGAGATCAAGGAGAGTGGTGCTTCCTCAGATACTCCCATCATGCAACTGTGTTACCAGCTTAGAATAGGTGATGTAAGAAAATTCTCAAAAAACATAGGATGCAGAAGCCAGCTTGAAGGTGTTATCACAGGCCAAATCTGGAACAGTCTGAGCATCTCAACAGAGTGACAGCCATGGATCAGTGCACTGAAACAAACAAGTTGTGCCCAAAAGAATAATCTTTCTTAAATTACAAAATCAACTAATGAAAGATGGAAATATAAAACTACCATCTGCAACACTCATTATTGGCATCTATTGACTTGAATGTTAAACCTGGTGAGCAAAAATAAAGTGAAAAGTAGGTTCTTACATAGTCTCAAAGAGTTTCCCTCTAAAAATAAGCATTAATTACAAAGAGAAAATGTAACTTCTAGTGGGAAGTTCTAAGGGTCTGTCTACCTTGACTAAGGTCAGCATCACAGAAATGGAAAGACATGATGTACCTCACAAGTTCAAGTTCATTCACCAAAGAGAACATACTGTACTTCTGTTGTATTTCTGCCAGAAATCTATAACCTGAATCTAATCATGGGGAAATGCCAGCCAAACCAATTTCACAATGAGGCATTATGCTTAATGACCCATACTCTTTGAAAAAATGTCAGTGTCGTGAATGGCAAGGAACTAGAGCTGTTCAAAATTCAAGGAGCCTTGTGCTATCATGGCACAGCCCTTTAATGCTAGCACTGGGAGGCAGAGGCAGGTGGATCTTTGAGTTTAAGACAAGCCTGGTCTACAGAGCAAGTTCTAGAATAGCCAAGCTGCATAGAGAAACACTGTCACACACACACCAAAAAAAGGCATCAAAATTCAAGGAACCCAAAGACATGGAGACAGCTAAACATAAATGACCCAATATTTATTCTTTCTATTAAGCAGCAAGAGTAGTATTAAGTGGTAGTAGAATTAGTGAAAATATGATAGATGATAGGAAAGATAGGTGATAGATAACAGTTGGTAGAAGATAAATAAATACAAAAATAAGTAAATAATTTAATTTTCTCAGATTAGTAGCATGTAAGAGGATTGCTTTTGTCTTAGAGAGTACATGCTGAAAGGTGTGGGGTAAGAGCATGGTTTCTACAACTTACTCTTAAACATTTTAGAATAAAATAATGTATATGCATGAATGAAAACCGATGGGGGCTGGAGAGGTGACTCAGAGATTAAGATCACCTGCTGTTCTTACAGAAGACCTGGCCTCAGTTCCTGGCATTCACATGGCAGTTTACAACCTTCTGCCACACCAGTTCCAAGGGATCCAAAGCCTTCTTCTGGCACCGACGGAGACATGTAGGCAAACGCTCCCATACACATAAAGTAAACCTTTTAAAAATGGTCCTCCACGCCAAGAAAATTGTACAAGTGTTCACTAAAAGGTAAAAGAAAGAACAGTTCTCCACAGATACCATATAGCTTAGGAAAGCAATTATACAGCGTTTGAACCAGGAATTCTATTTTTTTAGTCGATCCTAAGAAAAATATTTTCAAATATGAGACTAAAAGAACATTTCATATAAAAGTTTAAAGAAACAAAGATGGTGGGGCAAAATTATTTCCAAGAATAAGACTTTGGTTTCACAAAACATAGTGCATTCTTATGATGAAGGATTAGATCGTGGTCCAAAATGCCTCCCTGACAACAAGTGTACTATAAAAATTCAAAGTTTAGCTCTTCTTGTTGGGAAGGATGCTCTTGGTGTGATACAAAGAAATACACAAGGAGATGGAGAGAAAGCTCAGTGGTTAAGAACACTGGCTGCTCTTCCAGAGGACCAGGGTTTCAATTCCCAGTACCCGCATGGCAGCTCACAACTGTCTGTAACTCCAGCTCCAGGAGATCTAACACCTTCACACAGACATACATGCAGGCAAAACACCAATGCACTTAAAATGAAAATAAATAAAATTTAAAAAACAAAAATGAGCAAGCAGTGAATTTAACCTGGAAAGTCAATTTCTTTTTGCAAAAAAAAAAAAAAAAATAGTGTGCAGCTACCCAAATTGAGCTAGTAAGTAGGCTGTATTTAGCTTTTATTTTAACATGGGTGATAACTGTGTCTCGTTCCATTGGTCGGAGCCCAACTTCATTATCTGATACTAATTTATAAGTAGTGTGAAAGGGCAGAATTTGATAGATCTCAGAAATGCCTAGGAGATGGGCAAACAAACACACACAAGCAGTTTGAGATGGAGAAAAGGTTGAAATATCGGCTTTGGGGGATAATGACCGTTGATAGAAAAGACATGTATTTCATATTCTGACCAAGTGGGTTTGAGATTCCCTTTTCCCTTATTGTTGTTATTATTATCATTATTATTATTGTAGCAGGAGGAGGGCTCCCATATGCCAAGGCCACCGAGTGTGCTGTCCTCCTGAGCTGTCCTCTGGATAACATTTAGTTTTTAATGTAACTCACAACAAACAAACCATTACTAGTTGATATGCGCAAACTACTTCCCAGGGAATGAAGTACAAACGTGTTCCTGTAATATATAACACAAAGTGCCCTATTGAAACCAGCTCAGGGTTACAAGGTGAGCAAACATTTGAATCTGGATTCAGACCCACTTCTGGATTTAGATAAATAGCTTCGTTGGGGCTGAGAGTGTAACTCAGTTGGCTCAGGGCTTGCATGTGCAGAGAGCTCTGGGATTCAGACCTGAGCACTGTATAAATCAGGCATGATAGTGCACACCAAAAATCCCAATGCTCTGTCGACAAGAGAATCAAAACTTCGAGGCATCATTGATATCTCCCACCCCCACAAAGAGTGCTCATGAGCTCTGTCCTTGTCCGTGTGACGAAGTCATATGTGAGAACAGGTGTTTCAGTATCAGGCTGACTCTGGCTTCTGTTGTTTATTTTCCTGCATGAATTAAGCAGGTTAATAGATCCATTATCCACAAAATGACTAACTTTGACCAGTACCTCCCAGGTAAGGATGAAAGAATAATAATAACACAAGAAAGGTAAGAAATTAACATTTACATAATGTTCCATATGCCTTGGGCTCTATTCTAGATGCTTTTCACAAATGTGAACTAATGTCGAAAAGGGGGTGGGGCAGAAAGGGGTTTTCATTAACCTCAGGTTTTTATAGCCTAAGTAAAGAGCCATAGGCCATGGCTGGCTGCTCTGTTTTTCTGAGGCTGTGTTTATAGGGGATCCTGCACACTCAGCTCTTTGGGTCAAACTTAGGTTCTGAAGGACTGCCTCTCTTCCTGAACAACAGCAAAGGCTCCAGCAAGAGATGCTGTCACTCTCAATACAAATTCCTGACATCTGTGTCGCTTTTAGGAGGATTCCTGAGTCCCATCCACCAATACTTGGGCATATAGAGCTGCAATTTTACCCATAATAGCTCCTGAGCAGAACCTGTCTCTAACCTATTCTGCTCCTTCCCAGGAAGGAAAGAAACACAGCACGCAGGTCCAGATGTGCTGACTGGGGGCTTGAGTCTCCCTCTGTGAGTAATTCCTCTCTGCAGGCTGCTTTCTCCCCACACTGCTACAAACTTTCCCGTTTCCAGTGTTCCAGAGGGCTACAGCTAAGTGTCTCTTTCTTTCTCCAGGCAATGAAAGCCTGCCCCAGGAAGCATCACTATCGTCCTGATAAGCCAGTTTGGGAGGCCAAGGTCAGCAAAAAGCAACATTTCTCAGCAGAAAGCATGCAGTTCTCAGGGTTTGTGCCTCACTCTTGTCAAATTCAACCATTAGTCTCCTCTCCAGTCACTCTGTTCACATCTAGATCTTTGTCATATTGTATACCCAATTAGTACATTGTATCTAATTAGCATAGTGGGCTATAATCCACTATGCTAATTAGATCTCTTTGAAAGGAACTTTACCCACAGACTGCCACAAACGGAAAGCCAGGAGCAGAGAGGATTTTTCCTGTTACTTTAATCTCATCACCACTGAAAGGGGTCTAGTTACTATGAAAATGGAGCAGTACTGTTAGTTATAGTTGGTTAGAGCTGTTTGCTGCGGATCCTGTACCGACGGCCTTCTTTTTCTAAATAAAACTGGTAAGATTGTACCAAGGAAGACCATCCCCTAAACAGAAGTCTACATTCAGCTCATTTCTTTTTCTTCTTCCTCAGCCACACACACTTTCTGTACCACTAAGTCTGGGGACGCCTGTTATCACTTTGAAAGCCAAGAGGCCACTTCTGATTGTGCCCCCTCCCCAGCTCGTCTGTCCCTAGAGTCCTCTGGGGCACAACTTGACAGTTTGTGTCAAGTCCCCCTACCATTTACAGTCTCCTCTCCCCCACCCCCACTTCATTGCCGCCCATTGTGCCGCAGCCTCCTCCTGACCTTTCTCCTGTTTCCAGCAAGAACAGAAAGGTCTCAGCGCTCTCCCCTGTCACTCAAACAAGCCTTTCTTTCTTGCCCATTAGCTTTAGCTCAGGCCGGAACCCTCCTGTCCCTCCTAACTTGATGTTTCTTTGTGCCAAACCTTTGGTCCATGATCTGTTCTGCTTGCAAACTCTGCTAGAGCAACAAGGGTACAAACCTTGTGGAAGCAACCAACTGATGTCCGATTTGGCATAAGGCCCACTCCGTGAGTCAGAGCCCAAACCTGACATGGTTTGGTGACCAAGAATCAGAGATTAGATATCCCAGAGACATGGGGCAAAACTAAATACCTCTAGTCAGAAAAAAATAAATAAATGAAATGAGTTCTAAGGATATTCTGGTGTGTGTGTGTGTGTGTGTGTGTGTATACTTACACTGATGTCTTATTCAGTCATGAGAAGAGAGGCTTCCCCCTGAAGCAGATGGAAACAAATACAAAGATTCTCAGCCAGATATTATACAAAGAGAGAAACCTTGGGACACACAACTCTAAATGAGATATCTCCATCAAATCTCTCCTCTAAGAGCTCAGGGAACCTTCAGAAGAGGAAACAGAATTAGTCGGGGAGCCAGAAGGGATGGAGGACCCCGGGAGAACAAAATGCCCTAAAACAATTGAGTGAAGCTCATATGAACTCAGAGACTGATGTAGCAGTCACAGGGTCGGCATGGGTCTGCACCCGGTTCTCCACACATGTACATCATTGTATAGCATCAGTTTGTGACTTCTGAGTGCATGAATGAGTGGGTCCCTGATTCTGGTGCCTTCTCTTGGGCTCTTTTTCTGTTGTCTTATCTTTTCCAACTTGATATGATGATTTTTGTTTTATCTTAGTGTACTTTATTCTGTTAGAAATATTTTTTTGAAAAACTATGTTTAAGCTACATTTAGAATTCAGGAAAAGCAATCTCAAAGCTTACTTTTTTCATTTTTTTTTTTGATTCAACCAAGCTTTCAAGCTGAATAAATTAAAGTCTCTAAGGAAAAAATAAAAAGTCTCTAAGAAAGAAAAAATATTTCTTTGCATTTTTATTTTACATTGTGTCTATCAAAGGCTCAACTCAAGGGCTGGGATGACCTCTATACCTCAGTGACAGCACCTGGCACTTATTAGCTCTGTGATCTTAAGCAGATTACATACCATCCTGACTCTACCTCACAGATTGCTCTGAGTATTAAGTCAAGTTATATGCAAGGTGCCTGGAATACTGTTTACTCCATAACCATAGCAGGAATTCAATGCATATTTCATCCCTGAACACCCTGGGAGAGGAGTGCATATGGAACCACCAGGAAATAGTAGAGGGGGACAACGGGGACTCTGCAGCTCTCAATGAGTGTGCATGTGCGTGTGCATGTGTGTGTGTGTTTGTGTGTGTGTGGTGTATGTGTGTATATGTGTGCATGTGTGTGCACGTGTGTGTTTGTGTGTGTCTGTGTGTGCATGTGTGTGCACATGTGTGTATGCGTGCATGTGTGTGTATGTGTGTGTGAGTGTGTGGGTGGGTGTGGGTGTGTGGATGTGCATTTCACTAGTTGCCACTCTTATACCTCTCATCTGTCTGTCTTTCTGAGTCAAGAAAATCATCTGGGCGACATCACCTCAATCCAGCAGAACTGCACTCCCAGGAAGAAACGGTCGTTTTTGCATGAGTGCCCATGGAGGAATCCAAGGGAGACTCTCTGATGGCTGTGCCTTTGGAGATGGCCTATTAGGGAAACAGACGTTTCATATACAGCGTGGGATTTGGGGTCAAAAACAATATACCCAAAAGAAGGATGGTGTGTTCCCAGAGAGGAATAGAAGTGGTGTGGGTGGAGAAATGGTGTCTATTCACAGAGAGATAAAAAAGCATGAGACCATACAACACAGCTTGTGACATGGTGCAGAAAGCTGTGAGCCATGTGTGTCTTCTGGTTACAGAGACAGAGCCTTAATTACAGTTGTGTCCCCTATACTTAGTCCAGAGGCGGGCGCACATAGGGCATGGTTAGCATGCTGGCTGGATAGAGACTGAACCAAGGTGAGCACCAAAGATTCTCTTCCCTCCTGTTGATGATTCTCTCTGCAGTTTCCACCTGAGCCTTCCAGCCTAGTCTGGAAAAGCAGTTACATAATGGTTCAAAAAAAAATCTGGCTTCTGTTTGCTTAGCTGTTTGCATCTCAGAATGGTCTCTCTGAGACTTGCCCATTCTCCTTTGCCTTGCTTGGCTTCTCCCCCAAATTTCCATGTTCCTATTTATAAATCTCTCTTGTGCCATGTTCCTTGGTCCTGCCTACCCCCATCTCCTCCTTCCTTCCCTCCTAGGGGCAGAATGTTCTAGTTAACCTGTGCCTGGAAAGGCTTTCAGCTGTTCATGATGATGGGTTACAGCTCGGTCCAGCCCCACCAGATAGATGGCAGCCTTGCTTGGTTGTCCATTTAGCTACTGCCTCAAGGACAGAGGGTCATTTCATTGTTTCCCACAGAAGTCAAGTGGCCACAAGAGGAGGTGACAGAGCCAGAGTCTTAGACTTACAAGCCAACTCAGTTGCATCCCTGCAAAGTTTAATTCTCTGAGCTGTGGATAAAGCCTGGACATTTTTCCTCAAGCCCACGGCTTTTCACATATGAGGCCCTCTACAGAGTGCTGGGATACTGTGGTGACTCAGAGCAGTCCCTGCCTTTGAAAGGTTAAAGAAATCCATCCCACCATGCAATAGCAGTGCACTGGTGTCTCGTGCTATGAATTACTACATGGAAATCAGAATGCATTATGCCTGGAATGACCTTGGTCAGGCTCCAGAAGTCCTTCCAGGGCTAATTTCCAAAGTACCAGCTCATAGAAGCAACTTTTAAAAAGTCCTAAGAATCGTTTGCAATCACAGAGATTTTTGAGCTAAGGCCTGGGAATGTAGCATAGTGCCTGAGCACTTCCACTGCATGCACAGGGTCCTGGGTTTTATCCCTAGCCATGCAAACAAACCAACAAAATGTTAGAGCTGGAGAAACCTTGAAGGCCATCTAATGCCAAACCTTTGGCTCTCCAGAGCAAGAAAACATATCTGCACAATCAAATCATTACTGTGATATTCAAAGTGCCTCCAAAAATGGCCACCCCATTTACTTTTGGGAACAGGAAGGATATTGAGCATGTGTTTATGAGACCCTGAGCCGCATGCCACGGCTATATGCAACCTCCCAACAATGCCATGAATGTTTCTATTCAATTTTACACATAAGGAAAATGAATCACAGAAATTCTAAGTGGTGCCCAAAACCTCATAGCAGGTAATAGTGGATTTGGGGATTTGAACTCACCTAGTTTTCACAGCTTCTCTTCCTAAGAGGTTGGAAATGTATTGAAGTAATAATGTTGGATAATCTGAATTCTGTTCTTACATTTACTACCAACATGTTATTTGACCTAACAAGGGCCTTTAATTTTTCCAGAATTTTTTTAATTTCCCAGACTGTAAACAGAAGTGAGTAACCATGACACCAGCTACCAAAGGTCACTCTGCCGGCCTATGCCCAGCAGACACTATTCCAAGACCAGGATTCTTTACTTTCTCTGACTTCAAAGCGTACTTTTGAACCTGGAAGTTCATGCACCTGCTTCAATCAATTGCAATTGACATGAAATCAAACTTATTGTCTCCTATGCTCTTTAGTCTTTGCAAACACTGGCCATGGTTTTGCATCAATCTTCAGCACTTAAGAAAAATGATAGAAGCTTATCTGTGGCTGTACAGAACAGAATCCTGCCAGATGTGCAGCCCTCCATCCTCCTGACTGATCATGGGCTATGTCTGCCTCAAGTTAGAGGGTATTTCCTCCCTTAGTTCTGATTCATGCTGATGGAAATCTCCCTCAGCCCTGACATGACTGGCACATCACGCACCTCTTCTTCGGCTCTGTCTCTGAAGTGCATCAATATGGAAAATGGAGCACAGAAAAGATTTATGGAAAAACATCACAGCCCTTAGAAGTTGATTCACTCACAGGCCAAAAGGGTGGGTGGATGGGGAAAGCAAGCAAGGCAGCCTCTGTTATCTCAACGAGGAACACCCAGAAATGGCAAGCTAGCCTCTGATCAACCTGGGACCAGAGGTCACAAAGACATGGAAAATCAAAACAACACTGAAATCTGATGCTGAGCTGACAGGCAGCTGTCAAACACCGTGCAAGAAAGACTGTCGCCCAGAGGGAGTCGAACGCCTGCCAATGGCCTCAGCAGTGCCTGGCCCTTCACATAGCAAGCAAAGGCCACTCTGTCCTGCCAGTAGCCACCATAGGACTCAGGTCTATTCTTCAAGGTGTTAACTTGAGACTAGTGTCAAGTTACCCCAGAATGTCAGTCAAGTGGCCTTGACTCTGTCTTGGAAGGTATTTGAGCATAACTATGAAGTCACTCTGCCTGCCCCTGAGAGGGCAGAGGGTAATGGCCATAGATAAGGGTCTGCTTCCTCAACAACGTGTATCTTACCATGTATCTTACAGCCATCTCCAATTCAAAACACTTATCAGTAAGGCTCATCAGTAAAGGCCACAAAGAGAATTCTCTAGAAGGATCCAGTTAGATTCAGTTATGTTCTCATTTCTCCAACTCAGTGGTTCCCAAAATATATTCCCCAGGCTGACAGCTCCCATGCCATCGCTGTGTGAATGCTGACCAAGTGTGTTTCCAATCTTATTCAGTGCACAGAGCTTCATGGGAAGAACAGCAGCTGTGGAGAATGTTGCAAAGCCCTATCCCACACACACTGAAGCAGAAATGATAGAGTGGGCTCAATAACATATACCCTAACCCGTCTTCCAGGTATCTCTGATGCAAGCCAAAGTTTAAGCCTGGTCTCCTCCCTGAACAAGATGAGACCCTTGGGGGCAATTCCCCTCCAGCCAATCCCAGGATGATCCAGTCAGTACTCTGTTCCTCCTTTCCAGAAAGAAGACATGATGGGATATGGCTTTAGGACTGGGCTTTTCCTTTGACATCTCCTTGTGACCTGCAGCATACTACTTGGATTTAAAATAACACATAGTTTGATATTTGGTAACAAATGAGAGGGGGTTAGCAATGAGTAAATAAGTCCCCTCCAGAATCTTCATCATGACCACTAGAGACTCACCATCACCCTAATAATAGCTACTGTTTACTAGCAGCTACTTTGAGCCAGGTACTGAGAGAAGTCCTTGAGATCTCTCATTACGCAATGAATTGAGGGGAGTGGTATCACTCCTTCTTCACAGAAGACACAGATAAGGCTCAATGAGGTTAGACATCTTTTGGAAGATTTTCAGTTCTTCATGAACATGTATATGCTACACATACTATAAATGCACACATATACTACACACTCGGGAAAAAAACAGCAAAAACACATAAAACATAACCTACCTGCTTCTTATTATCCAAGGATCATCAAACAAGTGCCTCCAACTTTGCAAAGACTGAAGATCCAGATAGAACAGAGTCCTTTGATAGATGTCAATGGCATTCTCAATGTAACATCTCTGGTGGCAATATCAGAATGACTGTCCCAGCCTATGGAATGTCAGAGGCTCCCGTATGACTTGGAAACCACCAAAATGGCCATGTGACTTGCCAGTGTTTTCTCGGTAAGTGGTAAGATTCAGCCCTAGAAGACTGTTGGAGCAGACATCCATGAGCTTCTTTCTCCTTATCTTTTCACTAACTCACTTCAGCCCGAGGATTCGTAGAAATCAGGATCCAAGGGCAGACCACTTCATAAAAACAAATATTGCAAAGGCCCAGATAAGTAGCAGTGAGAGGAAGCCTAAGACAAAGGGGAGGCTCTGTCTAAGAGTGTGGCAGGGACTGCTCTGTGGTGAGTCTGGACAAAGGAGCAGAAGATGAGCCAGTTAGAGGAGGAAGTGAAACCCAAGTGGTCCATTTCTCTCCCATAAGGCCATTCTGTTAGCTGGGAAACCTATGGCAAAAGTCTGGCCTAAAAGAGAGATTCAGGAACAGAAATTGTGTTGTCAGGCCAAAATGAGCTATGTCTTATGAAACAGGGATTTACCTCAGTTGCTCCAGGAGATTGGTGTGATAATCCCACTAGCTAAAGTCAGAAGCAACAAGTGACTCCAAGAAGGTGAGGTTACCTGAAACAGTAAATACGACCATAGGCTTGTTTGTGTCTCAGGACAGTGTTGGCACTGACTGGTTTCTTTGGGATGTCTGTGGCCATTCATAGAAGCAGGAACTGTTTGCCAGCTCATATACACAGTCATTTGTCCTTATTACAAGAACACTAACCAGGACAGTCTCTGCCAAGTGCCCGAATCCTTGACTGTGGTGAGTGTGGTGTTCATCACAAAGAGGGCATGTGTCAGCCAGGCTCAAAGCTGGCAGGAGGTACGGAAAACAGATCCTTGAGACTTTGCTGCCTCTGTTGCTATCTGGGGTGCCTGGAAGCATCACTTAATGGCATCATGGTCTAGGGCACATGTGTGGGAGTTCTGCATCAGTAATTGCTTATTTATAAGAACGAAGAGAGAACGCAATAAGAATTGTTTCGTGTGTGTTAAATACTAAGCTAAATTTGTGAGGTATATTTGCTTCAAGTACTTCTTATCTCACTTTATGAAATGTCCTCTATTATTCCTACTTTATAGAAGTGCCTAAGGATTTAGAAGTTAAGTAATTTGCCTAAAATAATACACCCATTATTATTGCATGTGGTAAGTGAGACAATGCCTCCTTCTGATGACCCACGTCCCTAGAATCTATGAAACTCTGTTAGATTTCGTGGCAAAGCAGAAGATTGCAGGAATGAAGTCGCTAATCACCTGAAGACACAATCAGGAGAACGTTCCAGATAATCTTAGTGCATCCAGCATAATCAACAGTGTCTCTACACGGGGGCTGTTGTAGATGTGAAGGCATAGTCAAATGTATGCAAGGTTGATGGCTTTGATGGTAGGAAAGGGCTGCGATTCCAGAGGGGTGGGTATCAGATTCAAAAGATACTCTGTTTCCAGATTCTGCTGTTAGACAAAAGCCAGCACTCCCAAGGAACACGCAAAGCTGGTTCTCTCTAGTAAGGGAGGCATTTCCCTTATCACTGACTATTAACTACCAAAGCACATGCTGGCCCCAGAGTCCCTCAGTACCACAAGTACCTGTTACAAATTTCAGAGTCCATGCTGATGTCCTGGAGCTTCTTAGCTCTTCGCACCCAAGCCCTCAAGCTACACGTTTCTCCTTATAACCCTGCTATTTCAGCTATGCAGAAACTTCTTCCTCTGTCTTTAGTTGGTCCCCTCTCTGTTTTTATCTCCCACCAATTATCCTGTTCCTTTTTCACTCCTGGCCAGGCCTAGCCTGCTGGCCATGTTCAGTCTACTATTTTCTCTCTTGTCTCTGGACTCTTCCAGATGTCTCTGGGTATATTCTCCCTCATATATACAATAAAACCTTCCCTTTACCCATACTATGGGGTAGTCATATTGTCAGTTTATACAGTGGACAGCATCTAGAATCTGGGGAAACGAAGCTCTCCTGGAGTCTCCATAAGAAAGACTGTTCTGCCAACACCTGGATTTAGCCCAATGAGATCAATGATGTACTGTTAAGCTATAGAATGCTATAATAATAATAATAATAATAATAATAATTAATAATATATTTGTATTTTCTTAACCCAGTTTTGTTAGTAGTTTGTTATGGTGGCAGTAGGGAGCTAATATAATACCCTAATCTGATTTGAAGTTGAATCCCTCTTGCTGAAAATATGAGCTCCTACGCAATGCACCAAAATTACTTTGCCTTGCTAGGCATATTGAAGGCAAATCAACTCTGATACAGAAAATAGCTTTGGATTGTTATGTTTGAGCTTCCCAAATTTATTTATCTGGTGATTTAAAAGTCCACCTAGAATAGATAATAGTTAAAAAGAAAAATGGCCCCTAGATGGCCCAGCATGGTTTAAGCAGCTCTAGCTGTCTGTTCTTCTAACTAGTTCTTACACATTTCCATGTATTAAGCTAATGCTAGAAGATTCTTGGAAATTACACAAAGCTTGATAGGACAATTATACCAGGGACACACAAGCCTCAGCTTAAGCCATGCATTTTGGGCAAACACCAGCCCTTGCTTTGCTCCTGGTCCATAGGAGAAGCTTGGATCATACAGGCCTTAGCTATTTAATCAGACTATTGTAGACAAGATATCATTTGGAAAGGGATCTCCACTGAGACTCAAGAACTTGCCTCATGTGTGAGGACTCTCTGATACCGTTTATCAAGATCTAAGTATGTACGTTCCTCTACTCTCCAGACTCTCCAACATGCCATCAATGTGACAAACTAAAATAAAGTCCCTTGAGATGGATATGAGATGGTCAAGTCTCCTATGCACCAAGTCATATCAGAGGAAGAACACTGGCCATAACTTTGTAATACTTCAGGGAAAGTGGACAGCCTGTTGTGAGTTGTAGGTCAAAGCAATCTGCTTCTCGATCAATATTTCCACTGGGGTAGATTAACATTCATTTTCTCAATAAGTAGCTACCCCTGAAGGACCAGAGTCTGTGCCGATGTGTGTTGCAGTACATAAATCAACTCAGTGCAATAGAAACCTCTTCCTGATTAGGCTTGTGATAGTCACCAAGAATGTGATAGAGATAGAAATGTAACCATCCTTGTGTATTTCCCATCTCTGATGATGCCACAAATCCCTGCAGTTCCCTAAAAACAGTGTTTCTGCTTTCAGTTGACTCCTCTGGAAGGGGTGGCAGCTCTTGGAGCTTCCACTGGCTTTTCCTGTAGTAACATCCAGTGACGTTCCCCTGGGAGCTGAGTGATGTGGGAATGCCTTTCTGTATGCTGTGAATATCAGTCTTTAAATAAAGGAGCTGTTTTGGCCCATGACAGGCACCATAGAAAAAGTAGGAGGGGAAATCACAGCATAGGTAGGAGAAGAAGGGTGGAGTCAGACAGATCAAGCCAGATGCCCAAAGAAGAAACATGTGAGGAGCACAGGTGAGCCATGAACAATGTGGCAGGACAGATTAATGGAAATGGGGTCAGTTAAGATGAAGGAATTAGCTAGTAATGGGCCTGAGCCGTAGGCCAAACAGCATGAATATAAGCATCTGAGTCATTTTGGGGGCCTACGCAGTAGCAGGTGGCTAAGGGGTCTGGAGCTGCAGGTCTGTGGGTCTGGACCTCCGGCCACCCGGGACCAGGAAACCTTATTGTAACAGCTGAGCCCATCTAGTCCATTATGTACTGCAGTAGTAAGGAAACAACAGAGGTTAAGTGTGACGCACAGGGAATCAACCTTCAGTAAAATTGGAATTGGTTGGCCCACGGTAGTGGGTTATGCTCCTGAGAATTGCTGGTAACCTCAAAGCCAGTGCCAAGGCCCTAAAACTTGGGGTGAAAATTTTCATCTCAGAATAAGCTGACCCCTGTAAACAGCTGCAAGGCCATTTCAGAAGGAGAAGTAAAATTCTCTTAAATATTTATGATGGCATCACAGGCTCTTCCTCAGGGAACTCCCGGGGCACCTAACCTGGTATTTTTCCAAAGAACCATGGCTTCTCAAGCTCTGGGAACTGTTCGTTCTGTTGTGGACTGATTTAAGAATACATTTCTCCTTGGAAATCAAACAGTTTCCTAGTAGCAGGGTGTGATAGCACATCTTTAATTCTAGCATGTGGGGGGTAGAGGCGGGCAAATCTCTATGAGTTTGAGGCCAAGCTGCTCTACATGGCAAGGTCCAGGACAGCCAGGGCTGTATAAAGAGAATTTCTATCTAAAAGAAAAATCAAAACAACTTCTTAGTTATCTGTTCTTCTCTATGATATGTGAATCAAAGGCATTCTCGGTGCCATAATCCTTACAAAGGCATGGACTCTAGTGGCCACCTCCATTTCCTCCAGGGCTTAAGTGAAGCTCAGGATTCAGGCCACCCAAATCTTCAAAGGCTTCAGAAGGAGCACTGCGTTTCAGAACCACCTATCTCTACCCCTGCCCTTTATAAGTGGTACTCAAGTGGTTTTCAGAGTATCTGATTCTCTCTTCACCATGTTAGTCAAGACCTAGTAGAGGATTCTTTTGGTTCACCTGGGGAATGTTTAGGGAATAAATCCCTTTCAAACTTTATCTGTATTTTGTAATTTGAATTTTTCTCTCATTGTAGCATAAGATTGCTAGTGTCTGACCTTTGTTTCTCATGAACCATCTTTGGGGCAGGCTTCAGTCATCCCCTAACTGACTAATCAGCATCAGTTGACACCCCCTGAATCCAGACCACTAACCATAGTTCTTACTTTCTACTTTGGTTTCTAGTGCATGGGTTTTGGTTGCTACACAATCTTTCTTAAAGAATATAATTAATGATTTCCCACTACAAAATATCTTAGCTCAGAAAATTAACTGTCTAGTTTCCTAGAGTCTGTGTTTCTGACTGGTATTCTACCATTGCTGTCCCTGAAAACAAGCAATAGAAAATGAAAGGGCATGGAGTCCCTGGACCAGACACAGTCTCTGCTCTGTTTCTAGGACAGATCTTGGGATAATTATTCAACCTGCAGAGTTACAGAAGCCTCAAGTATGATAACCAGAGAATAAGTTAGCTGTTTTCTAAAGATCCCTCCAACTCTTTAAAAAACAGACACTTTAGCCTGATTCTCTTGTGTGTATCCCTGATTCTCCTGTGTGCATCCCTGATTCTCCTGTGTGTATCCCTGATTCTCCTGTGTGTATCCCTGATTCTCATGTGTGCACCTCTGATTCTCTGTGTGCATCTCTGATTCTCCTGTGTGTATCCCTGATTCTCCTGTGTGCATCTTGATTCTCCTGTGTGCATCCTGATTCTCCTGTGTACATTCCTGATTCTCCTGTGTGCATCCTGATTCTCCTGTGTGCATCCCTGATTCTCCTGTGTGCATCTTGATTCTCCTGTGTGCACCCCTGATTCTCCTGTGTACATTCCTGATTCTCCTGTGTGCACCCCTGATTCTCCTGTGTGCATCCTGATTCTCCTGTGTACATTCCTGATTCTCCTGTGTGCATCCTGATTCTCCTGTGTGCATCCCTGATTCTCCTGTGTGCATCTTGATTCTCCTGTGTGCACCCCTGATTCTCCTGTGTGCACCTCTGATTCTCTGTGTGCATCCTGATTCTCCTGTGTGCACCTCTGATTCTCTGTGTGCATCCTGATTCTCTTGTGTGCATCCTGATTCTCCTGTGTGCATCCCTGATTCTCCTGTGTGCATCTTGATTCTCCTGTGTGCATCCTGATTCTCCTGTGTACATTCCTGATTCTCCTGTGTGCATCCCTGATTCTCCTGTGTGCATCCTGATTCTCCTGTGTGCATTCCTGATTCTCCTGTGTGCATCCTGATTCTCCTGTGTGCACCCCTGGTTCTCCTGTGTGCACCCCTGGTTCTCCTGTGCAGCCTGATTTTCCTGCCTGCCATGTCCTAATAAGCTAATTTTTTTCTATTTGTTGGAATCTTAATATTCTTCCCTAAGTTCAGTATCTTAGCTAGTGACCCATTTACAACATAGTGCTCAATATATTTCTCTACCATATTTAAGCACAGATAAACTATAACTTCTTGCTTCTAGGGAGTCTAAAATACTCCAGAGAATAGTAGTTTCATACAAAATGGGAAAGAAATTATAGAAAAGCATTATGTACACTAAGATCCTATACTGATATTCTCTAGTATTTTGAGCAACCATTATATATTATGTTATTGATCAGTTCATCACACCTATTTTTCACTAGAAGGTTCTGGTATAGCATATGATCCTCTGTGTCACAGATGGGGAAACTTGAGGCATAGAGAAGCTCTGCTGCCTTTTCCAAGACGGAAACGTTAGTGGATGATATAGCTGGTCTTCTTGGCTCCAAAGCTGAAATCTGTCACACTGTACTACACGACATGTGAAGTTTGGCCACCTTTTGTTCCCACTAATCCAGGCTTCACTTTCTACTCTCTGTATCATATTTCGCTTCCCTAGATCTGACCCAGCTAATGACTCGTCATTTACCCAGGCACTTGCCGTACCTCGTTTATTTCTCTTCCCTTGTCGTCCAGACCCAGCCACTAACGGGTATGTGATAGATGTGATCAGTACTCAGCATTCTTCACACGTCCTCTGTGGGAAATGTGATGCTAATGAATTCTGATGAGTTAAGTTCTTATAAACATCATTTTAGGAGGTAAAATCATCATCTGTCATGCTGTCCATTTTAAGTATCATCAGCTGAGCCTTCTTTTTTTAATTTTTCTTCCCTGCCCCAATTTAAACAGTAAAACCTAACCTTCTGGAGAGGCTGACGGTGTTGAAGTGACTTCTGCTGCAGCCGTGGACATCTGAAGCCCAGGAAGGCAGAGTGGCACCCAGGTTTCTCTACTGTAGGTATGCTCATTAGTGAGTAAATTCAGCATAGTGGTATGGAATGTGGGCCAAGAAAGTTCACTATATCTGCTCTGGAGTCCTGCTCATTCAAAACTAGACTTCCCCAGATTCCAAGGAGGTTCTGGAATACTGGAAAGAGCACACAAGCAGAGAAGTGAGTCCCTGGCTGCATGCCCTTTCTACACAGAGACCTGCTCCTTTGTGTTTTGTGGGACTCCATGTGGTCCAAGTGGTATAGAACTGTAAAGCACAATAGGGCTTTGTGTTAGTTCAGCAGCCAGCAGGGTATAAGGATATAATGCGCTAATTTTTCTTCAAGAGATATGTATAAATATTTACTCAGACCAGACAAGGCACCAGTGACAGACAGAAGCAGTTGTTCTACCAGATTTCAACTTGGAAAGTCAATGTACTTATTGAGGTTACTTACAGGAGTGTGAGCGAAGGGTTACTAAAGGAACATGGGTGACTCAAAAGCAGTTGTGTCCCTGAAAAACCCACCTCAACATGGGTGATGATTCATAAAGCTGAAACCATGAAGCTCTGTGCACACTTGCAGGCAGACAGGCAGATAAGAGAAACTCCTTCTTCAGAAATGCTGGCTGCTTATATAACATTGAGGAGGACCTTATGGATCCCTAAGTCCTGGGAGCTTTCTGAAACATATGAGGATTGTTTCCTGCATCTTAAGCTCCCTCCAGGATGCAATGTGTTTCTACTGAGAGGAGATTCTATACAGGTAGGCAAAATCTGAAATTGGGCATGGGAGTTTATCTCACATTTAGAATCAGCACCTGGTTCCACCAAGAATGTCCAATATTGGCTTTCTTCAGTCTAGGGGCTGTATTGCATCAAAATTTGTCTGAAGATGTGGTTTCCAGTACCTCCATTCTTGCTGGTCCAGAAACAGACTGAGATGTTTCCTAATGGAGATTCTCCACTGAAGAAGATATTTCATATTCAGACCATTTGATAAGCCCCAGATTCAGAGATAAGAAGAACCCCAAGATCCCAATGTAGTATCGTATCATGTGAAATACATGTTATTTTATGTTATGGAGTCTTTCAAGTCAACACCCACTTCTGTAAAAGTTCTAGAACAAGGCCAAATCCTTGCCTTTCCTCTTCAAAAGCTGCCATCCCCCAGTCCAGGCCACTGTCACCTGGGGCCCTATCATGACCCCTCAAATAGTGCCTCAGTTTTGCTCCATCCTATTGACCAGAATGCCATTTGGAGGGTACAAACCAAACTGTATTGCTCCTTTCCTTAAATCTGCCTGTACATTCCCACTGTGTTTAAACCCACATTGCGGTGACCTATGAAATCCTACCCTGCCTCAGGTATCCCTCTCCGGCTTCCTATCTACTCACTCTTATTTACAGCTCCCCATTCATCAGCCTTCCTACCACCTCTAAAATACCTGTGTTCCTACCCAAGCCTTTGCTTTCCTGTCCTTCCTCTGCCTAATACACAGTGGCCCCAGTTTTTACAATGTCTAGCTTCTCACCCTCCAAGCATATGCCTCGTCTCTGTGACATCCTTGGTCCCTCCACTTAACTCTCTCGACACATGCAGGCTTCCTCCCTCATCTCTGATCTCTTTCCTTCCCAGTGCTCACCACCACCTGAGATGGCTCTCTTGAGTTCCTCTGTTGGTTGGTTAGTTTTAATCTTTCTTTAAAATGTAGGCACATTTGTTGTTTTAGGTCATAGACTTTTTTTCCAGTGCCTAGCTCAGGAGCTAGCCTTGAACTTGATAAGTAGCCAAAGATGACCATAAATTTCTGATCCTCCTGTTTCTACCTCCCAAGTACTGTTGTTACCACTCTGCTTAGTTTTAATATGGTGCTGGGGATAAGGCACATGCATGCTAGGCAAGCACTCTGTCAGCTGAACTACACACCCAGTCTTAGTAGGTGATCAGTAATTTCATGGTACGAATGCATTGTATACTGTTGATGTATAACAAGAAAAATGCCGTGGGGGAAGTAGCAAACTGTGGTGTGGACATGCAGCATGGGGAAGCCTTGAAGCCAGTCTTAAAGCATGATGCTTTCAGGTACAAAGGATAAGAATAGATATATGATACAACCAGCCATATGTATCAAGTGTTATGAGACCAGAATAAGGGGCCTAGGAAGCCTTCAACAGGAAATGGCACTTGAGCTGAGGCTTAAGGGCTGACAGGGAGTGCATCGGGCAAAGACAAGAGGCACTTTAGCCTCACAAACATCCCGGGCAAGATGGAGATGTAGAAGGAAAATGTGAGGATGAGGCTGGAGACAGGGAGATTCAGGACTAGACCACCCAGGACCTGACTTGACTGTTTATTTCCGAAGAAAATGTAGAGAATAAATATATAAATACAATACTGAGCAATTTACAGCATGTACTGTAAAGATGAGTCTGGGACTCTGAAGAGATCTGAATGGAACCCACATCACAGAATCACACATGCACATCCAGAGCACGGGTTAATGTATTCAGGTTAGAAAGCTCATTCTAATGCTGACATGTGATCTTCTCAAACTGTCAGTCATGGACCCGTTCATTTCCAGTCTGCTGTAACTGCTACTTCATAGAACACAATGAAAACTGCCACAGTCATTACATCTTGCTGTTGATGGTCACAAATACTATTGGTTTCCAGCTCCACTTCTTCCCAGACTTGTAAAAACTATCTAGTAGATGATCCTCAAACTAGAAACCACATTATGAACTTGACTGCACTAAAAGTCACAGGGTGGGGAAGCTGAGCAGGAGTGTCTGTGAGCATCTAGACAGCCATATTGTTATTTCCATTGTTCTCCAATAGTGCCTTCACATCCACTGCAGGCCTCTGCTTCTCCAGGACCTTTCTGCCACAAGAGTGTGGAGTTATCAACAAGCTCACTAAAAACTCTGTGTTTTATGGGCTTAGCCACTCCCTGAAGAGTGACTGCAGAAATGTTTTCTGTTTCCATTAGCCACTGCTAATAAACCCTCCAACAGACGGAGGAATGTTACTCTGGTAATATTTGGCCTTGGGACCCTTTACCTACTTAAAATAACACACAAAAAAAATCTCTGAAATCTCATAAAGCTTCCAACTGCCCCCAAATGCATAAATTAAGCATAGTGTAGGAAGTGCCTTCTACTTGGCCCTTCCTTTGACCCTGTGTTAGCTACCAGAATTTAGTTTATAAACCTTAGCAGATGTATACGATTAAAGGGAAACTGAGTCTCAAGAAAGGAAATGGATATTGCATCTGACTCCAGCACCTCTTTATAGAACTTTGACGGGGGAACTTCAATGCCCTCCAAAATGCTGGGCTCTCTCTGTCAGCTGCTGCGCTGGCCCCATATTCTCTGAAGATTTTTCTCAGTGAAATGGGCTGCCTTTGGATTCCTGTTGGAGATTACTGCTGATTCACAAAAAGAAGAATCAGAAATACCCTGGGTCTTGTCTCAGGTCGTCCCATCACTAGCTGTGCAGCACAGGCTCAAAGTCTCAACTCCCTCCCCTCAGTGAGGCCAGGCTAATGAAGCTTCCATGCAGCTGATTAGGATAATGGACTAGGATGGAGTGTGGCACTTGGCAGGGTGCATGTTCAGTACATACTAGCTTTTATTATGGCAGTGATGTTATTATTAGCAAGTAGCTGCTATACTTATCTCAACATGTCAAAGGCAAGTTATTCCTGGGTGTACTGTAACATCATTACAGATTGGATGGCTTCCTGCTGTGATTTTTTTCTTTCATAGCCCAGAGGTCAGAAGTCTAAAGTCAAATGTCATCATGTCTCTCTCCCTACAAAGGCTCCTAGAAGAATCGCTCTCATTACTTCGTAACGGTTGACACTCCTTGGCAACCTTTGGTTTGTAGCAACATTACTCAAATCCATGCTTCCCATTTGATGTCTGTCTCTTCCATATTTCTCTACCCTCTGCTCTTCTGTCTACACGCCTCTGCCTCATATAAAACCATTTGGTACTGTAATCAGATTGGTGACTACCCTAATTGTCACCACAGAGCCTTTGTCCAGTAGCTGATGGAAGCAGATGCAGAGATCCACAGCCAAGTACTGGGCTGAGCTCCATGGGTTCTCCTGAAAAAAGAGGTGAGGGATTGTAGCCAAGGAGGGGGTCATCAAGGTCATGGCATTGGAACACACAGAGAAAGCTGATCTGAGTTCATGGGAGCACATGGACTCTGGACCAAAAGTTAGGGAACCTATATGGGACCAACCTGGGCCCTCTGCATGTGTGTGACAATTGTGTAAGGCTCCTAGCAATGAGATAAAGACCTGTCCCTGGCACTTAGTTGCCTTTTGGGAACCTGTTCCCTATGTTGGATTACTTTGCTCAGACTTGATGCAAGGGAAGAGCTTGGTCATACCTCAACTTGATGTGCCATGCTTTGTTCAAGCCCATGGAATGGCCTGCCCCTTTTTGAATGGAGACAAGGAGGAGTGGATGGGATGGGGTGGTACATGGGAGCTGGGGGAGGAAATGGGAGGAGAGGAAGAAAGGGAAGCTGAGGTTGGTATATAAAATAAATAAATAATGTTAATTAATAAAATAAAATTTGTGAAAGCATTTTGGACCCACCTGGATAATCACAGTCTTCTGGGATCCTTAATTCAATCCCATCTATCACCATGTAAGGTAATATACACTCCATTGTCATTAAGGTATATTCTCTGGTTCAGAGGCTTGGGACATGGTCTATGCTTTTGGAGGCCAACATTATATCTACCGTAGATGATCTTCATAGAGAAATTTAGTTTGGAGGATAGTAAGGTAGTGGTTAATCTTGACTGTACCCTTGATGAGGTTTTGATGAGGAATCAAGTGGAGACACACCTCTGGACAGGTCTGAAGGCCTTCACTGAAGGGGAAAGACCCTGCCTCAAAGTCAGAGCAGGTGACTCTTTCCAATGGGTAGTCCAGACATAAGGAGGTCCAAGGAGGGAGCGGCTCTCTGTTTACCTGTCTTCACTTCTCTATGGAATGCTCTACAGCTGCTGCTGACATTTTCAGTGACATGGGGACCAGCTTTGACATCCTAACATGAGCCGAAGACCAGCAACTCCTCAAGAATGTTCCACACTTTCTGTGCCCAGATGGGGACTGCTGAGGCGTCAGCTACACAGACTGAGCTGCCACTCAGCACTCAGCCTTTCCAGCTTGAAAGCAGCTGATGTTGAACTCCCGGCCCCTGTGGTGTAAGCCAATCTGGTGTATCCACTATATATGCATATATTTTTGTGTACGTGTGTGTATACACATTTTGTTGGCTCAATTCTGCTAGACAACCCTGCCTCAACAGGGATTTTTGTTTATTCTTATTCATGAATCTTGAATCCTGACAGTATTTCATTTATACACACAAAACTCTCTTTGCTTTTTCTTCCAAGGGCTATTTAGAGTTCATCCTGCCAGAGTTCAGCGGACAGCATCTCCAAGGTCAAAGTCTTTATGTTACCATGTTACATACCCAGTCTGGGACTGAGCTTGAGAGTCGACATGATGGACTCAAAGAGGTCATAGTGGCAAGAAAAACGCACTGGAACAGAGGAGCTCTCCAGAGAGTAGAGTATCAAATGCTCATCTGGAGCTATGATATATAGTTGAGGGAGTGGAATAGGGCCTTGGGCCATTTGCTCATATGTTATGAATCTGTTTGTGAACTAAACCATTATTAATACTTAGATGTTTTCATTAAAGGCTTTGATACCTCCAAAACCTGCAGAAATAGAACTATTAGTATTTATTCCTGACACTAGAAGACCAAGAAACCATATCACATAATACACGAATACTGTGTAGAATATGCAGTCAATATTGTCTTGAGTACAGCTTACATTGTACTTGTCTAGAGTGGTAGTTTTATAACAATTCCACAGAAGAAAAGACCCTACCTAGGGCAGAGGCCTCTAACAGTTCCAAACTATGGGCTTGTGGGAGTTGAGTAGGGAACCTATCTTTCCTCGCCCTCCATCAACCCTGACACCGTCTCTGTAAATATCTTCTCCTTCTATGAGAAAATAAAATGAGAGAATGTTAAAAATTCTCCCTAAGACATTCATGCCCAAAACCTGGAACCTGAGAAGGCACAAAAACTTTGAAAGCATGAGAAAAACCAAGGATCTTGAGGTTACAAACTATTCTGAATTAACCACATGGCTGGAAGTATAATTGTGGTGTTCTTATAAGAATAAGAAGGATGAGGACAGAGGAGAAGAGAGGGGGAGGAGGAGGGGGAGGAGGGGGAGGAGGAGGGAGAGAAGGGGGAGGAGGAGGGGGAGGAGGAGGGAGAGAAGGGGGAGGAGGAGGGGGAGGAGGAGGGAGAGAAGGGGGAGGAGGAGGGAGAGAAGGGGGGAGGAGGAGGGAGAGGAGGAGGGGGAGGAGGGGGAGGAGGGGGGAGGGGAGGAGGGGGGAGGAGGGAGGAGGAGGGGAGGAGGAGGGGGAGGAGGGAGAGGAGGGGGAGGAGGAGGGAGAGAAGGGGGGAGGAGGAGGGAGAGAAGGGAGGAGGTGGGAGAGAAGGGGGAGGAGGGGGAGGAGGAGGGGGAGGAGGGGGAGGAGGAGGGGGAGGAGGGGGAGGAGGAGGGAGAGGAGGGGGGAGGAGGGAGAGGAGGAGGGGGAGGAGGGGGAGGAGGAGGGGGAGGAGGAGGGGGAGGAGGAGGGGGAGGAGGGGGAGGAGGGGATGTTGACCAGAGGAGGCATCAGTGTGGTGGCAGAAGCAGGGATTTGAAGGTGTGGCCACAGCTTTGGAAGGCCAGCAGCTATCAGAAGTGTGACATATGAAAGAGGAGAACAGGTTCTGGGGCCACCAAAGGGATCCAGCCCTGACAACACATTGATGCTAACTGTGAGCATGTCTCAGGTCATCTGACCTCCAAAACTGTAAAAAGAAAAGAAAAAAGGAAGGAAGGGAAGGAGGGAGGGAGGGGGGAATGGAGGGGGGAGGGAGGGGGAGAGAGGGGGAGGGGGGAGGAAGGAAGGGAAGGAGGGAAGGAAGGAAAATGAAAGAGAAAGGAAAATTCTTATGCTCTGGAGCTCCCAGCATTGTGGTGCTGTGTTCCAGCAGCAGCAGGAAACTAAAATAAATCAGGCTGTGTATATGCTGTAATGACAACTTTACTAATGGCCCCTGCCATTCTGAAGCAGGTATCCTATCCCCTCACTCTTTACTTGCCACCTTGAGAGGTAAATACTACAGTTTCAGAGCATGGGAGTTGGGGAGGTTAATTAGATTTCCTGTGATTGAGCAAACATTATGTGCAGAGCTGAAAATTCCCCAGCCCAGTTTTCCTAAGGTCTAAGGAAGGAGCAGGCTCAATATGAACAGAGGTGTTATGTTTTGTTTTCTTCCTTATTTATTTCTACTTTGTCCTCTCTTCCCTTAGGGGTTGGGGGTCTCCTTATGTTCTTCAGCTGGGCTGAAGCAATGTTTCTGTCTCAGCACCAGAGTGAATGGTTCTATGGGCAAACCTAGCCTAACACATAGATTTCTCCATCAATTTAGTTTGTTACTTTTATTCCACAAAGACCCAATTTTAGCAATGCACAACTCATTCAATAGATAACTAACACCTGCCCATGTTATTTAATAAAAGTAAAAGAGGCTTCAGTTGTGGTGGTGCACACCATTAATCCTAGAACTCAGGAGGTGGCAGAGGCAGGCCAATCTCTGAATTTGAAGCCAACCTGATATACATAGCAAGCTCCAGGACAGCCAGGACTATATTAAAAGTTTTTGTCTCAAAAACCCAAAATAGTAATAATATAAAATTAAAAAATAAAAGCATTAAAAATATACTGAAATTTTGAGAATATAATGCTGTGGGACTATGCTCTTGTACACTGTAAATATTGGTCTAATAAAATGCTGGTTGGTCAAGTAGCTAGACAGGAAGTAGAGGCGGGGCAACCAGACTAGAAGAATTCTAGGAAACAGAAGATCAGCAGATGATGGTGAGAGGCAGAGGAAGCAGAATGAGAATGCTGCCCTGAGAAAAGGTACCAAGCCACAAGACTAAACAAGATAAGAGTCATGGGTTAGTTAAAAGTAAGAATTAGCAAGTTATATGCCTGAGCAATAGGCCAAACAACTTGTAATTAATATAAGACTTTGTGTGATTATTTGAAACTAAGCAGCTGCCGGACCAGTCAAGCAGGACAGAAACTTCCGGCCACAATACAGCAAAGGACAATACAATACAGTATGTCTCTTCACAGACTAACTAAAGTACTGCTTGGCAGACACACTCAGGGATGGTTTCACTTTCTTGGTTCACAAAATTTTGGTCTCAGGATTTCTTTATACTATTAAAAATTAGTGAAGATCTTAATGTCTTTTCGACAACATGGATTTATTTATTGATATTGACCCAGAAGTGAAAACTAAAAACATCAAAATATTAATTTAATTCATCTAAAGCAACAATGAATGCTAATGTTATATATTAATGTGAGTAACGTGTTCTGAAAATACACTAGCATTTGCCTGTACAAAACATCTAGACTATAGAGCACCATTATTTTATACTTTTGCACATTTCTGAAATGTTGGGTTCAACAGAAGACAGCTAGCTTCCTGTGCGTGCTTCTGCACTCGCCCCTGTGAGGCACACTTGTTTGGGTTGAGTTAATGAGGGAAATCCAACTCATTCAGATGCATAGCCTGGAAAAAGTGGACATTAATAACCTTTCTAGATAAGTACAGAGCTTCGAGACTGCATCTAACTGGACAAGTAGAAGCTTTTGAAACATTTCCATAGAATCTAACATTGTTCAGGCTCTGAGAATGAACTTTATGCTTTCCACTACACTGTGCTCCGTTGATTCATTTCACAGTTCTGATTAATATTTTCTGAAGATAAATTTTTGTATTGTCATATTAGTGATCATTTGAAAAATATTCATTCATTTGATTTTGCAAGTCTTCCCTATGTTAGCAACCATTCACCACACAATAACAGACACAGTCACTAATTTTTCTTTAGAGTTTTTATATGACCCAGTCATAGCTATCACTTCTTGATATCTACCCCAAATAATCAAAATAGAGACACTTCCATGTCCACACTCATTGCCTAGTTATGGATCCTGACCAGGCTTCCTTCAATGTATAAATGGTTAAAGACAATGTGATTGATGTGTGTGTGTGTGTGTGTGTGTGTGTGTGTGTGTGTGTGTGTGTGTGTGTGTGTGTGTGTGTTTGAGAGAGAGAGAGAGAGAGAGAGCGAGAGAGCCATACATATGTGTAAATAGACTTTAAAAAGAGAGTTGAGTTTTACTCATCTATACAGACAAATAAAATGATTTTTTTCTTTGCAGGAAAATGGCTGGAACTGGGAATCATTATGCTAAGTAAAATAAGCCAGTCTCATAAAGATAAGCAATCTCATGTTTTCCTCATATGTAGAAGTTGAGATGAAGAAAATTAGTTATAAAATTAAAAGGGGGGCCTACTAAGGATGCTGAAAGGTAAGAGAGGGAGGTAATGAGGTAAGAAAGCATAGCTCAAGGGTGGGTGTGGTCAAAGTCCACACAAAGGTGAATAGAAATGGCCAACTGAAACTCCCTTGTGTGATTAATATACACTAGCTCGAAATATCTAACACTCACTCTGTGAATTCAGTTAAGTTATTAAAAGATAAAAAATTCTTTAGAAGCCAAAAAAAAATCCCATTTGTAAATACAGCTCAGGAAAGTGTTCCTATCTGGAGGCTGTCCAGGCTCTGTGACTGCAGAGGGTCCAGTCTTCTGCAGGTCAGAGAGACTAGGAACGAGGTGCAGAATCATCAAGAAAACACACAGATTTCTTTTCTGGGGATAAAAGCTTCTTCTTTGTTGTATTATTCTTTCTGTTGCTTGTCCTACTCTATTCTTTTCTGTTCCGTTCTGCTCTGATGTTTTCCTTCCTTTGCTTTCCTGATGACTTCCTTCTACACCTTTCCTGGTGTTTTCCTTCTGCTATGTCTTTATCTTTTCCCCACAGCAGAATCCTTCAAGCAATATAAAAATTACAGTGCGGTCACATCCTATTTTTTAACTGAATGACTCCAATGAATACAAGTAAAAAAAACCAACATGTTTCACTTTCCCCTTTCAGGACTGAATATATTAGATTATTACAGGTGAAAAACAAATTATTTCCAAGAACTCACACACAGTTAAGCTGTATCTTTTAGACTTCTCATAGGTGAAGAGCCTTTCAGCCACAACCGTTTACATGGGCAGTAGTTTTTACAATTGCCAGGAAATCAGGTTACTTGTTCTACTTTTTATATTTTATGATCTTAACTAACCATCTAATTCTTTTTTTTTTTAGTTATAGAAAGTCGGTTGTTTAAAGCTTTGTTTTAGCTGCAATGCACACTGAAATCCATGAATACATTTCTCAGCATGAGGAAGAACTTTAGCTAACTCCTGGGATTTGACTGCTTCCCCTAATCATTAACCTAAACCATAGTCTATATGGCTCCTCATAGACACCCACAGGTCCTGGCTCTGTGACATTCCTCTCTGAAGGCTCTGCTTTATCGGGGTCAGAAGCAATTTAAATAGCACAGAGAAAATCACAATAACCCACAGATAAAACTGCCCGGTAAAATGGAATATTTTCATGAGATAATCACACTACATTAAAGGCAGCAGGAATCTCCTCCACCATAACCATTCACACCACGCCACATACCAGAGGAGAAAATGGCAGCAGCAAACATATAAAGGCACAGCAGTAGCAAGAAACATTTTTGTAGCCAAAGCCATCGGGGGCATTGCCTACCTGAGATTCACCCATCAGTGCCTTGCACTCTGGTGGACCAAACTCCTGAATTCAAGTGCCACCTGCTGCTCCTCTGATATGGCCACCAAGAAGTGACAGATAACAGCTTCCAAGCTGCAATTTCCACTTGAAATTGCAGGTTTTGTCATTACAACAAATGCTGTCAGTAAGTTTCCTTCAAGTAATAGCTTCACTTCGCATCTGAGAGGCTATCTGCCAAATACTGGAGACTGGTAACCATGGCGTGTCAGTCATTTCCTTCAGGTAAAACTACTGTTCCCTGAGAATGCTAGTCAGTGTATCCAGGACTCACGCCACGCCACAGCTAGCCAGGGCAGTCATAAACCACACCACACCACAACAGGCCTTCTCCACAACTCCCCTGTTTTCTGTGCAGCAGAAGGAGGTGCTTTATGGCCTGGTGCATTTTATCATATTTTGAAGTGCCACAAAGAAGTCAAAGGTCAGGTTTTAATGAAATTTATACTTTATTCTTTTTCATTTGGGGGTAAAAAAAATTATTTTTGAGGAGCTTGTTTACTGAACATTTCACAGAGATACGTAAGAAATAAAAATGTTGCCCTCCCCCCATTGTAGGAGAAGCTTATATGTTTTAAAGCTTCGTTAAGAACACTCTTAAGTGACACAGGAATTATTTTTGTGGTGAGGACACACACTACCAGGCAGGTTGGCATCACTGACTTTTGCTAAGTGACAATGGTTACATTCATGTTGTCTTCCCCTTTATCTGTGTGCTTATGTTAACTTAAAAAATAGTAAATTAAGTGGGAAGAAGAATAAGTCCCACGCCTGTAAAAACAAAATTAAATAAAAATCTGGATGGCTTCAAACCAACAACTATAACCTGTATCTCAAAAGAAACAGGAGTAGCCTCAACTTCCCATTGCCACGTACTCACTAAGATTCCTAGTGAAGACCTGTGGTAGGTCAAGATCATACTTGGGAAAACGTGAGCATCCACCAGACACCGGCCCCACATCTCATGCTAAACTTGATTGGGAAAACAGAGGGGTAGTGCTAATCCAGGTTCCCACATAGAAGATAGGAATAGACAGGGTTTTCAGAAAATAGTTTCCTTTCTGTGGGGTCAGGTTGTTTATATCTTCCCAATTAATTCTTCCTACGCAGTGATAGTCTAGGGCAGCCATTCAGTGACTATTTATAACCCTTCAAAAACTCATTACTTTTTCATTTCGAGATGACTGATTTCTTTTAAAGCTAATTATGGAAGTTCATAGAAACAAAATTTCCAAAGGTGGTTTGGGAACAGAGTGACTTGATAAATAATTATTTTCTCTTGCCATGAGCTCTTCAAGCACGAAGCAACCTTTTCCCCACAATCTTCATCACTGATTGGTGGCTCTTAAGTCTCATCAAGATTCAGAGAGCTGGCGAAGGAAGAAGTGGGGGAGATTTGCATCGGGACACCAGGTTCCTGGCCTATTAGTCTCAAGGGTTCCAGTGGGGCTGGCAGAGTGGTGGAAGAGCCCACAGTGATGTTTCAAAAAGATCTAGGAAGAGTCTGATATGAATCCAGGGAAGTGATTGTGCCAGACTTGCTGTCAGGTTGAAATTGATACATTTTCACCACAGTGAAAATAGGCAAAATCAGTCCACTTCAGCTGCTGCTGGAGTTTCAAGAGTCATCAGGATGACCTTCCCTGTGACCTTGAAGAGCCAATCAAATCTATAGAAAGGGTACAAAAACTTGCCCCAAAGAAAGTCATGTGGCCAGTCTGTACAAATTACAATGTCCCCAGTTCGCCCCTTGGCAATTTTTCTTGTCTAACTTTAAGCTGGGTTTGTTTTATAGATAAAGAATTAGGTATAAAATAAGTTATTTGTGTAAATCTATGTCCAAAATTTTCCACTCTTTTCAGCGATATGAATCAAACAATAAGAGCTATAAAATGAATATATGTGATGACTGAGAACATGGCTCTCTCACTTCCTGTGTGACATTAGAAAAGCTGTTTCTAGTTTCTAAACCTCAGCTTCTCCTTTATATGGTAGGGTGAACCTAGTCCCTCTCCTACGGGGTTGCTTTGAACAATAATTAAAACAAGGTCAGACCAAGTACGTACACTGTATTCAGAGCACCCAAACCTATTATAGTAAGTCTTATTTGGAGGGTTTCCTAAAATATGGCTTTCCATCCTCACTGTTACTAAGGAGCATGAGTCTCAACTCACAAACAAGGGATCCTAAAGCTCAGAGCAGTTGGACAGTTTGGCTGCCATAGTGGGGAACATCAGGTATGCAGAGGAATGCCCAGGAACTCTGCTCTGCTGAAGACATGGGTGGAAGAACCAAGAGGTCCCTTCCTAGAGACTGGCTCCAATAACAAGCAACAGAGATCAAGTGTAGGACAGAGGGAAAGGCAGGCAGAGAGGCATCCTCTGTGGTGGGGGTGACAATCTGAGAAAATTTGTTCAGCACTTAGCCCTTCCCTGATTATCAAGCAGTGGTGGCCAATGTAGAGGAAGCAGAGATGTGGAAACCTGTATGGGTAATGGAATCAACATATCTAAATTACCTCAGTGTCTCACCATATTGGTCCCACATTTGACGTTGCTAGTCTGACAGAAGACATTCGTCCTTTCCTAGACATGAGCATCATTTACTCCAATCTTTGTCTTTTTATTACCATAGCAACAGCAAAGCACACATGAAACACACACACAGCAGGTGTGTCAGTTACTCTTATATTTCCATAACCAAAATACCTGAGAGAAACATAGTTTCTGACTGGTATAAAATGGCTCATAGTTTCATATGGCATTGTCCATCTTGGTTGGGAAGGCGGGTGACAGGAAGGGTTCCAGCTGTGGTGGTGAAAGCATCGGGCTTATCTGTTCACCTGGAGTCTGCCAGGAAGCAGCAAGTGCAGGAACAGAACCAGTAGGAAGATCACAACCCACACCGTTCCACTCAGGGCCTCCATCTCCATCTCCGCTGTCTGGTTCTGACCTGTGTCAAGGATCACTGTGATGACAGTGACTGGAACCTTCAGAGCCACACTGGTTGGAATGATAAGAAAGGCCAGGGCACTCAAGGACAGGTGGTGTCATTGGTAGGTCCCACAGCCAAGGTCTGGAGCACCTTCTGGCCTTCCCATCCATTGGCTAAGTGTGTCTTCGTCTTCTTTGGGGCCCCACTCTTTGAGGTTCAGAGAAATTCACACACACACACACACACACACACACACACACACACACACACACACACACACAAAGAAAGCTGAGCAAAGGTGGTGACAACGAATTAAGGTACTGAATTTCTAAGAAGCAAGGACATACCTTCCTGCTAAGCCCTGCCCTCAGTTTGTCAAGTCTTAGAACACATGCCTACATGCAGTATTAAGTTTCTGGCCTGGACTTTCAGGCCTAGCCCAGAGGTTTGGACCCACACTCAGCCCCACTGCTGCTTAGGCCCAAATAATCATGTAGACCCTTGTATTAATTTTATACTGATCAGCCTGTGGCTCTGGCGTATTGCTATCTAGTTCTTGCTCTTAAGCTAACCCATGATTCTTATCTTGTTCAGCCATGCGGTTCGGTACCTTTTCTCAGAGCAGCATTTCAATGTCTTTCCTTTGAGTCTGTTGGTATCTCATCGTGCTGTCTCTGTGGTGTCTCTCTAGCTTCTCTTCTCTGTTCCTTCTGTTCCCAGTCTGGTATCTCTGCCCACACTTCCTGTCTGCCTTCAGCCAATCCGTGTTTTTATTAAAGTAGCAGGCTGGACAATTATTTACAAAATAGTAACATAATCCCACTATACCTGCACAGCCCTGCAGCAATACCTTCATACTGAGGCCACTCACATCATTAAAGTGGGAGGTGATGAGAGAAAGATACAAGCTCATGTTGCCTGTGTGGTTCTAACTCATCTTTGCGGGTTCCAAATCATCCTCACTCTTCCCATACTCCACATCCATCTTTTCCTCTCAGCATCTACATTCACTTCCCCGGGGCAACTTCAAGCCCAGCACCAGCAGCAGAAGCAATAGGCTTGCATGGACTTTTCACCAGCTTCAGCCATTGCACAAGGCTCAGCTTCCAGGTGGCATCCCTTAGTCATGTCATTCGTGCCTCTTTAACAGAGCCACATCTGGTAGAGAAATGGCTCAGCAGAGTCAAGCAAAAGGGAGGTTCTGGGTTCTTTTAAAAGACTGGAGTTTCCAGCCATCAAAATATTAACAGTTTCTAATGATACTTAATGCTACTATTCCATACCTCATTTACCCATGCAGTGGGGTGGATTTTTGTTTCAGGCCAATATTTTCCACTTAGTTCATATCAATTCCCAAAGCATCTTCCTCAACCAGTCTCAGGCAGCCATTTGACAACCCTCTTACTATTGACAAGCACAATAAGAGGGTGAAATGTTGGCTTTGGAGTCTTAATCAAAAATGTATCCTGGCCCTTGCATCCTCCTCAGACAAATTCAGTCTTGTTTTTAATTTTTCCAAGCCTGTTTTCTCCTCAATACAATGGGAAGTTAATCCCTTTATTCTTTGGTTTCTGTACAAATTAAATAAGAGAATGTATATAAAGTATTTCCTCTAGTAGCTTTTAATCACTTAATAACATACCAAATACATGTATATGCACACACACATACGCACACACCCAAATACACGCATTGAGTAGCTTTGTGTGCCTTTCCCACTAGACGGAATACTGCAGGGATACTAATCTTAGGCAGAAACCAGGGTAATATATACGGTTAACATACACTGAAAACCTAAATGGAGAGATGGATACATAGATGCATAGGCAGATGGTTTCCAGAACAGAAGGGTCAGTGAAGGGGGGAAAATGGACCTGGATAGCATGACTTTGAAGCAGAAGGTGTGTCAAGGACACACCTGCAGAGAAATCACTGAGAACTTCTGCAGCGTTGGGTTCTGCCAGATTTTTGTCCTTGGTTCCCCAGGTTTGATCTTCAGGCACTATGCTTTAACAGATTCCCTTCACAGGATTTTATTCTTCTCATGAATACAGCTTCAGAGGTTTACAGCCATTCCAGAAGGCTAAAATCATGATTATTAGTGTCCTCCCTTTACAGACAGGAGGATGGGAGTCAGGGAGGCTTGGCCTGTCCATCACAAAACGCCCATACTGCCTCGAGAAGGGAGATCGAGATGCTAATTCTGGGGTGTTTTATCAGCCATCTTTTGGTACAAAGAAGGGGACAGATATGGACTTTACAAGACATCTGAGCTTGAAGCACAGCTCTGAGACTGGCCATATTTGTCTATAGGCAAGTTACTTCTTCTCTGAGCTGTAGTTTCATAATAATTATAAAAGTGGGATAATGTCCCATTTTCTCCTTAATTGAAGTTATCCAGCAGTGTTTGAAATGTGGTCAGGATTCAATCAGTAATAACCCTCACTGCCTATTTCCTCTTCCGAACAGGGAGAAGTAATAAGCCTAAATTTAAGAGCTTATTGTGGCTGGGTTTAAATTCCAGTTTTGCTGTTTATTGGTTGTGTGATCTTGGGCAATTTGCTCAGCTTCTCCACACACCAGCTTGCTCTTCTGAAAAATTTTGCAGATAATGAACCGAGGTATCTTCCTCACACTGTTATTTTATGATAAAAAGTGTTAATGTGTGTAACACACTTGGGACACCTACCTATATGTAGTGGGTTTTGTTATATTCAATAAACTTTCGTTTAGGAAGTAATGACAGAAATACTACAGGAAGATAGACAGGGATGATCTCATCCAGGTGAGAAGCAAATGTGGTTCTAACTTTCATCTTCCTCCCTACTGTTTAAGACTGTCCCAGCATTTGGTCACTCTTGAATTAAAAGCAAATCAACTAATTTGAAAAATAAAACATCTCAAGAGCTCCAGTTCTGAGCTGTAACTAGACTGGTGAAGTCCCACAGCACACAGAGGACAGACATGTAGTAAGGTGGCTTAATCTGCTCGATTCAGATAGGGCTGGGTAACACTGAGCTGAGCTCTAATGGAAAGACGAACATACAGACCTGAGAGTGCCCACTGATGGGAGAGGGGAAGGCTCTCATTTGCTGGCCAAGCAGAGATCAGATGTTCGTACCTACATAAGAAAACAGTGAATAGTAGGTTTGTGCTCCCCTCTAGGAGGTTTTTGGTTGGGTTTACTTGATATGGTCCTGTTTTGTTTTGTTCCTAGTACTGAGAGGTCCTGTCATATGCCAATCAAGTGCTCTGTCACTGAGCTACAGCCCCTCCAATTTCCCATCACAAATTTCTGACATGTCTAATAATTTCAAAATTAAAGAGGATCTCTGAAGTCTCACCCTTGCGCCTCCCACCAATCAGAAGAGCTAGCCTGGAATTTGGTTCAGAGCTGAGCACTCACAAAATACAGAGGGGCAAAAAGTGATGACTCAGGAGCTGGTCCCAGCTCACCAAGTTCAGTGCTCACTGGTATGCAGAAAGAGAACTCAATGTAGCCTGAGCCAGATTAGCCCATGTGTGCATGCTCCATTAGCTCACTACCCCCAAGTTCTGTAGCCATCAAAATAAAGTATTATGTTAGAAAATTGGGATAGTGGAGGGCAGAACAGCAGCCCATTCCAACCTCTGCTGAGAGCTGCTGAGTCTGTGCAAACTCATTCTCCACAATTTAATAGGAAGAATTCTGAGTAAGAGAACACAGAAAAACTTGAAGTCTTATCTGGTTTTACTGCCTGCCACTCAATCTAAAAAAAGCCTCTGTCTGTATCATTTTTACTACCCTCCAGGCTTAATTCTCTCTTAGTACTTATCACAGTTTAAAATGATTTATTCATTGTTAAAGTTTGTCTTTCCCATATGAATATGAACCCCACGAAGCAAAGGACTTTAATCAAGTTCCTTCCCAGCTTATCTACCCCTCACATCATTTGCATTTGATAAATATTTGCTGAATAAATGAGTGAAGGTTCCCATAGCTCAAGACAGCCCATGCATAAGAGTAGCTCTGTGACCACATCTAAAGAATCCAGTACCAATAAAGAAAGATCCCAACAGCCTTGATTAGCCTAATGCTGGCCAGTTTCCCTAACACAAAGCATGTATCATCTGAGCCGGATTCTCATAGATATTAACTATTATTGTTTCAGCTTTGCAGCTGAGAAAAATAGAGCCTCAGAGTCACCCCATGATGTCCTCAAGATCACGTGACTGGTAAAACACGGAACAAAGCTCAAGACTGGTATTTAGCCAGTGCTTGAGGAACATTTTAAAGGCAAACAACTTCCTTACTATCAAAAGTCTTGCTAACACGTGTGCCTTTCTCCCCTAAGATGGCATCCACTATCATCTCTGCTTCAGAGAGGGTGTGGCCAGTGAGGAGTGTTTGGGCTGGAGGCCATGCAGACTGTCTGCATTTGGACAAGTCTCAGCACATCTCTTCAGGAAACCTGTTCTCTCTGCTGGGCTGTGTACTGTGAGCTCTAAAAGGGGTGGGGGATGGGGCCAGTGTTGTAAGCTGGACATTCTAGTAGATGTCTGGTCACTTGGATCCTGTCCTCCGTTTGGAAATCTGATCATGAAGGGCCCTTAGCTTTCTCACTTCGTTTCTGTTTCTTGATTTTCCCAAATCATGTCTTCCCTTCAGAACCCGATAAGGAGGATCATTGCATGATTTGAGAATACAGGAAAAGTCAATGAATTATATATAATATTTAAGTGTGGCCTGGAGTTCTCTCTTGTTTAAAAAAACTAGAACCATTCTGTCTACAGTTAGCTGCCCATACATTGTAAGGATGGGAATAGTTCAGAAAACTTCAAAGTCACAAGTGTCTGACAGAGGGTGGGACAAGGCTGGCAGATTTGGAAGGTCCTCAGCCAAAGGGCCAGAAAGTACTAATTTAACAGCTTTATGCAGAAGTAGCTGTTCAAGTCATCCATGCTTCTGTAAGTAACCCCAATAAACCCACCGGACTGGGGTGAAGTGGGGTTTTTTTTTTTTTTTTTTTTTTTGGTCCATTATCACCCTTTCTTAATAGGATAAACAGAAACAGTCTCTCCTGGAAAGGTTACCCATCACTGTCATGAACACCGTACCTGGCTACCAGTAAGAGCACTAGAAAACATGTTATAAAACATGAGACATGAAGCTGTGTGGTGTGGCTGCCCACTGTACTCCTCCTACTGGCACTTAATGCTTTTTGAGTTAGTCCTTGCTTGTATCGTTCTGAGACATGAAGAACTGGATTGTGTAGTATTGGGTGAGTCAGTGCTGGGCCAAACATCCTTTGGATGCTAACTGGGGCGGGTGCTGAAGCCATGTCAGGGCTCAGTGGAAGAATTCCTATATACAGTTGGTTTAAAGCAGACCCTGGCTTTAAGGCAGGCAGACCTGGAAAGGGAGGGAAGCAAATGGTCTGAGAAAGTCTTCTCAGCACTGCGCATGGCAGGAGAGAAGTATTCATACTCCACCATCCCTCCCCATGCACAGAAAGTGATTAATAACTCATCTCAGTGGAAACAGGCTTTCTTTACCAGGGTGCAATGCATCTGCATTAGGGAGATTAAAAATCATTCCTTGTCAACTTAATGAGCATGATGTTAGAGCCTGGGATGTAACAGCTGAGACCATTTTGGGAGCTGACACTCAGTATCCCAGCTCTGGCTCTGCCACTCACTACCTCTGTGACCTTGGAAAAGCCACTTGGTTCTCTAGCTCTGTGACCTTGTCTATCCATGGAGATAATGGCTTTCACTCCGCTGGCCACAGTTGAGTATCAAACAAGATGCTGCCATGTCATTGCTGTGCTTGTTGTGACAGAGAGAAAGCAGACAAGACAATGATCAGAAGTCTGTCCCCTCTCTTCCTTGGTGACTTAGTATGTCTGGGTGCACACAATTGTTGTTTTTTTCTTATTTAGGGCAAAATAATTACACATTTCTCCATTTTCTTTTCTCCTTTGAATACCCCCCACATACCCCTCCATGTTCTCTTTCAGATTCATGACCTCTTTTTTCATTAATTGTTAAATATATGTATACATGTATGTGTATGTATGTGTGTATGTGTATGTATACTCTAAATACATAAATACAGCTTGCTCAATCTGTATAATGTTACTTATATGTATATGTTTATTAAACCACCATAATCCCTAACTATCTTCTAAATACTTCTCCTGACCCATAGATAAGTGTAGTCCTCACTGCTCACAAAGGAAACTCCTTTTGCAACAGATAAACAGAGATCATTACAGAAAACCAAACCATAGCCAATTAAAATTCAGAGTTGTGGAATCCAATGGAGAAATGGATAAATCTACACAACAAATCCTGTACCTAAGACTCAGAGATGACTGAGAAAGAGTACGTGCAAAGACTGTAAGAGCCACAGGATCCAGGAACTTGCTGTGAGATTGTGTGTTAGGAAAAGAAACACCCCCCAACTTCTTACCAATATGACTCCCTAACGGTTATCTGAACAAGGACAACAACGGACATGTGCATTTGATCGGGGTGAAGAGTAAGGAAGGCCTCAACATTACACCAAGAACTATGAGTAACTAAGGTACAATGAGAGTGGAAGGAATGGTCTTCTCCAGGGAGGAGCACATCAGATGGTTATCCAACACTAAGTGTCAGCACAGAGCTTCTAATGGCTTCTCATCGGTCCACACCATTCCGTCCCAGGTGACTTCAAACACCAAATAACTGTGGGGTCTTGTTTTGTAAAGTTTACATGTGTGCTGTGCTATAATTTCAGTTTTAAATTTACTGACGTAACCATGAAAGAATCACTCATGACTTAAAAAAAAAAAATTAAGATAGGTGTGGTGTCGCAGGGAGCAGTGGGTTACTCGGTTTAGGGCTAGTTAATTCGTCCCCTAAATCCAGAACCTTGCATAGATTGTTTTTTGGTTTTTGTTTGTTTGCTGAAGTTGCAGCCTTTGTGTTTATTTTCATGTCAGTGGTCCCAGTCGGGAGGGTTGGTTGAGGGGATCATGGACCACTGATCTGTGTATTATAGTTCTTAATTTAGTTCTCAACACATAGTCATTGCCAGATAAGTTTTTTTGATTTAGGGCCTGAGGATCAAACACAGAGTCTTGCTAGTGCAAGGCAAGTATTATACCACTGAGCTATACCCACACTGCCACTGTATCTTTTGAAAATGTAGAGAGGACTGCAAGTGTAGCTCACCTGGAAGAGTCCCTGTCTACATGCACAAAGCCCCAGATTCATTTCTCAGCATCACATGAATCATGTGCACCTGTATACCCGAGACTTTCGAGGTGAAGTCAGGAGGGTCAGGTGTTCAAGATCATCCTCAGCTCCATGGATAGTTTGAGGCCAGCCTAGGATACATGAGACCCTATCTAAAATTAAAATTTTTTAAAAGCTGAAATATAGTTGGGTTTGAGCTGTTCTTCCTACCTAAAGTCTCTAATCAGTTATAACAATGAGCTCAACTTTACTCCAACACACACAGCACACAATGTGGGGATTTAATAAAGTTTCAGAAGTTTTGTTGATATCAGAGGGAATCTACCCACAGTCTATGTGGGGGGTTAGTAAAAGCTCCAAAAGTCCCAGAGCTCTAACCACAGTCAGTCTAGGGGTTAGTAAAAGCTCCAGAAGTCCCAGAGCTCTAACTAACCACAGTCAGTCTAGGAAAATCAGAGTGGTGATTCAAACCTTTAATCCCAGCACAGGGAGTATCCTGGGAGTGGTGACCTACACCCTTAATCCTAACTGAGTCAAGGTCACTTCAGGTTATAGAAGGAATTCTAGGCTCCCAAGCAGGTATGGTGGGGCCACGCCTTAATTACTGAAAGAATACTTAAGACGGGATTCAAACACAGAGAAAGCCATTCCAAGGGAATCGAGGCTGAGGAAGCTATAAGACAGCTGGGTAAAATTTGACTGTGGTGTTTATTCCCTCTAGTATCTCCAAAACCCACAACACAACATGGTTTACTATGACTCTAGATGAATGGTATTGTACCTTGTAAGCACCAAGGAAAGTGTCTGTCCATATCAATGGCTCATCATTAATAAAATATGCTCATAAAAGAAGTCATGACATAGATATTTCCAAAGTAGATTTTGCTGCCATCTTACCCATCTCAAGACCACCTTTCATGGATACCATCGTCTAACAATAACTAGAATCACAGTACAGTTGTTATCTGTTCTCATGTTCCCAATTGCTTTCCACATGACTGTGAGTTAGTTGAGTCTTTGTTGTCGTTTCCTGACAGAGTCAGAGAAAGGGTAAGGTGGATGTGCTCTGGTGTCCACTGGGGGCAGCTGCCCAGGGTTAGTCAGCTAGTGAATCTAAATTCAAATCCCTAAGGTCAGACTCCAAAGCTAAGAATTTCTGGCCCCACATCCAAGCTCTCAAAAGCTAGAAAGTGGGCTTCTAGGATTCATCCCAAACACCTCACCACCTACTACTGTTGGGTTAGGGTTAGGGTTAGCCAGGAGGAAGTAATTGCCCTTTGACATGATTTATGCCCCTTAGAAATTATGCTGCTAATCAGGATATGCTTGGTGTCCAGATGTTTTTCTCACCTCTTCTAAACATCTAATATCACCATCTTCCAGACTCAAAATGTCATCTTCCAAAAATCTTTTGTGACCCCTAAACCACTACCATTGAACCCTACCTAAAACTAGCACACCTCCCTTATGGGTTGCCAGAGTATTTTCTTCGCATCCTGACTACACTTTGCACTCATCTCTGGCATTTAAGTTAGGGACACAGAGGTCCCTACCTCTCCGGGATCATTAGAGAAAGCATATCACATATCATGTGCCAGGCCTTCCCTCAGCACTCAGTCTAGGACCGACTGAGGGAATGAAGCCTATCTACCCTGCAGCTCCCATGGCTCAGGTGGATTTTTCTTCCTCATAAACGACAGGTTCTCTTTCTGGTTCCTCTCAAGCCCCTCAACTTAATTGATGTAGTAGGTCTTTGTGGGACCCGCCAGTGAAGCAGTAAATGTATCCACGTGTTGCTGAGAGCCACCCCATCAGTCAAGGACTAAAGAACAACAAAAATGCTTCCCAAGACCAAAAAAAAGTAATTGCCAGATTAATCATCATCTGTGCCTAGTTGTCACAGAGCCACAAATTACCCCCCACCCCCATTGCTCACCAGGCACAGTAAACTCCAAAGAAAAAAGCCTGACATCACGTGTGAGAGCCTTTAGGACTCAAGGTGGACTAAAAAGCTGATGGAATACATCAACTCAGCTGACACTTATTAGGCACCTAATGCATAGCAGACGCTGGCTACTCACTGGAGATGCAGAGGGAACAAGGATCTCTGTTAGAGAGCTGAAAATGGGCTCAGAAAGAGATGGCCAACTTTGGCTTAGTCACATAACCTTAGGAGAAGATACTACCCTTGGCCCGTGTTCAGCTCTTGCATATGTAGTGAGAAGCAGGTTATGGTTGCATAAGGAAGAAGCAAGATAATATTTACATAAAGACCTGGCCAACTGATGCTTCCTCCTTAATCACTCCATGGGCTAAAGTTCTCCAAACACTAGTGGAATAAGAAGAACAAATAATCAGTTTGAGGGGTCAGCCCATGGTGGGAAGTTATGGAACTGCTTCCAGTAACCATAACTGAGTTCAAAACCTCTGGGTGTCTCACAGCATCAAAACAGATCTACCATACCTCAGCTATACCCTGATAGTATTTACCAAGACTCCAGATCAACACATCAGCAAGACACTTGCACACCAATGTTTACTGTTGAGCTCTTTATACTAACTTCTATGGAGTCAACCCAAGTGTTTAGCAAAAGGGGAATGAACTAAACTGTGGACTATGATGACTTATGTAAGACCTGAATGATTCCAACATCCATTGACTTATTCCAACATAGATGAAGAGCTTCGAGCAACTAACTGCTAAGGGAGGCACAATAGTCTTCCCTGGAGAGGAGCCCCTGCTTAGTTATCCCATACCAAGTGGTCAGTCCTAAAAACATGCATGTGCAGGCAAGATTGAATGTTGTATTTATGTTTATTCACTCATATGTATATTATTCACTCAACGGTTAAGGAAGAGGAGGTCAGGAATTTTAGTGAAGGGGAAGCACGAGAGCGATTCACGGGAAGAAAGGGAGGGGGATGACGAAATGATACTTTTAATTACATTTTTCAAAAAATTTAAAAACTTGATAATTAATTTTTCTTCCAAAATTATAGCCTATGGCTTATATACACAGTGATGGTTTATTTCCGCCATAAATAAGGATCACAGGGAAATGAATACAATTGAAAATAATCGATCAATATTTTTTTCAGTGAAAAGCCTCACTCCATGGAAGGAAGGCTGTGTGACCGTGAGCCAATAGCAAGAAGGAAGGTTCCATTCCAAAGCTATGTCCAGCAGCATCCCCAGGAGCCATGGAAGAAGGATCTAGAAGAATCCTTTGGCAAGTTTGCTACAGGCAGAAGGCTCCCTAGGGTAGAGACAGTTTGTGGTCCTCATCAGTGTGGGGAGCAATGCAGACATCCTGGTGATCATCTCCTGTGCCCCACAGCACTCCATCCTGCCCTGGGCCCTTCCTGGCTGCCACTTTGTTGTCCATTACTAGTCACTCCCTTACCCTCTAGCTTATGGTTGGGCTTTATCAACAGTGAGCCATGGGTGTTGACTTCCCTCTATGGGTGGCAGTGGGTTGATGGAGTCTGCATGGAGACTGTAAAGCCTCTTCTACACCTCACTTTCAGTTCCAGGAAGTGTTCTTTTCCAAGTGTTGCTTGTCCAAGCCTAGAAATAGTGACAGCTGCTGGCTGGCACTGACCTCTGAGTGGTGGCATTATCCTTTGGCTGATTAAAAAAAAAAATCCCTATCCTACTTTTCCAAAACAACCAATTTATTAAACATTCATAACAATAATGAGTAATTCCAGGATCCTGCCTGACAGAGACAGTGACTCATGATGTCAGCAGAATGAACTCAAATTGATTAATGGTCTCAAATTGTATTTTCCTGTTCACATGTCATACCATTATAACCCAAATGAAAGATCCAAAATCTGATTATTCAAATAACCAGAGGACATGTCAAGCAAATGTGCATAGATTCATCCCAGAGATATCTAGAGAAGAGGCATTGACTTCTGAGGTGGCTCCTTTGGACTCCCTGGCTCATTGGAAACTGTTAGGACTTCTGCTGACCATGTTGACTTATGGGTGGTCCCATAATAACTGAGACCGTGGGAACAGGACCTTACTTCTTATGACATTTCTTTCTTCCCTGGGGAAAAGGGTGGGAAGAAGAAACTGAGATCTTCTCCTGTCCTTGAGGGACCACTGTTGATGAAATGAAGCCAAAGAACCAGGAAGGTTGGCTAGAAGTCTTCTACCCTGAGTGTGCCCATCACAACAAAGACTGTGCTGCACAGCGAAGTCTTAGGAGCTGCTTCTAGAGACCTAGGGGGGGAAAACCCCACAAAGAAGCAGCTTGACTGGGAGCCAAGTCTAGATATGCATGTCTCACTGGTGGGACAGAAATGATGCTCACCTCCTGTGAATTAGGAATACCTATCACACACAGTGGATGCTTCAATGATTCATCATGATTATACCATGATGAACTTGACACTCTCCCTTATTTCTAAAGACAGTCTATCCATTTGGACACATGGAGGGCCTAAACCCTAGGAAGAACTTGCTCAGGCTTCAGGCTGATCTCTGGATGCAGGTCATCCTAGGAGACACTCAGCTTAGAACCGAGGCCAGTACTCAGGCCCCGTGACCCTCCTCTTTCCATATCCTGTCAGCTCCTTTTGCACAGTGAGCTCTGAACTGATGGAGGGAGAGTCTTCAACACAGGTGTGCCCTGAATTTACTCTCAGGAAAGTCCATTCGTTAGCTCAGAGCTTGAGTCACTTTGTCTTCACCGAAAGCCTGTGAGGACCTAGGTTACCACTGACACAGATGTGGTCAGCAGCAAGAACTTTCTGAGATGGGAAGGGGCCCAAGGTGGTAGGAAAACAGATCCGTAGGCTGGGAAACCCACTCTACTGAGGTCAGGATTGTACCCAAGACAAGCTCCAGACATCTTCCCTGAGCTATCCACTAGCAATAAATAAACAGCAGTAACAAAATCACCTAATATTTTGTAACTTTTGTCATATTAAATTCCAAGAATTTATGAATCGGGCACCAGCATCACTTCCATTTTATAGCTGTGAGATTAAGACACTCAAAGGTAAGTGAGTCCCTTAAGATTGCAAATGAGTACCTGCCAGGCTGTGTCCAGTGTCCAGGGAGTGATCTCAAGGCTGTAAATTAGCCCCATGGGAACAATGGCAGTGTCTCTGCTCTACCTGATTTGCATCTAGCCATTCACTGAGCCACCAAGGCCTCCAGGGTGCTCTATTCCACAGAACTAGGCAGGAAAGGACATAGAGATTGAAGAGACAGATCTAGCATGTAATCCTCATCTCCCCATTCCAGAATCATCATTAAAAAACAGGCAATGTCTTCTATGAAACCATCACCAGGGTCTAATAGCAACAATGTCTGCTACTTATTAAAATCATTCTAAAGTGCCAGACTCTGGTTTGTGCCTGCATGACCTCATCTGGCTCGAAAGAATCTGACGCATAAGTTACCATGAACCCACAGAGCTGTGTTTACCCCTTATATTGGGGTGCTGTGAAATCAAGAGCTTCTTAATGAAGAGATCATGTAACTCCCCAGACATATCTTCCCATGTATACCTATCCTATCCCTCGATGCAGAAGCCCCTTCTAGATTATTAAAAAAGCAGCAGGGGATCTGTTACTGGCTGCATCTGTCATCTCTAGCTCCAATTCCCAAGGACACCGGTTCTACAGGGCCCAGAGATCAAGCGAGGTGAATTGCCTAGGGTGATTGGCATCCGTATGTGCATTCCATGAAGTTCAGGCTTTAACTGGGACTGTGAATGGCTCCCAGCTTTGCACTCAGCTCTGCTTGATGGACTCCAATCTGCAGGCTAGGCTTCAGCCAGGCAAAGCAGGATGGTTGAAATACTACACCAGAGTCTCAGATACTAACTCCAGGTCTGGGAGCTTTGGTAGAAAGTAACATGGGGAGGGAAGGTTTTGTTGACTTATACTTCAGGTCACAATCTATGGCTGAGGGAAACTGGGACAGGAACTAAAGGTAGGAACCATGGAGGCACATTGGGTGCCGGTCACTCACAGGCTCATGTGTATCCAGTTTTCTTGTTTAATTCAGAGCCACTTGCCTAGGAATGGTACTGTCCTATCTAATGTAGGTGGGCTGGGTCCTCCTACATTAATTAATATCATGATAATGACTCATAGACATTTCCACAAGCCAATCCAATCCAGGCAAGTCTGCAGTCAAGGCTCTCCTTTCAGACAATTCTAGGCTGTGACAAGTTGACAAAGAAAATTAGGACACATAACTGTCACTTACTGAGCATTTTTGGTGTGCCAAGCATTTCTCTAAGTACTTTACACCTACACAGTAATTTAACTAACACAATGACCCATGTAATTAATATTATAAAAATGTATTTTACTAACAACAAAGAAAGGATACAAAGAGGGTAGGCAGATGATCCCATGTACCAGAGTGCCAAGTCATCACTGACACAGTTGTCCAAGATGTCAAATCCAGATAGACTTTGCTCTGTAAAAAACATCCAGAGACTCTTGGGAGTCCCTCATAGTTGTCTAGCACAGGGTCATCATCAGGGCCACGGCCACCAGCAGAGTCTTGAGGGACAATGAGGAAGTTTACCTCTATTTTAAGAGCAGTGGCCACTCACAGAGGAGTTTAAGCAAGTGTCTCAGATTGCCTCTGATAAAACACATCCTGGCAGTATGTGAGGCTCTGATGAGCAGGGACTGAGTGAAGAGAGGAGTATGGGCAGAGAGCATGTGACAAGTTTCTGGGGGACACTATCATCCAGCACAGATGGAAAGGGCTGAGACGAGCCCAGTGATAGCACAGGTGGCCTTTCCTCACTTTCAGTTGATAGACAACACACGTGCCAAGGGTCTCATTTCAGATGACCTAGGATAAGGCAGCTAACCAGTCACCCTCACTTTCCAATCTGTAAATAAAATTATTTACTCTGCTTTTGCCACTGCCTTGATATGCTGCATTCAATATGACATGTCTGTGGAATCGCAGGTAGATGCTGAAACCCCCTGGCCTCGGTGAATACTCTGAAGCTTGGTCCTACCGTGTCACTTCTTGATCCAGCTTCTCTTCCTCTTTGCCCCTCTGCCTCTGCTTTCATTCACATCAATTCCTCTTGAAAATAGTTGACTAATACTAACAGCTCCCCTATCGTATGTCTGTATCTATTCATCTTCAAGGTTCTCCTTATTCTGAGGCAAATTTACCTTCTTGCCAACATTCTGATCAGTCTTGGTCCTCAGATGGCCCAAGCTTCACTAGGATATGTTTCTTACAAAAGCCAGGGGACTCCAGGTCTCTGGTCTTTGTTCACATAACCCCTCTGTCTGGAATCACTTCCTCACTTCCTTTTTCTCTCCCCCTCTCTCTCTTCCTCCCTCTCCACCTCAGTTCGTGTCATATAAGGTCATTTTCATGCAAGCACTGGATGCAGTATAATTTCCCTTAATAGAGTAGAAATGCCTCCATCCTCGAGAGCCCCACTCTGAGTCAGCTTCCCCATTGTCACAAGTCAAATGCTTCCGTTTGTTCCTCTAGGAGTCTCATGAGACTTGATTCTTACCACTCAGCATTTAATAAATTTCCCACGCATTGTTTTTCTCTTGAATATGGATTTCTTCTTCCAACTTCACTGCCAGTATGAAAGTTCCAAGCACCATGTAGATAATGCTAGCACGCAGTCTCTCAGTAACATTTATACGATTGTGGTTGGGTTGTCAAAATGGGACTGTGTTGGATTAGGAGTATCAAGTAGAAGTATAGAATGGGGCACTTTTTAAAGGTTCCTTAATACTGGGCAGTGGTGGTGCACACCTTTAATTGCACGCCTTTAATCCCGTCACTCAGAAGGCAGGGGCAGGTGGATTTCTGTAAATTCGAGGCCAGCCTGGTTCTTAGAGTTCCAGGACAACCACAGCTGTTACACATAAAACCCTATCTCGAAGAACAAACAAATAAATAAATAACAGTAAAAATTCCTTAAGATTTGTAAATTTATTTTATTAGATATAAGACATAAGACAAGCAGTTTGGAAATGCAATTGGTAAAATGTGTATGTCTTCTTCTCCTAAAGTTACAGAATTTAACTAAACTAACTTTAACCAAAAGCACCTCAGGAACCATCCATCTCAGTACCTCTCTTGAATAGACAAGACTATAGTTCCGGGGGCTAGACTCTGGGTCTGTGATTCTAAGCTATTGTTGCTCCTTCCAGAGGATCTGAGTCTCACTCCCACTCCCACATTCAACAGTTCACAACTGCTTATAATTCCATCTCCCTGGGGATCAGGTGCTTTCTGACCTCAGCAGACACCTCTCCCCTCATGTGCACATACCACACATATATCTATGTGTGTAGACATAGTTAACAAATCTTTTTGTAAAGTCTATAGTTTCAACTCAGTGTTGCAAGCTGCAGATGTTGTGGCAGTTCCTAGCCCCTTCCTCGTCATGGCTGTGATAAGCCTCGGCAGTAGGACATCCCAGGACATGCCGACCTGCACAGGTTCTGTCAAACTCTGCATGAAGGTGCAACCCCTCTCCTTTGTCTCTAGGGGAGAATGGGAATTTTCAACTCTTACAGGCTTGGGATTTTTTCCCCCTCATTGTCCAGATGAGTCACTTTAAGAAAAAAGGGGAAGGAGAACTGAATGTGACTTTTGGGATTAGTCACACATTTGAGCAGTACATCAAGTCATAGCTTAATCGGTTTAAGACTTCTCCTGCTGTGGGTCAGATGGAAGGAGAGTTGGAGAGTGTCCACCTCAATAAATCTCAGAATGTACAATATGGGGAGCGAGGGAGCTCCTCAACCATTGTATGTCACCTTGAAGCCCTGAGAAGCCACCCTAACCACCCTAAAGGGCTACCATCAATGCCAGACACTGTGAGTAGAGACTGCCCTGGGAGAGATGCAGAGAGACCAAGATTGTTACTGTGTGATCACGGCCTACATTACAGAAAATTGCCCTGCCCAGCTGGGAACTCCTAGATATAATAGGCTCAACCCCAGCCAAGGTTTTCAACTGTGGTCCTGTCACTGTGAAGAGACACGGCTGAGGTATTACTCTATTCATACACAGACGTAAGGCAGCCCTGACTGTCATCATGCTTGCTCAGCAGCCTCCATTGCTCTCCTGGGATCTCATATTAGAAACCGGTCAGGGTAACAATGTTCGGGTAAGAGAGAAATGTGACAGCTGTAGGTTTAAGACAGACGACTAACTGGCAGTGCAAGGCCTCAAACCCAGGCCTACAGACTTTTGCTCAGGAACCATCTTCCATGTCCTTTGTCTCTCTGGAAGGAAAGACCAAAGTAGGAGCCAGGCCCTATTTCCCTTCCTCCCACAAGCTCAGGGAAGCAGTCCGCAAGAAGTATGAAGAGGAGCAGTTTGCCAAAGCCAACCTCACTTCAAGTTACTGTGCTGGATCTAGAACACTAAAGTGCTGCCCCACCATTCTCTTCTGACTGGGCTCAGGGTTTGTCTGTGAGAAAATAGGAAGAACCCTCTAGCAAGGGCAGCAGAAAGCCTGCCCCTCCCCCAGAGTAAAACCACAGAAGCCTCTTTCCCAAGAGGACACAGGTTGCTTCTAGATGCCACCACCCCCACCCTTCTCCTGTTCTTCCTTGTTCGTTCCCACTATAATATGACACCTCAGAGTCATCCACTTAGAACCAAGCCAGCTGGTCATTTCAGTATAGTACTGCCCTGTGCAGTGACCAGATGACATGGGACACAAACAGTGTCACAATGACCACCCTGCCAAAGAATTTTCTAGGATCATCAAGCAGGTTCCTAGCCTCCCAGAATTTGTCTCCTGACAGCCAACCCAATTTCTGCCTTTTGAGAAGTGAGTTCATGAAGTCTTGCCAGGCTCACGGGATCCTTGTTTAAATTAGGACAAGGCACCCTAGGGGACATATCGGAGACACCTTCAAATAAGATAAAATAGGAGGTATTACTTTCCTTCTTCTCCATTTTGTGTTTGATTTTCCTACTTGATCCATTGCTTCTGGGCATGACTCATCAGACTGACGAGAGGAAACATCTGCCAGATTGTCAACAGAAAAGATGGGTCTTGTAACACTTTAAAGGGAAAGCTGGCATTGGTGCTTATGTGTCTGTCTCCCACACGCGCAGCTATCCAGTGAAGGTAAATACTCTGTGTAAGATCAATTGAGATGGAGAAGAGGTTGAGGTCTATGCCCTGGGTTTGCAGAAAGCAGCCCCCCTCCTTCTTTCTCTTGGTTTGGAGCTCTAAGGCAAGTGGCAGGGGATGCCTGGCTAAGATTTGTTCCCTAGAGGGATTTTGTCTGAAGAAGACACCTCACCTGCCTGTCTCCATCAACTCCAGGGCAAGTGTGTGTCTGCAACAGGGTTGCTCTGACCTTGATCTCCTACCACTCGGACCTAGAAAATGCCCACAACTGAGCTAATGCTCAATGGACATTTATCATCTCTGAATTAGTGAGTGTGGGTATCAAACATCAGGGCCCAAAGGTTCCACTCCATTTGGATCTGTGCTGTTCTAACAGAATCTCCGAAGAGTCATCAGGCAGTGTTATAATTACATTGTATCAGTTTCCATCTTGAACTTTCTGTTGAATACAAGGTAGTTTGGGGCATCAATTTTGGAGTTATCTTGAGAAGCAGGTATTTCTATCCACTTCACAGATGACTATGGGGAACAGGCTGAGTAATAAGCCTTAGTTACTGACTGATGAGCTAGAACTTCCCTCCAGCCTCATCTTACCTCGGCTTAGCACATAGTTCAATTAGAGTCATCCTATTAATGGACTCTTTTCCATCTACTCTTCCTCCACCACCACCTCCTCCTCCATCACCTCCTACCTGAGACAGTCTGACCTCTAACTTGCTCTGTAGCTGAGGATGACCTTGAATTTCTGATCCTCCTGCATCCATCTCCCAAGTACTAGGATCACAGGCATGTGCCACCATGCTCAATCTATGCCATGCTGAGAATAAAACCCAGGGCTTCAGCCATGCTAGTCTAGCACTCTACCAACTGAGTCATAGCCTCAGCCCCTCAAGTATCATTTCTAGAATTAGGGCATTCCACAGGAGTTTAAAGGTGGGGCAAACACCTCCCCACAAGGTCAGGGAGGAGTGAGTCAGTTCTCTTCCCTTGGGCTTGTCTTAAGAATAGGGGTGGATCACCAAGAAACCTTTTAAACCCATCCTAGCTATAAACTGGCCTTTAAATTTAGGCCAGTTTATATTGCCGGCCATTCTATTGTCACTGTGTGAAGTCACCACGAGCATAATGCAGTTGGTACCCTGAGTGACAGGAAAGATGGGCATTGGCACCCGGGCCCCAGCTTCCTCTTTTCAGAGAAGATTCTGAGTCACAATAAAAGCACTGTGATTCAGATGCTGTGCTGAGATAAAAGAGAAAACTGTCACCTCAGCTTCCTCAGGACCCCTTGTCTTTGAGCACCTGCCCTAGTTGTGATGGCTTTCTCACAAACCAAAGGCCTTCACTTGAATTAGCAGAGGCACGACTGCTCAGCCTCCCTGACATAGGCTGGCCATTTGGGCTACAGCAGCTTATCACATAAAGCTGTAGCCCAGGGAGAAAAGAGCTTCAGGAAGCTATTTGTTTGATAAAACTGGATTTGAGAGACCATTTTCTCTTTGGGACTCAAATTAACAGACATATCAGAACACACACACACACACCGGGGTCTTGCTGAAACAGCTTGCCAGGCTCCTCATCCAGATTTCAAAGTCAGTATGCTTGAGGTTCCAGGAAGGTACCCAGTGATGAACTTGCTGCTGTTTCAAGACAGAGTCTGAAAACACCTTCAACTCACAGCTTCAGTTTCATAGAATACAGCCAGGATGGAAAGAGAGACAACATTTAAAGAGGTTGTTAGGTATCCCCACACACTAACATCTCCAGCACACACACATACACACACACACACACACAGAGAGAGAGAGAGAGAGAGAGAGAGAGAGAGAGAGAGAGAGAGAGAGAGAGAGAGAGAGAGTTGTTAACACATCCATTCACTGAGCAGATATGCAGTGCTCTTTAGATAAGTTCTTTGAAGATGACATGAGGTTGCTGCTCTGCTGAGAACCAATCCTACCTGAGCAAACAATACAGAAGCAGTTCTCAACCTGTGGGTCTCAACCTCCACAGGGTTGCCAGTCAGATATCCTGCATACCAGAAATTTACAATGCAATTCCTAACAGTAGCGAAATTACAGCTATGAAGTAGCAGTGAGGATAATTTTATGGTTGGGGTTACCACAATACAAAGGGTCAGAGCACTAGGAAAGATGAGAACCACTGCACTAATAAAGCATTTCAATTTATGCCGTTAACACAAATTGGACCTCCTGTGACCTCAGAAAGCCCTTTCTCTGCTGTTTGGTTTCCTAGCAACCTAAACATTAAGGAACATGGGTACATACAACTGATTCCAGGAGGTCCCCCAACAGGTGTCGAAAGGGCTTTCTTGGTCTTAGAAGAGTCTCAAGCTGCTGCATTTAAAAAAGTCTGTGATTCTATAATCCCATCCACAACAGTCCACAAAACCACAGGCAAATGACAGCCTTGCCCCCAGAACAAAGAAAACCACAAGAAACCACAGGTAAATGTGTAACCGAGCCACTGACAGAAACACCAGCTAAGCATGTATGACAAGAAATAAAGCCAGCATTTTTAAACTTTAAGATTTGGGAAATAATTCCATCTTTAGAGGCCAACAGCACCAAATGACTGCCATTTTCCTGGTCATGGGAGACAGGCCAAACTGGCGACTGTGACCCAGTGAGGCTTCCAACCATGGTGGTGACACTTGATATTTAGAGAGGACGTGAGAATGTGAGGTTTGGAATCAGCCTGGAGTTCAAGGACCAGCCTGGCTATTTACAAAGCTCAGTGGCCTTGGGCATATGTCCCCACATTCAAATCATCACCTGGGCTGGGGTGGAGAACACACTGGGAGAGGCATTTGTGAGATCTGATGACCTACATTCAATTCCTGGATCTCACAAAGTGGCAGGAAAGAACCAACTCCTGGGAATTGTCCCCTGGAATTGACCTCCAGCTATGCGCCCTGGCACACATACTCTGATATTCACGCAAGTTTTCTTCCTTTAGAGGACCCTGACTAATACAGCTCACCTGCCCACTTTGTAGATTTCATCTCCATCCACCCTCCAGGGACTCACTGGCCACTGGACATAGTAACTGTCATTTCTTCCCCAGATACAAAGGCTTCCTTCCATCTTAAGACTTTTTACTTACTGCCCCCATTACTTGGGACAGGTCTCTGCATGGAGCTGCCATTCACCACATCCAAGCTTCCGATTTTAGATTACTGTAACCTCTCCATTGCTGCTATACTTGCTTTCTTCATTGCCACCCAAAACTCCATTCTCATAACAGCCGCTCTCAAACAAAACAATGACAGTGTTTTTGATGTCTAAGATGTCAGAAGTACACATTTAGACATTGTGTTATTTTATAGAAGACAATGGTTGGGTTGTTTTATTGATTGCCTATATCACTGTCTATTTTGATCATATTTTGGTCTGTTGGATAAAATACAATTTATCACCAAAATTCAAAGGTCCTCTGAGTGAAAGGGTGCACTAAAAATAACAGGGGTTAATGATCCAGGGACTCACAATAGCCCTAATCATCCATCTTCTGGACTGAGATGTAAGTTACCTGAGAGCAGGGTCATGTGTCTTCTGCATCTACAGGAGTATCTGGCACACAGTAGGTCCCCAATGAATAGTGCCGACGGAGTATCAGTCTTCCTGATCCCAATTATTTCCACTATGGAAGTGAGTATGGTATGATTATAACCTAGAATAAAGGAGAAATAAATTACAAATGTGTCATCCGAGCCTCAATAAAATGGTGATTTATTTTATACTGTTTCCATGGAGACACAAGCTTTAGAAGAGACCGTAATCCCTAAAAGTAAAATTCAGACCTGGGTTGGTGGTCCAGTGCTGGGTTCCTTTAAAAATATTTTTTTTCATTTTATTTGGGGGGGGGGGAGAGTGGAGAGAGAGAGAGAGAGAGAGAGAGAGAGAGAGAGAGAGAGAGAGAGAGAGAGAGAGAGAGAGAGAGCATGTAAGGAGACCAGGGAACAACTTGGTGGGAGTTGGTTCTTTTCTTCCATCCCATGGATTCCAGGAGTGAAACTCAGGCCATCAGTCTTTAGTAGCAAGCGTTTTACAGTCTTAACATCTTTCTAGCCCCTGGTACAATGTTTTTAAACCCAGTCCAATCTGAGAATGACCTGATGTGAATGAAATCTTCCAGGGTTTGGCTTAGGCCAGCCCACTGCATTGAAAGTTTTCTGTGTAATTCTGATGCACACAAAAGCCTAAAGTCCCCAGATTAAATGAACCTATGCTATTATTTTTCCTATTGCTGTGGCAAAATGCCTGACAGAAGCAACTTAAGGAAGGACATTATTTGGCTCATAATTTATGAGGGAAGTGGAGCTGAAGAGATCAGCAGCTGAGGGCACGAACTGCAGAGTACCTGAGTTTGGTTCCACGGGCCCATGTCAGGCCACTCACAAGCAGCTCCAGAGGATTTGATGCTTGTACAGGCTCCAATGGTCCCTGCACTCACATGCACTGTCATGTGACAAGACCTCCTTTTTCATTACATACACATATACTCACCCCAGATAACATGACACACTGATGTTCAACTTGGTGAACCAATGGTTTTTGAGGTTACTAACAGAAACAGGGGTAAGGAGTTACTTACAGGACCAAAAATGACTCAAAGACAGCTGCATCACAAAGGCCCACCCCGGCATGGATGATAGCTCACAAAAATTAAGAAATCTAGCGCACACTGCCCAGTCTGCAGGCACCACAACAGATTGGTTAGTGTCTTTTCCAAGTGACTGTTCTTAACTTCTTACAGGCAGCTAGACTGGTTTCTTTATGCTTCTTTCAGGTAATTCATCTGGTCTCAGAACCTTCTTTGTAGCTTAGTTCTTTTGGTCTGTGAGGGACTCTCAATCTTTACTGCTTATTCTATCAGGGAGGGGCCTAGTGAGTTTGGTCAATTTCAGGAACTTCCTGAAGCTATTTTGATATATTTACCTTTCTTTTAAGGAGATTGCCCTAATAGTCCATCTCTGAGGAAACTTTACACACAATGTACTCTGTGGTGGAAAGGTAGAGATCAACACCAGGTATCTTTCTCAGTTGCCTCTCCACCTTAAGTCTCTCACCAAATGGGGATCTTACAAGCTGGCTAGAGCAAGACCCAAAGATTCTCCTATCTGTGCCTCCACAGTATTGGGATTACTGCTGCCACCCTCCAGGGCTCCCCCTGCACAGGGGTGCTTGGGCCCAAGTGCTTTACCTCCGAATCATCTCCCCAGTGCCTGACCCTGGTGTCTTTATGAGAAGAACTTTATTGTGAATAACAATAAGATTTTGCTCCTTAAGTCCATGTTCTATAATTTGTCCTGCTGAATCATTCTGTCCAGCCTCTTCTAGCCATTCTCTCCAGTTCAGACAAACAGCAGGACTCATTTTTAGGGCAGCTTTGGGGAACTCTTTCCAGATGATGACATCAGAGGTCGCACTAAATGTAGTTGGAAGAGAAGACACAAGGCGGTAAGAGCTCACGTCTTCTCGCCCCTCACTGTCAGAAGCACCTGAGATGAGGAAGGAGCAGCCTTCACCCCAGCATCTTTCCATCCCACACGTCTGTGTCCAGGCCCTTCCTTGGGCCTCTTCCCTCACCAGTGTGCAGCAGAATACCCTCAAAAGAAATTCAGCTCTGGGCCTAGGACCACCTCCACTCGGCAAAACGCTTCACATCTGAGGCACTGGGGACCTTCATGTCTAAACAAGGTTGTTAGTTTTCTCTGTGTGCCAAGGGCTCCTGTACCTCATGTGTCGCAAGAACAATCTTGGAAGAGGGAGGCAACTTCAAAGACAACCAGAATAGCCCACCCCAGGTTATACAGTGCACACCCTGCACAGCTGTCCATGGTGGCCCTGCAGAAACCAAGTCTCATAAATTCATCCCTTCACAGCATCATGTCAAGAAACTAAAATGCCCCTTAGATGTGTGATTGATTCCTTGACATTTCTAGATGAAGTTTTTTTTTTTTATATATAGTGTGTGTATTTTGGTGGGAACAAATTTAAACAAGGAGAGAAAAAGACATTACTGGATATTATATAAATACTGCAGCTCCTCAGCTGAAATCATTTCCACTCTGGGTTCTTGGAATTGCAAAGTCAAATAAAAATGACCTGCCTGACACATTTGTCTCTGAGATGAAAAGAAAATTTCTTGCTACTTGAGATTTTATCATCCTTCTTCCAGTCCAATGTTTGAATACTACCTTGTGGTTATCTTTTTATTTATTTATTTTCATGCAATATATTCTGATTATATTATTTCCCCTTCCTCAAATCCCTGTAGGGGAAGGAAATGGGCACAAAGTCCCACCCCTAACCAAGAAGCTATTTGTAGTTGATACTTTCTGGGAAAGGGAAAATCAATTTTCTCCAGTGATGTGGCACTGGGTGCATCAACCATGCTCCAGGGCAGGCCGAGTGTGTGTGTGTGTGTGTGTGTGTGTGTGTGTGTGTGTGTGTGTGTGTGTGTGTGTGTGGTGTGTGCTTTTTGTTAAGTTTTGGTTCTTTTTAAAGCCTTGTGATTAGCTTAAGTATTTCACTCCCTTTCTCTCTCCCTTCCTTCCTCTTTCCCAAGCTCTCTGGCTCACTTCAATCTAGGCGTACCTTTTTCTTTCTTAACAGATCTTCCTATCACTGTCCATGTGTTTCTGGTCCATTTCTTGGCTCCAAAACATAAGAACCTAGAACTATGAGTGATACCCTCTGGACCCCGACCCATTCCCATAAGAAGAGGGATTGATCACTGACTCTGGATGAGAAATGCCACAACCAATAAGAGCTAGCTACCCACTGAAGCACCTCTGATGATCTTTCTCTAAATGCCAAGTACCTGGACATCAATACTGTATCCAAACTGGTTAGATGAGGAGGTGGCCCAGGTATGTTTGTTGGATGATGCATAAAAGGGGAAGATGTCTCAAGCAAGAGTAGAAATGGTGATGTCTAAGGTGAAGCTGGGTACTGTTCTATGGCCATAAGAGTTTCAAACTTAACTAGCTTTAACTATCAAGTTGTCACAGCCTTGAATCACTTGTGAAGTCTCCCTGAGGGATTATCTATGTTGGGTTGGCCTCTAGACATGTCCATGGAAGACTGTCTTAACTAATTGATGTGGGAAGACCCATCAGACTGTGGTTTGACATCATTGTATAGAGGTCCTAAGCTGTCTAAGAGTGGAAATACAGAGTTTAGTATAAGCAAGCAAGCAGTTGAGCATGCATGCGTGCATTTTTTCTCTGCTCTTGATTGTGGATGTCACATGACTAGATACTTGAAGGTTCTAACCTTGACTTTTCCCACAGTGATAGACTGAAACTTTCTTCCCTAAGTAGCTTTCAATAAGGGTATTTTATCACAACAGCAGAAATAAAGCTAGAACATGGGGTTTTCTTTTCTGTAGCCTGCCTCTTGTCTTTGATTCCGATAGCCAAATTATCAGTGAATAAGTTTCCAATGAATCCATAGGTTTCTGCTTGTCCCCTGGGATTACAGCCTGGTCACCTCCAGAGTGAGTGAGTTCCTAGCTCTCCTGTGACATTTTATGGAATGAACAAGGCAGGCGTGAACAAATATCTCTCCATCCAAGATGGGGGTACTCAGAGATAATTCCACCCAGGTATATAGCGTGGTGAGACAATGAGAGAGTATTGGAGATAGGTTCAGGAAGAATGGGTTACTCCAAGACAGTGGTGTCACCAGAGCCCATGCCAGGGTAAGTGAAGACTCACAAGGGCTGCATCCCTGGAACTCCCTTCACAGCTTATAGAGAGAGTCAAGTGAGTCTTCCCTCTTACACATTTTGTTTACTTCCAGAGTCTTTATGTCTCCTTCCTTCCTTTCTCCCTCCAGGGAGCTGTTTAGTCTTGAGCAAAGTACAACTGGACCTCCGGTTTCCCATCCTTATACAATGCTGTATGTACTCCCAAACAGTTAGTTGTATGGATTCTCCTAAGTTATCTTCCTTACCTCTGAGTACCAGAGAAGCATGAAGCTTGTCTGCTTCAGTCTCTCCTGCTTCTAAAATCTGAGATGGTGCCTACAGCATCCTCGACTCAGCAGCTCTGTCCCATCCAACAACACTGTCATAGGAAATCTCTGATGAATGACCTCAGGAATCCGAACCCTACCCTGGCCCCACCTCCTACACACATTGGAAAACATGAATGAAAGAAATCTATATGGACACAGAGTGACAAGCAAGTGGCAGACATGAATCCGGAGACACAGCCCTGGAACCCTGCTGGACTGCCCAATGTTACCTTGACAGGGACAGTGGTTTTGTGCTCCTATTTAATGCCAATGCCCTTCACAGACTGCTTTCTAACATAACCTCTAACTCAGAGATGCAGAGCTGGGGAGGATCGAAACAGCTTAGAGACTTTGAACATGGCTGAATAGCTTTCCCTCCTTTACCTGTAAACAATGAAAAAGCCCTTTTGGTCACCAGGTGGAGACAGACGAGAGGAAAACAGAACACGGTTATTTACTTTCAGAGACAGAGGAGAGTTCAAAGTGCACACCTGAGGGTATACTCTGCCTCACACGTGTTCAGGGACCAACAAGGAGGTTGCTAGCCCCTCTTGTTCCTCAGAACTGTAGTCTACTTCCTGTGGACAGGTATGAGTGTCTGTGTAAGATCATCTGATCTTTAAAACAGTACAAGAGGATAACCTCACTGTCCCTGTTCTTCGGAGGGAAGTCTGAGCCCAACCGAGTTGTGTTTGGCTGAAGGTCACATGGCTACTCAGTGGTTAAATAAGATCCTGGATTCAAATGGTCCAGTAATTTCTCCTCGCCACATTGTCAAAACCTGTAGGAAGAGTTTATGCAGTAAGAATTGTATAAGATGTTCTGAGCTCTATAAACTGTCCCTTTCCTGCAGCCCCCTCACTGGGCCCAGAAATCCCAAACAGCAGACACCTGGATTCCAGGAGGCACACTATGCAGGCTCAGAGGGATGGTGGGGACTAAGGAGTAGCTACATCCCACAGGCCAGCCAAGAAGGATTCAGCATGAACTCCACATCTCAGCCGACCGTCTACAGTTCTTCTCAGTTCTTGAAGATACACTGTGTACAGCCCTAGCTATGGTGGGGCCGGCTCATAGAATTCCCTCCCATGACTTCTGACTTCTCCTGGAGGCTACTGACTCAGAAAGAATGGAACAGCAGCCCCCCCCAAAAAAATTCTGAGATCAGTGCCACCCACCAGAGCAGTCCTTGCCTCTGCCCAATCATCATATGTCCATCACTGCAGTTCTCCTGGAGCGACACGGGGCTGATTAAAAGCAATCATTCTTTAGAGCAAGTCCAAAGCCACCTCCAAGCTGTCAAGGCTCTTTAAAGCACAATTCTGGGGCTGGGGGAATGATGTGGGAGGTAAAGGGCATGTTGTGCAAGCATGAGTTCAATCCCCTAAACCCACATAAAACCCAGACGTGGTAACATATGCTTGTAATCAAGCACTGGGAAGCAGAGACAGGAGGATTCCCATGGCTCAATGGCCAGTCAGCCTAGGCCAGTGACTGACTCCCAAGCATGCAAGGGACTTTGTCTCAAAAAAAAAAAAAAAAACCCCAAAAACTAACAAGATGGACTTCTGAAGAATAACACCCAAGGTTAAGCTCTGGCCTCCACACAGGCACAAATACACATAGGCATGTGCACATACACCCCCCCAAACTCCCCTACACACACATACTCCTCCAATTTTGGCTTTCTACTTCAGCCTCTATTGAGACTTAAGGAGAGGTGACTTGTGGGATAGGAAAGGCTTTGGGATCCATAAGCACAGATCTGCATCCTACCTCCATATTTTAGTAGCTATGACTTTCCTTGAAGAACTTCTGGCAACATTTAAAGAAATGAGGTGTGTTTGAGTATAATGCATACAGCAGGTGCTCACTGTAAAAGTCATGGAGCTAAATCCTGGGCACACTTATGCTTGTTCCTGGCTGCTACAGCTGTCCTGCTCTGAAAGTCCACAGTCTCTGGTGGTGGTATCCTACCAGTCTTCCATCCTGGTTTAACTGATACCTGCTCCAGGAAGTATTTCTTGATTTCCAAGACAAATGAGACAACAGACATGGAAATACATCATGTAATCTGATGCAAAAGCATTATTTGATTCTCTGTTGCTAGGCAACAGGATCAAATCATCTTAGAGAGAACAGTGAGGCTCTTCATGTTTGAAACTTTGCCTCCAACCCTCTCCCAAGCCCCCCTTTCATTTGCATTTCAACCTCATGCACCTACTGTGGCTTCCTCCAAACAACAGCTAGCTCCCTCCTATGCTTCCTACTCCTAGGGACTGCATCAAAATAAAGGTGATGAAGCAAGTTGCACTTGGGACTCTGGAACATGAGTCATACCATACCCAAGGACTATGTGTTTTTACTCAGCAACAGCTGAGTTAGTGGAAAAGGTATCCATCTTAAGGGCAGTGTGAAACTCAAGGGCTCTGTGCAGGATATTGCAGTATGGTGCTAAGACTCAATCAGAACTGTCCCCATTCCTAGCTTGTCACTCTCCAGAAATATGACCTTGGTCCTGTCTGTGGAGCTCTATTCCTTCATCTGGGGGAGAAGAATGGTAATAAAACTCCAAGGAATCATGAGGAGGGTGCTCATGAATCCCTACTCTTAGAATCTCTGGGAGTAACTGTTCCTCTGAAACACTACTGGAATTTAGTAAGCATTTGGGATCAATTTTATGTATGAGAGATTAATCTGAGCATTGTGAATAAATCTCTAGCTCAACATTGCAAGGTCAAAGTTATTACACTCCACTCTCTCCTTTCCCCTCTGAGCCTTAGTACAAATTGTAGAGTTGGTAGACACTTCCTTACTCTTGGGGGACAAGCTTAAGAATTCCTCTGTATTCTTTGTCTGGTAGCCTTGATTCTTAGGGGCTTGTCGTGTGGTATGTGGTATGGATGAGAAGGTCAAAGTCAAAAAAAAAAGGACCTGGCATCTAGTCATGGCGCTGGTTATGAATGTGTGATTGGTGTTGGCAAGGCCCCCGAGCCTCACTGTTCCTCAAAACCCTCATCTATAGTGTGAGACCAGCTACCTCAAAAAGAAGGCAGTAAGGAGGAAAGTGTTTGAAAATCTATGAAGTATGACTTGGATCTAAGGTTCTGGAATGTGCTTCTTTTTCCTCTTGGCCTACTTCACTACAAGTTAAAAATGTCTGTTTCAACATTCCAGAATGTACAAACAACTGAAAAGCAGTATATATATATATATATATATATATATATATCTCATCTGGTTGCAAAACCTGACCTGAATTTACATGAGTCCATTAACAGGATTCACCACTGCCCTCCATTATATTCATAATCACATTCTGCTGAAGAAATGATGTATTTGAGTGTCCGTCTCATTCACCCCGGGGGTGTAGGTGATGTTCAGCATAGTCTATTCTGGAACACATCTAGCCCACCAGTTTTGCTTCAGATGTCATGGCCTTATCTTCACATAGAGTATCCCCGGCTATTCACATTCAGCACCACTGGTATGATCTTAATCCCTAGGAATTTCTGAATGCCCCATACATTTTTTTATTGAGTCCATTTTTAGACTTCATTCATGTGAACTGCTTGATTAAAGTATAATATAAAAAATACCTAACCATATATAAAATGTTGGCCTATGTGACAATCCAGCCACTCTGCAAATCATTGGAATATGCCCATGAGTTTAGTAAGGAGGTGTAAGGTTTCAGTGACACCAGCGAGGTCTGGATTCACCCCTGGGATTTATAGTGACCATGAACAGTAGCATAGTTCCAGCAAGCGCTGTGAACAGAAGGCTATATGCAATCATATCAGATGCAAAATTCTATCAAAAAGTCACGGCTTTGGACCAGCCCACTCACAAAGCATCTCCCATAGAGTCATGTTTTAACATCTAGTTCCCAGCTAGTGTTACTATTCTGGGAGGCTGTGGAGGCTTTGGGAGATACAGCCTTGTTGGAGGAATGTGGACATTAGAGGCAAGCCTGGCTCCACTTCTCATTCTGTGGAGATGAGGAATCCCAGCCTTAGACTCCTGTGACCCTAATGTCTCCACTGTGATGGACTATGTCCCCTAAAACCATGACCCAAATAAACCTTTCTCCCTCATGTTGCCTTGTCTGGAAAGTAACTAATACATATGTTTACAGAAATTTGTAGCCCTCTGCCACCGCAACCTGCCATCTTATCTGCCCAGGCCACCACTTCAGTCACTGTCAACCTGTGGCCATCTCTTCCTGAGTAAGAAAAACTGGTGGGAACCTGGACATTTCACAAAACCAGCAGGCTTTCCAATTAAGACATATGCCTGTTTTTCAGCTGCTGCCTGTTGCTGTTTTTTGTGGTGGTGTAGATCTCTTAGGGTTTCTGAGGTATTTCAAATCTTTAAATTAGACTGAGAATAATCTCCAGTTGTCTTATGCATTTCTCCCAAGTTAGGCAAAGGGGACTTGGTGAAAACAAGACAAATAAATAATCTTTTCCAAATCCACCTGCAGAACCATAATTCAGCCCTTTTATGAACTTTAACTGAGATTGGAGGAGGAATGGGGAAATTCAATATTATCTGAACAGTAAGGAAAATGCTGATGGTCAATTTTGATTGTCAGCATTTGGAATCTGTGACTTAGATGGGGAGGGTATACTTAGTGAGTTTTAACTGAGGGAAAACTCCAACTCAGCATGGGAGAGCAGTGTTGCTTCACAGCCTGCTGCTGAGCAAGGCTATTGGTGCTGTTCCTAGAAAGAGGTCTGAAGGCTGGCTTGGTAGCTGGGTGACGTGGCTCAATTAATTCACAGAACCAACAAAAATGTGGAAGCAAAGAACTGACTCCACAGACTTGTCTTCTGACCTCCATGTGCCTGCTGTGCCATATGCAAAAGAAGACACACACACATACACACACACACACACACACACACACACACACATACACACACACACACATGCACGTGAGCAAGTTTAATTTTTTTTCAAAACATCTAAGGAAACAGTATTGTTGCTTCCCTGCCTGCTTTACTTACTGCTGATATGTCTCTGGGTCCTAAGGGCTCCCTTGGGGGAGGGCGGAAAAGGCCCAGCACCAACGACTCAGGCACAGGTAGTCAGGTTGCAAACAATAAGCACAATTTACTCAAGAGGGGGCAAGCCTTATATACCCTCCACCCTGGCATGGAGGGGTCTGTTTCACAAGCATCTGTTGATATGACGTGGCTCCCCCTCCTTGGTCCAGGTCATATCATGCACTCAGATGCCATTGTCAAGGCCCTCAGGCAAGTTGGCTCTCAGGAGGTATGTTATGCACATGCTTCATTACTGGTTTGAGCCAGCTGGTCCTCGGGCCTGTTAGGGCTGAGTGATTGGATGAGTGCATCTATAGTTGTTATTGTTGCTGCTGCTGCTGCCACCAATATCAACACCAGACTCCAGCTTCTTCAAGCCTTCCGTTTTAGAAATCAAGTCTCTCCAGAAATCTTCCGAGCCTTCAACACCAGATGGGGGCTGCTGAGGTGTCCAGCTTTATGAACTGAGCAGTTACTTTGTGCTCTGCCTCTCCAGCTTACACAGTCACCGTGGGCTTACCCAGCACATGCTGTATAAACCAGTCTGGCACGTCTCTCATCATAAACACACTCTGTAGGTTCTGTCTTCTAGAGAACACTGCCTAATACAGAAAGAGACATCTTGTTGTGATTTTCCTCCCTCCTCCCACTTTTTTAAAAAACAGAACTGGTCATTTTTATTTTTATACTGTGGTCTTGGCATTATTATAAAGAAGTCCTGGTGAAAGTGCTCAGTTGATTCCAAGAACCCACTCGGTTGTCATAGTTAGGGTGACTATTTCTGTGATGAAACACCGTGACTGAAAGCAACTCAGAGAGGAGAGGGTTTATCTGGCTTACACTTCCACATCACTGTTCATCATCAAAGGAAATCAGGACAAAAATTCAAACCAGGCAGGAACCTGGAGGCAGGAGCTGATGCAGAGGCCATGGAGGGGTGCTGCTTACTGGCTTGCTCCCCCAAGACTGCAGCCTTCCCCAATCAATCACTAATTAAGAAAATGCATTGTGGGGTTGCCTAAAGCCCAGTATTATTATCAGCAGAGGCTCCCTCCTCTCCAGTGACTTTAGCTTGTGTGAAGTCGACTGAGGACTGGAATCAGTTCTCTCCTTATGTGGTCTGCTCTTCTCTCTCAAACATCTCTTATCTTCAAGCTTCTTTACTCTAGTCTCTCCCTCTGATCAGTAAACACAATTTTACAGATATTCAAATGTCTTTGGGCATGCATACTACTAAAAGTTGTTATGTGCTGTTCTGCTTTATTAAAAGGGCTGACTCTGGAGCTAGAATGTGACCTTCCAGCTCCAGATCCAAGCAAGCTTGTTTAAGTTTTCTCCAAAGTCTTGTCCTAGGTCAGGTCGTCCACTGGACCTGTAACAGAGAGGGAAAGGAAACCAAAACGGAACAGCCCAGAAGGCATTATATGCTTAAAAACAACTAAAAGGTAAACTGTTCCCAATCTATATACATTCAGCCCTCTGGACAAAGAGCAAAGAGTGTTCATACTTCTGTCTCAGATCATCTTCTGGATCCTCACCAGATCCTCACCTCTTGACCTTTGTTCTTTCCTGCCAAGAAATTTGTCTTATTATAAATGAATGTTTATGCCTCTATTATGCTGATGACTGTGGGGATCTGGCATGATACAATGATAACGCTTTACCTGGCTAGCTGATGGCAGGTGTCTGATGGAGAGGCCTTTTGCCCTACGCGGCTGGAGGCAGCAGTGGGAGACACTTAGAGGCTGTTTCTACATAGAAGGACTTTATTATTATAACAGAGAAATATTGGTAAAATAACAGGGAGGGGAGGGAGAAGAGAGAGAGAGAGAGGGAGAGAGAGAGAGAGAGAGAGAGAGAGAGAGAGAGAGAGAGAGAGAGAGCACCAGCTAGCTTCCAGGTAGACAGAAACAAAAGAGGGAGTGTGGGGGTGGGAATTCTTCTTAAGTGGGACTTGGTGCCGGAACTCGGGTCAGGCCTCTTCAGAAGCTAGAGCAGAATCCTAACAATGACTTTTCGGGCTTTGTTTCTCTTTGGCTCAAAGGTCTTAGTCCACTCCAGCTTTTATCGACAATGAGTTGCTTTTTCTACAATGAAAATTTCAGTGAAGGTTACAGCCCGTGGTCATGCTACCTTCTGTCTATATGTGTCCCATCAGACTTTCATTCAGCTGATAGACACTGTCCAGGAATCAACTGTGGCCTGTGTCTCCTCCAAAGCAGGCTCACCTTCCTAACCTTGGTAAGGGCCTGAACTTGCCGAAAGCTGATATGAACCAGTCTAGCCAGGTGAAAGAAAACTGCCTTGCAAACTGTGGTTTCCAGGGGCTGACTCCCGGATATCATCTGGTCCCTCATAGGCCCCAAGCTCTTACATCTTCTCGGCCACTGATTTCTATATTTCTTGTAGTAATGATCATTCTCTGGTCTCTTCAGTTTCTTTCAGGAGAAAATTGCGGAAACAGCCCAAGGTCAGTAAACCAGATGCTTCTAATTAAACTTCCTCACCATGTCTCATACCATCCCTTATCTGAATCCCATTCCCCTTCTGGCCTTTGGCCAGCATTCCAGCCTTTCTAGGCCTATGATGACCCTAACCAGCTCTGAAGCCATCAAATATCACACATTCCTATCTTCAACAAAAGGCTAGAAGATCAGACCCTAAGGGTACCCATGCCCCCTAAAAAGGGCAGGCCCAGTGACTTGATCCTAAACTGAGTCTAGGCTCAACTCAATGCGGACTGTAGAAGGACTTCTGGTGATTAGATAAAGCCAGCATTCCCCTCTACCAAAAGGAGTCACTTTGAAACCCCACCTCTGGCAAAAGAGACATATGACAATTGACATATAGTTATGATGCCTATCCGCATATCAAAGCCCCTGCTGGCCTCCAGGCTCCTTTAGTCCCTAGTCACAAATATCCATTTTTAAGGCCCACACTAGCACCCTCCTCTACCCAGCCTGCTCTACCCCACAGGCTTCCCTTCCCTCAGCTGCTCATCCTTCTTATACTCCATAGGAATTTTCCATGTCTTGCTTTCCTAGCCTGGCTATGTCCAGTCTGCTTTATTTCCTCTGTGCTCTGAGCTCTTCCAGATGCCTCCGGTATCTCTCTCTCTCTCTCTCTCTCTCTCTCTCTCTCTCTCTCTCTCTCTCTCTCTCTCTCTCTCTCCCCCCCTCCCTCCCTCCCTCTCTCTCTCTCTCCCCCTCCCTCTCTCTCTCTCCCCCTCCCTCCCTCTCTCTCCCCCCCCTCCCTCCCTCCCTCTCTCTCTCTCCCTCCCCCTCCCTCTCTCTCTCTCTCCCCCTCCCATCCTCCCTCTCTCTCTCTCTCTCTCTCTCTCTCTCTCTCTCTCTCTCTCTCTCTCTCTCTCTCTCTCTCTCTCTCTCTCTCTCTCACACACACACACACACACAGACACACACCAACAATAAACATTTTGGTGATTTCTTTACTGTGTCCTCACTTCCATCTAACCTTTCCTTCCCCCAAGCCCAGAGAAAATAAGAAGTAAATATACGACAGCTGCTATCGTTTCTGCCAGTTCAGATGCTCTGGGCCTTTGGACCAGGCTGTGCCTGCCCATGTAATGAACAGCTGTTGCATCCAACGATTACAGAAGAGCAAGGCTGAGGAAGCATGCCACTGATTACAGCCGTCTCCAGATGCACACATCTCCCAGCTTTGAGGTACTATTCACCAGATGCCTTGAGGATAAATCAATCAGCATCATTTGAAATGTGAGCGATCAGAGGCCATGGGAATGGGTATCAGCAAATGGTTACTACTTTCATCAGCATCTTTGACTTCCAGGATATTACTGATTGACCCAAGCATGCCTTATTCATTTGAATTTCACAGAATGGCCTCCCCATTCCTTCTTCAATGGAGGGAAACAGCCCCAGGGTTAATCAGTAAGAAGCAAAGGGAGATAGAAAATACTCCAGCTAGAACTTTGTAAAAATGATGTTGCCTGACTGCTTGCATCATGGGGATCTGGGTGACCCTGAACATGCACAGACCCCAAATGAGATGACCTGGGGAAAGGTTTGAAAATAGACATTTTGACGAATGCCTTTGGTGCAACTTTGAAAAGCGCTGATATCACGCCATGTTATCATCACACAAATGATGCTACATATTATTAGAATTTCCTTGCAGTAGTGTGTGTCTGCAGCAGAAATGCATGGCACAAGAGAAGCAGAAGACAAGCAAACAACTGTCTAGTAATTGTATAGCTCGCTAATACAGGTGAGCACAAAGTGGTATCCTAAAGCGTGGTCAATCCATCCACCTGGAGACAAGGACAGCATCAGAAAGATCTTCCACAAACAGAAGCTGCCTGCATGTCTTATACCTGAACATGGGTGTATTGGGTGTAAGTCAAAAGTTAATGATGGATGGAGGAAACGGAGGATACAAGCAGAACGATATTGGGGGTGGGGTGAACCAATGACAGAGTTGGATCAGTCAAAATTTCATCATGGAAAAAGGCCAGCGAGTTCCCACCCCTCCTAAGGAACTACTGGCAGTTAATAGCAGCAGGTAGGAAGAAGAGGTGAAACATGTTTTATTATTATTAATAATGTTTATTACTAGGTACTGTGTGTGTGCACACACAGGAATGCCACAGCACATCTGTGGAGCTCACAGGACAATCTGCAAGTTGGTTTTCCCCTACCTTGTTGTCTCTGGGGATCAAACTTCGACTGTCAAGCTTGGCAGCAAAAGCCTTTACCAGCTGAGCCATCTCAGCAGCCCCTAACGGGTGGCACTTTCTTCAGTAATATAGTTGATGGCAAGTTGTCCTGCTCTGATAAATAACTTCTCACCCCTGTTCATGCAGCAACCTTAACTCAACTTACTGGGATGTGGACACAGGCAACACACCCCATCAAAATATGAGGAGGTCTTGTTGAGAAGAAGTTTCATCAGGAGTGGGCATGAGAGAAAGTAATGAAGGGGTAAATGTAGTGGGATTCTGTTCTGTCACATTGTAAATAATTGTCCTGCCTACTGTTTAATAAAAATGCTGATTGGCGAAAGGCAGACAGAAGTGTGGGCGGGGCTACCAGACTAAGAAAACTCTGGAAACAGAAAAAGCAGAGCAGAGACACCAGGAGAGATACCAGCAGAAGTAGAGGAAAGAAGACACCATGCTGCTCTGAAAAAAGGTACCAAGCCACATGGCTAAACAGAGTAATGGAAATGGTTTTAGTTAAGATGAAAGAGCTAGCTAGAAATATGTCTGAGCCATAGGTCAATCAGCATGTTTCTGTGGGACTTCGGGTCTGCAGGTCTGGACAACAGGCCAGACAGGCCAGAAACTTCTTACCACAGGTAAACATAACTAAAATTCATTACATGGATTTTGAAACTGGCAAAGAATTAAAAAAAAATATATGAGTGTGAGAACTTGGCTGATCGGAAGATGGTTCTGTGTGACTGGAAGGTAGGAAACGGAAGCTGGAGGAACAGTAGGGACAGTTTTCCAATGTGCAAACTTACTTCCCTTCCTTCCAGCAAGAGGCAACGTCGCTTCTATCATTAAGACGCATGAACAAATGTCTCAACTCTTCTATGTCTTGGTTTTATTTTTCTCTCTTCCCCAAATCCTGCTGCAAATCCCAAGCAGGTACTAAAAATAGCTGGCTTGGTGAGTCTGCTCAGTTTCCGCTGTCTGGTCTGCCTCTTCAATGGAGATCTATGTTCATGTTGTGATTGAATTGAGCCAGTTAATTTCCAGTCAAACCCATCAGGCATCACACACACACACACATTTATAACTGGTTTTGTGATCTACTCTACCGCTGAATCAATGTATTTAGTTATCCATCATTATATAACAAAACATCCCCAGACTTAATGGCCTACAAGACCATTTGTATTTCCTCAGTCTGTGAGAGTCAGACTCAACTGGACAAGGCTTCTGCCAGGCTTGGTACCTGGTGAGTTAGGCTGTTCCCTTAAGCTAATCGTTTATTAGCTGATTGCCCATGGGCTGGCTTGTGGCAGAGCTCAGGTTCTCATGCTTTGAAGGTAAGGCTTTTCCAGACCTCTTCCCAAGGTCCCACCAGCAACAGTTACTCTTCTAACTTATTATTGTCATATTACCATTGTGGATAGAGAAAGAGAGAGGCTGACTTAGGGTCACACCTACTAGTTGGGCATCTACCAATAAGCTATATCCCCATCTTTCTTTTCTTCTTTGCTTTAAGACAGGCTCTTACTAAGCTCCTAGGTGGGCCCAATCTCCTTGCCTCTGCCTCTGAGAAGCTGATCTGGCAGTGGTTACATTTTTGAGTAGCAGCTAAGGGTTCTCAGAGTACCAGGGCAGAACTTCCCAGTGCCACTTAAGGCCCTTAAGCTGAACAGGGTGCACCTTCTGCTGCATTACCCCAAGACATGACTCTATAAACCTAGGCTAATTTGCTGGAAGGAGAGTGCATGAAGGCGTGGCTCACAGGAAAGCTGTAGCAGTTGGCTCTGGGCAGTTAATGGCTCCCTACTCTCCACATCTAAAATGTCTGTAGCCTCCTGAGACCCAAGAGAACTGGATCCTTTTCTGCAACAGTCAAGGTTTAGAGCTGGTCATCTAGTCTGTGGATGGGATGTTTCAGGATTTAAACACTGAACTGGCTCCTATACAGTGGAGTGGGGTAGCACAAAAGCAGCTTGGGGACTGTCATCCCGGGGGGAGGGGTTTTGGGGCAGGGGACTAGTTTATTCAGGAAAGTTCTTGCCTTGCAAGCAGAAGAACCCTAAATTCCAAGAATCCACATATAAAATGCCAGGTGTGAGGGCACATGGTTGAATTTCTAGAACTGGGAGGTGGAGACAGGCAGATCCTCCGGGCTTGCTGGTCATCCAGCATAACACCTGCTTGGCAAATTCCAGGCCAATAAGAGACCCTGTCTCAAAAAAGAAAGGAAACAGCATGTAAAGAATAATACCCCAGATTGTCCTCTGGATGTACACACACACACACACACACACACACACACACACACACACACACACACACACACACACACACACACACACACACACGGGGGAGTGGGGGGGGGGACACAGCCAGGGGCACATTCAATAGATCCTGGTAGACAGCCATTTTGAAATCCAGCCTGGTACATGTTACCCCCCTTCTCTCTGCTCTGGGGATAGCTGTGGTCCCTAAGGGTTGTTCCTCACACTGGCTACCAAATAGTCCTTCTTTTAGGAAAACAAGCAGCTTATCCTGTAACTTAATAGATTTTCCATCCTGGTTCCTGCATCTTGAGCCTAGAGGCATCTTTTCATTTTTAATTGTCTGTCTTCTTTAGACCAGTTCTGGTTCGTTCTCTCCCCCTTCCTCCCTCCGTCTCCCTCCCTCCTTCCCTCTCCCTTCCTCCCTTCCTCCCTCCCTCAGTACTAACAACTGGACCAGGGCCTCCTGAGTGCAGACATAAGCTCTGCCACAAAGCTATGTCCTCAACACTTTTTTTTAACCTTTATATTTTAATCTCCTCTAGCCCAGGCAGACCTTGAACTTGTGATCTTCTTCCCTCAACTTCCAGAGAAACTGGGATTACAGGTTTGTGCCACCAGGTCTGGCTGTTTTGCTAATATGGTTTTAGCTCAGCAAACGCACGTGAGATTCTTAATGATGCTTGCCAGGCTCCATTCCATTAGTAAAGGGCCATCACTTTTCATTTGCAATAAGCCTCCCCAAATGCAGGGGTGTTCACAGTGTGGGAAGACACCCTTATATTCTCACAGCTCTGACTTCAGAAGCAATCCCATCCCCCAATCTGAGCAAATCTGAGAGCTCTGCAGACTGGAATGATGGACAGGTTTATTTACTAAATCCGTAAGGCCCAAGTTGGAAAGCTTTTCTGCTCTGATACATTTTTATTCCATGCTTTTCTCTGTGTCTCGTGTAGCTAAAGGCAGACAGCTAGCATTTGCAACATTCTGTCTGGAAACAGTTTCTTAGGCTACCCAGATCTTAGGACATCTTTTCTGTCTTCCATGGTCAGCATATTGCCAAACTTTCAGGCACTACACACCATAGGTTGTCTCCCCTCAAGACTGTGATACCATTTCCTCATGGCACTTTTCAGCCTTCATTAGGGGTCCGCCTGAGGCTTCTCCAGTTCCATCCACTAACCACTTCCAAAACCAAGAGTATGGGTTTTGTGGTTTTGTTACGGCAGTTACCTACATCCAGTTCCTGACTTCTGCTGTGGTTCAGCATCTGTGCTGCGTCTGTGCCTGCGTTCCACAATTTTGAAATCTGAAGTAAAAGAATCAAGTTCTTCTTGTCTTGCTCTGCTTTGCCAAGGAGAGGAATTGGGCTCAGACTGAGAGAGTCAACAACTATTGCAGTGAATGGCACACACACACACACACACACACACACACACACACACACAAAGTAGGCTCAAAGACATCATTTCCTCTCAACCATTCTGAGTAATCTAATTTCACACGAGAGAGATGAAGGTCCCTTTTCACTGCTCTGGGTATTTAGTACTGTTGTAATATGGCTACCCCAATGAGAAGGCCACTGCTCTGCAATATCTCATTGAAAAATAAAACCAAGGGCCAATAATCATTTACAGACTAGGAAAATGGCTCAACAAAAACAGCCAGTCAACAGAAGACCTAGGACTTTGTTCTAAACATTATTCCAAAGATACTACAATAGTTCCCAAGACACCAAGAAATCCTGAGGGGGCCTGTTATATTTGGTTTCTAGCCCAGACTTTCTGGCCTAGCCTTGTGGCCTGGGCCAGTGGACTCGCAGACCCATAGTCCCATAGTCCCACTGAAACACACAGACACTTATATTAATTGTATGATGATTGACCTGGGGCCCAGGCATATAACTTGCTAGTTCTTGTTCTTAAACTAACCCATGATTTTTATCCTGTTCAGCCATGTGGCTCGGTACCTTTTCTCAAAGCAGCATAGTTGTCCTCTGCATCTGCTTCTCTGGTGTGTCTGTGGCATCTCTGCTCTGTTCTTCTAGTTCTCAGAGTTTTCTTAGCCTGGTAGCTCTGCCCACATTTCCTGTCTGCCTTTGGCCAATCAGTGTTTTTATTAAACCAGTAGGCGGGACAATTATTTACAGTGTAACATAACCTCACTAGAGGGATCCAAATCCAAATCATCACTCTTCAGTGGAGCTATGTAAGGGGTCACAATGGCACAAGGAACTTGAAAACTGTTTGATCTGGGCTCTTTTGGGTGGCACTTAATTTTTACCAAAGATGTGTTGGATAAACTGAGATTTCAATACTTAAAACAACTGAATCATACAATAAGTTTTAAAGAGATAGGAAATGAAATGCTTTTACTTACTATTCTTCAACTTACAACTGTCTACCAGGTTCTATACTTTCTTCAAACATTCTACTACCAAATTGAAAGGAAAAGTAGGTGTATGTCAATAAACAGATTCCAGAGAAATCACAGTAAGTGCCCATCTCCTTCTCAGAAAGAACGAGCTGTCCTAGGGCATCGCCATTAATGCCAAGGACAGAGAAATGAATTAGTTGAGAACGCCTTTGCACTCAGAGCATGGGGCTGACACCTAGCATAAACAACATAAGAGTGTATTAGTGCCCAAAGGCTCACAGGACCAGGGCAACTTAACCCACATTAAAACAGATGTCGTACCCTTGGATGCTGCCCTCTATATTTCACTTATACTTTTCCTAAATTGGAGTAATTCAAAAGTTGAACTGGGTTATTTTACATAGGTTATTTTACATTAAGTCTTACTGCAAAGTAGAGATTAATACAAATTGAATCAGAAGACTTCACTGCACAGTATGTTAAATTATGCGAAAGAAAGAAAATATATTCTAAGGTCTTGACTGCAGCACCATGAACTATGTGAAATACTCAGAATATAGAATTATGGAGCCTGCAGAGGATAAAAGGCTGTCAAGCTCTGTGCTAACATGCTCCTGGGAACAATTCTATGGACCCACCTGTCTCACGACCCAGTCCTTATTGGACACTGAACACATATAGGTAAGTGTGAATGCAGAAAATACCTGTTATGAAAGGTGCTGGGGATTCTTACATTTTGCAGTGACAAAGAAAGGTTGAACCTCAGTTAAACTACTTATTGGCTTTCGAGCAGAAAGGATATTTCAGGCAGATGTTACTATGGAACATGAATGTAGCAAGCACCCAGCTTGACCAACGTGTCATAGCCTGTTGGTAAAACATGCCAGACCTCAGGCTGCACACAAGAGGTAATGTGCTAATGATAGAGGAAAACACACTGAGACAGACAGGCTAGGCAATCAGAGAGGCTGGGTCTCCTCTACAACAGGCTTCTCAAGATCTGACCTCAAAAAGGGAAAGACCTGGGAAAAGAGTTAAGATGATTTTAACCTTGAGCATCGAATGCCCTCCTAAAGTAGTTCATTTTCTAAACAGGGAAATATGACTTATAAACATGATAGCACTGGCTGCCAGAATATTCACCTGTGAATTAAAAGCCTGGGTTACCCACCACTCTCCCTAATTGCTGAATATCATCCTAGAGTTCTGAAAGCAAAAGCGCGTGGGGGGGGGGGGGGGAGTGGACAATAGGGGACGAGGAGACTATGCTGAGTCGGGAGAGATGTACATAAATAGACGTGTAAGCACCTAAACAGCAATTGGGAGATTCTTCTCTATAAAATCAGGAGTTGTGCTGTCTTGTCTATTGGCTGGAAGATTTTATTAGGATGTTCTGAAGGCTCATCAGTGACTGCTCTTTTGGGTGTCATGGAAGGTTTTAAAGGGTCTCTACCCCACCACTCGGATGCACTTCCAGCCTCAACTTTTCTTCTCTTGCCAATCCGGGAAGAAAATCACTTATTTCACAGTGTGGAAGGCTGCCATTGCTAGGGATACAGAGGAGAGCTAGTGCCGACCTACGTACAAGAACTCACACGATTTCAGTCTTGGTACCACTGGCCATTGAGGACAGATGGCACTTTGCCGTTGAGGGCTGTCCTGTTGTTTAGCAACATCCCTGGCCTCAACCCACTAGACACTGGTAGCATCCTCTCCATTCCAAGTTATGACAATCAAGATTATGCAGATATTGTCAAATGTCCCCTTGAGAGGGAGCAAAATCATCTCCAATTGAAAATAACAGAAAACCAAACAAAAAATTCTGGCTGAAGACACTGTAAAGCTTCAGAACAATTAGAATGTAATGGGACTAAATTTAGAAAATTTGAAACCCCAACAATATGAACCCCTTTTCACAGCTGCATCTCGGTCTGAGGCAGGGTCTCACAGAGTCCAGTCTGGCTTCAGACTCACGATGTCGCTGCAGATGGCCTTGCCTGAGTCTTCTGCCTTTACCTCCCAAGCTACAGCTACTTTTTCCTTAGGACATCTGCCCACTCTGGACATGAGCGAAAGGGTTCAGGATCCAAACAAAAGGCCTTGGCTAGGGAGAGTTGAGAAAGTCAGGAAACTTTGGAAGAGTTCAGGAAAACAGGGAAGGAAAGTCAAGAGCTGGGATGAGTGAGGGAAAGGAGAAGGGTGATCCTGGTGCCCGCGGCCAGCTTTCCCTCAAGAAAGCTGTTCATTCCAAGTGAAGACAGAAGACTGCGGTATTAAGCATGGGGGTGAGGTGGGGCCCTAGAAGAGACAGGAACTGATACTCGGAAACAATTCACAGAGGGAAGCTGAAGAAAGGAGAATCCAATGTGGACTGCGTTAAAACAGAATGGTTTTGCTACCAAGAATTAAGGGGGCATAAAACAACACCAGATCTCGGTGTAAGCACATGCCAATACGTTTGAAATTTGGTAAAGTTGGTTTAGAAAAAGATGGTGGGGGGGTTGAGTGTGTTAGGGTTTTTGTTGCCGTGAAGAGACACCATGACCACAGCAACTCTTATAAGGGAGAACATTTCTCTTGAGTTGGAAAATCTTCAGAGTGGACTTCTCTGAACATCTAAAGTAGAAATAGTATCAGAGAGGGAAGGGGGAGGAGGGGGAGGGAAGGAGAGGAAGGAAGGGAGGGAGAGAGAGAGGGGTGGGGGTAACAAGAGACTGACTCAGGTGTCTCTACAGTGGCAATAGATAACATGATCCGTGGCTTCTGGGTTTCATTGTTCTCAGAATGTAATTTACAACATTATTTAAATATCCAGCTCACTTCAGAATTAAGTAAAACTCTATGAGCTGACTGGATTGTTTCTCTAAAGAACCTCCTTCTGTAATTAGAATCTCAAGGCTTTTGTGCACTGTATTGTTTGGGTTTATGGAGAGAAACAGAGTGCCAAGACAGTTAAACGCAAGTGCCAAGACAGATACTCTGGCTCTCTCGTAAGGATAGTCTTTTAGCATCCCTGTGGAGATGCCCATAGAAAAACGGTTCTCAACCTTCCTAATGCTGTAACCCTTTAATGCAGCTCCTTATGTCCTGGTGACCCCACACACACCATAAAATTATTTTCCTTGCCACTCCATAACTATAATTTTGCTACTGATATGAATCATAATGTAAACATCTGATATGCAGGATATTTGATATGTGACCTCTGTGAAAAAGTGGTTTAATCCCCCAAAGGGGTCATGGCCCACAGGTTTTAGAGCTGAAACAACTCTGTTGAAGTGTCTAGACTTCAGTGACCAGGAAAACCAAGTAAGTGCCAGGTAGAGGAAATTCATTTCTCATGCACCCTTAATTTCAATTGTCTTTGGAGTCTGCACTGAGGATCAGACACGTCACAAGTAAGACAGCAATCACAGGAGCTGAAGAGCTTTCCAGGCCAGATGATGAAGTGATGAAGTATGCCTTTAATCACAACATTCAGTAGATGGAGGCAAGACAGTCAGGAATTCAAAGCCAGCCTTAGTGACAAAGTGAGGTCATTCAAGGCCAGCCTGGGATGCATGAAACTCTATCTTAAAAGAACAAAAAGAAAATAGAAATTCTCTTGACCTCAGTGTGGCATCTGGAGAGGGGAGGCAGGGGCATCACAAGCAAATTCAAGGACAATGTAGACAAACCCTGCCTCAAAAAAAATGAAATAGAGTTTTAAAAAATGTCAGTTGATGGCTTCAGCAAAGAAAAATCAGTTTATAAAATGCAGCATGCATTTATGGTTAAAAAGCAAACCTCTGTACCAAATAGGAAGGAAATTCTGTTACTCTGAAAGAAACATCTATTTAAAAGAACAAGCAAACAAACAAACAAAAACCTACAGCAATATGTTGCAGTGAAATGCTGAAAATTTCCACTCTGTGATCCTCCTGCTCAAAAACTGAATGGCTACTGCCTACAGTGTGTTATGATCTCAGCCAAAATACTGAGCCAAGAAAGTATCTCAGCGTAGGGGAATCAACTTCTCAAAACCAGGAGGTCATATGATAAGCAGAAAAGACCACACAGACTGTAAATAAGTAGCATGAGCAAAGCAATGTTGACTAAAAAGGAAACACACAAGCTATAAACAGAAAACAACATACATCTATACATATACATATATATACATATATATACATATATATACATACATATATACATATATATACATATATATATGTCAAGAACAATAAATACCCAGAAAGAAAATGTCTGGCAAAAACAAACACCTAGAAGAAAACTAGTGACATAGTTTTCTACACACACACACACAAACTATGAACCGCTAGTCAAGATGAGGGATGAATTGTGCATACCAAGTAGAAGAATCAGTGTTGAAAAGCATGCAGGGCTGTGTTAGTGCATGCCTTTCAAGCCCAGCACTGAGGGGGCAGAGGCAGGTGAATCCCTGGGTTCAAAACCAGCCTTGTCTACAGATGGAGTTCCAGAACAACCAAGGTTACACAAAGAAACCAATGTTCCAAGGACTAAGATGTGACTTCTTCAGTGTGCGCATGGAAAGGTGTGTGATCTAAGTCTCACTACACCTTTGGTTCCCCTCACCCAGTTTTCTGATAATCACTTTCAGAGCCCTACTCCTGAGAGCCCCCTGGCCCTAATCTGTTCTGTGAAGCCTTCTGTTTTCCTTTTCATCCTCCACAGCCCCCACTTCCCAGGGTTCCCAAGGGGAAACCATAGCTTGAAACTCCTTGGTGTCTCTACCCAAAGCTCCCTTGGTTTCTGTCCTCTTGGAGCCAACTTTAAAACTACAGAGCCCAAACCCCCAATAGAATTGAAAGTCTCCAAGCTGAAGGTGGCCATGGAAGGCATCTCACCCCTAGATGCCCAGTCATATTAGAGCCTTCCCTTTGCCAGTGTCTTCAAATAGATGAGCCCTAGCCTTTGGCCAGCTTTTGCTGGACATCCATGGTGGATTTTTGCTGGGTGATGAGTATTGGTAGAACTAGTGACCATTGGGTCCCCAACTCCTCTGCCTGGATGGAAATCATTAGTGCATGCCAGCTGTGCTGGACTAGGCAATATTCATGACCAGGCAATTTTCACAAGTAGGTTATCTGATGCCAAGGAGACAGGTATGATGGTGTTCCTGATAAGTAGTCAGTACTCAGAAACTTGAGCCTTGTCACAGATGGGTGTCTTCAGAGGAGACAGGTGAGGCGTGAATATGTGGTAGCCACAGGAGCAGATTTCAACAGACAGCTGTCTCCAGAGATCCTTCTAATTTCTTGCTAAAGACTTGGCTGTCCAGAACAGAGGCCCCTGGAAATGTCTAGATGGAAATTTGAGAGATGTGTCATGTGGCGATTATAGTCACCTTGAGCCATTGACCTTTCTTTGTTCCTTCATCCTGTGCACAGTGTGGATAACCAACCGCTGGGACTCACTCAACTGTTTTAGGCCATGAGTTGACTTTACAGATGAAAGCTGTATTTAAAATAACAGGAATCTAGGTCTCTGACCTCTTTCCGAGTGTAACTCCTTTACCAGCTCTGGACAACACACCGTAATAATGTTATACAGGACTGTGCTTCCGTCTTGTTCCTGCCGTTGTTATCCTGGGATTGTCTTGCCTGCAGTAAGAGCTGATATAATCAGGACAGTTCAAACTACAGCTCTCAAAGTAAAGGTGTGCCTTGTAGAGTCTCAATGTCTGACAGTTTGGACAGTTTGTGAACTCACAACATTTTCACTAATACATCAAGCCATTATTACTTTTTAACTAGCAAAAGCAAGGTAAAGCTACAGAAGGGTGAGGCCTTGAGCCCAGGAATCTGAGCTCAGCCTGGGAAACTCCACTAGATAGGAGTGGAAGGAGGGAAGAGAAAGGGAGAATGGAGAGGGAATGAGAATATGGGAGGGGGAGATGTAAGAAGGGGGTGCAGGGAACAGTGTGGATCAAGACAGCCTGACCAAGCAAGCCTAAGCAGACACTGTATGCCTTGTTGCCATGAGATTATAGTGGAGGCCCAAACATACTGCAGAACAAAGGGCCACTAATATATTCCTTCTTCCTTTCCTTTTGCAGCCAGGTATCTGTGTGAGGTTTTATCTTCCCCAAGACAAACTACATCCAACAGATCCAAACAGACAAGAATGCAGATGTCTCTAGCAAGCCAGAAGTCAAAGACGTGGAAGGACTTGAAAGCTGCCCCCTTCTCCTCACTAGCTTTTGAAAAATAACTTCTAAATACATGTATCATTGACGTAAATGGGAAGTTGGTTTGTCGTTATACTAAACTAATAAATTGTTTTTATAATGTGTTAGTTGCACCTCCAACACAGTTGTGTGGGGGGGTGTGCAAGTGTGTATTAGCTTCATGCATAAAAGCCATTTGGGGAACCTCAAATGTTTGAAGCATAAAGATATCTTGAAATCAGGAGACCTAAAAATCTTTGGTTTATTTAAAACATAATCACAAAGCTGTTCTCTTATGAGAACACATGCACTATTAGGCCATGAAGTGGAGAAGTAACTCCATGTTAGGCACAGGGGGTTGGGAAAAGAAAACGGGCACTGTCTCAAAACTGTAGATCAACAGCCATGGTGGGAAGCATCAGGGATAAATGAGACCAAATGCAAAGTGGGAGCCATTGGCTCTGACATGTGTGTACTGAGAATAAACCAAGAAATATTTCCTTGAAAAGAGGGTCTCACTCTATAGCCCTGGCTGGCTTGAAATTAGGTGTGTAGACCATGCTGGCCTTGAACGCTAGAACTTACGTCAGAGCCTCCCTATGCTAAGAATAAAAGTGTGTTCCATGGGGGCTGGAGAGATGGCTCAGCGTTTAAAAGTACTGACTCTTCTTCTAGAGGTTCTGAGTTCAATTCCCAGCCACCATAAGGTGGATTACAACCATCTGTAATGAGATCTGGTGCCCTCTTCTGGTCTGCAGGTGTGCAGGCAGAACACTGTTTACATAATAAATAAAAATAAATCTTAAAAAAAAAAAAAAGCGTGCACCACTACACCCTTGATTTTTAAATAGAGAATGCACGTACATAGCAAATTTCTCATTAAACATTTGATTGCCTATAATAAAAATAATGCTTCAGAGAACTGTCTGTTGAGTAACCAGCCTCCCAGAAGCAAAATGTGAAAAGGTCAGGAGTGACAGAGAATGTGCCACAAAAAAAAAAAATAAATAAAAGAGAGAGACAGTCTTAAAATGGATACAAAATGTTCCAAAGAGCAAGTCAGCACTTCAGTACCAATGGACAAAATCAGAGTGATGTGGGTGACTGTTCACTCAGACAGTCACTGAGCACCTAATACAACCAGGCTCTGTTCAGAGCACGCTGGAGAAAGTGAGCAGAGAAGACATTTCTTCCTGAGCTGAGATGTAAAGCCTGGCTAATCTTTTTCTTACGAAATGTGGGCTCTTTCTCAGAGTCACCGTAGGAGACAAAACAGTCAAAAACATTAGTGAGATAAACGACATTAACTTTTATTTATGCTCCTCCCAAGAAGGAATGGAGAAAGACTGCTTGATGCACGTGTTTTTAAAGTCCTAGAATGGAATATAAAATGTAACCTAAATACCGTTTTTGTTGTCCTGAGGCTAAGGAAAGCAAACTAGAAGAGGAAGGCACGCATGCACGCAGCTGTGGGACTTGATGGACCGAGAGGACCGAGGGGTGGCGGTGTGGAAACTTCTAGGTAAGTGTGCAAGAAGGAAACTGCCTTATTTCCCAGTTTGTTTTTGCTTTTGTGTTACAGCCTTTTAGAGTCCATTCCTGTGGGCATCCATCTACGGTAAGTGCTTTGAGAATGCTAAAACGCTATGCAAATGTATAGTTTGCATAAGGTTAACAAATACCAAGTTCACAATTTTCACATATTCATCCAACTACTCTGGAGGGTCTCCTCCACACCTTCTCCCTCACACTTCATTCACCTAAACAGGAAGTTCTAGTAACTATGGAAAGATGATATAATCTCTCCAAAGCCTTCCTAATCTTCAAGGCAGCGGTGAACTCACACACCTTTATACCTAAGCATATGAAATATGTCAGTGGCATCCATGCCCAGTGCAATGAGATTTCACACAAATCCCAGTGTGAAAACAGTCTCAGGAGACCTTCCAAAGCCTGACACCCCAAATGGAAACGTTGTACGTGCCTGTCTTGACTACTACCTACCTCACTGCTAAAAGTAAAACAAACAACAAAAACAAAAGACCACACTCCCCGAAAACAACCTAATTCTAACGTCAGTCCTAATTCATGTATCAGCGGCATACATTACTTTACTGAAAACAGGTGACTCCTATGTGGTCATGAGCACATGAAAACCCCTACCTACTTACAAATTATCCACAGACTTGGTATCTCGAGATCACCCCTCCGTGGCTCCACTTCTATCCGTTTAGTAGCCAGTGTACATTCATCTGACACTTATGTGTCAATATTTAGGGTTAATCCCCACATTCGCCCAGTGAAACAAGGAAGAAAGCCCAAGGTAAATAGTATTTCATATGTGAGATACAACATCAGCTTCCTGGAATGCAGCACATTTTTCTGCACACACATTTGTACTGTACAAGCTCACTTTCTTCATCTTCCCCGGTGACCCCATTTATAATCACAGGCATTTTCTAATTCTATGCTCTTGTTTTGTTTATCCACCAAGATGTTTTTATGTTCTCTTCACCCACCTTTGTTCCCCGGAGGCATAGACACCGAGCCTCATGTGGTGCTGAAGTCTGTAATACCAGTACCCTAAAGCAGAGGTGGGAGCATTGCTCAGGTTTAATATCAACACAGTGAAACCTTGTGTGAAGAAAAGGGAAGGGAAAAAACCCACCTTCCAGACAAACAAACTAACTATTGGTGCCTTGGACTGTCCCTAGTACACTGTATGCAACCAAACACACGGAATTTACCAAGTACATCTTGGGTTACACATGAGAAACTGTTAAAAGTTAACTCAAGTCCAAGCAAGGGATGCCCCTCGTGCATAGTAGCTAAGAGCATATGCTGTACACAGACGTAACAACTCAAACCCACGGAGAAGGAGCAAATGTCTTCATGTTCTCAGTTTACTCAGTTTAAAACAGGGTAGCTGCACCAACACTGTTGTGATTGATGGTGGGGTGTGTGTGTGTGTGTGTGTGTGTGTGTGTGTGTGTGTGTGTGTGTGTGTGTGTGTAAACTGCAACACACAACAACAGAGGTGATAGTGTTGTTACCATCCTTGTTACATTAGAGTCCAAAACCTGTTTCTTATCATTTCCAAATAATAAGAATGGGAATCCACTTTCTAAGTCCACAAAAAGAAAGAAAGAAAGGGGGGGGGGGGAGATTAAGTAAGAGTTTCCAGAAACCAGGGCATCTCTCAAGAAGGAGGAGGGGCATGAAAAATTATAATTTATTTTTCAGGCACCCCGTTACAATATAATAAAATGTCCATAAAGAAAGTGGAATTCTTAATTAAAAAAATTTACTTCAAAACAGTTTATACAAACTTTCGGTGGAAAATACAAACTTCTATTGTCCTTCTTAGCTGCCGGGAAACAAAGGGTCAGTTTTCTCTAAGAGCGAGTATAGCCAGCCCGATAAGTGAGCCACACTCCAGTGGAAGGCCACACAGCCAAGAATATTTGGCCGCACAACTTGGCTTTGGCAGGGTGAGGGTGAGGAGGGGCTCAAAGTTGGGTGGAAAAAAGAATTTGGGGGTGTGAATATGATCAAATGCACTGGATAAAATATGCAAAGAACTAATAAACTTTAATAACCTTTCTACTACTTCCACAATGACCTGCCTGGAAGAATGCATAGTGTGAACTGAGCATGGCTGGGCAATCAGTGCCCGGCTTGGGTCATAAGCAGCTGGCCCTGTGACTTAGCAATCACTCACAGCTGTTCTATGGGATCATTCTTCACACTCCTCAGGATTCAATGTCAATGGGGACTCTGAGGAAGGGTGTGTGTGCGTGGGCGTGTGCATGTGTATGTAAAACCGCTCCAAGTAGTGTCTTGGCTGTTCATCACCTCGTAACAAACCTGCATTTATTAATCCTGTTTCCTTCTGTGATAGAATAGGCCAGGCCCTCTGAGACTAAGAAAACCAAATTTTGAAATCAAAACCACATTCCAAATGTCTTAAAAGATATTTTTTGTTCAATTCTTTCATAAAAACGTTGGTCACTATTTAACATACAGAGGCAACAAAATGCACCCAGTTTACATGCATACAAGTCAGTAAATCATAATACAGGAAAAACACAAATTCTGAACGAACAGTCCCACAGCAGCTCGTGATACAGGCGCTGTAGCTCTGGCGCTGGTAGAGAACAGCTGCTATGGCACAGGGGGTCCAGTTTCAGCTGATGTCAGATGTGGTGAAAACACTGAACAGGGGCTTATGGAGTCATTCATTTAAAGGGAACCATCTTCAGAAATCACACTGTGCAGAGAACCATGTTAGGTCACAGCAAGAGCCTGAGAAACAATACCTTTGGTTGAGGACAAACAGACTTTGATTTTGTTTGTTGCTTTTGAAAACTAAGTATTTTAATGTTTCAAAACATTTTATTGGTTAAATATGATTCAAATATTTTTACTGAAAATTTGAATGTCTTTCAATGTGAAAGTTACATGTTTCATGTTTTGACAACTAAGATTTAATGAAACTGGCACAATTCTGTTAACAGAAATTCTGTGTTATGAACAGGGATAGTTTTGAGAGAAAGAAAAGGGAATCAACAATTAAAAATCCTTTCTAAACTCCAAGACAGGTTTCTGAAAATGGGATTTAATAAGAAGAAAAGTTAAGCACCACAATACAATACTTAAAAACAAAAACAGGAAAGCCACCAATACACAAAGGACAGACACGGCACTCACATGTTTACACAGAAAATGAAATAGGCATTCTAATCCGTAGACCTGGAATCCTCTTCCTGGTGTCCACGTGGCATGTGGAAGAAAATACAAAAGACAAATATGTCTGCGATCTCAAGTCATGTAATCCTAATTTGATCTAAGGAAAATGTTACATGAGTATATGAGAATTTGGTGGGTTTTTTATGCTGTCAATTTTTCCTTAAAAATCTATGATAAATGCACAGCATTAAATCATTCCAAAGTACGACAGGGCCAGTACATGACACATTTTCTTATGAAAAAGAAATTTTTAAAAAGAGCTTGAAGTAATTATGTGCAAACAAAACTCCAAAATAAGATTTTAAAGGCATAGTCATATTAAATGTCTTTTCCAACTAGCAGACATGAATAATTTTAATTACCCAAAGAACAAATCCTAACTTCAGTTTCTCTCCTCCATATGTTCAATTATTCTGTCACATGTAACTTTTTAGCATATGTAGACCACATGGGATTCCCACATGATTTAGGTCATATATACAAGCATAGACACAAGCAGCTTTCTCCAGTCATGTGCTATGATCACCACAAAAGAAAAATCTCCCAAAAAAGAGCAAGGCTCTCTCCTCTTGTTACAGTTAACTAGACTATATTGCAAAGAGCAAAATATGAAATACAAGTTATTTCTAAAATCTTCATTCAGAAAAAAAAAATCACAAAGCAAGATCTAATGAGATTATATTCTAAGCATGGAATATTTAGACTTTGCTTTTCTGATGAGACGCTCAATAACACGTTAGGGGAAACCCTTCCAGAGTAAAGGGACAGGGCCCATGAGCCTTCCAAACATCACTTTGCCACTTTCTCCAAAATCCTTGAAAGTTTCCATTTCTATTTCCTTTAAAAAAAAAAAAAAAAAAAGCATAATTTCCAAATGTCATCTCAAATTCCTTAGTTCATCCTAATTTCTTAATTCCTATCTTTGAAAGATGGTAAACACTGAAGCCCTGTCTTTCCCCCACAAACCAGAACTCACTGTGATAATTCAAAGTTGGGAAATTAAAGGTAAAGAGTCAACTAGAAATAAGTACACTTGTTAGCATATATGGTGTATGTAAGAGGAAGGCCGGAAAATCCATCTTTCTGATTAACCTCTGGCCTTTAAGACAGCGTGGTTCAAAATGAAAATGAATTGGATATACTTAAAACACGTTAAATCTGTATTCATTTTGAGCTGATGTGAGAGCTTTAAAAATGAAGATATATGACTGTAAATGTTTATGTTTACTGTGAAACAGCACAGAAGTGATGCCACAGGGCAGGGAGTTAAATGTTACCCAATATTAAACATCTTAAGTAATTTGGAGAAACCCTAGCATTGAATTATAACCATCAAGAAAAAAATAATAAATAGGTTTTTCCATGCATTTACATGTTACGTAACAAATAAGCAAACCCCAGTCAGTACAGTACAGTATCAATGACTAAAAGTTAAATAATATGTTGACACACAGACAGAAGGAAAGGATAACATGTTGACTGCCATTGATGAAGAGCATCTCAACAATTTACATAAAATGTACTAAATGGTTTTTAAAAAGATGTCTTAAGAAGACCAAGCCACAATAAGTTAGTGTTTCCATAATACATGCTGAATTATTTGATCCCATATCTATACAGTTACTGTCTTCACCACTAAATGTTGCGACAGCATTTTTTAATGACTGAGGTACATTAGTTTACATCTTTTTCTAGGTATTCTAAGATGATTAATTTGTCGTTTCCAGTTTTTCGTCTTCTTCACCTCCTCCAAAGAAAAACAAAGGGAACATTCCTAGAATGCAGCCAATAGTCACCCCAACAGCCTTGCCCTAAGGAAACAGAAGAGAGCAATTCTTAGTTACACATCCTTAACAGAGGTATCCTTGCATAAACACTGATAACAAGTCATTTGCCACACACTGAAATTACTACAATTGTATTCCTGTTGACTATAGAAACCTAAGTATTAAAATAACCTACCAAACACTCAATGTGCTATTTTAAAGTTCAGAGGAATATGATATCAAAGAAATATTCAAGTAGAAAATATTCTTTTAATTGTTCATGTATTTTAATGTCAGAAGACCAGAACACAGGCAGAGAAAACATACCAACTATTCTTGGTGCATTTGGATTACATACAGCCCTTCAATACTTAATCCCATGAGAGCTTAGGTATATGAAGATACAAGCATTATAGAAAGTGTTGCTCTGTCTCACTGAAATCTAGATTATGAAACCTTCACTGTGAAAAGGTTACAAATTTCACTTTTAAAAATGATTCTAAATTTTGCATTCCTATGATAATTATCAAATTTAAACACTTTTAAATTAAGCTTTCTTTAAAAACAAACAAACAAACAAACAAACAAAACACTTTGTTTTCAAGACAGTGTTTTCTCTGTGTAGCCCTGGCTATAAGTTTTCTTTATAAAAAAAAAAAATCTATTTTATTATTTCTAATTATTTGTGTGCATGTATGTGTCTTTGTGTGTGGATATGTGGATATGAGTGCAGGTGTCCACAGAGGCCAGAAGAGGACACTGCATGCCCTTGAGTGGAGTTATAGACAGTTGTGAGCCCTGAGCACTAGGAACTGAACGTGGATCCGCTATGAGAAAAGTACTTGCTCCCAACGTCTGCACCATCTCTCTCATCTCTCAATTAAGTTTTCTTTTTCATACAATCATTCACTGAGATTCTGTTTTACTAAAATCTCTGTGCTGGGTAATCCCAAGACAAGGACCAATCACATAGAGTTGATCTGTCCTCCTGAAGCTCCAGTTAGGAACACAGAGAGACAAGACAAGCCCCACTTGGCATACAGATGCTGTAATAGCTACATCATCTGCAGCAATGAAGGGAAATGTTTTCTCCTGGGTAGTGTCGCGAAAAGTCTGTAATAACTTTCAAAGTACACATCAACATTCTAACGATAGTTTAGGCATTTTCTTGTTTGATATAGTGGTGGTGGTGGTATGCCTGTGTTTAATATTAATTGTTGAATCTAAAGACCTCATTATGTAAATATTTTTAAAGATACTACAGTTTAAGAGACATAACAAGAAGAAATTTGCCGTGTCCAGATACTAATATGGTCCTGAATTCTTTGATCTGAATATTTTGTTCATTCATATTTCAGCAGAAAGACTATTCTATTTGGCTCCTGATGGCCATAGGATGTGACCACTGCTCAAAGACCCCCCACTGCCCATCCATTATGTTAAAATGTGACCAATGGTTCCCTATTGCTCCCTTTAGAAATGCTGGAGCAGGGTGATCCTTGCCTCCATTAATACTTTAATCTACTATTATTTGCTCTTTCCTCCCCTATCAGTCTACACAAACGCTCAGAAATGACCACCAATGAACAAGTAAAGTATAACGAGGTTCAGTTCCCGAATAACCAGCAGATAACAAAATCTTTGGATGCTCAAGCCCTTAATTAACCAAGCTGGATAATGTTTTTAAAAAGATCAAATATACTTATGAAAATAAAGGGATAACAAACTATTTTTCTGAGAATGTCTAAGACTTGGGTAACTTTTCTTAGTGACTCCACTCAAATTAATTATAGTCTCAAAACTTCCATGCTAACCACCAGATTCATGCTCACAAGCTACATAACTTACCAGGTGTGTGCTAACACGTGTTTGCCACATGTCAACTTGCTTTGGTGTAAGATCAGGAATTGATAGACCTAATCTGGAAGCCAAGGCCTCAACGTAACCTGCAAGGCTTCAAGAAACCAAAAGAACAGGAGAGTTTAAAGAGATATGCAGATGTCTTCATACAGTAAAAACCACCACCGCAAAGAGAAATGGGAGCTTTGTTGCAATACTCTTCACTCTAGATAAAGCATAAAAACTTACAACTTCTACTTTTATTATATTTAGGTAACTCCGGTTTAAAAATGCTTTCAAAGTCACATTTAATACACTGACTCACAGCATTTATTCTTTGTCATTATCTTTAAGAGACTAATCAAGGTACGTAATTTTTTATATAGTTAAAATTGCTGCACTTACTTCAAACTCAAAGCAAAGTACTTGAACATATGATTTAATTTGATAACTATGATCAGAAAGAAACAGTTTTTAAAATTCATCAGACTAATGAACTTAAGAATGACAGCCTAAAACTTAGAGGCGAACCGGGGGATTCTAGGCTACTCTTACTGTTGGATATAATCTTGTTCTAAGCACTGTCGGAGGAAAAAAGCTTGTCAACCATGCACACTGACAATCATAAGATATATTCTGGCTTGGGATTTGAAGCGTTTTGAAAGTGTGCATCTAAGAACACAGAAAAAGTGGTATTTATGAGAAATGGGTAAATCAGAAGGGAGGAAACTGTTCTCACAAGTAAAAGCTGTTTATAAAAACCCCAATCTATGGCTAAATGGCTTTAAAACCTACCAGGTGGTTCTCGTAATACACAAGAAAGCTATGTAGAAACTGCAATATTGCCAATATTAAGCTTGAAGTTTAAAAATGAAAAGTGGAATGTCAAAGAGGTCATATAAAAATAAGATTTATGACAAGAATTCTAGAAATGCAAAAATCCAATCATAACCCTAAAGAAAAACAAAACAAAACTTAAAATTATTTTTGGCCCCAACCTAAAGTACAGATGCCTGAGGGTGAAATCACCTATAAAATTGTTTCTGCCTACTGTAAACTGAAATAGAATCCTACTATATCCAAACCCAAATCTCAAAATATGCCACTTGAGTAGCCAAAAGAGGAAGACAATGTCAATGTCGGAGCAAAAGAGGGAGATGTGTCCTAATATTTAATGCCAATTTCTCAGCTTTCCCAAGCTCAGGAAGCAGCCCAGGCCATCTGCCACCTGGAAGAAAGTGAGAAATACGGCTTTTCTCAAAGCAGGCATCCTACATTTGTGTAATGACCAAGTAAGCATACTCTTTGGAGGCTGGAGTATGGCTCAGTGGTAGAGCACATCCTCAGCATGTATAAACCTGATGATCAACCTCTAAACATCAGTGGGAAGGGTGGGGAAGAAGGGAGGGAGGGAGGGATTGTTGGACATTATTTCCTCTGTAGATCAGTATTCTCAAATCTCTTTATCTTTGGGATTTTGGAAGTATAAGAAAGTGGAAAAATGACAAAGGTTGACTTTTAGTTCTCTGCTCCCATTGGAGATGTCCATAGAACATATCTTCAGTGAATAGAAATCCCATTTTGTTTATATTTTTATAATTTTAGGATATAGCATAGTGTATATAACATAGTGCCATGGTTCTATTCATTCTCAGAACCACTAATTCAGTTTTATAGAGTCATTGCCAACAATCATATTTGATTTCTACCAAATATTTAGTATGACTGATAGAAAAATATCAAACTTAAATTTTTAATTTTGGAACCCAGAGGAAAATAATTGTCCTTCTCAAAGGCTTCTTAGCTGGAGAATAAAAAGAAGAACATAAAATATATAACTTCAGAAATGGATCATGAATGGACCTACCCAAGTCCGGCTAAATCTGAAACAAGATTTCCCAAAGCAGCAGCTGGAAATTTGAAAAACACAATGATTTAACAAGACAAGGCCAGAGGAGGTCACAGTATTACATATTACATCACGTGAGAGGCACTGAGCACTGGTTTGCTGAAGTCAACATATGACTGTAACAACTATGTCAGAAGCAGCTCAGGGACAGCCAGGGCCAAGAGTTTAAAAGAGAGCCCAATCTTAACAATAGAATATCCTACCTCCATTAATAGAGTGTTCACCTAGCACAGCAGATATTTTCTATTCTTACTCCAGTATTAAAATTTCATAGTTGTGTCTTTACTGTGATATTTGTTTTGATATTAAAAGTTCAAGAGCAAAACTGTATACACAACTCCAAATTTAAGAAAGTAAAGAAATGAAAAATACTTCATTTAATGTTTAGTGGTAACACTGAATTATGAGAAAAACATGCCTTCACATAGACAATTTAGTTGAGTAGTGTTACCCACTAACATAAATTAGTTACAGTTTCTCGAGGGGGGGCAGGGGGGGAGCCCTACTATCTACAGAAAACTGGGAACCAGAAGATTAGGATTAGAGATATCTAAACAAATAAACATCACATTGAGCAAATGCATTTCAAATAAATTCTAAACTAACTTACTGACATTTTTAGACAACATGCAGACAACAGAATTTTAACATTCGCCATTATTAAATACCTGCCATTGTTGAAATTCCCAAAATAATTCCAATAGACAATTCAATTTGAGTTCCCTGAAAAGTAATTGGGGAAAAAAATTAAAGCTGATATGGCTATCAATGAGTATCAGTGTGCTAATAAAACAGGACTGTGTGGTAAAATCAACATGATACTACAGCACAATTACCACAATAACCAATAACATTTCATCCATTGAAACGGAGCCTCCCTAAAATAAATAGCAACACATGTAATAATCAATTCTTCATTGAGAATCTAATTTCTACATTCTTAATTCTACTTTTCTATACACAGAAATATGCTTTAAAACTCTTTGAACAAAAGGACTGACACATAGATGCTAAATTCTGAAACATGCTGTATTATTATTCATCAACATTTGAAAGACTAAATGATTTTCTAGGAAAACTGCCGTTAGTAAGATTTTCCTCAAAGCCTTTGGTTTAACCACTGGGTAGTGCAGCAGGACTCACATGTCGAAGTGGGAACAGCATGTAATCTAGTCTGTCAGACCTTCACTGAGGATGAGGACCACTGTGTCCTGCTGGATTTATCCACTGGGAGTCAAAGGGCTCCCATACTTATCTCCCCCTTGGGTGAAGAAGAAGGACTTGTATTTAGGTGACAGATGCCATGACTCTGTTGGGCTGTCACACAGAGGAGGCCCTAAGTCTATTTTGCTAGTTCAGTTCCAATCCTTCACGAAGGTAAACTTAATTTGCAAGAGTTTCCTAGAAGACTGGCATTGAAATGTTTTAAAACTTTAAGTCTTAACATTGAAAGTAAAAAGGGGGGCTGACTAATGTGCTATATAAAATGTTGCACTGCTCAGTCAGTACAGAGCACTAAAGCTGGGTGACCTTTTCTTCAATTCTCTCGTCCCTCTGCTTTCAGATCTGTCCCTTGAAGACATAATTCTTATTAAATATGACCAAACAGCCTGGTGCATCACTCTCCCAAACACAAAAAATTATAAGCTTCTAAAAGCACCTAAAATAGCATTTTTGAGGGAACAAAAGGAAAGAATGGAGAAAAAATAATAAAGATCTATATCTTCCTTATTTAAATGCAGAGGTGGCAGGCAGGACTGACTACAGCAGTGCTGTGCACAGGCCACAGTAAATAATAAATGTAATAGCACCCTTAACAGCAATGAATCATTGTCAATGACCCAAGAAGAGCCTCTTTAAAAATATATTTGTGTGAGCTGAAGACACAGCTCTGTGGGTAAAGTATCTGCTAGAATGTGTGAGATTTGGGTCTCGAGCCCCATCATCCCTCTCAGGGAGTAACAATAAGAAAAAGTATTTGTGTGCTTTATCATTTGGTGAAATTTAGGGTGCTCAGAGGTCCTTCTAAGAGCATAAAAACTTTTCATATAAATTCAAAGAGGTTTTGGGAACAATTCTCTACCTCTTTGTTATGTACTTCAAAAATTTCGTTTTAACAGATGAGACAGAAATTATGAATAAATCTAACAGCAGTTGTCAAAGTAACATTTCATCACCTTAGATACACTTATCTTACAATTAATCTATTCTTAAAAAAAAAAATCTGTCCTAATCGAATTGTAAAACAAAGCAATTCCCCAAATGGCTAAAATATAAATTATAAAAAGCAATATAGTGTTATAAAATTAAAATAAGCTGTATAACCCAAGGCTGAGCATTCCCCGGTCTACTTCAGCCTATTATAACTGGCTATACAGAAACTTGTTCTCATGACTACAAAGAGGGTGGCAGCCAGGCAGGTACATCTACAGGAAGAAAGAAAGTAAGTTCATAGAACAACAGGCCAGAGACTCAACTAACTTTGTCCTGTCTGAAAAGCTCACATCTGCTCCACAGTGTAAAAAGATTGTCTGGCTTTAAAACATAGTAAAAAGATAAAAATAAAACAGAAAAAAAAATTGCGAAGACAGTAATGATTGCTCATTCCCCCTCCAGAGATTCTACCATTTTATTACTTATCTATTTTAATGTCTGGGGTCAAATAAAACACCTCGCTGGAAGATGACACACTCTTTGAAACAACCTTCAGTTATAGAGACAGTCAAAACCATTGGTCTTCATCTGGTGTTAAAGTCGGTGATTTAAAACTTATTTCTGTAAAATCTGTACCCAAGGGAATGTATCCTTGAATATGGATTTCAATGTGAACAGGTTATTGGTAATTTGGAGTTAAGGATCTCCCTGGAAACACCATATTCTGATACACTAGGAATGAGGGATAGACCTGAAGGTCACAAAACAACAAACAGAAGTGACTGGAGTCTCTGATGTGCACTGCTGGCTTTGGTGTAGTCACGTCAATAGCTTCACCTACACACCGGTATCTACTGTCTGCTTAAGAGATCTAAGAAGCTATTAGCTTCCATCCTCCATTCTCTTCAGATTGTCACTCCATACTTTATCCAGGGTGTGCCATCTCCACAAATGCCAGCAGCTAAGGACACCTGAGTGTTTAGGATATGCCTTATTAAGGAAATTTATTAAAATGGTGACTTGAACACTAAAATGTTGAATGAAATCATGGGAAATATTGCACAGAGGCACTATCCATCAGAAAAAAACTGCTCTCGGGCCCACAGTCAATTACGGCTTAAAAACTCAACATAAAGGAGCTTTTACTACAAGTAGATATGCTTTGCATTAATAGCGGTAATTTAGCCAACTCAATGTTAGCCTGAGAAGGGTGGTGAGGTTCTAAATACTTAAATACTCTTTGGACATTTGTACATAGGCAGATCAGCTTTATTTTTCTATTTATATAGGAAAGTATCATAATCCTAAAAAACTGACTATTTGAGAATTATCTTTTAGGGGCACTCACTTAATATGCATCAGCCTTGGGAAGTCTGGACTTGCCACAGCATGTTACCAAAAAAACCCTGCAGAGGACTGTGACCCCAAGCTGTGCACAGCCCAGGGTCACTCTGACTGCTGCCAGTGGCTCCTGAACCTCTCTCAAGCCAGGGAACGGCTGGACCCTCTGAGGACCAGGTCCTCATTAATCTGGATGCAAGTACACAAGGACCTTGTAGCAACCAAATCATCTCAAATTAACTGACTTTAGATACTCAAAACAATACCTGCAGACTATAATCAATTGTGTAAATTACCTTTTAAAAACTCGTATTTTATAACTCAATATATTTATGTTCATTTACAGTGCAGGTAAATTCTGAAATACCAAAAATAAACTCTTCTATCTTTCCCTCCCTCCCAACCCTCCCCCTCTCTTCTGCCATCTTTCTGAGTAGTTTCTTCAATAAGAGCCAATAGAAAATTCTGAAAGTTTGACACTGTGACATCAACAATAAGTTCTCAGCATTCAGTTCGGAGAAGCATTTTTTTTTCCCAACTGAGCCTAAGTAAAACACCTACCTTTAGACTCCCAAACTGGTACCCAGAAAAAGATAAGTAACTCACTTTGTCCTCTTTCAAGGACTTAGGCAACCTTTGATCTACTTACTGTTAATATCCAGAAAAGATGGCTGCATAAAGCATTCTAACGGCATGTTTAAAAGTTAGTAATTGTCTTGACTGAACTATAAGAAAACCATTATCTTTATATAAAATATAAAGAAAATAAATGCTGGGAAAGTTTTAAAATACTTATGATTTAATCATTAATTTGTTAGGAAAGTGTGCCAAATATTGGTGTCCACTAAAAGAGTTGTCATTACTATAAAAAAGGCAAACCAGGCATTCCTGAGATTGCAATGGTCACAGCAAAAAGGGATTGTTTATAATACTACACAATGCAACACAGGCAGGGGATGTTCTTAAGTGAATCTTAAGACATCTTTGGGTTAAATGCTAAGTCCAAAGCCTTCACTATGCCCCAAAACAGATATTCCAGAATGAGAAAAGTGAACAAGGAACTAATGAAAACCCCCTATGTGTGATGACAGGTGCCAACACAACTAAAGAACACCAGGCATATTACACACATTGGCTCCTTAATAAAAATGTTACAACAGAACAGAATTGTATAAGCCATAAGCATCAGTCTACATGCTTAGATAAAACTCTAATGATTAATAGACAGGATGCTTTAAAATTGAACTTGCTCATTGCTAGTTAACTTGACAGGTGTATATATAAATTATCAGGAATACGCAGAGCACACTCATTTCTTTATGAACTCAAAATAGAAGTGGTGAGAACACTTACTGCAACAATCATAATTGCATTATCCAAAAAGCCAAACCCTATGAAAGGAATCGCATTGTGGAAGAATACTGAAAAACATCAAAACAGAAAAATACATTTTAAAATTCTGATAACTTTAGAATGATCAAAACAGGCCATGTAGCTAAAGCTTCTAAACAGACTTAGTAACAACCACAGTTGCTGTTGCTGCTGTACATTTACTTACAGAGCTATCTTGGGAAACCAAATACAAGTAAGTAACACACAAAAACAACATTAGGCCTTTATGTTTTCTTACCAGCAATGCATATACATACAGTTCATGGGGGAGTTCATTTGTAAGCAGGTGATGACCCTACCTAACCCAACTCACATCAGTCTACTTCTCTCTTGTGCCTCAAACTATCACAACAGTACTAAACTCTGTATTTGTAATAATTTTTTTTAATGCCTATACTCAAACTCCAGGAAGTTATATGACTGCTTTTACATCCTAATCAACTTCTTAAAGAAATTTTAGGAAAAGGCAACTGCCTTTATCTGACATCTATGGGCAGTCTTTAACATCTCAGAACCCACCAGGATTCCTACACAGTACTGACAACTGTAGGAATTGGTATTTGCTCCGTATCAAACTGAGGCTTGAAGGCCCTCTTCCTACCAGAGACACCTCTCACCTCCTCTGTCCAGTACACAGCCTGAAACCTGTGGTATTAAAACTCAAATCAGGAGAAACATGTTGTGTGTTTGTAATAATCTAGCCTCATTTTTTTTCCAATTTGAACCTTCAGCATACTGTACAATACTGAGTACATAGCAGATGCTCAAAATAAACAATTAACTTGAGGACTGCTAACCTAGAAAAGAAACTAACTCCATATTTAGACAACTGGAGGCATACTGTGTAACAGATTTAAAGCTGAGAACAGGACAAGGCTATTCTATATGACCATTCCAACTTCTAAGACGCAGCCAACATCAGCTCAACCGACAACTTTTTTCAATAAACGTCTGAATTTTGTACTATATTTTTATATATACCCTCAAGAATCTGAGTTTTATACTATATTTAAAAACAGTCCCTCCCCTAACCCAAATGGTTCTATTTGTTAGTGACTTCAGATTGGTTTTCCTTTAATGCAGTTAAATATACAATGTAATTAAAATATAATCCAGAAGTTATGAAAACATGATATTCTATGGTAATTTCTAGGCCATCAAGGAAAGCTAGTAGCCAGCAATGAAAAAAAAAGTTAACACTTCTCTCCACAACTACTATCAAAGAAATACCAGTCAGCATAATAATATGCACCATCATGTGTAGATTATTACAGTTACTTTGACAGTTCACAATAGATATAACCAGTCATTTCAGGTCTCTGCTTCTCACAGAAACAATGTTCATGATGAAGAGCTGAGTATTCCATTGTGATTATTGCTGTGAAAGCTATCAAGATGGTAAAGTCAAATGTCATGCTCACAAAATGGGATTCAACTCACAACCAGCCTTACTTCTCTGGCTTTTCACCTAAGTCCACTTGGCACCACTGGACATTCAACTTTTTTTAGTATTCAGCTTCCAAAACACGCACACAATCCTATCTTCCAACTACAGCATAAACTTATAGGTAAATTGTACACTGCAAGTTTTAAAGTCACCCCAAGAAGTGCACAGAGTGAAGGGAAACCTGTCTAGGTGTATCTAGACACAGCCTCCTCCGTGGTTTCTGAAACACAAATGACATAATACCAATAAAATCAGATGAAATTACATGGTATTTTAATATTATGATGATAACTCTAAAACTAGCCAGTTATAAATACCTTAAAAACAAGGGGTTAATGGCATCAGTATTGCACTAAAAATTTGTCCTGGTAGAAACCTGGTCCATGAAGCTAAGGAATACTGCCATAGTAACCAACAATAAACTATGAAGTAGGTCTTCATGTTTATATTTAAATAAATTACTATATAAATAAAAATACTCTTCATTCAAAGAAGTAAAACAAAGTTTCTCAAAGAAAAACCATGCACTGGGCAGCCTACCAGGAACTGGAGATATAAAGACATATAAAATCTGATTTCCACATCTCAAAGGATTTAGACATAGAAACCTAACCACATAGACAGTTAATTTCAACATCTCCTACAAACAATGATAGTTTTGTATGCATATCAGTACTGGGTTAGGAATTTGAGCTGGGAGAATCAGGGAGAGAGATCTTAAAGAAGTCTTAAATTGTTTTGGTGTGTGAGGAAAATTACTAATTCCTAACATAAATTACATTCTGTCTATGAGAGGGGAAAAAGGAACTATCATTGGTTTTTTTCTAGTCATTTGAATTTGCCTTCCAGTGAAGAATCATCTTCTAATTCTCTATTTCTTAAATTCCCTTCGGCAAACACTATTCTATAGCTAAGCAGTTGTTAGCAAATCACATTTAATATTTAATTACCTACTTAATTACCACCTACTCAAATTGACCACCACACTTTTAAATGATTCTCTTCTACTGTCTTCTAATAAGACCCTAAACTGTTTCACATCACTCCCGTGTTAACCTGCAATACTCATTCTTAGAACAGAAAAAAAAGAACAGTAGAGTTTCACAATGAGGCTTCTTCCTCCTCAGACAACTTCATTTACTTTCTTATGGCTAGGAATGCTACCCAGAAACACTTTCTTCATCAGAGAACAGTTAGCTTGAATTAAATTAAGTTCTGCATTTACACAATTTAAATTTTGCCTAGGAAATAAATATAACACATATTTTCTTGAAAATTAAGAAAGCTGATAACATAAATTTACTTTTATTATTAGATAAGGACATTTAAAATATTAGTTATCCCATAATGTGATATATCGTCAACCATGTTTAGAAAGTATTCCTACATTTAAAAAAAAGAAAAAGGATAATCCATTTTATCAGAAAGATTTAATTTACTGATTTTTGTGCTATTAAAAGAAACAGTTGCTTCAGGTCCAAAAGAGAGATGTATATCAATTTAACAATTATAGAACCATTACCATATCTCAGCTGTCCTGGAGTGGGTGGTAGAGCTTCCAATTTTTCTAAAGGGGAAGAAAGGGCATGGAGCAAGAATTAGTTACTATTGTAGAGCAAAAGACTTACAAAATTGGAAGATACATTTAGGTTAGTTTATCAAAATTATCCATTTTAAAGAATATTGGTTTGGAGTAAATTGCAAGATTAGAGGCTAAGCAGCTTCAGCCATATGCTGTGTGTCACACAAACGGGGGTTCTCTTTTATCTAGGTCATGGCATCACTGTGGAGGTAACCCATTCGCATCTATTATAGTAGACTCACATTCCAGGAACAAAAATTGTCGTTAAATATAAACTCTGCATGACTTAACAAATATATACATACCAATACCGACAGCAGGAAAAAAGAGACATTCCTATGTGCTTATATTAGTTTATTTATTTAGAGACAGGGTCTTGTTATGCAATTCAAGTTGGCCTTGAACTCCCAATCTTCCTACCTCTGCATCCCAAGTGCTGAAATAACGGCCCTGGGCCACCACAGCCACTTGGAAATTACATATTAAAAGCAATGTCATTACAACAATGGTTTTACTGGCTTCTATTATGTACATTTAACAATACACTGAATTTTTGAATTTTTAAAACTATACTAACTAGAATAAGTAGTGTCTAGACAGTAAAACAACCAAGAAAGGTAGAGTGTTATTATTTAAAATAACAAGTAATAACATAGTATTTATAATGTATGGCAAAAGTTGATCTTTAGCCAAAAAGCCAAGAGGCAATATGTAATATGATATAAAGTTTTTTCAAGTATTAACAAGACTATCATGTCTCATTACATTTCAAATAATTAATAATTTAAATTTAGAATTATTACAAGATGCAAATAAGCTAGTCCCTCAATCAGAACATCTCAGCAGCTGTGAAAGCAGAGAAGGTCAAGACTTCCACCTACTCTTTCCTCATCCAGTCAAGTAGAATGAGTTGGTAACACAGAGAAGAGCCCATATAGATTTGTTTCCCAGAGGGCTCCTATATTGAAAATGTGGTTGACTTCATCAACAGATTCATCCTTTACAGGGCTGTGGAACTGTGGCATTGTTGGGAGGTAGTGGAAAGTAGGGCATGGGTCCTAACTGGAAGACATGCTTGGAAAGATACACCTTTGTGCCCAGCCCCTTCTAGTCTCTGCATCCTGACCACCAAGGGGTGAGCAGCTTTGCTCCACGTCCTTCTGCCATGATGGTCTGTCTCATCATTACCCAGAAACAATAGGGCCAGCCAACCATGGAGTGAACCATCTGAAACTGTGAACCAAGATGAATCTTTCCCATAAGTTCTTTTTCTTGTATTTGGTCAAAGCAGAAAATAGATAAATAACAGGGTGAAGAAATATTTTCCAGCACATTTTGAGAACAGACTAGTACTAAAAACAAACCCTAAAAATAAAACCAAAACAGAAAGTTACAGGGCTAGAGCTCTAGCTCAGAAATAAAGTGTTTGTGCATCAAGTACAAAATGCAGGTCAGTATTTGGGAGGTTCAAACTTTGAAACCAAAGGGAGGAAGAAAATTGAAAATTATAGACCAACTTCCTTCAGGAACTAATTAGTAGTAACACAAATACTAAAGTAATTTAATATTAAGAAATTAACTTCTACCAGGCAGTGGCCCACACATTTAGTCCCAGCACTCAAAAGGCAGAAGCAAGTGAATCTCTGAATTTAAGGCTACCCTGGTCTACAGAGTAAGTTCTGAGACAGCCAAGCTTATACAGAGAAACCCTGTTTTTAAAAAAAAAAAAAAAAAAAAAAAAAAAAGGAAAGAGAGAGGTGGAAAAGGGCGGGGGAGAGAGAGGAAAGAGAAGAGAAGGAGGAGAAGAAAAAACACCTATTCTGAAAATGTAATAAAGGGGCTAGAGAGATGATTCAGTGTTCAGCATCCACTTCATGGCTCACAACTACTGTAGCTCCTGACCCCTGAGTTCTGACATAGCTCACGGACATACATGTAAGGGAAACACCCATACACATAAAATAATACAGCTAAAATAAAAGTTGATTTTTAAAAATGTAAGAAAGAATGAAGAATCCCAATTTTCTAAGTGACCAAACCAACCAGAAAAATAGAATAGCTTTTAAGACACTGTAACTACCTAAAGAATAGTTAATTTTTATTTCTTGATGACTGAGATTGATATTGTACCACATTAGAATCCTCACTGTGAAGCTGAATTACTTCTTTTCTGAGAAATGTAAACATGAAGGAAGCTTCTATACAAACCACAAGTGAATTGGAAAAGAACATTTTCCCTATTTCAGAAATAAAAATGTATCTAAACCATATGATTTTAAATTTGTTATATTAATATGTAAGCTTTGTACTGTGTTCATGTAAAGAAAATGGGAAGTTAGATAAGAAAGGGGACAAAGAAATAAAAAAAGAATTTAGTTTTTTAAAGGAAACAATTGTGTACTGGAGTTAATATATTGCTAGATTATCTCAATTTGTGTTTCTATCATTTAATTACATCTTTTGATGAACATGAATCTAATTTTAATATATTCGCTAACAATTTATACACACTGATGAAGAGGTCTGCTTTCATGGGAAGTTTTTGTTTTGTTTTTGTTTTTTGAGACAGGGTTTCTTTTAATAGTCTTGACTGTACTGCAACTCACTCTGTAGACCAGGCTTTGGGCTCACAGAGCTCTGCCTGTCTCTACCTCCATAGCGCTGGGATTAAAGGCATACACCGCTGCTGCCAGGCTAGAAAGATTCACATGTGGTTTATGGGTATCAGTGCCCATGTGTAGGTGTTTATGTGTGTGCCCATGGAGACATGAAGAGGATGCTGGATGTCTTTCTCTATTACTCTCTCTACCTTAATCCTTTGAGACAGGGGATCTCTCACCAAACCTGGAGCTGGCAGAGCCACTTAAGCGGAAAAATAATTTACTTTTACATTCTGATCTTGTTGAACATAGTGCCTAGCCTATAGCCCAAGTTACATACTCAAAGGAAATAAATTCAATTTTTTTCAGAAAAAAAAAAGAATTAACATGAAGAAAATAATTGGAGGTTTGCTGTCAAATAGAGTTTCCTCCTCCTCCTCCTCCTCCTCCTTCTCCTGTCTTCTTTTTTTAAAGCATGAGAAGAAACCCAGGCCACACAGGAAACTGGCAAGATCAATAACTTTCCAAACCTTTTAAAGCATTCCCAACTTCTCTGCATCTTTTTATCCCTAAATAATAAATAATACTACTAAAAATTAATTAATTAGTTAATTAAAATAAAATCCAAAGACATATCCCACAAGGCCAGTCATTGTTGATCGCAGCCTGAACTGCCGTAGGAACCCTACAGATCTCACCACAGTAAAGCAAATGTTTCCACTTTAGAGCTCACATTTGCTTCAATTCTAGGATGCTCCCACTACATTTTACCCATAATTCTCAGCTGAAATGCGACTTCATTAAAATGTTTTACCACTGACACTGAAATTTCAGTGCCCTTTCATATAAAAACTCAGATCATGGTGGGAATGTACGGGAAACTGTACTCTTCAGGAACAGAACTGCCTGTAAGGAGGGCAGGCATGCTGTGCGGGTTTAGGAGGGAGGCTCTGTGAGGCCCAAGATGAGGGCAGGAGGACAGATACGCAGCTCTACTGCAGGAGCAGAGAAAAGGCTTATCACTCACAGCGGACATTTTCAGAGCAGCCTGGAGAAATGAAATCCTAATGTCAGTCATTTCTACTTTGTGAGGGCAAAAAGCACTACCAGCTTTTAGAACAGAGCTGAAGGTTTAAGGAACTTCACTGCCTTAGCAGTGGATGACTTCTCTAAGATAAAGCGAAGGAAGAACAAGCCCATGCTAAGAATCTACCTGCGAACACAAGTCCAGGGGCCTTAGTGCTGAACTATCTGAAAAGGGAAAGAGATTACCATAGGAAAAATAATGACAGATTCAAAGGCACTGTTCTCTCAAGGAAGCAAAGCCAATCCTCATAATACCCCACCACACACACACACATACACACACACACACACACACACACACACACATACACACACATACACACACACACACACACACGCATACACACACACACACACACACACACACACACGCATACACACACACACATACCCACACATATACACACATACACACACACACAGGGATCAGGAGTCAGACTGATCATACATGCCAGGCCAACATTAGTGTCTTTGACATGTGGTCACTCAACATATGTAGAATATTTTCCCTTATTGGTAATACAATATTTCTCTTCCTCACTTTCATATAGCATCACTTAGCTGTTTTATAGAATTACAGTGTTGCATATGACTTATATTCTTCATAAAATAACACCTCTCGTTTCTAATAATGCTTTTGCACTTGAAATCATCATTAGATGCTGAATCTGTAAACTGTCATAATCACCAGCAAAAGAAACATGGTTGAATAATAACCGATTAGTTTTCTTGTGTCTTTCATGAGATCATATTTTTCTTAGTGAAAAAAAATCAATTTTATTTGGGAAACCTTTATCCTGGGTAGGATATTTGGGAATATTTGGGATTATTTGGGAAACAATTTTCTGACAGCAAATTCCCAAAACAATTTATTCCAATGGCAAAAGACCATGTGATCTCCTACTGCTTTCAAAGACTAATAAAAATTATACAAATGTATATTCACAGAAAAGTTATTAATAAAATAAACTACACAAAAATAAACATAGTGAATATATAGTTATCCAGGGAAGAGAAACTAGTATTTGTTTATATACAATCTTCTTTTGCCAAAATAATTTTTACAGCAAAATTCACTAATTTTTAATCTGAGATTTTCTGTCTACTAACTTAGACAAATGTACAGCAGACTGTTTATCTGATACTTTAATTAGTTGTTTTTTACTATACTTATGATTTATATCTAAATCTTTTGTGTTCTTCAGAAAAGTTATTAAGTGATGTTTCCTTGTGACATCATTGAACTCAGAATAAAATCAAGAAACATATTTAAAGACTGCTCTAAAGCTATAAAATGTCTCCCAGGCAAAGTATGCCCAATGAATTCTACCATGCTGCTTCTCCACCACCTTCCTCAGATGCAGGTCTCTCTCCTGTCCCAGGTGAGACTGACACCAGGGGTCCTCCAGCCTGTGCTGATCAAGGGCCACAGCTATAGGGGCACACGGAGCCCAGCCTGCATTTTAGATCAAACTTGATGAAAATATTTTCATGTTTTGAGACATAGATAAAATACAAGTAAGAAAGAAATTTAAAAATTTCCAAGCTCCAATTGTCAAAATCTTTTAAGTAAAAACCCTAGCCAAAAATAAAGATAAATCTGAGTTTACTGTAAGATTTAGCCTATATATCTCTTCTTTATCATGGCTTTTAAAGATAATTTTATCAATATTAATAAAAATTTATAGAATTTTTAGAGAAAGCTATGCTAGTTAGTATATTTCTTTTCTAATTATTCTACAAGACATATTTAAGATTGAATCAAAAGACTGTAATAAGAGATATGTAAGTGTGAGATAGCTACAGTTTCCATGTTCTACTGTCCACTGTTGGATTAATGACCTGTGTTTACAACAGATGGCTCCAGGAAGCAGACATGCAGTCCACAGCATACAGTATAATCTATTAGTGAGTGGAAACCATGACAAATAATGTCGAATACTCCTTAGATTTAGCCACCCTTTATATACTCTAAGCTTGAAACGGCAGACATTTTGAAAAACCAACTGTCTTATTCCCAAATCCATTTGCCATTGTGTTCTCATCACAAAATCATTCTAAATATAATGATTTCAGCCTATTGCCGAGAGCATGGGGAAAAAAAACAAGATAAGTATTTTTAAAAATCATTTTTAGTAAGTTTAAGTAGCAAAACAGCCCTCTGAGGAGGCAGGAACTGTCTAGTCAGTGCCCAGCCTTCTGAACACTGGCCTCCTCCATCTACACAGCACCTGCCCCAGGGAGGAGAGTCAGGGGCACAAATCAGTCTGCTAAGGAACAAAGACAAAACTGACATTTTAAACAACAAAGAACTAAGATTCCAGGCATGATGCCTATCTGGTTAGGCTTTAATAAGAGCAAAAAAATCAGATGTGTATGATGAAATTCACAGTGTTGCATTAAAAAGTACAAAATGCAAACCATGCTGCAGGCAAAATAACTTAGCTAGTTAGATGACCAAAATCCATGCACCAAAAATGACTCATAACGCTACACAAACATGTTGTGGTAACACACTTGCAAGAAACAAAATAAACATTCCTTAGAAACAGCAAAGAACTCAACTGATTTAAGAGAGTAGAGTTAATAGGTCTTTTTATATATCAAGATTTCAAAATCATAGTTTACATACATGCTCTGGGTTAAACCCATGAAAGTATTCGAACACGGTCCTGTAATTTTATTTATTTAGAAGTGCTTATTGTGAGATACACATTACATTAGCAACGATATTCCTGCTCAGAGCTTAGCAGAACTGTACATCCCCTCGACCTTCTAGAGAACCTGATGGGCAAAGGTTGGGCTGCACCCAGCCTTCGGGTACCTGGGAACTACTGGGCCAGAGGTAACAGCTAAACAGAAGCTGACCTAGTATTGACAAGAAGGCTACAGTGCTCAACAGAGACTAATTTACTAACCTATCAAACCTTGCCATACTAAAGATACAATCATTGTATTTTCCTCCTATCTTTCATTTCACAGTATCTGGCTTTTAAGATAACAAAATATACCCTTGGTGTAAGTTGCTTTTGCATATACAGCTGCATACATGCAACAATTACTGATGCTTCTTAACTGTACAGACTCCCTGCCTTTATGCCTACAAATAACAGAAATTGTTATTACATGTAATGTTTCTTTTTTACAGCTAATACTGTAAAACAACAGTGTAACTTTAAGGAAAGTCAAATCCTGATACTTTTACTTATTGTAGGTATTAGCTTTTTCTTTAAAAAAAAAAAATCATAATGCCATGTATGTTACAGATGAAAACCTTAAACTGAGCTAGAAAAATCTATCTTAGAAGATCACAAATAGTACATAGTACATCCGTCTTTGAGAATGGTTCTACAACCCCCTAAGACATCCATTTTAAAATAAAGCTTCTTAGCATTGAGGAAAGAACAGAGTGCCCCCCCATCTGACTGCTATCCTTTCCTCTTTCTATCATTCCTAAAATAAGGGTCCTTTCACAGAAAATGAGTTGTGGAAGAAGTCTTGGAAGTAAAGCTTTTGGTTCTCAGTGGGATGCTGACTCCTAGAAGCAAATGCGCGGCTGTTTAGAATAAGATTTTTAAAAATGGAAAATGCTACTAGCATCAGGGATTCTAAACTTTTTAAACAATAGCATAGAGTTCATCACAACTAAGAACTATCAGGTCTAAAAACAAGGAGCTTGGCCACTGGGAAAAGTGGACAAAATTTTCTGCTTTGAGGATATAAAGATGTAGCTACAGAGATGATGACTAATCATGATGTACAGCTGACCCACAAATAGACTCTAGGTTCAAATGCCCTTTGATTTAATAAATCTCCAACAGAAAAATAAAGAATAAAAATAACAGCATACACACACACACACACACACACACACACACACACACACACATTAGCCATGCATTGGTATTTCAAACAGAGATAAAACTACAATTAAATACCAGAATCCTCTTCAAGAGGTTTTCTCTCTCTCCTAAGATATAATTTCTCTCAGACATAATTTTCAAATACCTGTCATTTAAAAGAAAATAAGAAATGTAATTTACCTCACCACTACTCATCATGGAAAAGAAAATTTAAAAAACCCATATAGCTCATCATGATCACCAGATAAACGCTATGTGAATGGTGGGGGGGGGGGGGACACATCAGATTTCTGCTGGTTTGAGAACTCTGTGGCCTCCAGTCTAGGGCCAATCTCCACCCATAACCCTGAACAGATCTACTGTCCTAAATCACATAGAACTAAAACTCTGTAGTGCCTGATGCAAATGGATGCTCTGACAATGAACAGATGCCAACTCCTGAACACATTTTCGTAGTGTACTAACGAGATTTTAGTCTCTGCCTTCCTGAAGATTCACTTGTGTTCTCCTTTACTGTATACCGGAAGCTTTTGGAGGGAAACTACCTAAATATTTGCAAAGAGATGTAATAACTAGGGGCATAACTAAAGACCGAGTTTCAAAAGCCGAGCACCAAAAAAGCCCTACTGCTAATGCAGTTCAGCAGCGCAGTAACTGCTGGGAATGAGCACCGTCAGTCAGCTCCGGAACAAACAGCCTTCCTTTATGCCCACACTGAGAACAACCTCCAGAATAATTCAAAATCAAAACTACTCTTCAAAAGATACTAGCACTAAATGTGTATGCTTACCTGCTTACTTTTTTTCACACTGCCATTAGAATTAGCAAAGAATATGGTAGAGGGTTTTACAGACAAGAAACTAGTATGTCAACATGAGTACAAATGTGCACACACAGGCTGTGCCTCTATATTCCTCCAAGGTTCTAACAACTTGATTTTTGTCCTTGACAAATACTATCTGAGTAGTATTTAATCCTTAGCCTTACAAAATGTATTTAACCCATAAAGCCATAAAATCATTCAAATACCTTTTCACACACTGTACTGCATTCTTGGGCATTGATAAATGTTAACAAGTTAATACCAAATATTAAACTATGAATTGAAATTAGCATAGAGAATATGAACTTTAAGCTGTTTTTCTCTGTGTGAACTTCGATCACAAACACTGTATAGCTACCAAATCTAGAAAACAACCCAACAGCCTTTCACATCTGGCTTTCATATGAACTTAGAACTTACAGAAACATTTAGATTACTCAAGAGCACATGTCTATATCGTGCACTGAGATAGGGTCTCATTTTGTAGCCCAAGGTGGCTTTGAACTAAATCTCTGTCTCAGCCTCCTTATGGAGCATTAAGGGCTATGCTGCTACCTGGTTACTATTTTCTCACCATCACAAATGCAATCCTTTAGTTAGTTAAGCATGCAGTTATTACTCAATCGCACCCACAGGCCAAGGTTAGATAATGGAAACATTCTGCTCACAATCTAAAATACTAATGCAAAAAAAGTTTTAAGCATTCTATTTTTAAACAGGCAAAAAGTCCTGTCAAATAGATGCTTTGCTTTTTGCAATAAACATCTGCCAAACAACACTGTAAGACTGTACTGTACCAAAACTATCAGGAGTCTCTGCTGATGATACCTCCTTCGCACGCTTCACAATGACCATCTCAGGTTTGGGAAATCTGCATGCTAAAAATATTCTAAAATCAGAACTCAGTCAAGCAATGAAGTCATTACAATGTGTGCAAAATAAAACATGTAAGAATTTTAAAGTTAGCTATATGCTAACATACAGGCAGCACTGTAAAGCTGGCAAAGCAGTAGCCGGGGAGGGGGGGAGGGGTAGGTAAAGCTCCAAAGTACAGCACTTGCCTAGTGGGTGAGGCCCTGATGTGTCTTCAATCTCCAGCACTGTACAATAGTAATAGTAACAACAACCAGCAGGAAAATTTTAATTGTTCTGAGACCTTAAAGACTCCTCCCCCCAGCCCCAACCTCACCCCATGACCCAGGAGTAGTGTGCATATCTATAACCCCGGCACATGGAGGCAGAGACAGGAGGGTCAAGAGTTAAGGCCAGCCTGGACCACAAAGTCCCAGGGCAGCTTGAGTGGTAAAACCCTTCTTAAAACAGAAAAGGGAAAGGGGGAAGAGGGAAGAGGGGGCAGGTGCACCTGGGTGGAAGCTAGAGGACAGCTGCTATCACTTATCACTATAACCAGGTGTGAGTGAAACTCTTCCTCCTCCCTCCCCCCTCCCTCCCTTCTCCTCCCTGCTTGTCCCTCTTCCTCTTCCCTCTCCCTCCTCCTCCATCTTCCTCCTCCTCCCCCCTCCTCCCCCTCCTCCCTCCCCCCTCTTCCTCTTCCCTCTCCCTCCTCCTCCATCTTCCTCCTCCTCCCCCTCCTCCCTTCCCCCCTCTTCCTCTTCCCTCTCCCTCCTCCTCCATCTTCCTCCTCCTCCCCCCTCCTCCCCCTCCTCCCTTCCCCCCTCTTCCTCTTCCCTCTCCCTCCTCCTCCATCTTCCTCCTCCTCCCCCCTCCTCCCCCTCCTCCCTCCCCCCTCTTCCTCTTCCCTCTCCCTCCTCCTCCATCTTCCTCCTCCTCCCCCTCCTCCCCCTCCTCCCTTCCCCCCCTCTTCCTCTTCCCTCTCCCTCCTCCTCCATCTTCCTCCTCCTCCCCCCTCCTCCCCCTCCTCCCTCCCCCCCTTCTTCTTCTTCCCTCTCCCTCCTCTTTCCTCCTCTTCCCCCTCCTCCCTCTCCTCCCCCCCTCCTCCCTCCCCCTCTCCTCTTTAAGCCAGGCCTCACTAGAACAGCTGGCCTGGGATTAGAAGTGTGCGCTCACACTCAGTTCACACTTGTTTCTCTGAAGCACCACTTTCATTTTCCCATCAATTCCTTGTTCATTCGTTCAATTGTTTGGTGGTTGTTTGTTGAGACAGGATTGTAGTGCACTGTCCAGGGTGGCTTAAACTCCGAGTTCAAATAACCCCCTTGCCTCATTCTCCCATATAATTACACCTACAGTCATGAGCAACCATGCCTGATCCAATTCCCTGCTGATTATCCACTCTGTAGAATGTTCCACGGGTTTATCACTAGGACACGAGAAGGAAATGCTTTTCTGACAATGAAGTGAAGAACTGGACACCATCATCACAGACACCGTGTTTACAGGGTGATTTGTAAATTGAGGCCCTCAACAAAGTGTGTAGACAAGCTTGTGCTTTACACAATTTAGTTAAAAATCGCAGCCACATTGTTGGAGAGCAATGTTATTTAACTAAAATGTCATCATTTAAATCCTGCGAACCATATAAAGCCAAAACAGCCTATGTAAATTAGATAGAGATTATTCATATGCAAATTAATAAGTATTTTCCTTAGAAGTTAAATGTTTTCTTTTTAAATTATTCAGTTTTACTAGCATTCAACTACCAGCCTCGGGTTTACTAATTTATGATGAAGCAAAGTTCATTTGTTAAACCTTTCATTTAAAAATAAGGGAATTTTACCACAGATTGACCAGAAAGTTCTTTTAATCTGCTTTTCCACTTATGACTGGAAAACAAAACTTTAAGAGTCTTAAAAAAAAAAAAAAAAAAAAAAAAAAAACTCTCAGAATATTGTCCCTACCTGATATTAAAGAGTTATATACAGTGTTGGCAGAGTGTAAAGAGACACAGGTTAGTAGAGAAGAGGAATGAATGATGTGACCTTCTGGCAGGAAGAACTGCGCTCCTAAGCGGACAGCCTTCACAAGAGAAAGGCCTGGGCCTCAGCCTTAAAGCACTGCAAATTTAAGCAAGTGGGAGAGGAGAAGGGGGAGCCATTTCTCCTCATAAGGGGTAGTCCAACAGTCATGAGATTGAGGCTGAGTCAGGTGGGCACTCACAAGCAGTGAGGAAGGCAGAGAGCGACAGATACACAACGGGGCTCACAGCTAAAGCAAGGCATTGGGTAAATGCAGAGGAGGGGCCAGGGGTCAATCTGGAACAAGGTATTAACATCTACGTGGTAGAGTGGAAGGGATGTGGCATGGGGTGTCAGTGCCCAAACTGAAGTGGAAGGGCATTTGCATGACAAGGCATCAGTGCTGCTGGCAGGTACACTGGAGACAAACAGAATCAGTGACTAGAAAACGGACATAGAAAGAGTAACAGGAGTCATGGCACCCCTTCCTCTGACTATTATATTCTTCTACCAATCTTCTGTAATGTTCCCAATGTTGCTATAGATGGCCCGTCTATGGCTGATGACTCAGTCACTTATTCTCAGCACTTTGAACAGATATGTACACCAACATTAACCACTACCTGACAGAATGAAAAGCTTCTGACTAAGGCCGGAAGCAGCACATATAAAGATAAACATTTAGAAAGTTTGACAATATAAGTACTTGGCAAAACCATATCAATAGGTTCTTCCCTTAGGCCTATGTCTTCTCCAGACAGACTTTTCACAATGTTTTCAGTAGCAGACACGACTTCAATCCTGTGGAGCACACCTCAGATCCAATAAAGAGAGTGGTTGGTTCTCCCAGAAGTTGTCTTGTCTTTACTGTACCAGTAGGCACATCCTGACTGGCAGGTCAGTACTGCAGCATGCAATATCTAGTACTGGGTAAGACCACTGATGTCTCCACACAATACCCCCAGAAAGCTACACAGCACCTAGCACTGGGAAAGCTAGCCAGCAGGGAGAGGGTTTTCTGGTTGGTTCAGGATTGATTTTTACTAAGTCCTACAACCAATGTGTTATCCTCAGCAACAGGGACTTACAACCTAGTTGTGGTGGGTAACCTAACAGGAACAGTTGCTATTGTAGGGATGACTCTGGAGCCCCCCCCCCCCCCCCCGGCCAATAATAACTCATAGGGAGATAATCTGTACACAGCACTGAGATTTTTGCTAATAAACTGTTCACTTGTGTAGTGTACCTATTCAAATGCCCTCCCTTTTTTTTTCTTTTAATTGTACCTTCACACATCCTTGGTCTTAGTTAACCCTTCTCCAATACCACCTTCCCCTCTGGCACAGTGTTCTTGTTCATAGGAGACACACACCAAAGTACTCTGATCATAGCGAACACTGGGCAGCACAATACAATCCTCAGCCTACCAAAGTCCTATGAAGAGATGGCTCTCAGCAGTCACTGCCCTGTAGGGCGGAAGAGTGGGATAGCAGGGCTGCAGCGGGAGAATACTGATTTACCTAAGGCTGCACACAGTGTTCATAGTCCACAATCAACAGCCCCTCTTCACAGAAGTAGAGACCAAGAACTCTCAGCTACCTCAGAACAATAAAGAAGGGTCATCCCAGTTCCAGAACTCCCCACAGGGGCACCTGAGTCTTCTCTTCAGACTATACCAAAACTTTATTTCTCCCCCTGCTGGAGGTGGGCCTGGGTCTTCCCTTCCCTCCTAAGGTAAGGATTGCAGCAACAGTACCCAGTATACTTCTTGCCTGTTAGTCTTTGTCTCACAGACTGCTTCCCAAGGAACTGTAACCTACGACTGAGATACTAGGGCTTCATCCCAGAAATGCATTTTCTAATGATTCAGGGAAGGAGAAAATTGTTTACTGAACAATAATACTTGGAAGTCTATAAATGTAAGACTGTATCAAAAACTTCCAAGAAACCAAAATTGAGTGCAGAAAGCATGGGAGGAGAATAGCACTTTTAAAAAGCAAGTGAAAATGCTCTGTGTCTGGAGGCATGTTCCCATATCCATGTACTTCATTGGGGAGAATGTTCTAGGCAACAACAGGAAATAAAATAAAATGAAGAAAAAGAAATCCAGCCAGACATCGCTTAATAGGGACACATCTGAGAAAAGCATCGTCAGGAAATTTGAGTTGTGCAAACATCACAAGGCGTATTTAAATAGTGATGCTGTCGCCAGGCAATTCTGCATGTCTGGAACACCATGGTATATGCAGTCCATCACTGTGTGATTTTGAGTGTAATCTGCTTTACCTCTAAAGGTGCACTGGTCCCCAGGGAGTGCTGCTGGGGATGACAGAACCTCCTTAGGTGATTGGGGATATGCCCTAGAAAGGGATTATGGGAACCTGAGACCCAAGATCTGTTGTCTCTCATGCACATGGCCCTCCCCTTGGTTGGAGAGTGTACCTCTTATGCCTCTACTATCCTACTAATGACTTTCACTGGACTCCCATGCTGCTGTCTGCAACATAACGGAATCCAGCCAAGAGGCAGCTGCAGAACTTAAACAGCCAGGCTATGTGCTCCGCCTCTAAAGCTCTAAGATAAGTAATTTTTACTTTGTAATAAAATTAGTTGTCTCATGTATTCATTATAGCAATACAAATCTGGCACTGGGCAAAGCATCATTGTGTGGCATTTATTATACAATATTCATTTAAGGTGATTTGCTATGTAGCTACAAAAACCATGTTAACAGGTCACATTTTCTAATGTCTTTTAGAAGCAAGGTTCTTTGAAGTGAGAAAAAAAATCCTAGGATAATGCATTTTAAAACATAAGATCATTCACACATGCAAGTATAAAATTCTATCATTTTGCAAAATGTGCCATCTATATAATGATCACATTAGCTTGTACTTCTTACTCAAATGTACCTACATGTACTATCTATGATTTCAATTTCTACTATCTTAAAACAAATGAATAGAAAAGCTCTAACCTTTTTTATTTAAAATACAGTTCCTGACTCTATAGAACATGAAAATCCCTGGGAACTCATGAGGAAGTATAAAGCCTTTAAACCTACTAAGATAGTCTCTTTATTTATATCATATTTTCAGGTAATATAATATATATATATATTAAACACTGTTAAACCAAGTCTACTTACCACTGAAATACAGAGAGCTACAAGGAACATCATCCACCTTTATAATAAAGTAAAACCAAAGCCAATTCACATTTAAAGCTTATTTCAGACTCCTAAGAGAACTGTAGTTGCAGGGCAAGCAACTGGAAGCTTGTCAAGAGCATACAAGGGCAGAGGAGACATTAGCAGTTGTTTACCTGGGACAGATGCAACCGTACACCATTAAGAGAGTCCAGCTAGAACAGATGAAGAGCAGGGAAAGGCAGCGTGAAGGCTGATAGAGTACAGAGACTCCGGGAGACACTTAGACTGGAGGATTCTGCCTGCACCTTCTTGAAGATTTCTACCCAAAATTACACACAGTGAGCCCAAAGTGTCCCTGGCAGTGCTCACCCATAACCTATAGCCATTGCACTTTGGTTCTGCCTGCCACTCAAGGCCAACAAACAGGCTTGAAAGACCCTGGATCAAATTCAAGACTACTATTCCCACTTTGCCCACCTCCCTAGGAACACAGACACAGAGCTATCTGAATTCATGTCTCCCAACCTAAGACCACCTGATGTGTCCAAATTTTACCTCTACAGTTTCTGAGTTTAAACTGCTCGTAGCTAATAATTTATCTGAGTACAAACAGAATTTGCCTACTTCTTCTGCATATGGTGCAAATGTAAATGCTGGCAGGTTCCAATCTGCCTATAAACTTTTCACCAAGAACAGATCCCACCTGCTAAATGCCCACACATTTTCTATAGAATGCTGCCAACAAAGTGTGATTTCTTCACATGTGAAATGTGTTTCATAATGAAAAATTTTAATTACTTTTCCATCGTTACCTTCAGACCTGTAGAAAGCAAAGAGTAGATTTCTGAGATTATAACAATAAAAGATGACCCTCTAGACAGGGTCTGCGAAGTCACTTTTGTTGCTGGTTACAGGAAAAATGCTAAAATACCACCGGCTGGGAAGCCAGGATTTGAAGGACAGCACAATAGGAATGTGATTTCCAAATAAACTGAGGGACAGAAGCATCAGCATGCACACAGCCTGGGAATGTAACTGTGATATACTAGAACCCTACTCAGGAGCCACCTGTGGAAATAAGCCTAGCATCAAATTATCATGCCCTGTAAGTTCAGAGTCTAACCTTGGAGTGCGGAGGTCGGGTCAAATCTAGCTGCAGAGCTCCCTTCTGTTCCCCAAGTTCCTTTTACAGAGCTGAGCCCTTCCTTATCTGTGTTTTGGGGGGTGTTTCTAAGCCAACTAAGTCTGGCAGTTCCCCTGTGGCATCATAAACTATTTTTGAGAAAGACACTGCTCCCTTCTGTTCGTAAGCCAAAGGGCACCCCCCACACCCAAGACCCCCACACACACCCAAGAGCCCCTCTCCCCATCCGGAGCACCCGCTCCGCTCATCTGAAATACTCTCTACTTCCAAGCATATCACTGATACTTTTCCATCTCTCTCTAACCAGCATCCCGCCTGTTTCTGGTTTTCCCCTCTGCCCGTCCATCCAGCACTGGTGTGTCTCAGAACTTCCTAGGAGCTTTTCCTTTCTTTCCACTCACTCTGTCTGAGCTCCAGTGTCCACACACCCAACCAACCACTGAAGAGTTCTCCATAATTAACTGGAAAGCATACAATATACAGAGCACTATGAACGACCTCAAACACTGGTTTCCTGACTTTTCCAAACTTTTACACAGCCTTATTAACTGTGTGGCACACTTAAGTCCCTTACTGACAAGGTAATGATGTCGTGTTTGCTTATGTACATTGACAGAAGACAGACTGAGCCAAGTTACCAGCTGGGTATGGTAATGCAGGTCTACAATGCCAGCACTCAAGAGAGAAGAGGATGGTGAGCTTGAGGCAAGCCTACCTCAAAACACAAGCAAACACAAAAAAAGAGATAACACTAGCAAATTCTGGTTTTGGTTTTGGATATTTGGATGTTCATCCCAGTACAAATATTCAAAAAGAATAAAAATTGAATTTTTAAAGCAGGCAAAACAAAGTTGTAACTCAAATATAGCATGTAGCTTAAAAGGTCTTGGGCAAAGAACTCTTAGCCTGTTTCTTAATCTAAAAATAAAGACAACATCTTCTAAGAATAGTAAGCAAGGTAAGTATGTGAAAACTCAGTTCAGTATGCCCAGTATCTACCTAATGACCTAGACACAGCAGCTGTGAAGATGTGCTTACAACAGCAATACCTTCAGCAATAATACAGCAATACCTTCAGCAATAATACACAATAAACATTCAGAAGTTACGTAACAAAATACCAGACTGACTTTTAAATTGCAGATTTTTTTAACATGCTAAATAGTCTATCATGAAATTCAGAAGAAAAACAGAAAATCTGAACCAAGCCAAAAACATCATTCTAACTTAAATTTCTAGCAATTTAAAGATTCACAAAAAGCAAAGCCTCAGATACCTACTTTTTGGGTGTTTAGAAGAATGATAATCCAGCCATAACCCAGATGTTATTAATAAAAACACTCTCAAGAAAGTTCTTCACTGAGAAAGCTGAGGTGAGGCTCGATCTATAAGGATGTGACAGATGTTGACTGAAAAGACAAAAGTATTGGTCCTTGAAGATTCAATCAAGATTAAATCTTCTGGGAGGTGGAAGGACACAAGATTTTGTTTTATTAATAAAAGAAAAATAAATTGTAACCACTGTGGAATAGTAAATAGCAGAATGGCACACATTAGAGAGTATTGTAGAATATTATTTTAAAGCATGTTACTTTTGTTTATGCTGCATGTGTTTAACTCTGTGAGGCTGTGTTACTGTGCCTGTCTAAACACCTGATGGTCTAATAAAGAACTGAACAGCCAGTAGCAAGGCAGGAAAAAGAATAGGTGGGGACAGAGAGAATAGATAGGAGAAAATACTTGGGAGAAAAAAGAAGTAGCCAGAGAAGGGGAAGGACCCAGGGACCAGCCACCCAACTACACAGCAAGCAAAGAGTAACAAAGAAAGGTATACAGGAATAGAAAGGGAAAGCCCAGAGGCAAAAGTTAAGAAAAGCTGGCAAGAAGAGGCAAGCTAAGGCTGGGATAATAAGGCTCTGTGTTATTTATCTGGGAGCTAGGACGCAGGCCCCCAAAAGAGCAAGGAGTAAAAAAAAAAAAAAAGAACTACATTTTGGCATTCCAACGTGCATGGCTAGAGTAAAAGAAAATGCAACAAGAAACAGAAATGCCAAGAAGCACACCTCCTCCCAGAGCAGGAAAGAGCCTACAGGGAGAGGGTGGGAGTGCCCTGGGGCAAGGTGCAGAGCAGGCCAAGCCCAACACACTCCACTGTCTCCATGACTACTAAAAAGATGCCACCTAAAACAGCTGTGCTTTGTGGGCATTTGGTATGAAGACCAGTGTGTCCACAAACAGAAGTAGCCACAGAGAAAATCATTGTACCAAAATCCAGTACAGAAGAACTCTGCATTTAGTGGAAGGTGCGTTGTACATATTCTCACATTTTATCTAAGGTAGAGAAGGGAATATGTTCAAATGTAGTACATCAAAAGCCAGCAGAATAAATGTTTCATAGTTTTCCTGAATCTTTTTACAAGAGCCTCACATTAATTGGACTGTTTGAGGTGATTTTAACATGTAACTACTTGTTACATGATTATTGCCTTAACTTAAAGATGTAAAGCAATAAGCCAAAGACAAGGTTAGGATCCTGTAAAGCTATATACTAATTAATTCAACTGACTTGAACAATATGCTAATAAAATCTGCACTCGGGGATTTGGTCTCTGTTTGTTCCAATGATTTTATAAGCAGGCACACCACAGGAAAACAGACAAGATTATGCAAACATCACTATTTTTAGAAAAACTAACTCTCTAGTAATAATGACTTAATATCAGATAATACCCATCATTCAAGATTATGCGATTTCTTTCACTTCCGTGCAACCCTATGCATGATCCTGTAAATCACTGACTTTATAGTGTTCTAACTCTCCTACCCACAAACTTGTTCATTAGAAACTTGCTTGCCATTACTGCTACTTAAAGGAAGAAAAAGTGAAAATTCCAAGTGGTAAATTACACTAGGGTGACATTTGATTTCTTTGAAAGCTGTATTTTCTAACTTTCTAGTGTTTAAGTTTTTAATTAAATGAAAAAAACAACACAAGGAAAATAGTTATCAATAAACTTCATTGATCAGACAGATAAGACGTTGATTAGTTGGGTCAAGAAGTATCCTCTGTCCTTATCAGAACACAAGTACATGTAAAATAACAGTGACACAGGACAAAGGCATATGGCTAACAGCAAGACCAAAGATGAGAGGAGAGACAAGCACAAGCGAGCAGCTAAAGAAATGACTTCAATGTTTCATGTAAATGATGTCTCTTAGCCAGGAGATTTTGATAAGCCTCTTTCTGTAAGGCTCCACATTCTCTACCATCCAAAAAAGCATTTAGCTACAGTTAGAGACGTTTTTGGCCAACACACACAACTAGGAGAGAGTGGAAGGTGCCACCAGCAAATGGTAGGTATAGGACAGGAACGCTGTTAAGTATCAGAGAGAGAGACCTACAGCAAAGAATTACCAAGCTCCAAATTGCCAACACCTAGAAAGTGAGAAATCTGATAGAGAGGAAAGCTGTACATCTCAGTATCAAAAAAAAAAAAAAATAAAAAAAAAAATCACTGTACTAGCACCCAGTACAAGAACAAATGTTCAGAAGGGGGCCTTATACCCTTATGAAAAAACTAACATAATGATCTGCAAAACCTTCAATAAAAATTTCACTTCACATACAATATAAAGGAACTGCAATTATTTAAGCAGGCTCATTCACATAAAATGCTAAGTTCTCTCTCCTGGAATCTGGAATGGCCCTAGTGGCATGCTTTCATGATCAATGTAATAACATGGAGCAAAGAGGGCAGTGTGGGCTTTCCAGACTAGGTCATAACGAGTTTGTAGGAGGCTGAATCTGGACCTTCAAGATCTCCACAGCCTTATCCTCCAACCTCTGAATATGCTACCTATATGGTGAAGGGACTTTACAAATATAATTTAAAATTTTAAGAAGGATTATTCTGAATTAGATGCATGAGTTCTGAATGTTGTCACAGCTTTGTGACATGTGCATACTATATCGCGGACATAAAAATCGCTAACTGAAAACTACAGTCACAAGAGTCCTTACAGAGGGAAGGAGAAAGAAAGGTCAGGGAGAAGAAGATAAAACAACTGAAGCAGGGATTCAAGTGTTGGGGCCAAGAGCCAAGGAATGCTAAGAGCTGGAAGAAAGAAACAGATTCTCCCGAGACTCCGAGACTCCAGAAGGACAGGGCCTTGCTGACAAGCACCTTCCAGATTCACTTTGGACCCTGAGTTACCAAAACCATACAAGAGTAACCATGTGCTGTTTTACACAGAGTGCGTGCTAACTTGTTACAGCAGCTATAGAAAACTGATACGTTTTCCAGCTTCTCTTAGCCTTCTTGGTACATTTCTCTAGGAGCTCTAACCTGTTACCTAAACGTGACAGCCATTCTGAAATACCAGTCACCTTACTGAGGAAACCTGTACCTGCCTGGGTTGGCAGTTCTAGCTAGTTACAGCCCCCTGTGAGAAAACTCTCATTGGACCCTCCAGTTAGCTGCTCCTGCCCTCTTGCTGAGCCTGGGGGGGGGGGGGGGGGCATCCCTTCCGTATTCCTCTTTTATTATCTCAACTAGGGCACTGAAATGTCTTTATTCGTGTGTTTCAGGTGACACGGGAAATGCTTTTCTCTTTGAGCAAAAGCCAGTACCATCCCAATGGATCCCAGTGGCTAGGTCGAGGGCACAGCTGCTTCTTTCTCATAGAATCCTGAGGAACAGGCTATGGAGAATAGGGAGAGAGTTTTTAAAGGTACAAGACCCCTATAGAGTAATCTCCATGGCAAAACTTGGCCATGTGTAAGGACTCTAGATGACCAATCCAAGAGCTGCCAGACTTTTATTCTGTCAAAGGCCGTTTAGGCTACTTGCCAACACTCCAAACAGAGAGGCTTGGCCTACATTGTGGGGCTATAATAAAACAGTGGAGATATCAGAGGACAGATCCATCTCTTCCAGTCTTTTTTTGTTTGCTTGTTTGTTTGTTTTGGAGACAGAGTTTTCTGTGTAACAGTCCTGGCTGTCCTGGAATTTGCTTTGAAGACCAGGCTGGCTTTGAACTCACAGAGATTCTCTTGCCTCTGCTTCCCAAGAGCTGAAACTAACAGTGTGAGCCATGGCTTCTTCTGCCTGCTCTGTCTTTCTAATGCCTGCCTTAAATACTTTCTCTGCTCAGTTAAAGGCATGGGCACCACCACTGCCTGCCTTGGAGCCTGGAACTCCTTCTGTAAACTAAAATGACCTGGAGCTCAGATTGGATTAAGGGTGTAGGTCACCACTCCAAGGATATTCTCTGTGCTGGGATTAAAGGTGTGGGTTACCACTGTCTGATCCACCTAGACTGACTGTGGGTAGATCCCTCTGATATCTCCACAATAAGCAATCACAAAAGGGGAGGAGTAAAGACATATGGTTTAGGATTATAGAGTAATATGGAGTACATAAGTAGTAAAAACAAACTTTAAAAGTACATAACTAAGAAAAGAAACAAAAAGTATAAGCTAATGAGTCTTCTACAGAAAACTGCACTATTCACCTTGAAATATCTTTTTTTTTTTTTTTTTTTTTTTAAATTAGAGTAAAGCATGAACACAGTCCCTTCCTACCACAAATTATACAGCCAAGTATTTCTTTCTCACTTGGGGAAATGGCAGAAGTCAGTACTCCCTGAGTGCCACTGGATGAGTGTCACCCTAGGAAACCACCTGACTATGGTGTGGCCTCTGTCTGGTAACTGTTGCCTTGGTATATATTTTTTGCCATATTAAAAAAATCTTTTTTTAAAGTTTTGAATACACTTAACAATAATGAAGCTTTTTTCAAAGCTCATCTCCTATAATCTCTCCCAAAGCCAGCTCTGGTCTTACATAACTGCACAGTAACTGTTCATCAAATCTCAGTAAGTATGGCAATCACCCTCCAACATGACGTCAATGGCTCCCAATCACTGATGCAATATTCGATCCTGTATAGGAGCCTCCTATAGGGTACCGCCACAACAAACAAGAGATGCTACTTCTAAGACTGTACTATAAAGGACTGGCTTCCAGACCTCCTTCCTCCCCGGAGCACCCATCTTCCTTCCTTCCTCTCTCTCTCCATCTCTCCAAGAATTCTGTCTTGAAAGCTATAGGCCCTGGAGAAAGGTCCACATAACCAAGATCTGCCAACCAACAACATGTGAGTCAGTCCTGCTGGGAATGAATCCTCTAGCCCCAGCCAAGATCTCAAAAGCCAAAAGCTTCATTTCCATATCATGAAGACTATGAATAAGAAATATCCAAATAAGTGGCTCCAGAATTCCAGAACATTGAGAATGGTGAGGGGCTCATTCTGTTTATAGTATCAGGGATAACTAATACAATGACCACTGCGTTAGTTCAAAAGCAAAAATGTACTTTTAAAGATTTTTAAAACAATTATAAACAGAAACGTTAGTTGCAAAAATGACAAGATATTGCTTTATTGTCTAATGCTAAAAGGCAACTGTAATAAAGTCAGCTGTCAAGTCTCACTTGCAACAAAGTGCCAACCTACTGTCAATGGCCGCAGCCTGTTTCTGGAACAGAAAGCAAGTACCTCACATAAGAGTACAACAGACTTTCTCTTCAAATTGGGAAGAAATCACTTTGTAATTTTAAAATCGAAGCAACCAACTCACTAAGATAAGCTATCCCACAAAGACTGTCCCACTGGGTGTAAGCTGATTGTGCAGTGTTATCTTGTCACAAATCATACCACATGCCTACTGATAGACACATGAGAAAGATAAGGAGTACCAACAAATTTCAGCACATCTCATGACCCATCTCAAAGCCAAGCTGGTTTTCTTTCTTTCTGTAATGTTTCATCAAAACCAGAATGCTTCCTTAGATGATCTAAGCACCTTTCCAAGGGCACACAGGCTTTCTATAGCAAGAAACAGCCCTTTCACATTTTATCAGAAAATGCAGTTAGTGCCCATATAGTTAGTACATTGGATAGTATTTTAAAACATGAATACAGGTGAGATGGCTCAGTAGACCCTTGCTGCTGGGCCCAATGGCACCAGTTTCATCTCTCAGACCGGTATGTTGGAAGGAAAGATTGGATGACTCTCACACATTATCCTCTGGCCTCCAAAATTTTGTATGTGACACACTGACATACAAAAATAAGTGATTTAAATATAATTAAAGATTAACAAGAAACACTGAAAAAAGGTAATTAAAGAGAAACATGAGAGGTTTTTGTTTAAAAAAAAAAAACTACATTGATTTCAGCGATAGTATGCATGAGCTTCACGCATCCCCAAGGCAGAAAGATCCTTCATGTGATTGATGAGCAAGGTAAGTTATTCGTTAACTACATGTGCTGGGGGTGGAAACTTAAGTGAGCACCGAGGAGTGCTAAAAATTAATGCAGCAGCACCTCTAACTGACACTTAACTCAAAAGACAACTATCTACTCAGTTGTGTCAACAAAAATACTGACCATACTTTAAAGTCCTTTAGCTTATAAACAGAAGGCAATAAGGCAATAAGTGTTTCCTGTATATTTACTGTTTCCTTCTGCACAAATACATTTAAATTACCAATGCCTTCCTCAAATAACTTAGATCATTAAACTTTACTGATGCTAATGACCTCCATGGACCTGAGTTTTTAGGTCCTTTCAAGGACGTCTAAAACTATCTTAGATTTAAAAGTACTATCTTCATTAGAAAATGCAGAAATCCTACTTGATATACTGCTGGCACATGAAAAAAATAGTAACACATAAGAAAAAATTCAGCAAGCCAGGTGTTATGGAACATGCTTTTCAATAACTACTATAAAACTATATTCAGAGGTCCCTCCACTCTCGCAACAAGTTGACAATGTAGTTTCCAAGATCTTGCTTTAGAAAAGGAAAATGAATGTTTACAGTTTTCCTAACTGACAAAATGTGACCTTCTAAGACGTGACTGTATTGTTTTTCAAAGAGTACATTTTTTTAAGTCACACACAGAAAACACACAAAGACTAAAAATATATTAGGGTTCAACTATGATTTTCTGTAATATTGTGATTTGCTAACTGAACTGATTGGGGTGGTGCATTTTTCCTGTAAAAAGTATTGTGGGTAAGCAATGCTTGAAATTATCCACTACTTTATATTGGTTCACAATCCCCTGAACTGAAAAAAAAAAAAAAAATTAAGTAGCTTAAGGGTACAACTAATAAAAAGTTTCTTAAGTAATAAACGGAAGCCATACTAATATGAGGTAGAACTCACTTTCAGGCACAGGCCAATGACAAAACTTTCATGACGCTTGAAAGGAACATTCCAAATTAATATGCTCCATACTTCAGAACCTATGGGATGTTTAGATATTAGACAGTACCAACTTCAACTATTTAAAAACTTTCCAACACATTGGAATGTAATATAAGACAATAGCTGGTGTGTTTTTGTATATGCAACCGACCCTATACAGCAAAAGTATATTTTAAGACTGAGTCCATTTTGGTCTATGCATCCTTTCAAGTCCTTTTCCGAACTTTTAGCCTTTTCACCCACACTCAAATTCTTACCTACCACATTCCGCACTTGTCTTAAAAATATCCTACCTTAACATGTCTCTTTAAAAATAGCTTTCCTTCCATCCTTTCCCAATTATTTTTAAGTAGAAGTGTGCTTTTCATTTTCAAGCAGATTTCCTAACCTTAACCAAAACTCAGTTCATTCTTTCCAACTCCAAAGAATGAAACACTCAAGTTCAATTTGAATCTCCAGGCTTCCAGTACATACTCAGTAGCTGGTTCGATACATTCTTTCCACTTCCCGAGACTGAAGATTGCCTTGGGTTCCACCAGCAGATGTGAGTAACAATACTTAGAACCCAGAGCATCCCTGCCTCGGGAAGCTACATACACTACATCCCCTTTTGGGGGACATCCACACACCTTCAAGAAAGTTTCCTCTTGCCTGCCCAGTTCGTAGCACTTTCTTAGAGAAGGCAGGGCATGCCACCTGCACGGGTGTACGTTCTCAGGAGGAAGACATCAATGGCTTAGGGAATGAAAGGCTGAAAAGGCGAGGAAGCACGGGACAAACCAAAACACAATCCCAAGAGTCAGTTGGCATTTCAGGCTGAAGCTCCTGAATTCCATGGCAAGGGAGGCCTCAGCTAGTCCTGGCCCCAGCTGCCTGGCACGATCAGTGCGTGTCCTACCTGCCTTAGGGACACTGGGGAGGTGGAAAGTTTCCCCTTTCGACCGTCCCAGGCTCGGGGCCAGCGGATGGAGAGGCGACAGGGGGTCCAAGAACGAGGTCTTCCCAGGCGGCCCCACCCGCTTACCCTGGGCGATGGCAATGGACTCGAAGCGGTGCAGCTCTTTGAGCAAGCAGCTCCTCTCGGTGGAGTGTAGGCTGTAGATGAAATCGCGCGCGCCCTGCGCCGTGTTTAGCGCCTCCATGGGCTCCTTCTTGGGGTGGGTGCCCAGGAACCGGGGACTGCCAGGTACCCCGAGCGCCAACAGCCCCCGGCCACAGCCGCACCAGGACGGCGGGCGGGGCGCGGCGGCAGGGCCCGGCCTCAGGCTGCGCACCGTCCGGCTTCCCAGCAGCGGCAGCAGCCGGGACATGGCGTTGGAGCGCGACCCCCGCGGCAGTCCCAAGGGAGGACGGCTTCGGACGCAGCTGGACAGAGGCTCAGGAGCTGGGCTCAGCCCGGCCCCGCCCCGAGTCCTCCAGACGCACGGCCCGGGCGCCCGGCACCATGCACTCGGCGGGCCCGCACGGCGATCGCCTCCCTGCCGTGCCCGCTCCGCTCCCGGCAGGCCCTGAGCCGGAGAAAACTTTCTGTGCCGCGGCCGGGCAGGGAGCTCGGAGAGGGTGGGCGGTGCGGGCGGGCGCCTCCCGAGTGAGGAGCGGCGGCGCGAGCGGGCGGGCGGGCTCGGTGAGCGTGTCTGATCTTCCAGAGGGATGAGTCACCGCGCGCCGCCCTCCTCCGCCGCCGCCCGGCGCCGCCCTCCGCCGCCGGCCGCTTTCCCACCCTCTGGCCTCGCGCTGGCCCCACTCGGTTGGGTTGCAGCGCCCTCAAAGGAACCGCGCCGTCAGGCCTTCGCCGCAGCCGCCACCCCTAGCGGCGGAGCCCGGGATGGCAGGGCGGGGCGACAGAGAGGGGCGGGGTTTGGGGCGGAGCTACGCAAGCGCAAAGTCGCCGGAGGGGGGGAGCTCACCCTGAAGTCTCTACCCACTCCCTTGCGTAGAGAGGGAAGGAAGGGGTTCTTGCCAGGTCAGATGGTATTAGTCTGTGTTAAATGCACTGCGGGGAACAGCAAAACGTAGTTTAGGACCCGCGACCGGCGAGGTGCTACAGCTGCTGCGCTGCTCTCCGCAGCATCGTCCAAAATCTGGAGCTTGGATGGCCCTGGTGGAGCAGGGGGGCAACGGCTAAGAGCCTCGAGGGGTCACTGAGCCTACTCAGGCCTGTGGGGAGATGGAGCACAAAGAGCCTCGCCCTTAGCCGAGTCAGTGCCCACCGCAGCCAGACAGCAAGGCGCTGAAACGCCCTCTCAGGCCGCTCCCTAAGGAAAGCCGGGCCGGTTCTACCCGTCCAGAGAAGAGGCGGTTTTGAGACTGAGACTTCAAGGTTTGGGGAGGAAAACACCCGTTCCCTGGCCTGATGACAGCTGCTTACTTGCAGGTTGCTACTTCTAGAGCCAGAGGCAAAAAAAAAAAAAAAAAAAAAAAGTAGTAAAACCTCTTTTAAGTGGTCTCTAGTGATTTACATCTCTCTTTGTGCCACACAGAGGAGGAAATTCTGTGGTCCTTCATCTGTAAGATCCTAAGTATCTTCAAGGTCCGGGTCAAGTGTCACCTACTCCATGAAGCTTTCCCTTCTTTATAAGAGAGAAGATCGCAGCTTTATCCGAACCTATCTAAAGACACTTAGGCGCCCTGTCTTAGAAAATAAATCTGCTTAGATGATAAATCTACTCAAGTGTAATAAAGATCCAAATCTCCTTCTTTATCGTAACCACGGTTGCTGCCAGCTCAGAACCTTATGTGTAGTAAATGTGCTATAAGGGTGTAAGACAGTACTGCCAGCTCTCCCTAACTTGGTTCTAAATCCAAGTTTGCAAACAACCTCAGATCCTAAGTACTTGGAGGAAAAAAAAAAAAATGTGCTCCTTCCTGGAGCATCTGTAGAATTTTTTTCTTGTGATTATTCCCTTAATAGATCAGAGTAACAACTATTTTCATGCACTTACACTGTATTGGTTATTACAAGTAATTGAGAGGTGATCTAAAGTATGTCAGAGGGCCCAATCAGCTGTATTTTCATAAACCCTTCAGTTAAAAATGATGCATCCAAAAATTAACTGGGGGGGGGGGATCCCTCACTAGAGTGGGTGGCACCTTCTGCCAGGTGACCCAGAGAGTAAGGGAACTCCTGGGAGGTCATTGCTGCTTGTTTGCCTGCCTTCAAATCTTACTGGTGAACATATCCATCTTTGTTACTGATGCTGTCTCCCACTGACACCACTGTTCAGCTTTTTCAGGTTTCCAATCTGAAATACAGACCAAAACCTCTCCAGGAAATCATCCAGGTCCTCACTCAGCCCCAGATTTGGACTGTGCTTCATGTACTGTGTGGGAGTCACTGTAAGCACTACAGTCAGCAGAGAAACAAGCCTCCAGAAGCAAGAAAGAAACTTGGTTCAGCATGACTTAGCTGGTGATGGCTCAAACTTCTAGAGTCTGACACTAAGGTAGTGTATTTGTAGACATTGTTGACTACAGTATAATTTTGGTAGAAAGTTTCCTGGTAACCATTATCCCAATCTCATGTGCACAATAAAGGTTAAGTTGGTAATACAAGTTATGATACAAAATGGTTCAGAATGAAACTTTAAATTCATCAAAGTATTTTCTCCAAATAGCCAAATACAAATAGACTGAACATTGTAAATGTAATTCTTACCCGATAATTGTTCTTATTGTTTATATTTTTATTACGTTACAATTTAAACCTTTCCTTTTATTTAGACAAAATGGGGGAAATGTTGTGGAATATTCCTTTACACTTTTTGAAGATGTGTCACTAATAAAAATCTGAATGGCCATTAGCCAGACAGGAAGAGGTTAGGCAAGACTTCTCTATTGCACAAATTTTACTTGGTCTTATAATAAAAACCCAGAGCCAGATATTGGGGAAAAGATGAAAAATCAGAGAGACAGAGGAACAAGTCACTGCCACTTCTCACCTGCCACTCATGCGGAAAGGGGAAAGATCCTGGATACCTCTGAGTCCTCAGCCAAAAGGGGAGGAGAGGGGAGGAGAGGGGAGGGAAAGGAAAGGGAAGGGGAGGGTTCAACTTTCCTAGTGCTAGAATTAAAGGTGTGTGTTTCCCAAGTACTGAACAAAGGCATAGGACCCCAAGTGCTAGATTTAAAGGTATGAGTCACTACTCCCTGACCTCTATAGCTAACTCTGTGGGTGGCTCTGTCCTTGATTTTCAAGCAAACTTTATTAGGTATACAATGTATCACCACACTTCTGGGGACAGAGGGTTGTCTGGAGAAGAAAGGAGGAGTTGCCAGCCAGACACAGAGGGAACAAGACATACAGGAGGATGGATAAAAGCCATAAGTCACGTGACAATGTGTAGGTGAATAGAAATGGGTTAATTTAAATTCTAAGAGCTGGTGGGTGTAGTATGTTGTTTCTGGCCCGGACTTTCAGGCCTAGCCTCAAGGTTTAAGCCCATGGACCCACAGACCCGCAGGCCCACAGAGACACACAGATGCATACGATAGTTAGTTTTAGGCTGATCAGCCTAAGGCCCAGGCATATAACTTGCTAGCTCTCTACCCTTCATCTAACCCATGACTCTTATCCTTTTCAGCCATGGGGCTCGGTACCTTTTCTTAGAGCAGCATAGTTGTCCTCTACTTCTTCCAGCTTCTCTCTTGCGTTCTGCTTTGTGCTTCCTGTTCCCAGAGTTTTCTGTCTGGTAGCCCCACCCACATTTCCTGCCTGCCTTTAGCCAGTCAGTGCTTTTTATTAAACCAGTGGGTGGGATAATTATTTACAATGAAACAACACAATCTCCTACAGGTGGGACAAACCTAAGCTGTAGGCCAAGCTTTCATAATTCATAGTAAGTCTTTATGTAGGTTTGGTGTTTTTGTGTGCACTGGTGGTCCAAAGAAAAAAATCTTCTACAATTCACTCCCAGTCTTTCTGGATGGAAACTGTATATATTTCCTCCATTGAGGAGACAACCCTGTGTGATCAACTGTCCTGGTTTTTCCAATGCTTATCTGTGACCACCCATGCTCTCCACAGTACTGAGTAACTGAGTAGTTTTTGGTTCTTATCCTCTCCAGCCTGCAGATGGCCATTGTTGGAATGGACACACACACACACACACACACACACACACACACACACACACACACACACACTATAGGTTCTGTTTCCCTGCAGAACCCTGCCTGATACACTTATCAGCCATTTCCTAATGTGTTAATAATACACTGCTAAGCAGGGAGTGTTGACGCACACTTGTAATCTCGGCACTTGGAAGGCAGAGGCAGGAGGATCAAGGATAAGCCAGCCTTCATTATGTAGCAAATTCAAGGTCAGCCTGAGCTACGAGAAATAACTTTTCTTTAAAATTAAAGTAGTAGGTTGTCCATACTTCCAACTGTTGCAGGATATTTGAGCAAACTGTGTAACCTTGTCTGCCTAAGATATGTGGCTGGTTTAATAAAGAGCTGGATTGGTAATAGGTAGGCAGGAGACTTAGGTGGGACTTCCGGGAAAGGAGGGGAACTTGGAAAGGATCTAGGTTCACTTCAGATACACCAGTGAGACACAGGAGAAAACTGAATGTATAGAATGGAAGAAAGGTAAAAGCCACGTGGCAGAATGTAGATTAATAGAAACAGGTAATTTAAGTTATAAGAGCTAGTGGGACAAGCCTAAGCTAAAGTCCAAGCTTTCATAATTAATAATAAGTCTCCATGCTATTATCGGGGAGCTGGAAGTCCCCAAAGAAATATCAACTACACCCAACAAATTGAAGTTTTGTTGTCCACCGGCTTGTGTAACCCATGTGCATACTAACTATGGACTTACCCATGTAATTTGCCTTAGTTGATTAAAAAAGAGGAAGAAGAAAGAAAAGACACCATAAACCTGATCTGATAAGCATTTGCTTCTTTGGGGACTTACTGTAATGCCTTTCATGTGTAAAATAATGGGCAAAACAAAATGTAGAAGCAAGACACTTATGAGGCAGGTTGTACCTGGAAGAAATGGGTAACTGTTGAACTAGAACCAAAGAGTGATTTGCATGGGAAGTGAACTTTAAATACTAAGAAGTTCAAAAGACTCGAACCTGCTCCTTTCCATTTGGGATGGAAATACACATGAGTGGTGCAATGTTTGCCTAGAGCCTGCAAAACCCGGATCCAAAGAAATGCAGAGATAAAAAATAAAAAGAAAGGCAAAGATCTAGATTGATCAGAATGTCATCCCTAAGCTGAACACCTACTGGTAACACCCAGTGTAGTCCAATTATCTGCCTGCTCAAATAAAGGTAATAAACCTGAGACATCCAGCCAACTAATGACTAGCTGGTTTTGACCAGATCTGCTTGTCCTTAGTTACTGTATTTCATTCCTGTAATTACACTATCTGCAGAGACCAGCACAGCACCAGAGCATGGAGCACACAAACACTGCATAGAAGTTTGTTCGTCAATTGTTCTTGTTAATCATTGCTCTTTGGGTGAACAAACCTTTAGTGGCCTGGCTTATTTTGCCCACAGTTTTGCAGCAATTCTTTTTTGAAGTCTCTGAATTAGTTGCAATCAGATGTCAACTGAAGCTGCTCTCATTCCAAAGTTCAACTGGACCAGACATCCAAAATGGCTCACTTGCGCAGCTGACAGGTGACATTCATTATTGGCTATCTGGAAAGTCAGTCTTTCTAATGTGACAAACTTTTACCTAGCAGCTGGCTTCCCCCAATTCTGAAAGGAACAAGGCTCAAGGGCTTTGAAAGTCAGGTAGCGTCCTTCACATTACAGTCTGCATTCTACTAGCTGGGAAGGAAGCCACTAAAGCCAGCCCAGATTTTTTTTTTAAAAAAAAAAAAAAAAGGTACTCTTCTGGTTCTTTTGTTGCTATGACAACATGCCTTAAAGAAACAAAGGAGTCATGTTTTATTGTGGGCTCACAGTTTCAGAGGGTTCAGTCCATGGTTGTTTGGCTGCATATGCTTGGAGAAACATGACAGAAGGAGCAGGTAGCAGAGGTCAATCTTCATGTCCTGAGAGACAGAATGAAGAGAGACAGGGTTATACAGCAAGGAGCCAGGACAAATGATGGCCCTGAGGACATGCCCTCACTGAGGTCCTTCCACTAGACTCCACCTCCTCTCTTTTACTACCTTCCAGTAATGCTATCCCATTATGAATCCATTAAGTGATTAATCTATTGATTAAGTCAGAGCTCTCATGATTTAATTGTCTCTGAAAATGCCATTACAAGCACCTAGAGATATGTTTCACTAATCTCTTAGGCTCAAGTTGCCAATCAAGATTAAGTATCATCAGTGTACAGGCCCCACAAATGAATTTTAAGGCATGCCCTTAGATCTCTATATAGACAATGTGACTCAAAGACTTTGATTTGGTCTATCTGGCTGTGTGTTCTGTGGCCTGTGGAACAACTCAGTTTGGTGACATATTTGGAGGCTGCTGTTGCATCAACATAATTTTCTGGATAACATTTGGAATTTTTCAAATATAGCTGCTGAACAACAACAGCAAACATCTACAGTGCCCTTTGAAAAGATATCTTGGAGGAGGGGACCTGAGCCTAAGCAGTAGGTATATTATCAGGCATATGCATGAGGTCATCTTGGACCATCCAGCCCTACTCGAGATCCAAATGACAGCAACTGAAAGAATTATTCTAGAGCCACAGTACCTAGATTTGAGTCTTTACTATGAATTAGCTGTACTACCCCATCTTTGATAAGTCAGCTTTTCCACTGCTCATCTGTCTGATGGAGATGAAGACATAATGTCCAATTGGATCTGTTAAATGGAGGTACAGGCATCTGCTTTACAGGGCTGTGATGAAAGCCATGAGTTAATATATATAAAGTATTCTAAACAGCATCTGACACATAGTAAATGTTTATCAACACTAGCCATCATTATCCAATTCTCATAGATCTTCCCTCCCCAAACCCCTTTGCAACTGAACCCTAATTTGAGAATTACCTAGGCAGCTGATGGATTTGAACTAACTAAACTTTCTAACCATCTCCTTACTCTGAAAACCTGAATAGTCTGGAGATGAGCAAAGAGAGGGAGTTAGAGGTTTTGTGGTTTGTATATGTATAATCTGTGGAGACGTACAGAATAAAGCAGGCCTACCCATGGGTAGCAAGAAAAGGCACTGAGTAAACATAAAGTGTGAAAGAGGTAATGTCAACAGAGTTCTAATGAGGCCGAGGAAGAGAAGAGCTGGGGCTCCAGGAGGAAAATTTAGCCTGGCTCCACCCAGCCGCTCTTCACTTCTAAAGGTAGTGAATATCACATCCCTGTTCATAATCAGATTCTCCCGTTCTCCTGTGGTGGTTTGAACGAAAGAGAATGGCCCCTTGGAGGTTCATACATTTGCATGCTTAGTTCCCAGCTGGTAAATAAGTTGTTAGGAAGGATGGGAGGTGTGGCCTTGTTGAAGAAATGTCATTGCCAGTGGGCTCTGAGGTTTCAAAAGCCCCAGGCCCAGTCTCTTTCATGAGAGCTGTTTAACTAAGGCAGAGCAAGTCTCTTCCTCAACCTTTTGTCCTGTCTAGGTCTTCAGTGAATTAGATGAGGCCCACGAGCATTAGCAAGGGTATCTCGCTGCTCATTCTACTGATTCAAATGCTAATCTTCAGAAATACCCTCAGAGACTCATTCACAAATAGCACTTACTAGCTAGGCAATGCATGAATGCTGTGTCCCCAGCTCTAAGGAGAACTGTGGCTTGCTGGCTTCCAGCCTAGCTGGAAAAAAAAAAAAAAGAAACAAAAAAAAACCACAATCCTTAAGTTCAAAATGAGACCCTACCTCAAAGGACTAGGGAGAGAATGGTGGAGGACACCGGATACTTCTTCTGAATTCCATGTGTGAACACAGATGCATGCTACTGCACACACATATGCCTGACACACACACACACTTAAATCCATTAAAAAATGTACTGGATCATTTACACTCTTCTAAGCAAATCCTTTATCACTTTTGTGGAACTTTTGTTTCTTCAGATTTAATCCACGTGGTGGAAAGTGTCATTCACAGGACAAGAAATAGAAATACACTGAAGCAGGATAGAAAATATAAGAAAGAGCTATGAACTAGATTCAAGATTGCTTGTTCAGTTTGCCCCATGAGGCTCATCTTCACTTTACCCATAAATACAAGAATTCGATTGTATCCATGCCCAACATAACAAGCACACATGCATGTGAACACAGAAAGAGGCATACACATACACATAACAAGCACACATGTATGTGAACACAGAAAGAGGGGCATACACATACACATAACAAGCACACATGCATGTGAACACAGAAAGAGGCATACACATACACATAACAAGCACACATGCATGTGAACACAGAAAGAGGGGCATACACATTACATATACAAGCACACATGCATGAAAACACACACGGACACACACCTACCTCTCTTCAGGAAAATATTTTGTAACTTTCCCTTTTTCCAACATGCCCTTTATGCTTAAGATTGGAGAAATATTTTGACAAATGTAAAAATAGGAAGATTTTGAAATGATTGAAAAATGATTCTTCCTTGGAGGCCAGCAGAAAGGTCAGTGGAAGGATTTCAAATGTCTCTATTCTTTTGGAAGAAAAAACGAGGTATTGATTAAGACTCTTCTGAACACCTTTTCAAAAAGATGTATCACCATCCCAGAAACATCTGAGTTCCACTCAGTACACCCTAAACCAATCACCCATCAAGTCACTGAAGTATTAAAAAAATAAACCTGCAGATACCTTATAAAGCCTTTTCAGGCCTAATTTTATCAATGTTACCAATCATTGCTATCCAACAGTAATTGGTTCTCAAGGACCAAGAGGATTGCTCATGTCTGTACTCTGGAGTCAGAGATGGCCTCGTGACTTGCTTTGGACAATGAACAGAGATGAGACATCATTTTTCCCTCTGTGTGTCTATGTTCAACCATGCAGTTCACTCCATGGAGAAATTCACAGGTGTTCAAATTGAAGTTCCATGAATTCCAAATTACGTGGCTGCCTGGCAAGGTAGTTCAACACTAAGCAGATTTTTCATGGTAGAGAAATATACCTTCCTCTGGGATAGGGAATTACTTGATATGTAGCTATGGGCAATAGTTGATCCTTTGCAGCTCCAGATGTTAGTTTTATGAAGATGAACGTTTCCTTTCACTCTTGCTATTTCCTCTGTCTAAAAAAATCTTATTTTAGCTCCAGAACATTTTTTCCCCTGTCTGGATTACAGGAAGGTGCATCTCTTCTGTCTGGTTTCTAAGATATATGTGAATTTGGAGCCACAGATATAGATTTGAAAGTCAACATTGATAAGAGTTAAATCCAAGTGAGCAACTGAGATTTATGGAAAATGTGTAGCTATGGAAAATGTGTAACTGAAAACAACCCACTTAGTCTTGTGGGTCTGTAATTCCAGATGCTCAGGGGCTGAAGCAGAAGGTTTGTAAGTTCAAGGTCAGCCTGGGTAGCTTAATGATACTTTGTCTCAAAATAAAAAGCACAGAAAAGAGATTAGGATGGAGGCATAGCTTAGTGGTACGGTCCCTGCAAACATGGGGAAAGAGAGAAAGAGAGAAGGAGGAAGAGGAAAGAGAGAAGAAATGTAAGAAGAGTTGGGGCAGAGATGGGGTGGAGGGGAGGAAATTAAGAACAAGTCAAAGCAAAAAAATGAAATATTATGTGGAGAGAAAAAAATATTATAGTCATAGAAGTCAAAGAGGGAGAAGTTTCCGAAAGTGTGGGCTTAGTTCAAATGCACCAACAGGAGTGTGGTTAAGAGCCTCGGCTACTGGTGAAGACTGGGTTTCAGTGCCCATCAAGAGACACACGACCCCTGTAACTACAGTTTCCAGGATCCAGCATCCTCTTCTGGCCTCTGTGGAAACTGCATTCAAATGCACAAACCCAACTCCCAACCTGCCCAGACATAATTAAAAAAATAAATCTTCCAATGTACCACCAAAATCAAGTAAATTAGGACTGAAAATCTGCTGTTTTCGCGGTTTCTATGTAGCAAAAGACACTGAGTTAGTATAAATGGTTTCTTTCTTTCTTTCTTTTTTCCTTTTTAAAGCCAAAATTCACAGCCAATGAAAGAATAAATAGGAGCAACAAAGTATCAGATGGAAACAGCTAAAGAGGTGGTCAGCAGCCTGGAAAACTAGGTGAAAATCGAAACTGAAATAGAGCAGAAAGTTAATTCAAACAAAACTTCAAGGAATAAGATGTGGGGGATGCTTGTGATATACTTGAGCTATGTAAAATACTTTAAGTTAAAAATGCTTAAAAAGAAAACATATAAACCCATGTGGTTAGGACTATACCTCTTCCTCATAACAGTAAAGTCTAGATGTTTACTGACAGGACAGCATTGCAGGCAGAGGATGCACAAAAAAGTGAAGGAAAAAAACACTCCAGAGTCTGACCTCTGGGCCCGCTGTCATTCTCTTGCTCTGCTTAAAGAACATTGGTACCCACGCCGCTTAAAGGTTCATTTCTGGGCATCCAGCGAAAGAGTTCAGTCAGACTAGCCTACAACAAAACCCATTATTTAAAAATAAATAAATAGATAGATAACCCACTGTTTAATCAGTCTTACCCATCACAATTTTTGATGTCCATTCTTGAATCTAAACTGACCCGAGATTAAAATCACTAGTTAATTGAAGATAGAAAGACACATCCAAAATAGCTGCTAATTATTGTTGGTTTTAAGTGGCTCTAAAAATACAGGTAACAAATTAAAATTAAAACTTTTGGAAATGTGTAACATGATCCTGCACATACCTGTACTGCCCCAACACTCAAAAAACAAACGCAGGGTGATCCTGAGTTTGTAGCTAATCTGGTCTACATAGTGTGGCCCTGTCTCAAAAAATATCAAAAAGAAAGATGATAATATAACATAAACATTGCTTTCAAAATAATAAGAGATGGGACATATGTAAAAATAGGAGTATAAAAAGTAAGAACATCTGAAACACAAAAGAAAATCTCTTAAAGATTAAAAATGAGCCTCCTGATAGGTTAGCCAATCCTAAGTGATCACCTCTAAATACCCATGCATATGAAAAACAGTAAATAGCCATCCAGTTATATTTACATATTGATGTGCATGTGTTTATAACAATAATAATTCAAGAAGAGGTCATGAGATTGTGAGGGAGGAAAGGGTATGAGAGAAATTGAAAGGGGGAATATGGGATGGAAATAATGTAACTATGGTACTCATGTATGCAATTATCAAAATAATAATAATAAATGTCAAAAATTAAATGTATGCCAATATCAGTGCAAAATGCAATCCATGTCTGAAAGATAATTTTGCAGTAAAAATATAAAGTAATGTAGGGGGCACGAGTGTTCACAGATAAGCACTGGAGAAATCAGGAATGCTAATCACACAAGGTATACGCTTTCCACCCATACGGCTGGGAGTTGATGTTAATAACCTGGTGATCTTTGCTGTCTGTAGAGCTGGGTCACTCTCAAATTTCCCAGATACTCCCTCCCTAGACCTTTTTTGTTAGCTGTGTTTCTAGGTCAGTAGGACCTATTCTTGGAGGAGATGTCACATGTCCTCTATAGCATGCTGATCTCTATGCTATCGCTGTCAGAGGCCACACCAATTCCCAGGCCCTTAAGCCCACCTTCATCATAGATATCTCATGTACTCTGCAAAGGAGTTTCGATGTATCACGCATTTATCTTTGTTGTGCACATGGGATTAGGATCATTGTTACCAGGAAACTTTTCCAAAATTATACTGAAATAATAGAAAAATCCCATTTAACTCTTTCCTACTTAGCTCTCTAGTGTCACGATAGCTGTTTGCCCACCAAGCCATAACCCCCCCTTGCCCCTCCCTGAGGCCCCTGAAGCTGACTGAGATTGGCAGAGTTTCAGTGACTGTCTGCTCAAGGACTCAGAGTCTTGGAAAAAGCTTTGTTTACAGGATTTCCCAGCTGCATGCAGGATGTGCAGTCTAAACAAAGCTTGCTTCTTGCATTCTTGGGACACATCACCCAGTCAGCCTGACCTGCATGTAGTAACTCAGGTGAGACCACCCTGAGTAACCATGACAACCGTTGCAACTTCCCCCTTCCCTACCTAGAGTGCTGTATAAAAATTCTACCCTGAGAGCATTCAGGGTTCTTGGCTATCTTCTTGCCCTGAGCCCATTCGCAAATGTAATAATTTTTTTTTATCTTGCAAGAAATCTGGGTCTGGGGTCTTCTTTGTTCTCGCCATTAACAATACTACACTTCAAATAAACTAGTCTGGTGCTGGACTCTAGAAGTTTGAAGAACACAAGCTAAGTTGTGCTGAGCCCAGGTCCCTTCTTGCCTCTGACAGCTCATTTCCCTGCAGTAGATGGTGGCAGGGACCCCCCACAATATATGAAACACAAACACTTGATAAAAGTGAAAAATCAACCTCCTAAGCCCAAGATAATTAATGAGATTAGAAGTATAATTCCATGGTAAAATGATTGTTTAGCTCTCATGAGGCCCTAGATGGGATTTTTAAAAGCAGTTTTGTTTATGCAAAGGAGAAAATGGTCAAAGAAACAGATGTCAACAAACTTCCCATAGTCAAGGGTCACAAATTCTCATTTGGGGGGGGGGTCTACTGAAGTCTCAGAACATTTGATGGTAAAAGATATTTCATCATGGCATTCTGATCATTATGGGTAAAGAAATGTTACCTAAGTTTCTGGATGCAAAGTTCATGGTGACTGTTGGTGGGGGAAGTCCTAGTAAAAAGTTATTTTATTTGAGAGTGGTGTCTGATGTCTGAACACTGATCCCCGGAATCCAGAAAAGAATGGACCAAATAAAGAAATTACTTACAACCTAGAACTCTATTTCCAGAAGTCTAGGGTGAAGGCAGATTATACCCTCATTAGGCATAGAAGTCTGAAACTGTATCTTGTGATTCACATCAGGTATGCTTTATCAACTCAAAAGAGAAAAACCAAGAGATGCAGGAAATAGCATCAAGTACAGGACAGAGGCCCATCAATCAACAGGACTATGGCTCTAGACAGCTGGTCTACATGGAAATGAGACAATGAAAAGCTGTATGATGAATGTCCAAAAGGACAGGGTTTCAAGAGCTTCAGGATAACTAGTCTATAGAATCCTGGAGAGGAGCATGCCTGGAAAGATCAGGACGCTCCCCTCCCCTCCCCATGCCTCTTCCTGTGCAACCCTTCATAACTAGAGTCTTTGTAACATTTCTGATGATACAAACATGCATCACTGAGGACTGTGAAATGATCCTGGGTCATGGGAACCCTATTTTAGATCAGTTGGTTCTGAAAACAGTTTGAGGCTTGTGACTGGCACCTCAGGGAAGGTTTTCATGGGTGTCTGCTGCTTCAGCATTGCTTGCTTTTGGGTAGTGTCCCCCCATCCATACCTCCCACCCCCCACCTCCACCACCATTTGTGTAACCCATCGAGGCCAGCTACAGTTGCCTGTTGGAATGTCTACTGATCACGTTGCTTTGATCTTGTGCAGGTCTGTGCTGGTCACCACAGCTGATGTGAGTTCAAGGGTACAGTGGCCATGTTGGGAGCCATCTCAAACACTTCTTCCCACAAAACTTTACATCTAATATTTTCTCCTTTCCACCCTGTCTGTCCTCAATAAGGTTTGACCTGAGTGGTGTCAGCTGTCTGTATTTTACTGTAAATCCAAAACTCCACATATTAAAAGGATGTATGGATCTGATTGGAAACTGCTTGTCCAGTGGAATCTCTCATTACTTCCTCATCTTGGAGTCAAACACTATCCCCTCTGTACTCTCCACTATCTCCATGCCCCATACCCATCCTGTTGCAATCTCCATTGGTAGCACATTGCCCTCATCTTCTCTGCCTATTCTTTTCCTTTCTTCAAGGAGGCAGGTCTAATACCTTCTTCATTCCCAGGTAATTCTTGGAGATGCTTTCCATCACTTTTAGTTGCTATAAAGAGTTGGGGGGGGGGGGCTGGAGAGATGGCTCAGAAGTTAAGGGCACTGATCCCTCTCAATTCTCCCTGATGGCTCACACTCATCTGTAATAAGATCTGGTGCCCCCTTCTGGCATGCAGACAGGCAGACAAAACACTGTATACAAAATAAGTAAATAAATAAATAAGCAAAACTTAAAAAAGAGGATTAAATTTGGTAAGCCATGTCAAAGTAATAGTAGTGCATTAAGTGCACAACTGTGTCCTTGATCTGTTGCATATTTTACCTCAATATTCTTAAGGCTGTCAACCAAGCTTTTGTTATCTCTAGTTTATAGGTGATGATAACTGTTCACCTTTGCAGATTTAGCATAATCAGTTACTTGATTGCGTCTCTTCGTCTCCATTTATAGCCTTGTGAAGTAGGAGCAATTTTAATTTTCACTTTTTAATGAGAAACTAGAAGTACCAATAGGTTAAGTAAATTTCCAAGGTCACTAAGATAATAAGAGATTGTGAGAATTCAAACCTCTGATTTCTACCTTAAAATTGAAAGACATTGAGTTATTACAGCCTTCTCCTTACATGAGTTTCAAGGTCTCTTTAATTCAAAAGACTATTTTTCTTCTTGATAACTCCAGTGGCAACATCCCTCTGTAAATTATCTATCACCTACCTCTAGCTTTATATGTAGTGATTTACTGATCTACAGTTTGAGTTCCCCCTTATTATTATCTTTTTAACCCCCAAATAATTGCTTCATGTAATGTCACCCTTGAGATATTAGAAAATATATCTTTGGGTAAATTTTTCAGTGAGATAACACTAAATACAGGATTCATTAGGAGTAACAAACTTAGCATGACCTTATCAGTCACCTATTAGCTCTACTTTTTTCTCAGGCATTTTTCTAGTATATACTTAGGGTCTTAGGTATGGACCAATTGTCCTATTGACCAAGAGCCAAAATAGTCAGTTAAATATTCTATTGTTCCCCCACCCCCCAAAAAAACCCACAAAGGACTGATGTATTTCTGTCTTGTTCACTCACCATACCTGTTGGCAGTCTTTCCTCTGCCCAGCCTGGTGCAGGAACCCTGCCCACTGTCCTCACTGATTGTGCAGCGGGCCTCTCTTCAGCTCCCTACATTCATGGTCATAACCATGGAAGGACATCCCCACTTTCAATGCCTTCTGATGCTACTGTAGCCCTCTACTGTTCTAGACCATTTATCCCCAGGCCTGGTCACCCATGATCCTTTCATTGCCTTAGACATTTGACTCTACACAGTCCGTTGTCCATCAGACCTTCTCTTTGAACTCCGTTTGAAGTCCAAGACCTTATAAGTTCCTCATTTGACCCACCCTATTGCCTCTGCCCTCTTTTGACTCTACCAAACCTATTTGAAAGAAATGTGACCTGGCTGAACTCAGATCTTACCAAACAGAACTGTTCTTTAAACACCAGAACATGGCTGGAACCACCTCTTTTTCTTCATCATAACTTTCTGTAGCTTTCAAGGTCTTCCCTTCCTTCATCAGAGTGAGTTATCAGAGATTGGTTCTTTCAGCCTTCACTTCTCAACAAGACGACTCCTAAAATATCTCTTGCTTCTTCAAGTCCCCACATTGAATCTTTCATGGGCATAAAAGCATATTCCATTATTCCACATCTTCAAAACAAGACATACCTCAAAATCCATAATAGAAAAGACCTAATGTTTCTGTTTTATTTTAGGAAAGAATGGGGGGAAAGTAGTGGCCATCATTTCCCCTTCCTTCTCATCCATTTATTTTATAACTCGTGGAATAGCGTTCACCCCAACTACTCCACGAAGCTTTCATCAAAAGATTAGTGAGGTCTCCGTGGATGTAGCAGTCAATTGTATGTGTTGGCTTAACTGGAATATACCACTGGATTTTCTGCTTCCCTGGTTTTCAGATAACATGTTATTAGATTTCTTGGCCTCCACAATGGCATTACTAGTCCCTATAATATGCACCTTCTTAAATATTTACAATGATTTTATTAGCAGTCCTGGGGTATTGGCTTTAACCTAGATCCTCATGCAAAGTAGAAAAGTACTCTACCACTGAGCTACAATCCTACCCCTTGTCCTTAAATATTTGCATATGCCCCATTGGTTCTGTTTCTCTATAGTGTCCTAATTAATTGCCAAACTCAGTGTTTACTTATAGTTTATGATTTTTTTGTCAGTTTCAAATGAGTGTGAAACAATGAGCTGCTCCCTTGTGGAGGTCAGCCTGCAGCCCCCAGGGCTTAGCACTATTTAATGGTCTGCAGTGTTTACCAGAACCAGTTGATCCATTTCCATTGTTGTAACATTGCCCAAGCAGGTGCTGAATTAGGGAATCAGGAAGTTAGCAGAGAACAAAGAAGCTGATCCAGGTCAGGTGTTGCTTGTGAGATGCTAGAGTTACTCAAGGTGAATAAGGCAACCTTGCTATATAAGGCTTCCCTTGAGCTTGAATAAACGACACTCTTCCTTCAAGAGTGACCCATCTCCTTGTGTCTCTCTCAATCTCCAGGCCCTTGATTGATATGCGGCTCACGCAGGTGATGCAGGCGTTATAGGTGAAGGCCCTCAGCAAGATCAGGTCACACTCCATTGTTCTTAAAACAAACAAATAAAAGCATTTTTCTTCTGTGAAGACACTCTCCAGCCTTTCCTACCTTCTCATTGGTCATTACCTTTTTTAAGTCCACCAACTGGGGATCAAGTATTCAAATATGCAAGACTTATGGGGGATACCTCATTCAAACCACCACACAGCACTGGTATCTACTCAAGTCCTTGGGTCAAAATCTCATGTGTGAGGTGTCAAGAATAGGCAAATCTATGAAGTCTAAAAAGTAGATTAGTAATTGCCAAGGTGTATTAGCCTGAGTAGCCATTGTGGTGGTTTGAACAGGTATGGCTTCATAGACCCTCGTGTTTGAATGTATATATGAAGTGGCACTATTAAGAGGTGTGGCCTTGCTGGAGGAAGTGTGTCACTATGAAAGTGAGCTTTGAGGTTTTATATGTTCAAGATATGCCCAATGTGACACACAGTTGCCTCTGCTGCCTGTGGATTAAGGCACAGAACTCTCAGCTCCTTCTCCAGCACCATGTCTGTCTGTACATCACCATGAAGATAATGCACTAAACCTCTGAAACTATAAGCCAGTCCCAATTAAATATGTTCCTTTTATGAGTTACCATGGTGATGATGTCTTGTCCCAGAAATAGAAACTAACTAAAACAGCCATGTTTTAAGTTCAGGAGTCCATGAACATAATTTTCTTAGGGAAAAGGTCCTTAGAGTTACAATTAAGTTAAAGATTTCAACATGAGATCATCCCAGAGTATCCAGGTGGGCCTTAAATTCAACAGCAAGTGTCCTTACATAGAGCACTCAAAGGAAATGAACAGGGTACAAAGAGAAAGCATACAGATAAGGACAGATGCTACAGTTAGTCAACTACATGCCAGAATCTGAGTAAGGCCCTGTTGACCCTAGATGCCAGGCTCTGGCCTTCAAAACTGTGAAAGTACATTTTGTTGGTTTAAACCACTGACATTGTGGTCATTTCTGTTAGGAAAGCAATACAACAGGTTGAAGGTGGGAGAAATGGAGAATGACTGGTAATAGACTGACGTGGGATGTCTTTCTGTACACTGCGAATTATCATTGGATAATAAAGGAACTGTTTTGGACTATGGCAAAGCATCTCAGAGGCAGGTGGGGAATCCAAGCATAGATAAAGGGGAAGGAGGGCAGAGTCAGACAGAGATGCTGTGAGCTGCCCCTGAGAGAACAAGATGTAAGGAGCACAGGTAAGCCATGAGCCACATGGCAAAACAGATGAATGGAAATGGATTAAGATGCAAGAGCTAGCTAGCAATATGCCTGAGCCATAGGACAAACAGCATGAACTTAATATAAGACATTGTATGATTATTTGGGACCAAGCAGCTGTAGGCAGTCTATTTGGAACAACTTGTCCAGATCTTAGGGAAAATCCAGGCCAGAAAACTTATACTACAATAGGCTTCTCTTTTGAATGATGTAGTAAGTTAAAATTGGATAATGCAGAATGTTGCACAACTATTTAGATATGCTATAGAAAAAAACATTGAATTAACACCAGATAAGTAAGTTTTAAAGTGTATAAATCATATGTTGATGAAAATTTTAAAATATAACTCTAGGAGCTAACTTTTAATGCACTCTTTATTAACTAAACCTGTTAGAATGTTTTTAAACTCTCGTCTGAGACATGTTTCAAGTGTAACCCCTGTTCTCAACTTCTATTGCCGCTGTGTTAATTCACAACCATCTCTGCAGCCTATACAATCACAATACCCTACTAACCTCCCCAATTCCATTCAAACCTCCTCCAAATCCAGATTCCTTTAAAAAAAAAACATTTTTTCCAGGATAAAGTATGTTTTAAGGTAGGAATGTTATATATATATATATATATATATATATATATATATATATATATATATATATATATATATATATCATGTTGACCCAAAAATCACCTTTGCCCAGGTTGGCCTGGAATGCTGGAATTACCATGCCTAGAAAAATTATTATCTTCAAATAATCTTGAGTTCTACAAGTACTGGTGACCTTTGAGGACCTCTGCTGGGATGCCCAGGCAGCTGTGACTTCTCTGGGAAGAAAAAATTTCCACACCCTTTTCATTTCTTCACAGCACCCGTTCCTTATTCTTGTCTCTTCTCACTTTCAGATTCTAGTCACAGTACTGGAAAGTTGCCATCGGCAGTACAGGCATGGCCTGTGAAGCCCAGAGAAACATCCCTTCTGTTGGGACGGTCAGTGCATTGCACAAATGAGCCAGTAAGTGCTGTCTGTCAGCCTTATCTCCCGAAGTCTGTATCTCTCCCTGAAATGCTCATCTTAAAATGCCCCTCTCTACCACAGTGGAATTCAGACAACTGAGCATTAACCAGACCATGAGACATTAGAAAAAAGCCCGAGGTGTGGATAAGAAGCAAAGAATGACAACAGAAGCCAGATCCCAGCTACACAGTGTGATTTCAGGCAGGTTGCTAAATGCTGAACGCTAGTTTCTAGGTTTCTCATTTGAAGTCTACAAGGGAATATTTACAACAGTTTAGTTGTGTTAAAGAGGCAATACTTAACTCTCTCAGGCTTAAGCATTTGCAAGCTAAACAGACAAAGGCATGTTAACAAGAGAAGAGAAAAGTCCCACAACATTTAGATATGTGATGTGGATAAAGAGAACGTGAAAGGGATGCTTCTCTCAGGAACAAAACCTATTTCCACAGTGAACACACTGGGATAGGGGAATTCTGCAAATAGGCATCTAGATCAGAAATGAGAGAAGGCAGTGGTGCCTATGCTTAATTATGTATGTATAAGTTGTCCCCTATGGGTACTTTTGGTGGTGGTGGTGGTGTGTGTGTGTTCTGAGTTGTGTAAATCCCCTGGAGAAGGAATTTTCAGCAGCCACACTCACAGAATTTCTGCTTCACTGTTATTTTCCTAACAAGTGAGTCAGAGCACAGTCAATGCATTGTTTAAAATGAAACACCCCCACCAGCAGCTGGAGCATCCTAAACCCAGAACCCCAATATAAACAATATAGAAATTAGTAAATGGCATTTGAATGATAAAAAATACTGTAGGAATTCTGGGAAAGATAAAAGGTAAATCAGTTTTATTTTTGTTAAAAAAAAAATAGATTAACCACAGTCCATTTTTCATTTTTTTAAAAGATTAGATTAAATGTGCCCAAAGGTTCCTTTCATTATACAATTCTGATTCAGGAATTAGATGCTAGGCATTTGAAATAACAGAGGAATAAATTGGGAATATATATAACAAGAGTTTAATAACAATTTCCCAGGACATCCATCAAAACTTCTCTCTGTTTGTGAAGCCCGATGACTTCACCATTTGTTCTAATGGATCATTTTGTAGCTTAGAAACCATTTCCAAAGACATTCAAAAGAAGACTCAAAATTCTTCTTCAGAGATGAAAGCTTAAATGGCAAGTCTAAGCCCTAGAACAGAAAGAACACTGGCTCTGGAGACAAATGGAGATGTGTCCTGGCTCTGCCTGCAGCATTTTTGTGACCTTAAAGACAGGGCTGATGTCCTAGGAGATTCAGTTTTATGTCATAGTTAAGCTAAAATGTACAGGATCATTTTTAAAACTGCACTTGCTGTGGGATTATCCTCTAGTAAATTGTAAATTTTTGCCCCTCCTATTGGTTTAATAAAACCCTGATCGGCCGGAAGGCAGATGGGAAGTGTGGGTGGGGCTCTCAGACTAAGAAAGAGCAGAGAAGAGATGCCACAGAGACACAGAGGAAGCAGGATGAGAATGCTGTTCTGAGAAAAGGCACGAAGCCACATGGCTAATTGTGGGTTAAAGAGTGAGAGTTAGCAAGTAATATGCCTGAATCCTAGGCCAAACAGCATGTACTAATATAAGATTTGGTGTGATTATTCGGGCCTGTTGGCCTGAATCTCTGGGCTAGGCAGGGCCAGAAACTTCTTCCCCCACCCCACCCCCACACACATTTCTAAATTTCTGTAATCTAAGCCCCTGTGCATAGTTAAATGCATGAACCACTACTCCTTTGCTTCAAAAAGCTCACTGCCTCCCTTTGCACTTAGACTAAATCGCAGACTCTCTTTCTAACCTTAATCTCTTCTGTGGCCCCACTTACTCCTCCTCATCTCCACCCACCATTTACTTTCACCACCTGCTCAGCATGTTGCTGCAACGTATTCTGCCCCTGGTCCTGGCACTGCTGTCTCCTTTTATCATTCACATTCCATGCAGATGTCCTTTTGGGAGAGATGCCATTTCTGAACACTTACTCTGCAACACACACACACACACACACACACTCACACACACCACACACACACGCACGCACACACTCACACACACACACTCACACACACACTCACACACGCACGCACACACACTCACACACTCACACACACTCACACACACACTCACACACACTCACACACACACACTCACACACACACACACACACACACACACACGCACACCACACCATTCTATCACTTTATCTTTTTCCCTTTTCTCTACTGTCTTTGTCATGATAAAATGTTACCTTGTGCAATGATGTGGCATTTTCTTAGTTGAGAGAGCCCTCCTAGAACACATGACTACCTGACAGTGGGAACTTGGTCCACCTAGTACTCCACTACATTCCCAGTACCTGGCACCAAAGCAGATTCTCGATAATAAACAAGAACATCTGACAAGTTCAGAAGTCCTTTCTGCAGCACCCTCCCACACATGCAAAACCAAGAATGTAGTTTCCCAGATATAAAACCAGTTTTGGAAAGATGAGAAAATACAAGAAGTCAATTGAGTTTTTAAAAGCAGTCAGCTGAGGCAGGGTGGAAGCTCACTGGTACAAGGCTTGCTTAGCAAGCACAAGACTCTGGGTATGATTGCTAACACTGCAATAAAAGAAAAATGAAAAGCCTTTAGGGCGCTAGAGACATAGCATAGTAGTAATGTGCTTACCTAGTATACATGAAGCCTGGGTTCAATCCCAGGCACACACACACATATATCAAAACAAAGCTCTCTCTAAAATCAATGAATTAGTGTTTGCAATTACATCTCTTAAAAGAGATCCTATTCACCAGCTATTCAAATATCAACTTATTCCAACCAGCAGGACAAGTTCAGGTGGATGCACCATTGTATTTATTTACTGCTAACTAATACATTCTAGTACACCATTTTCTGCTAACTAGTACATTCTGGTACATTTTACTGCTAATTAGTACATCCTAGTAGTGCATTTTACTGCTAACTAGTACATTCTAGTACAACATTTTACTGCTAAGTGGTACATTCTGGTACAACGCTCACTATAACTGGTTTCCTGGTGAGTCTCTGTATTTCATTTTATGGGTTTGCAATTTTTTATCTCTTAACTTATTAACTGCATAATTTAGAGAAAATTGTTTCTCCATCTTCAAAATAGGGGCTAAAAATCTACATCACAGAGTGTCCTGAGAATTCAGTGACATCTCTTATCAAAGAAGACACAGAGAGTCCTCTTTATAGTTGGCCGTCAAAAAACATTCTCTGTCTGCCTCCCCAGGCCCTTATGAGTATAGGCTTCTTAACAAACGTCAACATGATAATAAGTGTAGGACATTTTCCAGACCTAGGAAGAGTTGCTGAATCTTAATTATAGCTACTTCTAAAAATATCTGAGACCCCTTGCCTAATCTGACTTTGACCTTGACATATTTCAATACTGACTGTATTTGTAAACTTACTTGCATTCTTGACTAATATTCACTGAACAGCTTTGGCAAAGGAATCTATTACTGCTACTTAAAACATGGCTCCTTTCCCTCTGAGTAGCCTTCAGTACATGTATTCAAGCATAATTTGAAATTGAAAAGATCAAAATGAATAAAGACAGACGGGATGTCATCAACAAAAAATTATGCACAATAACTCTTAATGATTAATAAACCCAATGTACTTAATAAACTATATTCTGCCAGAATCCGAAGTATCCCTTGGTTGAGAAGAACAGTCTTTGAAAGAATTGCCCTTTGGGTATCTTTTTGATAACAGAAAGTGTGACATAAAGAGGAACTGGGTTCTCCAAGCTCCAAAGATCAGTGCATTCTTAATCAGTATTAATAATTAATCAGTAAGTTCTTAAAGTCATACTTTACTATAAATTCCTTAAGGGCAAGAGCCATGTATTAATTTTAAGAGTCACAATTATCTGAACATGTTAAAGGTTTCTTTTTAAAAAATATTAGATTATATGAATACATATGTCTATCTGTGTTGGAGTAGGCACATGTGATGCAGTAGCTATAGAGACCAGAAGAGGGCATCACATCATATTGCCTGGCACAGTTGTGTGTCACATAGCATGGTTGCTGGAACTGCAATCAGTTCCTATACAAGATCAGTATACTCTTAACCACTGAATCATTTCTCCCACCCTATATCTAGACATATTAAATTAAGGACTGTCTTTAAGGATATTATCTTAAATAGCTTTTTGTTACTATAAAAAATGCTTGAGTTAGTCAATTTGTGACAAAAAGCTTCTTGTAACTCACAGTTTAAGAGGCTCTAGTCTATGATTGATTGGCCACACCTCATTTCATGGCCAGGAGAAAAAGAGAGGAGGCGGAGGGGCTGGTGCCCCACAAGACCCTTCAAGGGCACATCTCAATGACTTAACACCCTCCCACTGGGGCCCACCTTTTAAAATGCTCTGCCTCTGAGTAGCCCACCCTGGGGACCACACCTTTTAAAGGCACGAGGACCTTCAATTTATTAACTAAAGTATATAAGTTAAAAGCAAGATTTAGGAAAGCCCAAAACTACAAACGAGCTTTTCTCTGTCAAAAATTTCCCATTTATTTTTAATTATTATTTCTTTTTTTAAAAAAGATTTATTTATTATGTAAGCAGAGTTCTGCCTGTATACCAGCAGGAAACCAAATCTCATTATGGTTGTGAGCCGTCTTGTGGTTGCTGGGAATTGAACTCAGGACCTCTGGAAGAAGAGCCAGTGCTCTTAACGTCTCGGCCATTTCTCCACCCCGATTTCCCATTTCTTAACTTCAATTTCTGTACAAAACATGCTTGCATTTGTTTAAAAATAGACAGCACTTCAGGTGTGGGCTGGGCACTCCTGGATGCACAGACAACACTGCTGGGCGCCCTGGTGGGGAGTAAGTACGGGGTGAGGTGATGGGAGAGAAAGAAATGGGTCATGGTTTGTGAGTGATGGAGTGAGGTGGGCTGGAGATGCTAAGGCGGTTGCAGTCCTTGCTCCTTGGGAAAAGGTGAATGAGCTGTCTGCCTGTCAACTGAGCGGGTAACGAAGTTCTAATGGGGCTTTGCTCTCTTCCTTTGAGGGAACTGACCACTGTATGAGTTGCCGTGACTCCCAGAGGCTCATCCTAGCCCAGGAAGCGTAGTTCATGCAGGATGGAGAACATAACTGACTAGACATGTCCTGCTCTGTTTACTTCTCATCACTGGCCCATCTGCTAATCTCTCTAGTTGGTTGTGGTGGCGGTTCAGCTGTGAGACTGGATGACTTTATATTGAATTTCAGTTTTACTGTGTGCTGTGTCTAACTTTGGCCAGAAATTTATTTCCTTTGGATGCTTTGAATTGAACAAACACTTGAAGACACCAAGAGCCCGTGCCCACCACCATGAACAATGAGCAGGAAGAAGACACCTAAAAAGCCCACGCAATTTGTGGCCCATCTACAGCCCAAGCCACTATGGTGTGCGAGTATGGGGCAGGGAGGTGGAGGAGAAGAAGTGAACAGTTTGGGCAGTATGAAGAGAGGCATAGCCTGCGAAGCCACCGGAGACCATGGTGAAGACCATGGCCCCCTGAGGGCCATGTCTGGGTCCGGAACAATGCAGGGGTTGGGGGTGGGGGAGATCTGTGTCAATGTCCATGGCCCACATCACCTTCGAAGTCCATGTGGTTGTCCCTGGTTCGGACTGCTGCTGGTGAGCCAGCCGGAGAATGTGAGCATGGGAGAGCTGACCCCATTCATTATTTGTCTGCCATGTGGTAGCAGGGCAACAGAGAGAGACTCCCCCACACACACCTTGCTCCTTGTCCCTCGCCATCTGTGGCAGGTGGGAGAAATGGCCCTGAGGTCAAGAGAGTGGAGGAACTGGTCCTGCCCCTCACCAGCTGCAGCACCTGGAAGAGAGGATCCTGCACCCGGTCCAGGTGGCACAGTAGAGCTGGCTTTGATGTGGGTGAGGGTGAACCGAAAAGGGTTAGAGCCTTGCTGCTTGTGGCATTGGGTGAGCTATCTGGGGCAGTGCTGGGGAGCTCACCCTGGTGGTGAGGATGACCAACCCAGCCACCACCTAGAATCAGGGCTATGTGTAAGGATTCCTGGCATGCTACATGGTAAACCGGACCGTGGTGCCTGGTTCCGGGTGAGATAAAAATTCAAGGCACGTAGCAGCCAGCAGCCACGAGGTAAACCCAATACAGCGACTACAGAACACACTTTTGGAGGGCATCCCCCTAGGCATGGCTACGTAAATCTGTGCCCACCCATTCTCTTAAAAGGAGACATCACATAAAAGCCTATCTCTTTTCTCTTCCCTTATACCTGCCTGGCAACTTTCCTGAATAAACTCTAGTATGGCGTTGGTGATCTCATGCAGGAAACACTATGAGTTGGCCCACCTCAATATCCACCTCATCTATGATCTACTGGAGCACATGAAAAGCCAGCCCTGCAGATCCAAAGCCGCAGGATCTCCATGACACAGCACAACAGGATATCCAAGAAAAGTCCCAATAACATCCCAGTACTAATAGTGTGGCAGAAGCCAGAGGCCTCAAATTTAACCAACTACCTATTGTAATGAATGCTTGCAAGTAAAGAAAGATGTATGGACTAAAGGGTATATTGTGTGACTACAGCTTCCGTGATAAGATTTTTTCTTTTAAATTTTATTTTATTTTGCAGGGGAGGTTGTAAGGGCAGAGGGCAGATACAAAAGGACAGAGAGATGAATGGGAACAGGATGTGTGATGTGAAACACACAAAGAATCAATAAAATTTAATAAATAAAAATGGACACATTTTAAAAAGAAATTCCATAAACAAAATGATAAATAAATATGAATATATTATATAAACATGTGATATATATTAAATATACGATATATTATGGTTCTCAACTGGCCTACAAAGTCTACCTGAGCCCACAGTAAGTAAAACAGCTACCACTGAACATCATTCCATATAAGGAAAGACTCCTCAGATTTGCTACAAAGCCAATGTCCTTATGAAATGAACCTCTAATTCAAAACCACTAATGGGCTCCCCAAGCAAGATACAAGACAACTAGTTTGCATTCATCTGGTTCCCAGAAAATAGTAGTAGTAAGCATTGCCAAAGATGGTATTTATGATTTCAACGTATTTACATGACATTGGGTATTTATAATCTGAGATCTGTGATGTCTAGTGCACCCATATGTAGTGGATTTATGATGCTACATTGTAAATAATTGACCCACCTATGAGTTTAATAAAAAGCGCTGATTGGCCAAAGGCAGACAGGAAGTGTGGGTGGGGCTACCTGACTGGGAAAACTTTGGGAAGAGGAAGAACAGAGCAGAATGCCAGAGAGAAGCCAGAGGAAGCAGAGGACAACTATGCTGCTCTGAGAAAAGGTACAGAGCCACATGGCTGAACAGGATAAGAATCATGGGTTAGATTAAGGGTAAAGAGTTAGCAAGTTATATGCCTGGGCCTTAGGCCAATCAGTCTAAAATTAATGTAAGGATCTGTGTATCTCTGTGGGTCTGTGGGTCTGCAGGTTTAAACCCTGGGGCTAGGCCCAAAAGTCCGGGACAGAAACCTTATACTACACCCATAGAAGGAGTTCTGGCTACTCCCTGAAAGTGTAGGCAATATCTAAATCACATGTACATAGAGGGCCATTCTGAAAGGGCTGTGGCATCCAAGAAAGAGGGGAAGGTATATAGTCTTATTCACTTCCTGTTGCAGAGCGTTCTATCAGGAAGCAGCCGTGCACATGCCTAGGCACATTTAGGCACATTACCCAGAGCAGGGCAAGCACAGCTTCATCAGGCTAGGTTGGCTGTATTTCCCCTACAACTTCCCTTTAACACTTGGCAAGGACAGTAGTGAGGGGACTCTTAAAGCCTGTGAATTTCCTGAGCTGGAGGGGGGGGGTGCTGTGTAGATGGTGTTCTATTTAGTTTTTAATCCTGGTTCTTACCTCAGGGATTCCAATGCCTTGAAATGTTCTAGACAATAGCAGTGTCTTTTCTTCTAGTGAATGACTCTTAGTGGGACATTGGATACGAACTAATCATGAGAAAGTGAAATAGCTAAAGTTTTGTTTTAAGTTTAAATTACTGTTCTTAATTTAAGAGATCTAGAAAACAAAACAGAAAAAAATGCCTCTAACCTGTAAGCACCACTTGACCAAGGACAACTTCCTAAAATTCTGGAGGCTGTTACTTGTGTAAGATAATAAGGCACGTATTTTCACTTTTGTAAACAAGGTTGGTTACCCCAATTGCACAGGATGTGCTTGATCATGTGTAGGCAGAAGGAACTTAGGCAGGAAGTATGCCAGAATATGTGCTTGTCCCCAGTTGCATGAAGGTGAGACATATGTAGCCTTATGGGCTTTGTCTTTAGAACTCCCTAACTAGGGGTTTTGCCTTTATAAGCTCCTGACAAATGTCATGTGTAGCAATTTTCTGGGAATTCCAGGTATGAACCTGGCTAGTGCCCATCATCCTGGCCAGTATTAAATAAGTGTGCTATAGGGAGATTAGGTTGTCCCATTGTAAATAATTGTCCCTGCCTATGAGTTTAATAAAAAGAGCTGATTGGCCAAAGGCAGACAGGAAGTGTGGGTGGGCTACCAGACTAAGAAGACTCTAGGAATAGGCAGAACAGAGCAGAATGCAAGAGAGAAGCCAGAAGAAATAGAGGACAACTATGCTGCTCTGAGAAAAGGTACCGAGTCGCATAGCTGAACAGGATAAAAGTCATGGGTTAGATTAAGAGTAAAGAGTTAGCAAGTTATATGTCTAGGCCTTAGGCCGATCAGTCTAAAATTAATGTAAGCATCTGTGTTTCTCTGCGGGTCTACGGGTCTGTGGGCCTAAACCTTGAGGCTAGGCCCAAAAGTCCGGGCCAGAAACCTCTTACTACAGTGTGCTTCAAATTTGTTTTAAAAATTGTATTAGTGGGCTTATTCTCAACCAGATGGTATTAACAAAAGCCTAGGTCATAATTAGAGACATCGGTGTTTAGCTCCACCCCAGCCCCAGGGAAAGGAGAAGGGTGGAGGGCTGAGTTAATAATTGATAATGCCTACACGAGGAAGCCTCTGGGTGCTTTTGGAGCACAGTGCCATCTTAGGAGCATGGGAAGCCTCCACCTTTTCCCATGTGCCTTACCCCTCAGTGGCCATAGCCACTCACGTGCCTCACATTAAAAGGGTAAATGTAAGGTAATTTGTTTCTTTGAATTCTGTGGACTGTCCTAGATATGGGTCCTAGAGAACCCCAACTTGTTATCGCCTGTTAAGAACTACCGTCACTCCAACTTGTAATTGCCATCTGAACTAGGGGACCAAACCTTTTTCAAATAGGACCTGGTGCTAACTGCAGAGAAACAGTGTAATAACAGAAATGAAGTGAAAACCCCCTGGTTAGTGTTCACAGCGAGGTGGCAATGGTGTGAGAAAACATTCATATATTTTGAAAACTAGGAATGTATAGGCAAGGAGAACTGTTCGGTTTTCCTTTAGAGACGGAATAGATGAAAGTCAAAAGCTGTAAAGTCTACAGTTTATCTAAGGCACACTAATGCTGGATAAGGCACAGTTCCTCTCTCAAGGAGCTCATGCTTTTGCTGGGATAAGGGCTGCAGAAGTTGGTTTAAGTACATGACATAAAAGGTAATGCTATCTTCTGGAACTTTCCATCTCCTGAAGCCCTTCTCCCTAAGCATCCATAGTAAGGCTCAATAAACATTTTGTTTGGCCATTGTGTTGATGTCAGATATCATGGGACTAAAAATAGAATTAACGATCAATATGTGGGTATTGTCCACTGTCACAGTTGGAAAGAGGTTAGAATAACTAGGGAAGAAGCCGCAGAGGCAAGGTGGTTTTGGTTGCACCAGAAACTGCTGCAAAGCAAAGATGGAGCCAAGTGAATACGCAGACATTAAAAATAATGCTGTCCTTGGAAATTTTAGTCACGTTAATACTGTGTGTGTGAGAGAGAGATAGAGAGAAGGAGGAGGAGAGAAAGACAGAGACAAAGAGACAAACACACACCGAGAGACAGAGAGAGAGGGGAGAGAGAGTGCACTTTACATCCAGGCTCCTTATATAACAGAAGGCAATTTGCACAGTCATGTCCACATAGCAGAGATACACCCAGGGCGCTCTCGGCCCTCTTGACCCCACACTTAGGAATCTTCCCCTGCTCTACACTGCTATGCTGGTGAATGGTGTAAGGAAAAACTGGGCAAGCAAAATGGAGTGTGACTAGCAGGACGCTTGAATGAAAGAGTTTGGGCATTAGAAAGCCAAAGCACAGTAGTGCAAAGAACACAGCTCATAGTATAGTCTTGCCTAGCATGACGAGGCCTTGAACTACAAGGTCATGACTCAGGGGTCATCACAGAAGACATATGAGGTGGTAGTCACAATGAATGGATCAGGGACCATCTCAGAAGAGACACAAGAAGGTGGTGGCCATTACAGAAGAAACATGAGAAGGTGGTGGCTAGGTAGTCAAGGATTTACACCACCCAGAAAGAACTAATTCCATTCTACAATCGGTAAACTGCTAATGGTTTGGCAAGTATCCAACAGCAGAAGGCAAGGTAAACAATGAAGATAACCTGGGCTTAAAGCAATGTGGCCCAGAGCTTTGATAAAGAAGCAGAAGCCAGCCCTCCAAAGTACAGGGAAGGAGTGTGGAGAAAACTCACATATATGGTGATGAAAATGGATTTTAGGTTAAAAGGATTGTGTAGATTAAACAGTAGTACTTGGACCCTAGAGATAAAGAACAGAGAAGCTTATAGCTGGGTGTGAGAAAAGCCAACAGATTAAAAGGGCAGGGCTTTGGGTTGGTGACAGCAACCTGGCTGGCTTCCCCCTCAGCTCTAGCGGAAGATATCTTTTCATATAGTTTTACATATTTTTGTAATGTGTATGTGTGAGTATATACATGTGTGCAGATGCCCCCGGGACCAGAAGACGGTGTTGGATCCCTTGAAGTTGGAGTTACCAGAAGTTGTGAGTGAGCTGCCTGATATGGATGCTGGGAACTGAACTTGGATCCTCTCGAAAAATAGCAAGCATAATTAAACCACCAAGACATTTCTCCAGCATCCTCATATATTGTTACTTCTAATGAAACTAGTTATCACAGACTAAAGATAATTTCTTTAAAAAAAAAAGAAAGAAAGAAAGAAAGAAAGGAAGGAAGAAAGAAAGAAAAAGAAAGAAAGAAAGAAAGGAAATAACCTCTGTTTCAGAAAAGAGAGCCCGGACCATCTCATAGACAGTGAATTATGTAAGAATGACCTCAGTCACTTTTTGTTAGCTGTGAGAACAAAGCCAGATAAGTATAATTAGCAGCATTAAGACACAGCTAACTGTCAAGGTCAATAATTAACCAGGCCAGAGTCAGAGATGAACAGAGCAGGGCAGGGCTTCAACCACATGTAGTTATGTGAGCATATATAAATAGCATGTGATCATTTCCTGATTAGGTCATGGAGACATGCATAGAATGTGCGTGTTCTCCTTTGGCTCAGCCAATGACAGCCCAAAGAACTAATCAAGCAAAGGATTATATCAGTCTTTGTCCATGTTCTGACATATCTCTACAAAAACATTAACTAGATACTTTCGTGTCTTGCTAAGTCTTTCTACTCTTAGGAGTTTCTATTATTTGTCCTTAACTTCCCCTTTCCCTTACTATGTCTTACTAAAGCTTGCTTATGTTTTGCTTCCACGAGTGCCCATGCCTTTCCTCACCACTAACATAGAGACAAAAATAGAGGAGCCACTGTTCCAGATCTGTCTTTGTGACCGTGAGTGTCTGGAACCCTTAGGTCCTTAGGCAAAGTTCAACTAGGCTAAGAAAAATCCTGGCAAACTCAAAAGCCTTGCTGCCTTCCAATATTCACAGGTGCAAAAGACATATCCAGCCACTATCACAAAATACTGATTAAGTGTGTCCTTGGGCACACAGACCAATATCACATGTTAGGAATGTTCATGGGGAATATGCTGAGTGATCAATTAACCATGCTGATAAAATTTCCCCAAACTCCACAAGAACTGTGTGACTAAAATACTAGTTTCATGTTATATATTTTCATGTGCTTCCCACCAGATACATTTGACAGAAAATTCATCCCTTTATCATTTCAACTTCTTTTGAGACAGGGTTTCTCTGTGTGACCCTGGCTGTCCTGAGCCAGCTCTGGAGACTCTGTCCTGGAATTAATTCTGTAGAGCAGGCTGGCTTTTGAATTCAGAGAACCACCTGCCTCTGCCTCTGCCTCCTAAGTACTGGTTGTTGGTTGATGTTGCTTTTAATGGCTGTGAGTTTTTTCTTAGCAATGGCAACGAAGACTGGACCAAAGACTTCTGTGGTGCATCTGAGATGACAGAATGCAGAGCATCATTATCCATTGACAAATTCTGATGTTTTAAAGGCAGAACCCTCTGAGTGCAGGGTGTTTTGTGCATATGAGATTCACACAATATAATACGCTGGTTACATTTCAGAAGAAATCTTGAAGGTTTTTCATAATGTTCCTATCAAATACAGAACCCTTCTGTATCTGATACAGAACCCTAGGAAATCTCCTAGCCCCTCCTCCCAATCATTACCCCACCCCAGGCAGTGTTCTGACTTCTGGTCCCAGAAAAGTGGTGTCTGTTCTAGACCTTATTGCAGCTGGAACCTTGAGTATGCAGTGTTTGCTCACTGGGCTTTTCCACTTGTTAGAGTGGTCTTTGGTGTTTTCCCATGTTGTGGTGTACTACTGTTTGTCATTGACAGGCATGCCATTGTGTGATTATGCCACTTCCTTTTACTCATGAACATTTAGATTGCTTCTGTGTCCTGGTAATCACAAATCAAATAACTCTTCTCCTTCTTACGCTGTGTTTGTGTGGACACGAACTTTCGTTTCTCTTGAGCAAAAACATGAAAGTGGTCTTATGGCTGCGTACAACAGTATTATGTGTCTTGCTTTGTAAGAAACTGCTGAAGAGTTTCTTAGTGAATTCCTACCATTTTAAGTCTGTGTGTGAGAGTTTCCCTTGTTCTGTGTCCTTGCTAACATATGATAGTGTCAGTATGATTTTTTACTTTTATCTGTCCTAGAGGATGTGGACATCTTATGACTTCAATTTGTATTTGCATGGCAAAAGATAGATTGGGCACATTTCCACGATTTATTGCTCATGTATACATCTTTTTGCAAATTTTTTTGTAAATTTTTGTAAATTTTTGGTAGTTTTCTTCTGCTCATTAGCAGAGAAATATATTTATGTGATACAAACATCTTCTCTCAATCTGTGCTTTGTTTATGAATTTTTGTGGGAATTTTAAACTTTATGGTGTTCAGTTGGTACATTTTTTTATTATTGCCAGTGCTTTTATATTCTCCTTGAGAAATCTTTGTCCATATCTGGTGTGGGAATGCCTTTCTGTAGGCTGTGAATCTCAATCTTTAAATAAAGGAGCTGTTTTGGGCCATGACAGGCACCATAGAAGAAGTAGAAATCAGAATAGGTAGGAGAAGCAGGGCAGAGTCAGAGACAGACCGAGCTGAAGCCCACAGGAACAACATGTGAGGAACACATGTGAGCCACGGGCCACGTGGCAGACAGATTAATAGAAATGGGTTGATTTAAGATATAAGAGCTAGCTAACAATGTGCCTGAGCCAAACAGCATGAAGTTAATATGTGTCTGAGTCATTTCTGGGGACCTGAGTGGTGGGCAGGGTCTGGGCCTCTGGCCACCTGAGACTGAGAACCCCCATTTCTACACATACCTATTGCACAAATTCTAGTTGGTATTAATAATAAAAACCCAGAGCCCAATATTGTGGCAAATGCTAAAAGGTCAGAGAAAACAGAGGAACAGGCCACAGCCACTTCTCACCTTGCCAGTTCCTCCGCCAAAAGGGGAAGATCCTCCTGTCTCCACAAATCCTCAGACAGATTAGGGAAGCAAAGGGAATCACAGGTCAAAACAGAAGGAGGCCCAACACTGTCGTCTCGGCCTTATATTCTTTTCTCTGCCCAGTCATAGTACTTCCTTGTTTAAACTTCCTAGTTCTGGCATTAAAAGCATATGCCACCACTACCTGACCTCCATGGCTAACTCTGTGGCTGGCTCTGTCCTCTGATCTTTGGGAAATCTTCATTAGATTACAAATAATATATCACCATACATACCAACTTAACAATGATCAATGTTTTGTTTTGGTTTTCAAGAAAATTTACATTTTCAGCTTCTATGTTCAAGCTGATGAATCACCTTGAATTTTTTCCCCCTGTGTTATGGAGGTCAAAGGTCTTATTCCATTGTGAATATTAAGCCCTCAAAACTATGGAAAATCCTTTTGCTCACTGAATTGCTGAAGTCCCTTCATTAAATATTAATTAGCATTCATACACAATGTTGTATTGTTGCACGAATGAATGAGACTCAGGGATAGATCTCTGAGGAAGTCGGAGATATTAGAGAGAATAAACACCACAGTCAGATCTTACCCAGCTGTCTTCCAACTTCCTCAGCCTGGCTTCCCTTGGCTTTCTCTCCTTGTCTTTCTACCCTGTCTTAAATACTTTTATGGTAAATTAAGGGGTAGCCCCACCACTGCCTGCTTGGGAGCCTGGAATTCCTTCTGTAATCTAAAATGACTTCGACTCAGTTGGGATTAAGGATGTAGGTCACCATTCCTAGGATACTCCCTGTGCTGGGATTAAAGGTGTGAACCACCTCTCTCTAATTCTCCTAGACTGACTGTGGTTAGAGCTCCTGAACTTCTGGAGCTCTTATTAACTCCCCACAGAGACTGTGGGTAGATTCCTTCTGATATCTCTGAAACTTCTGAAGCTTTTATTGAATCCCCACATTGTATGGTATTTCTGAAAAGTCTGTCCCAAGGTTGGGACCCACAGACCCATAGTCCCACAGAAACACACAAAGGCTTAGATATTTACATGCTGTTGGCCTATGGCTCAGGTTGATTGCTAGCTAGCTCTTGCGTCTTAACTCAACCCATTTCTATTAATCTGTCTTGCCACATGGCTCATGGCTCACCCATACTCCATTACAGGGCAGCTGGATTGTGTCTCTTTTGACTTTGCCCTCCTTCCCCTGTATCTATGCTCGGATTTCCAGCCTGCTTCTAAGCTGCTTTGCTATAGGCCCAAACAATTCCTTTATTATCCAATGGTATTCACAGCATACACAAAAACATTGCACATCACACAGTAGCATATCCCTGTAATTCTAGCACTGAGAGGGTTTCCACAAATTCAAGGCCAATTTGAGCTACATAGCTAGTTCTATGTCTAGCTATGCATGTATCTGTCTATCTCTGAACTATTTATATTTTTTCCTGTTCATTACCATCTGGGGCCCTCTTGGTCACTGCAACATTATAATAAATCTTCCAACTGCTCTGGAGACTTATTTGGCCCTTGTAATGCTTTTCATTCACTCTCATACATTTTAGAACTAATTGTTTATTGCCCCCAATAGTCCCTGGGCTGATTTAAAATAAAATGGCCCCGAGGGCAGTGGCACTATCAGGAGGTGTGGCCTTGTTAGAATAGGTGTGATCTTGTGGGAGGAAGTATGTCACTATGGAGGCAGGCTTTGAAGTCTCATATATATTCAAGCCACCCCCAATGAGACAGACCTCTTCCTGTTGCCTGCAGGTCAAGATGCAAGAATTCTCAGCAGCTTCTTGAGGACCATGTCTGCCTGCATGCTACCATACTCCCAGATGCCATGTCCCACCATGATAATAATGGACTAACCCTCTGAAACTATAAGCCAGTCACTACAATTAAATGTTTTCCTGTATAAGACTAGCCATGGTCAAGGTGTCTCTTCACAGCAATAGAAACCCTAAGACAGTCCCACTTGGGGTTTTTGACTAGAACTCACAAAATCCAAAGAAAAATTCAGAAAGAGTAGACATCTTCACAACATTCCACCTTCTAATTAATGGACATTTCCCATTTACCTAGATCTTCATTAATTTCTCAGCAATATTTTATGGCTTTTAGTGAGGAAGTCTTATACAGCAACCGATAGATTTATCCCAATGTAGCTTATGTTTTTAATTCAATTATAAATCATTTCAAGAATCATATTCTAATTAGAATTTCTCTTTATTTTCCCTACCTTTAAGAATAATTGTGTTATATATTTACTTAATATATACTAGATGGTCTACAAATTTTATCTCAACTATCAAATATGAAATTCCCAGCTCTAGAACTTTCTTCAAATTTGAGAAGTCCATGTTGCTTCATAAAGAAAGAAGTGGTGAAGGGAGATCTCTGAAGAGAGATACACTTTGGAATATTAACCCTAGGTCAGATTATAGCTCAGATCACATGCCTACCACGTGTTCGACCCGGTGGCAATCCTCAGTACTGAGAAAAGGATGGAAATAAAATGGTATTAATTCCCATGCTATAACCACGGTGTCTTAACAGACATGGTCCAAAAACTAAGATATATGATCCAAAATGGGTAGTTCTACTCTTGTTTTTAATCCACATTTAAAAAAATCAATAGTCAGGTGTGGTGGCACATGCCTGTCATCCCAGCACCTGGAAGGTAGAGGCAAAAGGAACAGGACTCTCTAGTCTAGCTTTGGCTATATAGTAAGTTTGAGGCCAGCCTAGGCTACATGAGACTGTCTCACATAAACCAAAGCAATAAAAAAGAAAGAAAGAAGGATTCAGTGTATCGTGTAGTAGTACTTTCTGGTCTGCACTACCAGCTCCCAAATAACAACACAGGGACTAATTAATTATGAAAGCTTAGCCTTTAGCTTAGGCCTGTTCCCAATTAATTCTTATAACTTAAATTAACCTACGTCTATTAATCTACATTCTGCCACTTGACTTTTTACTTTTTCTTCATTCTGTATGTCTGACTCCCGTGTCTTTCTGGCAAATCTCGACTCTCTTCTCCCCAGAGTTCCTCTCTCTGCCTGGAAGTCCCACCTAATTTCTCCTGTTTAGCTATTGGCCATTCAGCTTTTTGTTAAACCAATCAGGTGCCTTAGGTAGGCAAGGTAAAACAGTGACACATCTTTACACAGTTTACAAAAAGATTATCCCACAACAGTATTGAAGTTTTAAAACTTTTAATATTTTCGTGTCTTTCCTCTTGCAGTGATAAAAAAAAATCAATTTAGAAGATAAAGAGCTTATTCCAGCTCACACCCCAGGGATATAATCATGACAAGGAAGACAAAATAGCAGTTTGAGACAGGTGGGCACAAAAAAGAGACCAATCTATTAATGCATGTATGCCTGTGCTCAGCTGGTTCTCTCCATTTTTATACAGTCTTGCATTCACTGCCTAGGAAATAGAGCTACCCACAGTGTTGTAGTTTGAGTGTATTTGGCCCCCCATAAGCTCATAGAGAGTGGCACAACTCTCCAACAAATTCTCCAGCAAGGCTGCACCTCCTAATACTGTCATTGTAAGGGCAGACTTTGAGGTTTCCTATGCTCAGGATACTGCCTAGTGAGTCAGTTGACCTCCTACTGCCTTCTGGTCAAGATAAAGCCAGCTCCATGTCTGCCTGCATGTTGCCATGCTCCTTGAAATAATGATAATGAACTGAATCTTATAAACTGTAAGCAAATGCATCAGTTAAATGTTTTTATTTATAAAAAGCTTCTGAAGTAAAGAAAACTGTAGTTGATATGTAAAATAAATTTAAGAAATAATAACAAAAAATTAAAGAGCTACAATGGTCTCAGTGTCTCTTCACACCAATAAGATCCTAACTCAGACATACCGTAAGCAGGTCTTTGTACTCCAAATAAGGTAACCAAGATAATTCCCAAAAGGTATGCTCAGAGGTCCATCTCCTAGATGAATCTTAGTTTTGCCAAGTTGACAGCACTAGCCATTCCAACTAACATATACTAATTGTATATATAACACAATTCAGTGTGATATTTTTGAGATGGGGTTTCTCTACATAACTCTGGCTGGGAATTTCAGCCACTTCAGTATCAGTTGTTTCTAGTCCTACTGACCAGAACACTGAAATATAAGATTCATATTTCATAATTTTAGATCTATGTTAACCGGCAAAACAGCAAAACAGTCCAGGGGCAGAGGACTCAGAAAGCATGAAGTCATAGGCTGTAGCAATTTGAGCTGGTGGTGAGGGCAAAGCTATAACCAAATAACAAGAGTTTCAAGTGAATTATGGATCTGGTACGTGAAGGCACCATGTCTGACTCCCATTTGAGCTGAAGTTGAGAAAAAAGGAGAAGAAGCTGCCAGCAAGATTTGAGAGAGTGTATAAGTAGCATCTCTGTTGCCGTGATAAGATACCATGACCAAGAGAATGTATAAAAGACAGCTTATGGTTCCAGAGATGTAAGAGTCTGTCACAGTATGGAGGTATAGCAGCAAAAGGCCAGTCTGGTGGTAGGAACAGCATGCTAAGAGCTCACATCTTCAAATGCCAGCACCAAATGCTAAGCACTAAAGTGTTGGTGAGAAGAATTCTGTCTCAAAGCCTGCCCCTCATGACATCCTCTTCCAGGAAGACTGCACCACCCCAAAGCATACCAGCAGATGGAGATGAGGGTTCAGATGCCCAAAACCATGGGGGACATTTCTCATTCAAGCTACTGCAGAAAGGATTACGTCATGGGAGCCAGATTTAAAGGGAATACAGCCTTGCAAGGAAGCAGCAATATGGATGCAAGAGAGTATGACTCAATTCAGAGATCCATCACTTCCCATGGGGCACTTGGGGTCAGAGGGAAGGATAAGACCCAGACTTTTAAAGAAATTCACCCAACCTCTAACACAGTGCCAAGAACTTGAGTTTTTCTATAAATGATGGGAAGTCCCAAGTGAAGGCTATTAAGGCAGGAAGACAACTGGCTGCACATTCCTGTTAGATGGCTTACCAGGCACATGTGGTGCTTGTGGTCATTTTTAAAGCAGTCAGAGTGAGGCCCTGGGCTTGAAATCTTACATATACTATCATTCTAAAGTTTTCATATTTTTTCTTTGAAACTGTCATGTAAAAAATAAAGACTTTCCAAGTCATTTGCTTGTTGCTGGTTTTTTTTTTTTTTTTTTTTGAGTCTCCTTCCCATAAGCCAGTATGGCCCATGAAGCTTCTTGCTGATTCCAAGAGTCAGATATAACATAAATAATCAATATCTTTAGCCATCAGGAAAATGCAAATTTAAAACTACAATAAAATCCCTTCCCATCCCAGTCAGAATGACAGCCATTAAAGAAACAAAAACATTAGATGTTGGCAAAGATGAGGAGTACTCTGACATACTGGTGCTAAAAATGTAAATTGGAGCAGCTGCTATGGAAATCAGTATGAAGTTCCCCCCCCAAAAATGTAAAAAGAACTTCCATATAATCCAGTTATACCACATCCGGGCACATACTCAAATTAAATGTCTATTTACTGTCAAGATATCTACACACCCACCATTGCTGCTGCAGTGGTCACAATAGCCGAATTGTGGCATCAGCCTAGGTGCTCATCAATGAATGGACAGATGAATAAAACAGATTCACACAGACCTCTGCATACACCCACCAAACCAGATCTAGGACAAGTCCTTCATGTTTTCTCTCATTTGTGGGATCTAGGACATCCAGAAAGGAGACAAAAGCAAAAGAAAAACTATTTGGGGTTTAGAAAGGGAAAGGCAGAGTGGGAGGAGAAAAGAGGTTTATTAAAGGGGTGAATAAGATCAAGTGCCTTCTAAGCATACAGGAATGTCACATGGAAACCCCCTACTCTGTGCCATTAATATACACTAGTGAAAAAAGATCCCAATATGCATGACATACTTCAAAATTATATGTGCACAAGTTACTGTACTACTATATTTTGCACATTGTAAGCACACAAAAAATAGAGCTTTAAATAGAATGACTCTACATATTTGTTAAAGATCTGTTTCTAGGCAGGTGCTTACAAAGCCACAGCCATACAGCTTTGTAGATGCCTTCGTTTCTAATTTACTCTATGAACAGACTCCCCCTTCAAGGAATCCTACCCCATTGCCTTGGTGAGTCTTCCTTTGTGCCCTCTTGAGATCATCAGTATTTACATAATTACCCCAGTGAGGACAAGATACATAATAGTAATTAGTGGGGTTCAATGCAAAATAAAAACGGAGTGTCACTTAATTCAAAAATTGGGATATTTTTTCAAGACAGCAACAGCAGAGTGCTAAATACAAGATCAAATGCTTCTGGACTCTGAGCCATGTGCAGCTGCAGAGGCCACAGGACCTTGAAGCCAGTGCTGACTGATGTTATCATCCAAAGCCACTGAGGGCAGGAGTTGCACCAACGACCCATGTGTTCCCTAGATACAGGTCAGATGCACCTGCAGAAAAGGCAAGTGAGTGAATGTGTGAACAGAGGAATTGTGGAAAACATTCTCCCCGAGACTGCAGCAACAATCTGACACAAACTAAGTCTTAATAGGTGGGAGTCGAAGCCCTTATGGTCCTCCAGGCTCAAAGGCTAAAGCTAAGATGTTGGCAGAACCATTCTCTCACTGAGAGCTAGAGGAGGCTCCTTGCTTACTTTTCCAGATGCAGGTTGCTCTGGTGACCCTTTAGTTGTAGGTACATCGCTCTCATGCCTGATCTCAAAGTCACATTGCCTTCTTGTGGGCCCTCAGCTCTTTGTGTAAGGCCACCAGCCGTCAGATTTAATAATCCATCTTAATCCAATATAACATCATCCTGATTACATGTGCAATGACCAAATAAGGTCATGTGAGATTCCAGGCAGACACTAAGAGAGGAATCACTATTTAACCCACTCCATCTGTTTGTGCAACACTCTTCAGAATACCTCTGGAGTCATTTCTGTGTGCATATGCCTAACTTTTCATATGAATTATAATGGAATGTTATTGCCAACTAAACCTCAAAGGATGCACAAAACCATACAAACTGTAAACAGGCATGTATAATAAATGAAGTATAACCTGGGGAGCCAAAATTTCGGGGATGTGGTTAGGTAACCAAATCAATCATGGCATATTGAGAATGTGATGAGCATCAGCCGCAAAAGATGAATGGAAAAGCAGATGGAACTCAGAAACTGATGTTTTCTGCCTGAGCTGTGTGAATGGCTGAGACCTAGCTGGTTAGATATTCTCACTGGAGGACCAGCATCAATGCCTCTCTCCTCCCAGGAAAGGGGTGGTGGTGAAGCCTACATAGAATCTGCATGAGATGTCCATTAAAGGCCAGAACAGACTCACTTTGTATACAGTTAGTAGCTTGGAATCTAGGAAGTATGTATGTGGGGAAGTAATTAAACAGTTCAACCAACTCTTTGCTGAATGCTCACTTATTCATTGTTGGAGCGTTGGGAAGCCAGGGTGGTGGTGTATAATTTTGTTAAAATGTTTCACTGTAAGAAAGAAGAGAAGACTTTGGGCAGTCGTGGACTTTATTTACCTCCAATTTGATAGGGCAACAAAGTCTGTACAGCTTTGCCACCCTGTAGGAGCCCTGCAGGTCCTTTAGACATACCTGGCCCTCCTTTAACATGAGAAGCAGAGACAAGACTGTTAGGACTTGTGACTGTCCCTCTGTGAGCAGCCACCCCATCCTGGGGCAGTCTTCCACCTTGTCACCTCTCCCGCTGTTCCTTTGAGGCTGACCATGAATATCAGTCATTAAATACCTGGATAGCTCCTCCCAGTGAAGGTACAGGTGTCGCTTCCCTCTACTCTGCAGCAAAACCATTTGTAGCGGGAGCATACAGGTTTATTCTTCCCCCTCCAAGACCTGGTCCTCTGAAGGTTGTGAACTGGAACCACTCTGCTGCCTCCACACTGTCCAGGCTCCTTGTCACAAAGCCAGGTCTCTGTGCTGGCATAGCATGCTACTCACGAGGTCAACTCCCCACTCCCCTAAGTGCAGTTAAATTTTTTTAAAAAGACTTATTTATTTATTTACTTACTTAATTATTATGTATACAGTGTTCTGCCTGCATGTGTGCCGACTTACCAGAAGAGGGCATTAGATCTCCTTATAGATGGTTGTCAGGCACAGTGTGATTGCTGGGAGTTGAACTCAGGACCTCTACAAGAGCAGCAGCCAGTGCTCTTAACTTCTGAGACACCTCTCCAGCTCATCCCCCCATAAGTGCATCTTTATCTAGCAGAGATCAATTCTCTAATTACTAAAAAACAAGTCTATTCTTAGTTATGATGTGGCCCACTTAGCTAATTTAGCTAATTTTCTGCAACAACTAATATGATCTTAGCTTAGTCCCTTTGGCATAACTACAGTGAAATGCCTGAAGCAGGCTCACTGTATAAATGAAAGAGGTTTATTCACATTTTGGGAGGTTGAAAGTCTAAACAACATGATCCCATCTGTAATGAGAGCCTTCCTTAGTTATTTCCCTTACAGAGGATAGAAATTGCAAAGATGTATGGAAACAAGACCCAAACTAGGCACGAAGCCAGAAGGTACAAGTCTCACAGTCCTTTCCAAGGACATGTCTTCACTTGACCTACAGACACTTCCCAGTAGGACTCATCTCTTAAAAATCCCATCTCCATGGGCACTGAAAACCAAGTAAGTCTCCAGTGTATGAAATTTGAGGAAGGAGTCACATTGAAACCACAACACCATTTCTATGCAATCAAACCAATCTATTCACCGACCCCAAACACCAATGTCTGTTTTTAATTTTATGTTTGAAATCAGTTGTCACCTGTCTTAGTTACTTTTCTATTGCCCTGACAAAAGACCATGACCAAGGCAGCTTATAAAATAAAATGTTTAATTTGGGGGCTCACAGTTCCAGGTGGTTAGAATCCATGGCCATGATGGTGGGGAGCAGAGTAGGGCAGCAGGCAGGCAGGTAGGCATGGTGCTGAAGCAGTAGCTGAGGGCTTATATGTGATCCACAGGTATGAACTGGAAATGGGCTTCTGACATCTCAAAGCCTACCCCCAGTGACACACCTCCTCCAACAAGGCCACACCTGCTAATCCCAAGTAGTTCATCAAGTGGAGACCAAGCATTCAGATATAGAAAACATTCTCATTCAAAACAGCATATTTTCTAGTATGCATTGGCTTCTCTCCCACTATCAAGCTCTTACTTTCTCTCACATCCTATAGCAATAGGTACAATCTAAGCCACCTAAACTGTAGTCTGAAAACCACAGTAGACTGTCGGACCATATCTGCAGAGATTCAAATGCAGAGTTTCATAATTAGGGATTACTCAAGGAATACACTTTTTACATATGCTCTCTCAGACCCTTCTGATGGTGGAAGGTTGAGTAGGGAGGCTTTCAGAGAAGCTTCTCTGGTGACTGGAATTTAAAAGATAGTTTGAAGGAACAGACCCTTTGGACTAGAAAAAAAATATTTCAAGCCATTTGGGTCTGTACTGTTAATTTTCTCATGCAGAACCTAGGACCTGAGACTCTATCTAGTACAGCATTATTAATTTGCTAATGCATAAATTCATGCCCAGATAATTAAAAGACATGCCTGGAGCTGCAAAGTTATTAATTGGCAGAGCTGCCAGCCACATTTTTCTCTGAGATCAGACTTGCCTTAGATCCCATAATACAAGCCCTATGACCCTGCTCTGATACTACGATACACAGCACAACCATGTGAGAATGGCCTTGTGCAAGCTACTACTAAGTCTTCCTAGGCCTTGGTCTCACCAATAGACCAGTAATAAAGCTCAATGCAATGCTTTCTTGCAGACCACGTAACAGTGCGTAACATTTTCATAGGACCAGACCTGATACAATACTCACAATGAATGGATGCCTTGTGCTATATTTTGAAGTATTAATTCAAGTTTTTTGCCTCTCCTACCTCTTCCTTTGTCTTCATTCATAATTACAGTCTGCTCACTCTCCATCACTCAAAAAGGGACAGAACAAAGCCCAGCAAGAATGACCTGCCTGATTTCCTAAATGCTCTCCTCAGAGGCCTAATCCTGGGACCAGGGAAAAATTCCAGGAACAAATGAAAGTCACAACAAGAAGCATGGGGTCAAAATTAAGAAAGGACTCCTGGTATTTGGGGACTCAGAATTTGAGATTAAAAAAAAAATTGGCAGAAAAGAAAAATTAGATTCCTGAGTGAAAAGGGAGTCAGGGCCCATACCTCCTAGTCCCTGAAAGATAGAATTGCAGTGCTATGAATCCCCAAGGGCCAAGCAGATGTGGATGGTGGTGATCACAGTTCACCAGAAACACCTCCATAGATCAGTGTCATGATTCTCCTCAAATCATGGGGAAATCTCAAGTACAGGACAAGGAAGAGTCTCCAACATCATGGCTAAATTGTGAGGAGGGAGGACCCCAGAAAGGAAGTTAATTTTCCATCACCTATGAGAAAGAGAACTGTGAAGTAGGGTTTATGTTGATCAAAGTAAAACCGGCAGCATTCATTGCAAAAGGCAGGGCTGAGTGTCCAGCACCACTTATCGCCAAAAGGAAGGAAATCTGCAGCACGTGTGAATGCACTGTCAATGAGAGCCCCTGAGCCAGCAGAGAAGAAAGTAATGTAAGCTCAGGCCATCTCCCAGCATCCTCAGGGCATACATGTCCAGAACAGCAGACAGCACCTTCAGGTTTTGTTTCAAAAGCTACGTGCTGGGAGCTAGAGAGATGTCTCTGTGGTTACGAGTGCATCCTGCTCTTGCAGAGGACCACACCCATATCAAGCAACCCATAGTAGCAGCTTGTAACTCTGGGTACAAAAGGTCTTTTGGCCTTCCTGGCGCCCCCCCCCCCCCCACACACAAACAAATTGAGAGGACTCATGCTGGTGATCTCTAAAACCTAAGTTCTAAGAACAAGAAGAAGCTCACTAGGAGATGCAGTCCCAGAAGTTTTTGTGAGGTAAATCCTTGTATCTATTTCACCTAGGGAAGATTGTTAGAAATCCTAAAAGCAAAATAGCCCACGCTAAGAAGTCACTCTTGAACTTCTTAGTAACTGGCTGAGGAGCTCGCCACATGCATGCCCCATAGTGTAATCACTTGGTACTACAAATGTTACATGTGGATTTGGTGCCCTACTCTACTCTAGGGTCATAGACTCTGCATTTTGTCACGCAGAGAAATCTATGTCCTTGCTTATTTTTACTAGTGCATTTATGGAAAGAGCTACATTTACTCACCTGGATAGTCCGTATCGGTAAAGGACGTCTAATGGTGTCCAGTGAAGACCCGTGGGAAAGGTGTGATCTTTGAGGAGCCTTAGCACCAGGCAAGACTTTAGTCCCAGTTTTGATATTGTCTGTGCTGGTTATTGCTGCCCTCTAGCGAAAATATTTTGAAACTAAAACACTCGGACTATGAAGTAATTTTCCTTCAGGTTTTCTAGTCATCCAGTCATTCATTGATCTGTTCATATATGCATCCTTTTTATAAATTCTTTATCACCAACCATGGACGGCAGTGTTTGTGAAATAATGAAATACAGTAGAAAGAGAGAAAAATCCAGCTCCACTTTCTAGCTCTGGGAAACAAACAAATTCCTCTTGAGGGAAAAATAGCCAGAATTAAATAAAAAGGCTTTGACTGTAAAATTCTACACAGTGATTTGGAATATGGGGGTCATCTTACTGGAGAGGGAAGAAAGCAGTCCCAAGGAGGCACCCACTGTCTCACATCTGAGGGGTATCATGGAATAAGAGAGTAGACATGTAGTTTTCTGAGCAGTAAGGTAATCACAGAAGTGAGGTAGAAGGAAGTGTGTGTGTGTGTGTGTGTGTGTGTGTGTGTGTGTGTGTGTGTGTTTGTGTGTGTTTGTGTGTGTATGTGTGTGTGTTTGTGTGTGTGTCTGTGTGTGTGTGTGTGTTTGTGTGTGTGTTTGTGTGTATGTGTGTGTGTGTTTGTGTGTGTGTCTGTGAGTGTGTATGTGTGTGTGTCTGTGTGTGTGTTTGTGTGTGTATGTGTGTGTATGTGTTTGTGTGTCTGTGTGTGTGTGTGTTTGTGTGTGTATGAATGAATGTGCATTTGCACACTGGCTGTGGATAAAAGATAAAAGAAATCCCCTTGCTTGGATCAGCACTAGATATCTAATATTTCTGAATAAAGACTGTGGTGCGGGTAATAAGGACTATAGAATGTATGTGTTTGGGGGGCTTATAGGGGTAAGTACTGCCAGGAATCAATCCCAGAGACTCATTTGTACTATACTCTACTACTGAGCTAATACTCCCACCCCAGAATTGTTACTTAAGATGAAAAGATACCTGTTTGTGGGGATTTAATAAAAGATCCAAAAGTTTTGGAGATATTAGAGAGATCTAGCCATAGTCAGTCTAGGAGGATCAGAGAGTGATGATTCACACCTTTAATCCCAGCACAGGGAGTATCCCTGGAGTGGTGACCTACGCCCTTAATCCAATCTGAGTTCAGGGTCATTTTAGTTTACTGAAGGAGTTCCAGACTCCCCTGGGGCCACACCTTAACTGAGCAGAGAAAGTATTTAAGGCAGACATTATTAGAAAGGAAAGGCCAAGAGAAGCCAGGCTGAGGAAGCTGGAAGACAGCTGGGTAAGATCTGACTGTGGTGTTTACCTCCTACTTTCTCAGAGATCTATCCCCGAGTTTCATTTATTCATGCAACATCTGTTAGCATATATCTTCAAAACATACCACAAAGAAAGAGAAGAACAGACACTCCTACCAAGTGCACACAGAATGTTCTCCAGAACAGACCATATTCTAAACTATAAGAAAAGTCTCGATGAGTCTATATGTGTTCTATGACCAAGCCAGTGTAAAAATCTGAAATCAATAAAGGAAAGAAGTTTGAAAAACACCAAGTATATGAAAAGTAAGCAACTCACTTTAAAATAATCAGTGATTTGCAGAAGAAAAGTACACAGACAGCCCGAATCCTCAGGCCTGAGTAGGAAAACTTTGCTCTCAGTAAGAAGTGCTGGAAATAAGTTCCAGATCAGAAAACAAGAGACCCAAATTCCAACTGAAGAGTCTGGACAAGACAAACTGGATCAAGAGGATATGCTCAGAAGGGTGAGCACAGAGGACAAGAGGTGCACTTGGTTTTCATTTGAGCTAAAGTGGTGACTGTGCCTGCTCCCACTATCTGGATTTCTCTTCATTGGCTGGTCTGGGAATAATTGGCACATTGGAAATGAAGAAAGCATAGAGGAAGAAGAAAGGAGCCCCAGGACGTCAAAGTTCCAGAACACAGCATTGGACCTTCCAAACAAAAAGTTCGGCTGGACAGGTGGAGAATTAAAACATTTGTACAAAAGTCTTGTAATTAGAGGAGACAAAAAGATTTAAATTTCTTGTTTTAGACACAAGTTTCATAGTATTTGATAGGAAAGTCTCACACTATATTTCTTACAGAAGGAGTCAAATAAATGTTCAATATCCCAAGAGTCTTGGGTATTCATTTCACTGTGTATATTTACAACACATGAACTGATGTGGAAACAAGCAAGCAAACAAAAAAACCACAAGTAAAAGATCTTGCAACTGAGTCTGACAACCAGAATTTCTTCCTCAGTACCCATACGGTGGAAACTGAGGAGATGCCGCCACTGGAAGCTGCACTATGGCATGAGTGCGCCCTCCACCCCATATGTAGGAGGGAGGGAGGGAGGGAGGGAGAGAAGGAAGAAAGATTCGGCGATTAAGATCTCTTGGTGTTTTTCGAAGACCTGGGTTGGTTCCCTCCTTCAACTATGTGGTCTCTCTCTCTCTCTCTCTCTCTCTCTCTCTCTCTCTCTCTCTCTCTCTCTCTCTCTCTCTCTCTCTCTCTCTCTCTCTCTCTCTCTCTCTCTCTCCCTCCCTCCCTCCCTCCCTCCCTCCCTCTCTCTCTCTCTCTCTCTCTCCCCCCCCCCCCCCGAACGAGGAAGCCATAACACATTCCACTTTCAACAATAAGGAAGCTGCTGGTGCAAATTTATGAGCAGCACTAAATCATTGGAAGGCTTTCTGTAAATTCAATCCATCATTGCTAATTCACTTGTTTTTTATGAGCAGCACTAAAGAGCGTGTATAAAGGTTCTGGAGGCTATAACTCATTTCATAACTTTGAGGCCATTGGAATTACTAATTTTTCTAAGTGGAAGCAAGTACAGCCTGACCATAACAAACAGGGCGGCCACGGCTTCATCATGCATCCGAGAGTCTCTCGATTGCAGTAACACACCTAGAGCCGGCTTCTTTGTTGCGTCACTTCCGGTGCGCCAGGCGTTGAGCCCTTAGCTCTTCCGGTTGTAGCCGGCGGACCCGCTAAGAGAGAGCATCCTCAGGAGGTTCTCGCTGACGGAGATGCAAACGCTAGCGGCATGGAGAGCGAGGGTGAGACGTCTGTAGTTGTTGCAGTTGTGACCGAGCCTCGGTTTACCCAGAGATACAGAGACTATCTCCAGAAGGAGAAACTCTTGGATAGGCAGCACCGTGTGGAAAAGCTGCGGGACGGCCTAGTGGCGCTACCGGTGCTTGCGGAGACCCTCGCTGAAGAGCATCTTCGGGAGCTGAGGAATCGCGTGGCTCCGGGCAGCACCTGTAAGCTGACGCAGCTCCTGCATCCTCTTCCTTCTAAAAAGGCCCGGGTTTGTTCACCCGCGCAAAGACTGCGTCTTGAGGTGAAGCGTTGGGTAGAGGACCGCGGAGTGACGTGGTCCGCCGAACTGGAGGCAGATTTGCCCCGGTCTTGGCAAAGGCACGGTGACCTAATGCTGCTTAGTGAAGACTGTTTCCGAGACGAGCAGTGGAAAAGTCTGGAACCAGAACTCTGGGAGACTGTTGCCTCGGCCCTTGGAGTTCAACGTTTAGCAAAACGTGGACGGGTATTACCTGATGGTGCTCGAACTCCATCAGTGTCTCTGCTGCTGGGTGACCATGGCTGGGTAGAGCATATGGATAATGGCATCCGCTATAAGTTTGATGTAACACAGTGCATGTTCTCCTTCGGAAACATCACTGAGAAACTTCGAGTGGCATCTCTGTCCTGTGCTGGAGAAGTGCTGGTGGATCTCTATGCAGGGATTGGTTATTTTACATTGCCCTTCCTAGTTCACGCTGGTGCTGCCTTCGTCCATGCCTGTGAATGGAATCCTCATGCAGTGATTGCTCTGAGAAACAATTTGGAGATGAATGGAGTGGCGGACCGGTGCCAAATACATTTTGGAGACAACAGGAAGTTGCAGCTCTCAAACACTGCGGATAGGGTGAACCTGGGGCTGATTCCCAGCTCTGAAGAAGGCTGGCCCATTGCCTGCCAAGTGCTTCGGAAGGATGTTGGGGGTATTCTGCATATCCACCAAAATGTAGAGTCTTTTTCAGGAAAGATTCCCCAGCCTCTTGGAAGCAGTAACACAGGAAAAACGCATTGGCTTCATCCCCCGCAGATTATCACAGATCAGTGGGGAAATGGAACCACTGGGGATGCCAGAGGGGAAATGCTGCCATCTACCAGCAAACCAGAGTGGCAAAGCTGGGCAGAATCTGCAAAAACTCAAATCGCCTCTCTTCTTCATCAAATACATGGGAAACCGTGGAGGACACGAATTCTGCAGGTCCACCCAGTGAAATCTTATGCCCCTCATGTGGATCACATAGTCCTAGATCTGGAATGCCGTCCCTGTCCTCTAGTTGGCTAGAAGAGGTCTGTCTCTTCAGTGACACAGTCAAGCCAAATGAGTGTCCCTTAGCGCTTCAGCTAGGGATGAGTTCTCACCCTTTTGTTGTAATCTTTTTTAAATGATTTGTGGCCTGGAAAGGAACTCTGTACCAGTCCAAATCATTTTATGTTCTGTTGATCACTCGGAGAATGTGTATCAGAGACAATCAGCATGGCTCATTAAAACAGGACTCATTTGTGCAGTCTTGAATTCTGTATTTTTACCTTCATTTTCAGTGGGTATATGGTCTTAATATTCATTTGATCTTGGATTTAGTTGCACATAGGGTGCAACTTGAACTAGATCATGTGGCTTTTTTTCTGGTAACTCATTTACAAACTTAATTGTTAGAGTGAAATACTAATTTACTGTTAGTATTATTACCACAGATCACTAGCTACAACATGAGAAATCCACTGGAAACCCAAGATCAAAATAAGGAGATCGGTGAGGAAGTTGTCTGGTTCTACAGAAGTTTTGTAATTGTTCAGGCACAAAGTGGTAGTGGTTTGCACTAGTAGCAGCCATGGGGATTTGAAAAATGTATATGTGGTGGGATTCAGGTGTCAGCTGATAAGATGCTTACCCAGGATCCTGGGCCCCTAAAGGGGGCGTGGCCAACCCCATTGATTAGGGGCTGCTGGGACCCTAGAAAGCCTGTTTGCCTGGTTCCTGACTGCTGGAGAGACTGGTTTGGAATCCATCATCCATCGTTCCAGACTCCAGTCCCTGTTCAGGCTCCACTATAAGCTGTTACCTGTATCATGAGTGTTGGTTTATATTTTAATAAATATTCATCTTAGACTGGTGCCTTGTAAGTAAAACTCAGCCTACATATATAAATAGGTTTTAAAAATAAATTCAATGGAACCAAATAACTCCAAATTGAAGCATTAACATGATGGTGCTTTGTTACTCTGACTAAATTACAAAGGAAGGGGACAGTTAATATTGGTAATTCCAATTCTTTAGAATTTCTCAGTGGAGTGTCTGCATAGGAGGGTCTTATACATTAGGATTTTTTATTTTATGTTGAGGAGTGTTGTTCCATCCCACGGGACTTCAATGGGGTCCCTGTCACCTGTAAGAAGGGAATCAGGACAGGAGACGCAAAGAATGACCACAAGATGGAAATGCTGTTTGAGTGGCCAATCTTTACTTTTTCCAGGCTGCTTATATATACTTTTGCAGGGCTGCAGGTGCAAGGAGGGAGGGTTAGTGAGGGGGCTTTAAGTAGAAACTTGACTTGTGGTTAGGCAGTTAGGAGCCAAGAATGTGCTAGGTAAAAAGGTCAGTATGTTCCCTTGTATTTTTCCGAGAACTGTCTTAATCGAAGGAATGCTGTCTTAATCTAAAAAATTAAGGAGGAAATTCTGATCTTTAGTTGAACTTTGGCTAATGAACCAGCTCCTGACCATTAAGAAATATTGCTCTGTCCCAGTGCAGTAACTCAAACCTGTAATCTCAGCACTTGGAAAGCTGAGGCAGGATGATTCTTGTAAGTTCAAGCATAAACTGGGTCACGCTACATGGTGAGACTTTGTCTTAACATCAAGGGTCACTTCTCTGAATTGTAGGGAGAAGGTTCTAGCCACAGGCTGTGTGATAGCTGCCAGCTGATTAAAATCTTAAGATTCTTACAGATCTTGACCTTGAGGCTTTGATCTTCCTTCTAGGTCTAAAAGCAGCCATAGAACTGGTGCAACTACAGGTAGGGATCGTGCTCTGCAGTTCTCAGACCATCTGACTATAAAATCAAGCTCTCTTCTGTTCATTGTCATGTGCCACTGTGATAGCTGATAGCCAAGGGTCATGGCGAGCTGTTCTGATGTACTTTGGAGCCCGTAGGCTAGTATGCTTTGTGAAGGAGACAGACAACAGGGTACCTACTTCCTTGTCTTGTTATATAACCAGAGCTTGCATGTGTTATGAATAGCTGTACCCTTTTTCTTATAGCAGTAGCAATAGGGACTAGGTTGGTGTCTTTCCCATTAAGCACAAATATTGTCTTCTACATGTAAGAGCCACAGAAAATATAAAAGTCTATTAGGTTTTAAAAAAGAGAGAGAGAAAACTTCTAAGGAGCTTGCTGTATTGGAACTAAAATGCCAAAGGTGCCAACTGGAGCCTGAATGAGGAGGAGGGAGATGAGTCAGAGCACCATTTGGGGACTGAGGAATTGGCTTTTTGAACAGGCAGTTGGTGTCAGGTATAGCTGGTGGAATTACCTTCCCTACAAAGTTGTTCAGTCGCAGAGTTCCAGGACAGCCTGGCTCATATGACAAGGAAAGAAGTAGAACAGCTGGACAGGCTAAGCATGTGACATCCCAGCATCCTGTACCCGTAGTAGCCGGCAAGCCAGTGTTGGCGCAGAGATGTAGCCAGGTTCCATTGAGGCTGCTGTACCCTGGAAATGTAGCATCCAGGCATGCTAAAATGGGATTGGGATTATAGGACCTTTTGTTTATTAGGGAAATCCCTGATCAGCTTATATGAGCCCTTAAGTCTTTTTAGTCTTCAACTTTGTCATCAAAAAAAAAAAAAAAAAAAAATCTGAAAATCCTAACTGCCCCCCCACACCACCACCACCAACCCCCGCTGCCCAATTTGTTTATAGCAAATTTGAAATTTTTTTCTTATAGACAAGAAGTGTTTCTTCTTTCTGTCCTGATACTCCAAACCAATTTTATTAAATATATAATAGATCAGCATAGCTGATCAACACCAAGGTTGATTGACAGCCAATCTGAGACAAGCCTATATAGATGACCAGGGGACCTTTACTTTTATCTGCGTTTATTTTATTTCTGTGCCATAAGCTTTTGTTTCTTCTGTTTCTTCTGGGATATCTTCTTTTCTCCATCCTCCTCTTCTGGCTCTGGAACAGTCCGTTCCTTTTCAGTGAGGATCATCTCAATGTGGGAGGGGGAGCTCATTTAGGGTTAATCCAGCATGAGCTGAGTTTCCGTCTGGGCATCTTGGGTGCTTTGTTCACCTGGATGTCTACATTTAAACTCTTCAGCATTACTCTCTGCATTTTCAAGCATGCACAGCAAAACCTCAGCACTCTTTTTCAGCCAGACCCTGTGTCCAGCCCCACTGTTTGACCTGGGCACACCTACCAACTCCACCATTATACCACTGGAATGGCACACATTGCTTCTTTAAAGTGACATCTTACATATATTTGGTGGCTTTTTGGATATGCATACCCTTAATGGCCTGGGCAGTGTAATGGGTGTTCTTAAAGTGAATCCGAAGATTTGCTCCTCTTGATTTGCATGATTTTGTAGGATTTTCTGGGCCAAGAGAGTAGTGAGCCATTTTCATAGGTTATCTCAGGTCACAAACAGAAAGGGCAAGAAGTGTTTCTTATAGTCTGAATAGTAGACTGAGTATCAATATGACATGTGACAGATAATATAACAATATAGATAATAACAAAAATGGCATAATAAATGACAGCATGACAATAATATTAGCAGATAGTAAATGACAGATAATAAGTAAGCAGCAGCATGGCAATGCCCATACCTAAAACTGGGCTCTTGAAAACCAAGTTCTTTTCATTCACTTTTAATGCTGCTGCCTAATGGAGAAGCCATAGAATTAAAAACTCCATCTTAAACTATGTGACTGGAAGGCCTTTCACAAATACAAGACCTAGCAAGTACTAGACACTGGACTAAAATGGGACAAAAGCAAAACTAAACCCAGGCTCTGTGGACCTTATACGTTAGTGAAGGGGTAAATAGTGATCAAATAGTCACATAACACCCAACATCCACATAAAACCTTCTATTAACTGACATTCTAGCAAATCCTGGGAGAAGAGGTTAATGATTAAAGGCACAGGCCTTGAATTTCAGCACTTAGGAGGTAGGGGCAGGTGGGTCTCTGAGTTCAGGACCTGCCTGGTCTACATAGACAGCCAGGGCTATGCAGAGCTACACAGGTGCCTTGTAGAGGATTCTGAGAACTAAACAAAAGTTTGTGTGTATGGAGGGTATAGAGTGAAGACGGCAATAGTGAGGTAGAGTACATGAGTGGTACATGCCTAGGATCCCAGCCCTTAGAAAGTGGAGGGAGGATGAGCAGCTGAAGGTAAGCCTTGACTTCATGCACAGTGCTAAATGAGTCCCTGTCTCAAGAACATCTAAATAGCAATGGGACATTATTGGAAAATCTGAAAATGTAACCTGGTTACTATGAATTGAAATTCACTAACATCCTACTAAGCCTCCCCCTGTTTTTCTTCAGTCTCAATTCGATCTAGACTGGTCTTAAACTCATGAGCCTCTCAGCTTCCGAGTTCTGGGATTATAGGTGTGCACCACCGTATGCCTGGCTCTCCAATGTTTTTAAATGTTCACCGAGGCTGGGGAGATGTTTCCTTGGTAAAGCACTCACCATGCAATTGTAAGTTCAGATCTCTAGAAAACAGAAAGTCAGAGATAGAACACATCTGTTACCCCAATGCTCCTGTGGGAGGTAGAGACAAAATCGCAAGCCAGTTAGCCTGGCCTATTTGGGACACTGAGAACCATCTCAAGCAAAATAGGAAGCAAGGGTGACATCCTAATTTGTCCTCTGACTTTCATACATATACTGTGGCAATGTGTGCCTGCATTCACATAAACACATCATACACACAGAAAGACATATTTGCACTACACTCACCCCCACAATTGTGGTCCTTCCCATTTGACCACATCTCCCACAGTTGGTAAGATGCTACCATAAATAAACCAGGTTTTACTAGCATATGATGGATTTTTATGTTGATGTTAGGCAAGTGGTGTTGACCTCATGGATCATGATTGTGATGTATTTTTTTCTTCCATTTTCTAGAAAAGTTTGAGTAGAATTATTATTCTCGACACTCTAATATTCCACCCCGTGAACTATAGTTGCCTTGAGATTCCCCCAGGCTGGTCAACCTGGATTTTCTAGCCCCAGGGCAGAGCTGGACACTTTCTCTAGACAGTAGTAACCATATATATATATATATATACTTCCATTGAAGCAATCTGAATATGGAGAATATGTACTCCTTCTTACCCTGCCCCTTGCCCTACACCTCTCCAGTTCAGGGGCTTCCCTTTACTTCCCCCAGTTTCTCTTTACTATTGAAACCCAGCCTTTTTAGCCACATGCTCTCTTGGCTTCTTGGCCTCTTGGCTGGCTCTTGGTCTCTTGGTTCAAGGCTCCTCTCTGGGTCTGCTTGCTGGTTCCCCCTCTTCCTCTCTCATCCCCTCCCCTCTCTCATGGCCTGGTTTAGTCTGGACCCCTTCAGATGCCTCTGGCTGTTCTCTCCCTCATATCTACAATAAAACTCTTCTCAACCATTAAAAAATTTTAAAAATTTAATTCTGTAATCATTGAAAATGCTTATAAAGTAAATAGTGCGATATTATCAGTGCAATGATGTTTTTTCTGATTAGATAAAACCTACAAATTTGCTTGATCATTGACTGTACAATTTCAGAGACAAAACAGATGTCTCTGGGCTTTTAAAGGTCAATTTGCCTTCAAGACCAAGGCGAACATAACAGTGAATGAACATGAGGCCAACACTGAATTTTGCATTCCCACACTCTAGCATTAGGTAGCCAAAAAGAAAAATTGGTGGAAGGTTGCCTTAATTTTTATCTTTTGGTGATTTTTATTTTTTAAGATCTAGATTCACATAATTTAAAAAAACTGAAATATTAGACATGGAACCAATTACAAAAAAACCTCCGTAACCTCATGCTGTGATAAAGCAGCTCTCTCAGCCTTGCTGTGTATGCTGCTTCTCAACAATTTCAAAGGAGACTGCAAGACCTAGCCTATATACACCAACAGAAGCCATGAGGGCATGTGTGGAACTAAGGCCACTAGATCAGAAGTGTCATTTTATGTTGGAGAGACATTAGTGCACGTGTCTAGTCTTGCCATAGAGTTATATTAACTCTTCCACCCTCTAACCATAAATTCTGAAGAGATCTAGGTCATATGTATGTGCTACTATGGGATGGTATCAGGCTGACTGGGTCAGCTCACAATAAAGGGCATATTGTATGTCACAGCAAAGGAGCTAATCCCCAAGACGACCAGCAGCCTGTTACATCGTGAGATTCTTTGGCTCCAGAGTATCTTTCATAGTTAAAAACAACTATTACACATTATCCACTTACTTTACCAAAATCTTTGCACCACCAAAGAAGTATACTGAGCTCTGTAGGTCTCTGTGGTAAACTAACTTGAAAAATCACGATTCTGATTCAGAACTGGATGTCAAGAAAACTGACAGTTCTCAGTGGGATCCAGGAAATATGAAGGCTCTCATGCTGCAGTGTGATTTAACCTTTGTTTGGGACATTCAAGCCAGGAGATTCTGTGGTAAAGAGTATTTGTGGTAAGAATCCATGACAGCTCATGACAAGCTTTAATGAGGGGGATCATGAGTGGATCACTAACTGGTGTTGCTACAACAGGACAGGGTCATCTCTGCAGGAGACAGCCACACAAAACAGAAGGACAATGTTCTTATGAAAGATAGTGGAAACAATGCATCTTGTGGACTATTAGTGGTCATACAGGCAGCTTTCCATGATGTGTAGGGTTATAACAGACTCACCAAATAAATCTATCTGATCTGGAATTGATGATAGCCATGGCCAGAGGAAGCAAGAGGCGCAAGAAGATGTTCAGACTCTTGTGTCCTATCTGTAAATCTCCCAAAGTCCATCCCCCAAGTCACAATTACAGCCATTTGGGAGGATGTAGCCATTCTGAACACCACTATATGGCGCTATGTTTCATACAGATAATAGACTACTGCACATTTGGGGACAGCAAGTAGACAGAGAAATCCCCAAATGATAGGTTGAATAATGGCTCTGAGTAAGTTCATATTCTAATATCTGGAACTTACAGTGTTTTGATTAATGATGCCAAAGTAGGGAAATTTACCTGGATAATCACAGGAGCAATGTGGTAATTTGAGTGAAGTTGGCTCCCATTGGCCCATATGTTTGATGGAACTGTTTGTGGAAAATTAGGAATTGTGACTTTGTTGAAGGTGGTGTGTCACTGGAGATGGGATTTGAAGTTTCAAGAGCCCATGACATTTCCAGTTAGTTCTCTCTCTGCCTCATGCTGTGGAGCAGATGTGAGCTCTCAGCTACTGTTTCAGCACCATGTCTGCCCTGATGGTTGTGGACATTCTCTGGAACTGTGAGTCCCAATGAACATTGCCTTTTATAAGATGCCTTTGGTCATGGTGCCTTTTCACAGCAATAGGGAAGTAATTAAGACATCCAGACTTGAAAGCAACAGAAGCAGCAATAGGAAATGAACACATCCATACTTCCTAGTAAGCCATGAGGGGGGCTTGTGAGTCTCATTCCAACTTGGTGTGTCTAGAGGTCTTCATTCCTAACATATGGACTAGTTCATCAAAAAGATGTAAGAACAACAAGAAAACCTTTAAACCCACTAGGGTTCCTTAGGGGCACTTCAGGTCCCTCAGCCAAGAGACCAACAGGCAAGGAAGAGCCACAGCCTGGTTGTGGTATCTAACTCCATCAGGAGAAAGTAGGGCTGCTGTCACACTGCAGTGGTATGTCACACACCTACCACATGCATCAGTGGCCTTGTGAACCTGTCCTACCCAATGCCAGGAGTCAAATGGACAGTTTCCGGAACAGCAGAAATACCTTCTTCTGTCCAAGTTGTCAAAAAGGAGCTTTTTATGAACTCTGAATGTTACTGATGACACAATAATTGATGAAGCATTTAATCAAATCATAATAAACAGAGGAGCATTTGAACTTACCCCACTTCCCACCTCTAAAACAATTTACTGTTGATTGGCATGAACAGTGTGTGGAGCCTCCAGGGGTGGGATCAGACTGTGTTCCTGTGTGTGGGCTGGCACCTTGAAGCCCATTTCCTGCAGAGGAACATCTAACATAGTCTTGACTTTGGGATGAGTGGATCGGACTTGCCTGGAGTGGATGTGCGGTGCTGGGCTGGCCCACCTTGGAACTTCTCCCCCTTTTCGGGGAGGGCTGAGGGCTGGCTGGGAGGAATTGGGAGGAGGGAAGGGAAGGGGAGCAGGGGAATACATAGATAAAAATGACATTTTTTAAATAAATAAATAAATTAAGTAAGTAAGTAAAGTAGTGTTAGTAGAGGACAGCCCGGCATATCCCTAAATAGGGAAGTTGCTCCTAGAGTAAGGCTTTTCCCTTGTCACACCCATTTTGCTCAAAAATATTTATGCAAAGTCAAGTTATATAGCAATATAATAAATATTTATTATAAACCTTTGTGTGTCCCAATAAGAACAATTTTTACTGATAATAAATCATAAGAAATGTATTTATTTTTTAAGTTTTATATTGTTATCCTACTTTCTGTATAACTTCAAGTATCTAAAGGTTTATTTCCATAAGCCTCAAGAAATGGGTGGAAGTTATAGATCAATATCACCTGCCACATAATGTTTTAAAAGTTGCATATTTTTATGTGTCCTAGAAGTTTAAAAATCCTTAAGTAAAGATTTTTACCATTTGTTGAAGGCAAAAGCAAGTCTGTATACTAGTGTTTATTTATTTTGACATAAACAATTAAACCTTGGTGGGCCAGTGAGATGGCTTGGTTATAGCTTATGGGTGAGGTGGCTCAGTGAGAAAAGGCACTCACCACATGCCTGAGGATTCTGCAGTTCACAAACCCTTCAAGGTATTTCTTAGCTGACTCACATTTTGATTTTTATAATTGTCAATACTAAGAATTCAGCTTTCCACAAATATAGCATCAAATGGCAGACGTGCATTTATAAGCATTTGAGAAATTGTTAAAATTCTCTCCTAATATCAGAATTTACTCAGTGATTGTTTATGAAACACAGGTCAGCAACTCAATAGTTTCTTAAAACCAATCACTACAACATAATATAATCCAAAGACAGGCCCATTCAATAATTCATGTGGGAAAATGACAATAAGAAAAATATTCTTTGGATTGTTTTGTAAGTAAATTATTGTATTCCTTTTAGACAAAAACCTTTGTGTGTCCCAATAAAAACAATGCAATTCATATTCTCAAATCTGTCTCCGATACAAGCTCAGGTGTTTCAGGCAGTGTTTTATGGTACCGAATGGCATGGTTTCAGTGAAGCCTGTGATGCACAGAAATGAGCCTTTCCTGAAACTGTAGAAGAGATGGGCCCTAGAGGCTTGTAAGGGACTGGAGAGCAGCCTGGCCCCAGCCAGTACAAACTGGTGATAACTGGATCTTTAAAATAAGTGCACATAGCACTTGCATAAACCAACATGAGCTTGTCTGTGGCCTTCACGAGGGTGGAGTCCAGATAGAAGGTGATCTAGACCAGTGAGAGACCCAGAGACCACCATCCCGCAGATACCAGCAAACCAAAGCCCTTTTCCCATGGCTTGGAGGAGGGTCTGGGGAAAAAAGTTTTTAAGGCCTTCCCCTCCATAATAAAATGGGACTTGCTTGTTTCAACCTGTCCCTGGAGGCTATGTTGCTGCTCTTGGAGACATCTCAGCCCCTCCCCCAAGGGAACTAGCAGGGCTCTGAGCAGTGGCAACCCAAACACCTGGCTCCAAACCACGCTCACCCCAATAAGAAACATCTTGCGTTCATTACACATTTGATTTTGAATTATTTTGGCATTTCATGTTCAGGAATAATTCACTGTTACCAAAAATTTTCACAACCCCCTACCTCAGTTATGCAATCTCGTGTGGGATGGTGATTCACAGTTCAAAAGACACACTCTAGGGTGATTTAGATGACATGCTATTCTTTATTAGAGAAGATCCATTGTCTTTTTATCAACTTGGGGAAAATCCTTTCTTCATTGTACTGCAATGGCACTTTCGTCATGAGCTGGGGCTTTCCCTACATTTTCTATTGTGTTCCATGGCCTAGTTTCTCTAGCTACACACTACACCATGTGTCTTCACTGTTACCCCTTTGGACTAGGTCTTGACAGCTTATGGTTAAAAAGTTCTTTCAACTTTATTCAAGATTGTCTTAGTTATTGTTGACATTATCCATTTTCTTACAAATTTTAAAGTCAGTTTACCCAGTTAAAAAACTGAACCTATTCAGATTTGTCTTAACTTGAGATTATTTTGACTTCTAAAAGGTTGAAATTTTAGTATGCTGAAGTGTCCATCTCAAAGCTTTTGTCTACTCAGGGCATCTGAGAAGAAAGGAGAAGAAAGGAGACATGATTATCAGAAGTTTGCACTCTAGGATTCCATTTATGGTAAAGGTCCATATAAAAGTCTATCTGCAAGTGAGTACTACTAATATAGTAATATATCATCATCATGTCATATAACAATGAGCACAATACTATAAGACTATATCAGCTTTTCTACAAAGCAAACTTCAGGACAGCTAGGGCTGTTACAAAGAGAAACACTTTTTTGGACCCCGTCCTGACAAAAATAATATACCACCTAGCAACAACACAGCTACCTTAATTTGTGCCAGTTTTTGGACAGTCATGAAATGTCCTAGTGAAGTTTCTGAGTATGTATTCTATCATTAGGGGATGCATGATCATATATTCATCTACTGTGAGCTTTTGACCTTGACACAATTTTAAACTAAGGACCATCTGTATTCTTCTCAGAAGTACCTTAGCCCTCACATTATGGTTGACCATGACCCTAGTCTAACAAATTTCAATCATTCATTTCTATGTATAGCAAACTGAGTATCTTTACCAAAATGAAATAGAGGAAAGAGTGTTGAATTGACATAGTAGCTCTAATGAATATTTTCCCTAAGATTTATTTATAGCGTAGTACTATAGCAAATATTTATAATATTTCCTCTTGTTTTGTTTTCAATATTTTTGTATTCGTGGTGATCATTCTCAGGACCTGTACAGGCTAGGAGAGTGCTCTAACACACACACACACACACACACACACACACACACACACACACACACACACACACACACACAAACTTCTCAGCCTATACATTATTTTAAATTTTGTTTGTTAACCTAGGGATCCACTATGTAGCCCAACTGGCCACAAAATCACGGAAAACCACTTACCTCCTTAGTTCTAATATTAAGGGTGTATGCCACCACACTCAGCTTGTTTCAAATTTTTGTTAAAAAAAAAAAAAAGAAAGAAAAGAAAAGAAAGAAACATAAAATTCCTTGCAGGAGAACAATCCTATGATCTGGAAAGAGGAAAAACATAAGATACAAATTTAATTGTCACTACAGTTGCCTGGTTTTGTGCACTTCAACAAGTCAGCTAAGGATTGCTCCAGATGATGTAACAATTTCATTTCTCTTCTCCATGTTCTATCTTCCAGACGAGCATACTGAGAATTAGAAAGGCAAAGAAGTGGGCTGGCAAACCGGGGAGCACATATAAAGTGCCCAGGAGATGCCTACTGAAGGAATAACCAAGTGGCAGGCAATGGAGGCTCAACATATACTCCAAAGACCACTGTTAACCCTGTTGCTTCCTTTGCTAATTACAAAAGGTCTATTTGGATATACAAAACCAGAAAATGTGATTGTTTGCATTTTGATGGGTATATCTGAATTTTACTGTAAAGAAAAGAGAAAAAACAAAGTAATTTAGAGTTTGTCTTAGGGTTTCTATGGCTTTGACAAAACCCTGTAAAGGCAGCTCTCAAGGATGTAGAAGTTCCAGTGTTTTAAAGGTCAATTCCACTCCTCTTGTGAGCATTGGCACTGTCCACTGAAAGGAAATACCCAGTGCCTTGTTGAAGGGGGTGGGGAGAGGAAGTTCAGGTGCATCTTCCTCATTGTCTCCCCCACCCACCTAAGGAAGCCAGGGGCCTCTAGTACATTTCCTTTTGACAGCCAAGCCAATATATATTGCTCGACAAGGCTTGAATGATAGATGTCCAGAGAAAAGTTAACATCCCACTTTTAAAGTACTTTTAATTTCAGAACTTGAGAGACAGACACTGGCAGATCTTTATAAAGAAAGAGTGTGAGACGCCATTTTTAATCATTAATGGCAGATAAAAGGCTTCTGAATCGTTAATGACAGATCTTTGAATACAGGTATTCTGTGAGTGTGGATACAGGCACCACTGTTCTTAACCATTGAGCTAGGTGTGTATTAGAGTTTTTACCTCAGAATTTATATTTTTTCTCTATTTTATATGATCATAATATAATTCCACCTCTCTCTCCTGCCACATTTTTTAACTTTAGAGTTTCTGGGCTCTTTCCTCCATAATAGCTTCACTCTTTTGACTACACTTAAAGCACAATGAAAGGGCTGGGCAACTACTCAATGCCTGAAGTTCCACAGGTAAGGTTGAGTCATTCTCTACTGTGCTTTCCTTTGGGAATGCTTTATAGCTGCAAGGTACTCCCCAACTGTGCACCTAGCCATAGTGATGAGACTAGATGTGACAAGGTAGCAACTGTATGAGGGGATTGCAACAAACCAGAGGAACAAAGGCGTCTTTGGTTAGAAGGGTGACAGTGGCAACATGGAAGAGATTGGGGCAAAACACAAGGCAATATAGACATGGTTGCAGAATTGGCGAAAAGAAGAAATATAGCAAACCAAAGTTTTGAGCTTTAAGTAGCACTGGGTTCAAACCCGGGTTCTGATTCTACTAATCTGAGATATGCATAGCCCACTTCTTAGTACTTTTGTAATCTTGCAATTCATTTTACCTAACTCTCAAAATATTCATCCTCTATAAAATAGGTCAATATCCATCATAATAGCTGACGTAGAGGCTTCGGTAAAAGATAACACCGTGGCCACAGTGCCTTGTATATAGAAAGCAGTACATAGATGAGAGGGGAGGATGCTAACAAGGAAAATGGGAACCCAAGACTTCAATAAGGACACTGAGTGTACAAATACCTTCACCCAAAGGGGTCTGTTAAAGGTCTGATAGTTTCACTTACAGACCTCCTTCCTCCCTGTGCCGGACGGGCTGGGCGCGGGGAGGGAAGGAGGAAGTGGGGTGTCGGAGTCCTACTTCTGGAGCCCTGCTGTAAACTAGCATTTCGCCTGGGAGCCGAAATCAACCATGCCTCTTGTTTGCTATTTTATGTTCCTTAAAGAAAACAGCTAAATCTACAGTTGAGTCTCTGGCCTTACACTCATTTGCTGGAGAAGAAACAAGAGTGACGATAACCAAGCCATACCAATTCCACTGACAAGAAAGTGCCAGAATAGAATGGTGTCACTCGCTCTGATTAAGGATTAATCAGGGCTTACCCAAGGGCGAGGGTAAAGCGAAGAACCCAGAGAGGTTCTTAAGTCAGGCTCCAAACCATTAATAAAATGTGCTCACGACCGTCCTCAGTTGTGTCCACATGGACAAGAAGAGAGATGTGTAAACAGATGGGAGCGGCGCTTTTCTTGGCAGTGCCTGCCACCCCAAGGCCAGTGCCAAGTCTGGCTGTGATGGCCCTGTGCTCCCGCAGGCATTTCCCCTGCCATTCCTCAGACCCTGGCTTCTGGCGGAGGAGAGGCAGGTAGACAGGGCGGCGTCCTCCCGCTTGTCATCTGTCAAGCCGTAGGAAGCGAGTCCCTGGGATGCTCACTGGGCTCCATAAACCTCTAATAACTATCGGTCCACGCCCACGCGGAGTGGCATCCTCTCGTAGACGCCAGGGTGCAGCAGCGCCACCCAGCGGCGCGGTCCTCCGGAGCAGGCGGTAACCATGGCAACGCACGAGGCCCGCCGCGCGCGCTGACGCTGCGCGGCGCGCCGGATTGTGACGCAGCCGGGTTCCGCGTTCTCGAGTGGCCGCGGGCGCAGCCCCGGGGCCCTCGCAACGGCAGCAACGGCCGAGGCAGGCGGGGTCAAGATGGTGGCTCCACTGGCGGGGGAGGCGCTGGAGGGAGGAGGAGCCAGACCCTAGCCGGCCGGAAACACCGACGCCCCGAGGCCTCCCGGGAGCCGCCGCTGCCGCCGCCCCTCCCGCTCCATCGAGGGACACGAGCGGGTGCCGGGGCGGGCCGGGACACAGGACAGGAGGCGGGCGGGGGGCGGAGCCACTCTCCACTGCGCCCGCCCCGGCCGCGGCCCCGGGCCTCCCCCGCGCCGCCCTGCCCGGCCCGCCCAGCCCCGGTGTGGCAGCGGCTCATGGCGGCGGTGGGGCCCCCGCAGCAGCAGGTGCGGATGGCCCAGCAGCAGGTCTGGGCGGCGCTCGAGGTGGCGCTCCGGGTGCCCTGCCTCTACATCATCGACGCCATCTTCAACTCCTACTACGATTCCAGCCAAAGCCGGTTCTGCATTGGGATCCAGATCTTTCTCCGGCTCCTTGGTAAGGACAGCGGGATAGCCCGCGGGCCAAGGCGTGCCCTGACCCGGGTCGGACGGGCGCTGGCCGGGCGCTGGCCGGGCACTGGTGGTACGCGGCTTTGGGGAACCGCGGTTTGATTTCCCCATAAGGGCCTTTCGGCGGGGTGCGGGGACCCAGCGTTGACAGCGGAGCGGTTCTGGCGCGTCAGTGTCCTCTTCTGTTGGCACTTGGATGAGGTGAGGAGAAAGCACGGCTGTGTGAGCATGCGGCTCTCTGCCTGCTGTTTCTCTTGGGGAATGACTTGACTGCCTGCCGGCTTACCGCGTCCTATGCGACAGCCCTGGAAAAAACAACTGCCCTGGTCTCGCCGTGTGTGACCTTGGTCTTGAGCCAGAGCTTGAGCCCCTGTCTGCCCCTTTTCACATTGGAGAGTGTGTTGTCACTTCTGTGTCGTGGAGTCCACGGGATCGCGAAGTGTTGGAGGGTAATGGACATGTAAGCCATGCGACAGGGTTGAATGTCAGACCTTGAAACCATTTCCAAAAGTCACCGCGAGGAAGGTTATACTTATAACGAACCCTAAAATCTTTCTATGTGTAAATAATAAGTTGTTAAATGCGACTTTGGAAACTTGCCCCCCGGGTGATGAGACATTTGCAAGGGACTTAGGAAAATCAGTCTTCGTTTCACATGGATTGAGTACTAAGAACACTTTGTATTTCACTTTCTATTTCTCTCTACACTGCCTTACCAGAGTGAGAAACATGTATAAAGGGTTTTTCTTCTAATAATTACAGTTGGACATAATTTGTTGATGAGGTAGTTGTTAAGATTAGTTTTAAGTGGATTCTACGTTTTGAAGTATTGGAAGAGGGGTGAGGGTTGGTATTGAGGTCCTCACCAAGATTGTCAGAGTACAAGCATCTGTTGCCTATGCCCACAGAAAAGAAGTGTCATTACAGACAGTTTTGTTCTTAGCTAGTTTACTTTCTGCAGAGCATTTTCACGGCTATCTGTCAGACACCCCTCAAAGGTTTGTAATGTTATTCTCACTTTACGAGAGGAGAAGTGAGGTTGTTTGGAGAAGTTCAGTGTTTGAGATTTGGAACACATCTGTTAAGTGCTTGCTAGAGCCTCAGAAACTCCTCTGACACCAGGCAAGGTTTACTTTCTAACTCACTGTGTTGCAATACAGTGCAGAGCAGTGTATTAACTGTCGATGCTCATTTTAATATTAGAAAGAAGAAGATGCAAGTGATGTTCTGTGAGCACAGGACTTAGGAATAATCTGCTAGGTACACAAGTTCAGCCAATCCACTTTTCTCTAGAAGTTCCTGCCGCTGTCCCCCTGTGGTAAAATTAGTGCTGTATTGGAGAGGAATCTGCATATTCATTTCAGGGTTAGGATAGTCACTTCCTTGGAGGTCTTCATGGCATAGTAACTGCAAGTTCTGGGAACTCTTTGGGGGCCTCATAATTTAATGCAGTGCCCAATTTAGTACCCACCACTTGGTAGGTTCAAGGAAAGGAGTGTTCCTTAGTTAAGTCATTTATAAGAACATTTAAGAAAGCTGCTATCCACCTTGCCCACTCCCCTTCCTTCCTTCCTTCCTTCCTTCCTTCCTTCCTTCCTTCCTTCCTTCCTTCCTTCCTTCCTTCCTCCCTCCCTCCCTCCCTCCCTCCCTCCCTCCCCTCCCCTCCCCTCCCCTCCCCTCCCCTCCCCTCCCCTCCCCTCCCCTCCCCCCATCTCTCTTCCTCCCTTCCTTTATTTTTTCTTAGCAGAAGGTTTGTATTTGGGAATCTAAGTAAGGACTGCTGGTGACCCATTTAACTGTTCTGTGCTTTGGTTTTGTTTAACTTTGTAAACACAAAAACAGAACTCTCACCTCAATGGGTTTAAGAGATAGCTTATTCTGGAACCAGCTATGAGTGACTGTGGCCCAGGAACACTGATTGAAGTTATCCCAAATTCCATGTTCCAATGTGGTAATAGTTTGCTGAAGTGTTTAATAACAAAACAGAGTATTCTAAGTCACATTAAATACATTAGTAGTTGGGTCAAAGCAAAGTTGTGACTCCTCTGCCATAGGCGCAGGGTACTATCAGGGCATGCCAAGTCTTTGCTTGTTGGGAATGAAGGCTTTAATTTAATATATTCCAAACAGTTAATATATTCCAAACAGTTTTTATCTGTTAGTCACTGGATGCTAGGTCTCCCTCTGACTTGGGCAAGGAGTGACTATTTAAGGGCTAAAGAGTCTAAGATAACTTGTAATTAGGCTCTAGCCCTGCAACATTCCTGCCTCTCCACAGGCATTGAAGTTCTCACCACTCAACCTTGCAGAAGGTCCCTTTTGAAGGTGCTCTTTTTGAGAGCTTCCGTCCACAGTACCTTCATCATGGAGTTGAAGGCAATAAATGAGTTAGGGTAATAACCCTTTAAAGCATCATTTAACTGCTCATGTGTTAGCTGTTCGTATGATCACTTTTCAAAAAAAAAATCATGATGTTTCAATTAAGACTGTACTTTGTCACAAATATTTCGTCCTTTTGAAACCACTGAATATTTATTTGAAAAATTTTATTCCTGAATATTGAGTCAGATTTTATGAGCAATTAAAAGTTGAGTTTCAAATTTACGATCTAACTATTCCCTAAATTGTATCAGAATAGTTGTGTACAGAGTAAGTTCCAGGACAACCAAGGACTATGCAGAGAAACCCTGTCTTGAATAACCAAAATAAATAAAATAAAAATGAAAAATTTAGTTTGTGATTGAAAATTAATTACCTTGAATTAAAGTAGTGGTGTGGCGTGGATGAAAGGTCTGAGTGGAGACTAGCTGGGAACTTCCCCTTATTACCATCTAAACTGCTCAGCACTATAGGTATCAGTATTGCCCAACACACCCTTTTCAAGCACTACTAATTCTGTGTCAGTGTCTGTGGCATTTACTCCGACTTGGTTCAGCAACTACACCTTGAAATTTGAGATTTCAAAACATCAGAAAGAAAGTAAAGCCTTTCATTTTAGAGAGATAAAGAAAACCATAACAATATCTAAGTTTTGGAACATGGAACTATTTCTCAGGAAGTATTCAAATACTGAATAAAACTCATCCCACAGCAACATGATGCTGAATTAGTAAATTTGAATACACTAGAGAAGATGCAAGTGTAGGAGCTTGTTTTAATAGTATTACTATTAAATGGTGGCAATTCACTGAAGTGGCAAAGGATTTTCTAAGCATAAAAGAAAATTCAAGAACTTATAAGAGACAATAAGTTTTAGTGTTTGAAAATGAAAAACTTTATTGAAAATCTTTTTTTTAAATGGCAGAAAAAAATGTTTATATCACGTATGGTCAGATCTTCAAAAGTAAAGCATATGCTTCCATAATAAAGTGGGCACTTTATGATAAGCAAATTTCAAGTGGCCAGAAAAGTAAAGAAATAATTTCTAGGGGCTGCAGAGATGACTCAGAGGTTAAGAGCACTGGCTGCTCTTCCAGAGGTCCTGAGTTCAATTCCCAGCACCCACAGGGTGGCTCACAGCTGTCTATAATAGGAGCTGATGCCCTCTTCTGGCCTGCAGGTATACATATGTGCAGATCACTCATATACTTATATATGTGTGTGTGTGTGTATGTGTCATTGTGTACATATGTATATATATTTCTTATATATAAGATAAAATAGTTCCTAACCTTATGTATAATGATAGAAATATAGTTAATCTGTTAGATTGGTGAAGAATTCAAAGTATGATATAAAAGTATTTGTCAATTTACCTATTTGAAATGGGTAAATCTTTATAATTTGTTAAGCCATCACCTCCATGAAATCTGTTTGGTATTTTTAGTTGATACTAATTGATTGAGGCAGGGTCTCATGTAGCCTCAGCTCGCCCCAAATTGAAGTTGACCTTGAGTTTTTGATTCTCTTGTCTTCATCTCCACTGATGAGATGATAAGTATTTACCACACTGTAGCTGGTTTGACAAGTGTCAGAGATTGAACCCCAGTTGCCAAGTGTACGAGAGCTATTCTTGTTACCTGACCTGTATCTCTAGCCTTCCAGTGACATTTACTATATATCTTTTGACTCACAATTCCAGTTCTACTTAGAGATTTTAGTTATACTACACTATGAGCAAGGATATTATTCATTATAGCATTATTGAAAGTAGCAAAACGGTAATTTCAGAGTTACTCTAAATGTGTATTAGTTGGGAATCTGTTCATTGTAAAAGAATGAGAATTTTCTTTGGTACTGAATGAAATCATTGATTCAGTAGGAAAAAAAAAAAACAAAACCAAAGCAAACCTGTGATGTGAGAAAGCAAACTAAAGAGGAAGTGATTGTCGAGGCCGAGATTTCCCAGCAGCCGCTCTGTTGACGTTCTGGACAGCATAAATATGGGGATGGGAGCCTAGCCTCTACAATGTACAATTGTTAGTTTTCCTTGTCTTCTACCTACTAGATGTCAGTAACACCCCTGACCTTGGTTGTCACAGCAAAATCTAAATCTGTCCCTAGATTCTGCCAAATGCCCCTAAGGAGAGAAGAATCTAATCCTGGTTGGGAAATGGATAAGTAGACTAGAAATTTCAAACACACAGATCAGAAACAGACATCAATAGAATGGAAACTTGATGGGTTTCAGAGATAGAATTGGATGGAGGTCCTTGGAAGTAACAATTTAGTGATAATTGACTTAATATGGAAAAATTACCGGTTCCCTTTCTCTTATCTGTATGAATAGTCTTATTTGTAGAAAGTAAAATATTATAAATTAAAACTTTAATTTTAAAAACCTCATAATAAAGCAGTATTTAAAATATAAGAGACTGGATGTAAACCTGGACGTTACTTATAACCAACCAATTCATGTTGAGGATATTTTTAATTGCATGCAAATAGGAAAAACTCCCAGCACCATATTGTGTTGGTCGTTTGTGACAGAATACAGAAGATTGACTTGTAGGAGAAAGGTTTATTTTGACTCCTAGGTTCAGAGGGTCAGTCCATAGGCACTTGGTTAATTGATTCAGGGTCTGTGGTGAAGCAGAACATTGTGACCAAAGGCCACAGCAGAGAGAGTTGCTGATCTCATGGCAGAGAGGAAGTACAGACAGATGAGTTATACCTCTAAAGGCATCTCTTTCAAAATCCCACCACCCCACAGTGTCTGCAAGTGATCTGTTGCCTCTGTCTAGGCCCCACCTACTCTATTCAGCTCTGACTTCCCCCTTGGATTAACCCCTTGTTGGAATTAGAGCTCTGAGGATCCAGTCACCACTCCCACCATCTGCCAGGGACTGGCATAGCTTTTGGGAGGACAAAATGGCAAATGGGCAAAAAGTACAGTGCCAGTTACAGAAAAGCCCTGAAGAGGCCAGGAAATCCATATTCAGCCTATCAGTAGTCAGGAAAATTTAGTATAAGTTATTATTTGAGGGGATAATTATTTTGATTACACCTTGTTCATAGGAACCCTTATCATAAGTGCTAATATGTGTCAATTAAAAGTAATATGGGGGACAGGTGGTGGTGGTGCATGCCTTTAATCCCAGCACTTAGGAGGCAGAGGCAGCTGGATCTCAGTGAGTTCCAGGCCAGCCTGGTCTACAGATTGAGTTCCAGGACAGCCAGGGCTACACAGAGAAACCCTGTCTGGAAAAAACAAAAGGGGGGGGGGGGAACTATGCTGGACCCCTACCTCATATTCATAAATCAGTGCTAAATAAACTAACATTGATTTTAGGACAAATGAAGAACTAGAGGAAATGCCCTCAGAAATATATAAAACAATAATAAAATATTGGTAGATTCAATTATAAAAATTTAAAATCTCAAAAGGCATCATCATGTGTATCTCTGTGTACGTGCATGTTTATACTTGTCAGGGTGTATGAGAAGTTAAAGTTTTTCTCTTTGGTGCCTGTAAGACAGGGTATGACAGAGAGAATCAAAGGCATTTTCTTACTTTTCCATTCAGTCCAGAATGTTTCTTCTCTGGTCAACAGAATGTGTATGTGTGAGTTTTCTCACCAACAGCCAGTTCTGTGGCAAATTCTTCAGTGGGTATTACTGCTTGTCCTGTAATTTAGTTCAGCACTGATAGCAGATTTTCTAGGATGAGAGGTTAGTCACACAAGACTGCCCCTCATTTCGGAGGCCAGTGCACAGGTTGTGTAGCTGGCCCGTGTTTCTAACATGCACTGTCATTCAGGGTTTTCCTGACCCACTCTTTGTGTTCTCTTAATTGCTAGAATGGCAGGCAGAATCTGAGGAAATGCCTATATTTATCCACTTACTACAAAGGATGTAGATGTACGGGGCATGGTGAGGTGAAAAGGGGAGGGGACTGTGGAGTCTGCCCCATCAGATTTCCAGCCTCAGGAACTTCAAGTTGAGCTATCTGGAGCTCAGAATTCAGTCCTGCTGGGGAGTTTTGCTGCTTCATTGTGTAAGTGTGTCCTTAAATCATTAGCCTCTGACTTAGCTACTCAGCTCTGTCCCTCTCTATCCTCGGAAGTAGGGGTAGGAATGAGGCCAGATCTTCTATAGCAGTGAGTCTCTGTCCTGAGGCCACCAAGAAGCTCCAGACTGTCATTCAGGACATTCCTATACAAGACAGTTTGGTCACTACGGATTCCACAGCTTTTAGAAGCTGTAAGTATGGAATTTGGAGGAGGAACAAATATTTCATATTATAGATGGTGAACAGCTCTTCAGAGCAGTGTATGGTGGCACACATCTTTAGTCCCAGCACTCTGGAAGCAGAGGCAGGCAGATCGCTGTGAGTTCAAAGACAGCTGTACAGAGAGAGACCTTGTCTGCAGAAGCCAACTCCCCCCCCCCCCCCCCCCCCCCCCCGAGTTTGGATTTTTAAAATCCATGTTCACTTAGTTAATAAAATCATACTTGTTAAAATTTAATTTTGTCAATAAGACAACTTAGGAGACCATTCCTGTTGTTTTGTTTCACCTAAAATGAAAGTTTGATAGAATTTTTGTTGTTTTAAGGTAGGATTTCATGCAGCTTAGCTTGGTGGACCTGCCTCAGTTCCTTAGGGCTTGGATAAAAGGTAGGTGCCACAATGCCAAGTGTAGAAAAATGTTTGCTTTGGTATAATTTACTTGTCAGGTGTGCTAATAGATTGGCATGTTTTCACAATAGTTTGCTTTTTCCTAGACTTCATTACTTAGGATCTTTTGAAGTAAGAGAGAAACGTATTTATTACTGAGCTGCCTTCCTGTATTTCACATTCTGTAGCCTGCATTAGAATACTTTAAAGCTCCTCAGGGATCTGCAGAGGTGTAATGTTACTTTCAGGAGAGGTTAGGAATAAATATACTGTAAAAGGTTTGCACTTTGGTGAGGTGCACCCTTAATCTTAGCACTTGAGAGACTGGGAAGACACAAGTTGAAGGCTAGTTTGGGCTACATATATAGCATGCTCCTGTCTCAAAAACAGAGTTCATGCTGTTCTGTATAAATAAAATGCATGGAGTTACCCCTCATCTCCTGTATTTATTGATTGGTTGTGGAAACCTAATTGAAAAAGTCATGAACTCTTTGTTGAATTCAATTCAAATATTAATTCAAAGCACCTGAATTGGATTTTTCTACCTGGAGAACCTTAAATACTCTAATTACTGGAGTCTCTGACTGAAATTTCCAAGTTGTGGCTTAATTCAATTCTCTTTCTGCATCCCAAAGTGTTGATTTAAAAGAAAATGGGTCCCTTATGAGCCCTAATTAAAACTCCTCCTGGGCTTCCTTAGGCCTTTTAAATGGACCCTAAAAAGGGTCCTCATGTCTGGAGCTGTGGAATGTAAAGAAACCTTATCAGTGGTCCCCAAAGATGGCCAAGAGAAACATTTACTTTAGAGGATCATTATTTGGGGAGTTGGTATTTTTTTCTGTGAAGTTGGAGTTGATTTTTCCCATATTTAAGATCTGGCCATGGACTCTGGGGAGGAATTAGAACAATAATGTGCTACTTTTGGAGTGTTTGTTAATTATACGCTGAGAGTGTCATTTTACTCAGGGGAAAGTAGTATCAAGCCTAGGGTGGTAGCATGTGCCTACAATCCCAGCATCTAGGAGGCTGGAGCAGGTGTAGGTTGGAGGCCAGCCTTGAGTATAGTGAGGCCCTGGTTTGGGAGGGAGGATCAGATTACTTGTTGGGCCATATCCAGGCTTGGAAGTTGTAAAGTCACTACAGCACTCGCCCTGCCTACCATGTCCCCTGTTTGCTTGCTTGACACAGAGTAAATGGCACTTGTTTCTAGTGTCTAGCGTCCCTCTATTTGTGTATAAGATTCAGAGAAAAAAATTACTAGGTTTTTAAAAACCCTATAAAAGTTCAACTAAGGACTTTAATAGTGGTGGAGGCTGATAGACTAGTCACTCAGAATAGCAGGTTGGCGCAAAGCATGCGCCTGTTATATTTCCTCTCTTTAAGTGGGATAAAATAGAACTTGAGTTATCTTGATTTGACCCAGCTTAGAAGATTGGTTAGGCTAGGTATTTTCTATGTAGAGAAAGCAAGGTATAGATGGCTTCTTGCAGGCTGAAGTAGTGTGCCACCTTCTATTCTGGGAAAAATGTGCCAGTGCTACAAACAGACCCATCTTCTGGGAAGCAGGCATATCTTACTCCGATTTACATATTTTCAGGTCGGAATGTGCATTCCTATGTTGTGTATGTGTGTTTTCACAAAGGACCTGACATGTAGGCACAGGATAAACCAACCCTTAAAGGAACTATCGATCCAGCCACCCCCCCCCCCCAATATACCTAGGCTGTGAAATACAGCTTTCTTGGTGGCACACTGAGGGGATAGCTGCCCCCGTGTTTATGGCTTCGTGGCGTTGTCTCTCCTCTTTCCTGGGTTTCAATCTTCAGTCAGACTATATATTTTGTAGTCTTCTTTAAGAGCATAATGCATATGGTACTGAAACATTGTCCCGATAAACAAGCCTTTCTTTTGTGTAAGGCATTGTGGGTATCTATTTATTTATAAGGCAGGGATATAACTGTGTGATGGGTGACGCCTACGTGGATAATTACAAATTTCAGTATCAGGTAGTATATACACTAGGTATGTCAAAAAGTTCTGTTGGTATGCTGAATGAACAGTAACTATCAAGGATCTCTAGGATAGGTAAAATTTGAAAAATCAGTGAAGTGTGGGACTGTCATTCTAAGAAATATAACTACAGATTTAATTATGATAGAGGAAGGAGCATTTGGCACAGTTGTATGTGTTGGGAAGCAAAGTTTGAGGGTGTGGAGCCCAAAGTATCATTAAGAGAATAATGGTACCTTTATTGAAATTAGGTTTGGGACAAGGCAGATGAGGTTTGCAGTTAGAGTTTAGGAGCACTAGGTGAGCAGCTGTATTTCATTACTGCACTTTAAACCTGTACAGTAATATAGTTACGGTGATTTCACCTAAAAACCCATGTGTTTAGGCAGAGTACAATGATGGCACGTGATATGGATCATCAAACCATTTATAGTTTCATGGAATAATGGGAGTGACATTTAGAGCCATCTTCTAAATATGGTTTGTTTTTTTGAGTGTTACTTTTGCTGTCTGAAGAAGTGATTCAGTAATTTGTAGGAAGGGGGAACTTGGAGAACACTTAGAAAATGTGAAGGACAGTACTGGGGACCCAAGTTTGGACTCTTGGAGAATATGCATGTCTAAGAAACAACAGCTTTCTGAGGTCAGCTAGGAGAAAAGGAGGTACCGAGTAGAAGTAGAAAACTTCACTTGATTGACTGAAGAATATTAGGAAAGGATCCTGAAGCCAAGTAGGATCAAGCCTTTCATTCTAGTCGTTCTTATTCTTAATGGTCTTATTTTTGTGGAATATGCTAAACTTTTTAATAAGTATGAAGTTAGGCAGTGTCCTTTTGAGTTTTAAACTTACCAGAAGGAGCACATCATTACAAATTTGTCAAGCCAGGTCTTTTAAAATGATGTGTTTAGTTGGCCTGGCTTTTAGAACTCTTAAGATGTCGTGAGGTTTAACAACTATGAAATACCATAAGGATGGAAGAAAGTCATAATTGCTAGTATAAAAACATGCTTAAAGTATTTCATTTGAATAATATTTTCTCTTTTCTTTTCTTTAGGTATAATTGTGTCCAGTATTGTTCTGATCTTGTCACAGCGATCACTCTTCAAGTTTTATATGTACAGCTCAGCCTTTCTGTTAGCTGCAACTTCAGTGTTGGTGAATTACTACGCTGCTTTGCACATTGACTTCTATGGTGCCTACAACACATCAGCTTTTGGAATCGAGCTGCTTCCTCGGAAAGGGCCCTCACTGTGGATGGCACTCATCGTTCTGCAGCTGACCTTTGGAATTGGATATGTCACACTACTCCAGATTCAGCCCATCTATTCACAGTTAATTATTCTGAATATCTTGGTTCCTATAATCGGCTTAATCACAGAGCTCCCATTACACATCAGAGAGACATTAGTTTTCGCCTCTTCTTTGATTCTTATATTAAATACAGTGCTTGTCTTGGCAGTGAAACTTAAGTGGTTTTATTATTCCACACGCTATGTTTACCTGTTAGTGAGACATATGTACCGAATCTATGGATTACAGTTATTGATGGAGGACACATGGAAGAGGATTCGTTTCCCAGATATACTTCGGGTCTTCTGGCTAACAAGAATTACAGCTCAGGCTACAGTGTTAATGTACATTTTAAGGATGGCAAATGAAACGGAGTCCTACTTTATTTCTTGGGATGATTTCTGGGACCTCATTTGCAATCTGATAATTAGTGGGTGTGATTCTACACTAACTGTACTAGGCATGAGTGCTGTAATTTCTTCAATAGCCCATTATTTGGGCCTTGGAATATTGGCCTTTATTGGATCAACTGAAGAAGATGACAGGCGGCTTGGCTTTGTAGCGCCTGTTTTATTTTTCATCTTGGCTCTTCAGACTGGTTTAAGTGGGCTGAGACCTGAAGAGAGACTTATTCGCTTAAGTAGAAACATGTGCCTTTTATTAACTGCAGTCCTGCATTTCATCCACGGAATGACAGACCCCGTATTAATGTCTCTCAGTGCCTCCCATGTGTCCTCATTCCACAGACATTTTCCTGTGCTGTTTGTCTCTGCTTGCCTGTTTATTCTTCCTGTTTTACTCAGTTATGGTCTTTGGCATCACTATGCACTAAATACATGGTTGTTTGCAGTTACAGCCTTCTGTGTGGAACTCTGCCTGAAAGTAATAGTTTCTCTCACTGTTTATACGCTATTCATGATTGATGGCTACTATAATGTCCTCTGGGAAAAGCTTGATGATTATGTCTACTTTGTTCGCTCAACAGGCAACATTATCGAATTTATATTTGGAGTAGTAATGTTTGGGAATGGGGCCTATACCATGATGTTTGAGTCAGGAAGTAAAATTCGGGCTTGTATGATGTGCCTACATGCATATTTTAACATCTACTTACAAGTAAAAAATGGCTGGAAGACATTCATGAATCGTAGAACTGCTGTTAAGAAAATAAATTCACTTCCTGAAATAAAAGGGAGCCACTTGCAAGAAATAGATGATGTATGTGCAATCTGCTATCATGAGTTTACAACATCTGCTCGAATTACACCATGTAACCATTATTTCCATGCGCTCTGCCTTCGGAAATGGCTGTACATTCAAGATACCTGTCCAATGTGCCATCAAAAAGTGTACATCGAAGATGATATCAAGGATAATTCAAATCTATCTAACAACAATGGATTTATTGCACCCAATGAAAATCAGAATCCAGAGGAAGCTTTAAGAGAAGATGCTGCTGGTTCTGACCGAGAATTGAATGAGGACAGTACAGACTGCGATGATGATGTTCAAAGGGGAAGGAACGGAGGGATTCAGCACACAGGCGCAGCGGCAGCAGAATTTAATGATGACACTGATTAAAGTAGCATTTACTAATCAATGAGGTATTTGTTTAACATTCAGTTCATCCAAAATGGAGTAATACGCTTCACATCAGTGTGGAAGCAAGCACAAAAACAGTATCGATGTTGAAACTGAATGATTTTCCGTTTACTGTGATGCGATAGCTGTAAATATACCTCTTTAATTACTTCTGGTCTCTTTGGTGACCTATTTAAATTTGTGTACATTATTGTACATAGAATAAAATGTTTTCACGTTTTTATGACAAAATTTGAACAAATAACTTCTTAATAGAGATAATGATCATACGGTGCGTCAACTGTGCCAAAGACTGCTCCATGAAATTAGAACATGTCTAATCTGGACCTAGTTCTCCTTAAAATGAGTGAGGAAATGCAAATGCAAATAAAGGGACCTTAGTATAAAATTAAAGATGAGATAAAATAATTTGGAGCAGAAAGGCTATGATTTGTTTTAAACTAAGGAACAATAACCTGGTAGAAGCAACCGAGAAACTTGAAATCTGAGCTTCAGCTTAGAGCTGGGTTTAAAGCCACAGGTCAGAGGCTGAGACTTGAGAAACAGGCTTGTTATCAACTGGTTTTGATATAAACCAGGATGTGCTGTGTAAGCTCTAAGTACAAAGATGGCTGTCCTTCCAGCTTTTGATGAAATTACACAATAAAAAGGTTGTCATTGTTAACTAAGGCATTAACAGCCTAAACAGTGCTGCTCCGACCTTACAGGTCAAAGTGAGGGATGATTTCCTCAATGAAGCTAGCAGTTTTATTAGGAAATTCCACATCATAAAAAGGAAACACATACAAATCAGTATCAAGAAAAAAATACTTTAATGGTGTTGTTATATAGCGTGTTGGCTAATTCCAGTGGGTCTTCTTCTCTTACTGTGGCCATTATCTCCAATATTTGACTAAAACAAAACATAAAAGGATCAACTTTGTAAGAATATGTTTTAAAGGTATATAGTCATCTTTTCCTGTGTAAGAGAAGATCTTGTACCCTTCCTGAGGAAGTTGGGGTTCTTAAAGTTGTCAGTAGTATCAGTAGGAAAACATTACCAGTTGCTGGCGATCAAGGTTCTGGAGATAACTTGCCTGTAAAGAGAACTAAAACCAGGGTTCTGTAAGTGCAGCCCGAACGGTACCATCCTGGGGCCTGAGCCCTCTAAGAGTGCAGGGCAGAGCGCATTTGATAAGGAGCATTGAAAGTGCCGTGTGCGCTGCACATGGTACAGGCTAAGTACCTTTCTATTTGGGGTTTAGTTTTATTTATACACACACAAACACACACACATGTACACGCACGCACACACATGGTATTGGGGAGAGCAGGGCCAAAACTTGGGGTTTAGCTTTATTTATACACACACACATGCTCGCACACACATGGTATTGGGGAGAGCAGGGCCAAAACTTTGAAAGGCACCGTGCACTGAACTAGTCTTTGACAGCACAGTAAACACATGATGGCAAGTACAGAAGGTGTGGCTGTGGGAGGGGTCTGGTCTACTCAGAGCAGAGAGAAGAGCCAGAGGCTGCTGGGTTTCTTTTCACAAAACCATGACCAGCAGTAGTGACTCCCTGGCACTACTCTCCGTAGGGAGTTTAGCATGGATTAGAAAGTTGTAGTCCAAACTAAACATCTAAATATTCCTTGTCATGAGACTTTTGTTCCTTTTATAAGTATCCTGCCCAAACATCCAAAATAAATAGGATGGGATTTAAGGATAGCTGGAATTTTAAAAACTGTTCTGAGTATGACACAAAAGTCTTGCTTGACACACACCACCGAAGGAAATGTGTCACCACTGTCAGTAAGCAGTTTCTGCAGTGAACTGAGGGCTGCATTGCTAAGTAGTGCTGCTGCCATCAGGAAAGTGGCTCAGGGCACAGCTGCGCTGCTTGTCATTTACTATTCAGAAGTTTGTTAAAATCACTGCTGCTTAATAAGGTGTTTTACTTAGTAAGCTGGTCTGACAACCTGGCCGGGGCCTTTGTATCAATATATTTTTCAATGGCATAAAGCTGCAGTTATTTATTTTTAAATATAGCATTCTGGGAAATTGTTTTTGCTTACTGTCACACTTTAAGTTTTTTTTTTCAGTTGTATGTGTGTGCGCGCGCGTGTGTACATGAGTGCATGGACCAGAGAATCAGATTTCCCTGGAGCTGGAGTTATAGGTGGTTGTGAGCTGCCCAAAATGTGGTACTGGGAACATAACTCGTGTTCTCTTAAATGCCCCTAATCTCTGAGCCATCTCTCCACCCCTGCTATGACACCCATATACTAGGCACAGGCATGAAGTTTGCAGTATCTACCCATCACCTTCCAGTATTCCCCACAATGACAAGCAGTTACTTCTTGAAAAAACAATGGATGTAGGTAGATACGGTGATTCACTAACAAGGTCACCTGCTGCTATAGAGTAACTTCTAAGTTGCCTGAGCTACATGAGACCCTGATTCACATAAAAATCACCATTCTCTTGCTTTTAGTCTCTAGGTCATGATGAAATCTACACTGGTGCCAGACAAACGTCCCAAGGGTGTGGTCTCACTTTGCTGTCCCAGATTTCTCTTCTTCCACTCACCTTATCCTGCGTTCTGCCACACTAAGTACATTATCTCCTGACACTGCCATCTCTTCTCCAATCTGCTTTTGTTCAACATGGTTGTCTTTATCTGACATGACACCCAGTCATGCTCAGTAAACAGCTATAATCCCACATTAGTAAAGCATGCTCCTCGTACTTCTTAGGGCAGAAATTAACTCCAAGGACCCAGTCTGACACAGCTGAAGCAACTTACGATCTTGGACTGTATCTGCTTGTTTACTCCAGGGAGCAGAGGTCCCTTATCCAAAACTAGCGCCACAGTGGCCCTACCCATCCAGTGAGTGTGTGGTCATAAGAACTATTGATTCTTCGAGGTAGCCTCAGTAACTTGCACATATCCTGACAAAGCAGGAGCTCCAGAATGTTTGAAAAATTACAGCCTAAAGGAAAGGAAGACTTGTATGCAATAGTTAAAATGGGAAACAGTAGAGTGGAAGCTAACAAGAATTGTAAGTAGCAGAGTCATATCTATCTGAAATGTTGACATTTTCAGCTTGCAAATGCTGATTTCTGCAAGCTCTGCCACTTAGCCAGCTGCTGGGTAGGCTAATGCACAAGTGTTCAGTTCTTAAGTCTGCATTAAAAACTTGAAAAATGTTGCCTTGCAAATTTACAGCTAATGCCAACAGCTATGATTTTACAAAGCATTAAGTACAGAAAACATATGTCGGCACTACATCCTCCAAGTAGTGTGTGTATTGCCAAGTGGCTGAGGTGAAATAACAGCTTCTTTACTGTCTGGGTATCTCTAGTGACCTCTTAGATTGCTGAAGAATTATGAGAAATAATATCTCCTAATTGAATATACAAATTTCTTTACACCCCCCCCCAAAAAAAACCCCAGAACTTTGAAAGTGATATTTTACAAGCAGAGTACAAAACCCTCAGGGGTTTTAAGCATCAGTTCAGTACTGCCAAAACCAGTATGTTAAAGACAAAAGGCCTGTATACATGTATAAAAGGACATGTTAATTTGTTTCTGCCTGCTGAATTTTAGATCTGGCTTATATTCTTTATTACAAATTAGTTTTTTAAGGCACATTTTCGAGACATTACAATCTAACAAAAACAATATGATAACCAATCTTTACAAATGTTAGAGGCAAGCCCACAGTGGCAAACCACACTAAACCAACATAATCTAGATTACTCTGGATATGTACCCATAAAATGATATGAGCAAGTTTCCTGTCTGCCAGGAGATTCTTCACAGCTCTCTCCACATAGCCTATTCTAGATTACTGCATTTTTCCCCAGGGGAAGTTGAGGAAAGGACATCCTGTCATGTCATTTTATTGTGAGGCTTGAAGAACTCTGTTCCCCTGGAGGTGTTGCTGTTGCCCATATTTAACTTGCAGATAACCACTGACTAAAGGTCAGCCAACAGGTTATACACAGTAGCAGAGAAGGTACATTGGACTGGTTCTGTGGCAAGTTTTAAGAGCTTCCTACAGAGTGACAAACATCTAAAGCCACAGACTTCTCTTTGAGGCAGTAAAGTCATTTGGATGGACAGGATGTGAACCTAGGAGATGACACAGCAATTTGGGTGCACGTATTTCCAAACCACTATTCCAATGGTCATGGGCCTGATCTTAAACTTGACTTTGGCCAACTGCCAGTAGCTGGCTTATCACTAACCACAGTGCACAACTCATTTGTCTACTAACCCTGACTGGAATGCCAGAGAACTGTGACTCCGCCCCTCCGCTCACTAGGTGTCAGTCAGTGGTCATCTCTGACAATTGTGAAGAGCATTGAAGAAAAACAACTCACATTATGTGGCAGGGCTCATTTCTGTCTTTTAAGCAGTACCCGTTTTCCCATTTCTTTTTGGTAGGAAATGAAGTTTTTATGTATTTTGATCCAGCATGTGTACTTTTAACTCCACACCAAGGTGCATCTAGAGTTGGGAGGAGGGAAAGAAGGTGATTTATTTAGTTTCCTAAGTCTTTTTCATGAACATTACACTAGTATATAACCTAAAATTACAAGCCATTATCTAACTTCAAAGATGGCAAAATTAATGCAACAGAAAAGTCATAAGAAAAACAAAGTTCCAAGCCATACCTTGAAAAAAAAGACTAATTTTTATCTATTTCCTTACCAATGTGGCTAGCATATGACATGCTTTGGGGGGAAAAGACCTAAGTGTACAAGAAGTATCAGTGAAGTGCTTTCACATTTTAAGACTGCTCTGTATATCTTCTGCTGCATTTGAAAGCCTGGCTGTGAATACATGTCTGTCTCCCAGCAGCAGGAATGCCAGGCAGATGCTCGACCCTGAGCTATTTCCCTGTTATTTCTTGCCCAATGGTTTGCCCATTATACAGGTACTGTAATTTCAGTAAAATTGTTTTTGTGACTGTTGAAGGAAATAAAATGAATTTCCTAGAGTGGCTCAGTCTACAGACTTTAATAAAACAGCAGTCCCCGAGTTACAGGGTTAGAGCAGAGTCCCACTTTTAGACTTGTTTTACGAGATAATATTCTAAAAGCCATGCACTGGAGCACCTGATTTCAGTTGCTACAGTTTGTTTTTAAAGGGCTATGGAATGAGTTCACTATAAAAGGGGTAAAAGGATATCTCAAAACTTTGATGTAAAGTGCTCAGAGAATTCACTTCATTAGATATCCATAAATATACTCAGTTATCACAGATTCATCTTTTTTAAATTTTGAGATTTAGCTAAACTGAAAATAAAAATCTGTATAACTACTTTTCTATCAATAATAATCTCAAAAAATATGCAAACAAAGAACATATATTGAGACTGAAAGTAGAAGCCAAATGTCCTCTTTGGGAGGGCATTTGAGGGACCTATTAGGGTTTAATATGATACTTGAATTTGTGGAGACATCTGCTTACCTGTTTCAATCATTAGTTTTTCACTAGGTATGGACTTCAGAACTTCCAGGTTAGCTTCTGTTTTCAGTGAGCTTGAGAACAATGTTTAAAAACAATATTTAGTGAGTAATTTTTTAATAAGACACCTAAAAGTATAAAACCACAAAAATTTTATTCTCAGTATGCTTTAGAAAGTATACCTTCAGAACTCAGCTTATAATCAACTTCAAATCTACCTCTTTGTCCCTTTTGTAACATTTTAAAATATTCTTACTGTTGTGTTTATAGACATGCATGCACATTGTGTGAATGTCATGTGTGGTGGTCCTCCCAAAGGCCAGCAGATTCCTTGCAAGCCACTCAGTATGGATGCTGGAAACCAAACTCCCGTCCCTTGGAGGCAGCAGGTGCCCCTAACCACTGAGCACCTGTCCAACCCCCAGCCCAGATACTTTGTTAATGTGAAGATTTGGTATAGCAATGGAGTTAGAATGGGGCATACTGATTATTCATGCCTTTAGGGGTTAACATTTCATACTTACCAGTTGAATTTTTAATAAACTAAATATTAGCCTAGGTAAAATTTAAGTTTAAAAAAGTATTTGTGTAACTTAGAATGGTCATGAGACTGTTAACTTTTACTTTTTAAACTTATTTTCAGCCACTGAGACAAATTATTACTGCATCCAAGTTCTCACTGTCCTATAATAAGACTTACATATTTGCACCCTCACTGCAGGTGGCCAAACTCCACAGAGTGTGGCCTTGGCCTCAAGACTGGCTTTGGAATAATAAAATAGCATGGCTATGAGCAATGTACCCTTTGTGGTTAGATTAGGATGATGCAGTGTCTCAGTAGTACCTTTTCAACTAGGAGCCCAGAAAGAAAAACGAGTGTGTGGCCTGTGGCATAGAGGTCTGTCCCTGTCCACCAGACCTGGCTCACCCAAGATCTGTGAGTGGGAATATAAATGCCTTTAACTTCCCAGCAAGTTCTGGAATGACTCAGAATTCAATGTAATGAGGACTGTCCTTGTACTAAATATATAAAATCACAAATTCACTGAGAAGACATTTCAGAACAATTTTAGGTTTATAGCTAACTCAACAGCAGAAATCCTCCTCTCTCTCTCTCTCTCTCTCTCTCTCTCTCTCTCTCTCTCTCTCTCTCTCACACACACACACACACACACACACACACACACACACACACCTCATGCTTCCCACGTAAGTACAGCCTCCCACACAAATTCTGCCACAGTGGTTACATTTGTTAGAATCAACAATGTCGCACTAGCACATCACTAGCACATCACCACAATCCAAAGCCCAGATTCTAACTGAGTTCACTCCAGGTGTCCCCTCTATGGGGATGACAAGGTAGTTTCACTGCCTACAATCCTATATGCTTTGTGTGTCATCCCTGCTTCCTTAATCCTGGCAAATACTGATCTTTTCTACTGTTTCCTGATAATTTCCTCACCCAACAACATTTTTTGGTTAACTAGTCGATACCTGTTGCCCCAACTCATTGTAATAAAGCAAAACACAAAAGGAACAACAATAACCTTTAAGTGCTAAGTGATTTAAATGTTACAGTCACAGAGAGAGGCTAGCAAACAAATTCACGCAAGCAACACCTCAGAACTAGGTGCCTAAATGATGAGCTAGGACCCGAATGGGAACTGAATGGTTTGAAAAGTCTGGGCAGAGGGATGGTGAGGTCCACGGACCACCTGTGTGACTCAGGGACAGGTAAAGGAAACACTAGTTAGAAGGGCTTGGGGACAGCCAGCACAGCAGAGTAAGAACAGGGATTGAACTGGTGTGTGACTCAGGGACAGGTAAAGGAAACACTAGTTAGAAGGGCTTGGGGACAGCCAGCACAGCAGAGTAAGAACAGGGATTGAACTGGTGTGTGACTCAGGGACAGGTAAAGGAAACACTAGTTAGAAGGGCTTGGGGACAGCCAGCACAGCAGAGAAAGAACAGGGATTGAACTGGTAATTCTTTATCTCACTGCTCCAGAACACCTGCCGTGCACATTTATAAATCCCTACCCTACTCCTCCAGCAAAGACCATAGACACCTGTTTACAGAAAACCAACCCAGAGAAAGGTCTCTACAAAAGGACTTGGGAATCTACTGTGGAAAAGTCCGGCTGTCATCTGAGCCTGCGCCAGTTGATTGATTGATTTCCCCTAGAGCTTTCAAAAAGTTGTTTGTCATAAGATTTCATGTAGCCCAGGCTGGCCTCAAATTTGCCTTATAACCAAGGCTAGCCTTTTAAATTCTTACTTCAGCTTCTGGGTAAGCATGCTACTATGTCCAGCTTAGGTTTTCTTTCTTTCCCTAAAGAGCAAAGAACTGCCCGGCATTTGAAAAGAGACATCCATATTAGGGAACAGAACCAAGATAGAAACAATGACTTCCCAACTGTATCTTCAGACAGAAGGCATCCCATCTGTCAAGACTGTGATATATAAGAGAACTTTAGAGCTAGAAATGAAAGCTGAAGCATATTTCATTTTTAAAAGTTAAAAGTCAAGCAAATTTGGAAAGTGCTAAAGAAGAGATGGAAATTATGGAAACTATAGAAAAAGATACCAGTTACCAATTCTGAGATGTCCCAAAACAGAAAAAAAGGGTATTCCTAGAAGTTATTTCTTTTAAAAAAGCAAAACAAAAAACAACCAAAACTACCAAGGCTCCAGCTGCAAAGGGCCACTAGGAGGGTAGCAGGATGAGCAACCAAAATGAAGCCCCCAATTCTCAAGACACATCTGTGAAGTCCCTCACACACGATTCCCCACACAGGAAAGGGATTGGGGCTGAGGAGCCATCAGGTGTCACTGGGGCCACTTCTGGAGACAGTGGGTTTTTCATTAACTCTCCAAGCACAGTTAGGAATAAAATAAACCCTCTTCTCATGAAAATTTTCTCAGGAAGCAGGGAGTGTGTGCACCAAACCAAACATGACCCTATGGTAGTTCACATCTATGGGTGTCATTCTCATCCACACAGTTCACAGGCAGCCTGGTCTACGTGAAAGTTCATCTCAGAACAAAACCCACACCAGAATACACGAGGGCTCAAGTAAAAATACAGGGTTCTATCACAGAAGAGAGGAGTCCAAATAATTAGAAGGGCTGGAACTAACTAAATAGGCTTCCTTGTGGAGAAACCCACATAAGACATTGTACGGAGCTATAGAAAGTGCCAGGAAGACTCAGCTTGTTTGGTGAAATAGTGACTCACTACATAGTCCAGGCCAGCCTCCAACTCTTGATCCTCCTGCTTCTGCTTCCCAAGAGTTGAGATGACAGGCCTGTGCCATTGTGCCTGGCTGGGCTTCAAGTTTTGAAATCAAAGAAATAGAAACATGAGGCCAGTTGCTTGAAAACAAGAAGTGGCACATGGAGCACAGTCCACTACATGGGCAGCAGTGAATACAGAACGACAACCATGCACACCCCAGAGTCCTAGAATAGCACTGGAAAAGATAGGGCGCCAGTATGGGGTGTCTTATGGACATAGGGAAAGGAAGGGCACAGAGTTGGCAGCATATTATTACACAGACGCACAGTGGCAGATAACCAGGTGCCTGTAAGCTGACGGGGGTGGAGGCAAGCTGCAGGGTAATAACTGCTGCTACATCTCCCAGTATGCTTGACTTCTTAATCACTATGTGCACGTCTGTTGGACTGTCATTTTCAAATCTAGCCATTTCTTAGGAAAGAATCATCCCAAGCTTGCCACCATGCTGTTTCCCTGAGAATTTACACCTAATGTCACCAGTGACCACTGTAAGGGCAACACTGAAGGAGGAAAGCATCATATTCTGTAACTTCACCGACTTCCGAAGAAGACAACCTGTAGGAAATGCTGGCATATCTGAGAGACCACAAGATCTTGCTCTACCAGCTGACTACTGTGAGGCTGCTTGAGGTTTAGTGTGGAATTACAGAGAGAAGGTCACTGAGCATGAGCAGAGAAGAGGTTCTCACACTTGGGGTAATTTTATACCTGTTCGCTAACTTCCGTGGCCTACAGAAATACACAGATGACTGTCACAGGACAGTCTTTCCCACGGCCAACACATGTGCCTTATGTAAAATGCTGTGAACTTATAGCCATGCAAAGTGCAAACACCCTGAGAATTGAATTGCTAGAGAAACTCAGCTGCTCACCTCAGCACAATTGTTTCCAGGATCAGAAAGCAGCATAATAGCATGGGGCTTTGCGGCACTGGCCCATTATAACAATCTACTACTTAATTTCTTACATAAGTAGTTATACTAAAATTCTCAGATAAAGATCAATGCAGAGCATACAAGCGTTAATAAGTCTGCTAATATAAAAGTCAGGGGGGAAAGAAAACCAGCCTAAGAACGTACCAACCATTAAATCCTATGTAAAGGTCCAAGTCAATCAGAGCAGCTGCTGCTTCCTTTGTACCATCAAATGAATGCACCTAAGGATATAGACATTTAAGTTTATTATGATAATCTTAAAATGCACAATAGCATTGATAAACTTTCTCAACTAAAACAGAAATATATGTAAGGGTTTTGATTCTCTTTACAGGCCAAAAAGTATTATTATTTTATTTATTTACTTACTTTTTAAGACAGGGTTTCTCTGTTGAACAGCCCTGACTGTCCTGGAACAATCTGTAGCAATTTGCAGAGCAGGCTAACCCTGAACTCACAGAAATCCACCTGCCTCTGCCTCCCAAATTCTGGGATTGAGAATTATTATAAGTTGGCACTGTAAAGCCAAATTTTTCTTTGTCTTTTTCTTGTAATGGTATAATGAAGAAACAGTCTTTTACATTTGTAACTATAAGAGGCCATCCTCTAGGCACAGAGAAGGCAAAAGAATTCCAGATTGGAGAGGGCCCATTGGCTGAATCGCCTTGGTAAGTGCTCTTATATCTGTTATCATTCTCCATTTCCCAGATCAATGTTTATCTGTCAAACCAAAGTTGATAATCCCAACCTGTCATTTCTGGTGACACAAAGCAAGGGGTCAACCCCTAAGATTTCTCTGCAGACTCTTCTCTAAAGGACACAAGAAAGGGAGCCACATCTTACACAGGAGGGGAAAGGTCTGAGACACTCATTTAAAGTAATAAAATTTAAACATAACATTGAAAATATACTGAAAATCTCATTGCACTTTTCTGCTAGAGGATACTTCTCTTTTAGAGCAGACGTGATTGATCATTAAGAGCTAAGTTTTAAGAAGCTCTACAAAGTAGTGAGAATGTTGCTTTTAAAATGTCACTTGGGAGCCTAGAAGGGTGACACAGTAGTTAAGAGTGCATGCAGCTTCTGCAGAGCATGTGAATTCAGCCCCCAGCACTCACACTGAGCCACTCAAAACCCCTACCTACTCCAGGGGATCTGATGCCCTCTCCTGGCCTCAGTGAGAGTGAATGTGTGTGTTGTGTGTGTGTGTGTAACATGAATAATAAAAATAAATTTAAAAATAATTAAAAATAAAATCGACAATTGTTGATATTATTCACGTCAGCGAACAGTTAAAAGGGCTGAGGTCTTTCTTTTTCTCCTGCTTTAGGTGTATGTATGGGATAAAAAGCAGCAACTAACTGTAACACTCCATACAAATGGAGTCATGTCACCACTGTCCATAGAGAACACGCTCTCAGCTCTGTTATGCAGCTGCCTGCAAGATGTGATGTTCCCTTCAGCATTTCCAGTGAACTAGGGGGAAAAATCTTACAGTAATATAAAGATAATTTAAAATGTGACCTCTTATAAGTCAGCTCAGAGCACTTGTGTTCATGCTTTATTTGGCATTTCTTTCATTAAAGCCAGACATTTTGGTTGGCTTTGCTGTGCCTGGTATTAATGTTTTGAAGTTACAAACTCATCTGAGTGAAAATAAAGGAAATGAGTAAAAGGTGGAGAAATGACAATGATCATCACCAGTAAAGCCCAGGCCGTTAGCTCCTGAGGGAAAATGACAGAGCACAGACTTGGGGACCACAAAGAACAAATACACAGTAACAGGCACCTCTCACTAGTGCCATGAAACTCCAAGCAGAGGAAAGCCTTGAACATATACGCATTCAATGAAATAAAAATTACAAGTGTATTCCCTAAATTTTCAAAAAAGAATCGATGTAAAAGGATCCAAGCAAAGCAGTGCGGGTATTACAGTAAATGCTCAGAGTCAGGTCCTGTTTTCCTTGACTAGTACAGTGGAACCGTGATTTAAATACCTAAGTAACAGCCTTTGCCCTGAGAGATAATCACTGAATCCCCTGAAATTGCATTTGAAATTTTGTATATGTGAGCAGTTTTTTAAGGAAGATTATCTACTGGAGCCTATGATCCAAAATGACTAGAAGTCACTGTCAGGGATACCACAGCCAAGTGAGAGTAGGGACTATTTATGGGAAATGTCAAGAGGAATGACTAATGACCACATGAGGAACATTTAAGGACAGAATTCTCACCAGGGTGATTGAGCCTCAAATCCGAAGGAAACAGTGGCTACCAGCCAGCAAATGAGGAGAGAAAACTGAAGGAAAGGATGGGATATTTGAAGACATTATAAACACTGGCTTCTGCTTCCCTTAATAATAAACAGCGAGCACTAAAGGACGGTTGGAAGGGAAAGATGCACAGTGAGAGAATGTGTACATTCACCTTTGCTGCTTCTGAGTAGAACTTGGCACTTTGACAAAAGAACTGTAGCTAAAAGTGTTGTTCATACACCATCTGGCCATAAATATAACAGAAAATTTACATGTTCAACTAAGGGACTCAATAACTTTTAACATCTGAGTCAGCCGAAGCCAACTTTAATAACAAAGACATATTTGTATATCCCATATTTAAAACAGCCATTTATACTTACCACTCCACCCACACACCGATCTCTATTTCTCCTCATTATGTCTGTGAATTAAAAAAAATTTCAGATAGTTACCCTAATTGCTGCACAGTTTTTAAATTGTAATAATATTTCATTTTAACTCACCCAAAAACTCCGTATGTGAGTTTCGACAATGAAGAAACATTGGTAATTGTGTCTGTTCTGACAGTTCAAATTGTTTTTCAAAATATCTGCACAATGCAAAAAAAAAAAAAATTCCACCCTAAAATTTTTTATTTTAACATAAGATATATCAAATAATTTTAACTAAAGGAATTTTTCTATCTAAAAATGGAATATGAAAGTGAAATGGTGAATTCGGATACTAAACACTGTCAAGTTCCTGTCTGACACTTTTAATTTCCGGGAAGGGAGGCTTCATTTACCAGGATTACAAACTTATTTCCATCGGTCTCTCCATTTAAAATTGGTGCTCTCTGCCTTTCTTTATTAGCTAATGTTCAGGTCTTTATCAACTTTTCAGATTCTGCTGGGCTTGGTAAGCAAAAGTAATTTTGTTTCAGTTAAAATGAGGATACGTTGCAGGTTAGGAAACATAAAAATCTAGAAGAAAAGATTAAGAATTACCAGTAGTGAGCTGAGAACAGAGCTAAATGGGTACAGTCCTTGGCCAGCATGCACAAAGCTGGGTTCAATCTCCGGCACCTCCTGAAAGCAAGTATTGTAGATCACGACTATTTTCAGCACTTGGGAGGCAGAGACAGACAATCATAAGTTTAAGATGATCTTCAACTACCTGATTAGTTTGAGGCCAACCTGAGTCACATGAAACCTGTTTCAAACTCCCCTCTCCCAAAGAATTACTACCAGCCACTAAAGTAGTACACGTGCCAACATCCAGTGTGCTCTGTCACTGTGTAAATGTGGCCATGTAGGTGGCTCCAGCTATACACCACAGGCAATGATCTCTCCAAGGTGCTCATCATGCATAACTCCATGGCTCAGTCACATGACCAAGTCACTATCTTACAGAACTTAACAGTTTAGACAGTAGCTCTCTGTCACAGAATAATGTATATTGTATAATAATGATGTATAATTCATTAAAATAACAAGTCCAGAGAATTTTATATATTTCAAGAGAAAGAAAGATCCCCGAGTTCAAGCTAGCTTGGCATCACTAAGAGGTTATATGGTGGGGGTGGGGAGGGAGAGAAATGGCTCAAGGGTTAAGAGCACCAGCTGCTTTTCTAGGACACAGGGTTTACTTCTTAGCGTTCATGCTTCACAACTATCTGTAACTCCAGTTCCAGGGCATCTCATGCCCTCTTCTGGTCTTTGCTGGTACTGCACACACACATGCAGGCAAAACACTCATATGCATAAAGAGACATGTTTAAAAAGTGTGGGCTGGTGAGATGACACAGCATCGTGAGGAAAGGGTGACACCTGTTGTCAATCCCAGAACACACCCCAAGGACAGCAAAGAACTAAGTCCACACCACTTGTCCTCTGACCTCCACTTGGATGACATGGCATGCCTTCTCTCTCACAGAAATAACGCCAGAACCTTGAAAAAGTGTTCCCACGGGCAAAACAAAACAACGCCCTAACAGCACAAACTGAGTATAACAGGACTATAACATCAAATGGCTGGTGCCTTTAAAGGGGAAACAAAGCCAACCACCAGATAACATGAGTTATGGAGCCAACAGCTTCCTGTCCATAATTTCTTCAGGTTCATAAGTGAAAATCATTCTTGATTTACCTCTGCCCACTTTGTCAAAGCTCTGATTTACTCCAGTCGAATCACTGCTTCTGACAGCTTGTGTCAACAGTAAGGACAGAGCTCTGAAGGTCAGCCTTGGAGCAGCAGCTGTTACTAACTAGGACTGAAGCCTCCAAAAGCGCAGTGTGTGACACCGTAGGCGGTAACCCTCTCCCAGCTGGCTGGACAGCCTGGATGACCTCAGCCCTTCTAGATCCACCTATGTATTCTCAGGGCCATTTTGAAATCTTGTCTGATATCTGACTTTTTTTTTTTTAAGACCTACATAATATAAACATTTTAAAGCACTCCAAAAACTGCCCAGAGAAAGTTCCCCACACAAGAGAACTGAGCTCTAATTGGCAAAAGGAGAAAGTGTAACAGGGCAGCTAAGTTAGAAATACTGCTATTAGTCAAAAGATAAACTTTGCACAACTGAATCAGGCCTTTTCTTTGTTTCCATTCTTTGCTGGAGAGATGGATGGCTCAGTGGCTAAGAGGTTCAGTGCCTACCACCCACATGATGGGTGATTCTCCCCACCTGTAACTGCTGCTACAGGGGATCTGACAGCCCTCTTCTAACTTCCTTATGCACATACATGGGCACTTCTCAGAAACCCTCAACGGCACAGCTGGCATTTTCCTTTAGAGGCCATAATTACTGAGTGCTTACTCTCAGTGTGGTCCAGGCATTGCCACTGTGGGCTTTACCCATCACATACTGATAAAAGACAGTGGTACCCTCATTCTATCAGTGACATCACTAAAGTGCATAAAGGAGCAGATAGCCAGGGAATAGCAAGACTAAGTCACACCTCAGGCCTGCTCATTGAAGACAATATCCTCAAGCCATCACACGTGCTCTACTTAGCATTTCTTACACACAACTCATACTGTACCTGTAAAAAGGAAAAACCATTTTTTTTATAAAACCGACAAATCATATACTAGGTTAATATTCATATGCTACAAAAAAGTCAGGTGTGGTGGTGCATGCCTTTAATCTTAGTACTCAACAAGCTGAAGCAGGAGGATTCCACTGAGTCTACATAGTGAGTTCCAGATTAACCAGGACTATAGAGGAAACTTGTCTTTAAAAAAAATAAATAAATAAAAGCATAGATAAAGGATTGGGAGGTGGCTTGGGAGGTAAAATGTTTGCCACGCATTCATGTGTTCCTGAGTTTGATACCCAGCAACCATGTAAGAGTCCCAGTTAGGAACCCTGTCTCGAAAAGTAAGATGGACAGCTCCTGAGGAATGACACCAGGATTGAACCTGACCTACACACACACACACACACACACACACACACACACACACACACACACACACACACACACACACACACGAGTACAGAGTCAAGATCAAGATCTAAATTCTTCCAATAATAAGTTCAACAGTAAAAATCAAATTATAACTGTTAGCCATATAGAAAACAGAGAGAAATGCCTTCCTTAACTAGACACCAAGGGAGCTGCATAAGCAGACCTGCTATATGCCTTTGACACACTGAAATACACTAGTCTGCTGTGTATCTTCATATACTTAGGTAAGTATACTGAGATTGATGGACACAGAAGAGGTTAGCCTATGCCAGGGGAGGCAGGTGGGATGCAGGTGGGGAATCCTTGGATATTCGTCTTCTTGACAAAAATCCAAACGAGATTATTATTTCTATAAATGTTTTTAAATGCCAAGTTAAAAACCGCCAAGCAATCTTATCCATATTTTACTGTAGTTTGTTCTCAGGTTATCTGTTTCTGAAGAGACATATATTATGCTGTCATTATAGCAAGGATATCCCAGATTCCCTAAAAAGACTGTCTGTCCATTTCCTATCCATACCTTTTTGTTTTTAGTGTTGGTGGTAGGAATTGAACACAAGTCCTCAAGTGTATACACTTTCCTCACAGCACTTACTAGCCTACTCCAACTATTTATGGGCTCTCTTGTCTATGAAGGCCAAAGAACCAAACCTTACTCTTATCACATCGAAGAGGCACTCAGTAATCTTCACAGAGTAGACGGAGGTCCATTCTACTATAGACACTTAGACATGTGTTACAGCTTAATTATACCCTGCTACAGATACTAAGTTCTAACACTAACTGATGGTGGAGGTTATCTTCAGAGAAACAAATAGAACCCACACTATCAATACTTTCATGGAGCCAAAATCTGAGCCTATAGTATTTAGGTGGCATTTGGGAATTACTTTTAACTTGTTCTAGAAAAAAAGCCATATGGTTGAGATATCCTGTGAGGTTCTGCAACAGCACTTTTCATATACAGTCTGTGGCTCAGCAAGCTCATCCTAGTCCAGACAGACACTAGAGTGGAGGAATGGCCTGAGAAGGTGGCAAGGGCAATGGACTTCTGACACAGTGTGAATCTGTGAACTTTTCATGTTAGGTATTCAAGAGACAGATCTCAGAGCATTTCTAACATTCCTGGAAGGTATAGTGTGAAAAGTCCCTTAGGCCAGCACATTAGGTGTCATGAAGGCCTGCCCCAAATCAAATGACAAATTTATTAATTAAGAGGTAATTTGATCCAGATTCTTCTTCATGCATAAAAAACTACAGTGAACCAAAGATAGACAGTTTGTGCATAAGTATATCTCTTGCCACCACTATCAAAAAGTCTGCATGATATAAAATGAATCCCTTTGTTTTTACCATTCAAATCAAATCCAATGGTTAATCAGCTGGGGATTATTAATTACATTCAAATATGTGTGGACTTTGTTTCACTAACTTTTGATATATGCCAGGGAAAGCAAACACACTTTGATAACTAACCCTACATGTTCAATTGATGTTACGTTGAAAAAATAAAAACCATTCCTAGGAATTCACAACCATTTCTAAAATCAACAAATTCCCTTACTTGAGCTGAGTATCTTTGGGACAAAACTGCAGTCGGTCAAAATCTTAAAAAAAAAAAAAAAAAATCATTATTCAGGATTTGGACATAAGCAGCTATTTTAAAATAATGCTGTGTCGAGGTGGCACTTACCAAGTCCACATTCCCCTATTGCCACAACTTTCCCCTTGTTGTTCTCAGCAAGGTCCAGCAATCCTGCTAAGTAACGGTCAGGGCTGTTCTTTTCAAATTCATCACATCTTGTGGGATGACATCCAACTGTACTGAAAAACATGTCTAACAGAAAACCATATCAGTGTTATTTTCAGAATATTGTTCATGTCAACAGCTAACATACAGAACTGGGTGAAAATGGTAATTACAACTTATGTTTGGTGGCTACAAACAATTTAGACTTACAGAATTATGTGTATTAATCAAACAAGGATTTCTAAATTTGTTAAAAGTGGGATGTGCACATAAAAACTGCCTTCACTTATTTATAAAATATTCAACTCAACCCTTTCCAAAGCTAGCTATCTATGAAGCATCTGAGAATGGAAAGTAAAATGATTTCTTAAAATATCACCTAATTTTATCTTTTTTTTTTAAAATATGGAACACATTCTTGTGCAAGGCCATGCTAGTGGCCTCTCTATTGTCACAATTTTAGTGCATGTGCTGCTGAAGCAAGCACCCAATTTTATCTTGAAAGTTTACTGTTTATAAGACTATCACAATTCACGTATTTAATAAACAACCACATGTACCTCCCTTCAAAGGTTAGCAGTAGAGACTGTGTTAAGGTGCTACTGCTTCAGGACAGCTCACAATTGCCTGTACTCCAGCACCATGGAGAGCTGACATCTCTGGCCTCTGTGGGCACCTGCAGGCGTAGTGATTTGAAGAGTGGGAAAGGAGATTTCTTTTACTAATAAACAATGAAGCTCAGTATTTGGAGGCCAGACTTTTAGCACCTTTAACAGTAGAGAATACAAACCAAAAGTCTGATCCATCAGGGCTGGGAGAATGGCTCAGCAGTAGAGTGCTTGGATGTCATATGCACCATGCACAATGCCCCGGGCTGGGTCTCGAAACTAAAAGACCCAGTTTTGTTTGTTTTAGAAATTCAACAGGAACTGGCACTGAACCCATGGAAGGATACAGAGCCTTCTTTGAACTCTCCACAGGCAATAGGAGGCAGTGGACATCTTAAAGAGTGGAAGAAGGATAATAATAAAAATTGAAGAATTTTAAAACTACAGCTGTTCAAGAATGCAGAGCACGGAAGAAAATCTTCCTCTAAACTTAAAAAGCGCTTGGAAGATGATTGTTTTCATATTTTTCCATTGAGAGTCATACAGCTTTTTAAAAAGCATGCATTTTATAAAAATTTCTGTAAGAAACAGCTTTTAATAAGACTTCATACATAAAAGAAACACAGCTGTATTTCGAAAAAATGTGTAGGATGCCTAATCTCTAGGTTTCTAGCAAAGTATGCATGTAAAACAGTTATATGAATGTTAAATAAGCTTTTAAGATTTTAAATAAGCATGAAATGTATAAGCTTGAAGTGAGCATTTGGAGAGAAGCAAACACATTTTAATTTTGTTACTGTATGTGCTGATGAGTGCCAATGGAGACCAGAGAGAATGCCTCATCCATCCCCTGAGCTGCACCTCATGGGCAGCTGCTCCTTGCTGGGAACTGAATTTGGGTCCTCTGCAAGAGCAGCAAGTGCTCTTAACTGCCAAGCCATCTCTAGCTCTAAGAGGCTACATTGTATTATTACTTAAACTCCTGGGGCCTTATAAAAAGTCTGATTCACAAAATCAATGTTCAGTAACAACAATCCTTTACAATTTAAGTTACAATTTTATGCACATAAAATCAGAATTACTTGAAGATAAATTATGTATATGGGTAATTTTACCCTTATTACTAAAATAATAATCTCTGTTAATATTTTATCAAACATCTGATATACCAAAGAGTATTCTAAATCGTGTCATTGTAATGTTCCACTGAAATCATTCTATTTTCTTGTCATTTCTTTAGTCAGGATTCACTGTATTTGTACCTTAAACAGTTTTCAGAAAGACTTCTTCATAATTACTTAATTCACATTTTGTTTTGGTATAAGTAATAAGAAGGTACCATTTGTTTGTGCCAACTGCAGTGCATCTTCACTGTCTTGTAGACTTCCCCCTGTGATCATAAACTGAAAAGGTAAGAAGTAAAGAAGCTGACTTCCACAGGACCATCGGCAACTGTTCCCCAACACCCCACAGTTCACTAAGGGTGCTTCCCTCCCCCGCCCTCACTTTACCATTCACAGGGAAGATCATCTCTACACAGACTGCTACCTGACTCTGGTCCACACAGACCCTACCACAGGATTCTTGTGTTAAATAGTCATGTGCATTCACATGCTTGTCTCTATTAGACGCCAAGTCTGTTGAGGACATGATTTACATGTTATAGAAAACAGAATAGCAAAAGATATGCAAATTTAAAATTCTGTTCACTGAAATCAGTGATCATGTAAATCAGTAACTAAACAGTATCGATTGATTTGACAGGTCTCCAGTATGGGCTGGGAATTCCCAGGAGGTCAAAACTGCTTCTTGAATACAATAGGCTTCTCATCTTTGTCAGTCTCATTCCTTCTTAAGTGTACAGGAAGGTCACCCGATGCTACCTGGTATACAGCATCACAAAAGACTGACCCCAGATACAACATGCAAATAAATGCAGCAGCCTTATTAGTCATTCAGAGAAGGTACAATGCAACATAATCCCTTGCTACTAAGGCTTGTTCAGAAAATAGGTATTTTTCTTTATACTGTTTATGTTATGATTTATATTCTAAAATGAGTTGATGTTTAAAATATTTCTGTCTTAATTCCTAATATAACAAATATAATATATAATACATAAAACCCACATAAAAGCTTTTTAGAGGATCTTCCATAATACTAAAGAAAGCAAAAAGGTTCTAAGACCAAAAACTGATACATTATTGTAGTAATAATTATCTGTAACAGGAATTTATGGCTTTTGAGAAATAAGCATACTTCAGACAGCCATTAGAGTCACTTGGGTTAGAATGCCATCTTTGCTAATCTGTCAGCGAGAATTTAAAAATTCAATGTCAAATATGTCTACCAAGGCAGTGCTCTTTAAGGTACAGTTTTCTAAGGGCTCTGATTACTTAAAAATATATATATATATATATTGTGAAGTTTCCCTAAACTAAAGAGTTCACTGCAGGTGCACACCTAAGAGAATGAAACTGCATATAAAGAATAGATACTGCCACAGCAACTTAAATGTCAACTATGACCAGTCACTCAGCATCTCTACAGGGAGTACACGGTCATAATTAAATCTCAAATGCCCATGGAATATAGGATTTAAGAAAATTTTAAGCTATTAGGAAAACTATACTTTACTAACCTTGCCTACTTCTTTAAAACTAGACCGCTGCCCACATACAACACTTGAATTCTACAGAAGTTTTTAACCAAATCTACCTACTTTACCTATACTGTCTCCAAACAGCCTACAAAAGGAAGGGCACACCCAGGCCATGGTCTCCTACCCAGGTACACTATGCTCTGATCTGGCAGTGCTGTGTCACCATTTACTTCATGAAGACTTGTTCATACTCAGTATTTTCTCTTAACCCATATAGCAACTATCTTAAATACTTTAAAAATGTTCTGCTTTTATGAGAAAACTGAAATTTAGACTATTCCAAGTTTCAAAGCTAGGGAGGAGGAAACTGGAACTGGAAGCCACGTTTGTGGTGCCAAAATCATGCTTCTAATCACCACAACGTAACTGCTGGGAAGGGACTCAGTAAGCTCAAATGAAATCCACTGTTTCACTGTATCTGCCTATCGTCTACACACATGGGTGTGTGTGACTGGAAATGAGTACAGTGCCCTGCTGACGTGGGAGGGGGACTTCAGCATTTGCACATGATTTACCATGATGGAGGGGACATAATGAAAAGTTCATATTCCCTTGGTGCTTTCTCATTACTTTAGAAGAGTCAATATGGTTTCAGAGCTGATAACCGCAGAACTTAACTAGTTACGTCATGTTAGCACTGAGGGAGTTTAACTTAGAGGCAAGAGTTACAAAGTGAATTAACACTAGGCTATGGAATATAACTCTGTTATCTTATATGTGTGAGCTAGTCCGGTATTTGTACACTAATTTGCAGAAATATTTGAAGAATTTGACACTAGCTAGTTAATGTTCATTTTCTTATTAGAGGAGCAGTGAATGGGGGTTGAGGGGGAGAGAAAGGGAGGAGAGGAGGGAGGGAAATAATAGTAATGGTAAAAACTTTGAAGAATTTCAACTGTTGAAATTAAGGAGTTTTCTCAGCTATTTAGTGGCATAGCCACAGCTAACTAAGGGTGGTAACACACACATGGGGTTTTGATGACTCTAACACAAACCAAGTTGACATTTATTGAAAGGTGTCCTTTAAGTCTAGAACTTGCTGCAGGTTTGACTTTTTTCTATCACAGGCATCATCACATTTCTGATCATATACCTGAGGACTGTGCAACATAAACAGCTGGAAACAGGATAATTAGTTCTACTAACTTGCTTATTTTACATGCAGAAACATGCACTAAATATGTGACACTGGCTCTTTCTCTTTAATTTTGCAGCATTTTAACTAAAATCTATCTTAGAAACCAAGAAATTTAACAGTAACAAATTTCAGATGTTACCTTTTTAACACCAATCTGGATAGCTCTCTCTATTACATCTTGTAAGTCATCTGTGTAAGAAAAATTTCATTATTAAGAAATATAAATAGATTTCTATAATTATGCACTAACTTTTTTCTCTCAAAGTAAAAATGCATAAAAATAATCATGTACTAAAACACAGCCAAATCAGTGCTACTTAGCTATAATATAGTAGAGTTGCAAAACCTTAAAAGTATGAAACAAGAAACTGAATAATTAATAATTTAATTCTACTTTATTTTTGATTAAAAATGAGATAATGGCAGAAGTCAAGAGGTCCAAGTTAAAGAGGAACTCAATGACTACAAATCAATTGATGTGCTGTGTATCTGATATTTGTATTTATGTGTATATCAGAGAGTGTGAGCACATGTGTACTCATGCATATGCCTCTGTGCAGGCTAGAGGGCAACACAGTGCATCTTCCTCTAGAACTGTCTGGCACTTATTTTGAAATTCTCACTGAACCTGGAGCTCACTGTTGCAGATGGACGGCCTTGCCTGCAAGCCTCCAGGATCCACTCTTAGCTTTAACATGGATGCTAGGATCCAAACTCAGGACTTGATGCTTTGCACAGCAAGTACCTTATACAATGAGCCATCTCCCCAACCCAGTGTTAGGGCCAGAAACAAATGGGTAGCAAAATAAAATATAAGAACACTATTATTAATTTCATATTTAAGTATCAGAGTAAATAAATAGGATCCAATTATTGTTACTTCTAAAGTAGCTACAAAATTTGAAACAAGAATCCCCTTAGTTAATTTATACTGGGTAAAGAAACTAGGATGGCTAGATTATAAACTGTAGAACTGTAGTAATGATGATTGAACACTATATACTTTATGTCAGAGACACATATGAACACACGTGCATATATACATACAACAGCAAAGCAACAATCTAACCGCTACAAGAGCAAGGAAGCAGGCTGCAACTTACTCAGGAGTTAGCTCCATTATATAAGTAACATAGAAAATGTCATCCAAATGTCTAAATGACGTAGAAGGGTTAAGTTTTGTGGTGAGACCCGACAAAACATTTTTCTTGTTTTAAGTGACAGGAACATCGATTGTATTCAAGAAAGCTACCCACTCTCATCTAGAGAAGCACAGCAGTTGTTCTCTGCCTTGGTTTGCACATACAATGAGCCTTTCCAGGCAATGTGCACAACAAATCTACTGCAGACATTCTGCTTTTAGAATTTGGTATCACCCCCATTTCCTGCTTAGTTACCCCTCAGCTAACCAAATAGGCTTCCTCAATGAATTTGCGTGTGGGAGACAGAGCCTCGTGATACAGCACTTGTCTTAGCTTGTATTAGCCCCTGGCGTGTGTTCTTAGGACTGGAGAGGAAAATGAACTTACATGACAATACAAACCATTTGCTTCTGGTGAAGCCTACACTGAATCTCTAAGATACAGCACCTGGTCCCTCCTTTATACTAGGTCTCTAAGTAGAGACAAGGTACGGGAAGGGGAGAAGAGAGGATGGGGAAAAGACAGCAGTACACCTTTCTTCTTTACACCGCACTTCATCCTTAGCTAAAAATTTTTTTTTCCTTGTAAAAGATTTATTTTTTAATTATGTGTGTATGTGTCTGTACATGGGTAAGTGTGCATAAATGTATATGTCATCAGAAATCAGAAGAGGGCTTCAGAGGCTTGGGAGCTGGGCTTATAGGCAGTTGGGAGCGGCCCAGTATAGGTGTAGGTGCTGTGAACTGGACTTACTACTCTGCAAGAGCTGCAAAACCTTAAACGTATGAAACAAGAAACTGCATAATTAATAATTTAATTCTACTTTAAAGTAGCAAGAGTAGTAAGTGCTCTTAACTACTGAGCCATCTATAGACCCTGAAAATGTTTAAGAACTTGATAAACTGATGCTCACATAAAGTAATTGTTAGACAATTGTTGTTCAAAACGATGGTCTAGCAATACAGCTTATTTGACTTAGTTTATTGTTTTATCTGACATACAGTGATGAGGAGTTTGGTTTTAAAACAAGTTCTCACCATGCAGCCAGGCTGACCTCAAACTTACTGCCCTCTTTCCTCTTGCTTCTGAATGCAGGACTTTTAGACTTTATTCAGCCACACAGAGTTCTTCAATGTTTCATCTAAAAGAGTGGATTATGGGGCTCAGCGGTTAAGAGCACTGACTGTTCAATTCCCAGCACCCACATGGCAGCTCACAACTGTCTTATCTCCGAGACTTGACACACTCCCACATATATACATACTTACATACATACATAGGCAAAACACCAACGCACAGAAAATTAAAAAAAAAAAAAAGGAGTGGATTTTGCCTTTCAAGATCTACCTGAGACAGAAAGTTTGTCTTCATAAAAATCACTTTAGTAAAAGAAACATTTACCTTGATGCTTCTGCACCCCCCTATAAATTCCTCTGAACATAGGATCTGTCAGGTTGATACCAATATCTGAAGAAAGCAAAACATAATCATTTAAAAAAAAAATGTGCTTGAAACATCTCGAAATAAACTTTTCATTCACACCTTCATTTATCCAAACAGTATCACCTGGCTGGCCATTTGTCATCACTACTATGATAAATCTGTGGGGTACAAAGATGACTAAGATGTGATTTCTGCTCTCTAAAAACTTCTGGCAGAAGTGATCAAGACAGACATATTCACAAGAAATTATGGAGCATTCAAATGAACACTGAGGGGGGAATAGGTAAGCTCACTAGGAATATATGAAATTTTCAATGCATAAGTTTTTTTCAAAATTCTAAAAACATAAAAGTAAAACACTGTTATTATAAAACACAGACTAGGAATTTCTACCAAAATTTGGTGGCCAGCTCAGAAGAGGGTCCTAGAGAGAAATAATCCTGCACTGAATATTACAGGGTAAATTAATGTGGTAGTTTAAATGAGAGTGGACCCCATAGGCTCAGTTGGTGAAACTGTTCGGTAAGGACTAGGAGGTGTGGCCTTGTAGGAGAGGTCAATGGGGATGGGCTTTCAGATTTCAAAAGCCCATGCCACACTCTCAGTTAGCTTTCTTTGCTTGAGCTTATGGAACAAGATGTAAGTTCTCAACTACGGCTCCAGAGTTGTGCCTGCCTATCTGCTGCCATGTTCCCTATCACGATGGTCATGGACTCACTCTTCTGGAAGTGTGAGCCCCAATAAACATTTTCTTTTATAAGTTGCCTCGGCCATGGTGCCTTTTCACAGCAATAGAAAAATAAGTAAGTCTTCAAGGTTTTCAGGGTATGAAACAGCATAGTTCTTTAGAAAGCTAAAGGTTTTCCAGTTGCTGAAGAGAAGCACGGGAAAGGGTCTAGCCAGAAAGGCCAGACCAACTATGGCACACACTTGTGTTTGTAAATCCTGGATTCAACAGGATGCCTGATGATTTTTAATCAAAGGGGTAAGATTTGCATTGAAGACATTCATCCTCGCATACTAAAAACTGAGATCTGAAGGGAAAAACAGAAGTTGGGATGTCTCATTTGGAAACTGGCAAAAGCTCACGTTCAATGAAGACAGTCTGCCTCAGTAACAAAGTGGAGATGTAGTATGGTGGAAAGAAGGGAATGAATTACTCCCTTTATTCACTAGTTACCATGGAGGGTGGCTTTGTCAAATGCTATAGGAGGAGTAGGAAATACACATAATACTTGATGCTTATCCTGTGGGAATGTACAGTATTCCTGAGAACTACAAATAATGTATAACATAATGTTACACTGGAAGCAACATGAAGCCAAGAAATCCCATCCATTTCATTACTGCATTGCTTGACCCTAGCATAAACACTGGCCTCTGGACTGCATTTAGTCTGCACATATCTATTACCTATATGGGGACACAAAGGGGGGCAGTGCAGTTTACAGCGAGTGTTGGGAAAAGCTTTACAGAGGATCTGGGTCTTGAAGACAGAGCTTAGGCCAGAAAGCTAAAGGCAAAGGGCATTCTAAGCACAGGTATGTGTGCAGGGACACACTACACGTAAACCACCAAATGAGCTCCCTGGTGCCTACAGGGCAGATTCTCAAGGAAGAAGCACTGTGTGGCACCTCACTCCTCTCCGCCCCCTTTTCACACCTTCACACTTTGGGTTGTCACACATGGGAAGAATGCTGCTGGAGTCTAGAGTTGAACCCATGAATACTGACTGACAAATATCCCATGACAAAGAATTATCCAATCCACCCAATCAGTGCTGTTCTTGGTATGTCTTGTAGAACATAAAACACAAGGGGTATGAGATGAAAAGTTAGTCACAATCCTGACCAAAATCTCCCTTATTTAAAATAAACACCCTCAGCTTCTAGCACTGGAAAGAAAATAGGCCAGCTTCTGGCAGTAGGGGTAGCTGCCTACCAACAGATCTGCATACTTCTTCTGTCAAATGTCAGGTTCTTATGTTCTCTGCCTGGCATTGGCCAAGCTGCACCTCGGGATGCGCAGATCCAACATATGACAGACCTTGAGAGGTGAACAGGAGTTTGGAGAACCCAAGAGGTAGCAAAGAGAGGAGTCTAGCAACAAAAAGACACAATAGAAACTATTACTGTAGTAGGACATTTCTGTGTCCCACCTAGCCAGTCCTGCAGCCAATCAGTCCCAAATAAACATACAAGCTTATATTAAGCTCAAGCTGATTGGTCTACGGCTCAGGCTTATTACTTGCTAACTCTTACACTTTAAGTTAATCCATAATTCTATTTATGCTTGGCCACGGCTTGGTACCTTTTTTGCTCAGTGCATCATTCTCATCCCATTTCCTTTGTTGTTGGCTGCTCTGCTCTTCTGCTTCCCAGAATTCTCCTAGTCTGGTTGCCCCACTCTACTTCCTGTCTAGCTACTTGACCAATCAGCATTCTATTAAACCAATATTTACAATGACAAATATTTACAGCGTACAAAAGCATAATCCCACAGCATATTACAAATACGTGTGCACATCAGCATACCAACAGAGATGGATGAAGTTATAGTTTAGTAGGGCTACTATGATACAAAGACCATCTTGTAGAAGTACTTTATAGAAGGGCTACTGTGATACAAATTTGATAATCTGATAGCAGTATCTTGTAGGAGGTACAAAGACCATCTCTGATACTTTTAGAGGAGTACCTTGTAGAAGAGCTACTATGATGCAAAGACCATCTACCACACAAATCCACACCACAAATACAATAGGTTTATGGAATGTCAGTGTTTATAAGAAATCATCTTCTAGTTTTTCTTCAAATACAGAAAGTCAGATAAAGGAGACAGGCTAAGAAAGAATAAGCAGGGAGGAAGGACTCCTTTCTGCCTAAATAGTCCTGCTAGAGGGTTTGGTTTATGGTTACTAGTTACCACCGAACATCAACACTTGCATAAACAAAAATAGCCTGTTCTAGTTCATTTCACTTTTTAGCAATGTTTCTAAAATTCATTAGGATATGTCCATTACGGTATTTATTTGTGACATCCATTAATGAAAGCAAGAGAGCCTTTATTTCAGAGGGATTACAAAGGGGACTTTTTGTTTAGGTTTGGTTTTTTAAATCATACTCACTACTCAGACCAGGCTAGCCTCAAACATGTAAGAATCCTCTGCCTACACAGGCAGACAAGGTTGAGGCAGAGACATGGTCACACAACACCTGACTGTGATGAGGTTCTGCAGTAAAGCAGAGAGAGCAGGCTTGAATGGCTAAGTGGAGATTTAGAGCAAAGAGAGGTAGAGATCTGTAGGTAAGCTTCAAAAGGCCCAGCAGGTGTAAGGAAGGATTCTAACTAAGCTCAACTTGACCCATCCTTGCTGAAGATGGACCCCAGTGACGGGAGTACTGAGAGTAAGGGATGAAGAACAGAAGGGGACAGACACCAGGCTGAGGTGTTTCACTAAACTAACTCACTACAATTCTTGGTAAAACCAGACCTCTAAACCAAGAGCTCAATGATGTTGGGGCCAAATCAAGAGGCCAATTCAAGCACAGTCAAGCTCCAGTTTCTTCAAGGAAGTCTTTGTCATTAGCAAAGTGACCAGAACTTTGCGAAATATCATGGAACTAAAAGCAATTAAGCACATACACACCCTGTACTGGCTGGTTTTGTGTCAACTCAGAGAGGAAGGAGCCTTAGCTGAGGAGATGCCTCCATGAGATCCAGCTGTAAGGCATTTTCTCAATCAATGTGGGTGGTGATCCCTTGGCTGGTAGTCCTGGGTTCTGTAAGAAAGCAGGCTGAGCAAGACATGGGAAGCAAGCCAATAAACAGCACTCTTTACTGCCTCTGCATCAGCTCCTGCCTCCAGGTTGCTGCCCTGTTGAGCTCCTGCCCTGACTTCCTTCAGTGATGAACAGCAATGTGGAAGTTTAAGCCAAATAAACCCTTTCCTCCTCCAACTCATTTTTGGTCATGGTGATTCATAGCATCCATAGAAACCCTAACTAAGACAAATTGGCACCAACATAGTGGGGTACTGCTGTGACAGACCTGACCATGTTTTGAGGAGGATTGTGGAAGGGCTTTGGAGTGTTGGGCTAGAAGAACCATCGAATGTTAAGAGATCTGTGGGATGTTCTGTGAGAGCTTGGAAGATAGAGTGTTGAGAGCAATGCAGAGGATGGAGGCCTGGCTTGTGACTTTCAGAGGGAAGATTAAAGACACTGTTGGGGCCATTTGGTTTTTCAAATTAAGATTTTGTGGTTAGCTGGGGTTGAAGAATCAGCTCTGATTAACAAGATACCAAAACTACTAAAGCAAAACTTTGCTGTGCTGGGATAACTGATGCTGGTCCACTGGAGCTAAGAAATTATCTGTGATTTAAAAAAGAGCACCATCCCTGAGGTAAAATTTTCTGAGAAATGTTTCCTCCACAGAGAAGCTATGCTCCGAAGTGGCCAAGGTTGTACCTTGTCCTGGCAGCCGGACTTGGTAATGTGTAAGCATTACCCAGGTGGTACTGGTTTTGAAGGCATAAAGAAATCATGGAGAGCAGCTGAGGCTTGGCATTATGAGAGGCCAAGAGTGAAAGTGTGGCCTCGGTGTCAGCTGAAGGCCAAGTACTGAAGGGGTAGGCCATGCAAAAAAGTTGAGACTTGGTACCATGAAGTGAGCTTGTGAGAGGCTACTGGGGAAGGTGCAGCCCAGCTGCAGGAGACCCTAGCATTTTGGAAATGCCAGTACCATGGAATGACCACCAAGAACAGACTCATCAATGGAGTGGAACCAGCTTGAGCCTAGAAGACAAGCTGTGTGTGCTCCAGAGGGCAGAGTGAAGTGACCCAAGCCTTTTGGAGGACTCCAGAAGATCATGAGTAGGTCCCAAGCCTTGAACAGTTGGAATTTGGGTCTGCTTTAATATGACTGTGCCCTGATTTTTCCCTCTTTAATTAAGAAAGTATTTTACTGGAGCTCACAGTTGAGAGACTTTGAATTGTAAAATACTTTGGATTTTAAGAAAATGGCTATTTTAAGGGGTCTGAAATCTTAATGTGTTTGAATTTGTAATGACTGGGATTTTTAAAGTTATATTTTTAATGTGAGATCTTGGAGATGAAGAAAGAGTTGTGGCTTAATAGTGATGTGTTTGCGTATCATGTTGACAAGGGGTCATTTTTACCAGCTGGTTTTTTGTGTCAACCTGACAGAAGCTAGAGTCACCAGAGAGGCAGCCTCAGTAGAGAAAATGCCGCCATGGAATCCAGCCCATGTGGGTGGTACCATCCCTGGGCTGATGGTTCTGGGTTCCATAAAAAAGTGGGCTGAACAAGCCAGAGGGAGGGAGCAAGACAGAAAGCAGCACCCATCCATGGCTTCTGCATCAGCTCCTGTCTCCAGGACCCTGCCTGTTTGAGTTCCTGTCCTTCAGTGATAGACAGTAATGTGGAAGTATAAGTCATGCCTTTCCTTCCCAACCGGCTTTTTTTGTCATGTTGTTTTATCATAGCAACAGAAACCCTAAGACACACCCCAACTCTAGTAGAAAAGAGAACTGAAGATTAATTGGAGACTTAGGAAGCCATCTTCACCCTTGTCCCAATCCTAGACAAAGCAGATCCAGATGTTCTGTAATGCTCCCTTGAGGCAGATGGCAGAAGGATGACTCTGGGTGATTTACCTCCTCTTCTGTAAACTCTCAAGCTTCCAGTTCTGAGACATGGCATACTTCAGCCAGTGGATAGTCCTGGCTCAGGTACACCTAGAGTGCTAATAGTCAGCTACTTGCTTCTTCCCTTCCCCACAAGAATCTTCATGGCTCACACTCCCTAGCCCTTTTCTCTCTGTCAGCTCTTAAAACCACTGCTTCCTTGTAGACTTAGGACAGTCTCTTCACATCCTTACCAAGTTGAATGGCAAAGGACTTCCGTCCCTCCACACTGAATCACACTGGCTTCCTCTAAAACCTTCTCCAGTCTCCCACACAACATGCTCTCAGACAGAAGCCACTTCCTAACCACCCACCAGAAATATCTGTGAGAGAATACAGGAATTCAGCTCTCTGATACAGAGGAACCAAAGAGAAGTTCGGATAAATTGACTTGAAAGAGTTCCATCTATGAACAAGGTCTAAAAAGTAGAATAAAATGAAGTGACTACAACTACAGATATGGAAAGTCAGAATTCTCTCCACTGTCAGTTATTAGCCAAATAATCCTGGTCCCTGCTGAGCCTCCATTATCTTCGTGGTGGTTGAGCAGAATTATCCTTTTGGTAATGGAACATGACTCAAATCCAAGAATGAAGATGAAAGCATTTTGCAAGTCAAAAGTCATATAGATTGGTTATTACCAAGCATGATATAAAAACTAACATGCCAACACCATATGGGATTTGAACTGTTCTGTTAGCTATACTCTTCTAGCATCTCCAGTATTCAATGCTCCCAATGCAAAACTGTGTTATCCAAAAGCCAGTTGACTCAAGCTGTTTGACTCCATGTGTACATGTGTGCATGAATATGTATATTAGTGTTCACCTGCATGTATGCAGATGGGTGCACTTGTGTGTGTAGCTCTGACACTGACTTGGGGATCCTCCCCCATTTATCTTTCACTTCATTCATTGAATCAGTTTCTCAACTGAACCCAGAACTTGCCCCTAAAGCTGGGTATCTGGCTAGCCTGGGGATCCTGTTTTCCAAGGTCCAAAGCAGACAGGCTCGGCCATGCCCATCTAGGTGAGTTTGGGGGATCTGAATTCTGATCCTCACTTTAACCACTGAACCATCTCCCTAGGCCCGCCTATTTTGATGGGACCTCAAAAATAAAGATGGTTAAAAATTCTATTTATTTTGCTTGTTCAAATTATGTTGCCCTATGCTAAGGGATAGCATTTTAAATTAGAGTATTCTTATCCGACATATGCTTGCTAACATGTAAATTCAAAAGTTAACAGATATTGCTGGGCAGTGGTAGTACACGATTTTAATTCCAACATTCAAGAGGCAGAAGCAGGCAGATCCCTGAGTTCAAGACCAGCCTGGTCTACAGAGCAAATTCCAGGACACTCAGGGCTACACAGAAAAACCCTGTCTTGAAAAACCAAAATCAAACAACCAACTCCCCTAAATTTAACAAATAGTATATAAAAACCAACTTCCAGCTTTTCAAATGGCTTGAAAAGTAGGACACTAAATGAGAAGCAATAGAAGACAGAGTAATATGAGCAATCAATAGTTTTTTCTGATTGAAAGATTCATACACTGAAATGCCCTGCTAAATAGGACAGTAAGGTCTCCATTTTACTGGCTTTTAAAAATAGCTGTCTTACTCCTAGCAATAGTGGGGAGGGTGCCTGAACTGGCCTCCAGGAATCAGATTGGTGACTACCCTAATTGTAAACATAGAAATCTTCATCCACTAACTGATGGAAGCAGATGCAGAGATCTACAGGCAACCACTGGCCTGAGTTTAGAGGGAGGAAGGATTATATAAATAGGGGGGCGGGGTCGAGATCACAACGGGAAACCCACAGAGACAGCTGTGGGAGCCTGTGGGAGCTCCTGGACTCTAGACCAGCAGCTAGAGAGCCTGCATGAGACTGACCTAGGCCCTCTGTAAATGGGTGACAGCTATGTAGCTTGGTCTGTTTGTGGAGCCTCTAGTAGTGGGATCAGGATCTGGCACATAAACTGACTTTTTGGAGCCCATTCCCTAAGATGGGGAGCCTCCCTCAGCCCTGATGCAAATGAGAGGAGCTTGGTCCTGCCTCAACTTGACATGTCATGCTTTGTTAACTTCCTTTTTGAGTGAAGGGGAAGTTATAAAGGAGGTAGAAGAAGGAACGTGAGGAGGGGTGGGAGGAGAAACTGGTTGGTATGTAAAATAAATTTCTAAAAAAAAATTAATAAAATTTAAAAATAAATCTGTCTTAGTTCAAGTTCTGAGATAGCCAGGGATACAAAGAGAAATCCTGTCTTGAAAGAAAAGAAAAAAGATTGTCTGCAATAAAAATTACAAGCAGAGATGGGTTTGGTTTTCAGAAGCAAACAAAATGGGAAAGTGTCTGTATAGTCGGTCTCTCACAGAAAGCCCTATCTGCAAGCTAAGGCTTCATTGATTGGCTTAGTGGATCGTGTCAAATAATGTTACCTATGATTTAAGGACACAGACGGCAAACAAGGGATTTAATAGTTTTGGATTTTGTTAGCCTTGAGGTATAATTTCAAGGTCAGGAACTCCTGACGAGTGACCCACACCACTGTTTGGCAAACAGCAAATCCAAAATGTGGAACAACCAGCCCATTTCTTCAGCAAGTCAGGGACAAAGAAGGATAAATTAACAAAAGGATGGTAGAGCAGGGGATCCAAAACTCCCCCACAACTGCTGTCCTCTAGCTGAGGGTGTCACTATGAGACAGGGCTCCTCCATGCAGGACAGGCTTCTGCCTCCATCCCAAAGTGTTGAAGATGTAGGTGTCTACCACAATACCTGGCATCACTACCTATTTTGATTGTCCTTATACTAATAATGGTTGTACATTTTAAATTGTTTTTTAATCAACAAACTATTTTGCTACTTGTGAAAATTATTAAAAAGGAACAAGATTCAGGTGCTGGAAAGATGGCTCAGCAGTTAAGAGTTGCTACTCCTGTTCCAGAGGGCTTGGGTTCCTAGCACATCAGATGGCTCACAACCACCAGTGACTCTACCTTCAGAGAATCTGGCCCCTTCTTTTGACTTTCACAGGTGCCTATACCCACATATCCATTCCAACAGGGATGAAATAAGTCGATTTTTAAGTTCAAGATTTAATATCTATAAAATTTTATTGCAGCATGGACACACTGGCTTATTTATATACTAAGATTGCTTTTGAATAACAAGGTGTAAGACAAGAAAAACACAAACTGCTTTCTCTGCTACACTCTCACGTCCACATTAAATATATCTTAAACTTTATTATAAAAAACACTGCAGGTAAAAAGCCAAAACTTCACGCACTCTTTCTAATCTGTTTTATCACTTTACAATTTGTGAAATGTGAATCTGTGGGAGCCCCTTCTTTTTGGTTCTTTGGATCAAGAACCTGGAGACACTCAGCCTAGATGCCAACAACCAGTAGCAGGTACAGAGCCAATAGAGGCAGTGACTGAACACACCACTTTCTAACACCTCAAGTCAAGCAACTCAGAAGACCTAACCTTAACCTCGGGTTTTCTCAGAGTGTTTGCTTTTACCCGCCAACATTCTCCCTCACATTTGCTTTACCTGGTCATAGGACTTCACCTCCCTAGTGTGAAAATTAACTCACTACTCAATTTCTCAGAGTTCCACCGACTTTAATACAATGTCTTTGGGAAATACATTGCTTAAAGTATCTCTCAGGTCTTAGCATCTAACCTTAACCACTCTCATGGGTGCCTGACTACATTTCTAAGTGCCTGGGTGATGCCTCCACCTAGATGTCCTTTAACTCTGAGTGGACCTAATCCAATAGACCTGGGTGGTCTTCCCTCCGACTACTGCCAAGTTGCTCATGCTTCCATTTCCAATCCAAGTATTTCTTATCCTGTCGTCTTTGAGTGTGCCTTCTCCACAACCAGACACAAAGTCAGTACTAATCGCCGTGCATAACTGTTCCATTTTTCTGCCCTTTCACTGCTCTAATAAAAAAATCTGAAATTCTGCACCTCTCCTTATCTGCCACTAAATAAACGTAGTGACTATCAGAGTAACCTTATCACTGTCACTTCCCAGGCTTAAGCAGCTGGAAAGTCCACAAAGACAGGGTTCATGCTGAAATCACCCACATAAGTATCCCAGAGGGCATGATTCTTTTCATATAACCGGCACACAATGATTTACTGAAAAGCCTTCACTGAAACTCCACTCCACGGAGTGAAACTTAAGTAATTGAGACTTTGGGGTTCCAAGTTATCCTTCCTCTTAAAATGTCCCTCGCGTTTTCTAAATAATCATTTTGAATCCCTACCGCACTCTCCAGCTGTTGAATGGATCGTGGTACTTGCCAGGTTAACACAATTTGTTTGTTTCCACCTTTCCGGGGACTCCAGCTTATCTCTAGATGGCGATGCCAGCAAAACTGGGACCAGGACTTTGCCATGTGCCTCGGACCCAATGCCAAGCCTACCAGTCATCTGTGATACGAACGGATGACTGAGTGAACCGGTACCTTGAAGGCATATTGGCTATCAGGAGAAGCGAGGGTTCCCGGAAAGCAACAGAACATAATGATAAGCTTGGGGGCAGTGCTTTCTTTTTCTTTTGGAGGGATGGGGGACTCAGGCTAGTCCATGCTCGGCAAGCAGTCTACCGCTGATACACACCCCGACACTTATTTCTCTATTTGCAATTAAATAACACACACACACAAAGGTATAAATCACAACTATGCACAACTCGTGCATTCTCACAAATGAATCCCCATCGCCGATCAAGAACCAGATCACTTATTGCCGGCACTCGGGGCGTCCCGGAATCCTTTGCACCCTCGAAAGGCCAAGCCGTGAAGAGGGAACCCGAGATCGCGAGCAAGGCCCTAGCCAAGGAAAACCCGCCCTTACCCACGAACTTGAGGAGACTCATGACAGCGCGGCAGGCTCCTCCCCGGCAGAAGCGGAAGTGGCCTAGAGCACGCTCTTCCGGCTCCGCCTCGCCACCGCCCCCTTCCGGGTTCCCGGCAGCCCCCGCGGCGGCCGCGGAAGGTGAGCCGGGCGCCATGGCGCTGTGCGCTCCTCCGGCCTACCTGACGCACCAGCAGAAGGTGCTGCGGCTATATAAGCGCGCGCTGCGCCACCTCGAGTCATGGTGTATCCACAGGTGGGAAGAGGGGACCCGGGGCTCGGGGGGACGGGGGAGCGGAGGCCAAGAAGCCCTGTGGGCCGGGCTGCTCAAGGACATGGGAACATAGTGAAGGGAGCCTGCCCTTGAACCTGGATCCTGGTGCTGGTGCTGACCTCCGCTTCTTGATCCAGTGAAGACGATTGTATGGGGGGGGGGGGCAGGACCCAGCACAGAAGGTTGCATGAAGAAAAGAAGTTAAAAAAGCATATCTATATAATAAAAAATACGTAGGACGGTCATTGTTAGGGTTCCAACGCGAACGTTTTCGTGACTCTCGTTCCTAATATTAATTAACAGTAATACGTACACAATGTTTAGTTTGCAGAGTAACTCAGAAGTTAGTGATTATTTTAGCCTTATTCTATCTATGAGCAGGCTCAGAGATTGACTTGCCCAAGACTGTTCAACTTCTGTGTGAACAAGAGAGCATTAAAATTTAGGGTTTTGTTTTTTATTTATTTAAAACATCAGTCCCCACCCCTTTGATCATCTTTTCTTTATTGAGCTTTATACAATCGCTTCTTGTCATTACCGCCTTGTCTTTTTCACCTCCTACACAAATCTATTTCTTTAACTGTGACTATTCTTACTGTTAACAGCCTCATATGGTGGCATATGCCGGGGGACACAGAGATATCCTTGCTTTTATAATGAATTTGAGGGGCCAGCTTGTGCTACTTAAGACCCCTCCTTTTTGACAAATAAACAAACACCAATGTAGTGTTAAAACATGTAGAATTTCATGACCTAAAAGAAATGCAAGGTGGGTAACAAACCCAAGATGGTAAATACTAGACCTCCACAGTCTTATTCTAAAATTTAATCTCACATGAAGGACTTCCAAGAAAATGATGGAAAGCTGAGTGGCCTTGGAAGGCCTGCAGAGGTTATTCCTGAACCCTAGAATGCAAGTCTGTGATTCTACCTCTTTGGTTTGCAGACAGGTGCCTTGTACAATTGCTAGCTTTCCTATGGTTTTCTTGTTTGCTTGAGAAAATTTGCAATTCAGCTTCTATTCTGGATGGCAAATCAATAACAGTTAATCCTCTTTTAAGTTTCAATCCCCATGGGTTAGTGGGGAAAGTGACAGGTAAACTAATAGATAATAGAATTATCAGCCTGTCAAAAAAATAAGCTTTCAAGAACTCAGGCTATGTTGTGATGGAGCTGGAAATACTGGAGTTATAATCGTGAAGGCAATGATCAAACCAGGTACTGTTTCACATTGGCCCAACGTATTTTAAATCTGACACTGTTTCTCAGTCCTTCCCTGAATCACTTCCTTTAAAAAACAAACAAAAACCAACTACACATGTGTGAAGATCAGAGGACAGGCTCTCTGGCCCACAACTTTCTGGAAGTCTCTGTCATCTCCTTATCTTGAGGAGGGGAACTAGATGTGTAAGGTGCTTTACTATTTGCCCAGTCCTCATGTGCATCCTGGGCTGTTCTCTGATTCTATCCTCAAGCATCATGCCTTACTAGACACTGCTTTTTGAAAATGTTTTTCATGGTAATGCTTGCTATATCATTGAGCACTTGAAATATTCCAGCCACTTCCTGAAGAGTGCTTTGTATTTTCGATCATGGAATCTTTACGCCCACCTTTAGATACATTAAGTAACTGACCCTAGCCTATGCAGCTAGTTTAGCAGTAGTCTAGAGAGGCCCCCACTAAGGACTTGGTCTAGATGGGTGTTTGTTTTCCTGTGTCTTGTCTGCAACCACAGCTCCCTGGTTTAGGCCCTTGCCATTTGTGGCCTGAACTGTTGTCAAAGGCTCCTGATAGTTGCTCACAGTTTCTTCAACACCAGACTGTTAATTACCTACTGCAGGCTCCCACAATCAGCTTCTGAGTAATAAAAGGAAGGTCTGAGTGTATCAAAAGATATTTTTTGATCTAAAGGAAATTAAGAATACATCTCTTAACTGGACTGATAAAACAAGGAAACATACACACCTCCTGATTGTAACTTTCTCTTCTACTTCATTTTAAACATGGTCTCTGACTCCGTCCACATTCAGCTACATATCTCCATACTGCTGTTCTGTACATAAAACTACATATCTTACTTTATTTACATATGGCCATAATCTCCATACACATCTATATCTATTTCACATGTCCATACATCTTTCCTTCATATTTCTCTTCTATCTCTTTTTACACAGCTTCATCTTCCTGCCTCCAACAGTTACAAATCTCCACACAGCCATAGCTATTCACCTCACATGCACAGCTCTCTCACCATGTAACCTTTTACAGTTTCTACACTCTCATACAGCTCTCTGCACAGTTCCTATATGTAGCAACAGCTCTTTCATAGCTTTCTCTCTCACACATGTGCTTCTTCTATATCATTCTCTCACAGATCTCTCACCCTCTCTTTAGGCTTCTTCTCTCAGCACACATACATTCACAGTCTGCACAACTTCATCCCCTCATTGCTGCTGCTTTTACACATGCTCATACACACTCACTCCTCTATTCCCCTACATTGCCACTGCTTCCCTGCATCCTTAATCCAACTCTGGATAATTATGTGTCACATTTTCAGGGCCCAACCCAGTCTCATAACACATGAAGTCATACAGTTTTTCTCAGGCTCATATAAGGTCACAAAGACAGACCAGTGTAAATGCTTGGCCTTGCATGTAACTTTTTCCCAGAGAATGGCATTGAAATTCAGGACATAACAATAACAGTAGCAGGTTGAACCTTGCATGGTCAGGGTACATGCAGAACGTTAACTATTGCATGGGGTTATATCTCAGTACAGCCTGGCCTTGATTTAGCAATAAACAACACTTGGGAATTAGCCTTTGTATATTTTCTGCAGGAGTAGTTTAGTCTGTCTGAATTTGTTCCGAAGATTAATTTGTTCTAAGATTGTCTTCAAGACTGTAAATACTATTACTTCCCTGTGTCAGTAAAGATAATGTATTATTTCTATACATCAGAATTATATAGCTTAAGTGCCCAAAGATCTAAAATGCACTACCAATGGGATGTGGAAAGAACCCACAACTGTTCTTATTTCAGAGGCATAGCAGTGGCACCTGAGAAAGTTACAAACAGAAAACAACAGGTCATTAACAGTCACCTGGCTATGGCAGGGGGGACTCCCCACTAGGGAATTATACATCTGGTGGGTGGGCTTGTCAAACATTAGCTGTCATGTGCAGTATACTCCCATGGCCCTTGGCACTAACTAAGGTTTGTGAATAAGTTAAAAAATCAACATTTAAGGACCACCCCCATAATTTGAGCAGAATTCTTTCCACTGGGTCCTACCTCCCTTCTTAGTCTTCTGTGCATCTCCAGGATGTGGCATCTAGTGTAGGATGGGAGGGCCTGGAGTAGTTGTCGGTGGATGAATATTGAATGGACCTGCAAAAGCCTTTCTCTTTCCAGTCAAAATCCTCATTCCTTGGAGGAGAGAGGAAGTGGCTGGGCTGTGCTCATACAGTGTCTGTTGTTGCTGTTTGGAGAGCTGCAGAGGAAGCAGTCATAGGGACTTGGGAAGTTGATGGGGTACCAGAGAGTTGTTCATCTGGCATTGTTGGTAGAAATGTTGACTAGACTGTACTAGCCACTTAAGTAGATAACTCTTCTGATGCCTACAATCATTTTGATCTAAGGGACAAATACCGGTACTTTGCTTGTCTGTTGAGAGCCCGATTTGAAGAACATAGGAATGAGAAGGATATGATGAAGGCCACACAGCTGCTGAGGGACGCGGAAGAAGAATTCTGGCAAAATCAACATCCTCAGCCATATATCTTCCCGGACTCTCCTGGGGGCACCTCCTATGAAAGATATGAATGCTACAAGGTGGGTGATGCCACCTAGCAGCTGCTTTTTCAGAGACCATCTGTCCCTGGGCTCAGACCTCAGCTTTATAGACCAGGTTCCATTTGGGCAGGAGCCACGTTTTCCTCCACAGCTCAAATCTTCTCTCTCCTCTTTCCCTATGTTCAGCTTTAAGGTTTTCCAGTGCACTTTTGGCAAAGCCCGGTGCTAGTTATTTGGTACAAAGCTCATTTGGGGAACTTAAATTTCGTCAGTTTGGACTGGTGCTGAGCGTTCCTGAGATAGTCAGGAAATGCTTCTGTAATTCTTGCTGTTAGTCCCAGCACTCAGGAGGCTCTGAGTTCAAGGCCAGCCTGGTCTACAGAGCAAATTCCAGGACAGCCAGGACTGTTACACAGAAAATCCTGTCTCGGGGGAAAAAAAAAAAAAAAGAAAAAAAAACTGAACAAAAAATTAAAAAGGCTAGAAGAGATAGCTCTGTCCTCTTGGGATTCCAGGCTGATTTTATTAAATATAAAATATATCACCACAAGGAAATGCCTGGCAAAGAAGAGTGACGCCAGCTTTCTTGGACTAACATGATGTCTGAGCCCCATGCCCCTTTACTCTAAGGCAGTCTCTCTTAGCTCCCATGTCTGCTTACCCTCTGCTCCTCATTGCTTAGTGAGAAACAGTGATAATAACAGTCACACACACAGATGTATGTGTGCGATGTGTGTTTTGGTGTTGGTGGGTGTACTTGGAGAGGCCACTGATAACTTAGAGCATGTTCCTCATCTGCTCTTCACTTGATGTTTTGAGATGCTCTCTCACTGGACCTGGAGCCCATTGTCTTGGCTAGGCTGGGTGGCCAGTGAGCTCCAAGGACCCTTCTGGCTTCCCTTGCTCCTCACTGGTGTATCAGGTCCTTGTCACCATGCCTGCTTTCCCTAGGCACTGGGACCTTGAGCTCAGGTTCTCAGGCTAGAGTGCCAAGCACTTTACCAACCGAGCCATCTTTCCAGCCCATAACTGATAGTAAAAGCCCCTTGAGTTTTGTCAATCTGTCTCCTGAGCAGGCCTTTCCATGGTATTTATAAAAGTAGTCTGTGGAGTAACACTGAGTTTCTCTCCTGGCAGGTTCCAGAATGGTGCTTAGATTACTGGCATCCTTCGGAGAAAGCAATGTATCCTGATTACTTTTCTAAGAGAGAGCAGTGGAAGAAGCTGAGGATGGAAAGCTGGGAGCGGGAGGTGCGTCTTTTGACGGTGCACTGTAGCATTTTGCTTGGTCAGCATATGGATGGAGTTTGCCTCTGGCTGAGGTCCACATTCCAGCCATGACACTTCCTCTAGTCTTTCAACTAGATGTGACTTTGTCACTGTTCAATTTCACATTGGCCATCTTCCCACTAAGTTCTCTCTCTCTCCTGTTTTGAGTGCCTCTGTTCTCTAATTTTCCTTTCCCTCCTCCCCTTCATCTGTTCTGTCTAGGGACTTACCCTTTCTCCACTCTAGAGACATAGGCAGTTTTCATTAGGGTGCTCACAGTTAGGTTTTAACAGCTCTTACCATGGCGTGAATCAGGAAATATCCAGTTTAGGGTCAGTGTAGTAGTTTAGTAGAAAGTGGCACAGTAGCTACGTGGGAGGAAATAGACATTCAGGATGTTCACTGGGTGAGGGGCAGGGAGAAATCAGTGGTGGTCACTGAGACGGGGAAGACTGGTAAGGTGGAAGGAAGTCCCCTGTGTCTAGATAATCAGCCATTTGGCAGATGTGAAGTATAGATTCCAATTGGTATAGAAATCTTATCTAGAAATATTTGAGTCTTCACTTGTATTTAAAGCCATAGAAGTGAATGAGATCCTTGAGAGGAAAATAAAGATCCTTCCTCCATTATCTTGTAGATACACGTATGTAAATGCATATGGCTAAAAGCTCTGAAGATCAGCCTTTAAAGTCTACTTTTTCAGTCTCTTAGAAACAGCCAAAGAAGTAGGAGTGGAGAGTGTAGAGCATGTGGAAGAGCTTGCAGGGAAAAGTAGGCTGGCCAAGTGATAATGGCGGCCCATTTGACATTGGGTAGTTGATAGGACATTGGCTTGTTCTAGTATTTTCTCCTCAGCTATACTGAGCTGCTGGGGCCAGTTTGCCCATTTAGCCATCTCTCTAGCCAAGTAAGAGAACTGCAGGAAACTTAGGTCATTCAGAAGGGAAGGATGGTAATGACGGGTTACAAGGAAGTAAAGACAGGCTGACATGGAGAGCTCCAGCAGGGGGGAAAATGTGTGGATCAGTTTCTACAGTCTCAGCGGCCATTTACGAAGATGGCAGTCGGGCAGCGGTAGCTAGGCATGGGAAGCTCAGTGAGATAAAGTCCAGGATGTTGGTATTAGAAGTCCTTGGCCAAGGTGAAATAGAAAGGCCTCTGTGGCCAAGGACCACATCGTGTTTCCTCAGAAGTGTTGCCATGTACAGAAGCTTTAAATGTTTCCTCAAACTCAGGAGTCAGAGGCCAGTGTTCTACAAAGTGAGTTCCTGAGTTCCAGGACAGCCAGGCCTGTTACACAGAGAAACCCACTCTCCAAAAAAAAATGAAAAGTTTTGTGGTGAGCAGTCAGCTGGTACCAATGATGACTGAGAACCTCTCCCACGTTCCTCGTTTCCCCTGCTTCTACCTTAGCTAGTGCTGTGTGGGTGAGCTTTACTCTTAGGTCCTCTCCCTTTAGGACCCTGATCTTGAGTCCTACAACAGCAATTTTTTGGGCAGCATCAGGCAGGGTGGAGTTCACTTTTCCTGTAACTACGCCTTAACCAGGGCTTCTTCACAGTCTTTTTGGAGAGCATTTACCCAAGGCAAGAATGTTTTCCTGGGGCGGGTGGGAGACCATTACAAGAGGAATCAGGAAGATACTTACACGGTTTGCGTAGAGTAAGAGGTAGAATGCTCAGCTTCCCTGTGCTAAAAGTGAAAACACCCTCCTGGCTCCCCGTGACACAGCACCAGGAAGGGCAAGGCAGGAAGACCGAGGAGCTAAAGGCCAGCCTGGGCTACATCGCATGTTCCAGGTCCATCATCAACTTAAAAAACAAAGACTCTTCAAAGAGAAGAGTTTTCTGATGTTATCAGGTGTGAAAATAATGCAGGTTTATATGAAATAAACACTTCTTTGTACTGAGACTCAGGGTGGAGACACATCACAGGAAGTTGGTCATGTGACTACGCAGATGGCTCTTACAGTTAGGGTTCCTTTGGTAATCACTCCTTCCTTGTCCTCTTCTAGGTTAAGCAGCTGCAGGAGGAGACACCACCTGATGGTATTATGACTGAAGCTTTGCCTCCTGCCAGAAAGGAAGGTGACTTGCCCCCACTGTGGTGGCATATTGTTACCAGACCTCGGGAACGGCCTACGTAGATACAGGACCTCACTGTTCATACTTGCAAGTGAGAGAAGGTAGAAAACATGCTCACACTTGCCCTAATAAAAACAGTTTAACATGGCCGCCTATGACTCAGGTGTTCTTCCAAGGATTTCTGTGGAACCAAGCATTTGCCTGTATTGTGGTTTGGTTTTTACTATGTATGGCATGTTTAAAAAACTTACATGTAGAATTATATTGATAGTACAAGTGCTCAGTAAAGAAAAACTTTACAGCGCAACAGATTGATTGTTAGGACCAGGCTGACGTTTTCTCTTTGTGTACGCACATGTGTGCAGGGCAGAGAACAATTCAGGTGGCCCTCACCTTTTCTTTGAGATGAGGCCTCTTATGCACTGCTATACCCAGCTATGTGGGTTCTGGAGCTGCAAACCTAGGTTGTCCTAAGTGCTGTATCCACCTGGCCATGTCCCTAGCCCAACTGAGTTGAAGCTTAAAGATAAGGGCTTAACTAGTAAAGGCAAGGAATAAACAGAAATGAGGGCTTTAAAAGAAAAAAGCTGGAAGTTTTCTCAGTGAACTTCACATAACTACTTGCTTGGTTTCCTAAAGATTTTTTAGTCTGTGAAAACAGCAACTCTCTGTGAGGAGCACACAGGAGGCATGGAATTCGGGGCATTCAGGAGATGGAGTGCAGGTTTGATGGTTGGGATGAAGGGTCTCATATGGGTTACAGGTATTGAGATGTAAGTCCTCTGCTGGGCATGGATTGTTTACAGTCAAATGTAAGGACATAGCCGACTTTGGTTAGTATTCCAGAGGTAAAGCAGAGGCCAGCCATCAAGCCTGTTTATCCCCAGGACCAATGCATGCAAAGGAGAGAACTGATGCCTGGATTGTCCAGTGGCCTCCACACACACCCATGGCACACTGCTGCCAGCATTTTGGTTTTTGTTTTCTGTAGTCCTAGCGAGCCTGGAACTCAGAGATCCTCCTGGCTCTGCCTCTGAAGTGCTGGGATTAAAGGTGTGTACCAGTACTGCCCATCATGCCAGCATTTTTAAAAAGTGCATGCTCCACCTATAATCACAGCACTCAGGACACAGAGGCAGGCGGATCTCAGCTGAGTTCATGACTACCCTGGTCTGCAGGGTTTTAGCTCAGCCAGAGCTGCACAATTAGAACTCTGCCTAAAAAAATTAAAGCAGTCTTAAACTACCAACAAAACTAATTTAACTCACCAGAATTTTCAAATTAGTTTAGGCAACTCTTGCCCTTAAATCTCACAACTGCACAGAAGTTAACTCCTCAAATGTTTTCTAAGCTCAGGTTGAGACTTGGTCCATTTTCTGACAAGCCCTCAAACAATGAGAATGAGACTTAAGAATGGTTTTCCTTAGTGGTTCTTTATTTATAAGGTAGGCTGAAGCAATTGTTACAATGTAGAAGGGAGACACTTTACACACTGTTATTTATACAAGTTTAGAACAGAAACTGCACAGGGAGAGGTCAACTCTCAATACAAACTAGCAACTAACCCACAATAATTTACCTTTAGAAAGGGTCGTTTTCAGCTGTGACACTGCTTTTACAATATGCAAAAACACAAACAGAACTACCCAAGGTGTTTGTCACATCTTTCTACATTTAATTTGGCAACAGTTTATATTAACTTTATTCAGATTATACTAACGTTTAAAAGCTAAACAAGTGAAAAGCTGTACCAACGTACAGTTACATCCATTCCTTTCAGAGGTTTAAAATACCACTTGTATCTAGTAGGATGACCTTGCAGCGATTTCTGCATCTGCAAAACCATCAAGCATCATATGCACAATGCATCAGCTACTTTGAGTCATGAGGATCGGTGGGCTAAACCATAGGCACTACTGTTTGCTTACAGTCTGTAAAAGGAGCTTGTTTTTCAAAGAAAAAGCTTAAATCATTTCTAATAATCATGCCTTTGCTTTAAAGCCATAACAAAAAGTTTGAGCAATCACAGCAGTGTTAAATGTTAATATATAGAACAGTGACTAAAGGGACCTTACTCTCACATCCAATGTAGTTATGTATTAAAGTATAAAGACTGTGTTAGCAGAGGTTAGAGCCAACGGAGATTTGTAGAGCACACAGGACCCTAGCTTCTTGACCTAGAAAAGTCAAATGTGTACTGTAGACTCCTATACTGCTGAGGGCCTCGCCTTTTTGACACAGCTGTCTTCAACACAATCCCTTAAAATCTACAAATATCTCTGTTGACCTTGGGATGGTAACAAATTTAACTTCCACTTAAAAAAAAAAAGACATCCATTTTTTTAAAAAGAGAACACTTTGCCTGACTAGAGATCATACTCCAGTGACAGTGGATAAATCCTCACTCTGGTGTTTAGAAGCCAGTCAACACCCTTGTGTGAGGAATGGAGGAAAAACAGGCCCCTGACAGGTAAGCACATTAGCACATTGCCAGACTCCAAGCTGGTGACCCTTGATAAATCTGTTTGAGTTTTGTTATTTTTTTTTCTTCTTCAAAATATCTGGGCTTTTCAATGTACCCAGCCTGCTGGGCACAGTTAAGTAAAAGGCATTTTCTATATCTAAGAATTCCCTGCTATCATTTTAAAATGTTCACGTTTTCTGAATTGCCTTACCCCATTGGATGTATTCGGATTCAGTGGAGGTGAGTATAGGAGGAGAAAGTAAGAAGGGTCTATGTCTACCTGTGGCAGCAGCATGCGTGGGATTGGATGTGAGTGCTGTGTGGGGTCAAGAGAGATGCTGGGAAAAAGGAAGTCCTTAAAAACCCTACAGAAACAAACACTGCAATCTAGTATGGCTTATTCGGATGCGTTAACCATGAAGCTACTAGAAATTCAACCTACAAGGCTACTCTTAAATGTAACAGGATTGGCTACGTTGACAGTGTGCCCCTCCCACAGCCCTCCCCCCAATCCCAACACAGTCCACCATGTCCAGGTTTATTTCTCTGCATATTGCTCATCTGTTACTCCTGCATTCTCATCCAGAACACAGTAAATGTGAATGAGGGTTTTACCCCTTATCCATTGCGTTTGTCCATTAAAATAACTTGAATTTGCTTCTAAACTAGACGACTACAATGCATCTACAAAAGCTTGAGGGAAGAAAAAGCAAAACTTAAGCATGTCATCCTTTTGTGAAATTATTCCAAGGTTCCCAGCCCACCCCCCTCCCCTTTATGCATTTAAAATTTTACAAAGACTTGTAAAAAAGTTAAATGGAATTTGGCACCTTCAGAAAAATCAAAAGGGAAACAGATTAAAATATGCAGAAAGAAACTGTCAATATTTACAAATTAAAAGATCAAGATTATGTCAATTATATATGTTGCTTTTAATTCTTATCTGAAGATGAATACTTTCAAAAGAGCAGAATTCCAAATTGCCTACAAAGTCCTTTACTCGATTATAGACTGGAATGGATCAGACAAATTAGGTTTTATTAATTAAAGAGTTCATTCCCCACTGACAGCCATTTCCTGGGAACTATGAGAACCTAAGAGAAGCGAGGGGCCGAGCGATCATTGGTGGTGGTCTTCTTCAGTTTCACACCCCTCCGGATGGCATTCAACATGTCTTCTCCCTGAGGAGTTTCTCTGGGGCTCAGGTCTGCAGGGTCACTCTCTGGAATCGGGCCTGGGGAGACAGTGGCACTTGGGGGGTCCCTTTCCTGGTCTTCAGCCTCACTCTCTGGAATCGCCTGTCTGTGCTCCTCAGGTATACAGGGCTTTGGGCCTGGAAGTGGAGGGTTGACAGAGGCTTGGCCACTCCACAAGGAAGAAGGTATGTTGGTGACACCCTGGGGTCCCTCCCCTACGGATGGAGACTCAGGGCTGTGCTCACCCCGCTCCTCTGGCCCATCTGGAGGGGATGGCAGAACCCCAGGGAGGTCTGGGACAGTTGGGGTCTTGACAGGGATCACTGGTGTCCTGATGGGGATAGGACCAGCTCCAAGAGTCCCCCGACGGACAGACGGCTTGGTGGAAGGGGTCCTTCGGATAGTGGCCACCCCTGGTGTGACCATAGCAGGTCCAAGGGTGGTGGGAAGGCCAGCAGTTGAGGCTGGGCGCTTGGCCTGGAACATCCGCCTGTAAGACTGGCTGATGTCACTGTTCCTTGGAATGGTTGAGGACTTGTCAAACTCCTGCTGCTCTGCCTCCTGGTCACCGCTTACTGAGAAGTAATCATAATCTGAAACTGAAGATAGGATTTGATTAGACAGGTCTAGGTCCAGGTTTTCCCATGCCATGGTTGGAGGACAGGAATCGCATCAGGCAGAGTACACATGGCCTCACCCTCCCCTGCCCAGGTGCTGAAATGTCTTCTGCTCAGTACCATTCCCTACAGAGCCCTTTGCTCAACCGATGTACCCTGAAAACACACAGCAGGAAACAGTGAGGAGGAGGAAGGACCTAAGGCTGCTGGGCTGTGGCAAAGCTGCTGCCAACCGTCTCTGGAAGGAATGCAAAGGAGAAAGGAGATAACATCTGTCCAGTCCTCTGGTCCAGAATTAGACATGAGAAAACCCACACCTTCCAGTGTTGGCCTTGCCATCTGCCTGACAGCTACCTGCTCGAGTAAAGGTAGAAAACCAAGTGCAGAGGCTCATATACCCAAGCCCAGGCCAGGGGGGGGGGGGGGAGTAGAGATATATATGATGATGATGATGATGCGGTAAGCAGTGTTTTTGAGGCTTGAGGCTCGTTCTTTGTTGGGGTGAGGTCTGGAGGGCTACTGTTCTAGAGGAAGTTTAACATAACTCCCAGTCTCTACCCTTTCGACATCAAGTGGCATTCCCTACACAGTTTAGACTTTGCCCAGTGTTTCCGTGGGGGTGGGAGGCGCACCCCATCACAGAGTGATCCTCGCTGTCAGATGTCTGCTCTGCTTGCCTGTGTATCTGGTGGGATGAAGGAGAGGCAGGTAGATAGGAGCTTTGCCTGACAAGGTTAAGAACTTAGGTACTAGACTCCATCTCTTACATGGGAGTCATAGGAATTTGGTCAAGTTACTGAGCCTCGGTGTCCACATGTGTAAAATGGGGAGAAAATACCTCTCCCATGCATGACTGTGAAGATGTGGGAAAAGTGGTGCTTTGCACAAAGTGTGAAGCAAACACAAAGGTGTTATTAATTGTATGTGTCTCATTTCAGGTTGGGGAGCACTATACACTGACAGTGAGAAATGAGCAAAATTGCTAATGTTCAGGTCACTTCTTACATGGCAGCTAGCTACCTGTCAACTTATGTCACTGCCCCAAAGCACCCTCAGATGACAGTAATTCCAAAGCCCATCTGTAGCCAGGAGTTATGCTGTGTAGAACAGCCACCAGCTCGCTGCCTCCTCACCTGGAGCCGCCCGGAAAGCCGGACAGCAAGCTGGGCGCCTCGTACCTTGGGAGGGGATGGTGTCCTCAGAACAGCACGGGGTGGTGGTCTGAGTGCTGTAACCGCTGGAGCACTGCAGTGAGTCTCGGCTACTCCTCTGCGTGTCCAGCTGGAGGCCCCGGGACAAGGCAAGTGCCAGTTCCTCACAGGCCTCCATCTCCTCACCAGGCTGCAGGACAGAGGACAGAGTCACAAAGGCCATCAGAGACATGAAAACTCGGAGACCAGAGCCATTATGTACACACTGCTTTAGGTAGGACCCCCAGGTCACTCACCTTTGAACACCAGTCAGTAGACTTGGGTCATTACTTAGATCTACATAGTTCTCACTCAGGAACTAGGGAGTTCTACATGCCTTATCCCCCACACAAGGATTCTCCTGGGGTCGTTTACCTACTGTGGAGCTAGGCAAGAATGGAGCCTACCCCTCCAGCTGCTAGACTATCAGGGCTCCAAGTGTTGGCTTTGATCCCCATCTTGGCCCAACTATGTGACCCCAACCCGATATAAAGAACAGGTATATCACCCTGGTGGCAGCTGACACAGTCATGCTCCTCGGCCTCTGCACCTCTTCAGCAGCTGTAGGCGGGCCTCCTGTAGTAGCAGGTCCTGCCCCATTGGAGTCTACCTCACGTTTCTCTTTGCGGCGTTGGAGGGTGTTCACCAGTGGCTGGTCATAGGGTCCTGGTTTTGCCCAGTCCTGAGTAGAAGAGTGTGGTCAGGAGCCTTGGCCCCCAACCCAGACAGAGGGCTGCAGCCACCCATTCACAGCTGCCCACCCAAACAAGGCAGCTCTAACAGAGGCTAGCCCCTGTCTTCTGACTACCCACACTCACTGATGGTCCCCAGGTACCTCCCTTCCCCTCATCCCTATCCAAAGATTAAAAATTCTCAACCACAAGGCAGGCAGACACCTGACAGGTGGTTATTATATACTAGGAGAGAGCCATCCCAAGGAGCTAGGTCTGCCCTTCCACCTTAAGGAACCACTCTCTAGAGCAACTGAATGACTTGGCCAAGGCCAAGTGGCCACCAGGGGGCACCAAAGCACCACCAGCCACTCTACAGCTGTATCCTCCACTTTGGGAAGCTGGGCCTTTGACAGAGGGCTCTGGGATCTGCAGCAGGTTTTAAGGTCTCTCTGAGATGAAGTCACAATCTGCTCAAAATGCTGGCAGCCCTCGGACCAACTTACCCTCCTGCAGCCTCAACTGCCCTGGTGGCAATCACTTACAAGTTTGCTTTTCATATTGAAACAAATGTGTTTCAACATAAATCAAAACTATGGTCTTCATATACAACTGAGTTACAGCCTAACAATCCAGCATAATGAGCTACAGATCTGTTATCAAAGCAATATTATCATTAGGGGACAAGGTGGGCTATGGCCAAGGAGAACAGTAGGTAGCCCAGGAGGAAATGAAGCCAGCAGGCTCCACCCTGATGCGGAGCTAGGCCTTCATACTCCTGGCAGTGACCTTAAACTTGAAGAAAGTATCTCCAGCTATTTTTTTATTGCCCCACCCACCCCAGGGGACTTCCTGAGGAAGAAGGGTTGTGGGGAAGAAGGCAGAGTGTGAAAGAAGGGGGAGGGGAGAAGGGAAGAATGGCAGAACCGAAGCTATGAGAGGTGTGAGGGAGGGAAGAAGGGGGGAGGGGGGAGGGGGGGGAAGGGAGGGGAGACACAAACCTTCCAGCTAGGGATCTGAGATGACGGGAACATGCCGGGCCCAATGGTGTAATAATGAGCGTAGTCAGGAAGGTGGACAGAGGTGACCCGAGGGAGCAGGCGAGAGGCAGGCAGGCAATGAGGGAAGGGGCCTGCCCCCACGGGCCCTGCATGGGACTCACTTGACAAACTACAGTGAGAAAACCCATTAGACAACTAGAAACAAAAAGGGGAAGGAGAAAAGGAAAAAATTAATATAACAGGATGAGTGTAGAGATACAGAATGGCATCGACACCAGGGGAGGACCTGAATCTTACAAATAAAACCAACATTGGTGCTCATCTGCCTGTGGATGATGCATGCTGCAGGAAGAGAGCCAAGGTGCAAAGAATGCACTGACTTGGCACCTCGTAAGGACGCAGGGGAATATCTGAGCTGGGTTTTAAGACAGTTTAGAAATTGACCACTATCCTTAATTTGCAATGTTCTTGGTATTTTTTTTTTAACTAGTGAAGCATAATTTCACTGTACCAGGGATTGACTCATTTCATTATACAAATATTTGGAGGTGATTTCAAATGATTTGTTCATTCTAGGTTTCCTAATCATCTCACTGCTTGGGAGCAGATTCCGCACCAAGGTGGGGTGGGTAGGGGTGGGGCGCGCAAACGAAAAGGCAGGAAAGCATATGACCTCCAACACAGGGCGATGTCACATCCAACAGTCTTGTGGGATGTTCGGGAAGGAAGAGAACAGGTGAACACAGACACCTGCTCTGGGAAGAAGCCTTCACATCTCCCAAGTTCCCCATATCCCTTTATTCTCCCTCACTAGCCACACTGTTGGGCAGCCAGGGAGCCCTCCACCTGCTTGGGTCCTATCCCCCAGAGGGCCCAGCTTTTGAGCAGATCCTGAGTTTCCAGGTCCCTACAGCTATGTGTGCAGCAGGCAGGGGCAAGTCAGGAAGAACAGCCCACCACGGCTGCGAGCCTGGCCAGTCACCTTCTCTGTGGACACCCAGGCGCCCATGGTGGAGCCTGAGCTGACTGAGGTAGGGGAGCTGCACTCGCTCACTGACTGGCAGGTCTCCGAAGCTTCTGAGGAGGCCGAGCTGGATGAGTTCTGCAGCAGGGGAGGAGCCACACGAGGGGACCAACAAATCAAACCACGGGCCACCAGAAATCATAATTAAAAGAAAGAAGGATGGGAAGGATATGTACAGGGAGACAGACAGACATACACAGAAGAGGGAGGGACGAGAGAAGCAGAGGGTAAGTTAAGGTTTGTTTTTTACCCACACAGGTCTTAAGAAAGCCCTTGAAAAAGCAATGTGAGATCCAGCCAAGCTCTAGCCCTGCCGACGAGGGGGCCTGCAGACATCAGCTGGTCTTGTGCCTGGTAGAGGAACACCGGTTCAACACACTGGGCTTCCCAGCAAGCCTGTGTGCTCTTGGACATCTGATATTATACCACAAGCTCTGGTCCCCGGGGAGGTGCACAAGTATTGTACACTGCACAAACCTGTCCCGAGGCAGGCTATGGCTCAATGGTGACACAAATGACTAATTCCTATTCCCCCCCCCCCCTTTTTTTTTTCCGTTTTCAAGACAGGGTTTCTCTTTGGAGTTATGGAGCCTGTCCTGGAACTTGCTCTGTAAACCAGGCTGTCTTCATACTCACAGAGATCTGCCTGTCCCTGCCTGCTGAGTGCGGGTACTAAAGGAGTGTGTCACCACCGCCTAGCCAATTCCTACCTTCTTATTGGGTCCAACACGGCTTCTGCCCCATATGGTGGGACCCCCCCCCCAAGTCTTAAAGACACATTTGAGGTACTTTTGGGGGGAGTGGTTTGAGTAGAGAAGCCCTGTGCTCAGTCTGTGTTTCCAGTGGCCAGAGTACTACAGGCAGAAGTCCTTGGAGAGGACCAGAGAACCAGGTGGGGGAAACATCCTAGTGCCTGCCAGTCTTCTGCCCCAGCCTGGTTTTCTGACTCTGCCTTTTGGTCACTGTTATGCCTAGTCCTGGTGTGGAGGTTTATATGAGAACAAGCCCCATAGGTCCATGTTTGAATAGTTAGTTGGTCACCAATGGGTGAAACCATTTGGGAAGGATTAAGAGGTGTGCCCTTGCTAGAAGAGGAGTATGCCTAGAAACAGGCTTTGAAGTTCCAGAAGCCTGTGCCATTCCCAGTTAGCTCTCTCTTGGCCCCATGCCATCAAGCTTCTTGCTCCAAGGTCTTCACTGCAAGGTCCTCACTTTAACTAAATAAGTCAGGCCCTTTAGCACTATGATTCTCTCCCTCCCACCACCACCCAAAGTGTGCCCGGGTCAACTGTCAAGAAGCCAGGTTCATGTTTCTATCCTTCCCACCCACCTCGAAAGGATTTCTGTAAAGGGATAGAAGCCTAGCTTCCCATCCTGCAAGACCAAAGGACCAAACAAATACTCAGTTACTTGGTGTCTGGTTCACAACCCACGATCAGAAGTTTCAAGGTTTGGATTAATGCTGTGCCTCTACCATTTCCCAGCTTGGAACTGTGGACTTCAAGCTCTGAGCCCTAATGTCTTCACCTTGAGAACGGGATCAGTTCTCAATTACACCACAGGGAGGTGGGACCCTCTGGCTGGTGTGATTCAGCAGAGGTCTTAGAAGCTCCTCTTTACAATTACAAGCAGCTGTCTTGTCTGAAAAAGAACAATTCTCCTTTGAATTCTGCAACACCCTGCGGTGTATTATAAATTCCCTAAGGCTGGGGGTGTAAGACAATGGTTGATCACTTGCCTGGCATCTGAGGGAACCTGGGTTCCACACCCAAAATACAGAAAGCCTACTCTGTATGTGTGTGTCCACTATGGGTTTCACATCCAGCACTTATAGACATAGAAAACCTATTTTGTGTGTGTGTGTGTGTCCATGTGTTCCACATCCAGCACATATAAACATATAGAAACCCTATTGATGTGTGAGTGTGTGTGTGTCCATGAGTTCCACATTCAGCACCTATAAACATACAGAAAACCTACTGATGTGTGTGAGGCCACCCAGAGGTTGATGGTAGGCATCCCCCTCTACTGCTACCCACCCTGCTTTTTTAAAGATAGTCTTTCACCAAACCAACAAACTGACTCGCTACATTAACTACAAATCCCCAGAATCCACCTGTTTCTACCCTCCCATTGTGAACTAAGGTTACAAGCATGTGCCACTTCACCTGACATTTAAATGGGTGTTGAAGATCCAAATTTGAGTCTTCGTGCTTGAATGGTAGATTCAGTACTGACTGAGTCAGTTCCCAAGTACCAGCCTCAGAAACTCTACTCTTGGGCACCAGCCAGGCAGGTACAGGCTTGCAGATTGCAGAATCCCCCAACTACAACTTTTTGTTTCTGTCAACGTTACTGGAGGCAGAAACCATGCTTAGGCCACCAACAGAAGTAAGAAAGAGTGACAGGCTTTGCTTTCTGAGGAAGGGTTATGGGGTACAATAGTATGTTAATTTCCAATCCATTAGAAACACACACAGCTACATTGCACACTGAATGGCCTTTAAGGAGGCAAGGATTCTGTCCTCCCTCTGACCACAAGCACTCAGCTTAGGAGCACAGCAGGCATGGTTTAGTGAAGCACATAACAGGAATGGAGGTCCTGGGGGCCATGCCAAAGCACCCCAGCTGAGACAAGCACACCGAAAGAAAATGCAACACTTGGCCCTGAACCTTTCTATGGAAAATTGTGTCTCTAAAAGGAAAAGAGAGGAAAGGAGACCGCCATACCTTGGACGGCTAAATAATGCTAAAGAGCTTTGAATTACCAGGTTCTCCACTTGCTAACCTTGGCTGAGCAACAAGGTCCTCTGGCCCAGCCCCCACCCCCACCAGCAGGTGGCGCTAATGGGCCCCAATAAGTGGTGGCACCAATCATGTCCTGGCATTGTGTATGTACACTGTGCTAATTAAAGAGTATTGAGCCATAGATGACAACCTGGCCCTAAGAAACAGGCACCCTGAGGAACACATACACAAACAACACATGTGAAGGTCACCCTAAAGCCTGGTCAAGTTCCTGCCATGGCAGCAGGAACACTGGACTGGGTGGGTACCATCCAAACTAAAATAGATGCAGAGATCACGTATCCTTCCTTCTCCCAGGATCAAAGTGCCAAAGGAATTATCCACAGGGGCTCTGACCACCATTCTCATTGGCAACACAACTGATGGAGGGAAACTTGGCATGGTGGGAAATCACTATTCAATGACAGGGTCTCTGCCATTGGGAGATGATGTGAAGAGGGTGTCCCCGTGGTGGATCCCAACTTCATACCATACTGGGCACCTACAGGGATACAGCAGAAAGCCCAGTCTCTTTAGGACTATCGCTTGCCAAACCAACATAGCATTTTAGCTACTACTGGATGTCAATATAAGCTTCCAGCCCGACCAGAGCGTCTCCCCCTTTGGGAAATATCTTAAAAGACAGGATTTGGCTCCACCCCAACAGTGGCCATAACACCCTATATGGTTGCTGCTCTTTGGGTCAAAGGCATCCTTACCTGGTTGGCAGCTTCAGGTGGCATGGGGGATGGTGACTTGGACTGGAAGGCGTCCTGGGATATGAATCCTGAGTCATGTGAAGACACACTGGACAGCCTCACAGGTGCCTGCTGGGCCAGGTTGGAGCTGCGGTAGCGGTAATGCGAGCTGGGGGAGTGGGAATGGGAACCGCTGGACCGGGAGTCACTGCTGTTGACACTGTTCAGGCTGCTGTAAGGGACAAGCAGAGGGGGCAGGCAAGGAGGAGACAGAGAAGTGGTGAGGAGGGAAATGGACAGCAAGGGGAGCCCCAGCCCCGGAGAAGCAGCACAAAACAGATTAGACCAAATCAGGCTGGTAAATTAAAGGCCTTTTTTCTTTAGATGAACAGTAAGAGAGCTGGGTCTCTGGTCTCTGAGGGTACAATGTGACAGTCTTAAGTATACAAGCTCGTAGTTTTTCCTCTTAAAAAGCCAACAAGGCCCAACTCTACTCTGTCACCAACAAAGCGGGACTGACACGTGTGACATAAAGAGGTGGGGGTCATCTCTTCTGCCTGTGGTTAACCATGACTCTGAGGTGGAACACACTAAGTCCACACACATGGTCTCACATCCTGGGATGAACTGCCTGGTTCCAGATGACCAGCAGCCACACAGCTAAACACACTGTCAGAACCCTAAGCTGTCCCATTGTGAGGTGGATCCCAGCCAGCCAGCCAATCAACCTGGTATGACTGAGTACAAGCATTTTATTTTGTTTTGCTTTATTTTATTAACAGAGCTGGTGAGCTGACTAGTGGCTTGACTCCTCTGTGGGTGTCTCTCTGTCCTATCTGTGGGCTGTGTTTAATGGCATAGGCAGCTTTCAATGAGGAAACCCATCCATGCTCAGCTGCTTAGTCTAAGGGGAACCAGTCCTCCCAACCTTGAGGTGGACCATCTGCATTCCATCCCCTTGGTAAGAACACACACATTCCCATGGAAACCAGAGGAGTGAGTGGAGCACCTGCACCAGACAAGCAAAGCTAAAATATGAAGGGTGGTTACAGAAACACCTGGGGTATGAAGTGGCCAAGCAAGCCTCAAGGAAGCCTTGGGGTTTGCATACTTGTGGTTTTTTGATTTGAAGCTGATGCATTATGGGAACCCACTGTGTGGCTGTCCCACGCTAGGGTGACTTGCAATGAATGACCTGTCAGACACAAGGGAGCATGACTGATCTGGCTATGAGGAGGAGGGGCCATGTAGCTTGTTCCACACTAATGAGACCAACCTGGCCGAGCTACTCAAAGAAAAAACAATTTTCCTGCCTGACACAAACATAGAGCATGTGAGAGAGACCAAGCAGCATCTTCGGAGAAGATGTGAGGACACAGCCTCTTGGCCAGAACTGCCTGCTGCACAGGTTAACAGACAAGCTCCGAGAGGAATGAAACACAGCTGGACAACATCTCACAGGCGACTGAGCATGTCCCTCGCTCTTTCCTCTGCGGGCTACCTCACATCCATGGGCTTTGCCAAGACAAGTCAACTGACTGGCAATAAGGTGCAGTACTGCACCAAGGTCCTAGTGATACCTGGCCGACGATGCTTCTACCGGTCAAGAACAAGATGCTTCTACCGGTCAAGAACAAAATAAACGTTTCCCCTCAGCAGGCCAAGAGCGGCTGACTTGTGAAACTGTGCAATGGTGCTGTAGACCCCAGGACTATTACACATGATTCTGTATTTCTACAAGTAACAGTGTGACTTGGCATTGGGTGGGGGTGGGGCGGGAACAATGGCAAAAAAACCTGCAGAAATGTGGGGGAAGCATGGCCAGAAGCCATTATGCCTTCCTTTCTAGCTACCGTTGGATCAGTTTCTCAAAGGAAGGAAAAGGTCAACTCTGGGCTTACTGGTAGAACCCTCAGGGGAGGTGGGGAACAGACGGGCACAGACAGACTAAAAAAATGAGGACATTCTTTACCTTACTGTATCCTATTTCATTCAAATGGTCCCTTTTGGAGAAAAGGCCCGCTCCTGGTCACATTCACAAAGATGTCTTGGAAAGCCTGAGCAGACCCGGGCTTCACTCACCTGCACACACTTGACTTTCTGGACATGGTTGTGCTGGGAGACGAGGGTGGCGTCTGATATGACCAACTGTAATCGGAACCTTTCAAGTCCAAAATCACCTGAAGGGACAGAGCAGCTGGGTAAGGGACAGAGGAGGAGGTTTCATTCACACATTTCCACAGGCCAGATAAAATGAAACCGCTCCCGGGGATAGAATCAGAAGAGAAAAACGCACATTTTAACTGAAGAGCCATTCTACCTATCCTACAACGTCACAGTCCTTCTGACACAAGTGGGGGGGGGGGGGCTAACAGGAAGGAGCAATTAGAAGAGGAAAGCCATGAAATACCAGGACAAAAGGTATTTACACTGACAGACTGATAGCTCCTAAAAGCTGTTTTTACCATAAGCTAAAGTCAGCAGGATTTTCATCCTGAAGACGATAATGGTTAGGAACTCATTGACTGCACTTCAGCTACTGATGCTCTCAGTCACTTGTGCACTATTTGGCCAGGGTCAGAAGCACAGAAACCTCACAGAGTCAAGAGGAAGCTAATCCTACCATAATTATTTCTGTGTGTTTTCCTTGTGACAAAGAGCTATTGAATGTCTTGCTCACTTTAAGAGGGGTACTCCACCAAAGTCTATTCACTGAATCAACGCACAGTCTACTTTAACAGAAGCATTTCATAGACAGCCAAAAAGCTTCCAAATTTACCTTTCTGAGCTGACTATCCAAGCAGACAACTGCATGCAACGAGCTCAAACCAGCATATGATTCATTTGTGACCCCCGTCCCCCCCGGTCTCTTCCCACACAGTATTAATGTCACACACATCAAAGGAACAGAGCATTTTACAATATGCCATCTTTTCCCCAGTCCATCCACTGCAGAGTGGATGAGCATAGGATTTGGTCATCAATTATTTGACACAAATCTTAGTCCCGTCACTTATTAGAGCGGGAGCTTTGGTTAAGTGCCTTCATCTCTCAGTACCTCAGTATCTTTCCCTATAAAATAGGTGTAATAGTGAAGATAAACTAAGGGATGTAAACACAGCATAACCCAGACCAGAGCCCTGAATTCCATCTCATTGACTTGTCCCTACCACTCGGTTCACAGTTCCTACCTGCTCACTTGAGGGGGGCAGTTTGTGAGGGTCCATGGTTAGGCTCTTCAGGTCCTCGGATATGGTCTGAAGGTGGGTAATTTCCCCTAACATGGAGATCTCTTCCTCCTAAGGGGAAGCAATTTTGCACACATCAGTTTTGTGCCTTTAATCCTCAGATGGCTGAGGCAGGTGGATCTCTGTGAGTTTGAGGCCAGTCCGGTCTACACAGCCCAGATTATACAAAGAAATAACATAGGCTTGTCTAAAATTCACGGTAATCTTCCTGCATCAGCCTCCAAAGTGCTGGGATCACAGGCTTGTGCTGCCATGCCCAAATGTTACTCCTCAAAAAATAGGTAAATAAGTAAATAAATAAGTGGGGCATGTGTTGCTAACTGTAACGAGAAGGGGCCCACATGGACAGCAGCTCCTTGATGGGAATAGCTGGTATGTGGACAGGAGCCCACTGCCATGATTCCTGACAGCAGTAGGTGGCCAATGCCGCGCTGACAGATGCATAAACCAAGAAGAAAAGCCCCTCCACATTACACAGTTCATGCCTTCTAGAGGTTTCCACCAACTTACAATCACTGGCCGCAGCATAGAAATGAAAGTGCAGAATCTGCCTCGTTCTTCGATCAGCGCTTTACGTACAGCCTGCTTTTCTGTTTCTTCCAAGAGGAGATACTTATCATTGACATCCTGGAGGGCACTGTCCAACTGAGGCTGGATGTCACCTCTCCCTGGGAAAAAAACAAAGCCACAGATCAGCTTGCTGAAACGCCAGCTTGGGGCGGGGGAGGGGGGGGGAGATCCCTCCTCTGAAGTCCTTACTAGAGGCAAAGGCAGCCCTTTTCTGGGACTTTAAAAACATTACTTTTTAGTGGCTCCCATAAAACTGAAAATGGTTGCTTTTCTAGGAGCATCTACTTCCAATTTCTAACACCTGCAGGGCATATTCATCTGGCTTATCTGTGATGAGAACATCTCCTGGGATGACTTCCTGGCTTACATCCCTACCTTGTGCAACCCTGCAGAGAGAGCCCTGTGCCAGCAAACCTCGGGAAACACAGCAACAGTATTCTTTTCATTAGAGCCCCCGGAAGAGGCTAGGGATGGGAACTAGGTGAGAGGCTAGGGGTGTTTCCAAAAATGGACACAAGCTGCCTCTGTCAGGTCCATCCCAATCAAAAAGCCTGTTTGGGCACAAATGTCAGTCCCTGAAGACAAAGGTGGCTTCTTCAGCTCCTGGCCCTGGGGCCTAGGAATCCTTGGCAGCTCTTCTAACTCCCTAGAGTAGAGCTCCAGTGCCTTTCCGGTAGAAAACTTCTAGAGTTAGGTCTTTGCTGGTGACAAAATGAAGGACAAAGATATATTGTGGAGCCTGTATTAGTTACTTAGCTGGCCACACCACCAGACCCTAGTTATCCAGACAACATTTAACAGTTTCAGACAGAGTATTGAGCAATTAAACTCTGGAACAGAAATAGCTATCTGTGTGAATAAAGTTTTATTAGAACACAGCCATATCCACTCATTTCCATGCTGTCTGCAACTTCTATAGCTGCCTATGTGGCCCAGAGACCAAAAATACCTGGCCTTTTGCAGAAATGTCTGCTTCACTAGAAGGTAAATGTAAACAGACAGTATTAGGTTCAAAGGAGCAACCATGTGGAACGCTGGGGATGCATGCAAGGAGCCAGCCCTTCAGTTTCCATGCTGGACTTTTGGCAAATGGGCTTTACCCACACCCAAGTCAGAGAAAAAATTTCTAAACTCCTTCAGGGCAAGGTTCTGGCCTTTCCCCGATATCCCTTAGGATATCTACATGTGCATACAACAAGTACCTTTTCACAATTTCAAACACAGGGACTTGAGGGGTTATCCTAAAGGCTCATGATGAAGAGGTCAAAGGATTCTCCAAGGTAGATGTCAGGAATAGAGCCTACGCAGCCCAACTCCCTGAGCACTCAGCCTACCCTCTCTGTCCAGACTCAGGTTGAATGGCTAGTTCAACTGCCATCTAGGAAACTCTGGACCAATGGCCGTACTTGCCCCCTTACAATAAAGATGTAAGACAGTAAATGGACCACATCATCTGCTGCAAAGACAGACGAGGTCAGGGAGGAGTACCTGGGCTGGAGGGACATACTCTGCACTGTCTCTCTAAGCAGATGAAAAAGCTTAATTTGGACCAACAAGCTTAATAGAACTTAATAAAACTCTAGCTATAACAAAAGTCCTAGAGAAAAAGCAGCCATATTTTAGTATGGAAAAGCTATCTGTATGGAGAAATTCTAAGTTAGTGCGTAATAGGAAAATCATATGCAGTCAAAGCCCATGTTTAACAATGCTTTGGATGGGTTTAGTAAGTTCAGCATACACAATTATGTACATGAATAATACTCACTAGCTCAAGAAAGTACTAAGATATATATATATATATATATATATATATATATATATAATACATTGTATCTAAGAACATAAGTGACTATTAGCCAATAGTTACTGTATGTGAGACATTTCCAGCATTCTTAGGGTGATTCTTAGGGTGACCCACTTGCCTAGTCTCCCACTTAGTCACTAACTATTCCTCCAGACAATCCTCTGCAGCATCTTTAATTTCTTCGTCCAGCACAATGGGGGACCAGCCAGCCACACATAAGACCTGGCCACCTGCACTTACTGGTTTCGAGTGTACTTAGCAGACAGAAAACAGTGAGGGCATGCTTCCATTGCATCCTGGGATGCTCCCTCTCACAGATGTCTGCCTGCCGTAGCCCCACTCAGGGAGTTGAAGTTTTTTTCCTCCTTGGATTTTTTGGTTTCTGGTGAAATGCTGACTTGTGTGAACTAATCTATGCGTGTGGAGTATGCCCATTATACAACTCACTGACAGCAAAGCTCTGGAGCTTGTGAACGAACACCTGTTCTTTCTCTCTAGGCTGTAGGGTAATGTGGCCCAGCACAGGATGGGTGGGGTCCTTCCTTAGTGGCTCAGTCTCTTTTATGCAGTCTTAATATCAAAGCATACCAGACCAGAATGCTTTTAACTGGTTGGGAGAGAGGAGGTGGGTGGCAGGTGGGAGGAGGCAGCTGGGAGAGCAAGCAGATCTTGTGTGACGATTTGTTTCTGTTCGTCAAGATAGGGGTTCTCTGTGTCGTCTTGACTAACCTGGAACTCACTCTGTATACCAGACTAGCCTCAAATTCACAGAGATCCTCCTGCCTCTGCTTCCCAATTGCTGGGATGACTCATTTATTTTAATTGTATGTGTATGAGGATTTTGCCTGTATAGACATACATTCTGTGTACCGTACACATGCAGTATTGGTTTGGGCCAGAAGAGGGCTTCAGAACCCCTGGAACTGGAGTTTCTGTTGGTATGAGCTGCCTTGTGGGTGCTGGGAACTGAACTCAGGCCCTCTGCTGACTTATCTCCCCAGCTTCTGAAGAGGAAAAACTTAAAAAAAAAAAAAACCCAGACTAGAGCTAGGGAAATGGCTCAAGTGCTTGTCACACAAGAAGATCAGAGTTCAAATCCCCAATAAGTTACTTCAGCACTGGGGAAGCACAGCAGCCCACCTATAGTTCTGGCCTCAGAAGGTAGAGCAGGATCCTGAGCAAGCTCTCTAGGGAAACTAACTGTATAGACTAGCTCTAGGTTTGAATGAGGGTCCCTACTACAACAGGATACAGTGGAAAAGCCATCAGAAAGACTCCTGAGGTCAATCTCTATACATATGCATATACATACATGCCCACACATACATGTACACATGAAAAGTATGTCTGTAGTTCTAAAATAAGACTCTATCTTTACTTCCAGTCACAAGTTGTAACACAGTTCTAGGTGTAAAGGTGTGGACCTGAAATCCTAGCCCTCAGGTAGCTAAGGCAGGATCTTGAGTGTAAGGCCAACCTGGACTTCATATGGAGACCTTGTCTCAGAAAAAATAATGAAAATTTAAAAAATAACAGGCTTTGAAATAATGCGTCTACCTAGAAAAGAAAAATGAGTGTATGATCAAATTTGGTAAATATATACCTAAATTACTCTATAATTACAGTGAAGTTATTTTAAATATGTATTATGTTATAATTAAATGACTTTAAAATTATAGCATTCTAAAGTAAGTAGAAGCCGTAAAGACTGTTCTAATCATGATGATACTGGAAACATTTCTATTTATATCAGACCAAAACATAATGATTATTTTTTAAATTCTCTAACATACCATATAATTATATTTATTTTACATAACAGTATATTAAACATTTATATGTTTATATATATTAAACACACATATAATATGTAAACACACATATACATGAAATAATTGCTGAAGAAATTGTCTCAAGTACCAGGTGAGCTTACTGATCTTAAGTTGTCTGATTTTAGTGGTGCTGATTTTTGCACACCTATCTTTTGGCATCCCCGGGGGACTGTTTACAGCCACGTTATATAGTTATATGCCTAAGTTCCTAGGTCTATAATTTGAATGAGGAGACTCACATCCTCCCATATATTTCAAATCATCTCCAGATCACATATCACACCTGATACAGAGTATATGTTGTATTAATAGTTACTATCCTGGGAACTAGCGACAAGAAAAAGTCTGTAGAGTTTCAATATAGATGCAAATCTTAAACATCCCCACTGTACACTCATTTGGAATCTGCAGGACCAGGGGGTTGGCTGATCTGCACCCATCATTTCCTCCTGTCAGCATTGTGTAGAGTCTACATTGCCAACTGAAGCACAGGCAGTGAACGGTGGCTTTTCTTTTCAAGATTTATTTATTTTTATATATGTGAGTATTTTGTCCACATGCATATCTGTACACCATTTGCATGCAGCGCCTGCAGAGGCCAGAAGAGGACATTTGAACTCCTGGAGTTCAGAGAAGGAGCCAGTGCCCTTAACAGCCAAGTCATCTCCCCAGTCCTAAGACACTGACTAGTCCCGTTCCCACACAAACTCCATTGCAATGTCTAATCGCCGCTCCCTCCACCCTGGCTGGGCCACCACGATCTCGATCACTTCTAAAGTGTCTCTCCAGTCACCCTTGAGGAACTCTTTCTCAGTAGCTCCCACTGCTCTCAAGAAAAGAGCAATATCCAAAGACCAAGACCCTTCACAAAGCCTGCCCACTGCAGAACCGCAGGCTCCCTCCCCGCCCACTCACAAGCTGGGCCATCCTTGGCTATACTTTCTTCCTTCCCAGGACGGGCACTGTTCACCTTCACATGGGTCGTTCCTCTTCCCTGCCTGTGTTCTCCAGTCAGTCCTCGGGTAGCTCCACCCTGATCTCAGAGGTTCTTTACTCTTGTCCTCCACCATGGGGCTCTCCTACAGACTTCTTGTGTAACTTCCCTTACTTATTAACTCAAGATCAGTCTATCCTGCCGGTAGGAGAACCCTACCAAGGTAAAAACCGTATGTTTTTGCCGGTACTGTAGATTCTCATAGGATACTTGCCTGGAAGTCAGCGGGCACTCATATCTTTCTAAGGGAATGAGATGCCCATATGATTTCACTGAGTGTGTAGTCAAGTAGCTCAAACCATCATGCCCTAAATGGTCCAAGAGCCAGCAAATTCTAGGACCAAGAAGCAGCCAGCATGGAGAGCCTGGATTCTTGAATAGCTTTCCAGACAAAATTCCTGAGCCAAGAACTACATTTGTTCCTTTTTTTTTTTTTAAAAAAAAAAAAAAAAAAAAAAAGATATAAGTCATCTGTAGCCTCCAGACAACCCTCACTGCCCCCAACTCCTCTAGTCTCCAGGTCTTGATTTTACTCATGCTGGGGAATCCTGAACACCAGTCAGGAGGCTCTTAGAAGCCCCCGTGAGAAGTCATAATTACTTTCTGCAGAAAATGCTTCTGAGCTACCAAATTACAGTAAGTGGGCAGCACACTGTGGGCCATATAATGAAGAAGTTAGGCATTGAGATTGGGATTTTTAGGGGTGTTTACAAAGCTTCCTGGAATGAAATCCCAGCAACATTTACAATTTACTCCCCTTCTATACATAAACATTTAAGACAGGAGTTAGTAGCTGTTCCCTGGGGGAAATGGAACAAAGTGGCTTGCACAGGGACACAATTGCCAGTGCCAAGTCACTAAAGGACACAGCCAGACTCTTAACTCGGAGCCTTCTCTGTCAGAGCTCACACCACTGTGTCTCCTGATCATAGCTTCTGGTGAAGTCCTGATCTCCACACCCATCACCTAAGCAGCTGGAGCCAAAAGCCAGGTGATTCCCTAGGATTGCTCATCCCCCATACTGCTTAGAGTCACAAGAGGCCCTGAAGAACAACCTGAGGCCAAATCGGCATCTGGACACTAGCAAAATAACCAAAGGTCTTTCTTCTTCCTGAGACAATCACCAGAATCCACAAAATACCTTCCATCTGCCTGACACACACAAACGCTGACTCTCATCCCAGCGCATACTCTCCTACATGTCCATCCCTCGCAAATCAGAATGTGGCTTATAACCAACAATGGCTAATGGCAGTCTCTCTCTCTCTCTTTTTCAGAGTGGTCCAGAAAAATACTGGTACATCTAACAACTGATGGTGTCTAACAGCCAATGAAATGTGAGATATAAACACTGGCATATGGGACACCTATGATGGAATGGAGGGTACAAATATTAAAGTGGACATTCCAGGTGACACTGAGGATTTACATTTCAAAAAAGAATTCCCCTTTCTGCTCAGAAGAGATCTGACCTCAGCATCCTACACAAATCATCACCTATTCCCAATGGTTACACCAGATTTGATGATTATCAAAAGAAAACATGCCTAAAAATAAGAAATATTGCTACACAGAGAACCCCAACAGACCCTTACAGGGCTCTCTCTTCAGTCCCAGCCTTCTGTGTCATAAAACATCAACAAAACAGACTCTCTGTGTCTTCTCATTTTCATTCTGAGGTTCTCTGGATCACGTAAGACTAATAGCTACTTCTCTCTTTTTAACTTGTACTTATGTCATTAGCTCCTAATCACCCACCCCACCTGTAGTGGATTCATGATGTTACATTGTAAATAATTGTCCCACCTATGAGTTTTAATAAAAAAGTGATGATTGGCCAAAGGCTGACAGGAAGTGTGGGTGGGGCTACCAGACTAAGAAAACTCTGGGAACAGGAAAAACAGAGCAGAATGCCAGAGAGAATCCAGAATTACCAGACAAGCCAGAAGATGCAGAGGACAACTATGCTGCTCTGAGAAAAGGTACCGAGCCCCATGGCTGAACAGGATAAGAATAAGAATCATGGGTTCCTTTAAGGGTAAAGTGTTAGCAAGTGATATGCCTGGGCCTTCGGCTGATCAGCCTAAAATTAATGTACGTATCTGTGTGTCTCTGTGGATCTGTGTGCCTAAACCTTGAGGCTAGGCCCGAAAGTCTGGGCCAGAAACCTCTTACTACACCCACCTCCAAAGTGCTGGAATCGTAAGTGTGCACCACTATGCCATCTTCCAGGAGGACATTGCTAGGCATCAGCAATCACGGTTGACACCTACCCATTAGGTATAAATGAACGCGATGGCAATGCACGCTGAGCCCAGCTTCCAGCAACAGATTCCCCCTTGTCCTCTCCACTGCCTCATCCTTCTAGAATGAACACTCAGGGCCCAGCCACCCACCCTCAGTTTTACCATCCAGCGTGTTCTGGGCACTGCCTCCTCCTGGAAGCCCAGGCAATTCCTTCTCTGTGCACACACAACACTTCCTCCAAAGCAAGCTGGACCACAGACATCACAGTTATAAGACGTTACAGTGCTGTGGTTTCTTAAAAAATAACACATACTCAACATGGCGTTCATCCCAGTTCCTAGCACAGGGCTTCAAAAACCCTTGGAGTTCCTGAATGACTGGTGATGTAATGGGTGTGTGAAACAGGGTCTAAACAGCTCAGGCTGAGGGGCCAATTGCCAGAAAAGAAAACAAACAAACAAACAAACAAACAAAAAAAAACCCCAAAACACAGCAACTTCTTTAGAAGGTTGGAACACTCAGCTCTAACCTCTGACCTCAGGAGAGGAGGGGCTAGAGAATGATTTCAGCCAATGAGGCTCAATCCTGTCTATATAACCAAGTTTCCCCTAAACCTCCACAAAACACCTGGGGACCCTCTTAGCATGTGCATGTAAGGTAGGAGGAGAAAACACCAAAGTTCTGTGTCTACCCACACCCCCTCCCATCCCAGTGTTAAATCACATCACCAAGGCTGGTCACCGTCTCTCCACAGTAAACTTCTCTGTGGGTAAAGTGCTTGCTCTGGCAGCATGAGGACTAGGGTCGGAAGCAGCAGCTTCTGAAACCTCAGCTCTGGGGTGAGGAGGGAGCAGAGACAGGTGAATCCCTGGGACTGGCTGGGCAGGCAATCAGCTAAAACAAGTTCAATGACAGACTGTCTCCAAAAAACAAGGTGGAGCTTGATAGAAAAGGAAACCTGGCGTTGACCTGTGACAGGTACATACACTGGCAAGAGCATGGGCATAAGTGGGCGGGTGCTGGAGTGAGTGAGTGCACACACCACCCCACCCCACCCACACCCACACCTCCCCCTAAAAGAAAGCCCACATCATGTAGGGAATTAGTAATCCATGCAGAATTAACATGGGTAAAGCACTTGACTTCTCTTAGGCTCCACACAGTAAACACACATTCCTGACCTTTGAATGTAACTACCAGAAAACAGGGTTGAAGGTACAACAGTTCCCCAGAGCCACAGGGGAGCGCTCAGGGGAGCATGTCACCGTGACACTGCAGAGAAGGGACTGGAAGCTCTGGGCTTCCAGTAGGATGAATCTGGCCCAGAAATTCAGCTCTTTAATCTATCCCACAAGCAGCCAGGCTTCTGAGGAGAGCACACTCACACCTGACATGCTCCTGGCCTACAGAGCCTTGCTGCTAAAATGTAGACATCTTCATAAGTTCAGTCAGAGGCAGCTTCTCAGAGTCATCATAGGTCTGAAGAGAAAGATTCCCAGCCCTACTTGGCCAGGATGGAGGGTTAAGCTGCTCTTTCCTTCACATGGTCACATCAGGACTAAAGTACCAGGTACAGGTCTAAAGCAGAAGCTAGATACACTCCTAAACTGCTCCCATCTTCCCTCTGGGAAGGGGGATCCCAGCACCATTGCTCACAAAAAATCAGGAAGGAATGGCCACGGTGGACTTGATACTTTCATTCAGTTGTTACCACAGAGATACACCTAGCCATCCTAATCCTATGTTTCAGGGTCACTCTGGGCATGACACCTATTCACGGGTGTGCAGGAGAAATATCACGTGGATGCATGGCTGTGCTGGGTGTAGAGGGGTAGGATTCACCACTGGGAAGAGGTAAATAGGGCAGGAAAAATAAAAAAGGATTAATCCGAGATGGTACGCAGTCCAGTTTAGAGTCTGATAGGAAATGAGGTCCAGGGAGAAAGCGAGGCTGAATTTAGGCAAGTCAATCAGTGAGGCAGAAGCCATGAAGCCAGAGGTCTAGCATCAGGAGCCACTGATGTTCTTAGCTGTATGCCGCAAACTCTGCTTGGGTCTATAGCTTGCCTCAAAGCTACCCCTGAGGTCTGACACCCTTTTGCCCACCCCCAGAACAACCCTTTGTGACATGTCCACCGTGCACCACTGTGTCCCAAGCTCCTGACTACATGGTCACAGCCTTGTCGGCATCTCTTTGGTCCCCCATGCCTTGCTCCCTTCCCCTTTGGCCCATTATACCTTTTGTTTACATTCATCATAGCACTGAGAACATCGCCAGCCCAAACTGGCTGACCTACAGAGAACTTGAGCTTCCCAAAGAAATAGTGTCTCTCCTCCAGGACAAACTCATTTGTAAAGAGGCACAAATCCCTTCTAATGTGAAGGTTCCTATCTACAGCAGAGCTTATGCAGGGACCTGAGGTTAAAGATACTCTCTCTCTCTCTCTCTCTCTCTCTCTCTCTCTCTCTCTCTCTCTCTCTCTCTCTCTCTCTCTCTCTCACACACACACACACACACACACACACCCCAACTCAAGCCAACCCTATGAGCTCCATATATGCACATGGAACATACATATTAAAAATGTGTGTTCCTAGGGATTTTGCGAGTGTGCAAATGTGTGTATTTCTTGTGTTTTTTCCTTCGGATCTTTTGTTTGTCTGTCCCAAGATTTGTCTTTTTATTATTTATTTTTAGATGACTGGTTGTCTTTAATGAGAGAGACAGAAATAAGCGGTTTTGTAGCAGGGCGGTGGTAGCACAAACTTTTAATGCCAGCCCTTGGAAGGCAGAGGCAAGCAGATGGATCTCTATGAGTTCGAGGTCAACCTGGTCTACAGAGAGAGTTCCAGGACAGCCAGAACTACACAGTGAAAATTTTGTCTCAAAGAAAGAGAGGGGACAGCCAATTTTAAATGAAAAGCAAGCAAACAAACAAAAAACATGAAGCCTTTTTGTTGTTTGGGTTTTTTTGTTTTGTTTTGTTTACAGGGTATTAGACAGGGGTTAGGGAACACAGAGAGGGCCTAGTGTGTGCAAATGCTCTTCCACCAAGTAACACTGACAGACCTCAAGAAATTTTAATTATCATAAAAATGCTCAAGTGAAGTTATTTTTACCTTCCAACATGCCTTAAAACTCATTTGGTTTTTCCTTGCCTCCATCTACAGGCACTGTGATCCATAGATACTCAGAACTCTCTTTGCCCTAGGGGCCTACCCGCAGAAGACAGGGAGCTACAAGGAGAAGTTGAGACATCCCTCTAAGCGAGCAGAATCCCATTTAGTTTTCTTCTTTCCAAAATTACGTCTTATCAATTCAAATAAAATGCTGTTTACCTCATGTACTACTGATTACACCTGGCTATAAAGGGTTTTATAAAACTTGATAGCCCAGTTGGACACTGGTGACTCACACCTTTAATCCCAGCAGAGGCAGAGGCAGAGGCAGAGGCAGAGGCAGAGGCAGAGGCAGAGGCAGAGGCAGGTGGACCATGTCTACAGAGTTCCAGGAGAGCTGGGGCTACAAAGAGCAACCCTGTCTCAAAAAAACAAAAACAAAACTTGATAGTCAATCAAAAGATTCATGTGTTATGATTTGGTTTATGTGAAATGTTCAAAAGAGGTGAACATAAGCTGAAAGCCAGTGAGTGGCGGTCAGGAACTGGAAATCTGGGAAGGGAGTAGTAGGGGAGTGACAGGGTCTGTAGGCAGGATAGAACTGTCCTGAAATTAGACAGTGGGGCTGGCTGCACAACACTCTGAATGTATAAATGCCACCGAGACATATTTTATTTTAATAAGCAATATGGCTGTGTCATACGTTCCATCCTTCCAAGGGTTAACTAAAAATCTGTTTATCATATAGTTTCATAGCCACAATACTGACACCAGGAAGAGATTATTTTTTAAATTGAGAATGACTAGCCCAACTGCACTACAAAATGACAAAGAAGCAAAACTCTGACCCCATCAAGAGCAGGCCACCCAAGTCCTACCTGTCAAAGGAGACCCACATAAATGGAGTTTGTAGATGACAGAATTCAATGCCAACACTTCTTGGGAGCTCAATGGGGAGAACAATGGGGCAGTCAGGATAGAGAGCCACAGACATGTTCCCAGGATGGAGCAAAGCAATGAGATTCCAAAGCGGCTGGCAGTTTAGTGTCATGATCACCCACAGTAAAGGTAACATTTGATCAAGAAAATCACTTAGAGAACTGAATTTAAAGGTGAGATACCTTAGAAATGAAGCATTTTGCAAACTGCCAGGATGAGAAATACTTCTTTCTGCTGTAGTAAGATGACTGCCTTTAGAAAGAGCTGTACTGTATGGTCCTGGGTAGACAAGAGTAGATATTCTGCAAGTTTAATACCACACCTGACTTGAGAATTCTTCAGAGGTGGTATTTAGTGTCACATTTATTCTGCATATGGAGTCAACAAATATATTCCTATTTACTCAGGTATGTGTTCACGGATATAGAGATATATTGACTTCCTATGCAAGGGTACATTTTAAAGTACTTGGTAGACTCTTTCTTCTAAGAATCTAGTACTGCCTTATAAAGAAATAATAGCTCATGGAAGAATATGGTTCTGACAGTGTCAATGGCCAAATGTCTAAGCAAGGAAATAATTAAATACACCCCCCCACACACACACACAAACACATGATTTCCTTAAAATTATGAGAAATTTAATAGGCACAAGTGATTGTTCTGAGCAGCAGGAAAATGTAGATAGCAAGGTCTGACCAAGAGTTAAAAGCCCACAATAAGGACCACACTGTACCAGCCACCAGAGATTTGGGATGTAGACTTACCCTGGGCATCCACTGGCGGTGGCACACGATGAGGAAGTAGTACAGGATAACACCAAAGAGAAAACAAGAATGTCAAACTGGTATCCAAGCAGCACCTGCCTAACCTTTGCATATGTTCAATAGCTGCTGGCTAGCGCGCTTATACCAAGTGCTCAGCAGACCCCAAAGCCTCCAGAGGCTACACTGCAGTCCAAGCTCCCTGCCTGCCTGGCCAATAGCCTTCCTTTTCAAGCCCTCCTCACCTTCCTACTTGGTAGCTTCCACAAGCAGAGGATAAGGGTTTAATAAAGAGACAGAAAGAATACATGTCCAGAAGAGGCCAGTTAGATGCCTCAGCAAGAAAATCTTTCACGTGTGTTTTATCAGAATTTGGGGAGACGTATAGAGTTCTAACACCATAGTGGGATGAAAATGAAAAACATTAAGGAACCTAAAATTTTAATACAATAGTAAACACCCTACTGGTGTGGAACTCTGTGGGTGCCTCCCCCCACAGTATTCCCAGTATTTATAACCTTAGTTTTCCAGATACTTGGGGGGGAGTAGAAGATGGATGACAAAAATAGGAATCTGTCTATTTAAAGAGCTAACATCAGCTGGGCTGAGACAAACACCTTTAGTACTAGCACTTGGGGGGCAGAGGCAGGCAGCTCTCTCTGCGAGTTTGAGGCCAGACTGATCTACAAAATGAGTTCCAGGACTGCCACAGCTACTTTCGAGAAACCCTGACTCAAACAAAAAATGGGGGGCAGGGGTGGGGTGGGAGGGGTGGCACCTAACATCTGCATACCCAGCTTTCTTCCTCAAATCAAGTCCCTGACAAACCATTAGTGGTTACAGATGGAAACCAGATTCACCATATCTCAATCTTTAATTTTACTTGTATTGTTTTGCAGTGCTGAGGACTGAATGCAGGCTCTTATACACACAAGCCAACTGTTCTCCTACCCGTTTTCAAATTTAAATTAATAAAACATGCTGCGGATGTAGCTCAGCTGCAGAGAATCTGCCTGCCACGTGAGTTCAACTCAGAAAGGCCCTTACACACAGATATACACACGCAGATACACACACACACAGAAATACACACTCACACATACACAGATACACACAATTGCACATACACATGCACACAGACATACACTCACGCATACACACATGCACACACATGCACACACAAATATATACAGAGACACACTCGTACATGCACACGCACAGATACACACAGATACACATACACACACTTGCACATACATATACACACACAGACATACACAAGCACACACACTCGCATATACACATAAATGATGGTACATGAAAGTTAGTTCATGAGAGGTAAGGATACTGCTTTCACAGTAACACGTCAGAAGTGGACAGGCAGCTAAAAAGCACCCCGTTTCAGATTCTGTTACATCACAGCTGGGGATCTCCAAAGACTTGAGCCGGAAGTGCATCCAAGTTACCTCACTCAGAGGCTGGCTCCATATCACTTCTCTAGCTTGTGGTCTCCTTCCGTGTTTATGAACGCTGGCTCTGCCCTATGCCCTTGACCCAGTGCTTTAAACCGGAACGTCTCTGATGTGAGGGTCAAGCCACCTCTCTCTGGTCCCTTGATTCTGGCTTTGTGAGCACTTGGCAGGCCTGCCTTTGAAAATGAGAAAGCCTCGTACTCTTATCCCAAGCCTGTGTAAAACGTCACCGAACACAAGACATACCCACTTGTACTTGTGAGATACTGAAACACTGTTAGATCTGAATCGCCCAGCTCTACAGTTCACAGAGAGCTAACTAAGAAAAATGTGGTAAATGATTGTGGAGTAAGAAGCAGGAGACACAGCTGTTTACGAGCCACACCCTTTATCAAGTGTTCACACTGTCAGAGGCTAATGCTGGGCTGACCTATACAAAGCCATTTGAAATCTCTGAATGGGATAGAGAAGAGTTACCAGATCAAAGATCCGTTTCTGAAAAACATGGCCTGGAAAGCTGCCTGGTGGCGTCAGAGAGATGCTGGTTTTGTGACTCCCGCTCAGTTCTACCAGGACAGATAGAACCATGGAGCTGTGGCTTTCACCTACCCCAGCTCACCAACATTTCATGAGCTGAGACCAGGCCCCTGTGAGGATGTGAGCAATCTCAATCCAATGGGTTTTCTACCGGAAGGGGACATTCCAGCTAACGGGAATGCCAAACCAGCTTCCGATTTCCTCCAGTGCTTAACCAATGGCTAGTCTCCACTCAGACCCTGCTAGGAGAGCTCTCCTCAAGATCCTGACAGAATCATGACCCTAGATCCTTCTGGAAAGCTGTGCTATGACCAATCATACTAAGTCTAAAAACATTCTTAGATAATTGAGGGTGGGAGGGGATAAAGAAATCAAACTTGTGTTTTGATTGTCTTTGAAGTAACTAGGAAATTACCCAGAATGTTGTAAGGAGCTGGGTCGACTGGTTCTGAGGGTGCCAGCACAGGATCTGGAGAGGGGACCTTGTTAGGACTTTAAAGGTGGTACTTTAGAACCCCCTGAGCGCAGCCTTCACTCTCTCAGCCTTAGGTCCAAATGCCTCAAGAAACCTCACAATTCTATGCCAATTATCCCCAAGTCCCAAGGCCAGGCACATTTCATGTTTGACACAGCCCCGCATCCTGAATCCTCTCTAGCCTGGATGAACAGCTCATTAGTGCCCAGGCAGCCTGTATCAGCACTGGGCAAATCTAATTGCCACAAGTTCATCTAATGGTCCACTGTGACAAAGTCATCAGGCTGCACCCAGAGGTGCAAATTCTGCTAATTGGACAATGCCAATGATGTTGAATGGCAGTCAAAACCTTCTCAGCTCTATGTAGTGCTTAGAAAAAAAACGAATTATCTCTGCGTCCAGGAAAGTGAGACCTCTGACAAGAGAACTCTGAAAGGGGTGAGGAAGAAAAGTTATTTCTCCCTGATCCTTCCCAATAGGCTCCCCAAGTGCCTCTAAGCCTAAGCCTCGCACCTGGACCTCCTCCTCAAGATCCCTATCACTCCTAGTTCAGAGCTGCCAAGCTGCCAATGGATGGACAGTTTGCTCTTCCAGGGGCCTCAGAGTGATGGACTATGGTAGCATCTTCACATCATTTTCCTGTAGATTTCGCTAAAACAACACAAGTCCTATGGCTCATCACATGCCAGGCGCCGGGTGCCCTCAGGAGAGAAAGAAGTTGAGATACACAAACCCTGCAAAATGCACCCCAAGAAACTATGGCACCCAAGAATGACAGAAAATCTGAGCGTCTCTGGAAATGCCTCCACGCCCATCTTGAAACATGCATGGTATTTGTGAGAGCGAGGGAGGGCTCTTTTTAAAATGTCAGTTTTATGTAGCCATCACCTAGTCCCAGAGCTGCCCAACCATCTCACCCCCGGAAACATGTTTTCTTTTCATTCTAAATAATCACTGCTTGAAGAAAGAGAACTGAGGGTTGGGAGCTCTCCTTAAAAAGGTCACTTGAACAACATTCAGCATCCATTGTCATCCATAAAGAAGAAGTCCTATCAGCTGAAATACAGCAAATTAAGAAAAAAGAAAAGATTTTAAAAAAAATTGCTTTCTCCCTCAAGAGTGATTTTCTGTATCTTTGGACTCTGAGAAATGTTACAAATGCTTGCAAAGTGATGCCGATAGACCTTTCTCTTCAAACCCCATCCAGTCTGCAGAGGCGAAGATGGCTCCTGGGTACAAGTCATTGGTTTCTCACAAGGAACTGGGGATGGGGTGGGAGACAGCTTGCATCTGCCTGGCTTCCCTTGGTGGGGAATCCTTGCATTCTGCCCTTGCAAACACAAAATATCCCCTAGGCAGCAAATACTTGGAAGCTGTACTTGGAAGACTTGAGAGAGGATGTCAGAGATGAAGGGCTAAGAAAGACGGAGGAGGAGGAGGAGGAGGACATCGTTTCGGAGATAATTACTATACAACGTTTACATAAAGGCTCCTCTGCACTACCTCAGGGCCTCCAAGAACTTTACTATAAAGCACGGCAGGCAAAGGAACTGCCCTATTTGGAATACTGAAGTGGAAAATGGCAAACAATACCTGGCAAGGACTTAACACTCATCCATGTCTTGAACTTTAGGAACTTAAAATGAATGGACTGAAGAGATAGCTCAATGGTTAGGAACACTGGCTTATTTTTCCTGAAGACCCAGGTTCAATTCTCAGCACCCACATTAACAGCTCACAACTGTCTGTAACTCCAGTTCCAGGAGACCTGATACCTCTTCTGGTCCTCCATGGGTACCATGCACACACATGGCAGATGTACATGAAGCAAAACATCAATATCCATAAAATTAAAGTCGTTTTTTTAAAGAAGAATTTTAACCTAGGTAGGTGGAGCTTGCTCCTGCCTTCTCCAAGCCACCCTATCTAAGGTAGCCTATGCATCACTCAGCCTCTGGTTCAGACAGCAGCACACTTGCACTTACTCTAAGTCACAATACTGTTGCGTGCTTTTCCATTACCTTTTTTTGCTTTCTTCTGAAGTTTCAGCGTGGTCCGAGGATTTCTTCTTTATCTCTTGACGAGCTTTCTTATATTCTAAGAGAAAGCAGAACATTGAAGAATGTCACCACTCTGCTCAGCTGTCATCCAGAACGCCGTAATCTCAGACACACAGTAAATAGCTATCTTCAAATACACAGCGCTAGAAATAACAGTGACATACATTCCACAACAGGGGAGGCGTTTACATGAAAAACAACAAAACCACTACACCCTTTTCTTGCCCTCCTTACACCAGGTAGAGGTGTCACTGCGGACTGCCGAAATGAAAAAAATAAAATCACAGTATGTCTGAGAGATTCAGGAAAGATCATTAACATCACCTATGTCCCCCAGGCCCTTGGGATCCTGAGATACATTTGCTGAAGGCATAAACAAGCCAGGGCCAGAACAGTTTTCCTAAGCCCAATTCTGTCTCTGTCACTTTCACATAAGCACATACACATGGGGCCAGGGAGACAGCTCAGCAGATAAACTGCTTATCTTGTAAGCATGAGGACCTGGGATCTGATCCTCAGCACCCACATAAGGAGTAAAACACCAGGTGTGACTATGAGCACCTATAACCAGGGCAGCTTGGGGAAACGGGCAGATCTAGAGGTCACTGACCACCAGCCTAGCTGACATGGCAAAGTCTGTTTCGGTGAAAACCTTTCTCCAAAAATACATAGAGAGATATTGTGGAAGGCGTTTGGCCTTGAACTCTGGCCTCCATGTGTGTATCCATGGGTACTCACCTCTACACACGTACACGTGAGTGAACGCACACAATGCAACACACATACAAGTATTCTTCCTCTCGGTGGAGCACAAGGCCCTTGTAGGGGTGGGTGGGGTGGTCTATTTTGGTGCTTTCTGCCCTTTGGGTTCTCTCACCTCCCCTGTCCCTCTGAATGGCATTCTCTCTAGCTAGCTTATCTCCCATGCCCCCACTCACTGCAATGAGACGGGACACCTTGCTTTGTAATTTCTCAACAAACTTGCGCTCACCCATACCACCGTGGACTTCCTTATGTCAGTATAGTTCTGTGCACATCCCCAAGGACAGTGATGGTGCTCTGGGATCTTCTGCACACCTGATATGCTGGGCCGGGTAGCACCCACGGCCACTGGAGGTGAAGGGAAGAAGTTCTTCTCACCGTGCCTGGAGAGACTGGCCCTCTGAAGCCCTGTGGCCTGTCCAGAGCAGAGGTCACCCCAGCAGATATGCAGAGATGACAAAGGGCCTAAACCTGTACTTGGGACTGGGCTGTCTCTGTTTCATTGGGGATATTAAGGAAAAAAGGAACTGACGAGTGTTTCTCTGCGTACACTTGGGATAGCAGAAAAAGGAACACTGTGTACCAATCAAGAGACTTTGCCTAACTGCACAAGCATTGGCTAAGCAGAGGCCTTTGCTACTTTCTCCCATGATGCAGCTCAAAGATTGTTCAAAGACAAGCTTTACACATCGGTCTTTGCGTCTTTCCACAGTTAGCTTTGCTGGGCATTTAATGCACTAAGCAAATGGAAGCTATCAGTTCTTTTCCATCTGATAACAACATTCACATATTTCTATTTTCTTTTTACCCTATGAATCGATGGCTGGACACGTGACCCTCAAGAGACAAATAATCAAGTGACTGATCTGCGGTGGAAAAATAAATCTAGAAATTTGCCCACTTCCTTGTTGGCACATAAAAAGCAGAAGATTTAAGTATTGTTTCAAACACAGGAGCTAGACCCCAGAAACATCAGCAGGACATGGGTCTTAAAGAAGGAAATTATTTTTAAGATAAACTTTAAGAAGAGACACAGATTCGAGGTGCCATTTTTCCCTACTGGAGGTAAATTATAACTTTAAAAGAAAAAAACCAGGAATAGGGTCTAGAGACATGGTTCAGAAAATAAAAGTATTAGCTGCTCTTCCAAAGGACCCAGGTTGAATATTCCCAGCACCTATATGGCGGTTCCTCAGCGCACACAAGCCTTTATTATTTTACAACATTCTTTTATTAAAATGCTTCACTGAAGGTTGCTGGGGTTTTTCAGTAACGTGGCTCCAGGAACCTATGTCCACTAAAGCCAATATACAACTTTAGAGGAACATGGGAGAGGAGGGAGGGGGGAGGGAAGGAGGGAAGGAGGGAGGGAGGGAGGGAGGAGGGAGGGAGGGGCTGAGGGAGGGGCTGAGGGAGGGGCTGAGGGAGGGAGGGGAGGGAATTCATGTATTTTATGACATCAGTGAGTGCAAAGACATGAAACACAGGGGAATTTCAATCACTCTGGGTGCCTGAACATAAATGATGGATGATCTGGATGGATGCAAAGACCTCAGTGGTTACAGACAGCATCTGGGCACATGTAATAATCTTCATTGTCCAGTCTACAGTGAGCACAGTTAACCATCCCTAAGTGGCCCATCTCAGGAACTACCTTACATGGTGCATCTGCCCAGCACAGATTGTCTTCACTGTCTTGACATGGGGTTCTTTTGTTCCTAGTAGACATAACAACTATCTTTCTATACATTTCACAACACCAGCACATAAAGCAATTCAGAATTAGCCAGCTGCAGTCTGTTACCTCAACTGGAAGGCTGAGGCACGAGGATTATTTGAGCTCAGGAGTTCAAGAGCTGCCTAGGCAATACAGTGAGACCTCATCTCAAAACCACCGACCAACAAACCAGAAGGATCTAAACAAGGGCAAGGCCTTATAATGCTGCTGTCAATAGGTCTGTGCAATGAGACTAAAACATCTCCAACATCACAACAGTTATCAGTACTGTTTCCTCTACAGATAACATCTGCCTGCCTCTCGTGCTACCAAGACTCCAATGACTAGCAAAAGGAGTCCACAAAGGCATCTTACCCAACATCATACATAAAGAAAATGGCCAGTACCAGACAGGTGACTGACCCAAGGTCTTTATGTCATAAGGGTTCAGGCCTTCAAAACGGTCTGAAATGTCTTAAGTATGCATGTTTGGCATTGAACCCACCTACTACCACTATGGTAGTTTGAACATAATTTGTCCGCATAATCTCATAGGGAGTGGCACTATTAGGAGGTGTGGCTTTGTGCGAGTGGTCATGGCCTTGCTGGAGGAAGTATGTCACTGTGGGGGTGGGCTTTGAGGTTTCCTATGCTCAGGATACCTGCAAATGTCTCAGCTGACTTCCTGTTGCCTGTAAGATGTAGCTCCAGCACCACATATGCCTGTGTACTGCCATGCTCCCTGTCATGATAATGGACTGATGTGAGCCACCCCAATGAAATGCTTTCTTTATAAGAGTTGACACGGTCATGGTGTCTCTTCACAGCAATAAACCCTGACTAAAGCAACTATAACTCATGTGAAATTCAGCGACCAAAAAACCACAGTGCAGTAAGACAGAGAACTGAGTGCTTAGCAGTATCCCATGCCCAGCAAACACCAGTCAGTCTTACAATGGTTAACATTTGGGACCCCTCATCCCTCAAAGCTAGAATGTCTATAGGAGAAAGAGAGACGAAGAGGGCTCTGAGCTGGTTTTAGTGACAAGAATGATCCAGTAAACCTATGGCACCAGCCACAGAAACACTCAAAGCTACCATGCTCCAGGCCTCTTACTGTACCTTTTGCGTGGTCCTTGTCCAGCTGGTTGGCCACTTTCTTCCATTCTTCCATCTGTTCTTGAAGCGGGTTTATCAGGCAATCAATCAAAGCACTTTGCCAAAAGATAAAGAATAGATCGAGATTAAGCGGGTACCCAGATGAACACTAAGTTGCTATGGGACGGTCTTTCTGTACGCTATGTGTTGCTACCATTGGTTAATAAAGCAGCTGCTCTTTGGCAATACAGGATATAAGCCAGACAGAAAATCAAAGAGAGATAAAGGGAGAAGAAAGGCAGAATCAGGGAGATGGTGCAGGAGCCAACAAGGAGCAAGATGTAATAGAGCACAGGTAAAGCCACGAGACACACGGCCATACACAGATTAAGAGAAATGGGTTAATTTAAGGTGCAATTAGCCTGAGGCACAGACTAAACAGTTTGTAACTAATATATTGTGGAACAATGGGGTTGGATGGGACAGAGAGAAGCTTTTGTCTACACTGGGTGATAGGTATGGTACAATGCCTGCCATCAATTCCAGCACTTCAGATAAAAGGATCAGCAGTTTGAGGCCAGCCTGGGCTACACAGGAAGAAGTTCCAAAAGATTTATATTTAGTTGTCAAACATACTTAAATCATTTTCTTGAAGCAAGTAAAGGCAGCATAACCACTGCCTCAAAAATCTCAGCTTCAGAACAGCCCTGCTCTTAGGATACTTTTGATAACTATTAAGAAATTTTGTAAGTATATATAAATATATAAGCTGAGGTGATGGCACATGCCTTCATACCATTAATCCCAGTAACTAAAAAGCAGAGGCAGGCAGATGGATCTCTGTGAGTTCAAGGCCAATCTGGTCTACACAGTGAGTTCTAGGCCAATCAGAGATATTTTATTAGCCCTTATCTTAAAAAATATTAAAATAAAATATAAAAACAACCGCATAAAAAGACATAAATATGCCTAGCTGGAGAGACCTTTCACCCCTTCTGCTATCTTCCAGCCCACATTAAAAGCCAGGCTGCAGAAACCTGAGGTCACACAGTGACAACCACCAAGAGGCAGAGACACCCAGTGTCTCTTGGCACCTCCTAAATTTCAGGGGGTAGGGAAAGCATTACGTTTTTTAAGACCTCGGGTGCTACAGGCACTCAGAACCTAAAATCATTAAATAGTAACCGTACAACCTGGACAAGGAGACCTTCAACATTCTCGTAGCAATTGCCAGTTTCTAATCAATGGCAGAGAAGATAATTCTAGGTACACCTTTGTACTCTATGCATATCTTCAAAGAAAATGACAGGACAATGCTGAATTATTAAATGAGGCTGATCTGCTTGGGACATAAGGGCTGTTTTTATTTGACAGGTGACACCAAATCCCTGAGCCAGCTTCACGTGCCACTTCACAGTATTCCTGGGGCCTAAGAATTACAAGTAGAAGGCTCTGAAGTCTCACTTCCTCTCGGTGGCTCTGGGGGACAGGGCGTTGTGAGGAGGGGGCCTCAGCAGTGTGCATCATCTCTACAACTGGTAGGCGATAAGGGGACCCATGAGAGGCACATGAGTGATGCAGAGCAAGTGCAGGTCCTGAGGGCAGGGGCTGGACTGATGGTTCTCCATTTCAAGCCCAACTCTAGACTTATTCCTAACACACAGCTCACTCTGTGCATGAGCAGTAGAGGAGAGAACAGGTTGCAGATTTAAACACTACTGGGAAAGACAATGCCATTTCACTGCATCACTAAGAACCCTCTGGGATAGGGGCAGGGATGCGCCTCACCTGGAGAACTGCCTCAGCTTGGCCTCGATGCTTCTGTGCCGCATGCACATTCTGGTGAGTGCTGAGCCGATCTCCCGGGTACCACCTGGAAAAGCAAGGGAGGCCCAGTTGAGGGAAGGGAAATGAACGGGAATTCAATATTAAACACAGGCCAGGTCTCATCCCACTGTTGTAGAACCTAAGTCTTCAGAACTTCTTACTGTATGTGTGCAAACACAAATACACATACACATGTAAGTCTATGTAATATGGCTTGTTTGCATATCATCAAAACTAAGGTTACTCCTACTGTAATATTTCCTTGTATGTTTTGTACTACTGGGTGTGAGTCAAAAATCAATGTTACAAAGTCATTACTGGGGCCTATAGTTTGAAAGGTACCTCTCCAGGCTGGGGCAGCCAAGATGGCACCACCGTTATGGTACTAGTAGCCAAGGCCAGTGACCTGAATTCAACACATGGTGGAGAGCAAGAAAGGACTCCTGGAGATTGATGTCTGATCCACATTCACACAATAAAAAATATTTCTCTTGCCAGGAAGTAGTGCTACACACTTTTAATCCCAGCACTTGGAAGTAGGAAACAGACAGATCTCTGTGAGTTCAAGGTCAGCCTGGTCTATAGAGTGAGTTCCAGGATAATCAGAGCTACACACAGAGAAACCCTGTCTCAAAAAACCAAACCGAAACAAAATTTCTCAGGAAATATGACCAATGTGGTATCTGACAAGGAAGAACTAAAAACCCCCCCTCCACACACCTCATCTGCCCAAATAACCCCCAAGGTTGTTTTGGAATAATTAAGGGGCTCTAGTTCATTATTTCAGGCTGCATGTAATTCTACAGTAGAGTTAGAGCAAAACAAAGCTGTGGAATATTTTTTAATTAGACACTGGTGACTGAGGTCTCTGAGTTCAGCAAATGTGGGAGGAAGCTAAAGCATGGCTGATTTTCCCAAGGTCTTAGCTGTTACTTCCCTGCAGGCACACCCTTCCTAATATTAGTTTTGAAGTTCCTCTGCCCCTCCCCCTTTTCGGAACCAGTATTTACTGGGACGTCTGGAAAAGAAATGGAAACTTCAGATCATAATTGCACAAGAACCCTGGAAGGTGCAATCAGAAATCTTAAGAAAATGCAAACACATAGCTTGTGAAACTGGGGAAAGTGTCAAATAAAACAGTTTTCTACCCAACAAATTCAGGAGAAAGCCACAGTAATTTATGACAGGTTTAACCAAGTCACCAAGAAAACACAAAATCCCTTTATTAAAACACGTAACATTGTATGGGTTACATTTCGTATTGTTCTTTCTGCAGAAATGGTTTTCTCTTGGATCAGTTTCGTTTTTCGTTTTATCCTGCAAGCTAGGAGCTCTCTACCAGCAAATAACAATTAAAAAGTGGCTATCAATTAGTAATAGTTCAGCGGGGCATGGTGGCAGAAGCATTATTCAGTCCAGCACTTGGGGAGCAGAAGCAAGTGGTCTGCTAGAGGTTCAAAGCCAGCTGGGGCTAACTCGATTTCAAAAATACATAAACAAACGGAGTTCCCACTCTCGAGGCAGAGGCCAGCAGATCCTCTGAGCTGCAGGCCGGCCTGGTCTACAGAGTAAGTTCTAGACCTGCCAGGGCTACATAGTGAGACCCTTTTACAACAACGATAATAATTCTATATTTTTTAGCTCCCAAAGGCTGTTTTTCCAGGGAGCTTGTCCAGTCCTCTCAGGCAGGGCTCTGACAATACTCTTGGCACGTGTTGTGAGGCTGTCCTGTATACTGTCTGTTAGCAACATACTGGTCTGTACCCACTTGGAGCAAGCAGCAGGACTCACACTCAGACATGAGGATCTGAAAATATCTCCAGATGGTAATGGGTTTCCCCCCAAAGACTAAAACTCTCACTTCACTGCTAAGCAGTGCTGTAAACCCTTGAGCAAGAGGCAAACGTGATCCTAAGGCTGCTTTGACATCTAAATGGTGCCTCTGGGAGCTGAGGTTGTAGGCTGGTTGAAAGAGTGCTTTGGGCTCTGTGTAACCGCCATAGTGGTGCACACCTGGGATCCTAGCACTCTAGAGATGGGGGCACAAGGATCAAAAAAATTCAAAGCCATTTTCAGCTCTATAAAGTTCAAGGCCAGTGCAGAGTACATGAAACTCTGCATCCTCCATCTATCACAACCACCACCCCAAAAAACCTACCGGCCCCCACACATCTACAAAGTGTTTTGCCTTCCCAGGGATAACCATTAGAGGGCAGAATTCTCACGTGCTCCACTTGCCTTCCCATCTTCCTGCTCTGCTGGGGGTTTTAGGGTTTTTATTGCTCCTGAACAAAGGTAAGAAATGAGGAACGCTTTATCCCCAGGAAGAGATTTCTTTTTTCCTACGTCTTCATTTGATTAAAAGTTAATAACGTGGCCACCACACAAGGATATTGGCCCACTTATTCATTGCTGCTAGGAAGGTAGGCTAAGGCCGTCCTGGGGGGAAATCAGCAGCAGCTATCAAGAAATAACCTAAAAATAACACTGTTAGTTAGACCCAGCAACTCTAATCCTAAGAATTTAGCCTGAGGAAATAATTAAGAAAAATGGTGAATTCTCACCTATGAGGACCATGATTGAAATGTTTACATCAAAAGATCCCATTATAATGATCTAGTTAAATGAACCATAGAGTAGGAACCAACTGAATAGGACACAGCTGTTTAAGAACAAAATTATGTGTCACTTGGGTGCTGCTCAGGATGTTTAGGTACCAGCCTAAGTACTTTTCGCATATTAAATCATTCAATCCTCACATATTCCTAGCTGGGTTGATAATGTTGCTATGCCCATTTCACAGATAGACAGAAATACTTTAAGCAATATGTCCAAGATTACAGGACTAGTAAATGAGACACTGACCAGGCTGAATCTTCTGGGTCTGTGCATCAGTTATGTGACAAAAAAGAGATAAAGAGGCAGAAGTCAGCAGAAGCCCAACTTCCTCATTTAACCACTAGCGTGGGTGGGAGGGTTTTGTTCAGCCAGCTCTCAAAGTTTGGCTCTTGAGTCTAGAACTGTAATGGGTGCCTGGATGGCTAGAATTCATCCTGGTAAAGCCAGTACAGACAGCTGGAGATTGGGAGTCTACTCTGAACCTACACTAAACACTTCCTTGAGGTAGAATTAGGGGCTAGAAAAGATCATGGCAAAGGCTAGTCCCCCTGCTGGCCTTTTCTATCCCATTTCAGAGTCTTCCCAATATTTTCTATGGATTTATTTCATCCCGGGGTCTTCTGGAGGCAGCCAAGTTCCGAACCAATTGACACCAAGCATTTTCTGAACATAATGCCTGTGCCTCAACACTGCCTCTGCACAAGAAATCCCGAAGAGAACAGGAAATAAAGAACCAGTATCTCTGTAACTGGCACAGGGGCAGGAGGCAGAAGACATCCCCTGTGGACCCCAGGACCCAGTGTTGGAACTTGCTGATCTTAGTATTATGGGTTACCCTAAAAATAGATCTATCTGGGGAAGTGCTTAGCAACGGCTGATGCCTTCCCGACCTCTGCTAGGACACTGAAAAAAAATTCAGCAGGTTTGAATTGGAGGAAACTGGCTAGAGCTACAAAGACGGAGAAGACATTTGGAAGAGGTCCAACATGACAATGGGATTATTTATGGAATCACAAATGGCTGATGTAGGCACCTGGCCGCCTGCAGGGGTGGATGGGCAGCTTACTCCTGAATGAGGAAATACTTATCATTTGGAGGCTGGTCCAACAATCAGTTTGATTTTTTTCTTTATTCCCTAGGGGTACATTCCCCCCTCACGCTCCCACCCTGAGAGAGGGGGGGGGAGGGAGAGAGAGAGGGAGAGAGGGGGAGAGAGAGATTCTCCTCAATTTGTTTTCTGTGTTATAAATTACTTTTTGAGATAAAGTCTCTCTCTCTCATTGAACCAGGAGCTCACCAACTGGGCTAGACTGGCTGGTCAGTGAGCCCCAGGGCTCCCTACATCTTCTCCTCAGATTACAGGCATGTACCACTACCCTGGCATTTTTGCATGGGTTTGGGGGACTAAACTCAGGGGTCCACACTCACATGGTCTGACTTAATGACTACATATTTTGATTACAAATGTTGAAAATAAATGCGAGATACTTAATCTTAGAAAGAGCCTATGAGGAGTTTGGGGCCAAACTAGACATCTAAGTTTGCCATAACAAAATAAAGTCAGTGTCTTCTAACAAAGATTTATCATCCTCTAGTTCTGGGAGTTAGACACTCACAATGAGTGTCACTGAACAGAACTGTGTTCTCTCTGGAGACCCATTTCCTGCTCTTTCCACCTTCTCAAGGCTGCCTGTGTCCCCTGACTTACCAAGGCCTCTTCCTCCATCTTCAGAGTCAGAGGTGAGACAAGGTCTCTCTGACTCTACTTCCCTTCCCCTTTTCCTGCAGGATACCTTGTCATTACAGGACAATTGACCCATCACAAAATCTTAAATGAAATCACACCTGCTGGCAGCCGTTTACCTAAGTAACTTGGACCATCTTCACAGGTCCTGGGGATTTGGGCGTGGACATTGTTAGTGTGTTATATGTCTATCAAAGATGGGTAAGAGCTGTGACAGGCACATGTAAGAGTCCTCAGACTGGCTTCTAGCATCTACACTTAAATGATGTGAGTCCTTTCTTCTCGGCAATTGTTGGCTCAAGGGCGAGAAAGAAACAGAGAAAGGTCATGGGAAGGATTCAGGAGATGTTGTCAGAGACACCTGAAGGACACAGACTGCCCAGCCACTTGGTCCGCCACCATGGCTCTAAGGCTGGGTGACTGTCTTAGGGTGAGGCTCATCCAGCCTAAATGAGGTCAGAGAAAAGCCAAGTCTTCAGCAACTTCCCTAGCTGGTTCCATGCTGAGGCTACCTACCCCTCTCTGAATTGGGCTCCTAGTGTACAAGGGCATACATATCTTCATTTGTCAAAGACACTCTGGTTTGGTTTCATGTCTTAGAGAAAATGAAGCCAAGTCCTGTAAAATAATTTTTGGCCTAAATTTCAATTCTTTTCAATTTGGCACATTGAGCCTTCTCCCATAACAGGCAAATATGTATTCAAACAGCACAAAGCCAGTCAGTGATGATAGATGACAGGCAAAAAAAAAAAAAAAAAAAAAAAAAAAAAAAAAAAAAAAAAAAAAAAAAAAAAAAAAACAAAAAAAAACCATGGAGAACACAAACATCCCTGGACTATAGAAGAGCAAAAGTTTTACACAGGAAGACAATTCCACAAGCACACTCTGAGTATGGTATTAGCTTCTGCATAACAAAGGGCATAGTTAGTCCGCTGGCTTCAAACAACCAGAATGCAATCCTCACAGTGCTGAGGGTAAAAAGTCTGAACTCAAGGTATTAGCAGGGCCAAGCTCTCTCCCTGGCAGTCCAGTAACCCATAAGGGACACCTCTTCTATGCCTTTTTCTCATTTCTGGCAGCTCTGGCCAGCCCTGGATAACAGAAGCATTGCTTACATCTTTGCCTCCATGGATACACAGCCCTGCTCTTCAGTCATTCAACCCATGAGACCTAAGAAAGGATTGTACCCCTTCTCTGTGCAACTCTGAATTTCTCTCTCCCTTTAATGATGCCAGAGTGACCCTGACCACCTGATTTGGCCTTGATTGTATCTGCACTGTTTCAATATCCAAAGAGCCCCCAGTAGTGTGCAGTGATGAGCAAGAACCTCGGCATATTTGGGGGAGACCCAAAGCAACCCTGAACCAGGTCTACCCTAGAGAAAGGAGTGAAGAGATACTAAGGCTACTGGAGACAAGACGTGGCTCTTGAGAGCTCACCCTGGAGATACTAAATGGCACAAAGTACAGAACGGGACATGGAAGAAACAGCTGAGAGTTATCAGGGACATGGAATGGAGATGTGCTAAGAAAGGGTACCAGATGAGGTGTGAGCAAAGTGCATCCAAGGCAGATTCCAAAATCCTAGTGAAATCTCACTGTGCATTGAATGCAAGCCAACTAAAAGCTGGAGCCGCAGCACTGGATCTGTCGGAAAGTGATCACTGTATAAGCATGAAGACGTGAGTTTGGTCCCCAGAATACATGTCAAAAGTGATACATGCCTGTGATCCCAGGGCTGGGGTGGCAGAGACAAAGTTCAGGCAACCAATGAGCACCAGGCTCAGTAAGAAACCCTATCTCTAACAGTGAGTAGGTTGAGGAAGAAAAAGCAAACAAAAACACGGCACTGACTTCTGGCCTCCACATCGTTTTACATGCATGTGTATCCACACACATGCATGGTGAGGTGTATGTGCATAGCTCCCCACACACCCCCCCACACACAGAGTGTACGAGGGTACACACACTTCACAGTAACCTAAGAGAAAGGTACCTTCCTTGTACCTCAGCAGGGCTTGCTAATAAGCCACACAGCAGCTAAGCAGAACAGCCAACACCGAAACCCCCGCTTTGTCTGACTGGTATCAGAAGACTTCTTCCTGCTAGGACAAGCTGCAGACATCCCCAACCGAGGACAAAGAGGAGCATTTAATGTCACAAACAGAATACAAATTGTTTTACAACTGCTTCTCAGAGGGTGGGAAGGAAATTGACAGGGCAAAGGCCAGGAGCCATGGTTCCTCTCTCCAAACAGTGGCTAAGGCTTTCCAAATACCATCAGAAAGGTGGTGTCTATCAAGTGGCATTGTCACATCCCTCCAAGCTGCTTCATTTGCAGGCACCTCCATCTCCCAGCCTGCAGGGGCTGCATGGGCAGGCGGCCTGGGCTTGCAATGTGGGCAAGTGGCAAGTGAGGACTGAAGCAGTTTTGTCAGGCTGGAATCTGCTGTGGGGCAGATCTAGGAACTGCTCTGGCTGAAACATGAGGGGACAGTAAGGTACTGTGTGCTTTGGTTGTCCTGCCAAAGGCTCACACTGTTGGAAGGCCACAGGAACCTAAGGATATCGCTACAGTAGAATCCTCTCTGGAACCTCCTAGGAGCAGGACTCAGGACAGAACGGTTTCTCTACCCTGGACAGGGTTATTATTTAATGTTCAGAACACCCGCCCACTCATCTTTTCTTCAAGACAGGATCTTTATAGCCTAGGCCAGACTCAAGCTTGTTAAGTAATGAAGGATGATCTTGAACTCCTAGTCCACTTCCCAAATGCTGGGGTTACAGGCCTGTGTCAATACACCCAGTTTGGAAGTCAAACCAAGGCCTTCATGCAAGCTAGGCATCCACTGTCCTAAATGGTCATTTTTACATCCAGAGCATTAGAGGATGTTTCACAGCATCCTGGACCTCACCATGAGATGTCAACATCACTTGTCCACCTCCCCCAGGACAATTAACAATGTCCCTCTCATATCTCTTATCACCAAAGCCATAAAAGCTAGAGGTAATGTGCATACTGTAATAAAGAAAACAACCCACTTGCCATTAAAGAAACATTAATTTAGAAACACACAATCAGTATTCTTTATAGCCAATGGGCCCGTAATCCCTGCCCACAGGCTTACAGACTCATTAATTCAACTAGAGCCTGCTTTTGTGCAAGACAAAATATCGAGAAAAGTCAAATAATTGTGGAAGAGAGAAAGGAATCTATGGTGGGCAGGATCTAAGTTAGCAGAAACCCACTTGCCATGGAGTTGGAAATGGTGTACTGTAGGACTCAAAAGACTCAGGGGAGGAAGGGGTTAAGAAGCAGCTTCCAGCCACTCTAAGTCAGAACTATCACCCTCACACTTAGCTAGCCCCAAATTGTCTCTCTGAGGATTTTGACACTAGACTAAAACAGAGGCCATGCAAAGGTCTAATTCAGTGGAGCACTACCTGGGGACCCTCACTGCATGCTTCAGAGGTAGCTTACCCATCACAGAGGTGGACTTGCTTCCTTGTCAATAAGTTTAAGAAGATCTAAGAGACCTAAGAGAGGTATAACATGGTGCCTGGTACATAGCTACCATACACCCCAAATATACCAATCCTGAGTGGGAGGCCACCTGTGACATACCCACTTTCCCTTTCTCTGTGTAATATCTCTGGCTGTCCTGGAACTTGCTTTATAGACCAGGCTGGCCTTAAACTCACAGAGATCCATCTACCTCTGCCTCCCACCACCCAGCTTCACCTGTGACATATCTCACCTGAAATATTTCCTCAAACCTGTTTCATCCATACCAAAATGTACCTGCTGAGGTAAATAATTTCCTTTCTCGTTGACCTCTAGGAGACTGGGAGTTTCTTAGAAGCCCCCCCCCCCCATCCTTGCCAAATACTTGGGTGATCTACAGGGCCAGCGGGCACAGGATTTCCACAGCACTCTTCACAAAACTTGATCCCCAGCCTGGGCACTAATTCCCTGTCATCCCCTGAGCTAAACTAAAGAATAAGCCATAGATGGGTGAAAAGCTCTGAAGTCGGTCAAGAATATAGCTTTAGAGCGCTTTCCTCCCATTAGATGCTCACATAGCATTGGTAAGGGTCTGACTTGTTTCAACTCAAATGCTGACAGTTGTATTTTAAAAACAGAAAGGAGGGTGCTAACTACTCCTGTTTCAATGTTATTTTGACTCTCATGCCTTAACATCAGCCATAATTTCTACTTTGTGCTTTTTGTAAAACATCCTGAATAACCTAAATTTTGACATTTTTCTCTCCTGGTTTTCTAAATTCACATGTGTGTGCAATGGAGCCTGTGAGTCCACTCTCCCCATCAGCCCCCTGTAACCAATGCCTCATGCACACTTTGGTGAGGATTGTTTCTGAAAGGAACTTGCTTTATAATCATACCTTTTTAAAACACTCCACTTATTTTGTAGAAGAAACCAATCTTAATCTTTACACCATATTCCCTTGTACCTTGTATCTCGGTTGCTGAACAACAACAGTCATACAACTGGTCCATACAGGTTTTGGCATTTGGGACTCTTTGTTAAGCCTCCAACTTAGGTCAGAGAGGCTGAGTCACAGCAGCTACGTCCCAGCTGAGTACCCAAAAGGCAGCAATGGTGTATTTTATAGAGAAAATAAGGCACACTGGCTGCATCCAGGAGCCAATTATGTAGAGTTCTGCTGGAATAATAACCTCCAAGTCTTCCGAAGGAGGAAGACAGGGCAATTAGCTTTGGTCCCAGGCTGCTGTGAACCTGTAAGCAGCCTCTCTCCTCCTGTATTTAATATTATTCTCTGGTAAACCTGGGCAAGGAAGGGAAATGACTGGCACAAGGTTTTCCACAAAAGACAGAATCATTCCCTCATGCCACATACCTCAAAAGGTCCTACCTACAGCACATGCTGGAAAACACGCCCGAGCACTCACTGACACCCATGCACTCACTCACAGAGAGAATGTCTGGCAACATCCAAAGCTATTGTGGTTCAACATACTCTAGAGCACCTTGATCCTTCTGCCCTACCCCCTAGACAGACTGGTATATTTTATGGAGAAAATAAGGTGCATTGGCTGCATCCAGGAGCCAATTACATAGAGTTCTGCAGGAACAATGACCTCCAAGACTTCTGAAGGAGGAAGACAGGACAATTAGCTTTGGTCAGGCTGCTGTGTGTCCATTACAAGTCACTAGTGGACCTGCAAGCAGCCTCCAATCCCAGTTTTGCAATAATCCCTGTATCTCCTTGGCTGCTCATTTTTATATTGCAGAGCTCCAAACCATTACATCACCACCTTCCTTCCAGCCAACAAGAAAAAGGAAAGCTCCTGCTAAAATAAATACTTGGGGGCTATAACACACACATACACACACACATACACACATACACACATACACACATACACACACACACACACACACAGCCCATTTTCAGAAAGCACCAAAGACTCAAAATGTCAGGTGCCTTTTCACCTTGGCAGCAGCTGGAGGCTTGCCTGGTGCTGCATCACAGAAGCTGCCTCAGCGTGCATCAGCTGCTGCTCTGGCTGGGCAGGCAGAGCATGGCTGTGTGTACCATCTGCTACCGGAGGGGATGCCTGGAGGCCAGCTCTTGACTTGGCTGAAATAACTCTGAGCACACACGCGTGCACTCATGCACGCATGTGTACATACACTCATTCAAAGAGTGAAGCACCAGACTTGACCATGATCTCTTTTGGGCATCCTTCAGGCATACAACAAGGGAAGGTTTTTGACAGAGAGTAAACAGTACCACAGAATGGCATCTGAGGGTAAGTCTGAATTCTAATAGCAAAAGGAAGACAGCTCCACCCTCCTGCCTGCAGAGGTGTAATTTCAACACCCCAGCAAGCAAAGAACATGCTCTGCCTATAGACTGAGTACACAGATAGAATGACTAGACACAGGCCAATGGCTTCCAAACAATGGCTCTATAAGGCTTACTTCAGTACTCCAGGCAAAGAGCCCAATCAGACCTCAGCCAGTGCTGGGCACACCTGTCTATAAAGTACCTCTGATGACCTCCAAGCCAACTTAGGTGACCCCTCTCTCAGGCAGAAGACAGCGTGACCAAGCAACCGCATTCCTACGGTCCGTCACTGTTTAGGAAATGTACCTTAATCCAGTTACTGTGTTAGGATGTGAAACAGCCTCTACTCCAGCAACAAAGATCCCATCCCCACAGATCAATGGATTTTCACGGTGATGGATTTTCAGTTGACTCTGAAACTGCCTGTGGCCATGCAGCCACAGACAAGCAACTGCTTGCCGCCCAGCACCGCACTCCTGTCCAAGGTTATGGGGAAGTTCCTGATGTCCAGGAGGACTTCTTCCTCGATGCACTTTCTCTATTTTTTTTCCAGAGGCTCTGGCCTGGTTTCTATCAGAGGACCAGTATTTTCACTAAGTCAACACATGCACTTATGATTTAAGAGCATGAGTAACAAGCTATGTTTCTTCTGGACTCATCTGCACTCTGGTTTTTGATCTTGTGGTGGCCAGGTGCAAAACTGAGAGAGGATGGATCAGCCGACCCCTGACCCAGAGAAGAAAGAGAGCCAGCTTTTAGTATTCCAGATTGCCATACAGCTCCTGTTCCTTCTACCTTAGACTCCCCTCAGCAGAAGCAGCCACTGCAGAGTACCCAATGCCCATGTCAGCCCGGATAGGGGTTTAAAACCATCCAAGCTCTTCCCTGTGTACTGTTATAGCCTAGAATGTTCCTACAACAAGCAGATTCAAGGAAATAAGCACATAAGACATGTGTCTTTACCTTACAGAGAAAGGCTCCTTAGGTCAAAACTTAAACAATAATAAAAACTTAATAATTAAATAATAATAATCTTAAAACAGATTTACAAAAATAAAGCATGACAGTCCCTCACAAAGGAACTGCCACTTCCCGTTGACCACAATGGCGATCCCAAGGAGTCATTCCAATCTTCAAGGAAGAGACTCACGTGTGGAATTTCCCTTTAAAACAAAACAAAACAAAACAAAAACCTGTTATTCAGCAACTGTACATAGCTGAGTGTGGATGGGGAGTCCAGCTGGTGTTTAAGGGTCAGCTAATACTATGCATTCAGCAAATGCTAAGGAGGGTCAATGTCTCATTTCTTGAAGACACGGCAGTGCCCCCACAAAGGCTGGAAGATCTTGCAAGCTGTTATCTGATGACAATTATCCAGCTAGTCCCTCACTTCTCAGTGTCTCCTACTTCACAACTTTTCAGAAGACAAAAGCGCACAGTCCCACCACCATCTGGTGCCTTCAGACCAATATGCATGAGATTTTGGCTTGTGTGTGTGGGGGGGGGGGGGGGGTACTGGCAGCCACAAAGACCAATATTCTGCTTTCTTTGTTGCTGTTTCAAAGCAAAGCAAGAATCGTATTGCAGAAACATGAACCATGGACACGTTCACACTGTGGAAAACCAGGATAAGAGCAAGCATGGTCACGTGGGGCTGCCTCTCCAGTGCAAAGCCCTATGATGTTGTCCACCCTGTGCTGCAGGTTCCCTGACATGTGCCATCATGAAGCCCCCACTGCCATGGTCAGCCTCTGCCACGTAGGCACACAAAGAGGCTCCTTCTGGAGCCAAACAAGAGAGACTGGAGACACCAGCTCAGCCAGTGAAGCAGATGTGGCCTGATGCATGAACCACATGTCATTTTCTTAGTTGCCAAAATGTAACCGTTGGAGAGGCTCACAAGAGCCAGCTCTGGTTTTATTTTCCAGGCAGCCTTCGCGGCATGTCATATCAGATGGGCCACTTAGAAGGTAGCTGGAAGATGTGTGCCCAAAATGGTAGTTCATGATCAGTGAAAAGCTCACACATCCACATCCCGTGACAACATGGGCCCTTGAAATCCCAACACCTTGACACCAGGTCACATTCATATGCTCTTAGCTAAAAGCATCTCTCTTAAGAGGCTTCTGTGCATCCATGAACTAAGCCAGGGAGTACAAGCTTTGGTCATCTCTCTTCTAACTTATTAGACATCACTGTTTTCTGAGTGCTTGCAGGAATACCTGAGTTATTCTAAAAGAGTCATTATAGTAGATGGCTAGGTTGGCAGGAGAACTTGTGTAAGCAAGACGTCCCGAGTTTGACCCCCGGTGCCCACATTTTAAGTAGCCAGACACGGCTGTGTATTCCAATAACCCTAGCACTGGTGGGCACACAGAAGGAATGCCAAGAGATCACTGGCAAGTCAACTGAGTCAACATGGTGAGCTTCAGGCTCAGTGAGACTTTGTCTCAAAAACTTGGGCAGAGAGCAATGGATGTGGGCATCCAATATCCTCCTCAAGTATACCCAACAAACACCCACCCACCCACCCACACACACACAGAGACATACATAAAATAATAATACAAATAAAAACCACACTGTACTCCTGTGTGATCACCACCTGTTAAAGCAAGTATTAGCCTCATGTTATGGATGCTAACAAAGCAGGTGCAGAGAGGCTTAAGGTAAACTAACTCCAGCTCTGGATCATCAGAGGGCCTGGCTCTCACCATGTAGCACAGGAAGCATGCAGGATGCAAAGGCAGGAGAAAGCACCTACGTGTCCTGACAACTCACTCTCTCCTCTTCTTTCTTCAATGCCAGGCTTGAAACAAGTTTCAGTTTCCACTTCCCAAAATACGTCTCAAGGTCAAGAGAAAATCCGAAAACCAGCCTGAGCATTCCTAAAACCTTTTTGATGCCCAATGCTAACTAATACATCCCATCTTTTGTTTTAGAATGGTATCAGACTTGGATGGACACACAAGGACAGATGGACAGATGGACAGACATACTGATGGACACACACACACACACACGCACGCACCTTAAGTTACTACATGTCTCTAAAGAAAAAGAGAGTTAATTAGTACTTGAAAATATAATCTGAGCTGGGCAGTGGTGATGTACATCTTTAATACCAACAGGGAGGCAGAGGTAATCTCTAAGTTTGAGGCCAGCCTTATCTACAAAGGGAGTTCCGGGACAGCCAGGGCTACACAGAGAAACCCTATCTCCAAAAACTCAAATAAAGCAAAACAATATGATCTGGAGCCTGAGTATGGTGGTACACTTTTAATTCCAGCAGCCAGGAGGCAAAGGCAGATGGATTTCTGTGAATTCAAGGCCAACCTGGTCTAGACAGTAAATTTCAGGCTAATAAGGCCTGCACAGTGAGACTGACTCAATGATGATGATGAAACTAGGCCATTAAGAGCAAGCATTGACCTTTATAGACCTGAGTTCAGTTCCCAGCACTCAAATATCTGGTGGCTCACAACCACCTATACCTAGCTCCAGAGGAGCATCTGGCCTTCACAGTCACCTGCACTCAGACGCAATCACACAGAGACACAGACACAGACACAGACAAAGACAGAGACAGACAGACGGACGGAAGCATGCACGCACGCATTCACATACATAAATAAAAATGATAAAAATGAAAATCCTTTAAAATGTATCTGATAAGAGCTTACAAAGTGTAAGGTAGTTCTACCATAGAGGTTAGAGGGGGAAAAAAAAAATCAATGTTTGGTTCCTAAAAGGTCTCCCAGTTCCACCTGTTTCCCATGACTATGAAGTAGTCAGAGGCTGGTCCTTTTTTAGGGAGTCACCTTTGCCCTTCCTTCTCTGTCTCTCCTTCCTCTTGCATCCTTCCCCTCATACCTACTCAGCAACCTGTTCTCCTAACAGGATGCAAACAAAGAAAATGACTATCAGGGAATGACTTAAGCTCTGCCATCAATTATAGGACAGGAAGGTACCAGAAGCACAGGGCCTGAGGGGAACACAGGCTGGCCTGGTGTCCTGAGGGGAAGCACACCAACCAGGCTAACACAAATGGCCTGTGCTGCTTTATCAAAGTCATGGCCTGACCCCAGGGACCAGTTGGGCCTAATTTATGGCCACTGGATGGTGTGTGGAGTGGCTGCCAACAGCTGTGCTCTCAGGGAGTCTGGCTGCTTCCTGCCTCCACCCTGAGGAAAGATTGGGGGGGGGGGGGGGGGGACAACGACGATGACTAAAACTTACCTGGATTGTTTGTTTGTTTGTTTGTTTGTTTGTTTAAGTTACAGACAAAAGCAGGGATGACAAATGATTTTCATGTCTTGGGTTAATTATCATCAGGTAGTAATAACTACATCTGGGCCCAATGAAAAATAGAGGATTAGGTAGCTAGGGCAGGATCAGCACAAATCTGCTTCCCCTGGACCTGTTAACATAGCCCTAAAGTCAAAGACTGCCATTCCTCAGCAGTCAGGCTAGAGAGGGCATGAGGGTCAGCATTTCTAACTAGTTCCCCAAAGATGGCAACTTGTCCCTAGACCATAACCACACTGTGCTGGGAAGGGGCCAGAGTACTTCATCAGTCTCTATGCTTTGCCAATTCTGAGAACATTGAAGACCCTCCAGATGAGTGCAGGTAGACCAGATGTCCAAGACGTGGGATTAAAGACACAGCAAGCATGACTCATGGGGGGGGGGGGTCCTGTCTAAGCTCCCCACCTTCACTTTAGTGTCCCAGTCCAAACAAGACTCCTCCTCCAAGCAGGTGTCCTCCTACCAATGGGTGACATTACAACTGGTCTAGAGAAAACAAGTTTGGAGCACCAGAGATGCCTGGTTGCAAAGTGGTCCAATGGGAGGCAAGTACTGAACAGGAGAAGTCTGTTGGTCCCCAGTGGCCTCCCCCATCTCATTTTGGTAGTCTTAAGAGTGATGCAGAGGTGGAGCTTTCCTCTCCTGCCTAGCAAAGGATTAGGGTAGCTCACAGGCCTCCAGCACCTACAAAAATATGGGAGGATGGAAGAACAGGTGCACTATAACTTTTCTTGTTGCTCTAATCAAGTATCTGATGGATGCAGCTTATGGAGGTTCAATTTGTTTCACACTTTGAGGTTACAGTCCACCAAGGCAAGGGAATGGTAGTAACAGAAGCTAGAGACAGCTGGATACATTGTCCAGTCAGGAAGCAGAGGATAAACACGAGTCTTCATCTCGCTTTCTTTTTTTTCCTTCTGACAGGGTTAGTCTTCTCACTGCAATTTAACTAATCAAGAACTCTTCACAGTCACACCCAGAGATCTGTCTCCAAGGTGATTCTGGATCTCATTAGGCTGACACTATTAACTCTTACAGAAGGAAAGAGTGAATTCCAGAGGCCAAGATGGCTGCTGGTCTGCCTCCTCCTTCCTCTTGAATGTATGTGAACTGTGACATTTCTCATGCTGCCCTGGACTTCCTGCTCCATGGGCCCATGCCCTCCATCACATGGCGACCTCCTATGGAAAGCAACTACTTTGAAGCCATCCTTGAATTCTGGGTGTCCAGCAAGACGCATGATCTGGGATGGTGGTTCAATAGCTACTTCCAAATGAATGTGGAGTAAAGGTGGTGGGGAAAATAGCTACATGGAAAACAGATGTCCCAACATTTTGGCAGCTTGGATAAATGTGAGCTACTGGAGAGAGCAACAAATACAGGCTGGACTCAGCCATGAGGCCTTTCTGTCTGCTTGTGGGAAGACCAAGGGAGGCAGGATTTCAAGACCCTAAGGTAAGCTCTGCCTCTGAGAGTCACTGAAAATGTGCACACCTAATAGCTAATCTAATTACAGACCCTTGATACAGGCTATTCAGCCTGCCTTTCAAATAAAGTTAAGGATTTACATACCCACTAAGAACAAAGTATTAACAAGAGAATAGCAGTTCTTCCTAAAAGAGCATGCACAAAAGAAAAATGGAAGCAGAGAATCCAGTCTTTTGAAGATACAAAGCTAACGGAGACTTCAAAGTGTCCCCCCAAAGGATAGAACCAAGCCCATTAAAATGTTCCCAATAATCAGAACTTATTTTTTGAGAAGATAATTACCAACAACCTCGGGAAGATGTGTCAAGTCCTCTTCCATGCTATTAGAAAGCCTGCTTGGGAACAGATTTGTTGCCATGACAACAACTGCTTGCCAGAGGATAAAGACGGACAAGGGACCTACCAAATGATATTCTCAACAATGAGGCTGCAATTTCTTACAGCCACCTTGGAAAGAACCTTCAGCATCTAAAGTCAGAGTCGCTAACAGCTGGGTGAGAATGCTTTAGTGTGACATCAGAATTTCTTCTTCAGCATCCTTGACGGGTGTTACCTAGCTCAGATAAAACATTGCCAGCTGGGGGTCTTACCCCCAGAGTTGGTGTCTGAGGACAAAAGGGAGATATGAAAAGATAGGTGGGGCTCTAAGGCTCACTGACCAGCCAGGCTATTACAGATTGTGAGCTTCACAGAGGAAGACCCTATTTCAACAAAATAAGGTGGGAAGCAGTAAAAAGAACACTTGATATCAATCAACCTCTATGTACACACACACACACACACACACACACACACACACACACACACACACACACGGTGGAAGGCCTTATCTCCAAGGACTCAGATACATCACACCATTAGTTTCTAACTAACTATTCATGCCAACTAAAAACTTCATTCACAACTGTCGCATATGCACACACATAGCTACAAAGACCCAGAAGCACAGCCTGTGCACAATAGTTACCTCTGCAGCCTAGTGGGAGACTAGAAGGAGATAGAGGTTGCTGATAAAGCCTTAAAGATGAGGCCATTCTGTTAGTGAAATAACTGCTCACTGAGGGACAAACACTATACTGTGTGTGCTCTGCTTATGTGAGTCAACCAGAGTTGTCAGATCCACAGAATCAAAAAGGAGAATAGTGGTTGGGGGGGGGGGGGGAGAGACCACACGACAGGAAGGTGGAGGTGAGGCACATTGGAAACAGAGTTTTGGTTCTGCAAGATTTAAGTTCTGGAGGTACATGGTTCCACTGTCTGGATGCTGAGAGATGGCTGAAATGTAAATTTAACCATAAGTGCACCTGTAATTAAAAATTAAATGTTAAACCTCAACACAGCTTTGGTCTAAGCTAAGGGGAGAACAAGGTGTCTCCCAACCCAGTCTGATCAGCCCTGAGGGAGCTACTGACATTGGCCCTTCTCCAGCGTTCCAGATGCTGAGCAGACTGGGGCCAGGGCCTCAACACCTGGACCTTCCAATGGCCTTCCCTCTGCCACTAACAGAAGTGATAGCACCAAGGTATTCAGGGTCCTATGTCACATCTGCCCCCATCATTCAGGTGACTGCCATGAAGCCAGAAGCACTGTGAGATCCCTGTAAGAGAGCCAGTGATGGTCTGCACTACTCTGCTGTGGGTGTGGGGGACTCACTGTGTTTCCTGCTGGTGGTGGTTCTGTGGATGTTGGCAGTATCTTGCTCCAGGCAGTGAAAACACCCCATCTGCTTCATTTTATACTGTCTGAGCTCAGCCCACCAATATGTTTCAGTTCATTCTGACATCTTGCCCTTGGCAGGACGATATGACTAGACCTCAGCATGTGAGTGCCAGGCATGGAAGGGATAGAAGCCAGTGTGGCCACCCCTGCCATCAGTCTACAGGCCAGGTGCAAAGGAGTGTCCTATAATGTCATGGGCATTAAGACAGAAGGCACAGAGAGAGGAAAGGCATGGCCCCAGCTCCCTATCATCCTCTACCACATCCCTTTCTGACTCTAAAGGGACTTCTGTAGTTACAGAATCATCAATACAATAGGAACAAAAGTAAACCCTTCTCAACTCACTCCTGAGCAAGGAAGGATGTATGTACTTAGCTGCTGAAAAGGAAATTTTGTTTGCTTTGTTACTTTGAAATCTGAAATCCTTTATGAGAACAGGGATCGGTTAGCAAACAGATTAACCAGCAGCACACCTAAGGAAAAGCATTTCTGCTGACTTTGGTCCAAAGCAAATCCTAACATTTTCCAACTGGGATTATGTAAGCAAGCAGCCAAGCAACAGCTGGAAAGGCAGTTTGGTCACAGTGCAGGCTGGGTGGCTGCTTCTGCCTCACAGGGCAGGTTGTGCTCCACAGGCATAGGGAAGCTCTTCCCACAGTTATCCCTGAAAATACCAGGGACCTGAAAGTGATCCTCAGGCAGGCTGGCAGTCAGTAAAGGAAGCCAGGAGCAGCTTCAAGGGTGGGGTCTTTGCCTCTGTTCTTCTATCCCGTAGATCAAGTCCCCCCCCCCCCCCCCAAAGAGCCACTGGGTCCCAGGAGTTTTGCATTCAAACCCTTGGCAACTCAATAATCATTCACTCCTTAAATTCATTAACCTCAATTATCTCAGCCAGCCATTTACAAAAGACATACAATCCTCAGCGCTCTCATTTCTTATGGAAAAGTATGGCAGCTCAGAAAGTTCTGGAAAAGTCATCTGGGTATTACAAAAGGGCTCTCATCTAAGCCAGAAATCTTCAAGACAGTAATACTTTAAACAGGTTCTGATCTGAGCTATTCCAGAGAGAAAGCAATGGAGAGGTTCCCTACAGCCTATGATTCCTCCACCCCAAGCTCCTGGGGGCTACCCAAGATCCCTAGACACAGACATACTCAACAAAGCCTCTAAATAACTGAGCTGGCCGGAAGTTTAGAGACCGCAAGGGCCTGGGGAAGCGATATGGCACTGGATAATAAGAGACTAGTACTGAGATCCCTGAGAAGCAGACAGATAGGGAAAAATATACTAAAGATGGCAGACGACTTCAGGCTTCTTCACCCTCCTGACCTGAGAAAAAGTCTTCACAGCTTTAACATTATGTTAGACTCATTTTCCTTGGGGCAGTCTATGTCAAGTAATCGGGATACAGAAGTTCAACATATGATAAATCCTATGTTTTACATTTACAAAGTAGAGAAATGGTAGTATGGTCCTTCCCATGGACCTAATGGGCTTTAAGTCTTGCGTAAAGCATTTTGTACAGACTAAACCTGAACTCTTCCTAAAACAGCAATTCTCAATGGTTTTAAACCACCCTAGTCACTACTTCAGGGGTTTTAAACTACCCCTGAAGGAGCCAAGGCTTTCTATGGGATCCTATGTTTCCAAAGCCCACGGGTCAGACTTCCTGCTGGTTAAATTAAGTCAATGAAGCTGCTGCTGGCCTTTATGGCAACAGTGCAGGACTGGCCACCATCCTCCATGTACCCACTCTGCAAACAGCAAAGTGCCCCAATACATTCCCTTCTCACGCTACTTCTGCTGTGCACTCATGCCATGAGTGAACACTGGCCATGTGACTCAACATTATCACACAACCAATTTCCACTGTGCACGGTGTTTTTCTGATCTAGAACTGACCAAACTAAGGCTTGGGCAGGTGGCAGAGGGGGTACAGTGAGTGGCTCCAAGTCACACCTGCCTTTCCTGCACCATAGCTGAGCCACGATTAAAGAAGACCAGAAATCCAAAGCTATTTCTTTCCACCTAAAAAAGATGCCAAGTCCAGGGCTTTTCACATGTGCCTTCCCCACAGGGGCAGCTCTCTGTTAACAAAGCTGCCTGCTTGTACACAGTTAGGCAAACACATGAGAGACAAGAAAGGAGAAGACCAACAGAAAGATCATCTGCTAATGAGCTCACTGATGTATGGTTCGGAGGAACAAAGGGAGCAGATGCCACACCAGTCAGCCTTAATGACATTCGCACACCCTCAATGGCGCTCTACAGTAACGGTATGTGACAGTTAAGGGTATGATGGCTGTGAGATCTGAAGATGAAGTGCTTTGCTACAAATGATGTAGGCAGATGCTTGCTAAATTTGCTTTTCTCATTTTCTTTGTACGTGCTTAACAGGGGTAATATTCCGCGCAGGGTAGATTTCACCCCAATTTCACGGAGTAGGCATTTACTAAAGTTACCAGACCAGGGCAGAGCTGTAAAATGTTCTTTTAAACTGGCACCCGAGTCTTCACAGGAAACAAAGTTATCATAAACTGCCACTGCATGCGACGGCATCTTGTCAGTCTCCTAAACGCCCTGTCTCCCTTGTTTGCCTCTAGACATCTGGAATGCAATGCTCCGACAGAGGACATTGTCTTTTTGGCGGGCTTGCAAACCCTTCCAGGGCCTTGTGAGGTGCCACCCAGACTGAGCAGCACCCCTGAACTCTAGCTGAGTCAGATCTCTGTGCTCCATGTCACCCGAGAGCTACCCCACTGCCTTTATCTCTCCTCTCTGCTGCCATGACGAAACTTCCCAAGGCAGAGCTCCCATTCTTTGTACAGAGCCTGGCACAGAACAGCACTCAAGAAAATATTTGCTGACTGTTGGGAAAAAGAAAGAACAAATCACTAGGAAGGAAGGGGGAGGACCCCTGAGGCCAAGGGATTGCCACAAGTTTATACAAAATGGAGTTGGCTTGTCTTTTCAGACCTGTTTTTGGTTTGGTAGCTTTTGACATCACTTGTTGTCTGGATCACAGATTCTGACTCCCAGAACAGAGGGCTCCTAGGTCACGAGGCCTTACCGCCACACCACGCAGGAAACATGTGTCTGGTCCAGGACGAGTCATACGCATGCTGACACTCTGTCATCTTGGCAGGCACCTCCCCATGAAGGGCCAGAAGTTTTGGGCTTGTTCTCCAGAAGGACAGCAATGCACGGTGTCCGTATCATTCTCTCTTCCTGCTGCTCGGTTATGTCCCCCACTTCTCACTTCCCACAGATGCAAAGAGACTTAGGGATGGTGACTCCTACCCAAGATGGTCCCTGAGGTCTTTGACAAATGGAAGACTGCTGCTAGCCTCTAGAAAACCTGAGGTATTCAAAGAAGACAATGGTCTAACTGTAAATCCCAATGATGCTGAGGAAGATCGTGGCTGTAGGGGATGCACAGTGATTCATTCCCAGTCTTTGGTTCACATAAACCCAACTAGGTTTTTATGTTAGGTCTGTATGTCTACCAGCCTCAATTCTGCCCTCCTGAAAACACAGACCAAGTGGTCCTGAGAGAAGTGTGTCACCAAAAAAAGCTAAGGGTGAGAATCTATGTGCTTCCTAGAGAGATGGAGCAAGATTCTCCAGTGGCATCTGGGAAAGACAAGAGCTGGTAAGGATGGCTATGCTGTTAACAGTACTATCAGACTAAAGAGAGAAAAGACCCAGAATTTCAAAAGACCTTTGGTTCTTCCTATATGAGAAAAAAAAAAAAAAGAAAAGAAAATTTAAAGCAGAATACATAAGTCCTTGAAGTGCAAACATAAATAAATAAAAGCAGAATACCGAAATTCCATTGTTCCCTGGAGCTGTAACAGATCAAGGAATTCTAGCTAGAAAGACCTAAGGTAAAGGTCAACCAGAGTCCAGCCTTCCCAAGTACCTTCCGGGAATCAATACTCTGGAGGGTCTGGGGATAGAAGAATAGCCCGTATCACTGGGTCCCCCACCGGTCAGGCTTCTTCCACCAACAAACCTTTCCCATTCCCCACCCAAACCCGCAAAGCAAGAGAAACTATAAAGGCACAGCCATCCCTGGGACTGACCCCTGGATAAAAAGTTTTCACATGAGTCCCAATATCCCCTTAGTGAAACAACTCAATTAAATATTTAATGCCTTAGGTCCCGTTTGAGATGTTACGGAGACAGCCTCATGAGCCCTGGCCACGTCTCAAGTGAAAGCAGAAAAGAATCCCCACCTCTCAAAGAGGAGAACCACTTTGGAAGGGCAGGACTTTATGCACCCAAAAGTCATCCTGATGGGAATGGCAGTGACTCTCCAATTCCCTGCAAGCTAAGGCCTTGACCACACTGGACTGTTCTGGTTACCTTTCCATGAACAGTCCTGAGTAACCTTGAAGGGGTCAGAAAGATTCTCAAGTACATTTGAACGGGGGACATCAGGCCTGGACTCATCTCGTCCTCTTAGGTAGTAGCATGTCACTGGGTCTGCTCTCGGCTACGACAACCCTCCTCAATCGGTGATGAGTAAGCTGTGGCGCCTGTGCACACATGTAACAATGGGAGACACTAGATGGCCTCACTATAGGAATCATCTCATCTAGGCAAAGCCTTCTGCTGTGCACTTTAGGGATGTGTATGTTCATAACTATACTTCTGTTTTGTTGAGACAGTGTCGCACACTGTAGTCAAAGCTGGTCTTGAGCATGCTGTAACCTTCTTGACTCAGTTTTGTTTCTTTGTGTTTCTTTCAAAAGACAACACTTGAGTAAAGAAAACAGAGAGGCCATGGCAAGGTCAGAGGACTGAGAAGCCTCTTCTACACAGAAGTAAGAATATGGCAACCTCTTTGGCCTTAGCCAGACCTTCTAGGAGGCTTAAATGAAGCATTCAAGTGGCAGCTAATCCGCAAAATTTGATTATTCAAAACCCTCTGAAGGGCTATGATAATAATGTAAGAATCCCCACACTTCTTAATGTGGCTGTTTCAAAATATGTTCACCCTGCTGCAAATGCTTAACTCTAACTTTATTTGTTGTCATGGGAACTCTCACAAATGCTCATCTTCTTACAAAGACCCCATGCGATGCAACAGCGTGTGTTCACATTCACGCACACACATTAAACCTGCCCTACTTCCCCAGATGTTTCCCATTAATGCACTGATCAATCACCATTGCAAGCAGCCCCATGGCAAGGCTGACGTGACTGGAAAATACCACAGTTGAGCTTTGTGCCCTGATCCTCCTCCTAAAATCTCTTATCTGTATACTGGACATTTGCTGAATCCACAGATGGGCTCAAGGGATGAAATTGAGTAGACTCAACCATTCACAGTTGGCTTGAAAACAAAGCAAACAAATAGCAGCTGATATTCAAGCACCCCCTAAAGCACATGGTCACCTTGCACTTGTGGGCAAAAATGGAAAGCATGGTCTACATTCCAGGTATCACTATCGTTTCCTGTGGGCAGACTGAAATGAGCTGGTTATGCCAGGTGGGAACTAGAGTTTATCTGCAAGTGTATTTACTCACGCACATATTCAAGGAGGCCTGTCACTGTCACCATGTGAGACTTGTATGGCTAAAGAAAAGGAGCCCCTGCCCTCAACAACCCAGAGTGGCCGAGGTGGTGGCATGCACATATCGCCTTCTGCTGTGGAAGTGCTCTAAACAAAACACAGTCTTTAGAGGGAAGAGTGTAGTGTTTTTAAGCAGGGCATAGACTTTCCAGAAAGTTCTCAGCCCAGTCTGTGAAAGCAAAAATCAGGGAAGGCATGGACTAAATAAAAAGAAAACGGGTGACTGGAAGGGGTCTGGATCCAGGTAAAATGATAGAGATATGGAAATGGAAGGGTTGGCTTAAGAGAGACTTTGGGAATAGTATCTTAGGCAGTGTGGTAGCTGGAGAATGATAAAACAGAGTAAGCGAGTGAGAGAGAGGCAGGCCTGCCACTGAGGTCCACATAACGCTCACTCCCAAATAGATGCAGAAATCTGAAGGAGGCAGCTCGGGTTGGCTGCATCTCGGGTACCATGAGGACAGCTAAATATCCCCCCAACTCCACCAGCCCCATGGGCGGCACTGACATAAACATCTGTTCAGGTGAAAATAGAAGCCTGAAGCTAACATGAAGAGGTGGATTTGCCCAGAGCACGGAGTATGAATAAAGAATGAATCGGGTCTCTCTAGAAGGCTGTTCCTCCACGTTCAAAGGGCGGAGGTCTGGCAGGTACCTGAAAAATCTCCTGACACTCACTGTAGCTATTTCACAGAAAACGCTCCACACCCCATGTCTGTATATTCCCAGCGATAGACTTTGCCAATGTAAGAAAAACATGGCCCTGCATCTGTCAGGCCTAGATTTCTGGTCTAAAAACGCCAATCTACCCTTTTCAGGGAAATGGCTTTCTAGGCACAGCATTGAGCTTCAGAACCTCAGAGCGGGGGGAGACACTGTGCAAAGAGCCTTCACCTTCACCCATCAGCATCACTCCTGTCCTGAATCCACCTCTCGGTCACTGCACAATGCTGCCGAAGAACTGTATGCAGTAGGAAGCCAGCTTAAGTGTGCTAAGCACCCACTGTATACAGTAGGAAACCAGCAAGGGTAAGGATGTAACTCTGAAAGGGAAAGTGTCAGGGCCAAGTTCTTAACCAAAGCCTCATACTGAAAAGGGTGTTAATAATAAAAATGGATAAAAGGACAGGGCAAAAGAGAGATAGCAACGATACAGAAGGCCCAGGGGTCAGGTGTGGAATCTCTATTTTTACATGGGGGTGGGGGCACAGTGTGGGTGTGGAGATCAGAGAACAACTTAAAAGAACAGGTTTTCTCCTGTCACACATGGGTTTCAAGACTTGAACTCAGGTAGGTCATTAGGCTTGGCAACAAGCACCTGTATGTAACTCCTGATCTCACACACACCCTATACCGGGTTTATTCAAGATTAGAATTATTTCTCACTACATCAAACCATTCTAAGACCTCATTAGCATGCTATAGAGCACTGGTAAGATTATGCCAGAATGCTGAGCTAAAGAACAATCCCCACTGTTGAGGAGGTCCCGATCCAAAGCATTCTGTAAAGCATGGAGTCTGGAAATGAACCTTCTCAGCCACAGAGCAGCCGATGGAAATGGAGCAGAACTCCAGCAACACTCCATTAACAGGCAGTTTGGTAGGAGGCATTCAACGTGCCTATAGGAAGAGTCAAGGAGATCTCCTGCTGGCCGGGATGGTAAAGACCAAAACAGCATCCATCAGAAGCCTATGTAAACTCTGTACAGGGAGGGACTCCTGTGGGTGTCACCCTAGCCTCTGTGGTAGCAGGCAAGAGGGCAAAGCAGAAGGATCACATCTCCGTGCTGGCAGTCCTGGGCTGAGGCATACTGACCCAGCTCAAAGCAAGGTCTCTCTAGGTAGCAGGGCGCAGCGACTCCCAGGTCGATAGTTTGGTTCTGGCCAGCACAGCCTGCGTATGAGGAGGATATGTGGTTTGGTATTACTTCATTTGAGAGATCCTTCATACACTGACATCTACTGAGAAGCATCTGTGTGGCCCATGCCAAGATTTATGCAGAAACTTTTCCAGGACCCGAGGCTCCCTGAGTAAAGGAGAAAGAGAAGCCATCTTGTCTCCATTACACTGAACATGAGGCTCTGACACAGGTATCCAGAGCCCAATACTGCCTGAAGACCTAGGTGAAGGGTGAGAGTTGGCTGAGAAACACAGGTGGGATGGAGACACAGCAGACACTTGATCTCCACGATACTGAAACGCGTGAAGTGGGAGGGTGGGTCATCAGTGCAGGACCACAGAGCTGCGTTAGAGTCAGAGGACTGTCAGATACTCCTTAACACAGAGCCACAGGCAAGGAGGAGGACGTGCCATAGACCAAGTAAGTAGATGAGGATACCAGGAAGCAGTCACTGAACACAGATGGGGATTGAAAAGAGGGAAGGAGCTGAGAGCAGCAGTTCACTGGCACAGGGGTTATCATATCCCTAGGGTTACTGAATGAGGGGACTCAAGAGCAGGAAACATGGGCGATTGGCAGAAGGACTTGGGTGCCAGTGTGAGGTGTCTGAACCTCCACGGGCCACTGGGAGCACAGCAAGCCCTCACTCCAGAAAAAGAGCTATTGTTGTTTCCTGGGAAGAAAGGGGAGCAACAGCCATGGGGAGGGAGGGTTGTGTAGAACAGGTTACAGTGGGGGTGCTGCTTTTTCTACCTTCTGAGAGGCGTCAGTACCAGGATATCTACCACCCCTGGACGTCTCTCGCTCCAGATCATAGTCCCTAAGACACAGCACTAATTATCTCTTCCAATTAAGCCACCACCAGAGGATGCTAACTCTAATGACGTACACCAGCATAGGGAGACGTCCTAGCCCCCAGCTGGCATTTATGGTCTTATTAGGAGGAAGGTTTGTCTCCTGCTTCCCACAGCTAACACGTGGATGTGGGGCCCACAGCCCCAGCGGGCCCCCCATAGGCCATCTTGGCAGGTACTCTGGGAAAAAAGCAGGGCAGTAAGAACAACAGAGCCTGTAGAGACCAAGGTGTAGTATGCTCACCTTCAAGCCCATTGTGCTGGATGCCCAAGTGGATAGTATCATGGACCACAGTAGCACAGCGATTTTATCAGTTAAGTAATAGCGGCTACTGACCACCAAGGGCATGTGATGAGCCATACAGTGCTACAGGCATCTCACCTAAACTTTACAGCAACCCTATGTGACAACTGCTGGTACCTACTCCTTGTTTACAAGACCGAGGAGCGGCTACACTGGAAACGTAGATACAGACCTCAGCCCATTAGGTACTAGCAATTCTTTGGCTATTCCACAACACACTCTGGACTTGCCAGGCACTTGGTTTACACAGTCCTAAATTATCTACTGCAGGCAACATGTCATCCCCTCCTTATAAGTAATTTCAATTATGGAGGCCAACAGTGGACCCCAAGGCATTGTTCTAGTACAGTCAGGAAGGGAATAAAAGTTCTTACTGTGCCTAATTTGCAAATAAAACTTTATCATAGGCATGTATAGGAAAATATATAGCTCAGTACTTGCTTCTCTGTGGGTTCTATGGGTCCTGGGTACTGGTATGAATAGGAGGAGGGGTTGTCTCTTGTTCACAAAGAAGGTCATAAGGCAAGGAAGGGAATGCATTAATCATATGAGCTCACAGAGACAGCCCTGTGCCTCGTGGTGAGGTTTTGGCCAATGGCAGAGCAAAGGTATAATGGTGGTCTCAGAAAAGATCATCACCCGGAGACACTGTAGTCAGCTGAGTTCATGTAAATATAGCCTAATATTCACACACTGAAAACAGAACTAACAACACTTTCTCTGAGCCGCCACTCATCATGAGGCGATGCATGCACTATCACTCAAGCCAGGACCAGACTGGAATGCTGTACGTGCAGGCCACCCATTTTCATTCTTTTTAACAACCATGAGTAGGTAGGAACTAGTGTGATATCTATTACATATAAATGGAAACCCTGACTCAAGATTACATCCCTTAAAGCTAGATACCGAGCTCTGTAGGTACCTGACATCGCGGCCCAACATCTGACCAGTAACTGCACCTGGACTTAGTAGATGCCTCCCACGTCCACCAAAACCAAGTTACCAATTGCGGAGGCAGGCAATTGTCCCCCAAGTAAGTGGCTTCTGGGCCTGTGAGAAGCTGACAAGGCAGATATACAACACACAGTAGGCCGTGGCCCTGTCCACCTGACTAGAAAGCATGTTTTTTTCTTCCTTAGACACCACACAGCAAGGCCTCCTCTTGAACTCAGGAAGAGTAAGGGGCCTTCCCAAAGGAAATCACTCATTTTAATTGTGATCTTTTACATGCACATTATGAAGTGCTAAACAGAACCTATTCCCAAGGGCTGCTGACTCAGCCTTCAGAGCAGGGAGTCAGAAAAGAGAGAAGTAGAAGACCAAGCTGTATGCACCAGGCCCTGCTCACTCAGTTTTGCCTGAGGCGCCCTTAAGGGCTTCATCTGTGTCCTGGAATGAGAGTCTTCTTTTAAAATTGTTCCAAACTTCTCATCTGCATCAATAATTATCCCAAAAATAATGCCAAGCACCTCCCCAGAGAAGCCACTGTGTGAGTCCGGGATCCAAAAGGGCTCTGGACCCTGCAGACTTCCGTCTAATCCACCTCAGGCGGCTGTTGTCCTCTTGATAAACCATCTGTCAAAAAAGTCATCAAGAGATGACTTTGGGCCTGAGCTACTCCCTCCAGCTATCAACCACATGGTGACAAAGTTGAGGTGGGGTGGCAAAGAAACAGGAAAAAATTGGGGTTCCCATAGGAAAGGCCAGGGAGGAAACAGGATGAAAGACCACTGGTGTTTTCTCTTTATTCACATCAATCTTCTCTTCACATCAATCTTCTCACAGCAGCAACTCTAAGGAAGGAAAGGGTGTAGAACAATGATGACCTTGGTTTGAGAACCTGAAAAGATAGAGTCAGAGGAAGAAAACAATCTACCAGATGGAGCAAACATCTGCATGTCATGGAAATAGAGCAGTAGCAGGACGAGAAAGATCTTCGGACCTATGCACTGTGAGTTTTAACAAGATCCAGAGCACTCATAGGCTCTTTGGGGCAGAACCAAGAACACAGGCTTTGGAACACTCTGGGCCCAGACTCAGCAAGTACACAGTGTACTTGCTAAGTGACCCAGGTAGCCTGGTAGTCCCCGACCTGAGCAGCTCCTATTTACAAGGTGTAGGACATGAGGCCACACAGAGCCAGCACCAAATCTCATAGGGAAGGATAGAGCAGGCGACCTGGACGTCAACACTCAAAGCCAGGCTCAAATTGCCAATCCCCACCCCTCATTTCTTTCATAATCCTAGAAACCTTTGGCTCTGGTGTTCTATAACTTGCTCAGTGTGTTGTAATGCTTAGCTGTCCACGGTGTTCCTAAATCAAGCAGAGCCACTGAAGTAAAGCTCCTAACCCATGCCAATACAATAGTACACTTGAGTCAGAAAAAAAATGACTACGGGTGGAGTGTAAATATTTCATCCGCAGACACATCATGGTCTCAGCCCTTTCTACAAGGTCTTACCGCTTCTAAAATAGACATGCATACGCATGCACACTGCACTGAAGTCAGAGGCAAGAGAGCTTCCAGAGAAGCAGGGAAGGGCTTCTGAACCTAGATTCCAGGAAGGCTTGATGTCCCTGAGGACAGCTAAGACCAAAGGTTATTCCCTTGACCAGACGGTCTCTCCACTGACACAAAATGTCCTTTACTTCCACTCAGCAAACAGAGCAAGCTGCTTTCACAACAGAGCTCTACCAGACTGAAAAGCATGTGCCTAGTCAGGCGTGCAGAAGCCCTGGTACATGTGTGCAGGCCAGATCCGGTCCTGCTGGCACATTACCCTTCTACTGACCTTGCTGTCTATGTCCCAAGACTTGGATGACAGCAGGACTGCATACCTGACCTCAAGACTAACTCTACCCTGCACCTCATCCCAAAGCTGAGTGTATTGTCAAGATGTCTTGACTTCACTTTACTGCAAAGCCACCATTTAGGCTCTTGTCATGAAAACTCAGGGCCTTCTGTCTATTTACAACGAGAACCATTTCAGTAAGTGTCCTCTGCCACCTTCCCCCAGGGACCCTATCTCACCATGACCTCAGGTGACTCTCTATTGCTCACAGAACGAAAGCCATGGCTCTCTAAAAGTGAGGGTGGCTCCCTCCATGGCCTAGCCATGGGCCCAAATCTCCAGCTGGAGCTACTGGGACATCTGGGCTGTGTCCTGGAACATGCTGATGGTTGTGGCTTCTATTTTTCTTTTAATGAAAAACAACCAGAGAGAAAGTAATGAGCAAATCTAATGTCAGTTTTTTAAAAACTGGTTTGTTTACTTCTCTTTATGCGTGTGTGTGCGCGCGCGTGCATGGGTCTGCCATGTACATACATGCCTGGTATCTTCCAAGGATAGGGAGCATTGAATCCCCTGGAACTGAAGTTAGAGGTGCTGGAAACAGAACCAGGTTCTCTAAAAGGGCAGCCTGTGTAATTGCTGTCTCTCACATATATCTGTGTAAGGGCCCTGGAGTTTCAGACAGCTATGAGTTGTTGTGTGGGTCCTGGAAATTGAACCCGGGCTTCTAGGAGAGCAGCAAGTGTTCTTCACCACTGGCACTGGGCCATCTCTTCAGCCCATCTTTTTCTTTTCTTCTTTTCTTTTTCTTTTTATTTTTGGACGGGGGGGGGGGGGGGGGTAAATTAAACAGCTTCATTTGAAAAAGAAGGATAGCTGAGTCCCACTACCCTCACAGGCCTGGCAGCACCAGCCTCCAACTCCTGAGAGAGAAGAAGGCACTCCCAGACACTGCCAGAAGACTTTTAGTAAAACATACGAAAACATTGCTACAAAATGAAAAATTTCTTGAGTCTGGCTCTTTAGACCACTAAACCATCTTGACACTTTCAAACTGTAGATTTCTTCTACCAAATGATTTCTCTAGACTTGGATATCAGGGTCTCAATGTTTCTGTTGATGGTCAACATGTTTTGGAAACCTGGGTTTATCTCCCATTTATTCCACCAAGCAGGATGGAAAATACAAGAGAATAAATAAGCTTCTTATATTGCTGGTCTGTTAGTTTCTATGTCATTAGGACCTTAAGAACAATGTTCAGGATGCTGGGGCCTAGTGTAGTCAGCAGTGTACTTGCCTGGCATTCACGAGACTGGGGGTTCATTCTCTAGCACCATACAGCCAGACACAAAACCAGGTGGGGAACATGCTCATAATCCCAGTGCTTGGGAGATGGAGGCAGAAGAATCAGAAGTTTAAAATTATTCTCCACTGTTATATAGGAAGTTCAAGACCAGCCTGGGCCAGAGACACTCCCCTCCCAATAATAATGGTGTTCAGACTTATCTCTTTAAGTAACTTAAGAAAAAAAAAATCCTCCCCCTTCACAATTAAATCCCTTTTTTGACCTTGAACAGCATGGAATGGCTTTGTCACACAAATCGGTCCAGGTCTTTGGCTTTAATTCCTATTTCTAGAAGGGAAAATCTGGTTCACTTTAGTAGGAAAAAAAAGACATGTTACAACAAATGGTTTATAAAATAGTGTTGGTTGATTCTACTCAATGCTGTGCAAAGTCTGACGAAGTCTCTAAAAGGGATTCCCTAGCAGGTCTAGGGGATAGCAACACTGATGGGCTGGGTGGAGCTGGCTTACAAAGGTAACTGATGTTAAGTATTTTCTTTCACACTTTGAGCTGTGGTCCAGACCTAGGTTTATTTTTGATAGTGAAAATCCATCAGGGTAACAATGAGCAATGCCTTTCTCCAGGAAGCTTCCCCAGACCAGTAAGACAGCCAATACAGAAATTCAACCTTATTCAAAATTAGAGATAAGTACCAACTCCCCTGTTTCTCCATGTCCTCAAAATCCCACCACATACAGATTTACAGATACAATGAGAACTTCGTCTGTAACCACTGACACACAGGCATTCTGACAGCTGGAAGGTAAGAATCATCAGGCTGATTTTTACAACTAGAACAACAAAACTTGGTTTTGTTTTGTTTTGTTTAAAGTGCAAGAGCATGGCCCTCAGAAATCCAGGGACAGAGACTCACTATCCTTGGCCACACGCCCAGGCTTTCTGGATCCCAATCTGACAAAATCCCAATCAATTCCTATGCCCTTCAATGTTCTGATTTCAAAAGAAAGGAGCTGATTTTAAAGATTTCTAGAGAACTTCTTTTGTGCGCTCTGACCCTCCCTTCCTCACATTCTGCCCCAAGTCTTATGAGGGCCAAAGCTGAATGTCTAGCCAAGGTCTGGTGCATCAAAGGTGCAAAGGTCCATTTCTGAGCCCTCTGAAGACCACCCCTTCCTCATCCTTCTTCTATAAGTAAAACCTTACTTTGTGGCTAAAAAGATAAAAGGAGAACATTGAAAAAAAGAAGAAACAGGCAAACGAGGAACTGGAGATAACGGGAAATAAACTTTTTTTTTTTTAAACAGTGAATAGTGCACATACAACCTGCTGGTGTGACTCACCTTTCACATGACACTTCAGTGCTTGGCCACAGAACTATGGGCATGTTTACAAGGATTTTACAGACTTGGGGTTTCTTTGGCACCAAACTTGCCTATTGATTATGTGTAAATGTGTAAAATGCCCAGCCACGTGCCTGAATGGATCTGTTCCTATAGGCCCCTAGCCCCTCACCTAAGGCAGTCATCTATCCTGATTAGAGTGGTTATCTCCCCAGTGCCAAGCGGCTGAAGGCTAAGGAGAGTCTGTGTCATATTCTCCTGGCACTGTGAGAGACAGCAGATAGAAAGAGGCCCCGGTGAGGCCTCTGAGAAAGCCCTCAGTTGTTATTGTCTCTGAAGCAACTGATCTGCTTCTACATGGAATCATCGTCTAAAAGATAATGGTCCCTGGCTTCTAATTTCATTAGGGCTGATAAACAACAGTGAAAAAGAACGTCTTTCTTGGGAGTCTTGTCTGGGCCAAATAAAGTTCCCAGAGACAGCTACCAAGTGTCAGGATGAGTCCAGGATGGCCTCTAGTAATTAGCTAACATTCCACAAGGAAAAGACAAAAACTCAATTCAGTCTGGATGTAGGGGGCTCATCTGTGTTCGTGCACATGCCCATGTGCCTGGGAATCAATGTGTACAGCGTGTGTGTGCAGTATCCAAGGAGGTCAGAAGATAGGGTCAGAAGATAACTATAATTCTACAAAATTATAGCTACAGGTGGTTATGAGTTGCTAGTGTGGGTCCTGGGCAATCAACCCAGGTCCTCTGAAGTGCAGCACATACTCTAACCAGCTGAGTAATCTTTCTAGCCCCTTAGCTGTGCCTTTCGAATCTATACACTAGGAAGATACAATGGTGATTAGTGAAGGGCGCTTATCTACAAAAGTTTTCAAAGCACAAAGAACATGATGGGATCTTTCTGACAGCTCTAACAAATGAGCCTTTATTTGCTTGGAAGCCTGGCTTGTCCCCTAGCTGTGGTCACTGTGGCTTCATGATTCCACTGGGGAAATAGAACTAACTGTCCAGTCAGAGCCTCAGTGGGGGTGACTTCAAACACCCAAAGGCCTTGGCCGGGGTTGGTACAAGAATTTTTTGCTTAATCATAACCTTGCACAATGACCTTAAATCTCTGCAAAGGAACTAAAGGTCAGCACTTGCCATGAACAGAAGCCAACTGCAGCTGACTCCGTGGATGACAGTGCCTTTGACTTTCAGGTCTTAAGTCAGATAGATGCAAAAGTGTAAAAATGAACTAAGCTGAACTTCCTCTGCATCCAAGAAAATACCATAGGGAAGAATTAACTTTCAACCTTCTGATGTTTGCCTCTATCACCTTCCATGCTCATGATTCATATCCTAACCACCCAGGGAGTTAAAGGAAATCTGGCCCTGCCTAGGGGAGGAGAGGGAAGCGATGGGCTGGGGCCAGCAGTGTTTGCCTCTCCCAAAGAGATGTCCTAGATGGCAAAGTGGAGGTGGGGTCAAGGCAGTACTATCTTTTCATGAATTTGTATGTTAGCTTAACTCCACTCTGTGAATGGGAGGTGGGACTGTGATTAGAAACTGAGATGAAACCAAGAGAAACTTCTATTGTGACCATAGAGAACATGCACACTTATCTCCTATATGAAGTGAAAAAGCTGACTGGGATGGGGTAGGAATGAACCCTGAGAGGCCCTTCTCCAGCAGAGGAGGAAGGAAGCACAGCACAGGGGACCTTTGAAAGCAGCTGGCGGTGGGCTTCCCATCTGTTATCAGAACAGCAAACCCTTGCAGAAATGCAGGAGGGTGGGGCTTGGATCACTTGCAAAAAGTCTTGGCCTTGGCCCAGCTGCCAGGGGAAACAGGTGGCCAGTCACCTCCCCTCACACCCTGGAAGGGATGAGATTTATGTCACATTAGCATCTCAGGCAGGACAGCATGCTTCTGTGGGCTCTCTTCCGTAGAAGGGAGGGATCTGCTCTCCAGAGCTAGTGGGCTGCTTTGCAGAGGTATATTTGGGATGAACACACATTGAGAATAATGGAGACTGAACTTGGGCCTCCCCTGAGAACACATGTGCCCCTCCACACACACAAAGGTAAATCAAAGAGGCAGCCAATCACAGCTTAGCAGTTACAAGGATTCAGACACAGTCCATCTGGGAACAGGGGACTAGTAGAGAATGTTCACAAACTCAATCCTTTCAGGCCAGAAGAGCATGGCTTTGCTCTTCATGGATGGTGGCATCCATGAAGATGGAGAAGGGAACAAGAAATATGTTTTGTAGTCAGTAACCCTTCACCTTACCGCAGAGAAGCAAGAACATCTCAAATTTCTTGGTGGCAAAGGCTTGAGTCATGATCTTGCTAGCTGGCTGCCAAGGAGCCCTCCCTTCTACCAAGAAGATGCCACCAATACCCATCCTCTGAATTAATAATGCTGAGTGGAGTTTCAAGGAAATTCCAAATCATCATAAAAAAAAAAAAAAAAACAACTTAAAATGAGAAAAGTCATATTTGAAACAGGAAGAAGAGGATTCTGTTTCCTAATCTCCCTCCACAAAACAGATCCACACCCTCAGGTCCCGCAGTGTGTGTGTGGGGAGGGCGTATAGAAAGAGGCTGACATGGGATGAACAGACACTTGCTTCCCTCACAGCTCCTGGCCCCTGTGTTCCCTGAAGCTCCAAAAGAACAGGCAGGGGCCGCAGAGCTCATTACCACCATTCAAGCGTGAAGTCAATGGGACTCTTCCATATAGCCCAGTTAATAACCTCTGGTCCTTTGAGGACCACCCATCCCAGTCAATGGGCATGCCACAGGAGGGGTGCAGAACCCAGAGGCCAGCAGAAATGACAAGTGGAAAGGGCAGGCAGCTTCTCCTTATCTCTAGCAATTATCCCTCTAACATTACAATGTAAACAAATGGGAAATGTCATTTTGGATATGCACCAGATTGATTCCCGTGAGGTAAAGAATTTTAATTAACCAGGAAAGCTAATTTGAATTGATCAAAAGGTCAAACTCTGAAGTATTTACTATACTTTTTACACTCTCTCTCTCTCTCTCTCTCTCTCTCTCTCTCTCTCTCTCTCTCTCTCTCTCTCTCTCTCTCTCTCTCTCTCTCACACACACACACACACACACACACCTATTTTCTTAAATGCATATACTAAGAAGCTAGGTTTGAAGGGTACTGATAAGCAGACATCTCGGAAAGCTGCTCTAATGAAGACAGTAACAGAAGAGCATCCCAGGCTCCTGGGAAGTGCTCTGGGAATATATGCTGTCAAATATTCTCCAACATCAATTAGATTACATTCCTTTTTGTATATACTGTCATGTATGTAACTGCCTGTTCATGCACTTGAATCTTCAAAGTCTAAACCTACTCTATTTGTGTGTGTGTGAGAGTGTGTGCGCGCGCATATATGCATATATAGACACATTTGAATATATTCACACGTGTGTGAAGGTCTGAAAACACCTTGAGATAGTGCGTTCTCTCCTTCAACTGTGTGTGCTTCAGCAACTTAACTCACATCATCAGTTTTGTTAAGCACCGTTAATGCCTGAGCCATCCCAGTGACTTGGCTAGATATTTCCTTCCTTCCTACCTTACTTATGGTACTTATTTTTGCTGTTTCTTGCACCCAAAATAAAAACACATAATAATGTCTAAGATAAACTAAGAGAACAACCAATATAATAAATCAGTGGCGACTGGCTGACCTTTACTGGGCATACAACCATGTAAAAGGGTGCTTCCTGGCTGGGGAGATGACTCAAAGTGCTCATCGTGCAGACATGGGGACCCAAGGTCGATCCCCACACTCACATTTCTTTTAAATAGTATAGTAATGTGCACTTGTGTTACCAGTGTGTCACCAGTGCGGGGTAAGTAGTGACGGAGGTGCCTGAAGCTGCCTAGCCGGCCAGCTTAGCTGAACTGGTGAATGCCAGGTCTCAGAGACATGCTGTCTCCAAAAAGCAAGGTGGGCATATCCGGAATAACAACCCCTCAGATTGACTTCCAGGCTCCCCACTCACATCAACACCTAAATGTATATCTGCGCACACAGGTGCATGTACCTTAAAGGCTTTTTAAGATCTTATTTAACGTATAGGGGTAGTTTTGCCTGCATGTGTGTCTGTCTGTGCACTGCCTGCATGCAGTGCCTCCGGGGGAAGGGGGTGCTGGAAAAGGGTGCCAGGTCCCTGAGACTAGATTCCAGATGATTGTTAGCCACCATGTGAATGCTGAAAACTAAGCCAGGATATTCTGCAAGATCAGTTAGTGCTTTCAACAGATGAACCATCTCTCCAGCGCAAATAATGGTTGTTTTGGGGTTTGTTTTGTTTTTCAAAGTACACTTGTATGTACTGGTTTACTCGCTGGAGCAGCTGTGCTGGGTGAGAGCAGTGATTCCCCTGGGCTTCCCAGCTGGGAGTCCATTCAAGTGCAGGCAGCGCCCCAGCACCACTCAGCTCATCCTTCCGTCCCCTCCAGCCTACTTCCTACTGAACAGCTGAGTTGAGACTGGGTTCACTCTAGCTCAACAAAAACCCGTGTAGGTCAGTTGGGTGATTATTTTAAGCCCCAACATAGACTCAAAGAAAAAAAATGGTATCTGTGCACCCTAAACAATTTACTTTACTTAAATCTTTAACAATTTACCTTAGCACAAACGTTCATTTCATTTCTTAGTTGTGCAAACTAAGATGCAAGACCTTTTTTTGTGGGTCTTCTTCCGGCTTCATGATCTTTCTGAGCAAAACATCCCACAAGGCCAATTTCAAGTTCCGTCTAAGAGGATCTTCCCAGGTGGTGATCCACCACCTCCCCAGCTGTTTATACCAAGCCTCAGCCACACCCAAACCAACAGACTTTTTAGAACATGTTGTTTCCAAGTCTCTACAAACCATATAATTGAGCTTTTAAAAAACATCTCCACATTCAATGTTTCTCAGCAGCTTATTCAATGTTTCATATAAGGCAATCAACCAAGGGAGCTTAGGGTTAAAACAAGCTGAGAGGCAGTACAGCTGACCAGTAGGTACCAGATTCATCTGCAAGAACAGAAACAGCAGGGGAAGGGGACAAAGAACCAGTCCTTTTACGCCTCAAGTGGACCCTTGGATAGTGAGGCAGTTTAGCCAGTGACCCTAATTCATCCTCCTGACCTGCCCTGTCCCCCACCATGCACACCTGTTAGCACCTGGGGGTGACAGTAGGCTTGGCCACCAGCGAGCAAAGCAGTATTGAACAAGACAAAAAGACTAAGATATGACAAATATGACTGAAATCACCACAGCCCTCTCAAGTCCCAAGATGCCAATTCTTTTGCCCATAATATTAAGGCAAAACTGCCCAAGGATTAGATTAAAATACAGACCCAGGCCTTCAAACACGGAGAATGAACAAGAAATCTCAGCTGTGTACGTTGTTACTGCTCCATTGTTACCTTAGCAATATGCAGAAAGCTCAAGCAGATGGATGGACCGGAAGACTAATGATGTAGCAGAAATAAATCCTTTAGTCAAGTGACTTATTTGGCTCCAATGGCCACCAGAAATGAGTCAAGGGTCTGTACCCTTAAGAGTTTTTTCTCCCCCAAAGATGAATGACCTCTCTCTCCTTCTGCCAAGGAGCACAGGGAGACCAGAGTAAAGACATGATGACAGAAGATGAGCAGAAGAGACCTTTAGGGAGCATCAGCCCTGGTATCAATAAAACATTGGCTTCTCTGTAGATAAATTCTTCCCTCATCCCCTTCCAACTGTGGTCACTGCAAATAAGACTCAAGTGTGAACTTTTTGTTAAGACAGAGAGAAAACTGGGAAATAAATCCAGCAGGAAGATAAAATCTTTCCCTCCCATGTTTTCAATCACAAGTCACAGAGAGGTAAAAAGAAAGCCTCTCCAGACTGGTGGTCACACATGTTGAACTGAGGCAGGTACAGAATGAATATATATGGAGGTGATGGAGCCTAGCAGGCCCTGAGTTGAGCACATCTGTGGTGTGGCTCTTCCTGGCACATCTGTTACTTACCATCTTTCACTTATTCTGTACAGTTCTGATTACAAAAGCTACCAGATACTGAGAAGACACACCCAGGTCCATGGGAACAGACTATACTCCACAAAGAAAAGCTATCATTCTTAAACAGGGGAGCCAAACAGTCCAGCTTGGCCTCCCTTACTTCCCATCTCTCTCCCCAAAGCCTTCCTTCGCTGACTGACCTTCAAATGGTCAAGCCTCCACTCTCCCCCAGGCTCCTGACATGCCCTCTTGCCCTGACAATTTGAAAACATGTCATTTTTCTCCTGATTTTTTGGTTTCTTGGTTTGAGACAGGGTCACAAGAAGCCCAGGTTGGCCTTGAACTCACTGTATAGCCAAGTCCGGACTTAAACTACTGATCCTCCAAGCTGCAGCCTGAACACCGAGATCGTGAGTGTTCTTTTAAAAATGTGTAAAAAACAGTCAATGACTTGCTTTCTCAGAGCCTCGGTTTTGTTGTCTATGAAGTGGGAGCATGAGGTCTAGTTTCAGAGAGTCGTAAGGACCAAAGATATTTATGGATTTGTGCATCCTACATATGGCAATTCTTCAAACACAGTAGCTGTTCTATTTATTCTTCTGTATAGGGAAAAATGAAAAAAGAAAGGTAACATGTACCTTTGATTTATAAAATTGGCAGAGTGAAAAAAAATTTTAACACCTAGTGTTGAGATATCACCTCCACTTGGCAGGATGGTGCGTGGCCAGACCTATCCTGGGAAAACTGGGCCCCAGACAGCAACAGCCCTTAAAGTGTTGTGTCTCCTACTAGATGCCACCTGAGGAGTTTGTTCTGCCAAGAAGCTAAGAGATGTAAACGGGACACAGGAATGCCTCCATCAGGACACTAGGAACAGGAAATAACCATTAGTGGGGACATTGTGTAAATTAACGAAGTCACAGAAAACCAGTTACAATATGATCATTTAAAATCCCAGCACTGAAGAAGCTGAGGCAAAAAGATTGTGAGTTCAAAGCCAGCCCAGCCAACTATCACATAAAAACTACAATTTTTACCCTAAACTATGGTTTCAGATTCTTATCAAGTCTTAAAATAATACACACACAGCTAAATTCTCTGTGCTTATATATAAATACAAGGGAAATATAACATGTTGGTACTAAGAGATAGTAAAGTTATAGGTAAGTGCACTATCCTTTTTGTAAACAATACAAGAGTAATCTTTGTGCTTTTGGAATTTGGGATGGTGAATGTTTACTTTGAGATCAGAGGAAAGGCTGTAACTAAAAAGTTTGGCTAGATCCTGTGGTACAAGCTTGTGATTCCAACTGCTGGAAAACTCAAGACCAACCTGAGCTGCAGATCAAGTTCAAGGCCAGCCTGGGCAATTTAGCAGGGTCCTCAGGTACAGCCTAGCATGACTGATGCCATAGGCTCAATCTCCAATACCACAGAAGAAATGTTTGGGGGGATGAGCATAAAGTGGATATGGAGAGAGCTGGCACCACACAGATGCTCCCAAGTCCATTTCCATGAAAGCCAACAGGAAGCTCACCTTTCCATCAGCAGACACTGCCACACACAAAGGAGAGACAGAATATATTACCCTTAGGCCCACAGCTGGCAGCCATCTCCTTACCTGGGCACAAGAGCACTGCTCATTTTCATGAACCAACATTTGCATTAAAAAGGCCGCCCAAACCTCAAATCACATTTAAATTCATGAATAGCATGAGATCCTGTAGCATTTTCTGTTTCCCAGGCAACCTTATCTCTGTCTTCTTTCATCTCGGTCCCAGAAGAAAGTGTCTAGATGCTCCAAAGTCCCTGAAATCAACCAACAGGGAGAGAGGAGCAGCCCCTGGCAAAAAGGTTGCTTACTGAGAAACAAGTTCTAATTAACTTGCTCACACCAACTTCACTCCACAGGCGCGCAGAGGGCAGCATGCCACTGACCTTCTGAGCTGTTAGGCTTTCATTTTCCCAAATCTTAATTTTAGCATCATATAAACATAATTAACCTTTTTCATTAAGTGGAGGGGGGAAAGGAAATTACATTGAAGATTGCTACTTCACTAACTAGCATCAATGCCTAAATATTTACCTGTTCTTTCCACCTCGGGTCCCTTAAACAGCAGGTGGGGATGGGGGCATATAGATCTTAATTGTAAGGGGTGACCATCAAGCCACAAAATGACCTCCAGAGCCAACACTTGATGCCTGAACGCTAAGGACTGAATACAAACAATCAGTGGTCAGGGACCTGGACAGGCAAAGGTGTCTGCTAACCCAAAACTCGAATTTTAAACTAACTATAAAGTTTTTTGTCTATTGATCTACACACATATACCACCCCACCCCACACCACACCACATCACACATAAATAATACATTTAAAAAGAAATAAGTAGGTTTGGCACAGTGGCAGGCATATCTATGTGAGTTTGAAGCTAGCCTGGTCATAGCAGATTCCAGGCTACCTGGTGCTACATCATGAGCCCTGTTTGACTCAGAAGTAATTAGCAGACAATTTCCAAGAGGATGCAGAGATTTAAGCCATATATTCTTGACTCCTGGAAGCACACAAAGATTTTTTAAAACTTTCTGTAGCCTATATGTCAACCCCTTATGTCACTATGAAAATGTCTGATTAGAGAAATAGGAAGGGGTTTGTTTGATATGCTACACATCCTAACATCGAACCATAAACACAATGGAGACTTACATACAAACTTAGCAGTGGTGGTCCTCGGAGCTCAAGGGGGAAATGAACATTGGCTCAGGTTAATGGGTCCAAACCACAGGTTTCCATGTCTATAGACCAAAACAGCGAGTTCTGAGGCTTGCCTGGACTACAGGATGAGTTCAAGGGGCTCTATCTATAGCGATCTGTATAACTACAGGGGAAGACACAAGACAGACACAGACATAGAGGTAGACACGTCTAGCGTGAACAAAGCCTTGAGTTTGATCCCCAATACCGTGAGGGGAGAGGATGAAGGAGTTTTGGAAGGGGGGTAGGAGGGTTGAATTTTGTCTTCTTTATGTCCAGAGGCCAATACCTACCCCAGGGCAAGCCTCAGAGGCTTCCTTTAAAGGCCCCTGGGTGCCTTTTGCACCTCACTTAAGAGTTACCTACCCTGAGAATAAATTAGCCATAGCAGCCACTGCCTCTTCACCTCCTCTCCCTAGCCCACCTTAAAAAACATTTGCAAACCAAAGTTATGAGGCTTTCCCAGCCTTCACATTACATTTCCCGGTGTCAAGGCAACAGAGAGTGAAAAGCAAATCTCAGTGCAGGCAGGGCGGGATTGGGTGAAACTGAGCTCAAAAAGGGGGCATGGCCCCTTGGCAAGGGTCAACACAGACTTATCCATAGGTCCCTGCCTATCCCCTAGAGCCAGAGAGTACTCCACAGTTAATACCATACGAGTTAATGCTGCATAAACCTAGGTTCAACTCTTCCACTTAGGAGCTGTTGACCCAGCACATGACTTTATTTCAGCCCAAATTCAATCACCAACTCAGTGAAAATAATAGTGACCTCCCTCACAGGATTATCATAAAGCCTAAGGGAGCTAATAGATTTCAAGGGTTTAGAAATTGGCACATTAAATATTGGCTTCTGCTCTGTGTGGATCAAATCCACCTGACTTACGTGCCTAGTCTTTGGATTACCTTTATTCTCCTTATGCACACAGTCAAGTCACAAACACAGATTGCAGCGATTTTTTAAAGTATGACCTAAGAAAAGCCATGTCCTGGAGGCCTAGGCTAGTAACAGCCTTTTTCTATAAAGGATAGCTGGCTTCAGCTGATAATATGCCAGAGCAAACTGACAGCAGTCACATGTCTAAAAGGAGAACTTGAGTGTAGCATGCCCACTCAGAGAGTGGTTCTTTCACATTCAAAGACACTGCCCACCTGCTCTCCCTTCCTCCAGCCACCAAGTACAGTTCATGTAGCCACTCTGAGGCACAGATTTCTATAACTGAAAATGTGCTATATTTAAACCTTATCCCTAGAACCCTGTCTTCCAAATAAAGATGGTAGACCATTACAGAATGCAGGCCTTCCCCCAAATGGAGAGCAGATAGATAAGGACTCTGGGAGAAAAACAGTCATTTTGGCAACATCAGTTCCTGTTGGTCACATAGGCCCAACTGACAATCAGCAGGAAACCCCGCCCCTTCCTCAAAAAGGATCCCTAAGACTTTAGATATTCCTTCCACAGACTCTCAAACTCCCTCAGAAACAGAGAAGCCAGTCAGTACCCGACCATCCAATGCTGTCCCTTCCTTTGTCCTTCAAGGAGGCTCATTCCTCAGCTTTAAAACCCACGACACAGGCTGGCTCTCCCAGGGTGCCATTTTCTGCCTAGATTCACCTATTTCAAGCACCCAGGGGCTTCTTCCTCATAGTCTCCTGGATCATTAACTCTTTCATAATTAGATAGTGAACATCTCCTCAGCTTCATAGCTCGTATAAGGATGCATTCTCCACATTAACAATGTCTCAGCAGAAAGACAATGTTGGTGTTGATAAGCCTCAGGGTGTAAGCCAGGCCAGTCGTTTACAGATTTCCAGTGGCCAGTCAATATAAAAAAGAAACAAGTAAAAGTAATTTGGGGGCTGGCATGGGAGAACATCTCTAAACCCAGCACTCAGGAGGCAAAGGCAGGTGGCTCTCTGCGAGTTTGAGATCTACCCAGTGAGTTCCAATCTAGCCAGAGCTACTCAATAAGAAATACGACTCTAGCCAGGTGTGATGTAGCATGCCTTTAATTCCAGCACTCAGGGAAACAGAGGCAGGTAGATCTCTGTGAGTTGGAGGCTAGCCTGGTCTATATAGTGGGTTCCAGGACAGCCCGGGCTACAGAGAGAAACAAAACAAAAAGGAGGAGAGGCTGTGGGAGGAGGTGGGTAAGAGGAACACAGGGTCAGAATATACTGTATGAAAACATAAAAAGAAAGAATAACAGTATTTTTAATAAGTAAAGTATTTTAGTGATATAATCCACTGAACCCAGTGCACACAAAGTACGGTCACGGCAGTGTGAAAACAGCATACAATTCAGTAATGAGATGTTTGAATTCTGCCCTTTACGTTGAGTCTGTGGAACACAATGTCTTTCCACTGGAAGACAGATCTCAGGCGAGAGCAGTTATGTTTTGTAAAGAGCCTTGGCTATAGAACTGGGCAGGGTCTTCTATGCTGTGACCAGGAACTCCTACAGAACATACAGTTCCGCCCTCCAAAGTAAGTATCTTATCGTGCACACAAGACACCAGCTCTCAACAGATCACCACTATCTGCTCTCAGGTAACTGGAAGTGTGGACAGTAGCACAAATCTCTGAGATCTGGGGGAATTCGGCAGAGCCTCCCCCTATTCAGTAAAACATGCCCCTTCCCACTCAACCTCAGAGAAGATGAACAGAACAAGTAAACACCCAGCAAGTGTTCACAGCATCTTTGTAGAGAACAAACAAAGTACAAGTTAACATAAGTCCCCATCTTCAGAGGAGGGTGGGCCAGAACGTCCTGAGGAAGTATTAACCTCTCTACCCCCCACCATATGTTGTGGGATTCAGGTGTCAGCTGATAAGGTCAAAAGACACTTGTCCAGGGTCCCGGGCCCCTGAAGGAGGCGTGGAAACCCCATTGAAAAGGGGCTTCTGGAACACGAGATGCGCTCTTCCTAGTTCCTGGCTGTTGGAGAGAGGATCGGAATCCATCGTCTGTCCATCACTCGTCCACCATTCCAGACTCCAGTCCCTGTTCAGGTGCTACTATATAAACTGTTACCTGTACCGTGAGTGTTGGTTTATATTTTAATAAATATCTATCTGTGCCTTCTGAGTATACTCCGCCTACAACCATATGTGTGTGTGTGTTATACATAAGCAAATGTGTGGTTCACATGTTGGATGCCTAGTCCTTAGTGTGGTAATATGAGAGTTTTAGGTCCTTTAAAGATAAACCCTGCGGACGGTGCTGCCTCTCAAATGGATTAGGATTAAGGCAGCATTCACCGGGACCTCACAAGAACAAGTTTACAGATGGCTGGGAGCTACCCCAGTCTGCCTGTCTGTCATTGTATTTCATCTGCCAAGGTCTCACCAGAGCTAAACTAAACTTGACCTCCAGAGAACTATGAGAAATAAAACTTATTTTCAATAAGTTATGGAGCCTTGACTGCTTCATTACAGTAACGAAAAATAAGTTAATATGTCAGCTCTGCTGCAACAGCTTACTGGAGGAGGAGAGTCCTTCTGGATCCCTTGAGCCTTAGACTTCCTTTAGCTGGGTTTGAATGGATGGCTAGTAACAGAGGTCTACACTCTGCTTTAAAGTATTCCAACCAACAAAAGAGACATGTCTGGAAGAGAGGACCAGAGGTCAGTAGCTGTTGAAACTGGGTGGATGAGGGTTCACCATGATCGTCTCCTTCTGCGTGTGTGCTTAAAATTTTCCATATCAAGTTCAGAATACCGAAGCCACAAAAATGAGAACAAATACTTTCCTTCCTCTCAACACATGTGTTGCTAAAGGCAGCGTCAGCACTAAATAGAAAGACCCATTACTTAGTCACAGTTTTGTCTGTTGTGATGGGAGTTGTCTTCTTCTACAGACAGCGTACTCCATAGAAGACCCAGGAGCCACACTGTGCTAAACAGGCAGCCCAGGGCTCACTGCATACCCATTACAAGCAAGGGCAAGTCTACAGAGCCCTTTCCTGAGTGCATACTGGCCTCTCTTAACAAGGCGTGATGAGGCTTGCTGCTCCGTTTTCCTCGAAGAAAATAATGATTTATTATTTGAGAATTTCATAACATACGTGAAACATATTTCAATCACATTCACCAAAACCCTCAACCTTACCCAAACCCTCCACCTCTCACTCCTTTATATGTCTTTTTTTTTTTTGTAAATAATCGACAGAGTTCAATCAGCACTGCCCCACAGACTCACGTGTGGAGCCATTCACTGCCGTGAGGTTAAACTATCGAAGACCACACCCCGAGAGAAAACAACTACCATCACCTGTCAATGCCAGAGGAGGTGGCCTGTGAGCACCTCTCATCAAGCTGGACTGTTGATTGGTTTTCTCTTGGGCAGGCAACTGTAGGGGGCTGAACAGGATAAGAGTCATGGGTTAGATGAAGGGTAAAGAGCTAGCAAGTTATATGCCTGGGCCTTAGACTGATCAGCCTAAAACTATTGTAGGCATCTGTGTCTCTGGGGGTCTGTGGGTCTGTGGGTCTGCGGGCCTAAACCTTGAGGCTAGGCCCGAAAGTCAGGGCCAGAAACCTCCTACTACAGGCAACAGCTATATCACAACTCCCACACACAACTCATCTGAAGACACTGTTTTGCCCCCATCCTCACCAACCTTTGACTGTTACCATCCTCCCACCCTTTCTTCCACAGTGTTCCTTGAACCCTGGGAAGAAGCCGTGTGATATAGACATTCCATTGCTGGGAACTCCACAGACACTTAATCTAGGTACTTTGATCAATTTTGAGTCTCTGCATTAATCATCAGCCACTGCACAAAGAAGATTCTCTAATGAGGAGTAAGGCAGCTCACCTTTCACTCAGCAGGTGACCCATTTCAAGTTATTAAATGACAAGAGGCTTCACCAGCTGGGGTCCCGCTCCCTCAGCACTATGGTCTGGATGTCTGTGTTTCCTTTAAATTCACAAGTTGAAATTCTAACTTCCAGTGTTACAGCTCTTGAACTTTGTCCATATAGGATAGAGTCCATATAAGGAAAGGCCAAAGGAAGATGATTTCTCGCCATCATGTAAGGACACAGCAAAGCCAAGGCCTGCAAACCAGGAGCAGCCCTCACCAGCAACAGAAGTTCCTGGTAGCTTCTTCTTAGATTTCCAGCTTCCGGAACTTTGAGAAGTGATCTTTTTGTTATCGCAGCTTAAATCTGTACAGCATCTTCACATTATTTCAAATGAATGTGTACAAAGCCCTGCGATTCTGAACTTTGTTAAGCATGGCACTAATAACCTCGGAAAGGAAACTCTGGTGAACAATTCCCTTGGCAAGGATTAACACCATCGAAGATCCTGAGATACAACAGAACCATGAACCATCCGAGATGAAATGGGCAATTCGCAATGAAAATCACCTTCCTGCCCATTTATAACAGTTCTTTCCAGTGTTAACAGTAGTTAATACAATTAAATGGTATAAACTATTCCAGTAACAAAGAGCTCAGATTCTATATTTGAACACTTACGACTGCCCTCATAAATTTTCCCACTTTCTAGGCTTATGAATGCTGTGTGCACATATGTACACGCCTTGCTCCACAGCATCTGGAGCACTGTCCTTTAAATAAAATGAAATACTTGGATTGCAGCAGGTTTATTCCAGAAAACCTATCCAAAGTCAGAGGGAGTTGCTTGGCTTTTTCTAAAGTGATGAAGGACTGAGAGCTACATACAATAGGGCTTACAGTGGCGAACAGCTCATCTACTTCAAGTGCATCAGCCCCACGGGTAAAATTCCACAGTAATTCTTAGGAGGGAAGAGTCTAAGTTAGGTTGTTATACCATCCACAGCCTCACCTTCATCCTGGATTCTCTTTCCCTACCTGGGCTGCTCTATTCCAATCTGGTAACATGAAGACTTTAATGAAAGAAATGGATATCACTATGACCAGCAACAAAGTCAACCTTGGGCCAGGAGAGTTGTCCTGAACATAATAAAATAGAGATCACACCAGTCAAGAGTCAATCAAGAGTCAGAAATAAGCACATGTATACCCAACTGTAAGGAAAATCCCTGTTCCTGTCCTCTGCTTTAAAGCAGATCCTGTGATTCACCTCCAAGGAATCCAAATAAGAGCCTGAGTACCAGAGGTCTCTAGTCATGCGCATTCCAAGGCACCCCCCCCCCAAATCATGACAGCTGAAGAGCTATTCTAATGAGGTGGGTGTCAAAGTCACAGCTGTCTCAAAAACATCTCTGGACTTCCGGACAATACACATATGCACAGGAGTCCACCTCTGGCTCTGATCCCAGCTGTGGGTGATGAGCACCCTGCAGTCTAGAGTTAGGTTTCAGAACTACACAATCATCTGAGTGACTTGGCATTAGCTGGGCCACAGAAACAGGAGCCCAGAAAAGGCAGCATTTTATCCCCCCTCCCCACAAAGTAAACAAGAAAAGAAGGGACAGAGACTCACTGACATAATGTGCATAATGTGCATTTATTTGGGTACTGAGAAAGATGTGAGTGTAGATATACACTATGCACATGTATGTATACACACAAACACACATACCCTTGGATGGGCTGGGTAAAAACAAAATCAAAGCCAAGCTTTCCTCCACAATAGCATGGATCACTCACCCAGGGCTCCAAAAGGAAGCCGAGAAGGAAGTTGTTGGGTTGTAGCTAAAACACTTCCTCCCACCAGCCTCCCATCCAGTGCTAAATTTGAGTCTCTGGCTTAGTGAAGGAATCAACGCAGCCACAATAACTCTGTGAAGCATGCACAAAAGCCTACGATGGGGATGTTACTCTCAACGTGGGACGGCTCTGTACTCGCTTAGCAGAGAGCTCCCCTCCCTCCCCCTTCCCACTGGATATCTCCTGTGATGGGGCTGGTTCTCCTCCTGATGATGTCTACTCACTGAAGCAACAGCACTTGGAAAGGGCCCTGAACAGAACATACATATATTCTTCCCTACACATGCTCTCTCTCATCACAAACCCCACATTTGGATCAATCTCAAAACTCTGGACCTGAGGCTTTTTTCAATTCTACAGAGACAAACAGAATATCCAGTAAATAGTACAGCCCATACCCAGCTGGCAGCCAAATGCCACAGGGCATCAGCAAGTGCCTGGTCATTCTTCAAGAGTTTATCTCTCAGAACCATCATCCTCTAAAAGGGTTCAGTAAGGGAAACTGACCAACCTTTTAGGTCTCTAGAAATAAAAAGGTCATCTTTTTTAAAAAAAAATACAAGGCTCATTCAGAAAAATAAGATGCCTAGCAAAGGAACAACTGTAAAGCCTGTTATCCAGAAACACCACCAAAAAAAATGTCAGTTTATTTCCCTCCAGGATTTTCTTCTCTTCCTATAAACAGATGGATTCTTGCAAACAGTCCGTGCCTGCTCACCCTAGTAGTCCCAGGATCTAGACCAGTGGTTCTCATTTCCCTAATGCTGTAACCCTCAGGGGTGGTGACCCAACCATAAAATTATTTTTGTTGCTACTTTATAACTGTAAGCTTGCTACTGTTATGAATCATAATATAAACATCTGGTATGCAGATGGTCTTAGGTGGCCCCTGTGAAAGGGTAGCTCAACACTCCCCCCCCCAAGGGGTCTCGATCTACATACTGAGAACCACTGATCTAGACAAAAAAAACAAGCTTCATGATCTATGTTTCCCATAAAGGCAGTTGCTCTTAGAAACAGAAGCTGCATGGGCTCAGGCTAACTTGAAAAGAAACCATGGCTGGAAACTGAATGGACTAGTGTGTCGGGAATGGGTCCCTTCAAAGGCAGGGCAGGCCTTGCTAACAGGGACACAGACCAGGCCCCCCCCAACCTCAGTGAGGGAAAGCTAGGTTACCTTCTTAGACCAAAGTGTCCCTACACACAGACCCTTTGGAAGGCCAGGCCAAGGAGAAACCAGAGAAGGAGGGTCGGCCATGCTGTCTAAGGGATTCCCCACGCACCAAAACCCACCAAAGCCTACTTGGCACAGAGCCTTTGAATGCTGCTTAACATACAGACAGATCTGAACCTATCGTGCATTGCTGCACACAGCTGCTGACCTCTGGTTCCACTCTGTAAGGGGACGCCCCATTCACTCATCTTGATGCCTGGGTTCACATAAAATAAATGCTCAAGAAATGTTGGCTGGACAAATGGGCTAACCTTTACTCATTGGGAGGAAAAGGCAGTCAGTCACCTTTGCTTTCTTCTATTAAATTTCTTTTTATTAAACAGGCAGAAAGGGAGGGAAGGCCCTCCCTTTTACCCTCTCCTCCTGCGTGGGAAAGTCAAGGGTAAGGTAGGATGGTGATCTGTAAATGGCTTGCTTGGGCTGGGATAGTACTCCAGGGACCTAAGTTTGGCAAGTCATGTTCAGTTTGGGAAGGGGGATGAGGTCATCGCTTTAATAATGAGCACCTACCTGACTTAGACACACACACTTCAGAACCACTGCCCAGACAGCGTATTAAAGCCACTGTATGCTTAAATATGGGGGACCATAGCAAGTAATGCTTTTTATTCACAAGTATTAATGCTCCCATCTCACCTCAGCTTTCTTAAATTGAACAATGAACTCCAATGAAGAAAATGCAGGTAAAAGTCTCAGGCAACTCCTAATGGTCCAGGTGACCAAGATGTGTAACCATGAGCCATTTCTAAACATTTCATTCAAGAAGCCAAGAGCCAGCTGCTCTCCTGTAGCTACACAGTGACCAAAGACTGGATTCCTCCTCACCTCCACACCCACCCCTTAGGGATATTCTGTCTGACACAAAATGGTTGTGTCAATACAACCATTTTGTCAACACAAAATAAGCCTGTGTTGTTCTATCTGTATCTAATACCTGCACAGATGTCTCTTTAGAAAAAGGAATCTATCTACTCAGAGTGCCCAGAAAGCCTCCCCTTGAATATTAGCACTAGACGAGGTAAGCTTCTGCTTCAGAAAGTCCACAGCCTCAAGCCCAGAAGGGGTTCCCCCAGGAGTCTTGGCAAAAACCTACCAATGAAGGTAAAGCCATTGGTACTCTGGAGCTGAGGGAAAGTCCAAGGCCCTATGCTTGCTAAGCCCTTCCAGGTCTCTTCTCTGTGTTAAGAACTGAGGGGTACACAGGAACTCGGGGTGAGTTAGAAACCCCACAGCATCTGTATACCATCAGCCCAGAATCAGCCACTTGCTTAGGTCATGTTACGATCAAGGTCAAGGTAGTAACCCCACTTTCTCCCCACATTCCATTTGTCTCTGTTTTAGAACTGGCTGGCCTGGTGTTCACTATGTAACCCTGGTTAGTCTTGAACTTCTTGAAGCAATCCCCCTGCCTCAGGCTCCTGATTATTAATTACAGGTATGTGACACTGCCCCTAGCCTCCCTATACGCAACCCAGAAAAATGCTACAAATGCTTTATCCTTAGCTTCTCTGCATGTGTGGCTTCTAATCCTCCTACATGCAAACCCTAGGGTATAATGGGAATAGGGATGAGGAAAAAGCCTGAGAGGCCTTCATAAGAGCTGGGGCCCAGACCTACTGTGTCTACAGCTAAGGAAGAGTCAATGTTGCTTCCACTAGTATAAACGCCGATACCTTTGGGTATCAGCTGACGATAACAGCCAAGTAGGCCCACAATAGGAACTGGTCGAGGGTTGAGAATTGCATACTTCACTATGATGTGCAGATGCAGTACAGGTGGGAACCTCCAGAGAGGCCAGCTAAACTGGAAAGCAAAGAGTAGCACCTGTAAGGCTGCTCCCTCTGGATTCTCTGGTGGTGCCACCCACAGCCCTGCTAGGATTTTCCCAGGAATGGTTTCATGACTTGGAACCACAGGCTCAGGCTCAACCTGTCATCACCCAGCCACCAAGTCACTGGCCTTAATTAAGGTTGCCTGAGACACAGGCGTGTCCACCTCCTTCCAGCAAGGCCTGCCTCTAGATAAAGGCTTCTTTACCACAAACACCAGGGGCTGGGTTCTCCAAGTAGTTCTTCACTGACCTTTAATTTGGGGTGGTACCCTGACAGACACATCTGAACCCAGCCATTTAAGATTGCCAAACCTTTCTCTAATCGTTGGGAATACGCAGATCAGGATTGAGGAACACACAGGATTAGAGGCTACACTCTACAGATGAGCCCTTCATTTCCCCTCGGGTTTGGAAAAGGCACACAACCACTGGGTTGTGTTCTGACTGAAACACAACATACTCACAACCCCTGAGGCTCCCAGGAATTACAGGCCACCCTGGGACCTTGGCTTGTAAGGACATCCATCTCATCTGAAATCTGCAAAATCTGGAGTGAGCATTCTTTCAACTTTAAAGCCATCAGTCACTGAGCTCCATGGTCTGCTTCCTTCCATTCATGCTCACGTACTGAGTGGCTGCCATGTCCCACATGCAAGGACCCTACAAATCCTTCACAAATCCTAGAGTTAAGGCCAGTCAACTCTTTCCTGCCACTGAGACATATAATTTAGGTGACAAGATTTACTTTTCTCCATGCCACATAAAACAGAGGGTATTTGAGGAAACTAGTATTTTGATGGCCTCACCTCACAGACAGGGGCACTTAGTGCCAATGGTGACATCAGGGAAATTGGCTCTTATGTGCCTTAATTGTGTCTAGGGAGCAGAGATGGCTTCCAGCATCATAAGCAAAATATTAGACCTGGAGTGTCTAAGACATCTCTGTCTCTGGAATTCTCCAAGGATTTCTCTGCTCAATTCAATAGCTTCTGTCGTGGTTAATTCTAACCCCACGCCACCTCCAGATTATTTAACTTTACTTTCCTCCATTTTTCATTTTCTATATATATTAGTTCATATACTTTTATGCAAAACTCACGCACTCCATCACATCCTTGGCCTGCTGCTTGATTTTATCTCCACTCCCATTTTCCATCCTCCTCCTCCAGGAAGCTGCCTGTGATTTTTCCTCAGTCCCCGACAGGGTCCCAGTTTTGTGGGGCTGATGTTATGAAGTAAGGCAGCAATACTACAGGCTGTGCAGACCCTCTGCAGAGGTAGAGTCTGCCCCCTCTACCACAAATCAGCCTTGTGATTTGAAGAAAGAGTCACAGAGCCCCTGTGTGCTTCCATTATTTCCTTTGTCAAAGAACTTACTTCCAGGAGCTTTTGTGAGACTTTAGGGATGACACACAAAACGTACTCATTAGCACATCACACACGGTAAATGTCCAATAAACATAAGCTACTATTACGTTCCCACTGCGCTGCAACAACCTGCTTGTATGTATTCATCCTCCACTCAGCCTGGGCATTCGATCATATACCCCGGGATACCATCATTTATGTTTTCTTACATGTACAATAAACTCCACATGCTCCATCTTGTTGTATATCCTTTATTCCAGCCCACACAACCAACAAATGGCTTCATGAAGGATGACGCCAGAGGCAGAGGGTGTGGGCAGATCAGCTTGATCTAAAAGACCCAAAGCTGGCCTTCCACACTGCTCCACTCAGCTCCATTTTTAACCTGCCCTTTCCCTGTCCTGCCCCTACTGCCGGGGGTTGTAAACCTGTTTTCAGCCTTGTGACCACACACAGCTAAAAACAAAGTGGCCATTTTTGCTTTAAAATGGCAAACAGACCTAGAAGGTTAATATTACATCCTGACGCTGCCTAAAGGTGGGCCAGGCTTGAGGATAAGAGAATGGAAAAATCAGGACCGCTGGATGTGTGTGACCAGGAAATGAATGAAAAGGTGTTAACTAGCAATCATGCTAAGATGGAGGTCCCCATGTATCTAACCACCACCAAAGCAGACTGCCAATCCTAAATGACTTTCTCTTCAGTTCTTGGCCTTCTGCGGGGTCTCACCCAGCACAAGCAAGCTCCACAGAGTTCATCTATCAAGGTTTGACTCACTCCATTCCTGAGACTGAAGGGACCACGTTTCCAACACATGGGCCCTTTCCCACACTTCTGTGTGCCTTCGATGATGAATGAACACGGATCTCCGGATTTAGATAGATAATTTGATTGTGTCTGGCTTTGGAACCCGTGTTGCTGAGTGGGTTTTCCAGCCAATGGATTTCCTTTTATTATGTTTGAAATGTTAGGTGGTGGGGATAGAGTCTCTCAGTAAACAGCAGCAGGAAATAAGACCTGCCTCCCCCACACACCAAAAGTGCAGTCCTTGGCAGACTCAATTAGAGGAGGTTTCATCCCCACAGCTTTGGGTTCTACTTTCTCTATAAATACTTACTCATTTTCTAATTAAACAAACAATTAGTAGAAAGCACAGCCTGAAAAACTGCGTAGGTGTCACCCTTTTGCTAAGGAAGGTATTATGGCAAATAATGCCAAGCAAGGGGTAAATAAAGGGTGCTGGGCTCCTACTGTGTGCACAAACTGAGCAGTCCATACAGCCTAGCACTCAGAAGACCTCTGACTCCAAACCAGAAATGCACATTCTTAAGATCTGGCTCTGGAACACAGTCACGGTATTTCTGTTTTGTTTTTAATTGATTTGCTTTATGGGGACTCATAAAAACAATGAGCTATGTGTTTTGGTTGGTTTCCAGTAAGCCTCGCGTCTGTCAACGGCAGTGTCAAAGACTCTGAGACACAAAGCAAGCAGTGGCCTTCATAGATCATGCGCTAAAATCTCCTGACTCCATGTGACTAAACAAAGTTAATGTTTACTCTTCAGGGTTCAGAACTGGTAAAAGAAAAGAAATGTTATAACATGAGAGACTCCCTATACTCTAAAAAGACCGATGGTACCAGCATCTTGCTCCAAGTATTTGCAGAAGAACAATTCTGCAGGCACAGGCTATGTTTAAATTCACTAACTGTGATGGCGTGGATGAGAAAGGTCCTTCACAGCCTTAGATATTTGAACATTTGACCCCAATGACAGTACTGTTTGAGGATGTTACAGAACCTTCAGGAGCTAATAACCTTGCTGGAGGACAGACATGCCTAAGGGGTGGGCTTTGAGAATAAACAGCCCTGCCGCATTTCTAGCTGGCTCTCTGCTTTGTGTGTTGAGACCGTGGGGATCAGCTTCCTGCTCCTGGCCTACTTCAGCTACCAGCCCTTTCCACTACATGTACTCTTCTCCCTGGGAAATCTTAAGCCACAGTAAACACTTATCGATAAGTTGCTTCTGGTCATGGTATTTTATCACAGCAATAGAAATATAACTGATATACTAATTTAAAACTTGGATTGATTCATTCATCCGCTCACTTATTATGAACTGTGCAGTTACCATGGAGATAAATAATACAAAGTCTGCCCTCCTGGAGCTTCCAAGCCACAGGGAGGGATGCAGGTGAAAGGTAAATAGAGCACAAGTAACAACAGAGAGAGAGAAGAGAACAGGGATGCAGGGGGTGAGGACAGGGAGGGATGCTCTGGCTGGAACTGCCAGGAGAAGCAGAGAAGAGGTCCCCAAGCTGGAGCTGGAACCACCCAAAAAGTCTGGAGAACAATGCCTCCAGCAGAGTGAATCGCAAGCATATTCATTCTGGGATGGGCAGGAATTTGTGGTGTAAACACAGCAAACAGGAGGTGGAAGAAGAGGAGAGAGAAGTGAAAAGGAGCAGCCCCTGGGAGCTGGCAGGCCAGGGATCTCCTTCCACCTAAGACGGAGTTTTACAAGTCTGCAAGTAACTAGTGATTAGAAGGCACTCAGCAAATGTATATGCTTTCGAGAGACCCCTTCATGATCAACCCCGTGTGTCCACCAGAACTTACCAGGGGCTCCTCACTGTGTCCTTCTTAGACATTAACACAAGACAGCAAAGCCAGAAGTTAGGGACAGGCCATAATAAAAACTCCTCGCTCCTAATTTCTTGGAAAGTAATTCTTCTCGTTTCTAAGGTCAAGGAAAAGTTAGTCTAGAAGAAGCAATGTAAGAAGTGGTCTTCTCTCTCTAAAGACTCCAAAGTATCACTTGAAAATGACTTAGGGCCTGGACACATGAGTGGGCATAGGCCTGGTCACGCAAGAAGACCCAAAGGTGTCTAAAAGTTAAGAGAAAAGGGTCTCCTTGAGTCTCCCTCAGAACCAATCAATTGAAGCATCCAGCTCTCCAGATCGTGGCTCAGACCTGACACACTTGTCCTTGGGTGTGTTTCTTGGATGCAACATTCTATTCCAGCTGCGGTCAGCTCACTGGCTATGAATGTCTTCTAGTCCTCATTACTAGATGAGGCTCCTTCAATTCTTTCTCTCCATACAATATTTCTAAACTGTAAGTTCTCTCCAGAAGCAAACACTCGCATGATCTGACCATGGCCTGCACATACACCAAGCCCTCTTCTCTCTCCTCTGTTTCTTACCCACTGGTTGGTTCTCACTTAACCAACACAAAACCTGCCACCCACCCACTGCACCTTTAAGACCTTTCACTGGGCTTTCCTATCTCTTTCTAACCAAACTCACATGGTTCTGAGGTGCCAGAAAACATCATTTCTTCCCCCAAATCCCTGCTCACCAAGTGCATACCCACTTTTCTTCTGAAGCTCACAAACCTACAACTGGGCTTTCTGGTTTTCCACGGAGGAAGGTCACTGTGCAGAGGACCAGAGTGCGGACAGTATTCTGAGAGATTTGCTCACTCTAACCAGATGGCTCAGACTTTATAGAAAGATTCGCTGCAGTACATCAGTTTGAGAACAGGAATGGCAATCAAATCCCCTTACCTCCCTGTCTGATGTCCATGTCCCTTCTAAAACAAACCAAACAACTCTGGAAGAAAAGAGTAAGATCTTCAAAACTCAGATGAAACCTTCAAAAACTTGTTGTAACCAGTTATTATGTAAGGCAACAGAAGAAGGACAAACAAGTCCAGGCTTTTCTGGGACAGACAAGGAAAACTCCCAACCAGTGTAACCACATTCTACGGGCACATGTTTCCAGGCACAGGAGGCCATATTCTCTGAAGAATAACATACAGCATAATTCTCTCCAAGGACAGCAATGAATTTGGGGTGTTCATTTTTGCATCAAGTGTGAAGTGGACAGCCTCAGACTGTAACACAAAGGCAATAATAAAGGATACAAACACATCCTTCATTTGTAAATACAAAGCAGGAAGAGGGGCACGATGGGAGAGTGTTGTCTTCCACTGAGCGCTCAGAAAGAGACCAGGCTGACTTCTACTTCCTTTCCTATTTAGCCAACTCCAAGAATAAAACTGGAGCTCCCTGGCTCTGTGCCAAGCAAGCGAGGATTTCTTCAGGGTTATCTCAAGCTTGGAAAGGAAGTGTCTGTGAATTCTATCCAGTGGTCTGGCCTCAGTAAGGTGAACAACTGTGTAAGTGGCATTGAAACACGTAATGACAGTGTGGGAGAGACAAAGACAGGAAAACCACATAAAATGAAATAACAAGAGACCACACATATATCCAAAGTAACCCTTCTTCTGGAAAGAAATCATTTTCAGAAGTGCTGTCCATGAAGCGAAGCTGGGCACACGCATGACCCAGATGTGGGCCCACCAAGGAAACCCAACACCCAGGCCAGGATTCCAAAATCCTATGTGAAAGTCCACAGGGGAATGAGGAGCAAGGACTGTTCCAGTCCCTGTGCTATTTTAAGCACTATGACTTCATCCTGTTCGCTGAGGCAGACAGATGGGCCCCATCAATTCATGTCACAACAGGGGAGGGAGACCCAGACTGGAAGCCACACATTTGTCCTGCCTCGTGTCAGGGCACTCTGAAGCTCGGACGCAGGCACTGAGGTGGGAAGGACTGTTCCTTTATTTCTTGTCTTCCCCGCACATCCTGCCCCCAAACTGAAGGGGATTTGACAAGTATCATATCCATGGAAGCAACTACCCGGGCAATGGCACTAGGAAGCCATTGCCAAAGCCAGAAAGCCTTGCTGCTGTGATCACCACCACCCAGCCAGGACCTCTCTTCCTCTCCAAACACAGAGGCTCATCCTCAGCAAAGAAAAGGCTAAGGATTTGAAGAGAGTGGGTAGACTGAGGCTCCTGTATGTACCTCATGTGAACATGGGGCACAGGGCTCCTTCCCATCTTCTTTCAGAGAACCCTGCAGTGTAAGGAGGCTGCAGAGAACTATGTATGTGTGTACTACGCTTTTCCCAGGCACTTCTCCATCTTATTAAAAAAAACCCCAACCATCCTATGAGGTAAGAGTCCTATCATGCTTGTGTCTGTTCCCAATAGAGTGAAGCAAGTCAGAGAGCTGGAACAGTAGCCACACTGAGAAGACCTCTGAAGGGAAGGTGTGAGGCTTATGGGAGCCACTGATTCCCTACCAGTCTATTTGACACTTCACTAGCAAGCATCATGAGGGAAAAATGACAGCCCAAGAACGAAGCCACATCTGCTGCTTCCTCACAACTTCCATCACTCTTGAGCCCTGCTCCAGACCCTAATGGGTACAATTATGTTTGGTTCTCTCTCGATTCCGGGGTTACAGACCGACTATGTGAAAGACTAACAAGTCCATGCAGTGTAGCAGGTAGATGGGGTCGTTGAGGCAGACGGCAAGTACACAGAATAGTTTAATTAAAGTGAAATTGACGTTAACATCAAATCAATCCCTTTCAAGTAAACAGGTTAATGTCACTTTGGATACTTGTGATGCAGCTCAAGGGTCACCTCTACATGACTCCAAAGTATCCTCACTGACTCAGGTAAGACCCCAGAGTCATTCTGCAGAGAGTCTCCATTTTGTCCTTCCCCAGGCCCCAACAACCACAAATCTTCCTAGCCCTGTATGACTAGAGTGTGTTGAGTTTAAGAGGTTTTTGAGATTCATCTAAATTACATCAGCACTTCATTCTTCTTAAGCCTGGATAAATATTCTCTTATCAGGATATCACCATCAGCTGGCTGCCTTCCATCTTTTGACTATTATTAGGCACAGGACTGCTGTGAGCTTTGTAAAGGACTTTTACATTTGATTTTAACACATATATAAGCCCTGGTGCTACGGATGGTATTCAGGGTGTGCTGCCTTCCTCATTAACCTGGCATGTTTCAATCCTTCCACCCTTTTTATAAGAAACGTGGCAAAGAATTTCCATGGCAGAGTCAGACACAAAGGAATATAAAGGTGACTGCCAATTACTGGACTTCTAAAAATCACTCATAACTGAGAATATGTGGCAGGGCTTTTATGAAGCTCCAAGTCATTCCAGATATGCATGGAAAATGCAGATGGTATAAAAGGGTAAACTTAAAAAAAAAAAAAAAAAGGCATTGCAGGAATGTAGAGATGGCGAGACTAATACAGGAGTATTAAGAGGTAAGATAAAGTGCTCATCTCTGGCACTTTCTGTCACTGCTATCTAAGTCAATGACCTCAGAAGACCCTGGCTGCTCTTGCATCAAAGCCAGAACTCCATTACCACTCAGGGATGATGCGTGGCTCAAAACTCCACATGCAGACACCCAGAGAACTTCTGCTACAATCCCAAACATCTTGGAAAATGTTTGAAAATCAATACACTCGATATCAAAACACCATCCATAAAAAAGGCTGATATTATTATTAACGCCATCAATGTTTGGCTTCCAAGACCATTCATTCCTCACAGGAACAAAGAAAAAGAACCAGTCCTCTACACACAGAGAGTCTTAAGCCATCATGAAAAAATGTCCCAGATCCCCAGATCCTTTTCCCATCTAAAGTCTGAGTCTCAAATTTAGTATAAAGTGAATTCAATTACAATGGGTGTGTCAAAGGGGCAAAATGCAACCTCACTCTGGGAAATAAGCCTTTTGGGACTCAGCCCCTGGGCGTCAGCCAGCACACTGCCAAATGCACGCTGATTAAAGAACCAGGCAGCCACATGTCACATCAAATATTCTTCACCATACGCATAATGAAGTAGGGCAGGTGAACATTCTCATACTGTGCTCCCCATGGAGTGAAAAGGCCAAAAACAGACTACTGGAGATTGTAAAGATATGAGGGGTGGGGGTGGGGGGGCGCGAGCATATCATGGTTCGAAGGAACAATGCGTACATCTCCCCCCTTAAAGTCACTGTGAACAGCTGTTGTTAATTTTGTTCTTTTGTTTTCCCCAATCAAGTCTCTCCATTTAGGAATAAACAAGGACAGGAGGCTACTTTTAAAAGAAGATTAATTCCAAAGATTTCAATTTACCAAACACAGGGGGGGAAATGTTATTTTTCATCTCTGCTTCCACCTTCACCCTTCCTCCCAAGGTACTCTGCTTCAAATGCAATCAGGAGTATTTTTTTCAGAAAAGATAGTCTCTGCCAGAACAACTCAGCTCTGCTAGGGTACAGTGGGGACACAGACAAACCCTAGGGGAACCAGTCAGGTACATTCCCAGAAAAGGGCACACATTTCAACTTAAATTCCATGTCATTTTTGCCTGTCACAATGTACCACTGTTTCCCTCCAAGTATCTGGAAACCTTTCTCAGCTTGTGGGCAAGCAGCAAGCTGATTTTATGGGGTGTTGTCTATTAAACTGCTGACACTGATGTTATTAAACTGCTGGCACTGATGTTTAGGAAACACGTTATCTAGGGTTCCTCTTTTTTATAGGGGAGGGAAATTTAGGTGAACCAGGTGAGGACAAAACAATTATGCCAGCAGAGAGAAGGAACCTACACTCTGTTACACAAATCCCAAGAATGTTCAGAGACCCCCCCCCTAACCTCCTCTTCTCAGAGGACCACAAGTTTGAAGACATGCTAAAAATGAAAAAGACTAATTACCTGTGCAATCTGGTCAGTGGGTATCCTCTAGACAGCTCGTGTTTGGTCAGGCTGCCAAATAAAACAGCTGCCAAGATGCATCTTGTCCCACAAAAGTTTTGAGCCCTGAAAGCTTCCAAGAGCTTTAACAGCTCTGGTGTGCACGTGAAAGATTCAGACTATGATATCCCTCACACCGGGATCTTAACTAATCCATCTCTGAACCACCTTTTTATAACAAAAGTCTGCCTGTTCTCACAGGAATGATTCCAGACTAGAAGCCCAGCATGCAGTTTAGTTCTAGAATCTAATCTCCCTAAGCCTTCCGTCCTACAAGAACAGACCTAAAAACACTTTTCCCAAACAATCCCCAAACACCAATTCTCTTGTCAGCCCCTACATTACACAGCACCGTGGTGCTCACAGACCAGATCACTGGCTTTTTCACTAAAGACACACATGCCTAGTGTATTCCTCATGCTATTAATAACTCCCCATCTCCCTGACTTTCTTCACTCTTAAATCTACCTTTATGAAAGTCTAAGATGGAGGTGGCCTCAGAACCTCACAGACCCACCTCAACTTGAAGCAACTGTTAAAGCTGCACTAGTACCTGACTTTAAGGATCCCTTAGGCAGGCCAGACACAGGCCTGTGAATGCCTTTAATCCCAGTACTCAGAGGCAGAGGCAGGCAGATCCCCATGGTTCTGCCACCACAAGCTCTGACCTGAGCAGTTCGTTTGTGAAGACAAGTTTTTTAACAAGAAATTCAGAAATCATGGCTGATTTCAACTCAGGTTTGTTCCTTTAGTGGCAGATATGACCATCCGACTGACTGACAGAAACAAAACTGACCATGTGAAAATTCACAAGGATCATGCCTGGTCACCCTCCAAAGCTGAGATTCAACTTAGGAGCTCCCATCTCAGACAAACCAGACTATTTGCAGTAAGGCTGCAATAAAACCTCTGTGCCCTGTGAGGCTCCAATCCCAATGTCGGCCTGTCTCTGCCACATCTGTGGGCTCAACTTCTGAGGGATCACCTACCTATCTATCCCGAGTGAAGAGACAGCTTACAGGGTAGTAGCCCTGTGCCCTTTGGACCCCACAGCAAGGAGACCGTTGAAGGGGAAGGGATACAGCCTGAGAAAGATTGCTGAGGATGGTGATGGGCACAGGAGCTGATAAGGAGCCCCTGCCCTAATTTATTCTGCTTTAAAGCACCACAAAATCCTTTTGCCGAAGCCTCACTGTGTACAGTGAAAACACAGAGGACCTGAGACGCCAGGGGCCACTCTGGCCCTCAGACGCCAAAGAAGCTGTAGTTGGGTGGACAGAGATCCAGCAACTGGGTGGAACGTAAACACCAAGGCCAGCTTGGGACAGCTGGACTGACAAAGTAGCTCCTGTACGGAGCAAGGGGTACGGGAAACGACTCAGGTGGGCATTCTCCTTGATGTGCACATGTGAGTGCACACACGTGCATGCCAGAGTACACATATACTAGGCACCGGAACTTCAATAGCCTTTCAAGCCAAATCATACCCCTCCCCACATTCCTAAAAATAAATAAATAAACTGTAAAGGGTATAAACAAGGACAGTGTGTTTTGTTATAGAACACTGACTGTCTTCTCCCAATACAGGGCTTCTGATGCTGGTCCTGATGCTGCTCTTAACGTTTTCTGAAGAAGTGAATGGACAGTGTGAACTGCAAGGCTTCATATTACTTCCCTATGATTTGAGCCCTGTGTTTAGCATTATGGCATTTTTCTTCTAAGTAAGAAGACTCACAGGGAACTTCCACAATTCAAACAAAAAAATAAATTTGACAATGAAAAGCAGAGTGGAACTAAATTCCTCATTCGAGAAACTCTAAGCAGGAACAAAGCCTTCCAACAGCCGGCAACTTGTCACACAGAGAGACTGGGCATCCGTCATCAGAAATCAAAAACAGAAAAATGTCATAAAGGATAAAACCCTTTGATCTGTGACCTACCTTACGTGAAAAACTCCACGCCACGGCCCTTTGTGGAATGAACACAATTATAGGGTCAACCTGTACACAGACACATGCATGTGTATACATATACACACATGAGCCCTTGGGCTCTAAACTCTGTAAGGAATTCTCAAGAGCTGGCTTGTGATATCCTGGAAGGAAATATAACAAGGCAGGTCCAGCTGTAGTCCATGGGCAGGACACCCCTAGGACAACAAGGCCTTTCAATACGAGAAAACCGAAATGCCGTATCTGGGTAGCTTTCTCCGTCAGCAAAGCTTGCAGAGTACAGAGAAACAGAAACACCAGACACTACCTTAAAGTCAGATGAGAGCTGAGTGAGCACCCTCAGGGCCTAGACACTGGGTCAAAGCCTCAGAGCTCTGGAACCTGTGCCCAGTACATCAGCTCCTGTGCTTTGTGCACGCTGTATGACACACATGGGAACGCTCAGAAATAGTGGTGGATGGCATTATTCCCACCCCCTCACCAAACCAAGAGTGAGCTCAAGGTTCTCTACAGAGCCAAAAGGTGATCCAGGGCCTTGGAATTTTTAAATACTGGTCATCTGAGTAGATGGACTTATGCAGGACAAAGCCGGACACTGGTTTGCAGCTCGGCCCAAACAGGAAGACCACAAATACACCTCATGAATAGAGAGAGAGTGAAAAAAAGAAAAAAATAATTAGATTGTTTTGGGTTTTTTTCCTACAGAAACCAACAGTAAAGTATCTGCATTCTCTTTAGTATCTTATTGTTTTAGAATCTGATACCATGGCCACGGAAAATGATCTCTAAACCGCCTTTGATGAGCATCAGAATGAGACAGCTGGCTGCTGGCATGAGGAAATGGTTCAATCTTGTCACTTCCAAAAGGAATCCATATTCATCATTAATGATGCTTTTGTCCATGCCAGAAGGAAAACTTAAAGGCTCAACTATGCTTAAGTAAATTCTCTTCAAGCCAAATGCAATACAATTTTATAAATTATAGAGCAGAGGAAAAGAGCATCTTGTCAGCTGTGAACAAGACAAAAAGAGACAAAAAAGGATGAACAAAGTAGTCATGTTTCAACAACAAAACTAGGCTAGAAACATTAACTTCTGGAAAAATAAAATGCTGGACTTTCATTCTTCCCATGAAATGATTATTTTAAAAAACAAAAAACAAAAAACTATCATCCTCAAGGATACTTGTGACCACTGCTATAGTACCTCAAAGATGTGACTTTTTTATGCTTAAATATGACAGAAGCACCAGAAGACCCTAGTTTGGTTCCCACCACCCACATTATGGCTCACAATCATCTGTAACTCCAATTCCAGAAGATTCAAAAGTCTCTTCTGATCCCCAAGGCACCAGGTAAAGCATGTGGTGAGCAGACGCGCACACAGTCAAACAAAATATATACACAGATAAAATCAGCTGTTTTGTTTTGGGGGGACTGAAATGATGACTCAGAAGTTAAGAGCACTGGGCACGGGCTGCCCTGCCGGAAGACCCAGGTTCGATTCCTGACACCCACGTGACAGCTCAAACACCAGTCACATGTGCAGCAGACATGCATATAAGCAAAAACACCCATACACACAAAAAAAATTAAAAAATTAAAAAAACCAATTTTTTTTACGAAAAGGCTTCAATTTTAGAGTCATTTCTATGAAGCTTTGGAAATCAAAGTGCTAGAAAACTCTTTAGTAGGCCAGGTGTAGTGTCTAGGCCTTTAATCCAGCACTCAGGAGGCAGAGGCAGGCAGATCTCCGAGTTCAAGGCCAGCCTGGTCTACACAGTGAGTTCCAGGACAGCCAGGGCTACACAGAGAAACCCTGTCTCAAAAACAACTAAGAGCCAAACCAAAAAAAAAAAAAATAGACAACAAAAAACAGCTCTTAAATAAACTCTAAAAACATCCCAAGTACACGCCTTCAAATGGGTATCAATAATAATAGTAAAGGCAAGACCCACTTCATTTGCTCAGCAAAGTTTAAAATAAAGTTCAGATATATGTGTATGTGTGTGTGTGTGTGTGTCTATATACATATATATATATATAAAATAATGAAACGTAGTATTCTGTGTGCTTATTAAGAAATTAAGTTTTATTCAGAAATTTTGTTCAGGATCAGGGATGAAATTATGGCTAAAATACAAAACTGTGTTAGAAGAAGAAATGGCTGCTTCATGGAATGAGCTTGTTTGTGCTAAAATACATGTAACAAAATTGATCTTTCAACATTCTGCAGGGCCAATCTGAGGTATGAAGCACATCATGGGGTTGTGTAAATGTTACTGCCATCCAGCTCTGGGGTCTTACCTAGGGTTCAGGGTTTTGCTCACAGTGGTAAATCTTTCATGATCAGAGGGAACAGTGCTATAAACCCCCCACTCCCCCACCCACCCAACCCCACCCCCGCATGTGTATATTTGTTAAGGACTACTGAGATCTTCACCTTAATTTTATGTTATATTAATTCACCCTATTTACAAAAGAAAGAAAAACAGCTGTGTCCTGTTCTTCAGTAGATGAGTTCTCACCTTGAAGCAGCTCTCAGGCCAGTGACAGGCCCAGTGACATAAGAGCAGGGACAGGACAGAAAGCCTAGGTTCTGGTGAAGCTGGCAGGAGACTCCTAGGCTTTCTAGTGGGAAAGGGTTCCTAGGGGACAGGCTGCCTAAGGGAAAGCCAGAGAGGAGTCTGCGGGTGCAAGGGAGGAAAGCTGGGATCAGAACACAGTAAATACTTGAGGGGAGACAAACACAAACCCCAAGTTCTCTCAGATCACCGTGCTGTATCTAGATCTGACCACAAACACCACTAACTAGATAGCTGTCACACTTACAATATGTAAGTATTTATTTGTGATCACTATAAACTGTGTGTTACAAACTGGAACGATCATAAACTGTAACCTAGCCCACAGAATTGAGGGAGGATTTACCAATGTCCAAGTCAGTCAGGAGTTGAGGAATGTACAAGAAATACAAAGCCAGGGCAAGCAGGGCAGAATGATATCAGAAACAAACACACGGGCATCTGTAAGAGTCCTGAAGATGCCTATAGTCTGACAGTGGGCAGGGATCCCAGAAGTCATGTGACACAAAGATTCCAATCTCCAGTTAGAGCTGCTCAGGCTGGACCAGCTATAAACTCTTCCACAGGCATGACCTTATGAGTGCCAGTCATCTTGACAAGCAGGCAGAGTCAGCTGACAGTCACCTCATGGACAACAAAGTTTAGGTATGTGAGACAGGACTCAGCCCCATGGCCACCTAGTGAGGACCAAGGAGGGGCCTGGGGCAGTGACACCCAGGCTGTCAAGGAGGGTGCCAAGCCCTCTGACTTAGTCACTGTTCTATTATTGTAACAAAATACCATGACCGAAGCAACTTATACGAAGGTGTTGAATTGGGCTATGGCTTCAAAAGCTTTGCGTTTGTGATGATGGAGCAAAGGCATGGTGGAAGGAACAGCTGAGAGAATGCACCCTGAGCCTCGACTTTATGAAGCATAGAGAAGGCACTCTGAGAATGGCTTGGGTCTTTTGGAACCTCAAAGCCCACGCCCAGTGACTAGCCTCCTCCAAGGCCACACCTCCTGATCCTTCCCAAACAGTTCCACCAACTAAGGACCAAATATTCAAATGAGCCTAAGGGGAACCATCCTTACTCAAAGGACCACATATTTTCTGCATACTCCATCGCTCCTTTCCTTCTGCATAATCCTTTATGTGTTAGGACAAGTGGTTGTTTTTAGTTCCATGCGAAATTTTTTAATTAATTAATATTTTATTTTCCATTGGTGTTTTGCTCGTATGTATGTCTGTGCAAGGGTGTTGGTTGAGGTTTCATGAGCATTCTCTTTCCCATGTTAGCGGGTCTCTTGGCATCACTTCTTGTTCAAGTCATGTCTAGGCTGCCAGCTTAGCGTGTAGCTGCTCCAACATTTCTTCTTTGCTTTAAAAAAAAAAAAAATTGGGGGAGGGGTGTGAATTTTGTCTGATTGTATGCCTGTGTGAGGGTGTTAGATCCTGGAGTTATAGACAGTTGAGAACTGCCATGTGAGTGCTAGTAATTGAACTTGGGTCTCCTGGAAGAGTAGTCGGTGCTCTTAACCAGTGAGCTATCTCTCCAGATGTAGAATTTTGACCGTGGTGGTTTCTCAGATAAAATATTGCCTAGACCGTCAAATTTCTAAAATTATAACTTAGCCACGTACAACTAAAAGCCCAGCTTAAAGAGCCAGCAAGGAGCTTCAGCAGGTAAGGACACCTCCCACTCAGCCACACAACCTGAGTATGATCCCAAGGACCCATCTGACAGAAGGAGGGAACCAACTCCTCTAAGCTGCCCGCTGATCAAAAGAGGCACTCTGTGGCCATGTTCCCCCTCAAAAAAAATTTAATGAATAAAATGTAAAAAACAAAGCCTAAACCCAGCCTGCATAATGATCCAAGCTACCTGCAAGTGCTTTGAAGAAGGCATAGCCTTTCTTCCATTACATTGCCCAACAACAATACTTTAAAAGGACCACTTGAGTGTTTTCCAATTAGGGATGTTTTTCAGTCTCAAGAAACACTTGACACTCACTGGTGGAGGCCTTTTCTTATTTATCAGCCTGAAGGAAGGAAGAAATAAATAAGTGCTGAGCACCCTATGAAGCACAGATGATCTCTCAAGTCACCAATGCTGAAGTTGAGGACCCCCCCCCCACTACATTCTAGTTAAGCGGTTCTGTATGACTCATCTCAAAGGCTGAAAGTACATAGAGCCATGATACCCCACGGATCCAGACACTCTATAAGCCGTGAGGTTTCACCACGATGTAGCCATATTGTTTTGACCACCACCAAGCCAGTTTCCTCATCTATAAATTGGGGTTCCTGCCACCTCAGCTGTCTAGGAAACTACAATGCTCAAGACTCATGGTGAATGCTCAAAGCCACTCTTACCACCTGTGATAGGCAAAGGTTCCAGGCACCTGTTTCTAAACAGACAACACTGACTCCCCAAACTTGCTTTCTACAAAGCCATTTGGAAAGCCAAACACCAGAGCAACAGGCATCTATCTAAAGTAGGATGGAGGTAATGTCACTCTTTACCGGAGTCATCAGCTGGAGTTGGTGGACACGCAAAGACACCTGGGACTCAAGAGTCTCTCCTCATTACAGACCCTTCCCACTTCCCTAAACCCATCTGGATCCAGCATCCAGTAGAACCACCACCCTTAGGAGGTCAGGGGTTGTGTTTACACAGCCCATTATTTCCTCCAGTTCCAATACAAGGAAGGCACATTTCACTTGGGTTAAAATCATATCCAAATGAAGTGCCCCTCTCATAATTAGCATCTGCCTCCCTACAGCACAGATGGCAATCACGTGATGAAATCACAAACCAAGGGCTGAGATCCTGGTACAAGAGCCTGGGCTCTTGATCCAGTTCTGAGAGGGTGGGGGTGGGGGGTCAGGAACCTCGGGCGGGCCTCATCTTTTGTCTGCTACCAAGCCCTCTGGCACAGAGTGAGGCAGAACCAGCTGGAGTCAGCGGTCAATGCCAGGAGTCAGTTGTCCTGACAGAGTACAGGGAAAGGGATCATCATGGTCCCCTTCAGTTTTTTATACTAGATCAGGTGTCTCCCCACCCCACCTCAAAGAACAGCAATAACAGGGTATATGTTAAGGGTGTCTTCTAGCCTTAGCAGATTGTGGGGTTTAGGTTGTTTTGGTTTTTTGGGTTTTTTTTTTCCATCTTTTTTGTGACCTCCATCTTCCCCCTTCCCTTGTTTTAAAGTGAAGAGGCACTATTGTACTGAACTGTGAAATGTACTCTAATGCAGCTCTAAAGGAGAGAACCATACAGTAGCTGGATATTAGTTTCCATGGTAACCTAAGTCCCTAGGCCGTGGTACACACAGCAGGAAATGCTGCGGATTTCTAGGACTGTGTCTTTTACTAGAATGAAGAGTTCCACAGTAAGTATAAACATTTGGGAATCAATCTCTCTCCCCTTCATTCTAAGACAGTGCAAACTTTTAAAAAAATGCTTTCTGCTAATAAGCCTAGATAAAATATAATAACCAAATAAAAGATAAGCAAAACTAGTCTTTCCCCCTTCAAAAAAGCTAAGACAAAAGAAGTTTCTGTTAAAAAAAAAAAAGGGGGGGGGGGTAGAATGGAAGCAGAAAAATGCTTTGTACCACCAGACGACCAAGAACTCCTTATAAACAGTGGGGGGGAGGGGGGTGTTCTTAAAGAACAGTCAGTGGAAAACCCAGGACAGACTTTTACCCATAGCCCATCACTTGTACATCCTCCTCACCATGAAACCAGCCAGACAAATCAAATAACTGTGGCCCAGGGTGAGTATATTTACTGCTAAGACTGGGTTTGCCCTATAAAAGCATGCACCGGATACTACAGAAGGTAAAGTTTAGAAGGGACGGACTGTAGCTCAGTTGGTAGAGTGCTTACCTAGCATGCATAAAGCCCTGAGTTCCATCCCTGACAGTGTATAAATTAGACACTTGTAATCCCAGCACAGAGTTCAAGGTCATCCTTGGCTGCATGATGAGTCTAAGGACAGCCTGGGATCTACCAGCAACCTTATCTCGGGAGGGAGGGAGGGAGGTTGGTTCTTGGTGACAGAGGAGCTATTAAATATTGTTATATATTTCATGAATTTATTTCCCAATAACACATTTTCTCCTACAGTAAAAGAACATGAAAGTGTTGAGTGAATATGACGTCATAAGTGGTGTTCCCATCTACACATTTCTTTGGGCTGGAACTTTAGAGGGTAGGACAAGAAGGAACATCCACGCAGCATGATGGAGCAGATTTATACTAAAAAGATGCTGGTGTGACATCAATTCTCTTCGAAGTCACATTTATCTGAGATGGGTAGACCAAGTCAAGCTCACCCCTCTGTGAGACATGACTTTTCACAAGAGAGACTTCCTCACAGAAAATACCTTGCCTCATCTGTATGAATTACAGCAAGCACATTCCTCCATGAGTGTTAATGAGTGTTTCACCAACAGTGGCTACAGAGGCTCAAGAGTTAGTTAACGGGGCTGAAGAGGGCGGGGCAGGCAGAAGGCAGTGGTCTATGTTGAGAACCGAGCTTGTGGCAGTCAGGGCCCTGTAATCTGGAAGAGGTCACCAGTTGAGTAAACTGTTTCATTATGTAAACTGCCTAACACAGATAAGCACGCCACACTGATAAATCAGTCACCCAGAAAGATACACATCCTTTCCACCTTCAGACCTCCTTCTCCCTACTACAGCTGGGAATAATGTCCCTAATTCGCCAACCCACGATGAGCAAAATCAGAGAGCACATCCTAACAGACATCACCTCGATGATAAACAGCCTAAAACTGAACAAGGGCAAGCGCTGATGCTGGCCTCGGCAGGACCGGAACACCAACCTGGTGGCCATCCACCGTACGCTTTGCTAAAGCGAGAGTCATGTCAAGGGAGGTCCTTTCAGTGTAACAGACAACTGTTCTCTTGAACGTTATTTCAGGAAAACAGTTCAAAAGCCAAACGTCAACCAAGCAGAGACACTGGTTAACTGAACACTGTGTCTCTGGCAACTGTTACTTCGCAACCAAGGATCAATAATAAAGGCCACGTTCGGAACAAAACCAGGTGCTGTGCTCAGCCATCCGTTTAGTTTGGGAAAGATGGGGGGGGAGGGGGAACGACTCCACCTGACTGCCAGTCATTGCTTTCCAGAAGATACACATTTGCCCTTCAGAAATAATCAAACACATAATTAAACAACTCTGAATTCATTAACCACAAACAACTGATCAAAGACTCTCTGTGTGCATGTGTGTAACAGCATTAATAAAGTAGCTTTGATATTTCTAGTCTTCGTGTATGGTGTGATTTATAAGAATACCAACATTCACATTATCTCCCACTGTCCAAACTCAATACCAACTCTGAATTTCATAGAATGTAAGCCAAAAACTCAAAACAAGAAATAAGATAGCTTTTCATCCACAGGCCGTGTTTTAAAAGCTGTGGGTCCTAAGTGAAATGTGCATGACTTAATATAGTGTGCCGATGAGTCAAAATGGCTCCAGGAATCATAGAGAAGCATCAAAGCCATGAAACACCCCTAGGCACGATGCTGAGCCTTGCACCTACCATGCCAGCTCCTGCAGTCTCAGCTCTAAGACTAGATACAAAGTGAACTCAGTTCATTATCTTGAATCTGTGTTTATATATTAATGGCCACAGGTTTTAGCTATTAGTGTAAATAGCAACAACTTGTACAAGATTGCATACATCCTTTAAATAGAGACGTTCTTTATTTATACTTCATATGAAATTGAGACAATAGCAATACCTAATATAAAAACATTCATACATGGGAGCATCTGAAAGCACATGCATACGTGTATGTATACACACGCATAAAGTAAGGAAGGTGTAAAGGTCAGATGAGTCTATGAAGCCACTTAATACTTTGTCATGACAGCATCAAGTCCCTCAGCAAAGCTGTCAGCATAGGAAAGACTAGCTGGGAATGAAAGCTGGTTGTCCTGGAAGCGATCTCAGTTCGGCACTTTAGACAAGACTCTAAGTCCAAGTCTGAAGCTTCAGATCTTTCATCTAGCAACCAACACCGGATCACACCACAGGGATGATCGCTGTAACATCCAGTCAACAAAGGGCTGTTTGTGTGTGTGACCCAACGCTGAAGTCACTCTTCATGCTCCTGTGATTCAATAGGAGTTATGAATCCATATAGACACGAAGGCACTGCTGCCTCTCACTCAGTTACCATTCAAAGAAGGTGAGTGCAGGGCATTTCTACAGAGCCCGATAACATGGATGCACACTCACAACTTCCTTACTCTAGATAAAATATCTCACAGAAACCACTTCCCTCCAGGTCATGGACCTAGAAGAGTCAAGTCAAGGCCTGACTCAGAATCTGGGCCTGCCTCTCTTACTGCATCTGCAAGCAGTCTGGGGTCTATCTTTCCCCTAAACATTGCCCTCTCATAAAGGTTTAATTGTATAGGCATGCATGTGTTTGCCCAGCATTGTATGCTTGTCCCCAGTTTACAGTGACTGAATGCAATACTTGGGGCCAGAAGTGTTTGGGGTTGTTGATTTCTTCCCCAGGCTTTTAGAGTATCTGCATGTACACAGTGAGATATCTTAAAGATGGAACCCCAATCTAAACACAAAATTCCTTTGTTTCATATACACCATACACATACACAACACATACACACAGGGTCTGAAGGTAATTGTATACCTTACTTTTAATAATCTTAAACATAAAACAAATTTTTTGTGGTGTGGAATTTCCGACTGCACTATGGTATTCACTTAAAAAGGTTTAAGAGCATTTTGGATTTCAGACTCACAAAGTAGAGATGGTTGGCCTGTATTTTAGCAGAGTAACACTGCATCCCTCAACACACAAATAGACATGCTTTAAAAAAGGAGGAGGAAGCCAGGTACGATGGTGCATACCTGTAATGCCCGCATTTAGGAAGCAGAGGCAGGCAAGTCAAGGCAAGCCTGGTCTACATAGCTAGTTCTTAGCTGAGGTTAGATTATGTAGTGATCTCATAAAGCCAGAGATACTGAGAGGGAAAACAGAAAGACAGAAAGGTGAGATACACTAGGAACTACTGTTTAAGTGAACCTGTCTGCCTAGTCCCTGCTTACATGCTTGTCCAAATCTATCACGCACTAATTCACTGAATCATGAGAAACAAAGGCTGTAACTGACCTTAGCATTCCAACAGCTTGGGCTGCACAGTAAACTCCCAACAAATCTGATGAAAAATGGCATCCATCAGATGACTCGTGACACAAACAGGTACTATGAAAACCAAATGGGCCTCCTGTGAACACAGCTGTATGTCAACAACCTCTACTATGTAATAGGCGCTGCAAGTTCACATGGCGGCGTAAAGCTCACCAAATTTTTCTATTACATTTATTTGCTTGTTTATTGGGGGGATGCAGGTGGTGGGCCCAAGTGTGGAAGCCAGTGGAAAACCTGAAATTATCAGTTCTCTCTTTCTACCACATAGTTTATAGAACTTGAACTCAGAATGTCAATCTGGGTAGCTAGTGCCCTTACCCACTGAGCTTTCCTGCCCACCTTCATTGAAATTTTAAGTTAAAAATTCAATTCCTCAGCCAGACACGGTGATACAGGCCTTTAATCCCAGCTCTGTGGAAACTGAGGCAAGAAAATCATGAGGTTAAGACCAGCATGGTTTAGGAAACTATCTCAAAATCAAAAGCAAATACCAGGCATGGTGGTTTAATATCAGCACTCAGAAGCCAGAAGCAGGCAGATCTCAGAGTTCAAGGCCATGCTGGTCTACAGAGTGAGTTCCAGGACAGCCAGGGCTACACAGTGTAACCCTGTCTCGAGGAGGGGGGGTGGGGTTTAAAAACAAACAGAATTATTCTTCAGACATGCTTGCTACATGCAGTCAGTGACTACCGTCCTGAATTGTGTGCCATACACACACTATTTCTACCATGAAAGAAATTATACTGCACAGAATGAGCCTACCTAAATTATGTCGGCTACCATGGTGACATATGTCCATCAAGTCCTAACACCGGGACTGCAATTTAAATCAAAGTCAAGCAAACAAAAGAACAAGAGAAAAATAAAATAACTGTTTTGACTTTGCCCGGCCCGCTTCCTCTTTCACTAAATACTGCATGAAAATTCTTATTTTTATAGCTTTGTTCTCCACCTATCACCCACATACAATACAGCAAAGAAACATTTCAAAGCAAAACTACAGAACAAGGCATGCTCAAGGTTTCCTGACTGTAACTCATGTGAATCAAAATTAAAACAGCAAAACCAAACTCAATGGTATTTTCCAAAACATCTTGAACCTCGAGTTGCTACAGCCCTCACAAACACACACACCCTCCCCCTCCCTCTCATTAGAGACTTCAGTCATGGAGCTGACCCATCCCTCTGTGAGCAAACTGTGAAGTACATCATGTCATAAATGTTCCAGCAAATCAACAATCATTCCCTAGACACCCGTGATGTCCTGCCTTCCAAGAAACCAGAGTTCCAGAGTCCACAACAGACACATGAAAGACCATTATCTTTCCTCAGCTTCAGGGTGCTTTACGTTAAATACCTCGTTGTATTGTCATGCTTAAGCCCTGGCTGAAATATGATCTTCAGAAAAATTAATTGCCAACCCTGAGTTCGCTGCCTTGTCAACTTTGGCTCCTAAGAAGAAATTACAATTGAACCTGTTTCTCAAATCCTCATGAGAAATTGAAGTGGCCCAGAAGAAAAAGGCCAGTTCCCAACAGTGGCCACAGGTTAACAGAAGGCAGTTTTAACCCTTTGTGTTTAATATAATCACATTCCTTTAAAGTACCATTTTATTTTTGTTTGTTTGTTTATTTAATTCAGCTCTGGGCCTGCAAGAAAGAACTTTTTATTTTTTAATTAATTTTCTTTTTTCCAGTTTGAAGCTCATGTGCTTTGTAGGTGGTAGTCATATGGCTCTAATTACATAAAAGAAAAGTTCTAGAGTCAAACACTACTGTCAATTCAGAAGTTAAAGGTCACTAAATTCTCAAACAAACAATCTGGTTAAAGTAAAACTCTGGGGCAAACAAGAGCAGCCTGACTGGAGTTTGGAAATTGGCACCATGTGCCAAGCAACCAGCCATCTTTCCCTGCTAAACGATTTAGCAAGGCACACAGCATTTTAAAATCATGGATCATGATAGAAAGAAGGTCTTATCTTGGGGACCCCCCCCCCCAGTTCTTTTTATAGTGAGGAAATTAAAACTTAGGATCACACAGCTAGAACAACCAGACATCCCAGCTCCCAAGCAGGGCATTACTTGTTTTTGTAAGGTTTTTAATACTTTTGGGATGAAATCACTTTAAAAACCAAATATAGGTAATTATGAAGGCCAGACGTTCTTTACATAAGGAATCCTACCTTATTAGTTCAAGTCCAGGCTCTGGGAGGGGCTCCAGTTCTCTGGCCACATGACCTGTGTCACTGTCCATATACTCCCTGTCTTGCCTCCATCCCAGGGAATCTACCTCACAAAGTGTTTTGAGACCAAAAAACGCAACACCCCGGGGGCCTCCTATCCAGTTTTACTTCTTATCCAATCAACCATGATCTGAAACATTCTAGAAATAAAAAATGCCTAAATTTTAAATAGCTTTCCTAAGATTATCATTTAACTGTTCTCATTATGGATGTTAATCTTACTACGCCTGGTTTATACAGTAAACCTTATCATGATTATCTATACATATGAGAAAGCAAGACATCCAATGTGGGTCTTAGAAAGGATCCAATAACAATAAAGGGAAGCTCTTCAGGTAAAGCACTCAGAACATAGTCAAGACATTAGCAATCATGACTTTCAATATTAAAGTCATTCTCACTTTTAAACATGATCTAGTCTATGTGAAACCCATTTTTTTTTTTTTTTCTTTTGAGAACCTTGAACTCCTTCTAACGGGCTCGGCATGTCACCATTTGCACATCCCTCAAGAAGAGTTTTCAAAGATGTTTAAAGTAATTGCAGAAGCAAACAAAAACACCCAAAACTTAAAGTCACACAGCACTGTGCTCTTCAAAGGCCCAGCAATGTCAAGGCCACAAAGGGTCAGTGCTGACTTAGAGGTTATATGAGGTAGGCCTCACGGAAAGATGCTCTCCCCAGCACGCAGTCCTCTGCTGAAGCATGCCTGCAGCATGTGTAGACGCCTCTTTATTCACTTCCTTTCCTTGTTTTTAAACAACTGACCCAGACACATGCATAACCACCAACTCAAAGACTTCTCAACTCCAGTGACAGCCACGAAGCCTGAGATGGTATGGATAGTTAATGCCTACGCACTAATTATTTTATGGCCCGTGAATCCAGAGGGAGTATGTTTTCATATTTAACACACATGATATGTTGATTCCAGAGTATATACTAAACATATAGACTTGTGCCTAGTACTAATAAATTAAAACAAGACCAAAATAGTTCAAATGTTAATATTCTACAATAAAGAAGTAGGTATATTACAAATAGATTGATTTAGCCTCATAGTAAGTAACTAGTTGTAAAAAACAAATTCTTAAATCAATCTTGCTAATAACTCAGGCTAAAGATTTTATGAAAATGACAAAAATCTTTCCAAGCTGTTTCCTATGGGAAATAACACAAAATGTTAGTATTCTTGAACCAGGAACTCAGCTAAAATTTTAAAATTTTGGACAGTAGCCCAACAGAAATATGCTTTTATGGTTAACTTCAAGGACAAACTGTAACTAGCCACAGGTGTGTGCTAAGCACAAAGAGAAGGTCCATGGAAAGGCAAAGCAAATGGAGACATCGTGGCTCAGCTCGAAGGCCTGGTCAATACTGAAAAGACAAGAACAGGCCACTTCAGGAGGCAGAGGCGGGTGGATCTCTGAGTTCAAGTCCAGCCTGGTCTACAGTGAGAATTCCAGAACAGTCAATAAAAAAATAAAACTAAACTAAAAAGAAAAGGAAGGAAGGACAGATAAGTGCTGACAGAGGAGGGGAAGGGAACTCTTCCCTGTCGGTATACAGAGGGGACCACAGAGGTTCCCCAAAAATTAAAATAGAGCTAGCATATGATCCAGCAAGGCAGCTTCTGAGTGATATTTAGAGGGGAGGGAACGGCATGTGGAAGACACGTCCGCAGCTGTTTACAGCAGTTCTGTTCTCAACAGGCAAGAAACGGAGAATCAGAGAATAAAGAAAACACAGTGCAGACATCCAATGGAACCTCTACCGACCGTAAAAAAAAAAAAAAAAAGGAAACTCGGGCTTTAACCACAACATGGATGAAACTAGAAATCACTGTTTAAGTGAGATAATCAGGAACAGAAGTATCATATGAGGTGACTCCTGTGGAATCTAAAAAGTTGGTCTTGGAGAAAAAAGTGCGCGCAGAATGTTGCTTACCGGAGGCTCAGGAGGGCAGCAAGGAAGGAAGACGAGCTAATGGTACCGAGTCACAGTTAGACAGGAGTAAGGCGATCTGAGACTGCATAGGATCATGGTGAGAGGTGGCACAGACTCTGCACCTCAGCTAAAGAAGAGGAAAAGGAAGAAGAAGAAGACACATGGGGGGGCAGGAAAGGGGGGAGTACTGGGGGGGGCAGGAAAGGGGGGAGTACTAGAGGATACTCTTTCAGCAGAATAGCTCTGACCCGCCCTGAAGCCCACAAGTAAACAAGTCTTTACAGACTCATTCTTTCCTTGGTGATACAGACACCAATAAGAACAGGCCACTCAGCCGGGGGATGACTCAGTAAGTGCTGCTGTACAATCATAAGGACCTGACTGTAATGGCAGGCACCTGTAACCCCAGAGCTGGAACGGAGACAGTCAGATCCCTGATGCCCATGGGCCAGACAGGCTGGCACGATGAGATCCAGCTTCGGTGAGAAATCCTCACAATATAAGATGGAGGAAGAGAGCCTGCATTAACCTCTGACCCCACATGCCTGTACACCCATGTGCACATCTAAAACCCATGAATGTGCACATACACCCCAAATACACACAGAAATAAGATGGAGAGCAATGGAGGCAGATGCCCAGCATCAACCTCTGGCTTCCACATACGTATCTCACGCTTCTACAGACAGACACTCACACGCACAAATTCATACACTACACAGAGAAGCAGACATTCGTAGATGTACCTCAAATGGCAAATCCCTGGGGGAGATACACCTCCATCAACAGAACCCGCTCTATCCTGCCTCTGGGATTCCATCTGTCTACTAGAAAGAACATGGTGGGTCTATAGGTGCTACAAGAGAAGACAAAGGTACCACAGCATGGAGTAAAAGCATAGGATCAGTGTTTCCTGAAGCAGCCATCTCAAAAAACTCGTGCAGAGTTACATAGAAATCTGCAGCTGGCTTTTTCTTTTCTCCCAGGAGAGAACAGTGACAAAAATGTGTATCAAGCACATTAAATCTAGTCTCTAAGAGGGGAGGGGCTAAATTTGGTTTTTAGATTTTTTTTTTTAATTTTGTAAAGGGTAACTTCTGTAAGTTTTCCTTTTACTACTAAAAATTAATTTGTTCACATAGGAGAAACACTTCCAAGTTATTCTTCTCATCACCATGAAAACAGCTATCAGTCAGGTATTCTTTAAGGCACATGGGTACCCACATCCCATGAAAAAAAGTACCCATGCATTTGGATTCTAAAGAAAACCAAGCTGCCAAAACCACCTTAAACGGCTTAAAGATGTCACACAGGAGTCTACTCACAGTGACATAAAGGTTTGCAGCCACAGGTACCCCCCCCCAAAGCCCAGCTCTCCACCCATCACCTCTAAAAAGGGCCTCTTCCTGTTTCTTTTCCAATAAACAATTGCTCTTTTCCCTCCCCTGGAAGCATGAGAATTTCCAGGTCCTCCAATTTCCCACCAAGAAGAACCCTGGGAGCAGCCTCTTCAAAAGCTCAAGTTCTTGCCACAGGAAACCACAGACAATCGGGGTTACCTTCCCAGTTGCTCCTTTATGAGCCATCAGTAATTTAACAGTAAAATCTAAAAACATGCTCTGAATCCTAGAAGCCTGGAAATGCAATCCCTTGCTGGACATAATGGCTCACACCATTAATCCCATCATTTGGGAGGTAGAAGCAAGAAGGATCAGGAGTTCAAGGTTATCCTCAGCTACAGACTGGGTTCAAAGGTAACCTTGCCTACATAAGGCCATGTCTCAAAAAATAAGAGGGCTCAGCAGGTGACAACACTTGCTGCCAAGGCTAGAGACCTGAGACAGAGGAAGGGGACCTATTCCTGCAAGCTGTCTTCTGACCTGCACACACATCCCCATAGCACAAACACAAAATACGGATGACTGACAGTTACGGAAAGCTATCACAGTAACTGATAATTCCAGACAAGGTTGAGGTAGAAGGAAATGCACCATGGATAGATGGTCACATTTCAGTGGCAAACGCTGGTTTATGTGTTATGTTTTTGAGAGCAGCAGTTCCCCGAGTTTCTACAAGAGGTACATATAAGTTAGGTAATAATCCTAAAGATATTTTAAAATTATACACCACACAGACAAACCAGATTAAGGAAGTTCAGTGCTGATGTCTTTGTCATATTTCTCTGGGAACTTTTTGCAATACTGTTGGCATCTCAGAAAGGAGGCAAAATAATACCTCCCCTAGGAAAATGTCCCCGGTTCCCCGAGCTGGGTTAATTGCCTACTTTCCTATATTCCCCTGGTGCTCTGCACTTCAGCTATTACCAATAGTAACAGACATATTATTTCTGTAATACCATCTTTATTTACACATCTCGGTCTCCCTACTCCAATTGTATGCTCTTTGGGGACAAGGTGGAAACATATTGATCCTTGTGGTCTTGTGATAGCTAGAGTTTCAATCTACTCGAATATTTAATTAAATGTCTATGGTCAATGGCGATGGACCACTGGAGGTACTGGGAACAATCCCCAGCACTGCCCTCAACACCCAAGGTTCCCAGTATCACAATGCCAACGACCAAGCAGGCACACAGCTATGGATGCCATGAGGGAGCCCTGACCATCAGGCAAGGAAGAGGCAGAAGACAGTGGATGTCTGGGAAGGGGCGGGAGGAACCCACCCTTGCAAAAAGGTAGGCCTAAGAGCATCATCCACTTCCTCCTGGTGCCTCTCACAGGTTATGAATATCCCTGGTATCCTCTAAAACCGTTAAATTTTTCCAAAAGATGTCACCTTTTGATCACTGCTTTCATAAGCATATATTAACTATCAACTGGAGCCTGGACACTGTCTTGCCAGGTCCCATTAGGACTATGTCAGTCTCTTATTCACAGGGTTTGCAGCCTCATACTAGAAACACAACAATAAATTGGTACATGGGATGCTGTGCCTATTGTAAAAGGATTCCTTGTTTGTTGAGAACCCAAGACAGTAGCCAGTCATCTCCAGGATGTTTGCAAGGGAACAAGGAGGAGTTCAGGGTAAGCAGTGCTGGAAAGGAGACTGTACAGCCAAAGGTGTAGCTTGAGGCTCTATACTGAGCACATCACTCTTGTGGGCACGCCCACAGCAGGCCACCTCATGTAGGAACAGTGGCTGCTTTTGTTTCTTGTCTAATCTTCCCGTGTGCTTTACTATCTGGGGAACCAGTTACAACTTCTAATATGTGCAACCCCACAGTGTTAAAAATATATGAAAACTGTGAGTCAGCCAAGCTCTGATAACTCAAGCCATATCTTCTCGAGAAGCCACCCAGAGGGAGAGCCCACGTGCTGGATTGAGTTAGTGCTGGAAGGCAGCCTTCCATCTGCTCACCACGTGTGTTGGTGGCCATGTCAGCCACTTTCTGAAAGGCGTCCAAGAAGGCAGCTGCTGCTACTACTGTTGTCCTAAAATGCAAACAGATAACAAAAGCATGAGGAATGTCTCACTCTGGCAAATTCATCACAGCTCTTGGGCTAAAACCTCTGCTACAGAGTGAAAAGAACCGCCCAGAGAACAATCCAGCAGTCGATGGTGTTTTGTTGGGGTGTTTTTTCCCCTAGCACTCAACCCCAATAATGGCCTCACTGTGTAAACCAAGAAAAATTCTAGAAAGAAATTAAAGGGAAATGTTTTTTACCCCACAGAAGGAAGCATCCTTAAAAGTAGAGACAGCACAGGTGACATCAGCTTTGGCGTAGGAAAGTCACATATGCATACACAAACTGGCAAGGAACCAAATCTCAGAGAGCAGAAAGTTCAACAATTCATTGCTGAAAAAGGGAAAACTGAGACCACAAGCTGAAAGTTGAAAAACATTTTCGAGATCTCTAGTTCATTCCAGAGTGCCTGATGCCCCAGAAGTGACTCAAGGCACACCTCAACCCCCAAGAGCACAGGGTGCTAGTTAGCTACAGCTTTTCTACATAAATCCCGACTAACATGAAACATAGATACTGGTTTGGGGTTCCATGTTTTGTTTTGTTTTGTCCTCAGGATGCTCAACTGCAACTTCTGAGGGCCCGAAGGCAGCAATGGGGAGAATTAAGACTCGTTTGGTGTCCTAAGAATCTTTGAAAGCTTCCTCATTCCCTTAAGCACTACAAGATGGAGACAATGGGCACTTTGCGGCCTGCTGGTTCCCAGCACTCCTGGCCTACTATACTGAGAACTGAGGAATGACAAAGTAACATGCCCTGCACCCATCACACAAGGACTTAGAAAAGAATCCAAGACTGATGCTAGTCTTCGAGGGTTGGTTATATGACTCCAGTCTCTGCTGAGCCTTCCTAAGAAGGCAAAGTCACTCAAAGAACAACGAAGACTAGAGAATAAGAGTTCAGCATGCAAAAAGGGAACGGTCTGCAGCAGCCATGTCTATGAAACAAAGGGTTTCTGAAAGGTCTGGATACAGTCTCTTAAGGCCAAATTTCAGAATGAGGGGTCTGATAGTTTCTAGTAGAGACGAAGAATATATCTGCTCAAGCCAGATGTGGTGGGACACACTTTTAATCCCAGCACTTGGGAGGCAGAGACAGGACAAAAAGATACAGAGAAACGCCAAGGAAGGGAGAAAGGGGGGAGGGGGAGGGAGGAGGAGGGAGAGAGAAGGGAAAAAAGACTATCTGCTCAATTCTAAACAGTAGCATTTCCCCCACACACACCCCAAACACACACTTTGAAGCATATTTTTAAAGTGTTGATATCAAATGCAAACACTGGAAAAACTGTCTTTATCAAACAGCTCATTCTGACTTACGATTAATAGCTGACAAGTCAGCTTGGTAAATTCTCATTCAACTCAATGAAAATCAACCACATTTTATGAGGCAGCTGCAGACAAGCTTTGTCCATTATAGTCACTGGAGCTCCGCTGCAAACCAGGACGCTAGTCAATATGAAGAAATTAAGAGCTTTTCAATGAGATCACACTGTGCTTTCTGACATCATCGCAGGCCATCCAGTCCTGTCGGTGAGCACAGAGAATATACAAAACCACCAAGAGCTAAAGGAATGACTGACTTAAACACTCCACGACAGAATGCTGCTTTCTGCAGTGGTAGGCGCTTTCTCCAGGACAGAAAACAAACTCTCGGGTAGGTATTAGTAGTTTGATAAGCTCATAAAGAAATGCCCCTGACCTCAGACCTAAATGGGGTTGGGGGAGAGGGGAAGCTGTACAGGGAAGTCTTGAGTTTTACTTTCTATGGCCAAGACAGGCAATAAGCTCATTACTTCAAGCTCCACCATCCTCACCTGAAAAGAGAAAGAACAACTTTTCCTCAGGCCTACACTGAAAGGTCACCCAACCATGCAAGGGCGGACAAGAAAAAGAGAGGGGAATAGAAATGCTTTAGTTCCAGAGGAGCCCTCCAAAGGAGGGAGATTAACCTCTGGGAGATAAATAGGGCAGTGATGAGGAAGGGCCAGAGGCCAAGGCAGCTCCATGAGAAGTGGCTACTGGGGACCTAGATGAAGACCCAGACATGATCCAAGGACCAGACAACTGGAGAAGGAGGTCACCAGAGTCCAATGTCTAATTGGGTGTCACATACAAGGATTCCCCACAACTGAAGCGGAAGGAAACCCTGGCAATTCTGCCCAGTTCTTCTGAGCCACAGGAGAGCCGTGCCTCTATTCCCGTGGCAACAGTGTGCAGCAGCCTCCAAGATGCACTGGTAGAAACTCCGAGATATCCCTCATCTGTCTATCACCCATATGACTTTTTCCTAGAACACCTGTACCTACTGGTCTGCCCTCTATTCCATTCTCATCCATCTCAGACTAACCAGTCATCCCCTAAACTTCATGAGTGACGATTATCTAAATAATCATTTTCAAGTTTCCCATGATTCTTGGAGCACCCACTAAGTACAGCCATATCTCTTCCCATAAAGACTTCAAAAGGGTGGAGCTGCAACATGTGGGTACTTCATCTATCACAGCCAATAGAAATGGAACAAGCACACTAGGCACTATGAGGTTCTTAGAGAAGATCAGCGGCAGCTTTTTGAGGCTTTTTTGTTTTTTCAAGACCAAGTTTCTCTGTGTAGCTTTGGCTGTCCTGGAACTCGCTTTATAGGCCAGGCCGGCCTCAAACTCACAGAGATCTGCCTGTCTCCGCCTCCTGAGTGGTGGGATTAAAAGGTGTGCATTTCCACTTTTACACCATAAAGTTTGCTCCTAAATGTCTAAAGGCTTATCTCCGTGGCTTTTAATAAAAGTATAATTGTGCAGGGAGCCACATTCCAACTTCAAAACAATCCCACCATCTCCTAGCCCACCACGGCTAAGAATTATCTTTATCTAGATAACTTCATGTAAATGGATCTGTGCACAAGTCAACACTGAGATTTAAACTCTGTATGTGAAGTGTTCAGGCAGATGAGGAAGAACTCGGATTCCAGAAGCAGACAGCTCACGTGTAAATCTCCATTCTGTCACTTGCTGATGGCACTTCTATGAACTCGCTCTTACCTGTGTGCCTTGACTTCATCAGTCAACCCCAGCTGTACTTAACCTTGTGGGACTGAGATTTCTGACAAGTTCACATAGGCTTGCCAAACAGTGGGTGCCACATAAATAGCATCCATTATTACTCTATGTAATCAACTCTGAAAATTTCTGTGCAGGAGGCAGAGCAGAAATGAGTCAGATTCCATACATGGGGTGGGGGCAGGATAGTATGAACTGATTGATACTAATTAAGCAGAGCCTGATACATGCTTCTCTATCTATGACACCCAGATGTATGTACTGACCCACATCTATCTTAAGGATGCCGTCTTTTCCCGTACAATACATGTGTCTACTTACCGCAGCTGGGACTGCAGCTTTCCAGCCTTGTTTATGAAATCTTCCCAAACTGGATAGCTCCCCTACAACAGAACAAAGCCAGCAATCAGTCACAGTGTGATGAGCCAAACACCCATCTCCAAGCACGCAAGAAACAATCTGCAGATGTGACCCTCCTTTGTGGGATATATATGATACACAGGCAATGGCTCAGGAGCTCTGTCAGATGTGCCCTATCCCTATAATCTCGCAAATAACCCCTGACATCAATGGTAACCAGTTTCATAAACTCTAACACCTATACCTTGGAGTTTATACATGCACATGGTGGGTGGGTCTCTCCTGGGTCACCTGTGCATGCCACATGGCTCTGTCTAGTTTCTGTCTCACACAGCAGGAGGAAGGAGCGGGGTGACTGAAACTCATCCCTATGACAGGTGGCTATCGGGAAGTAGTATCAACCTATCAGACTCCCAAGGCTGGAAAATAACCTAAATACAGCCACACGGCTGATAATTAACTCCAACATCTATGTATGCTATGGCAACAGCGGTTCCCCAGAAAACTTCAGCAAGCACGGGACTCATCCTATTCCTGAGCTGCCTAGGTCAAGTTATCTGCCCACAATGTTCACAGGACTCTAGTTTTAACCTTCCAGAAGCCCCTAGAATCAACACTGATCATCTTTCCTCTGCACTGAACTCTGCTTGAAGTTCAATCCCACTCTCTAAGAGACCCTTCAGCACATCCCCACAGAGCCCTAAAGGCAGCACAAGGGGTCTCCTCCTCCTCCTGAGTACAGGACTGAGACACAAAGGCAAATGAATAGGTACAGTTCTGACCAGAGCAAACCAGCATGCAGTCGGCCACCTCCCTTCCGGTATACATTACTATACATTGGGATGAAGCAGCAATCCACCAAGAGCATGGTTTACCTTTACTCTAGTCAAATCCAGTAGAGGTAAAACATGGGTGGGGGTGTGCCATATGGTGTATGCCAATCATATACCTGGGGGGGAGGGGGTTTGTCATAGTCACAGAACAGAACACACATGTTAGGCATCTTGACAAGGTTAAAAATAATATTAGGCCACCTCTTGTACTTGCAACTAAGAGGAAAAAGAAATGACAAGAATTATTCATCATTGTGTTTTTCATTACAGGTGTCAAATCAAAACTGTCTAAAACTGCAGCTGGGCAAGCTCTTGCTTGCTGTCTGTCACCTTCCTCAGGGCTGTCATGGGCCATGTGTCCTGCCCTTCCTGCTGTCTCTCGGCCTTGACACACCCAGCATCTAGTCTGGGTGTATGGATCTCTACTGTGGTGTTGCCGAGTACAGCACAGTACAGCAGGAAGCATCTTTGCCTCTACCCACTACAGACATACCAGAAGCTCCCAACACATCGTTATGACAAATAAAATTATCTCTAGACACTGCCAGATGTCCCTGGTTGAGAACAGTGTCTTAAAAGAACACCTGAAAACCTATTTCTTCTGGTAAAGAAAGAGCTACTGGAAGTCCAGCCGTTTGCTAGGGGTCACTTCTTCAGTCACTTCCTTCCAACCGTGAAAGAAAAATGTTTTATTTTGAAACTTAGATACATAAGAGTTAGTGCCTTCTTTAAAAATAGCCCCTTAGCCATCAGTTCTGCGTGTACAGGTTACATGGAAAGCAGTTTTATAATTAAAATGGGTTACTTCTGGGAGCTAAAATTTGGACCAAAATACTGCTTTCTTTTTTGTATTTTCCTCTATGGTGTGTTGTTTTGTTTTGTTTTATAAGGGTCATGTATCACCTCAATGAAAACAATAAAGGCATTACATTAAAAAAAAATTTAAGACCAAATTAGAGGTTCTGGCAACAATTTACACCATGAATTTCCTACCAGGCCAAGCCCTGTAGTCTGTTTTGCATATGCTGCTAGCTCACACCCAGCTGATTTGCAATGGTGCATGTGGGTCCTGGGTCTCATCTCAGCCATTTGCCTCCACGCTGAACTGAACCAGGACTCTTGGTGGAGGCCCTTGGGCAGCTACAACTGACAACCAACATTTAGACACGGTTCTTGACACACGGTCCTATCTTGTGTTTATCCCCTAGGGGTGTCTTCAATCCAATAACTGAACTGAAATATTACCAAATGAGCCTATCGTGGTAATGTACAATTTTAATCCAAGCCCTTGGGAGTTTGGGGACAACCTTGGTTACTTTACCAAGGTGAAGGCTAGTCTGTACTATAAAAGATGATGTCTCAAAAGAAGCAAGGACCAAGAGGACTCGAAAGATAGCAAAGAAGCATGAGGACCGAAGTTGGATCCCCAAAACTCACATAAAAATTCCGGGTATTGGTGGTGTGTGCTTGTAAGACCAGCACCGAAGAGGCACAAACAGGCTGATGATCCCCAGGGTTTGTTAGCCAATCAATCTAGCCTAACTGGTGGGTGTCCAACCAACGAGAGACCCTATCTCTGAAGAGGCAGAGAGAATGCCTAAGGATGGTATCTGAGGACAGTGGTTCTCAACCTTTGGGTTTCAATTCCATTAGGGTGGAACAACCCTTATCATAGGGGTCAAATATCAGATATTTTTACACACACACACACACACACACACACACACACACACACACAAGCAAGTAAGAGGAAAAGGAAGCACGGAGAAGGAGGGAGGTGGGAGGGAGCAGAGACAGACTGAGACCATCTACCTTGAGGTTACTCAGAGCAGCACTGCAGACCCATCAAGACACCAGAAAGACCTATTTTGGCTCCTCTGTGTCACTATTTCTCAATCAAGCCTATATAGGAATTACTTCTCCCAGAAGCTAAAGTGCTCAGGGTAACTCAGAACCTCTAGAGATCCATCCAGACAGAGGTATCTTCTAAAAGTCTCATTGAGGAGGTCTGTCTAGCCAGGCCCCCCTTCTCATCCACAAGGTCTGATAGGAAGCTTCTGGAGAAACCCAAAGACATTCAGAAAAGTACTACCACTACAACATGGATCAGACAGTGAAAATAGCCCTTCTCCGCCCGAAGATCTAGTTGGTCAAGATTTACCACACGGAATCAGGCCAGGTGTGGCTGTTTATGCCTGTAACCCCAGCACTTCGGAAATAGTCAAGGAGCACTGGGAATTTAAAGCCAGCCTCAGCCACTCTGTGACTTCGAGATCATCCTGTCCTGGGCTATCTACAAGAGGAGGAGGAGGAGGAGCTGGTAGCAGCAGTAGCAGCAGAAGATTGAAGCACACTACATGCTGGATTATTAGCCAGAGGCCTAGGCATGTCACCTAACAGCCAGGCCACCAATTTACCAGGGGAGGGGGGTGGAAATCACTGGACCCTTTAGGGCCCACTTTCCCATAAAGATAATAATTAAAACAACTAAATAACAGCACTGCTTTTGGGTTAAGATCAGGAATAAGACAATTCTGCCACCCTTAGGAGTAGCACACCCATTAACACACGGAAAGACCGTGGGAGAGGGAAGGGAAACCCGGCAGCTGCCTCAACTGAACCCTGCTAGTTCTCCCATTGAACTTCTACATGAAGACACTGCTCACTCATAGGGTTGGTTTGGGGAACAGATGGGATCAAGGAGGCATATGCACTCCTGTGTTTCCGGCAGCACTACTGACAATGGGTAACAGGAGGCATCAACCTTAGTGCCCATTAGCTGATGGTGGGCTACAGAAAATGTGTACCATGGAATACTGCTCGTCCTGCCTCCGCAACAACAGAGTGTCACACTAAATGAAATAAGCTAGACACAGAAAGGCAACCCCCACGTGCTCTTACAATATGGAACCTGAAGCATCTGATTCAGTGGTGGGAAGAACAAGGTATGTGGGGGGGGGGGTGCTGTGGGGTTGGTCAAGGGTATTTAATTATAATTAGATAAGAGGCAAGTAGAACTAGAAGGCAGTTAGGAGACTGCCTGGAGCTATGGAATGACAGCTAACAGGAAATTTCTCTCTCCAGTGACCAAAGTTCTCAAAGCTGTGTGACTCTAAGAACATGCTATACACCCAAGGCCTGTTGTGGGCTTTAATGGGCATATTGCAGGATACTTGCTAGGTTATCTCAGAAAAGCTGTACAAATAAATAAACAAGGTCACACCTAAAGATGACCAATGCTGCAACGGACACACAGAAAGGTGATAGAGCCTCCAATTGAGCCTCAAATTTGCAGGTTCTGCGAGATCGCCTTCAGGATGCTCACTGGGAGCCACACTGCAAACAAGACCAGCTAGGATCCCTCACCCCTTGTCCCAGTTGCAAATCAGACAAGGTAGGAGGCAAAAGTGCCTAGTGATACCTTACTTTAGAAGAACAGATCAAGGAAGCTTGGTCTCCACTGTCAGCAGACAGTCTGCTGGTCCTAAACAGAACCAGATAGATCAGTGTGCCTGAGAACCACTTACAAAACTCAAGGGGGTGGTGGTGGGGGGGTGTTAATAGCCCAGTAGTAGAGAGTACACATAGTGTATGTGAGGCCCTAAGTTCAATTCTCAAGGCTGCCAGAAAAAAGAGAGAGAGAGAAAAAAAAAAAAAAAACACAAACCTTTTTATCTGCCCCAACTGGAACTTCACTTCAACCATTCCCAAATTAGAAGGGGGGGCGGGGTCTCTTTCTCATCAAGGAATATAACACACAGCTTCCCACCCACGAACGCCCACCCAGCCACAAAAAGACTGCCAAAAGTAGCATGCTCCTGTCTCTCGACTGAATGCTATTTGAGGATCGATCAATGTCAAACCCACCTGTTTTAGGTAATCTGTAATTTAATGGAGAAAGAGGAGGGGGGGAGGGGGGAGGGAGGGAGGGAGGGAAGGAGGGAAGGAGGGAGGGAGGATTCTAAGAACAGAAAACAAAACTGATTGTTGGAAAATGAAAAACAAAAGGATGTAAATGTTATTAAAACTTGAAAGCAAGGTGATGCTAGGTTATACCAGATTTTTTTCTTCAGCTTCTTTCAAGGAAAAAGGTTTCTACCCACTGAAAGGAATCTTACTACAAGACGCCCAAAGCTTGGAGGATGTGTGCAGGGAAGAAGTAACTATAGAAAGGCTGGCAGGCAATTTTTAAAAATTTAAAAAGCCCTAAGGTTGTTAACTACTGAAGACTTGATGAAGGGTGTACTCAGGTTTCCAAAGACCCCGATGTAGTCAGAACCCTTTGGAACAACGCCAACCCGGGCTGCATCTTCTAGTCTGCACCAAGTGGAAGAAGATGACCCTGGGTTTCCTGTGCTTTTGTGTCGTGGGCAGAGGAAACCCTGAGGAATACCTCCCAGAGCTGTGGGAAGGACACACGCACACTCACATACCATGGAGCTCCTAAGAGAACACAGAAGGTTTCAGAACTTCACAGCTGTACCACAATCACAGAAAACAAGGCTCCACCCAGCACCGTTTCTGTTTCAGCCAGAGTCACAGATAAAAGCAGACCCTCCTCCCAGGAGCCACCTGGCCTTTCAGGAGAGGGAGGGAGGTTTGAGAAGCCTTGAACACTCTACACAAATCATATCGGAGTTGAGAAAGAAAGCACCCTATTTTATGAAAAGAAGAGAAAACCTTGTTATTCATCAAAATACACCGGACAGGATGAGGGGCTCTCCTGATCACATGACTTCATGCAGCCACCTAGTGGGATTTCCATCCCACTCCACAAACACTACCCAACGGCTGTCTTCTCTTCAAAACTCAAGGTGGAAGGTGGAGCTCAATAACTTTGCTAACCTCACTCGCTGCCCATCACAGATGCTGCTTCTTCTAGAACATTCTCCTCATCACCTAGCCTTCTGGATTACCTGTGTCCATTCCCTCTGCTTATATACACATCATATGATTCACGTATGAGCCACGAGCCCAGGTCTCTCCCTCCTAAACTCTGAGACAAGGGCAGAGAAAAGGGCAACGTGGAAGAAGAAGTCTGTCTGGTTAGATATAGGCTCAGCTAGTGCAAAGACAGGAGGTGGAGACAGCTGGCAGGGCACAAAGCCCCCAGGGGACCCTGAGGTGCTAAAATTTTGCTGAATAGGACAAGACTGGGCAGGGTAGCCACAGTAGCCAAGGCCATCCTTCAAGGGCAAAGTCCAGAGCTGAACCACAAACGGGGCAGCAGAGGGAGCCAGGGTGGCCTTCATTCTGATGACAGGTGACATCAGTTCCAAGCTGGCCAGATGATACGTAAACCTGGCTTGTGGGTCACAAACCTGGCAGCAGCCCGGTCCCTTTGCTAAAGAAGAGAAGAATATTTGGTAAATAAGAGGAGAATAAAGTCCTTTTTTAAGGGAGAGGGCTTCCTAAATCTCCCCTTCAAGAATAAGGTGGCCCCTAGCCAGTCTATAAATGCCTTTTCCATATCCACCCTTAAGGTGGAGTCCCTCCCCTCTCCTCCCCTCCCTTCCCACCTGTCCCACTGCAGGAGCAGGACAGGTGTCAGCCAACAGACACTCTGGTCTGGGGTGGCCTCACTTGATTTTGTTCTGTATTAAACAGATGATGGGATCACACTCTCGGAAGGGTAACTCCTCGCTATGGCGGGTTACTGGTGCTCCATAAATAATGTACCAACTGCTTCTCCCACACTGGCCCCACTGTGACAGCCGAGATAAGGGACAGCTGAAGGAATTGGATAGGGACACCATTCAAGGGACACAGAAAACCCACAACATAAGAGGAACCAGAGCTAGGGAGGGCTCTCATAAGGAGAAGGCTCAATACATCGGGGAAAGAAAATAGAGATGAAAAGGGAGAGGCTATAGAGAACTGGGTTCCAGCTCACAGACCTTTAAGGAGCCAGACAGAGGGGGGCTGACCAGCAGCAGTTACAGCACAGACAATGGGAAGGCAGGTAGGACCAGATAGGTCGGCATTCTCTTGGAGGAGGCAGCTGGTGACTTCCGCATCAAACATCAGCACTTTCTAAACAGTTGCTAGGCACCAGGCATCTATCTGTATTTGCACTTCTCAAGTATTAACTGGTGTACCTGACCCTGAAGATTTGGCAAAAATGAAGACTTTGTTTTCCTTGCTAGGGGAGGGGGGGCACAAGATGATGATGACCCCTGGGTGGTCATGTATAACCTGAGCTGAGCGTTATACTGATTGTATATGAGGAAACCAGGGCCCCAGTCGCAAAGTAAAAACTATCTGACGCGGGATCTTTCTGACTGCACAAGTGACCAGGATCCGGGGAGTCAAAGCAGCCTGAGGGACAGACCCAATGTGACGAAGTGACTCAGTCGGTCATTAGGTCTTGCTTTAGATGTGTGTCCTGCAGGAGTCAGGGTAGAACAGAGGCAGCCTCCAGAAACACAGTGAAACATGAACAGAACTGTACGTCAGTCTAGAAATGGTCAGGTCAGCCATGGAAAAAGTATGAAACAAAGAAAACCTCTCTGTTATGGAGAAAAGCTGAATCACAGAGAAACACAGTTGCTTTCATTTGTATGAACAGGAGTGGCTGTCTTTTCTCTTCAGATTTTCTGTGGGCACTAGGATGGATCCTTGTAGCATCTCTAGGCTGGTCATCATCACTAATAGCATCCCACTTCCTTCCCAAGTCCTCTTGGTGAGCTCAGACTCCAGGGAGATAAAAGGCAAAGAAGCATGGAGAGGGATCTGGCCCTTCTGACCTAAGCTGAGCATCTCTGGATTCAGGAATGCATTCAGCTTCCAGAAGTGGGTGTGCATAATTAGGGCCAGGGCTCAGGAATGCCTTCCAGGGCTGTCGCCCCCACCTCCCCCCACCCCACCCCACCCCTGGCCTGCATGCAAGATACAGGTCTCATAAGAGCTTCAGATGAAAGGCATTGGGTGAACCCATCCATCATAAATACCAGTCCTGGGCTTTTATTTTCTGATTGGGACTTGCCTAATCCACTAATTATCCCTGTCCATCAGGTGGGTGACAGCCTGGGGATAATCAATGGTTGTTGCTTCCTTGCCCGCCCACCCTCACACACTTGCCCAAGTACACCAGCAATAAATACGCCTGTGAAAAGGAAGGCACACCCACAAAAGGTGGTTCCCCTCCAGCTGCCCCCCTCACAGACTGTTCCCTCTCAAGCTTGTCCAATCTAATTAAAGCAAGGGCATTGAGCTTTCCTGTTACCCACATTGCCAGGACAATGCTCAGGATGTTTTAAACATATGGGTACGTCTCCACTTAACAATTAAAAAAAAACAAAAACAACTAAGCAAATAATGTCAACTATATCTTCAAATTTGGTTTTTAGGTCCTTTACCAGAGAAGCAAACAAGCAAGCCATCTGTCTGTCATGAGCTGCCACTCGGGACTGAGGGTTATTTAAATTTAAATTACAAGGAGATAAAAGGTACCTCATCCAAATACTAGAAAGGATCAAGAACTGCTTTTACTCTGGAAACTTCCATTGGACAACCTCTGCCTGATCAGAGCATTTGTCCTGTGCTTCTCAACTGTAAGAAGCGTTCAGGATTTCATTTATTTATCTGTTTTCCTTCTGAGATAGGGTTTCACTATGTAGCTCAGGCTAGCCTGGAACCTGTGATGTTCCTGCCTTCATCACCTTGAGGGACTACAGTGGCTCCACTGTGGATCACCTCTCTCTCCTACCCTTTGTAGTATGCGTGTTTCCACACTCCAGATTTCTCTACAAACAGAACTTCCCTTCCTGTCCTTTCCCATTCTCCAAATTCACTTGTGTATACACAGAGAGAGACAGAGAGAAATTCTCACTGCCCTGCTATTTAAGTACCTCCCACCCGAGGACAAGTAAGTGGCTGCCTGTACAACTTACACTCACTGCCTGAAAACGTTGTGTATCAGAGGGGTCATCCACCTAGCTGCTAGGAATCCAAACAGACCCACGAGCAACATCAGAACCACCCGGGATGTGTAGATAATGCAAAGGGAGAACAAAGCACCCCCAGCAACTTCAGGGAGGCATGTGCCTGTGTGTGTACTCACGATGCCCTTTCTACCAGACGAGAAATAAGGTGGAGAAAGAGCGAAGGCCTTGTGCAAAGTGTGAGGGTCTGACCTCACTCCCACTTCATTGTGTGAATTGCTACTAAAATTTGCTCAGTTCCTCAGACAGTGAAATTGGTCAATTGGCTCACCTATTCAGGAAATGCAAGAACTCATTATCTGAGCACCTAACACAGGATTTCGGTGTTTTTACCTAAGGCTCCTATGAAATGTCTGTGTACATGCCTCATGGAACCATCACTGTGCAGAGTCCAGAGCTGTTGCTCCCTGTTTGCTCCAGTCTGTCAATATCCACCAGATAACAAGTAAACACACCACAACTCATATGCCCCACAAAGTTCAAAGTCTGGACCCCCACAACCTCACACCCACACACGCATGCTCATCCACCTCTTTCCAGCATGCACCTACCAACTTCAAAATGGTTTGACCTTTGAGATCCTGAGTCTGGACCCCACAACCTCACACCCACACACGCATGCTCATCCACCTCTTTCCAGCATGCACCTACCAACTTCAAAATGGTTTGACCTTTGAGATTCTGCTTCCTTCACTAGCTAGCACTTATGTTCACCCCAGTCCTCCTAAAGGCAGATACAAGTTTATGAACTCATTAAACCCACCCCAGGGACTAGCCTTGGCCACACCATGTGCTGAATCGGTTTCCATTTGGAGCAGACAGTGCCCCATCCATCACCCAACTCCTACCTCAAAGCTTCCAAGAAAGATGCCCTGGTGGACCACAAAAGGTGCTATGCTTCTTTAGACAATGCTTGTGCATGTGTGCATGTGGGTGTGAGTGTGTTTTCACTTGCTCATCCAAGCCAGGGCAGAGGGCCTCGACAGACAAACACATTCAAGAATCTGAGCATGACCAGAATCAGCTGGCCCAACTTCAGATCTGTTCATTGAGTGACCTGAGAGGCAAGTGACTTCATCACCTGGTGCCACTCGGTCTCCATCTGTAAAAGATGCTAATGGCTAGTCCCTGCCCCAGAGGATGATTACGAAGTTACATGAACCGATGAGACTAGCGCTTGAGGGGGTAAGTACTACAAAGAAAGAACTCTGTCCTGCCTTAGTGAGTCAGCATACAATGACACCCTCCCTGAACAGGACATGACTACACATTACTACGCACAGAAATTTAGTGAGGGGACAGCCTTGAAGAGAGGAGGTCAGCATGATAAAAAGGTCAGTCTTACTGGAAGGCTGAAGTGGAAACCATGGATCCCGAAGCTTTGGAGGGCAGTGTTCTCCACGATGGGAAAACGGGAGAGCAGCTGGGACAGTTCCCTAAATTGGGGTTATGCCCCACCTGCCTGTCAAAGAGGAAGAAAAATAGGAAAGAAAACAGGAAGACTGGAGGAATTTTCCCAAGGTCACAGCTAGCGTGGCTAACCTCGTCCACCCGGACTACATCCCAGGTATCCCATGGTGGGATCAAATGCACTGAAACCCGAAAACCTGCTCCATGAAGTGCAGAGGAAGCCCCTGAAGTCAGGGCGGCCTGAGCACCCCTCCCACTGACCCTAGTGAAACCCTAGCAAGGGTTTGCTAAAAGAGCAAATTCCTGAGCCCCACACCAGATCAACAAAGAATTTAAGGCGGGCCTAGGAATCTGCATGGGAAGACACTCTTCCTTTCTTAAAACTACCCAGAGAGCAAGACTGGAGGACCTCAGCAGAGATAAAATGGCCAGTCCTCCCCCTAAGCCCTTGGAAACTAGGAATTCAGCAATCTCTTGTCACTAATGTCCACATCCGGCATCTTTCGAAATAATCCAGATGAGCGCTCACACACAGGAATGTAAGCAGAGACGTGCTTTTGCAAGACATGCAGGTTCCAGAAGCTTTGAGAAGTGCATTCCTTTAGGCCACAAATAAATCCTGTGAGGAAGACCATAAAGTTACAAAAGCATACTCACTGCCCTGCACTGTTGTTGTTAGTGAACAACTGGCCTAACCCAAGCACAGGCGAGAGGCTAACTCCCCGCCTCAGGACCTTTGCACAAACTGAACTATTCTTCCCCAGATCATTAGTTGTTACTCAATGTCCCCTTCTAGGGGACTCTGCCTCACTACTCTGGAAGACGTACTGTTCTGACTGTGCCATTGCATGGGTTCCTTTTATCATAAAGGGAATTGAGGCTAGAGAGATGGATGGCCCGATGGTTAAAAGCACTTGTGTCCTTCCTTACAGAAGACCCAGTTTCCATTCCCAGCACCCACATAGCGATTCACAACCGTCTATAACTCCCATCCCATAGGATCCAATGCCCTCTTCTGGCCTCCCAAGACACCAGGCATGCAAAAACGCTCATACACAGAAAATAAATAATTTTTAAAAATCAAAAGTTTTAAGAATTGATTGGTGCCACTTATCTATCCCTTATCTGTCACCACTCCAACGGGGTCCAAAGGCAGAGGTTTGCATCCATTTCCTTTGCTGTTCTATATCCCCAGCTCTTCATGCTGGACCTGGCACACAGTAGGTGCTCAAATATGTGTCACCAGGGGAATTTACTATAGACATGCAAAACGAAGTCCCCAGCTGTCACAGAAACTGGCATAGCTTATGGAAGTGCACACATGGGAAAGGAAAGCTGGGTGAAAAGAGGGTTTCACAGCCCATTTAATGGTCTGGCCTTTTGTGAGCCTGAGCACATAACCCACTTTGTAATTGGTGCTTATGAGTAACTTCACTTAATTGAAGTTTCTAGGTTTTCTTCCATTAATTTTATATAACTTATATAATCTTTTAGAAGTAATCCCTTGTGAAATGTTCTCAAAACATTGCTTTTTTTTTTTAAAAGGGAGGGGGGAATCCTGCCTCTTCTGACTTAATTAGGGTATCCCTAATTAGGTCCAGCACAACTTCAAACGTCCAAGTTCCCCAGGAACCAGGTTCTGTGGGACCAGAGGTCTCCTGGTTGCAGAAAGACCTCAGTCCTCCCAGGTATGGTCCAGGCTCGAGGCTTGGCCACAAGCTACTCCTGGCTAGGCTCCTCACTACCTGCTTCCTATTGGGGTGTCTGATGCAATTATTCAGGCCCCATATCACATCCTGCTGTGGCATCGGCTTTGAAGGTTCAGTAAACAGTCAGTTCAAAACAAAGAACAACCATTAAACTCAACTCAAAGACTTCCTTAATGGCAGCATGCTCAGCTGCAAGAAGCCTGCCTTCAGAATACAATCATGGTCTCCCTGGAAACTAATCCACCACATGGCCAGCCCCTAATAGCAAGGATCTCCACAGCTCCTGGCTGGCACTCAGTCTTCTGGAGCTGGTTCAAGTGGAGTGTGTGTCCTGAGGTTGATCACACTGGTCACCATCACTCTGCATCTCTATCTCTCTGCTGACAGAGGCACCAACAGCCAGGTCAACAATTCCAGCCAATTACTGGCTCCTGTCCCTCCCTTGAGACCCCTCAAAGTTTCTTCTGTGTTTAGGGTGCTGTGTGTGTATGCATGTGGGTACAGACACCCATGAACACGAACAGGCCAGAGGTGGATTTTGGGTGTGTCTAGCTCTCTCTGCCATCAATAGTTCTAGGGTTATAGGAGTGTCCAGATACACCCAGGGTTTTATGTGCACACTAGGATTTGAACTCTGGTCTTCAGTGTTTGCACACAATCACTCTAATACACTATCTCCTCACCCCACCACCCTACCCCATAAAGCCTCTTAAGATTCCGTGTGTGATGTATCCAAATCCTTATGGCATAGTTGAAATCATCCAAGAGATGAATGAAATAAACCTACCAGAGTATGAACAGAAAATTCTGAAATGCCACACCGTGAGAGACCACTTAGAGTAGCCCACAGAGCACAGTCCTGAAGCTGATGTCACATGGCCTGGGCCTAACTTTGGGCTCCACCTCTCACCCACTATACAAATGGCTAAATCCCTCTGTGCCTCAGCTCTCCCATCTGTAAAATGGGAATGACAATAATGTCTACTCAAATGGACTGTTGGGAATTAAATCAGTTTTTAAGTGTCAAACACTTAGTACCTGGTAGTTCTGACCACAAGTAAAATTAAACTCAGTTGCCACTTGGTGTCATCCAGACCAAAGGCATTCCATTCTGTGAATCTGTCTTCCCACCCCAAGTGGAAATCAGAGGCACTTCTTACCACCTCCACAAACTCTTGTGTTGACTTCTGGAAGTCTGACTATAGTGAAGGCTGCTGTCTTGCCTGTGACTCTTGTAAAGAACTTCAGGATAAGGCCTGCACTAGGCCTCACAGGTCCATCTCTCCAAGCCAGCCATGCCCAGCATGTCCAAAGCACATCATCTGATTGTAGATACATAGTACCCTCAAAAGTTATTTGTAGGTTTAAAGCAGAAAAGCAGATATGAATTGCAGTATCAAACTCAAGAGTGATCTTATATTTTTCAGAACATGAGTGGTACTACCAGCAAGCAAGGAATTCTGGGTGTGTGTGTGTGTGTGTGTGTGTTGACATGCTTGAGACAAGGCTTGTTTCCAAATGCCAGATTTTTAATTTAAATTTGCATAGACTTCCCAAATCCAAAAGTCTCAAGTTTAAAATGTACAGAAATCTGAAATTTGGGGAGTGTCATCACACTGATGGCCAACAAAGGTTCAGATTTTGGACTTGTAGACTACTTGAAAGAGCCTGAAACAGACTAAGGCAGCTCAGACAAACACAGAGGGTATTCATTTGCCAGATATTTCACATCAAACCATTTACATCTACTTCCTCTTTTAATCTTGAGGTAAGTATTGCCCCCTCACCTCCTTATATAAATTTAAAAAAAAAAAAAAAAAAAAAAAAAGCTCAGGAAAAGTAAAATAAATTTGCCCAGAATAACAAAGGCAAGAAATGACAGAAACAGACTTTAAATAAGAAAAGCCACTTTTGACAGTAGAGCTTAATAACTACTTTGCAGATTATGAAGGATGCCCTTGCAGAACCCATTAGGAGGACAGTAGCCTAAGAATATCCTTCTTCCCTGTGGTGCCTGAAAGTGTGACAATGATTCCAACAGGCAGAGATGGGTCAGGAAAGTGAGGAGCCCAGGACATACACGGATCAATCAGCTGGAGCCTAGTGGCCAACCAAGCTGTGGCCAGAGGGCAGTTTTGGGCAGAGGCAAGATCAGCCCAATAGGACCAGGTCTTGGGAGGGAGCAGAGGCTCCAGGTGTGCTCAATCCTGGAGACAGACAGGGCCAGAGGCCATGAGAAACAGGTGGTGTTCACTCAGAAAACCAAAGGGGCCAGAAAAGATAGCTCGGCTCCACAAGTCCTTTCTCCCTCCCTTGTTCTGTATCTCTGAAAGCCTTCTCCCAGCACATCCTCTCCTTATGAACAATTCATTGATGGGGTTTACAGTGGCAGAATGGAATGCAAGCACGTCTGCTGGCCCAGAGGGCTATAATGAACTCGGGGCTACTTTACTTGACATCAAGAAAAACCCAAAACCCTTATCTTCTTTATTTCCAGAAGCTCCACCACAGGCTCTAACAAGGCTCCCAAAAGGGTGAGACAGTGTCTGCCTGAAGCAGCAGTGAAATAAATGTTGACCACCTGGATCTTAATCCCCTTTCCATTCTATAGGATACAGCACCTAACACCTGGGTACATGTGCCCTGGGCAAGAGGGGAGCCTGCCACAAGAAACATCTCCTTTCAGAATATTCATGAGGAACCTACAAGGCAGGTATATTGTCACACCCACTTTACAGAAAACTAGAGACTGAGAAAGTTGGCCACAGAGTTTCCTCTAGCTCCCTGTGTTCCAGGTCAGCAGGGCTGGAGAATGTCCAGGATCAGATCCTCAGATCCTGACCAGCAAGGAGTAAAGTCGAGTGGGAAGCTGTGCTGTAAGGCAAAGACACTGCTTAGTGTCTGAGATCACTGTTGGTCAGTGCTGTAGCCACTAGCCACCAACGCCTAAACTCAACTCAAAGAATAAAGGTGTCACTGTTGCTTTTATTTGTGGGGATTCCTTTTGTTTTGGGAGACTGGGTCTCATACCACTCTCAGGCAGACCACGACGTAGTCCAGAATGATCCTAGCTTCTGATCCTTCTCTACTTCCCAAATACCAGGATTACAGTATTGCACCACCCTGCTTGGCTAAAAGTACGTAAAATTTAAAAACTCAGTTCCTTGGCCATACTAACAACGTGCGGCCAGTAGCTAACGTATCTGACAACTTTTATACTGCCGAGCAGCGTATTAGATAGGCATATTTCAAACCAGTAAAAATCTGCCAAGAATTCTAGATAACTGACTTTTATTGGAATTGTTTAGCATTCTGCTGTATTTCTATTTTAATTTTTAATAGTGAAAAACTTTGATAGCAAAACTTACCATTTTGACTATCTTGAGAACTGAATTAGATGATAGCAAGATTATTCACATCCTAGCCCAAGCATCTAAATGGGCTCTTCCTACGCTTGGGTGAGATCAAGAATGCACTGTGACAGAGCTATAACTCTAGGAGGGGAAGCCCAAGAGCGCAATGATGCTCAATCCTGGTGACCTGGTGCTTTTAAAATCCTAACCACTAAGCTGCTGCCCAAAGCACTGACTCACGAGACTCTGGGAACAGGGCCCAGGCATTAAGTCTCCCAGGGCACTCAGTGGGCCTTTACTGTACACATGCCCAGACCTCCTATTCTGGTCAGACCTACTATCTGGCCCCTGCAGAGCACCATCATGTGGCACATTGGCAGGAAGAGTCATAGACACCATCTGCTGCCTACCTCCAGCTCCCAGGAGCTCTTAGGACTAAGCAAGTGAGTATTTCCACTCCTGTCCAGTCTTTGAGGTAAAGAAATCAAATAAAAAGACACAAAGCTCAAAAGGCACTTGACTGGTTCCCCCACACACACTTAAGACAGGAAAGGAAAAGCCCCTTCAGAACTCTGACCAAGGCCATATATGCCAAGAATTAGAACAGGAAGGTGGTTTTCTGGGGACCCTATCTAAACATGTTTCCAAGAGCTCTACCAACCCAGACCAAACTGGAAGCCTACCAGGACAGAATTAAACACAGAAAGCTCTTTTCCAGGCGTGTTCCTATGCTAGACACAAAATGAGTTTGAGGTAAGGAGTTTGCTCTGAGGAGTCATGTGAACTTTGGTTGAACCTGACTAATCCATATGATTATGACAATGCAGTCCAGCCTCAGACACCTTGACTCCAGACCCAGTATGGAGATCTGTGCCTGGACAAGGACAAGTGCTAAGGGGGACCCCCAAGAGCCTGGCCCCCAATGTTCTCCACCCTACACGCACCCACAAAACCACTAGGAAAAGGGCCTGGCAAAGTTCAGTCATCAGTATGACTGAGTGGGGAGAGAGGTCAGCCACAATCTCCTCATATTCCATAAATTAAATTCCATTTCCCCATAAGTAACAGCGGCATTTAGAGACATCCATCCCACAGTATCTTGATTCAAACCCACTCCTCCAGGTCAGGGAAGGTCCTACCTAGTTCTGTCTGTAACCCTCCTGTGGGCTCAGGCAAATGAAGTGCTAGCTTCTAGAAATACATCAATGCCCCTCCCCATACCTCAAGTTCTTAAAGAGCTCCATTCTGGGCCAAAGACAACAAGGTCTGACTGAATATCAATTCCACCTCACCGTGGCCTCAGACAAATCACTGCTTCTCCCCAAGCCTGGGTTTTCTCATCTGCAGAGTGTGTGCAGTGTGTGTAAGGACAAACATAAAATCATGCATACCTGACAGTACAAAGCTAGCACATGGTCCTTCTCCAAGTCACTTCCTGCTCACTATGTACCATATGCAATGAATAATGAGCACCTACTATGTGCCAGGTGGCATGCCACAGCATCCCATACAATCAAAAACCTCACAACTGCACAATAGGGAAAATATAGCGGCTTCTAATCACACTGAGCTCAGGTAGAGAAGAATGAGCCACCTCAATGAGCCTTTAAAAGGGTTTAGAAGTGGGGGTTGCAACTTCAGGATGGATTCTGTTACTGGGGCTGGCTGAGGCAGTGGGGTTTGCTTTGTTTTTGTGGTACATACTCAGATGAAACCTGCAGTGTGCGTCTGATGTAAGGGCTCTCCCTCAGCAATCAAACACAATAGGTTTCCAGAATGCTCCGCCAATTAATTTACTGCTTGTCTCTCCAGCTACTATTTAATAAGGCTGTATCAGCAATACAATCTGCAGACCTGGATTAAACTGCCTAAGGCATCAGCCAGTTCCAGTTAAGGGCCCCAAATATGTCCTCCTGGTGTTCTGAACGGCTAAATCCAAAACTTGTCCTTTGGCTTCTGTTTAGTCTGGAGGAAGACATTTCGTTATTTCCACAGAGGTGTGGGTTTGGTGGGAAAGTGTCCTGAAGGCCATTTCAAGAAGTAATGGGGAACTCAAAATGATCTCATTTTTCCATTTCCCAATGGGAACTTCTAAATGGTCTCATCACAGAAGGAACTCTGCCAGCTCTCACCCATCCTTACAAAGACAGAAGAAACAGCTTCAATACAGACGACAAAACATCTAATGGATCGATAACTTCAACCTTTTCACCTTCTGAGCATTTTAGAAACCTCAAGTGAGCTGGCCAAAGTGATGGGTATTATTTTTTGCTTTTTTTCCTTTTCTTCCCCCCTTTCAGCCCAAGAGAAGACAGAGAGGTCAAAGGGCAGCTGAGAAGGCAGGGCCTGCGGAAGGCACCATGCCAGTACTGTACTGAAAGTGTCCACTGAGTATGTCTGGGCCAAATGGAGCTGGAGAGGCTGTGTTTGACTTGCTGACGACGCTGAAGCAGAGGTCAGTGGTCCAACACAGCTGATAACAAAATACCACAGAAGGGAATACACATTCCTCGCTGCACCAGACCAGAGCTAAACTCAGCCTTCCTTCCATGCAAGCTATGACCTGGAAACATCCTCCTCCTCCTCTATTTGGGCCTTTATAAATTATGAAATTCCAAGCAGTGAGGTTTCTTTCAAGAAATCAAGAACAAGTTCTATACAATTTTACCTAATAGAATATGTAAGGGTTTTTCCCATGGGAATGCTAAGGTAAGCTTCCAAAGATAGACAAGATTCACACCCCCAAACACTCAAAAGACTGTTCCCCATAGAGGAGACCCTAAAGCTCTGACTGAGGCACTCTCTCAGGGGCAGCTCCCTCTGCCAGTTTTATGACATCTTTACTTTGCCTTCTTTTCCCACAGGCCCCAAATGAGGAAGCTGTAAAACCCTGGCCAAACACAACCATTTGCCAAGAGAAAAACCAACATGGAGCCCATCTGTCCTTCACAGGGCTCTGCTCATCTTCCCTTTATGTGGCTGTCAGCCTCTACTCAAAGTATCCCACTTCCCTCCCAATATCTGGTCGTTTGGCTGCGTTTTTTCATTATCTTACTACAGAAAAACTTTTTATTTTGAAGTATTTTCAAGGAGAAGTTCAAAAAGACTGATGCCCTTCCCCTGACCAAACTGAAGTCCATCCATCATTTGCAGCCCTATTGTATCAGCACAAGGAACAAGGGCAAGGCCTAGCAAAAGGCCTTCTACATAGGAGGCCCCAATAAAGACCTAGGAAATAAATCCCTCTTACTACAGGAACCCACAACAGCTAAAGGGGCAACCCTGAAGTCACTACACAGCATTAGACTTGATACCCACACTGTTGTCTCATGATAAGTGAGGAGAAATATCCCATGTGCCTCTCAACCACAGAAAGATTCCCATGGAATTCAAGATGTCCCTTCAGCAGCTCTAATTTTAGACAGAACCTCAGACAGAGTATACTGGTGGCAAGCAAAGGTGGGGGCAGCCGGGAAGAATTGAACAAGGCTCCTATTCTGCTCAGCACAGGTGCCTGTAACAGGACACCCCTGTCTAAAGCGACACAGGGAATAGTGCATTCAGGTGCAGCTGGATCTTTTTTAGCCTAGCCGTATTACATAAACCTGAACCCAGGGCAAAGGTCTTACTTGGCTCCTAGCAACCTGGTTCTTGAGCAACAAGGACAAGGAAATATTTGATTCTAGCATCCAACTTTAAAAAATAAATAAATAAAAGTTAATTATTAAAGAAGTCCGATATTCTCGTAGTGAGATATTCTCTCATTTGGCTAGCAAAGTCTCTGGGACTTTGCAACTACGGAAACATGGTCAAAAATTCTGGTTTAATGATTCAAAACACACAACACTAATCTATCTGTTTACCTTACTAGGAGCCAATTCTGCCCAGAACTTGGAGAGAAATAAAAGATTCTAGGACCTCCTTTATAGTCAACAGTCACCTCCAGACCACTGTCCCCCTGATAAACCAACCACAGCCCCTCTTAATAGCAACACAAAATGCTCAGTTCCTTTTCCTTTGGGGACTAACTCACACCAGGCAGCTTTATGGATGATTTCCATGGATCCGAGGGAAGGGAGCTGGTAAGTGATTTTGCACACCGCCATTCATTAGTGACCACCACCACAGCAGGGTGGAAGGAAGGGAAAACAGAGGTTTCCTCTCATCAAGGAATCATAAGCTTTTTAGCAGCTGCTGCTTGCTTTCCTTAGACCTCAATCCCAGTGGAAGCAAAGTGAGGATTTCTTCTTCACCTTACCCCTGAAAAGGATAAACACAAATCCTGACCGCCCAGTACTCGGTCCAATGCAGAATCCTTACAGAAAGCAAAGAACTCGCCCAAGCTTTTCTGTATCTTGAGGTTCTTTGCTTTCAAAAACTGGGTGGCACCAGGCATAGAAATGATTCCATTTTGTTATCTTCTTATTTCCTCCAAAGAGGAAACTGACTCCCTTCCTGTGTTGTTGTACATTACGAAGCTTCAGATGCCACTCAAAAAACCATGCTCTTAGCCTCTTTCTCACCCCAGTGCAACATCCTTAAAAAAAATAAAAATAAAATAAAAATGGTACCAAGATGGCTATGCAAATGGCTTCTTCCTCAAAGCAAACAACCAGGAGACCAAAAATACAACGCTGGTCATGAGTTTAAAGACAGAAGAGCAAGGTCATCGGAATGCCAACTGACATTAAAAGCTGACTTTCTTGCTGACAACGCCACATATTCATATATCATGTGCTGCTTATCCTACAGAGCCCAATTTATTCTTTTTACTTTTGAAGTGTCATTTCTGTCCAATTCATAAAGAAGTCTTCTAAAGAAAACTCAAAGCATTTAATAGTTCCCTTACGCATAAACAATCTTGGGAAAAAAAAAAAACAGACAACAACCTTCATGCAATTCCTGATCTCTCTACTCCCCCAACGAGTCTAACATTTTTCAGAACCCAAAGCCCAATGTAATCTTCTGCTGTGCCTTGATTCAGAGATATTGTTGGGGGGGTGGGGTGGGGTGCGGTGCAGTGTTTACCCACAGGGTAGTGAACAAATCTACCAGACACAAAGAGAAAGAAACTAGTGTCAACACCAAGGAAGCAGTGTATACCAGGTTTCTCCTGGGGACGCCACCTTAAGCACCTACAAATGTCTAGGCAGAGCCCACTCTAGGCAGCCTGATGGCAGGTGGAAGGAGGCACCTTCCTTGGGAAAGATTACCTTCTGAAGGGCTTTAGGTTCAAACCACCTACTGGAAAAGAACTGAGCCCTGGTTCTGGATGGGGGGGGGGGGACCTCCAGGTGTAATTACTCGGGGACTGAAGTGAGTAATCAGTTTAGATCCCTGAATTCCTTGTTTCTATTCAGAGACTGGAAACATCTCCTCCAAAAAACACAAGCAGCTTTACCAACCCACCTCAAATACTTCCTCTGCACATCACAAACTAGAGTGTATGCCTTAAACCAAACCTTGTTTTGACTATAATAAAGTAGGTGAAATTTAAGTTAACAATAAATGCCAGAGGCCGAGGAGGGGCATCAATCCTTGTTCAAAGGAACACTTGGATAATTTAATGTGGATTGTGGGCAAGAATGAAAGAGCTGTCTTTGAAGAGACTAATCCATCTAATTCCAAGCGACTGGATTAGAGGCATTCCTGGGCGAGCAGGCCCTGGCTACAGATTAGGCTACACCGATTTCTGACAAAAGGCACGAGCTTGGTAGGATTGCAAAACAGACATCAGCAGGACGAGGCACCTTGGCAAAGTTCACCCTGGGTGAGGTAGCAGTTGGTTTTAAATGGAGGAGGCAGGCATGACAGCTGAGCATTCCTCCTCCAAAGTCCATGTCCGAGGCCCAAGGCCTCTCCAAACCTTACACTTCAGCAGACAAAAGCTTCCCCAGGCGCCAGGCAGCGGCTGAAGAGGGGCTGTCCACACCCACTCGCCAGCACAGCTTTCCAAACCTGCCCACTCTTTTGGAAGCCGAGCTTTTAATTAAACACCACCTCCCCGGATCTGCTGAGGCAGACTGGGGCTGGCCACGAGCCAAAAAGAAGCTCCCTAAATACACTTGGGGGGAAAAATCCCCCTACCGCCCCCAATTCCCACCTCCAGCCAGCTCCTGGTTCTATTTTATTAGTGTGAGTAACATAAATCCTGGTGTACTTCGGTGCACCAGAAAACCCACATTCGAGGATCAGGTTATCTCCAGTCCCACCCTTTGCAGGAAAAAGCAAGGGTGTTGTTCCCCGCCCCCAACACACAGGCGCGCGCGCGCGCGTGCACACACACACACACACACACACACACACACACACACACACACACAATCCTTCCGAGAGATGAGTGGGGTGTGGGTGTGTGTTTGAGGGAGCCGGGTATAGTTGTTTGGGAAAACCACCTTGCCTTCAAGCTGTGAGCCTCTCAGCTTCGGGGTCCCTCAAAGACTACCCTGGGAACTTCTGCACCGTGGCCCAGGGGAGGGTGTGGGGGAAGGCACCGCACACCCTCAGCAGCTCTGGAACAGGCTAATTAATAACTAATTTGTTCAGATTCCCCTACTCCAGGTAGACCTGAAAGCCAAGCTTGTAACAAGCCTGCCACCCAATCTCCCGGGCCGGGAGACTATTTCCTGCAGCCAGGCAGGGCCCCCACTCCCGACCCACCACCGCGCCTAACACTCCACCCCGAACCCAGGGAGTCAGTCAGGTGTCCTCCCGGGCGTCCAGCTTCCTCGGGTCGCAGACACTCAGTCTAGAGGCAGACAATGGAAAACTTGGAACTAGGGCCCTAAACCCCCAAAGGTACAAGATGGTGTCGCCCCCAGGGATAATCGTACGTAGAGGTTAGCAGGGGGCATCACTCCCCACCCCCCGACCCCGGAAAGGCGCCTGCCCAGTGACCCAGCACAGCCCGAGCAGCAAGGCAGGTGAGCAGGTGACACCCGGGTCGCCGGAGCTCCCGCAGGTGGCCGGCGACCACGGTGCTGGCGAGGGCCAGGCGGGCCCCGGTAGAGGGGCAGCCCGCGGCCAGGTCAGGGCGGCCGCTCCCCCGGCGTCCTACCTTCATGTCGCTGATGATGGTCTGGAAGAGGCCTCCAAGCGCGCTGCATTCCTTCTCGATCACAGCCTCCATTTTCCCGGTGCGGCGGGGACAGGACACGCTCTCGGGGCCGCTGCACTGCGCACGGGGCCGGGTTCGCTCAGCAGTCCGGGAGCGGCTTCACCCAGGGAGCGACCCGCCTCCCGCTCGCCGCCGGTTTTGCAGAGAGCACGCGGTGCTCGCAAGCCACTGCGCTCTGTCCCCCAAGTCACAATTCCGAAACGCCCAGCCGCTCCGGAGGGCGAGTCGCCTACGTGCAGCGCTCGGCTCCTGGCCTCAAAAATGCCCGGAGAAGACTGACAATCAAGCTACCACGAATGCCCACGACGGAAACGGCAAAGCCCATCTTGGAGCAAAGAAAACCGCCAGCTGACCCGGGGCCAGCGCCATTTAAAAAAAAAAAAAAAAAAAAAAGAAAGATTTTTTTTTCCAAATGTATTTTTTTTTCTGAAATTCAAAAATAAAGAAAAGAGAGAGCGAAATGGGCGAGCAGCAGACGAGGTCAGCTCGCGGCGCCAGGATCTGTTGCTCGCAAACGCGGCCGCCGCCTCCTTTTCACTCGTGCGCGCCCGGCCCCGCGCTCGCTCTGGCGGAGCTCCCGGGGACGTTCAAGGGGCGCACGCGCGCTCGCGGCCGTGAGTTTAGTACGGGAGCGCGGAGGAGGCGCGCGCTCGCGGGCGGTGCGTGCGCCGCCCGAGGGGCGGGGCTGGGAGTGTGCGCCCGCGGCGAGCGGTGTAAGGCGACTGCTGCAAGGGAGGAGCAGTTGGGAGGGTAAGGCGAGCAGGGTGTACGTCTCCTGGACGCTCCGAGCGTCTTCGTGTTGGGATCTCAGCATGGGAAGGGAGGGTCGGCGTCCATCCTCCCACAATGGCCGCTAGGGTGCCTTGAAGCGGGCTCCGCCCCTCAGGGGACCCGCAAGGTGGGCACGTAGAGTCCTGAGTCCTGCACCTGGAGAGCGCTCAGCGGGAAATCTGCCGCTGCTTTTGCAGCTGCTGCCTTAGGAGGAGAGGCCTCTTCGATGATGTCAGGATTACAACGCCGAGTCACGGTTACCGAGAGCCAAGCTACAAGATTAAAGAGAGTTGGGGAAGAATATCCTGTAATGGGATGCTGAGTTCGATAAAGTTGCAGGATGCTGGATTGATCTGCTGTGGCAGAGAAAATGCAAAGTGCATCAGGGTTCCTAACGCCTACTCATCTGTCTGTAGAGATCGTTGGCTGCGTGTGGCTTAAACGATGATTTTCAAACCAGTGTTGCCATAACTGCATAAAGCCCCCTTGAGAGATAACACACACACAGGGCACTACCGAGTCTGGTAGGGGATCTAATGGGCAATTTCTGAGCGAATTTAAAGCACCTATAAACTTTGACCCTTAAGCTTTTGAAGGAAAGTAAATGGAACCTGTGTCGAGCTTGACTGAAGGAATCTTGAGTCAAAAGCTGTGGTCCCATTGACTCGGTTTAGTTAAGTCCTAATTTAACACTGCCTGATTAGAAGGATGTAAAGAACTCTTATCTCAACCAAAAACGCTGATGTTTTCACTCTTTTGAGCCTCTCTGCTCAACTCAGCTGCCATACCCAATCTTCCTGACATCAGGAGAGGCCTAACCTTCCTTAAGTCACAGGTCTGTTAAGCAACCCTGCCCCAACCAGTCCCCTAGGACATTCATTTGCAAATGTGTCATCCTCACCTTGCGGATATTAGTGCCCAACACGTGGTTTGTTCTCCTGAATTATCATTATTCTGATGTTAATGTTGCCGGTATTGTAATCCAGGTGACTGGAAAGCCTGGTTCAAGCCCCAATTTACAACCTATGATCCCTGTGGCCTTGAATAAGTTACCTAAACCCTAGAACTAATGATGGCACTTACTTGATTGTTCTAAGGCTTATAGGGGCTAATAAATCTGATATATGGGAAGTGAACACTCAGGAAATCCTCAATAAAAGTAGAAGCCCAGCCAAGGTTTACTACAATCTGGCTCCAGAACACCTATTGCAAGCCTGCAGTGTTGGCACGTGGTCCCACTGACTGCAGAGGGCCTACCCTGTGTATTCTGCATTGTAGACAATACATCTCACTGAAGGTCCTTGTTGGAAGAAGACTGAACTGTTTTTCTGCCAAATGTAGTCATTAAAGGTCTCAGTCTTAATCTGACCAATACCCCTCAACTGCCCTGAACCTACCTTGGTCTAACCTTAGTACTGTTTGCCAAAGCACACCACTCTTATAGCCTGCTTTTCCTCTAGATTTCAACCAGGTTCAGTACTAACTTAGCTGTCCTCTCTGGAGACCAACACATCAGGAAACTCTTGGAAAAGGTCTCTTTAGAAGCTTTCCAGATGGGATTACAGACATGTACCTCCACCAGACTATTCTGTTGTATGGAATACTGGGGATAAAGGGGAGATAGGACACTGGAAGACCCAGGCTTTTCCACCATGGCACTAGGCAAGCATTCTACCAACAGAGAGTTACATACCCAGCCCCACGTTTTGGGTTTCACTCTTAAACTTTAGAATCTAAAGCCCACACCAACTAACCTGGAACTCATGGCAGATCACCTGCCTCTGCCTTCCAAGTGCTAGCGTTATATAGATACACACTACCACACATGGCCATGGGCAGTTTTAGATTGGAATCCAGCTGCTGTGGACTGGAGAACGGAAATAACAACATCAGTCTTATACTACACTATATTGTGCTGTACTTGGACATCTAACTTCCTCCTTCCCTCAAGCACTGAATAAGACAGATAGTATTATCTTGGTTGTTATTTGGTGATGGTGGTTGTGGTGGGGAGTGTGTTTTTGTGTGTGTGTGTGTGTGTGTGTGTGTGTGTGTGTCTACAGGTGAATTTGGAGAATGGGAAAGGCCATGGACAAGAGGGCAAACCTCAGGTATCATTCCTTAGGTTTTATATATATATAAAAAATATATATAATATATAATATATATTATATATATAATAAATAAAATAAATAAAAATATATATTAATAAATATATATATTGACATACTGTCTCACAGGTCTCGAATTCCCCAAGTAAGCTAGTCTAGCTGACCAGGGAACCCCAGAGCTCCCTATCTCTCCCTCCCTGGTGCTGGAATTCCAAAGGCATGGAATAGCACTTAGCCCTTTTCTTGTGGTTCCTCTCCCTGCAAGGTAAGCACTTTACTGACTGCTGTCTCTCCAGCACAAGCCTTTGTTGTTATCTTTTTCTAACTTTTTCTTCAAAGCTAGGAATTGAACCCAGGCCTTTGTACAGTGTAAAAATTTGCAAAGGCCCCTAAGAAAAGGAACTAATCTGAGGAATTTCAACCCCTCTGGTGAAAAGTAAACATGGGTCAGATGCACCCTCTCCTTCTAACTCTTGATCTCTGGCCACTGGGCTGTGGGATTTGTGGAGCCAGCCTGTTTCCCCAGAGTTCTCCACTCACTGACTAGTCTAAGGACTGGCATCTATGCCTAATAATACTTCATACTGCTGTAAGTGTGGGTTTGCTTCCAAGCCTCGAGCCTCAGTGCTGGCCCTCCAGGAGGGTCTACCAAGCTGGTCCTCAAACTGCTGTGTATTGAAAGCTACTAAGGGAATTTTAAGCCACTCCCCAAATCAGACTGTCATATTAGGGATCTGATTTAATTGGTCTAGGTTGTAGCCTGATCCTTAGGACTTTTCAAAACCTCCCAGGATACCCCACCAACAACAACTTTCACCTACCCCCAACCTCTGAGACAGGGTTTCTCTGTGCAGTTGTAATGTTCTGGCTATCCTGGAACTCACTCTGTAAACCAGGCTGGCCTCAAACTCACAGAGATCCACCTGCCTCTGCCTTCCAAGTGCTGAGATTAAAGGCCCGTGCAACCACCACCTGGCCCAGGTGGTAAATTTAGAGGCAGTTGTGTGAGTTGGTTAAGATAGTAGCCAGAATGTGACACAGTTGGGTTAGATTTCGGTTCTGTCACCTCACAGCTCACTCATTTGTACTGGTTCTTGCACTAGCCACACACATACCCAGACACGTGTGTTGTGTGTGTGTATGCAGGTGCTGGTTTGTGCACATTCTTGTGGAGACCTGCTGATAACCTGAGGTGTGGTTCCTCAGGTGCTGTTCATCTTGAATTGGTTTATTTCTTTGTTTTAAGACTATGAGCATTTGCCTGCATATATGTATATGTGACAAATCTTTTCCAGGGGAGACATAGTACACACATGTCTACTCGCCCCAAATAAGGATCTCACAACATACCAAGGTTCCGATAACACCAAAGTCCAGTTTGGTGAACCAGTTAGTTTTATTGGGATTACTTAAAGCAATATGGGTGAGGGGTCACTTGCAGGAGCAAAAATGACTAAAACATAGTGCATCTCTAAAGCCTGCCCCAGCACAGGTGACAACTGGAAGAGCTAGGAATCCAGAGCACACTGCACAGTCTGAAGACAACTCAATAGGTTGGAGAGTGTCCTTCCCACGTGCCTTAGTTGGTCTGAGCTTCTTCCAGGTGACTGGTCTTGTGGGAGTCTTCTTTACAGCTTCGCTCTTCCCAGCTTTTTCTTGCTTGCTTTGGTAGGAGCCAGCCTAGTGAGTCTAGTCAGTTTCAGGGACTTCCTGGGTCTATTTTGAGTTGTTTATCTTCCTGTTTTAAGGAGCTCTCCTGCAGGATGGAATGTTTCAATCTCGGAAACTGTTAAACTGCCTAGTAGGTCCTGGTAACCAAACTGGTCCTCAGCAAGAGCTCTTAACCACTTAGCTATCTCTCCAGACCCATATCCTGGGTTTTTTTTATTTTGTTTTGTTTTGTTTTGTTTTGTTTTGTTTTGTTTTGTTTTGTTTTGTTTTGTTTTGTTTTGTTTTGTTTTTTGCCTCAGGGGCTTTCATTGGCCTGGTACTCACCAAGTAGGCTCATCTGGCTGGCTAGTAAGCCCCAGGAATCCACCTGTCTCTGCCTTGCAGCACTGGGGTTAGAAGCATGTGCCACATGACATTTTCCTCATGGGTTCTGATAATCAAACTTGAGCTTGCAAAGCAAACACTTTACATACTAAGCTATCTTCTCTGCCTTCAGTGGTTGCATTTCTGCATCTTTAAAATCAAGATAATAGGCCAGGCATAGTGATGCATGCCTTTAGTATCAGCACTAGGGAGGCAGGACAGATGGATCTCTGTGAGATCAAGGTCAGCCTGGTCTACATAGTGAGTTCCAAGACAGCTCTATTTATATAATAAGTCCCTGTCTTGATGAAAAAAATAAAGATAATGGACATATCGGGTGAACATAGAATGGAATGCCTCGGACAAGTACTTGGCACAGTGGCAACTCACTAAAGATTAGATTGTTGGACTGGCAAAATGATTCAGTGGGTAAGGTCACTTGCTGCCCAGCCTGGTGACCTGAGTTTGATTCCTGAGTCCAACATAGTGGAGGGAGAGAACCAATTCCTAAACCCTGTCATGCACTCACACACACACTGAATAAATAAAAAAAGATTATATTGTCACTGTGGCTCACTTATAAGGAGGTTTAAGCTTGCTCTGATAACCTGTAAGCAGAATTCTTTATGAACCCACAGCCACTAAATCCCTTAGATAACTGGGGAGTTCCCAGTATATGAAAGGTTTGAGTTAGAAACAGACTTATTTGAAAATGCAATTAGCAAGATCCTCTTCAAAATATCTCTAACTATGACTCATTCTAAGGGATGTTTTGCATGTGTTTTGTGGATGGTGGCCTAGGAAATGCCCCAGTCTAACGTATGTGTTTGACCTGGGTTGTCCAGATGTGTCATTAAAGCAGAAAGCTGACTGAAGAGGGTGACAGATTAGTGGCATGCTGAAGTAACATTAGAATATCAACAGGCCCACAAGCTCATGCTTAGGCATTGGGCTGAGGCCTGCTTCTGCAGTCAGATGCTCCAGGACCAAACACAGGTAGAAATGTGAGCTGTTTATCAATGTCATTTTAGAAAGGCGAAAACCTAACACGTTGATGTCATAGTTTCCAATTTTTGAACATTTTTTAGCCTTCTCAACTTGAAAGCTTTCATCCTCTGCCAGTTCACTTGTTTTTATCATGAGAGTAAATAGCATTGGGTTGGTCCACAGGGGCTTATGAGAAGAATCTAAATTTTTCTGGGACTTTTGAAAGAAAAGAAGCCCAAAAAGTATTTAAGGGTTCTAAGTCCCCAGAACTTGTGTCTGCTCTGTGGAGAGGTGATACGAGTTCCATTCATATCCTCTTGAGCACGTACTGTGTGTCAAGCCACATCTGCTCCCACGGGAGCATCAGTTTCTTTTGCTTTGAGTCATGGTCAACCTTTTGACATTCGTTGTTATATATAAAGTTCATGAAAGAGAACTTTACAATCCAGTTATAAAAAAAGACTCACACACTCAAAAAAAAAAAAAACCCTCATAATGTTTAAGTACGTTTCTGATTTTGTGGTGGGTCACATTTGTAACTATCCTTTGGTCTAAACATCCCTGAATGTTCCCATGATAATTACTGATCTAGTTGCTTACCTGGGTATTAAGAATGAGGTTCTTGGAAAGCCTAAATCTCTGCTACAGAATAAGGTAAGGAGATTGTATAGGACCTGAACCCTCCTCACTGACAGTATGGGGGAGGAGGGCTTGGCACTTGTATGCCCCCGTGAGTGCCCTGAGAAGTAATACTTGTGAGGAAGACACTTGAGCTTGTTAGAGTAGTAACCACAAGGCATGAAATGCACATTCTTTTGGAACCCTTACATTCACACATTGAGAAACATGTAATTATTTCAAATCTACCAGCAGTCACTGAGTTCATTTTAAAGTAGTAAATATTATAGGCAGGGCCAGAGTGCTCAGCATGTAAAACCTCCCATCAGAGTCTGAGTTTGATCCCTAGGGCCCACATGATGAAAGGAGAGAACCATCCCCCACAAATTGTCCCCATGATGTCAACAAGTTGATTGAGTCATATGTGTCCCCATGAAAGCTGATGCCTTTGGTGACCCAGGAAAGTCCATGGTTTGGGGAACTCAGGAGTGTGGGTGCTCACCCATCAAGGCACCAGAAAAGGAATTGCACTTCCACGTGAGACAAGAACATGTAGTTGATCCAGAGTCCTACAACCACACAGTTTCAAGGACAGGGAACTACACACAAGTCTCCATCTCCAAAGCAGGAAACTGATGCAGACACCTGATGTATGTCTGAATTAAGCACTAAATGAGAATCTGCAACCGGAAGCCTTGCTACAGCTGTGTTTGAGCTCTAAAACTGCCTTATCTTGCATGGACCCAAAATAACCAAGATTTAAATTAATGTGAAAATTTGTTTCTGGCCTAAAGTAAATAAGGATTGGAATCGGCACAACACACCCAAAGACCTAGTTCTCAGCACAAAGATGTATTTGTTCCAGAGGGACAGATGTCAGGGAATAAGAGGCAAGACAGGATACAGAGGATGAGGGAGAAGGGGGGGGAACATGGGAGAGAAGGGAGGGATGTTTGACCTAGGGACAAAGGACTGCCTCTTGGTAGAAAAAGGCAGATGAGGTGCATAGGTAAAAAGTGGCTTATAAAAGGAAAGAAGAAAACCCCCTATTAAGACTAGTTGGCTAATTTTGATTGGGCACGTAATTAGGTGCGCCAAAGGCAAGACTTCAGCGCTTTAACAGCTGGACCCTGGCGGTCAGCCTCAGGGGAAGAAGTGACCAAATAAGGGAACAGACCTTGGTGGCTAGCCTTAGGAGAATAATTTTAGCAAGGTAAAGAGAATGGGGAGAAAGGTAAAAGGTAAAACCAGCCAGCAAGATGTTTGCCATGCTCAGGCCCGCTACAGCCCTTCACAAGCCAGTAAAAACAAATAAAAAACAGATCTGGGGCTTGGGATAAAGCTCGGTGGGTAGAATAGTTGCCTAGCATGCACAGAGTTCTAGGTTCAGTCCTCCAGAGCCATAGACCTGGCATAACAGGGAGGTAGGAAGATCAGGTCATCTTTGACTACATTGTAGGATCAAGGCTAGCTGGAGACACTTGAGACCTTATTTAAAAAACCAAAAAAAAAAAAAAAAATCAAAACAACAACAACAAACTACTTGGAAAGTGTGGTGGTTAGAAATAAAATGGCCCCCAAAGGGAGCAGCACTAATGGGAAATGTGAACTTTGTTGGAGGAAATGTGGCATAGGTTTTGAGGCCTCCTGTGTTCATACTACACCTGGTGAAACAGGCCACTTCCTGTTGCCTTCAAGTCAAGATGTAGGACACTCAGTTCCTTCTCCAGCACCGTGTCTGCCTGCATACCACCATGTGACACTCTGAAAATATAAGCCACCCCAATTAAATGAGTTGCCATGGCTGTGGTGTCTCTTCCCAGCAATAGAAACCCTAAGACACAAGGCATTTACTCTCATTCAAATCCTCCTAAGAGTTTCCCAGAAAAATCCCCTGAAATTAGTTCACAATTCAAATTATTAAATATAGAAGCAAAAAGTAAGCCCATGACACCTGGAGACAGCACAACAATTTGAAACGAAATTTAAAATGGTTTACCTGGGCTGGTGAGATATCTTATTGGGGAAAGGCACTTGCCAGCAAGCCTGGCAAATGGAGTTCAGTTCCCAGGGCAAAAGAGAACCAATTTCTAAAAGTGACCAATACATATAATGAAATGTGCACTACCCACCCCTTCACACTCTAAATAAATAGATAAATGAAATTAATTTAAAATGCAAAATGATTCATCTATCAAGGAAGCAAATGTTTAAGGTATTATGGAAAAGAGACATACATTATGTCTTAGCTAGGGTTTCTATTGCCGTGAAGAGACACTGTAACTATGGCAACTCTTATAAAGAAAACATCTAATGGAGTGGCTTACAGTTCAGAGGGTCAGAGTATTATCATCATGGCGGGACATGGTGGCATACAGGCAGACATGGTGCTGGAGCTGAGAGTCTTGATTACCAGGCAACAGGAAGTGAACTCAAGACACCAGGCATGGCTTGAGCATATATGAGACAATCAAAGTCGGTCTCCACAATGTCCCACTTCCTCCAACAAGACCATACCTACCCACTCCCTTTGGGGGCCATTTTCTTTCTAATCACCACACATTATGAAAAAGGAATCAACCAAAAACTTTAGAAAAGGAAAATGTAGTCATTGAGTTTAGCATTTATACTAAATTCCACAGACACGGTAGAGAACCGGAAAGACGGAGCTAAAAGAGAATTTTTGACTGGAAAGAAAACATCCAGAAGGAAAACAGGAGACAAGGAAGACATATAGGAGTGAATATTCTAATAAAAATTGACTGAAAATTTTCCAGAGATGATGAAGTACACGACTCTTCAGTTTCTCAGTACAGCAGATTCTGAACAAAGAAAACGCAATGAATACATTTCGCCATACCGAAAGTTATAAATTGCAAAAAAATGCTCCAAGTAAAAACAGGAAGAACATTTACAACGACAAAATGAAAGTGTGCTGCTGGTGCTCAACAGTCTCGCTCTTGGCTTGAAGTTACGGCAAAGAACGTCCCCAGAGACCCAGCGGAATACTTTGTTATCGGGACTTGGTGTAACTGACTCCAGAGTGAGCTGATGCATGGCCCTTTGGAAGAGATCTTAGCTGTGTCATTGTGTGACTGGACCCCTCCTTCCAAGTGTCTTTAGGGCTGTTTATTTGAAGTTTGGTGTCAGCATGGTACCAAGAGGAAACAGATGGCTGACTAAAACAGTGTTAGGGAGGAAGTTTAAGAAAGAGACCACTCAATATGAGCAAGTTTAAGGAAGCCAAGGGACCATGCTGTCCCAGGGGCCACCACCTGAGCCTGAAAAGCAAGGAGACAGGAAGCATGGAACCCAAAGGTAGCTACTCAGGCTGCAGCCCTCACAGAACCACACCACTGGCCCTGCAGCCCTACAACAGTCAAACATCATGGTATTTGCCCAAGCTTAACCCCACTCTCTTCCAATACATTCCAGTTTGGACAATAAATGGCTTAATCTTTTGGGCATCTGATGCTGTGGTCCATATGGAAAGAACTTTGCTAGAAATGAAGCTATGCAAAGAAAATGGAACGTAAACTTGGAGTCAGGAAAGAATACAACATACTGTCTGAGCAGCTCCTGGTCAGTAGTAAATTATTTGTGTGTGTTGTGTGTGTTGTGTGTGTGTGTGTGTAAGCTTTATAGTTCACATTCTTTAAAATCCACCCTTTTAAAGTCCACAATTCCATTACTATTTACAGCATTGTATATCCACACCATAACCAACTTTAGGACATTTTCATCTTTCTTTCCCCTGATCTTCTGCCTACCAGTAATCACTCCCTGGCCAGCTTCCCACCCCCTGGACCTAAGAAACCACATCTACTTTCTGTCTATATGATGTCCTGTTCAGACACTATGTTGATGACACTGTGTAGCTGTTTTCACTTGGCATAATGTTTTCAGAGTTTCATGTATTATAGTAAGGAATGAATACTTGATTCCTATTTATATGTATGTATGTTTGCCTGCTTGTCTGTTTGTGTACCCCATGAATGCAAGTGCCCACAAAGGCCAGAAGAGGGCATTTTGACCCCTGGAACTGAAACTATAGATAATGTGGTGCTGAGGCTCCAGACCTGGGTCCTCTGCAAGAGCAGAAAGTGCTGTTAAGTGTGGAGTCATCTCTGTAGCCCCGCACACATAGCTTTTGTGTGGCTGTGCTTCGTGTGTGTGTGTGTGTGTGTGTGTGTGTGTGTGTGTGTGTGTGTGTGTGTGTGTGTGGTGTATGTGAATTATGTACACATGTATGCATGAACTTATGGAGACTACAGTTTGATGTTGGGTGACATCCTTAACAACTTACCACCTTATCTTTTGAACAGAACCCTCATTGAACCAAGAGGTCACACATTGGCTAGACTAGCTGACTAGCAAGCTTTAGGAATCCATCTGTCTCTGAATTAAGATTATATAGAATCAACTAGATTTTTCTGTGAGGGCTGGGATATGAACTAGGATCCAGCATGGTAAAGTACACTCTACCAACTGAGGCATCTCCTCAGGACCTGGATATGTGTGTTCAGTTCTCTTGGGTGTGTGTCTACAGTGGAGTTGTCTAGTTATATGGAAAATCTATGTGTAACCTCTTGGAAAATGGCCAGGCTATTTTTTAAGTCTTTTTTTTATTACACATAATTCACAAGGCTCTGTACCGTGAAATTGCTATGGGAACCATTGTCAAACAACTTCTGGCATTGGGCACGAGCCTTATCAAAAGATCTCTCTGCTGTGGTAGCCCCAGTTAGTCACTGGAGGCACAATAACCTCTCCATTTCCTAGCCCATATCAAATTGTTAATTGATTCTTTCAACAACCTGACGTTTTGTTGCTGTGGTTGGTACTAGGAAAGGAACCGGAGACCTCTTACATGCTAGGTTAGCCATTCAACTAGTTATACCTCAAGCTTGCCTTTTAAATGTTGCTTCATTTTTATATTGAGACAGTCTCTAAGTTTACCAGTTTGGCCTTGAGCTGACACCATAGCTGAAGCTGGCCTTGAGCTGATACCATAGCTGAAGCTGGCCTTGAACTCACACCATAGCTAAAGCTAGCCTTGAATTCACACCATAGCTGAAGCTGGCCTTGAACTCACACCATAGCTGAAGCTGGCCTTGAACTCACACCATAGCTGAAGCTGGCCTTGAACTCACACCGTAGCTGAAGCTGGCCTTGAACTCACACCATAGCTGAAGCTGGCCATGCCTTTAGAGTCTTCCTGCTCCAGCCTCCTCCCATATATCTTGGATTACAGGGAGGTGTCACAAAGTCCAGCCAAACATCATCTCTAAAAATCTGTTTAGTTCATTTTAGAATGTCTCACTGAAGGCACTAGGTTAATAGAATTCCACAATTATTCATGCCCTGACTATTCCTCAGTCTCTTCAAAGTCTGGTGGTCATTCACGTTCTGGCACGTAAACTCCGGCTGTAAACTTCACCTACTTTCCACGTTTAAGTCAACAGAGTGGCGTGGAGTTTTTTTCTTGACCCCTAAATCCCATCAGAATGACTGCAATTTCAAGGGGTTTTACCGAGGCTAACGGTATGCTCCTTTCTCTTGGCCCTTTACCTTTTCTTTGAAATTAATGATAGAAATAAGGACTTGAGAGACCAGTATTAATGACGACGGAGTGGAGTGGGTGTGGTCTTAGGAGTCAAACAGACTTGAGTTCAATTTCTGGTGACTAAACGTTCCACCCCAGGCCCTGAGTAAATGACTTGCCCCGCCCATGACGTCACTGGAGGTAAACTTGGGGGAAGGCATCTCTTATCTGGGGTGGTACAGTTGTTAGGGACAGCAGAGTAAATTTAGGACTTTGGGCCAGGAGAGATTTTGCTAATTGTTTCAAAGCAGCCTTGCCCTGTTTGTTTTTAATAATGATCTTGTTTGCCTTTAATAAGAAGAAAGATCTGCTCTCCTATTTGGTCCGGGGGTGGGGGCAAACTAATACTTAGGTGACAAATAATCTTTGCACTGTCCATGGCCAGAAGCAACAAATGCAAACAGGTGGAGGTAGGACCCATTTCATCTGCAGAAGGTAATGATGTAGCTGCTTCAGAGGCTGTGGCGGCAACCAAGGCTCCCTGCCCCCAGGGCAGGAGGAAAATAATAGTAACCAGTTATCTCCTGGGTGAAGTGGTGAGCCACCCACTGTAGTGACAAGGGAATCAGTGACAGGGTGGGCCTTTTCCAGGTGATGTCACAAGTATCACCTGTACTTTAATGGCCTCCAGGTTTTCAGGTTCTCTGCATTGTATATGTTTGACATGCAGATGTACACATCTGTCCAGCTATTACAATCTGCCTGTCTGTCTCTCTGTCTCTGTGTGTGTGTGTGTGTGTTGACTGAGTTTCCGAGGCAGCTGGAAATAGGGAAGACAGGAAGCTGCATGCTACAGGCATAGAGTGGAAGGAAGTCTCAAATGACACCTAGCAGACTGGTGTATCTTCTAGTCCTGACCTTGACGGATGTGTAAACGCAAAGAGCCTAGAATACCCCCCAACACTAGACAAATCACACTGACCTTGACCCATTCATTTTTTCCAATTTTATTCCCTACTGGGCACTTCCTCTCTCAGCCCCAAACATTTTACATGTATTTTACCTTAAAGCTGATTTAACAAGTGACACAGATAATTTAAAGGGGGAGAGGTCTCCTCCAATTGCATACCTCTTACAAACAGATGTGTATATTAGAAAGATTTTAGCTGATTTGAAAATAAAATCATATTTCCACAAAGTATATTCCAAATGTAAATTGTTCTGAAAGGGAGCCTATTACTCCACATATCAGCTCTTTTACTGACTTACTGAACAAACTAAATACTTGAAAGTCACTCTGTATCCAGAGTTGGAAACCTTCCTTCCCTTGCCAAGGCAAGTTTTATGTAAAACCTATACAATCCTGGGCTGAAAAAGTACACATACATACACACACATATGTGATAATATGTGTAAAATATGTGTTTTTATATATATATATATATATATATATACATATGTATACCAACAAGTGAGCCCATATTGGATATAAACAGGACTTTTCTTTGTCATTATGCCCCAACTAATATAGCACAATAACTGCTTCCATAGCACTTATATTGTAAGTTACCCATACATACTTAAGTCTACATGTATAGGTTACATACAAATGCGAGCTGTTTTTATACAACAGGCTTGAATGATCTTGGGTTTAGGCATTTGTGGACATCCACAGACAGCAAGGTAAGACTGATCATTTTTGTTACTGGTCTGTATGGTCACTGTCATAGAAACTATCCTTAAAATAAGTTGAACACTTAACTACAAACATTTAAATTTTGAAAGAGCAGCTCTATCAGGGGACCCATTTATGAAAATAGAAAGATCTCTTATCAAGTTATTTCCCCCAGGGCCTTTCAAATAGCCATCCCCCTGTTTTGATTCAATTTGTGGGAGGCTCATGTAGCTGCAGGCCTGGCCCACCTCATTGTGTAAGGAAAGGGAACTGGGGTGGGTAGCTGGATAACCATTCCGCACTCTGTCTCCTGACTTGCTGCTAATTCATTTTGCCATTAATCAACTTTCCCCTGAGGCCGTTTGATCTGTGTGTGTGTGTGTGTGTGTGTGTGTGTGTGAGAGAGAGAGAGAGAGAGAGAGAGAGAGAGAGAGAGAGAGAGAGAGAGAGAGAGAGAGACTTGGGGGTGCTCAGGACAACCCCTCCAGATGATGGCTTTCAATAAGCATGTAATCCAAAAGGGACGTTGTCCTATGATTAATTGAATAACTCACTTGAAAATCATGTGCCTTTTTAAAGTCTTGGTAGCTGAACCAGGAAGACTCCCCTTCTGTAGCCTGGCTGAGAACAATGCCAGTATGTGGGGGTTGGGGGGGGAACTGCATTCCATGAATGGATTCTTTAAAATGCTGGACTCAAGGCAGTAACAGGTCTGTACTCCCGATAACACCTCATTTGCATAATGCTGTGCCATTTCTGAAGTATTTTCACAGAGGCTGTCTCAGGTCCTACAGTGACCTGTGAGGTTGGCTGGGAAAGAGCTGTCTTGGATTTATGTTCCAGAAGGAGATGTGGGCTTGGAGCAGCTGCCCTCCCAAGAGCACACAGTGAGCTAGAGACAGAAATAGTATCACAACTTATGTCTTTCAGACTTCTAGCTTCAACCCCCTCCCCATTTCTTCTCTTTCTCTCCCTCTTTTATGTAGGCCAGGCTAGTTTCAAACTTACTCTTAGCTAATGAGGATGATCTTGAACTTGGGATTCCCCTGTCTACCTTCCAAGTGCTAGAATTACACACCTGCACATCATATCCCATTTATTCAGGCAGGACCCAAACTGGAATCCAGGGTTTTCTACATATTAGGCAAGCACCCTTCCCACTGAGTGATAGCTGCATCTCTTTCTTAAGACCCACACTAGCTCCTCAGAACACTACACTAAAGCCACCTTTGTGGCTCTTTCATTTTTCCCAGGACAGCAACATGCACCAAATGTGGGCTCTTTCCCACCAGGCAAAATAAGTGAAATTAAGGTCAATTGAATTCAACACAAACAAAAGACAGCCAAGTCCTCAGATTTATGGCAGCATGTACAGTGGCAATGTCACCAGGCTACAAAGAACTCCAGGAATGAAGACTTCATGGCTTGTCACCCATTTGGGTGGGCTTTTCAACTATAACAGCTATAGGAGTCACTAGCTGCTGTAAGTAATCCCAGTAAACTTTCTGTTTTACCCACCTAGACATGGACAGAATCATTTGTGGGGCCTGTCACTGTTCTCTATATTGGGGTGAATAGAAACAGGACTCCTCAGGAAAAGTAATGTGTCATCACCAAAGCCACTGTGAGGAAGACAGTCACTTAGTCCAATTACTTATGGAGACATATTGCACAAATTCTAGTTGGTATGTAATGAAACCTGGAGCCAGATATTGGGGGAAAAGCTGGAATATCAGAGAGAGGAAACAGGCCACAGTCAATTCTCACCCAACCAACTTCTCGGGCTGAACCTGTAATGCCATCCTCAAGAGTCCTCTGCCTGGTGGGTCGCTCCTACAGAATACCTGAACGTCTGCTCCTCTTGCCTTACATATCTTCCCTGCCCAGCTGTTTCAATTCCAGGATCAACTCTGTATCATAATCCTGGAGTTAGGATTAAAGGTCTGAGCTACTACTGCTTGGCTGTTAGTCCTTGAACTCACAGAAGTACAGAAAGATCTCTGTCTCCTGAGTGATGGGATTAAAGGCCTGGGTCACCATTCTCTAACTTTCATGGCTTGACTGTGGGTAACTCTGTTCTCTGGTATTCCAGGCTGATTTTATGAAATATACAATATATCGCCACAGAGGTGGGCCCTCTTGGCAGTAGTTGGAGCAATAAAGAGAGAACCATGACTTTCTAGGAAGAGGAGAGGTCTGAGCAAGAATATCCTGTCCCTCCACGTGACATGCTTACAGCGCTACAGCATCTTCATTGGTAAGAAGGACTTACCAGATGCAGCCACTTGACCTTGGACCTCCAGAACTGCACACTGAATGAACCTTTAATCTTTATAAATTACCCACCCTGGAATATTCATTCACCCATGACAACAAAAATAGCTTAAGATCCCTTCTATATTTAAAAAAAAAAAAAAAAGTGGCCAGACCACGTGTAAAATGGATTTTTCACCCTCCCCTGCAGTAATTTGCCCAGGGACACTGTGCCATTATCTACAATTGTCAGTTTGGGAGGACCAGTCTGCTGTCATTCAGATCTCCAGGGAATCCAATGACATCTCTCATGACAACCCAGGAAATGAAGCAATAGCATTTGCAATAACAGCCCCATGTGGCCAGGACTTAATAACTAGCAGCCTCCCTAACTTTTGTCCACACTTCCAACATAGCATGAAGCAAACAAAGCCAAATATACACCCTTACCAATCTGATAGGTACCCAGCTTCTCCTTTGCCACTTAATTCCCAAGGCCAAGAGCTTCCAATTAGGGAATCCCTGGGCCTCTCTAACCATGGTGGATCTCTCCTCTGCCTTCATTTAAGGCTCTGTCAGAGGGCGAATATTGGTGGCCAGTTCTCTTGGTCTGGCAAGGTAAAAATAGTGATTTTGCTTTTTCTCATTTAGATGATCTTTAGTCCTAAGGTATAAATTAGAGAAACACTATGGTTCATTTATACACTGACTACTCTTCAAATATTTGTAGCTACTATGTGATGGGCAAACACATTCATTTGGAACACACAATGTCAGGCTGGAAAGTGGCTCAGATTGTAAAGAGCTCAGCATAAGGACTAGAGCTTGATATTCAGAACACACATAAAAAAGCTAGGCGTGCTACCACACACTTGTAATATAAGTGGCACAGAGGCAGAGAGAAACAGGAGGAGGATCCCAGGGTCTCATTAACCAGCTAGCCTGAGAGAGACCTTGTCTGAAAAAAAAAAAAAGGTGGAACAGGACTGGGGAGAGAGCTCCTGGGCACACAAGAGGACCTGAGTTCTTAGCTGCAGCACTCCTGTAAAAGCTGGGTATCATGGCCTGCACCTAGCACCCAGGTGCTGGGTGCTGGTGGAGCCAAATGGACCCCTGAAGCACATCAGTCAGCGATCCCAGTGAAATCTATGAGCTTTGGGTTCAGTAAGAGACCCAGTCGCAAAAACAAACTGAGAAAAGACCGAAGACTGCCGCTGGCCAGGACATCCAGCATGTGCACACAGATGCACATGAACCCTCCCTCCTGCACATAAACACATCCCTAGGAGTACAACCCCCCCAAACATAAAAGTAGATATAGTATCTGAGAATGACATCTTCTGGCCTCCACTCCCAGGAGTACATGCATGCACGTAGTTCTATCTGGACACACACATGCACCTGCAGCCACATGAATGTGAGGGTACACACACACACATATTAACGAATGTACAATGTGGGACTTTTGGATCTCTTGCAGTGTGTGCAATAATAACCCCACTTCATTCAAAAAATGCACCAATAAATGATAGTTTAAGAAAACATGAAATTCAAAAGCTAGTTGTAAAGCAGTATATATATTACCACCTCCAGATTTCAGACATAGTAGTAAGTACTGGGGCGGTGAAGAAACTGAGCTCTGGAGACCATCTGCTGAGATTTAGATTCTGTTCCACCACTTGTTGATTTGGATCTTAAGGAATTTTTTTTGCTCCTGAACGTCTAGCCTCAGTTTCCTCTACTGTCAAAAAGAATTTAAGAAGCTACGTCAGGATTGTTGTGGTGATTATATTAAATAATATGGTAAAGAATAAACTGCTTAAAAATTTCTAACCCTGGGGAAGCTGCCTACATAGAGAGCAGCTAGGGAGACCTCACAAAGCAACCTTCTCTGTGATACATTCATACACTGATGCAGCTACCCTGACAAATATATGTTGGTGTCATATCAGATAAACAAAAATTTAAGTAGAGAAAGAACCCCTTATATCCAAAGCATAGCAAACACTGCTAAATTGCGAAGAGCAGACTGTGTGATAGGAATTCTTTCTATCAGGATAAGATAGTTCTAGAAAAAGAACTATCTTATTGAGCTCCACTTGGAATCAAGCTAGAAAAGGTTCGGGGAACACTGATTGGGAAGACTATTCAGGGGAACTGGACACAGGCTCCGTTTTGTCTAGAAGATCTCCTCTCTTATCTCCACAGCCCCTCAGCCACCAACCCCTCCAGTCTCTGGAGCCCGAGTCCTCCGGAGATCTGAAGGATTGAAGCAGACTTCTCTGGAGATAAGAGGCTGTCACACTGGCTTCCAGCCCACCTCTCAATCCATTCCCAATGCCTTGCATTTCTCTGTGAGGATGTGCTCCTCAAGGGAGCTTTCCCAGGGAGAGAAAAGATGTTTGGAAAGTTGTTCTCCATTGCCCCTCCCTTCCTGCTCACATAGAAGCAGCCTGGAATTCCTAAATGGTATGCTAAAAATTTCTTTTAATCCCATGTCTTTAGACTTATTCCATTATAGATGTGAGAACAGTCCTGACCCCTTACTACTTTTGGTAAGATGTTAAGTCCTGCACAAATGCTTCTACAGATACATGGTGGAGACATTGGACACGTTCAGAAGCAAAATAAGGACCAGATTGTTGGGCACTGGTCTGATGAGTCCAGTTGCTGTAAGAGGCTCAGGTCTGGTCTTTGCTTTCAAAAGACATCCAGATTTGAGACGGGGACTTCTGGGAAAGATAATGGAGTACATCGAGGAATACAGCCACTCATCAAACTGGCCATTTGAAATCTGTCACAATGGAGTTAGTGGTTTTTGTTGTACAGCTCCATATTTCCTCTTCATTTTATTTAGTTTGTAAGCAACGAGGCTTAGAGAGTGTTGTTTGGATGCAGGTCAGCCTCTCAGGAAAACTATCCATAGATATGAAACCAAGACAGGATCCTGGGGCTCATTTAGGTACTGGGATAGTCAATTTTATGCAGAGTTGGAGGGTAATGTTGATGTTGAATAAAGGGTATCCCCCTCCAGAGTCTGGGTTGGCCTCGCCTGATCCTTTGAAGGCTTAACAAGAACAAAGAATAATGGCCTGGTGGGTCTAGAAGCAAAGTGACCATGTCCATGGTGTCGATTCTCCTGGGTCTCTAGTCTGCCTCCACACACCAAGTTTAGACATGGGAGCCTCTAGCTTCTAGAGTCACATACACCAATTCCTCTCAGGAAATATACACTATTGGTTTCATTTCTCTAGATAATTTCAATATAGTTTTTTTTTTTCTGCCCTCTTTACCCAGCATGTCTCCATCTGGGATTCAGAAAAGCCTTGCCTAACAAGCATTTCACCCCCCTAAATTGCGAAATATAGTTCTAGTATTTAATGGTAGAGGAAGCCAACCATCCAGTCATTTAGTACATTATTCTGTTTCCATATGGGATCTATGAGGTAACCCAAGCCAATAATAATCATGAAGGCTGTGTGGAAACATCAGGGTATTTTGCATTTTAATGATGGGAAGGGGGACTGTATATGTAAATACAGCTCTAACTGTGTGAGATGTGTGTGCTATGGGTGATCTGTACAAGGATGAGATAAAATGGAAACACACTGTGCTGACAAAAATTCTCATTCATTTATGTAACAGTTGCATACTGCATGTCTACTATGTGCCAGGCACAGTTCTAATCACTACGGATACAATTGTGAGATTAGGGTTTCTTTTTAGAGACCTGCTGCCTACCCACCAGGATAGCTATAATCAAGAAGACAGGCAATAATAAATATTGACAGATGCAAGAACCCTGAATGCTGCTGTGTTGGAGGTAGGAACAAAAATGGCAGAGTCTTTGGAAAACAGCTTGGCAGTTTCTCAAAGAGCTGAGCACAGAGTGACTTCATGATGCACTGAAGTGCTTTATGCTCAGCTCCTTGTGATACTAGCTAGTAATACCACCATTCATGTTAGATATGTACCAAATCATTTGAAAGAATTCACCAAGTCAATTATCATTGACAGTTAGCCCAAGAGATAGCATACTCTGTCCCAATGTTTTATCTATGCCCCAAAGAACTGGACACATAGAAAATCATACATGAACGTTTATATCAGTGTTATCTGTAGTAGCCAAGGAACGTTCATCAGTAAACAAATGAATGAACAAACAATTAGTTGCCTATAGTAGAATATAATTCAGACATTAAAAGGATCCGCAGTGGTTCCGGCTACTGCCTAGATCAACCCTGAAAATATTTCACAACAGAAAAGAAACCTAACACAAAATGCCAGGTAGGTTATATTCTCATTTACATAAAGTGCCCAGAAAAGACGAATCTAGAGACAGGAAGTAACTTTGTAATTGCTTGGAACAGAAGAGTAGAGGGAGGGTTCAGGCTAGGAAATGGCGGCTGTTGGGCACCCTTCTTGGGGAAATATGAAAATGCTCTGAGGCTGTCAGAGACAGGCAGTGACTACAACCCACTCAATTGCCCTCTGCGGAGGGTGAATTTCATGGTGGTAAATTACATGGCAATAAAGCGATTATTAAACATTACCTAATTCTGTTGCCATGTTGCTTTTGTAAATAAAATGTGTGATTGTTTTCTTTTATAATTGGTCCACCCTTTTGTTAAGGGGGTCATGTCTAGTTCCTTAAAGACAGCACCATACATGCCTTCAGTTTACTTCAAGAAGATTCTGAGAAGAATATCCTCACAGTTTTTTGGTGCAGACAAGAGACACAGAAAGAGGACCCTAGTGACCTCTCCTGAGCCCGACTAAGGCCACTGTGAACTTTGCCTTGCTTCAGTCAACCCTGACAAGGCCCATGAGAGAGTAAACACTTGGAACTAAGGAATTTCTATATGAGTTAGATTTTCACCACAGAACAGCTGAAGCAGCTACTTACAAGGAAAAGATTGACTTTGGCTCATAATTATAAAAGATCTCAGTCTATTCCTGTAGGAATGTGGTAAGATAAAAAAAAAATGGCAGAGGGCATGTCAAAGGAGAGTTGATCATCCCATGGTGTAGCAAGGGAAGAGCCGGGAACTGGGCATAGCCCTCAGAGTACCACACACCACTGGCATGTAACCCCCAGGGAGGTTGTTGTGGGGTATCCACCAGAGAAGACTAATGCTACACAGCTTTAAGCCAAAAAGTCTTTATTAGTCGGCCAGTGACTGCATCGGTCACTTGGGATCCCAGTATAGCTCCAAGCCTTTCTCAGGGTGAGCTTTTAAGCACAAAAAACCCCATATCCTGAGTTGATATACTTCAGTTAGCAGGAGCAGTTAGCCCAAAGCAGAACCACAGAAGCTCAAAAGAAAGGCCAGTACATTTAGAGACTTTCTTAGATCTTTGACGATGAGTTCTTTTTCATTTTGGCAGGTGGTACTGACTACCTGCTGAGTTTTATGGCCTGAATGGTCCCTTAATCACAGAGTCAGTTGTGCTAAGGTCCAGGGACTGTTCCAAGTTCCATCGCTAGCCTCCCAATAATGCCATCAGATTGTGAATCTATCAATAGAATCATCAGATTGATAATCTATCAATCTATCAATAACCCATCGATGTCAGAGTCCTCAAGATCAAATCGCTGCCCCAAAGACCCATATCTGAATGTGACATTGGGAACTCTTAACTCATGAGCCTTTTGGAAAGATACTTTATATCCAAACCATAACAGTTAGTAAATGCCCACACTAAACTGGGCACCATACTAAGCAAGAGTAACCACAAACATGACTTATTTTTTTTTTTTACATCCAGTTTTCATAGGAAGCCTGAGATGAGTCTGTGTCTTTAAACTGTTTGACAAGAGAAACCAAGTCATTTGCTAGAAAAAGGTACAGTGTCTGTGTGTGCTGCTGAAAATCCACTGGATATCTTGGTGGCCTGTTGCCTCTACAAGTCCTGTTCTGCTTGGCTGAGGAAAAGGTTCTGAGGTGTTTGAACCTGGCTTTATATTTGGATTTGTGCCCGCCTTCCCCCCCCCCCCCCCCCCCCCCCCGGCACTGTTTCAAGTAGATTCCAATGGGTGTGAGGAAAGAGGCTGGATCAGAACCGAGGAGCCTGGGTCTAGATCTCGACAAAGCTTGTGCCTTCCCTCCCCAGTCTCCGGGTTCTTGTCATTACTAGCTCAAGGCTGGCCTGCACGAAGAACAAACCACCACCACAATGACAAAAAAACTCAGCGGCTGACCTCCATCCTGGTGTGGCCCTGTAGGTCTTACTCGTCTCAGCCTCACCCATGAAGTCCCTATTTTCTGCAGATGAGGGAACTGAAAGCATGAGTCACTTGTCCAGGACTCTACAAGGGCCTTTCACTCGGGAACCTGGGCTGCTGCGGGTTCATCTGTGTAGGGACACAGGCATGGGCACCTCACCATAGTGAGTCCCGTAGCTTGCCTAGATGCTTTTGTTACAGTACCACCCAACAGGTTCAAGGTGACCAAGTGCGAACTGACAGCGCCTGTTAACCCCCTGTTAACCCCCGAAGGCTCTGCTGTCAACCCCAAGCACCTGAGAAGCCACTCCCATTTAGTTTCCCTGGTAACATTTATCCAGGGTCATGGGCTGCACGACATTAGCGTAAAGGATTGCCATTGCACGACACATGGTAATCCTTTACACTGCTCCACCTGGCTTCTGTTCATCTTTGCCTGATGCCTAATAGTGTTTTATTATTGGGTTTGGATATGCTGCTTTTCCGTGAAAAGGTAGCTTTTGTTTAACTGGGTTCTAGGGAGAGAGGAAAAAAAGAAAAAAAAAAAAAAAAAGAGGGCTTATTTGCCTCTTGCCCACCCAGATATAGATACTTAGTGGGCTTTTCTTATATTTCATTTAGGCTGTTTTTACTGATTATCCCCATTGAGGTCCCTCCCCATGAAGCCTTCCCAACAGCAGCTGACCTGTCTCTTTGCCCCTCTCTCTAGAGGTCATCTGCTTCTCCCTGACACTGTTTTCAGGAGGCTCCTCCCTCCCACAGCAGCTCTCTAGAACCCAGTTCATAAGCTGAATGCTGTGGGATCCAGGCTGGCAGCTGTTTTTTTGGGTCGCTCATTTTCCTGCTTGGCACTAATAGCTTTTGCAGACCTCTCCTGAGATGTGAACTATTTTGTCTTTGTAATCCATCTTTCCAGAAAAGACCATAAGGTTCCAAGTACCCTGTGACCACATGTTAAGAGTGTTAAGACAACTGACCAGGTCTAGGCTTCAACCACCCGGAAGTGTGGCCAATAGCGTGACCTTGAGAATGTCATTGTGACTCGGGAAGCTCACACAGGACTCCACTGAGGCTGACTATGGAATGATGTGGCAGGTGTGTGTCGGGGTGACTGATCCTAGGGACTGGTCTGCATCATCTAAAAGGAGGATGGAATAATGAGAAGAAATGCAGTTGTGCAGGGGACCAGGCTAAGACAAGAGGAAAGGGTATCTAACCAAACTCAGGTGGTCATTCTGCCACATCATGATCCTGACCGACAGCATATGCAGGCAGAGAGAAGTTTCTAGAAGGCTTATTTGAGCTTCTCCTTTGTTACAGGCGCTCTTCCACCATTATTTCTGTTTCAATAATTTTTCTGGGGAGTTTATTTCTCTTTACCCCATGTCCTAATTTGCTTCCTATTGCTAATAATACACAATGACCAAAAGCAACATGGGGAGGGGAGGGTTTGTAGACTTACACGTCCCAGGTCACAGTTCATCACTGATGGAAGTCAGGACAGGGGCCTGGAGCCAGGAACAAAAGCAAAGACTATAGAGGAATGTTGCATATTGGCCTGCTGACCATGGCTTCTTCAACTAGTTTTTATTTATTTATCTGTTTGTTTGTTTTTTTTTCTGTTGTTTTTTGTTTTCCTGAGACAGGGTCTCTCAGTGTAGCCTTGGCTGTCCTGGAACTCGCTCTGTAGAGGCTGGCCTCAAACTCATAGAGATCTGCCCACCACTGTCTCCTGAATTGCTGGAACTAAAGGCGTAAGCCACCACTGCCTGGCCAACCTGATTTTTAAAAATACAACCCAGGATCACTGAGGTGGCACTGCCCATGATGGGCTGGGCCCTCTCACACCAGTCATTAATGAAGAAAATGTCTCACAGGATTGCCTACAGATAATCTGATGAAGGCATTTTCTCAACTGAAGTTCCCTTTTGCCAGATGACCAGGGCTTGCGTCAAGTTTACAAAAAACTAACCAGGATACCCCAGATAGAGAATGATTAATAGAACAAACAAACAAACAAACAAAAAAAGTTTCCATTCAAATTAACTTTGCTGGACCAATGAGTTTTGGGGGCTACTTAGGAGGATTGTGAGGAACTTAAAATCTCCACACCTCCTAGGATCCCATGTAGTTGAACTGGGGCAGGAGAGAGTGGATAAAATTCCTTGTTCTACAAGGGAATGTTAATAAGCCTGATCTTGTGAAGGTCTCAGAGTATAATCACAGCTTCCCCACTTTCAAGATGGTATCAGCAGTGTCAGCCCAGAGAAAAGTGTCCCACAACAGTAGCTCAGAACATGGCTACAGAAAATTATTACTGATTTACTTTGTACATTTGTACCAACACTCTATGAACCTAAATGACATTGGCAATGGTATACTAACATTACTCAATTCCAGTGTTATTAGCCAAGTCTTGGTCTATCTACCTGCAGGCTGACAAGACACACAGATCAGTGACCAAGGCAATGGAGATCCCTTACATTTTATCAACTGCTTGACCTTTGGGGATTTTTCCCAGCTCGCACCACATGCTGTCTAGTCACTAAAACCCCTTTGAAATGACAATGTGGCATCCACTCCGAGAAGATGGAATCTCCACCTCTGAAGAGAGAAGAGCAGACGGTGGGCACATTGCAAGGAAGAAAGGGTAGAGGAGGCATGAGTCATCCTGGGTGCTTAACCACAAAGAGCCGGAGGAGACCTCGGTGTTTGCTTGTCTCCATGGCTCCTCACCCACCGGCAGTGTTCACTTCCTCTGCGGTGGTGTACACTCTGGGCATTCCTTTCAAATATTTGCTGAGTGTTTCCACGGGCTGATGGACGTTGAGATTAGGCTCATCTGAACAGAATGATGTAAACACACCCTGTAGGCAAAGACAAAATTTCACTTTTCTTTTACGTAAAAGCCTATGTGGAAGACACATGTTGGCTCCCTGGTGCAGTTGAGGGCTCAGGCTCCTGACTGCTTTCTTCTAGTTTGTGACTTGTTTCCTTAGGTCCCCTCATGGTCTAGGATGACTTTCAAAGGCCTTGGAAGGAAGACAGAAAACAGGAAGAGGAAGGAGCTTTCCCCAGTTGCTCTTTCGGGCAGATTTGTGAGGCACCCTGGATAACTCTGCCACCTGCTTGCTGACATTCATGCATATGCCCATATATGGTTGCAGGGGTTCCTGGGAAGGGTGCTTCGAATGAGAAATGTCCCCCAAAGCCTCACATATTTAGCACTTGATCCCCAGTTGGTGACACTGTTTGGGGTGGTTACGGAATGTTTAGGATGCAGATACTTCACTGTGGGGATATTGGAGTGTTGACAGTTTATAGCCTCCTCCCCTTCCATTTTATTTTGCTTCTTGTGTGTGGGTGGAGATGGAATTGCTCAGCTTCCTACTATGGCCACCTGTGGCCACCCCTCTCCCAACACTGTGGATTATTCTCCTGGAAACAGAGGCCCAAATAAACTCTTCCTTGGCTCCATTTCTTTTTGTCAATGCATTTTCTCCCAACAACAGAAAAGTATCTAACACATTACGAAGTATAGCTACGTGGAGGAGATTGTTGGGCAGCAAACACATCTAAAAATGGGGACTTAGTAATGGAAAAATGTTTATTCTAATAGCAAACTATGGTCCATAGGACAGATGTGGGCTTGTAGATGTTTGTCAAGAAAGTTTATAGGTACAAAGCTATATATATATATATATATATATATATATAAGATATTCATATATCTTCTATGAAGTTTTTTTTATTATAACAAATAACATTTAACCTATGACACCTAAAATGCTTACTATTATATCTGACACAGCAAAGGCATCCTCACTTCTGGAATAGATAAGCAGTAAATTATACTTTCTGTGCAGAGCCCACTGTCAGAAATTGACCTTGGTACAAAGGTCTCTGAATGTGATTCCATTATCAAGCAGCTTATAATCCAGGGGACTTGACAGTCAAGAAATTGCTGATTATCATATGGTGTGATGAGTAGGATCACAGTGTGGTCTTCAGGGTTCTCTGAGACCACATACGTAGACTGTGGAGAGAGAAGTTTCCAGATGAGCTTAAAAGCTGAGAAGCCTCACACTTGTATGGATAGCATTTGAGAGACTGAGACTGGAGGAATGTTGTATGCATGAGACTAGCCTGGGCTACATAGGGAGTGCCAGGCTAGACTGGGATGCAGGGTAAGAGTCTGCCTCCAAAAAAAGCAAAATAAAGAAAGAAACAAAAAACAATACCAAAAATTCAGTTTACTATGTGTTCATTCCATTGCCTGTCACAGTCACCCATGAGTATCCCTCAAAGATGGGGCACTTTGGCCTCCCTCGAACCCTACTCTAATGAGGGTGGTAAGAACTTTGTCTCAAGGTTGTCCAAACACCACTGACTTATCTGTCTCTATCATTACCATCTGTGCTCCTGATAAACCCGCTCCGGAGACCCTCAGCCCACGGAACCAGGATATTGAGTGGGTAGAGTGAGGTAGCAGTACACTGAGGTCTAATTCCAGGCTTCAAAATCAACAGATACTAATAGGGGCTTTGAATGAAGATTCCAACCCACCCCATCCTGTCTCTCAGAAGGTCACATTGCACATATTTGCCGAGCTTCATTTGTGTCTCTTATCAAAATGAGAAGGAGCATCACCAGGCAGGTCAGGGATTCTGCATCTCGGAACAATCAACGCTTCAGGCTGTGTGACTTTTTTCTGGGGGTGCCCTCTTGTGTACCACAGGGTGTTCAGCATTGGAAGTCTTTACCTGGTAGATTCCGGAAGTGCCATCAGGTCTTGACAACCTAGATTATCTCCAGACATTTTTTATGTGCTCCTTGGAGAAAGAACTGAGTCACTTCTGCTTAAGAATCAATGAGCTAGTTAGCAGTATAGATGAAGTGAACTGTGTGCATGGTTATTGAGTGTGGCGACTACTGTCATGATCTTATTTATGCCCTGAAAACATTTATTGAAAGACTGTAGACTCCTTGAAGAACAAGACCTTACATAAACTGTTTTAGCCTGGCAAACACAGAAAAGGAATTTTTAGTCACTATAAACAACCTCTTCTGTGGACCCCACCTGTTGTGAATGCACACAATGCTAGGAATGTTAGTTGGGACATTCTCAAGCAAGCTGTGGGGGACATCTGTTGTTTTGTTACCCACTTCCTGTTGCCTGATTTAGCTCTGGGAAAAAGTGCCTATCATGCTTTCAACCATGTGTGCCTAATGCTGACCTCTGTGTTGGTTCTGGTGGTGAATCACAAGAGTAAGGCCCAAGTCCCCTGGGGGAAGCCCTCGTGTCTGGTGACAGTGGCTAGTTAGAGAATGACCACAGGGCACAAGACAACACCTGCCCAGAAAACCCCTGGGTTTTCTCTGGTTAATGTAAAGATAGAGTTGTTGGTCCTTCTAGATTTGAGTGTGAGAAGTTATAAGATCTGGGCTGATTGGGAAGAGAGGTCAGATCTGAGGATAAGGCCCACGTGTGATGAACCACAGAACTGAGCCAAGAGAAGAAACATGGCTCTGATGCTTTCTCTGTCCTTCAGCTATGGCTTGAAGCTCAATCTCTTCTCCGACCAATCTGTGTTTAAGATAATAAATACCATTGTTTGCTTACATAGTGTGGGGATGGGATAGATTTTCTGTTTTAAGAAACCAGAAGATCCTACCCCTACCCCAATCCAGACACCTGACCCTAATTATAGCAAGAATAAAACACTTGGGAGTGGAGCATCCCTGTAACCCCAGTCCCCAGGGCACAGAAGCAGGAGGATCAAGAATTTGTAGCATACCCAGTTACATAGCCAACTTCCAGACCAACCTGGCTACCTAATACCGTGTCTCAAACAGATGCTTGTCCATGTCTAGCTTTATGTGGGTTCTGGGGATCCAAACTCAGGTCTTCATGTTCCACAGCAAGCTTTTTATTCACTGAGCCATCTCCTCAACCCTCTTCATGTATTTTAAATAGATGTGGGGAGCCATCAGGTGACTCGGTGGGTAAAGGTGCTTCTGGCAAGCTTTGAGACCTGACTGGATCCACAAGACCCACATGGTTGAAAGACAGACCCAGGTCCCATGAGTTGTCCTCTGATCTGTGTTTGCATAATGTGACATGCAACTCCTACCCCTACTAAATAAACATTAAAAGGTTTAAAAATAGGGGCTGGAGAGATAGCTTGGTGGTTATGAGCACTGGCTACTCTTGCAGAGGAACTAGGTTTGACTTCCATTAACACATAGTGACCCCTAATCAACTGGAACCTCAGTTCCAGGGTATCTAAAGCTTCCAAGGTACTGTACACATGTGAGCATAGACATACATAAAGGCAAAATAACCCATACACACAAAATACTACATATGCATATATTAATATAGAATATATATCTGTATGTAAGAGGACTTTAGGTCATGAGATACTTTAGGTGACAACAGAAAACCCATTCCTAGATGGCTAAAGAGATAAAGGAAACACTTTAGCTGTTCTTGAGAATGTCCCAAAGTCACTTGGCCTGAAGCCCAGGCCTTGGCTTCATCTCTCTGTATCTCTTCTGGCCACACTGTCCCCATTGCTTTAGTTTAGCCCTTGGGGTGACTTTCCTGGTAGCCAAGCCATGGCCAAGGTTCAGTCCTCATGAACTGGTGGCACCCAGGGAAAATAGAAACCACTGAACTGAATCCCTGGACCTCACTGTGATTAGACCAGTGCAGATCACATACTCATGGTAAGAGGAGAATCTCCCTGATACATAACCAAAGCCAGAAGCTGGACCTGGGGTTGGGTCTGGGACAGTAAGAGCTCCAGTCTGGGATACAGAGGGGCAGGTGCACTGCCTCATGCTAGAGGCCCCTTCACAACTCACTGTAAAACAAAATAATATTAAATATTAACAGTGTATACGTCACCATCTAGGGTCAGACACCATTTTTGCTTTCTTCCATTGAATATCAGTGTTCCTGTTGTCTCCTTTAGGATTTTGTTCATGCGTGTAATAGCCACCATGTTGATCATATAGCAATAGCTTGTCTGGCAACTGTTTTTCTTCCTAAATGACAAGAGCAAAGAGCAAATCTAATATCTTTAATTTCCACTAATGTAGCCTTACATCTAGAGAGACTAATTGTTGTCTAATTGTTGTTTTGAGAGTATGTCACATAGCTCTAGCTGACCGTGAACTCACTGTGTAGGTAGACAAGGACAACCTTGAACTCTTGAACTTCCTGACTCAGACTCGGGTGCTCAGTGCTAGGATTACAGTATACCTCATTAAGCCTGGTTTTATTTTTTCAGCCCAATTACATTTGTATCCTCAGAGGACAAAGGGGCTTTGTCCGTTTCAGGGGCTGAATTGTGGTTTCCCTACTAGGCATGACCTAGACAAATGATTTAGCTCTCCAAACCTCTAACTCATTTTCTATAAAATGGAGGTCACACAATTACCCACTAACATCGGACACTGTCCTCCAAGCATAGCAAGCCATTAGCACTGTAATCAGAACATCTGTGACTCCCCCAGAAGACCCTCTATATCGGGCTTATTGATGATACTCCTTCATAGAAGGAAGGGTGTGGAGGCCCATTAGAGCCTCACCTGAGGTTCTACCAACTCTTCCTTTCTAGATGTATTTCTGCCCCAGCTGCACATAATCTCTTCGGTACTAAAGGACGTAGAGCACTGACTGGTTCCCACCCCATGGGCTGTGACCCTGTGGGGTGCTCACATATCAGATACCCTGTATATTGGATATTTACATTATGATTCATAATAGTAGCAAAATTACAGTTAATAGTAACAAAACAATTTATGGCTGCTGGTCATCACAACATAAGGAACTATATTAAAGAGCTACAGCATTAGGAAGGTTCCTAATGAACTGACATAGATAATGAAGATTAACTCAAGGGGTAGAAGGGATGATATGATGTGTGTAGCTCTGGAGAAGCTGTCATTCATATTGGGATGAGGCTTTTGGGGGAATGCATCCACCTTGTAGGCATCCGTGCTTCTTAGGTAAGACAAAGAAGTTCATTGGTTCCCCCCAGCTAAACTTGGGATGACTGGTTATGTTGGCTTGTCACTGGTGTCCTTTCAGGGGCAGAGGCAACAGACAACTTGTTCTTGGGTCCCCAGGAATAATGTATATATGCAATGCCCACCTTCTAAGGTGGTTCAGAAAAATAAACAAAATAATGCTGTCAGAGTGAGTGCTCAGCCACATACCTATCTCATGAGACATGTCTGTCAATTATTCAATGGAGCAGCAGCTCTTCATATACTGGGTGTAAAAGTCTCTAGATGTACATATTTGCTTTTCCACATTTACTGAGCACCTACTGTTTTCTATACTGTTTTCTAGGAGGATTTGCATGATCACCTTGCTCTAGAGTTTCCCTAGATTTTCATGTATTTTCTCATTTCATTCTCAAAGCAGACCCATGAGGAAGTCAAACTTTTGTCTCATTGTCCTTGACAGAAAGGGACAAATCCCAGAATCTGGGGGTCAAGGTCTGGGGAGATTGCCAGTGGCTGAGAGTGTTTGCTGTACAGGCAAGAGGACCTGAGTTTGGATCTCTAGATAGAGCAGGACAACATGGCTTCCTCCCCTGGCCTCCAAGCATACGTGGCACATACATCCCACATCCACATGTGCACACACACCCCCTCTCTCACACACATACCAGATAAGAAGGAGGAGGGATCCAATCCATGTCTACACAACACGGATGCTCATTCTCATCCAGATGTGGTTCATGAAGGCCCCTTACTGGGACCACAAGTTGCAATTAGAAGTACAGATTTCTGGATCATATGTTAGATCTGTTAGAACAGAATTTCTGGCTTTGGGGCCAGAAATGTATTTTGTGTTCAGTACCACAGGGGTTCTTAAATATACTCAATTAAAAAATAAGATTTATTTATTTATTTTATACATACGAGTGTTTGCCTGCATGTAAGTATGTGTACCAACCACATGCATGCCTGCTGTCTTGAAAGCCAGAGGAGGGTATCAGATCCCTTGGAACTGAAGTTACAGATGGTTATAAACTGCCATCTGGTACTAGGAACTCAAGTCGATCCTCTGCAAGGGCAAAAGTACTCTTAACCACTGAGACATCTCCCAGTCTTGCATTCTCACATTTAAAAGCTACTTCAAGGTGGGCATGGTGGAGCTCTCCTGTAATTCCACCGTTCAAGACACTGAGGCAAATGGATTATAAACTGAGGCCAGCCAGAGCTGTACAGGGAGATTCTGTCTCAAAACACACACACACACCAAACAAAAAAACAAACACCAAAAAATAAACAAACAACAAAAAACACTAACAATAAAAAACAAAACAAAAGCCTCACTTCTCTAAGTGCTAATGAAGTGGATAAATTTGCCTTTTCAAAATCCAGTCATACATTTCTTTTCTTCTATAATCTGTTTATTTGTTTTATTGGGAGAGGTCTCACTATATAGCTCAGGCTAGGCTTAAACTCACTATGTATCCCAGACTGGCTTTAAACTTACAGTAATTTCCTGACTCAGTTTTGGCTGAGTGCACCTTTATTAAATTTTAATTTTATTTAAGACGTCAGCTCCAACAGAGACTATGGACTGTTTGCTAACAATTGCTCCTACCCATTGCTGGTCTATCTCAGGGTAACACACTGTTAACCTTGCCACATTCATTCGTACCAATCCTGTGGTGCACTGGGACTGTAGAACTAGGCTATGAGACTGTCCTGGAATCACCTTGTCCCTGAATAACAGGAACATGCAAAAGTTCTCATTTCATTTTCTCCAGAGAATTCTTCAAAATAGATCATCTAAATGTCTCACTTTAAAAACTTCCATCATGTCCTTTCAGCCCAGGAGCCCAAATCAGAGATAAACTGTCCTCAGGGACCACCCCACCAGCTCGTCCCCAAAGTTTCCCCTACCAAGGCAGCCGGTCATCTCTACCAGTCTCTTCTGTCTAGGAGCTGCTTGCTGACTAACTGTTGTTTTCCCTCACACTTTTGGGGGTTTTCCTTCATTGTCTGTCATCTTTCTCTCCTGGATCATGCATAGAACTCCAGAACAGAGTCATCCCTTGTTCATTGATTCACCAACCCTCTCATCTGGTAAGCACACATGCAAACCAGGGACTCTGCTGGGGAGTAGAACATGGAAAATCACTTGGAATATGGGTCCTCTCCTTGGGAAGCATGAAGCATACCTTTCCACGTTGCTTTTGGCAAATATTGCCAAAGCTTGTTGCTTTAGTAATGATGACCCTGTTTTGGAATGGAAGGGGAGTTTAAGGACATGAACTTTTGGAGCACTTTCTCGATGGCAGGACCTCTAATGACATTTTAAGTCAGGTTATCTAATTTCCTCCACAACCCCACAGAGTATTATCAACTCTGCTCTGTGATGTAAAAATATAGGTCCAGAAAGGTTGAGTAATTTTTTTCAGGGTCAAGCTGCTAGTCCAGGCTGGCTGGGTGTATGCCTTTGGAAGAGGCCCAGTTGCTGTCTTTGGATCTTTAAATCCATCCAACAAGAGTCAGAAATGAACTGCAAGGGAGGAAGAGAAACTGAGAAATAAGAGCCTTGGGAGAATGTAATTTTGTCATCATTGGCCCTGAACATAAATGATTTGTTGTTTATCAAAGTGTGATCCTTGCTAGAGTGGGACTGTCCTATCTAAAAGATATCATTTCCCCATAAAGCAATAAGCTCTCGGGGATGGGAGGGATCCTGGTGTGCTATGATCTATTCAAAAATGAGAATTCCTTTACTGTCTCATCAGTATGTGCTCACCTGCACTGGCACACCTGTAAGGACTTCTGAGAAAATATGACACTTACCATAAACAAATATAGATACCAAGATTATGCCTGACCAATGGCCCTTCTTCCTTTAGTAGCAATATTCTAAGTGTTCTTGAAGGAACTATCTGTCCCTGTTTTAGTGAGAAAATTAGATATGCTCCCATTTGTCCAATTAGTCTATGTCTCTTGGGGACCTAAGTGGAGAGCCAAGTAACCCAGAATAGGAAAGGCAGAGCCAAGGTGTAGCAAAAACAAACTATTAGGCCATCAGGCAGTTCAGGGACCCCTGTGGCTTGCTCAGTCACTTCTCAGTTCTGAGAAAAACCACATGCTTCTGTAAAAATCCTTTATGATTTGTTCTGTGTATTAACCAGGATATGTCACCAAATCTCACCCCATCAATTCCAGTTGGTTTTGTCCGTCCATCATAGAAGGAATTTATATTTGTGGCTTAAAAACATTTTCAAGTGACACACAGGGTAATTTCCCGTGGTGAATCTCCCTGGCCCAACTTCTTAGGTAGAACCACTGCCCTATGCTTCTCAGATCTGTTAAGAAACTTCTATCCCATTATGAAGGGCTCTGACCACTGGGCAATTCTCTCTTAGATGCTATTGAAATCTGACATATGGTTTCCATCATCATTCCTATTCAAAATTTGGGAATCCTTGAGCATACGTCAACAGATAACCTTTCAGTGAGTTGATAGTAGTCATACCACATCCCTGTGCATCCTTTCTAGGACATTCACTCTTGGTCCGTCGGTCATCACGTACTGGGCACAATTAGAAGGGTATCCCTACAACAGCCATGGCCTCCCAATACTCTCCAGTTGGCTGTATCTTTCCCAAGTAGGGATGCTTAAAACTGAATGAAGTTTCTTATCATGTTCCAAGTCAGGCACAGTGTCTACTGTTCTGTCTCCTGCTAACTGTAACCTGAGATTCTCTGAGTGACATTTTCCACCAATACCTAGTTAACCTGTAGCTAAACATAGCTCCTTGATTTGCAATGTCTACTATTATTTAGACCCAAGTGCTGGAACCCATATGTGTTCATGCCACACTAACTGAGCAGGAGCATAACACTTCAGTTTTCACTCATCAGCAGGGGACCTTTTTTCTTTGATTAGCAGAATTCCTGCCCACATGGATATGGCACCGGGTTTTCACATATTCTGAAGTTTAATTCTTTGAAATTTTTATACAGTGTATTTTTATTATAGTAATTTCTTTCCCAACTTCTTCCAGATCCATCCTACCTTCCTAATCTCCTAAATTTATGCTTTTTCTGTTTATTTTAAAATCCATGGAGTGTCTGGAAAAAAGTTTGATCATAGTCTATCGTCATCTTTCAGACTCTTTCTGAACTCTCTTCTGTGATGACCCCTGAGCCTTGAGTAGAAGAGTATAATATAAATGTCCCATTCAAGACAGACTACTCCACAGCCCCTTATTCTCTGCGCCTGGAACAGTTGAGAGACGTGGCATCTATGGGCACAGCAACAAGTCATCAAAGTCTGTTTAACATGATGTTCTTTTAGTAGGTTAATAACTTTAGGTGAGGTGATCTTTATTTATTATTCTTACTACAAAACAGAAAGACATCCAGGTAAGGTGATGTCAGATTCATTAAACTGATTATGATAATCATTTCACAGTGAAGACTCCAGTCAAAACTTCATGTTAGACACTCGAATATATACAATTTTTATTGTCAATCACACATCATAAAGCAGAAAAAACATTACAGTACCTGGAAGTTAAATGATACCTGATTCATATGTCCATTTCAAAGTCAAATTCATTTAAAAAAAAAAAAAAGGTGCACATATGAACTCTCTGGTTCCCTATAAATACTGAGGCCTACAGGAGCGTCCATTTGGACACAGCTAGGTATGTGCCTCAAGGTTGCAAACTCCAGCGCCTCAGGCCCAAGTAAATTATATGAGGGAGTGAGGAAGGAGTTAGTGTTGCAGTGAACTAACTTCACATTCCCCAGCCCATGTGCCATGTGCCATGCAGGCCCCCTTGGCCAAACCTTCCCATGTTCAAGAGAAGCCAAAAATTTAAATTAAAAAAAATTTTAAAATTAATTTTCATTTTAAATTATGCATAGGCCTTTGTATCTGTGTGAGGGCATGTGCATTTGAGTACAGTTGCCTAAGGAGGCCATCAGTGTCAGACCCCTGAAGCTGGAGTTACATAGGTGGTTGTGAGCCACCAGATGTGAATGCTGGGAATCCAATTCAGATTCTCTGGAAATGTAGTAAATGTCCTTAGCCACCGAGACATCTCTCCAGGCCCAACTTTTTTTTAGTTTGGAAATGGTGAAAATGATTTCAAATTTCTGGAATAGGATGTATAGCAAGCAACACAGTGTGGGTTGAACTGTCCAGTTTTGGACTCTTATCTCGGCTGTCTTGAGAGTCGGCTCATGGGAAGCCTTGAAAGGGACTGTCCCTCAGTGTCACTATTGCTGTGGTGAAATACCTTGACCAAAACAAGTTGGGGAGGAAAGGGTTTGTTTAACTTACTCATCCCTCTTTGAAGGATGCTGGGACAGGAACCTGAAGGCAGGAGCTGATGCAGAGGTCACAGAGGACTCGGATCACTGGCTTGTTCCCCATGAATTGCTCAGCTTTTCGTTTTAATAGAACCCAGGAGCAATAACAGCCCAGGGATAGCCCCACCCACAATGGGCTGTGCCCTCCCACATCAATCACTAATTAAGAAATTGCCTTACAACCCTGCGAACCAATCTTATGAAGGCATTTGGTTTTGTTTTTGTTTTTTTTCCAGTTGGAGTTTCCTCTCAAACTACTCTAGGCTATGTCAAGTTGACTCAAACTTAGCCAGAAAAGGAGGCAAATATTCAGAATAAGAAATGCTATCGCCAGATGGCGGTGGCACATGTCTTCAATCCCAGCACTCAGGAGCAGAGGCAAGTGGATCTCTGTGAGTTCAAGGTCGGGACTGTTAAACAGAGAAACTCGCGTCTCAGAAAAAAAGGAAAAAAAAAAAAGAAGAAGAAATAAAGGAAAAAAATGAATATCGTGAGTGGTAAGCAGGAAGCATTCTGCATTGGTATCAGGCACTGTCCTGACTGTATATACTTTGGATCCCAAAGGGCACTATTGGGAGGTGAAGCTTTTAAGAGGTGGGGCCCATAAGTGACCTTGTGATGTCACCTTGGCTGGACTTCTAATCACCTAAGAAACAGATCTCATAGCCGATGTGTGAGGCCATTTCCATAGAGATTTAACTGTGGAGAGAGGATTCACAATAAATGTGTGTAGCACCATTCCATGGACTGGTGTGATGACCCAGACCGTAGGGAAAAAGATAAAGAGAACTGAGTTTTATGGTAAAAGTATTTTCCCCGCAAAATATAGTTTTATTTATATCAGACCTGTCCATCTGGAAGGATTTTATATTTCGAGGCATCCCCCCACCCCACTCTGTGTGTGTCTATGTGTATTCTGGTTTGAAGTTCATAAATAAATCTTAAAAATATAAAAGGAATCTTATCTGGAGACGGCTTTACATGCCAATAATCTTTGCATGCCCTATCTACAAGCAGTATCTCAAGTGTGGTTTTCTTGTGTATACAGTTGCCAGCAGACATTTAATGTTGCTGCAGGGATGCTGGTCTCTTCCTAACGGCGGTGGATGTGGGCTACATTCCCAGCTCTGTCCTATACAGGCTCTGTGACCTTGAAAATTGACTTTACTTTAAGAGGTTTTACTGAACAGTCCTTATTTGTAAAATGAGAGCATCTCGAAGATTCTATCAGGAATGAAGAGAGGAAGGAAGTGCTTTCTAAGCTCAGGGCTTCATTACTCTCAGGGCTGCAGGCGAGGCCCAGCTGTGGCCCAAGGGAGCCATCTCGGTCCATGCTGCCGCTGAAGAGAAAGCACAGTAGCTGATGCTCTGGGGTGGATAATGGCTTCCGCACGGCTCTGAGAAAGAAACACACATAGTACAGTTGTTTCTCTAGCAGAACATATTTTATTGAGATGGGATTTAGAGACACGACTTAGCAGAGCGTCCTCAGAAGCACTCCTCAAACATGCCATGGTTCGGCCTGGACATTTTCTCTGGTCTCCCAGCCTTGCCTCTCCTTTTAGGAAAGAGTCCTATTTCTAAAAAGAAACAACAACAAAACTGTTCTAATGAGAATTGAGTCGACAACTTGGTGCCCACAGAAGCATGAGGGTGAGATTTCAAATCATGCTTCTTCTGTATTGACTCCTTGCTTGCATCTTGGCAAGACCTACTAATCTTTTGAGGTGTGGAGCTGTTGTAGTGTGTACAGGAGCTTGTCAGCCCCTGACATGTGCTACTGAGAACAGACTCGTGAATGCTATTTGGATGAAGGAATGCATTCGTGAGTAGATGGATGAATCCTTGAATAGTTAGTGAGCCGTGAGTGTGTAATAGAATGGACCCATAAATGAATGGCTGGAAAGAAAAATGATAGAGGAAATAATGAAAAAGTGAATGGATGAGCCAATGAGTAGACAATAAATTCATGTAGGCAATAAATTCATGGTTAGAATAAAGGCCAAATTCAGCTGCCAGGGAAAGGAAACAAATACAAGACTGGAGACATTATAACCAGGGCCACGCTGCCAGCTCTCCTGTGAGACGCCAGCATCTTTGGCTTCCCTGCAGGAGCCAGAATGGGTGTCACTTCTCCTTTATGGCTCCTCTTCCTCTTTTGGTGACTATGATAGATAATCTTAATTGTCATTTTGATGGTCTTTGGAATTGCCTGGGTGTGTCTGCAAGGCTGTTTTCCCAGAGGCTTAGCTCACATGGAAAGCCACACCTTCAAGGTGGGCTTCTGTCCTGAACAGAAGAAAAGGAGAAAACTAATGTAATACCCACATTCGTCATTCTCTGCTTCCTGACTGTGCACATGATACGACCATATATATGTCCCAATTTTCTGCAGCCAGGACATCTCCATCATGGTGGCCTGTCCTTCGAACTGTGAGACAAAGTAAACCCTTTCTCCCTAAAGTTGCCTTTGGGTATTTTATCACAGCAACAGGAAGTGAAACCAGGACAAGAGTGAAAGGTGGACAGATGCTGAGGTACAAAACAGGAAGAGCTGAGTGGTGAGCTCCAGGGTCCATTTTTCTGGAGACTACTTTGGAGTCTTACACAAGACAGAAAAAAAAATCTTATATTTTACACAGGTCTCGCTGGGTAGCCCTGCCTGGCCTGGAACTCACAAGTGATCTACCTACCTGTACCTCCAGAGTGCTAGGATTAAAGGTGTGTGCTACCATGAATTCCCAGAATAAGTGTTAGTGTTAGTAGCTTTTCATTGTCCTGTCATGACAAATACTTGAGAAAACAATTTAGAGAAAACAAGTTGGTTTTGTTTTGCTCACAGTTTAGGGGTTTCATTCCGTGATCGCTTGGCTTTGCGGCTTCTGGGACTGTGTGAAGTGAGGTAAAACATCATGGTTGGGAACATGCGCTAGAACAAAGTGGCTTCACCTCATGACAAGTAGGAACTAGAAAGAGAAAGAGGCACCAGAAACAAGATTCATCTTTCAAAGTCATCAGTGGCCTGTTCCTCTAGCTGGGCCCCACCTCCTGACAGCACATTGGAAATGTGCTGTGATTATTAATGAATTAATCCACTCATTCCTAATAGCACTACTAGGTAGACACCAAACATGGACGCCTTCTCTAAATCACAACAATGTCCCTGCACCTTCAGTCACTAGAAATTTCCTCCCAGTCCCTTTTTCTACTGGCCGTTGGAGTATGTGTGTGAATATCTACCTTCCACCTGGATGATGCTTGGCATCACCTCCAGCATCTAGCTCCCCCCACCCCACCCCTGTCAGTGCTGAGCTTGGGACTTTGTGAATCTGAAGAATGACTCTTTAGGTTTGCAGAGTAGCAAAGCATTACCCAGGGGATTTTCTGTGGACAAGGGAGGTTTGCTCAAGTGTTTTTATTGTGCTAACTTGATAGGTTGCATCACATGCTTTCTGCTCTTGTAAAGTTTTACAGCACGCAAGCCAGAGCTAATAGCTTTAATTACTTAACTAAAGGCTTCAAGCCTTCCTTGTAAAAGCTCCAGGACTTTTACATCTTACAGCTTCCATACACTTCACTTATCTACAAGAGTCAGTTTGGGCTGACAATACACTCAGAAACATCTTCATTCTTCCTTGAACAAACTAAAAACATTAGAGAATGATTGTCACTCTCCATTATCCATTGATTGATAGACTTGATAGACGACTGTGGTGTTTGAGTGAGAATGTCTCCCATAGATTCACATATTTGAGTACTTGATTCCCAAATGGTGGACCTTTTAGGAAGGATTAGGGGGTGTGGCCTTGCTAGAGGAGGTGTGTCATTGGGGTGGGCTTTGAGATGTCAAAGGCCAAGATGTCAAAGCCCATGTCATTCTTCATTCCTCTTTAGCTCTCTCTGTCTTACGATAGTGTCTCAAGATGTGAGCTCTCAGCTAGTGTTCCAGCACCATGCCCAGCTGCCTCCTTGCTGCCATGTTACCCACCATGGTGGTCTAACCCTGTGAAGTTATAAACCCCAAATAAAATCTTTCTTCTATAAACTGGTTTTGTTGTGGCATCTTAACATAGCAAATAGGAAAGTACGTAAGACAGTGGCCAAGCCTCTTTCAATTTTAGTTTTCTCATCTGTGAAATGGGAAGAAGAATTAAATGAGAAGATCCAGGGAGCATCTTAACATTAACACTCACAGAAAGCATAGATTATCACTTTTAACAAACGTCTAAGAAGTTCATAGTAGTTTTGCTATAAGTTAATTCATGTAGTGCCAGATAAATGGAGTTATAAGTATCCATAGCAACCCCCCCCCCCAAAAAAAATCAAAAACAAAAAAACCTCAAAAAACCAAAACACAAAAAAAGGGTGCTAGGTCAGAAATGATCAAACATCACTTTAAGGTGTCAGGGGAGGGAGCAGATGATGACTGTTTTTGGCTCCATAAGCCTCATTTTCTCTCTGATATAAGACTGTAGAAGAACTATATGGTTGTGTTACAGGAAAACATCCGTAAAAACAAATGGGTAGTCTAGGTTTGGCCTGTGGCCATAGCATTCCAGTCCCTGTTTGAGATGAACCCAATTTCCTGATACTGGTACGTAGCAACGAAACTGCCCACTGTCTGCTCTATGTTCAGCTAGATCATGGGAGAAAGGATTAGCATTTATTAGGTTCTACATAGATGCAAGGTTGTATATGTACTCCATGTGTAATATTATTTTGTCCCATGAAGGAAGCATTTGTCAGAGAAAACATCTATGACCAAGCTAACAACCAAGGGTGGGCTGGACTTCTTTTAAATTCCAAACTCTGTCCACTTCATATTATATCATAGGTAAGTTGACCCATATTTATTTTATTTCATCTGTGTTGGTAAAATTGTATGTGTGTGGGCATGTATGGTGTGTATCACAGACATATTTTGCTGCACCATGTGTATGGAGTCCAGAGGACAACTTTGGGAGTTGGTCTATGCCTTCTACCTTGAGACAGAGGTTTTGCTGTTGTTTGCTTATACCCAGCTGGCTGACCCTTTAGCATCCAAGGATTCTCTTGTCTCTGCTTCCTGTCTCTCTGTAGGGACCATGGGGTTTTAGGTACACATTGTTGCGTTCAGCTTTACAATGGTTCTGAGATCCAAACTCAGGTCCTCATGCTTATACAGGAAGCTCTTTAGTCTGGGAGCTGTCTCACCAGTCCCAGGTTGCTTCTTTTGGTTGTTTCAGCCCATTAATCTGTAGCATAATTGTTGATATGCTTGGAGTGAGACCTACTATTTTAAGACAATTGTACATAATGATGGGTTGATCAAAGGCCGACCACAAATACCAAACTGGTCCCATAACATTCTGTTGCCTAGTGATGCTATGGCTGTATAAGTTTGTGTAAGTACTCTGATGTTGAGATTTCAGTGAAGTTGTCTGATGACTTATTTCTTAGATGTGTCCTAACCACAAGTTCTTCAGAATGTGTCTCTGTTGCTTAGCAACACATGAATTGTCCTGTGTATTCTCATCTTTAAATTAATCGATTTGTTGTTTCTAGGTCCTATTACTTTGTTTTCTGTTGGTTTAAATCAGTGTTCCTCAGCTCCATCCCATTACTACCCCCTTGTCCTTGATCTTAGATAAAAGGCTAAAACATGATCAATTGTTACTTATCTAATGAGGTATTTAGATATTTCCCCCTATAAAACTCTTAAGTTTTAATGCACAGGTACATTTCAGACATAGTTTATAGTAAGAGGTTTCTGACCCAGACTTTCTGGGCCTAGCCTCAAGGTTTAGGCCCGCAGACCCACAGACACACAGATGCTTAAAATAGTTTTAGGCTGATGGGCTCAAAGCCCAGGCACATCACTTGCTAACTCTTTATCCTTAAACTAACCCATGACTCTTATCCTGTTCAGCCATGCAGCTTGGTACCTTTTCTCAGAACAGCATAGTTGTCCTCTGGTTCTTCCGGCTTCTCTCTCACATTCTCTCTGTTCTGCCTGTTCCTAGAGTCTTCTTAGTCTGGTAGCCCTGCCCATACTTCCTATCTGCCTTTGACCAATCAGCACTTTTTATTAAACTCATAGGCGGGGACAATTATTTACAATGGAACAACATAATCCCCCTACAATAGTTTGTCACTAAGTGGGGCTGGTAGTACTAACCTGTAATCTAGGCAGGGGCTGAGGAAGAAGAATTGCAAGTTCAAGTTTGCTTCATCCACACAGGGTTCAAGGCCAATGTCAGCAACTTTGAGAGACTGTCTAAAAATTAAGAAAAAAAAAAAAAAAAGAAAGGAAAGGAAGGAAGGGAGGAAGGGAAGGAAGGAAATAAAAGAAACAAAAGGTAAGGGGGAAAGGATTAGGAATGTATCTCCGTGGTAAAGCACTTACCTAACATGCTCTAGGCCCTACATTCAAACCCGTATCATTAACAACAGAAAAGAGATTCAGACTATTTTACTATGAAGAACCAATTCAAATCCTTTTGAGAGAGCATAGTTTAAAGCTATCTATGGGCATTTTAGTTATGCCTCTCTCTCACTGGCATTTTGGTGGATGCTCTAAGGAGAACATACATAGCTTTAACTTTTTCTGGTGCATTCAGTGTTCTACAACTTCATATACGGTGTAGGAGCTTCAAGGTTATATAAACCTGTTTCTACTCACTCACTCACATTCTTTGTTGTCATTTGTAATGTATCTATTTAAACAATAAGTCTATGATATTATGTTTTTATTAAGTTATCACTCGTATTTTAAGAAATTAACAGAAAAAGATAACAATTTATATTTACCTGCTGATTTATCATTTCTGATCCTATTTTATTCCGTCCTAAAGATAAGCTTCTGTTTTGGCCTTTTTATTGCAATGCAGGCCTGTTGACAATAAATTTACTTAAAGGAATTTTCAGCTGGATGTGGAATCCTGCTTTGGCCGGCTTTTCTTTTCTTCCCTTTCAGCGCTTTTCAAGATGTTATTTTACTTTGCACTTTTTATTTTTCATAAAAATACAGGAATTATTCAAATTTATGTTGCTTAGTTATCAATTTGTTTGGTTTTGGTTTTGGAGGCAGTGTTTCATCGTATGTATAACAGCTTTGGCTGTCCTGGAACTTGCTTTGTAGACCGGGCTGGCCTCGAACTCACAGAGATCTGCCTGACTCTGCCTCCCAGTGCTGCGATTAAAGGTGAGTCCCACCATCACTCGGCCCAGTTATCAGTTTGTTCGTTTGCTTAATAGAAATATTTCCATAAAAATGTCAAATTTTGTTTTGTTTTTAGTTTTTAGCAGTTGGCAGATTTTATTGTTTTGCAATTTCTTTGGTGGTGTTTGTAGAATTCCTGAATCTCTAAATTGTACCTTCTAGCAAATTTCAGAAGAGTGGCCTCAGTTAAGGTATTTTTCTCTTTTACTTCCTTTCTCTGGGACTTCTACTACACACACACACACACACACACACACACACACACACACACACACACACAAAATCGGAGTCACACCACCAAATATGTAGGTATTTGTGCAGTCCGGTGCAGCTCAGATGAAAAGGATCAGGCAGAGTCTGGAGCTAATGAACACCACAGGCCACAGTAAGCCTAGGCAGCAGCTTACAGGCCTGCTTCAGGAAAAGGCTTCCCCAGAGTTAACAGCTCTGTTCTGGAAAGGGGGGCCTTAGTTTGGGGTAAAAAGGCATAGAAATGTGCAGTAGTTGTGCTGGCTACTTTATTGTCAACATGGCACAAGTGACGTCATCTAAGAGGAGAGAACCTCAATTCAGAAAAGGCCTCTGTACCAGCTGGTTTTGTGTATCAGTTTGATACAAGCTAGCGTCATCAGAGAGGAAGGAGGAGCCTCAGCTGAGGAAATGCCTCCATAAGATCCTGCTTGAAGGCATTTTCTTAATTAGTGATCTATGGGCAAAGGCCCAGTCCATTGTGGGTGGTGCCACCCCAAGCTGGTAGTCCTGGATTCTCTAAGGAAGCAGGCTGAGCAAGCCATGCTGAGTAAGCTAGTAAGCAGCACCCCTCTGTAGGGGTATTGTGTTGTTTCATGGTAAATAATTGTCCCACCCACTGGTTTAATAAAAAGCGCTGATTGGCCAAAGGCAGGCAGGAAGTGTGGGCGGGGCTACCAGACTAAAATCTCTGAGAACAGGAAGCACAGAGCAGAATGCCAGAGAGAAGCCAAAAGAAGCAGAGGACAACTGTGCTGCTCTAAGAAAAGGTACCGAGTCGCATGGCTGAACAAGAGACATGGGTTAGATGAAGGGTAGAGAGCTAGCAAGTGATATGCCTGGGCCTGAGGCTGATCAGCCTAAAACTATTGAAAGCATCTGTGTGTCACTGTGGGACTGCGGGTCTGCAAGTCTGCTGGCCAAAACCTTGAGGCAAGGCCCAAAAGTCTGGGCCAGAAACCTCATACTACACCCCTCCATGGCCTCTGTATCAGCTTCTGCCTCCAGGTTTCTGCCCTGCTTGAGTTCCTGTCCTGACTTTCTTCAATGATGATCAGTGATTTGAAAGTCTAAATTAAATAAACCCTTTCCTCTACACATTGCTTTCTTTGGTCATGGAGTTTCATCACAGGTATGGAAACCCTAGCCAGCACGATGGCCGCGGTATTTCCTTTTCCTGAGCCTTAGATCCTTCTAGTAACTACTTGCTTTATTTTGCTCTGGGTCCTTATGAAGTGTGTGTAGTTATAGGAGCCTTTTAAAACCATTTTTTCTGTGGTTACCTTATAGGTATAAATATGACTTAGTTCTTTTTCAAAGATTTTCTTTCTCCTGGGATGAGTATTTTACCTATAGTGTGTATGTGTAGCATGTTTGTGCCTGGTTGGAGGAGGCCAGAGAAGAGAACAGGATCCCCTTGGGACTGGGATTACAGATGTGAGCCACCATGTAGGTGTGGGAACTGGACCGGGTCTTCTGCAGGAGTGGCAGATATCTCTCCAGCCCCTTAATCCTCTGAATATAAAGCACATTTTTAGGTTGGTGAGATTGCTTAGTGGGCAAAGGTGCTTGCCTCCATACCTGAGGATCTAAGTTTGATCTCTGGGACCCACACGGTAGGAGAGAAGCAGCTTGAAATGTGTCCTCTGCTTCCACAAATGTGTTCGTGGCAGGAGTGTGCCCATACACATGCACACATGTGCCCATGGTAGGAGTGTGCCCATACACATGCACACATGTGCCCATGGCAGGAGTGCAGCCATACACATGCACACATGTGCCCATGGCAGGAGTGTGCCCATACACATGCACACATGTGACCATGGTAGGTGTGTGCCCATACACATGCACACATGTGCCCATGGCAGGAGTGTGCCCATACAATACACACATATGCATTCATACAGAGTTTAAAAATATAACAGAGTAAACATTTATATAAAACAGCTTTACCACTTCTCAGAAAACACAGGGCCCCTGGAATTCTTAAACTCCACTTCTCTATTCTTCCTGTCCGGTTCACAGCACACTATTCCTCCCCAAAGGAAGAATAAACCAAAGCATCCAGGCTAGTATTTCTGGATGGTGAAGACAAGGAAGGACTGGAATACAATTTCATTTGCACCTCTTGCTTTTTAAATAATAAACATGTATTGCACCAGAATAATTTTAAGACTAAAGGAAAAAAAGGACATGGACCGTGCAGAACCTTACACCAGAGCCCTGCTTTTCTGATCCCCCACATGGGACGGCTTGAGTGAATCAGAAAGCATGTGGGATGGTGAGCTACTGGGAAACCCACAGGTCAGTGAAGGATGCACAGCCACTGCTCAGGCAGGTCTGAGAGACAGTTCAGTCAAGGTGAGGATGGCTTACTGGCTCCTCTGCCTCAAAAGCTCATTGTGATGGGCCACGCTGCCCAGGATGATCTGCAGCTCAGAACAGATGTTCCGCAGTGACTGTTTAATCCAGAATCCTCCCTCCTCAGACTCAGAGTGCTGCCAGCAGAGCTAGACACTCCTAAGAGTACTAGGCGCAGATCCACGGTAGCTTCTTGTTCCCCACACTGCCTTGTTATTTCTCTTGGCCTTTTATCCAAGTCACGGGTGGGTCAAGCTCAATGCCTCAGACCTTCTCAGCATGCCTCTGATTCCTGAGTCCAAGCCCATTAAAATCTAGCTGTCTGGGACCTCATTTATGCAAACTCAACTCTCTGCTAGGCAGATTAAGTAAAAACACTGCTTTGCATTTTTCTAATGCTTTTGAACCATTTCTATTCAGGTTTTCTTTCTGCAGCTCCCAGCAAGGGTGCACCAGAATTGATGCTTCATTTTCTCTCACCAGACTAATAGAAAAACCTGCATGCGTGTCTCTTTTCCTGGCTTTATAGTCTTAATACAAAAGGAGTCATTTAAAATCTCTTTCATCTATTATATTTGTACGTTGAGGGCACACAATCATAGCTACAAGGTCCCCAGACATGGCCCTTGTACTTTGCATGTTCTGTGTGAAGTGGTGCTTACTAGACATTCAGTAATTGAATGATGACACAGTGGCTTGGCCAGGCTTGGTATTCTAGCTGCAGGATATTACTCACTATTAAAACTTTAAGATGATACATTTTGATGCTCAAAGCAAGCCCAGCATCTCTCTCCTTATTTATTATATTAAATATATTTCTCTTTCAATTAAACAATTCACATTTTAAGCAAATGCTATGATTGAAGAGCATTCTTAGGGAATTTAAAATATGATCTAGTTGGACACACATTGGGTCTTTCCTGGGTAACTTTAATTCTCATACTATATTATTACTGTCCTCTCTTACAACCACAAAAATGATATATAGTTATGATGAAGGGTTGTCCACACCTTGTGCCAACTTCCCTGGGGACTCTGAAGTAAGATCTATTAATAGTTCCCTTCATAGATACAGGATCCAAGGTTTTGACAGGAAGCAAATGGCTCTTCCAGAATCTCACAGTCAGAGAATGGTAAAAATCTATAGCCTCAGCTCAGGGCTGGAGAGATGGCTCAGCAGTTAAGAGTACTGGCATCTCTTCCAGAGGTCCTGAGTTCAATTACCAGCACCCACATGGCAGCTCACAACTGTCCATAACTCCAGTTTCAGGGGATCTGACACCCTCACACCAATGCACATAAAATAAAGTTGTATTTAAAAAAAAAGTCTTCAGCTCACAATCATTTTTTACCTCCTTCATTAGTTTACGACAGAAATGGTATACTTTTCTTAAATATATTTAGGTGTATGAATGTTTTGCCTGGTACATATGTATGTTGGACATGTGTGCCAGGTACCTGCAGATGTCAGAAGAGAGCTTTGGTTTCTGGGTCCTCTAGTGGTTGGGAGCCACTGTGCTGTGTGGGTGCTAGGGACTGAACCATGATCCTTTGCAAAAGCATATAAGTGCTCTTAACCACTGAACTATCTCTCCAGTCCCATGTACATTCACTTACTGAATTTAAGTCAAGTATAAGTTTTCAATGATTTGCCTTTGAGCTTATCCAAATCCAGTCCAGTTTGGACTTTGTGTGTGTGTGTGGGGGGGGGGGGGTTCATGTGAGTGACAGCCAAAAGTTCACAGTGCTTTTTAAGACTAGTCTGAAACTCTGGCTAGATTGGCTGATCAGCCCTAGGGATTTACATGTCTCTGCCTCCCCAGTGTTGGGATTTTAAGCATGTGCCACCATGTCTGGCATTTTTATGTTCTGAGGTGTGCTCAGGGCCTCATGGTTGTAAGGTAAGTGCTTTATCAACTAAGCTATTTCCCCAGTTTCTAGTCAGGACTTTCTAGAGTAGAAAGACTTTAGAAAGTCCCGACTGGAGCACTGGATGAACATTGGATACACACATAAGCCAAAATAAAACAAGGAAGAAATAGTTTTTAATATTCTGCTGTGTCAGAAACTCTAGATTCATTATGTGACTTAGTTTAATGTCATGGTTTTTGTTTTGTTTTAAAGGGAGAGGTGGTATAGAGCAGTGGTTCTCACCCTGTATGTCTGAATCCCTATGGGGAGTCATATATCAGAGATTTACATTATGATTTATAACAGTAGCAAAATTACAGTTATGAAGTAGCAACAAAAATAATTTTATGGTTGGAGGTCACTACAACATGAGAAAGTGTAATAAAAGAACCCAAGGCACTGAATTCAATCACCATTACAAGAAAAAATATATATTTAGGGCTAAAGAGATGGCTTATTGGTTAAGAGCACTTGTTTCTCTTCCAGAGGACAAGAGTTCAGTCCTCAGTATCTACATCTGGCAGCTCACGATTGTATACCAAAGATAAAATTTTTAAAAAGAGATAAGGGGCATTTTAATGGTGGGATTGAGGTGGGACTCAGCTGTATTTGTAGAGTGACAAAGAATCTGTTGGGTAGAAGATGAGCTGAGTGCAAAAGATATAGGGACTTCTTGAGATGGTGGGTAGGCTTCCGGGGCAGAAAATCCTCCTGCAGGCGATGGGAGTTGAATGTAGGGCGAGTATGCACTGGAGCAAGTCCTGCATGGGAGGAAGATTCACTTTAGGAGCTTTGTGCTGACTCAGGGGCCAGAGTCACATATATATCCTGCTTCCTGCTGGCTCCAAATGCTTTCTCTAAGCTTCCTTCTGTGCTGAGCAGTGAGAGAAATAAAGAAAAGAACCTCAAGGGGTAAGGGCGGGGTGGGGATCCATGTTCGACATCTTTTTCTATTTCTTCCTCCAGTAAGAATTTCTACCTTTAAAAGACAAGGAAATAGCTTTCCTCAGGAAAGTGGCTCATGAATACATTTTAAAAAGTCTCAAAGAGGTGGCTCAGTGGACAAAGGTATCTGTCACCAAGCTTGTATTATCTAGGTTCTATCATGGCATGCTTGTACACACACACACAAATAAGTACATTTAATTCTTCTAGTAACAGAGAAATACTAAAGCTAAGTGATTCTGTATCAAATTAGTGATGATATACAAAGCTGATGGGGCTGGTTACTGTGTGAATGGGGGCAGCCCAGATACTAGCAGGTAGTGCTCCTTGGTGTGTTAGCTGATGAACGGTGCCTAACAATGTCGGAATACACTAGAGGAAATCACCGAAGACTATCAAAAAGATTTGTAGCAGAATAAGGTCACTAAAGAATTATTTAGAATAATTACAAGTTTGGAAAAAAGTTAATGATGTTACCCCTTAGAGGTAAGGTTGAGGAAAATAATACTTGGTGAGATCGTGTAATATTAGGCAATATATAATTATGATTTAGTAAAGTTTAAATCTTAAAAAAACAAGTTCAGCCATCAACTTTAAACTTGAGAACTTAAATCTTCCTTTCTGAGCATTGCAGCTGAAGCTAATATCCTTATTGCTTTCCCATACCAGTCATGATCTTCTCAATGTTTCCAGAGATATCCCACTAATCTTTGTATGCAAATCTGGGCGGTCAAACACAGGACCCCGACCACGCTGGGCAAACACTCGAGTTATAGCCCTAACCCAGTTCCCTGCTCTTTTGTTTGTAATCTATGCAGAGCCTGTCAAAGATGCTTCCTATGTGTTCATAGAAAACTCACATTATAATTTTGGTGGTTTTTCCCCCTTGACTCAAACTTTATGAATAATTCTGAAAAATTAATTCATCACTTATGAAACATTTTTAATCATGAGGGGAAATACTTGTGGTGCACCAAATGAGAAATGTTGGTCTCTCCCTGTCTTCCTCCAACCTCCTCCCCTCTCCTCCTCTCCCAGAATATTTTTACACTTCATCTTTCAAGAGGAGGACTCCTCCCTTCTCTCTATTTCCATCTATCTCATAGACAGAGTGGCAAATGCTGTTCTTTTACCCAGGACAGCTTAAGTGTCTTTGACACAATAATTTCAGATGGGGATATCTATATCACGTAGAACATTCTAGATTAGAAACCATCACGTAATTCTACCACAGACATTGTGTTTAGCATGGAAGCCCAGCTCTAAGTGCCTTTGTAAACATGGTTCACAATGCCATGTCCAGGCAGGAGTGGCTTAGATGGAGGGGAGGCACCGTGCTGGATCATGACTCTCCTTTGGGGGTAGGGGGACCCTGTACCCAAATCCTGCTTGTATTCCTAGAGCCCAGAATGCTGTGTGGCATCTAGTGCACAATCATTGTTTGATGTGAGTCAGGAAAAGGAAGGCAACAGAAACAGCTGGGAGATGAAGATGAGAGAATGTTCTGGAAGTTGTCACTCTCTTTAGGAGGCTCCCAGAGAAGGGGTGGGGGAGAGGTGCCCTTAGTCTAATACACAAGCTATGAGGTGTTGGAAGCAAGGCCGTAAGGACCAATATGAGCTTTCAAAAGGAAAACATAGTTCTTCTCCCTCTCCTTCCATCCCTTCCTCTGATTCAGCAAGCGCCTACTATGTGTCTCATCTACTTGGGCTTGTATGGAGCTGTAAACAGGGAGTTAGGCTCCTCTGTGCTATTACAGAATAGTTGAGACAGAGGGACAAGGTTGGAGATAACAAAATGAAAGCAAAGATACAAATAAATACCATTTTGGACAGTGAAAAGGAAACTGAGGTGCTAGTACCTGTAGGCAGAGATCCAGCTGGGAGGTGGCTCATGTGGGCTGGGTGGTCTAGGATTGAGCCTAGGGTGCTATAGCAGTCTATCACTAAGCTCCACCCATCTACTAAGCCCCATCTCAAAACAAATCACTGTCCCAATATCCTTTTATCAGCATTGTCCTAGCCTCAGTTTCAGTGGGGGAGGGGGGAAGTTAGAGAGAGAGAGAATGTGTATGCCTGTGTGCAGATAATATGCACATGCATATGGAAGCCAGAGGTCAACCTCAAGTGTCATTCCTCAGAGGCTGTCTATCTCCCCTCCCCCCATCCCCAACAGAGTCTCTCACTAGCTGGAACACTCTGATTAGGGTGGACTTGTTCACTGAAGAGGAGACCCCTCATGTTTGTGCAGCGAGCACGTAACTGACTGAACTATCTATCTGCCTAACCCATGCCCTCCCCTCGTGGCCCCCACACCTCTTCTCCCCTTAGCTCACATAGAAGCAAGGGGACAGGGCTATGAGACCAGATCTCATTAGGAGCCTAGGCAGAGTTCTGCAGCAAAGGCTTCCATAAGAAGAGATATGGGTTCCACATCGGATAAAGTTTCTGTAAGAAAAAAGGTCCCCCCCCCCCTTCTGCCTCTAAATTGAGGATTGAATATAGGGCCTTGTACTTGCTAGGCTAGGATTCCACCACTGAGCTAAATCATTAATGTTGTCTCCCGAATAAGTGCCATTCTGGCCCTTTCTGGCCCATCCTCCTCCCCAAAGGACTAAAACCTTATGTTAAATAGGGGGATTAAGGAAAAACATGCTTTCCTGCTCCTTATGGCTGCCACCTGCTGAGTGCTAGTCTTTTGGGATCTTCCAAGACCTTGGGTGTGCCCGGATGAGGGGGCAGGGTGTGAGAGAGTTAGGAAGGAAGCAGAGACACAGGAGGAGAGGCTGGGACACACAGAGAGAAGCGGGAGACAAGCATGGAGTAGAGAGTAGAGTCAGTTTGAGTGGAATGGGAAGAAGGAATCCAACATGGCGGGAAGCTAGAGGGAAAAAGGTTAGGCGAGATGCATGGCAGGAGAGAAGCATGGCAGGGGAGAAACAGGTCTAAGATATAAGATGTACTGAATAAAGCTCGGGTCTCTCATTGTGATCCTGAATGATGGAACCTAAACGACTCCTGAGTGCAGATTATTTAACCTCGATGCCCCTCGCCTGGACAAGACTCGGCCCCAAGAAACCAGACGCGGTACATTAACCTTTAAGAAAAAGTTTTATATGAGGGGGAAAAAATGAAGATGTGCAGAATTTACTGTTCATCTTAAGGCAGCTATTACAAGGTACAGGGAAGGCAGGTTTCCTTAATGACCCCTCCTGAAGCTGAGATAGCCTCCTCAGAAATTACTGATGCTGTAGCCCCCCCACCCCCACCCCCATTCTCCCGTGATCTCAGCCTCAGACTGTTCTGAAGTGGAGCATCACTCAGGTCCACAATGAGGCTTCTGGTGGAGAGGTCATTACAGGTCAAGCAGGGCTCCTTTGGGAGTGAAGGCAAAGGTCCCAGCAGTTGCTCTTGGCAAATGAAAAGGGTTGGTCATGTGAGTGGCCTATCAGAATTAATCTGAACAGTTAGGGAACTCCTGGACGAGTCCTTTTTTACAGGTCAGTTTGGTTCTCGGGACAAGGAAAGATGGACACTTTGTGGGGACAGGAAGATGAGAAAGGGTACCAAGCTGCTTGTTGGTTTCAGTGGAAAGTTAGCATGGGCTGGGGGTCCCTGTCCTATCTTCTCCTGCTGGCTGTGAGTTAAGGCCTTGCCATCTCTGTGAGGCCACCTCACTGGGTCTTTACACTGGGCCTCTGTTCCAACCCAGAAAATGGATGCTGTTTCAGGCTCCTTGTCCTCTGAAAATGAAGAACAGCTCCCCCTGATCCTCATCCCCTACCCCCTCAGGAACTTCCTGGGCCAGCCTCTGTTTGGGAGCCACTTCCTCTGGCATTTCAAAAGTTGGCAAATAATTCCCCATCACCACCAGGGCCAAGGAATGTTGGCTCCTTGGGGGATCTGTGACAGCCCACCCTCCTTGACTTTGTTTTTGTTCCCTTGAAGACTCGGGCATAAAGAACCCTTGTGTATCTTGAAGGCATGCACATTTGATTATTTTGAAAAAAGAAGACACAGATAACCAAGAAGAAAAATGAATCATCAGTGCAGCCCAGAGCACAGCTTCTGAGCGCCATTATCCAGCAAAGGCACCAGGCCCCTTGGAGAAATGGCTGATAAGTCTGGAATGTCTTTTTATGCCAAAGAAATGTGAGAAGCAGAAGGGGAAAAGATTATGGAGCATTTCAAAAAGGCATAGAAGCCGACTTGAGTGGAACCCCATGGCCAAACCCAGAACAACTGTGAGCATGGAGATAAATTTAGATGATGCTGAATTATGGCCTGTTGTGTGAAAGTAAGATCCTGGTGTCTGTCTCAGAAATAAGCCAAGATGTGTGCAGCTTTTTCTTATAACTAACAAACATAGAAAAATGAAAAAGAGCATTCCATTAACAATTAGACTACTGCCTCGGAGGTAGTGCATGCCTTTGATCCCAGCACTCCAGAGGCAGAGGCAGGGGGATCTCTGTGAGTTCCCGGCCAGTCTGGCTACACAGTGAGTTCCAGGACAGTCAGAGCTGTTACACAGAAAAACGTTGTCTTGAAGAACAGAAAACAAAGAAAAAACCAAGAGAAAAGAAGTTAGACTATGTAGTAAATATACATATGTAATATATGCACATTTATATATAAATATATATATAGATAGTACAATTGGATATAAGGAAGATTCATCACTGAATCTTAGCAGGAGGCTTCTCACACAGATACATGGGCGCAGCACAAATGAGAAGAACATTGCTGTTGAGGAGCCAATGGCATTGTGTGTCTCTGGATGTGATGCCCTCAGAAGGGTACATTGTTACCTAGGTGATATTAGCTCCAAATGTAGGAGCTGAAGCAGACTCCAAGGAAAGTATCGCACCATCTGAGTCGAAGGTGAACTGTGAAATAATTGGCCTTGCCATTAAAAGCCATTTGTGTCAATAATAGCTGATGAATCCTCATAGATTAGGACACTGAGATACCTGACAAGTGGATTGCCACACTCTGTGGGGACAGTTGCCTCAGAACAGGGACTGTGACTTAGATGGGAGTATTGTATCAATGTTAAGTTTCTCTGTAGTATGAGGTTTCTGGCCCGGTCTTTTGGGCCTAACCTCAGGGTTTAGGACCCACAGTCCTGCAGTCCCGCAGTCCCACAGTCCCACACAGACACACTGATGCTTTCAATAGTTTTCAGCTGATCAGCCTAACGCTCAGGCACATCACTTGCTAGCTCTCTACCCTTCATCTAACCCATGTCTCTTATCCTGTTCAGCCATGCGGCTCGGTACCTTTTCTTAGAGCAGCATAGTTGTCCTCTGCTTCTTCCGGCTTCTCTCTGGCGGTCTGTTCTGTGCTTCCTGTTCTCAGAGTTTTTTTAGTCTGGTAGCCCCACCCACACTTCCTGCCTGCCTTTGGCCAATCAGCGTTTTTTATTAAACCAGTGGGTGGGACAATTATTTACCATGAAACAACACAATCCCCTACATTTCTCAAATCTGTTAGTGGCTCTTAAGAAATGCATACTGGAGCTGGGCAGTTGTGACTCACGACTTTAAATCCCAGCACTTGGGAGGCAGAGGTAAGTGGATCTTAAGAGATCCAGCCTGGTCTATAGATCTAGTTCCAGAACAGCTGGGGCTACAAGGAGAAACCCTATTTTCAAAAAATCCAATTAACAACAAAAAACAAACAAACAAACAAAAAACAAGAGAGAGAGAGAGAGAGAGAGAGAGAGAGAGAGAGAGAGAGAGAGAGAGAGAGAGAGAGAGAGGGAGAGGGAGAGGGAGAGAGAGAGAGAGAGAGAGAGAGAGAGAGAGGCATACTGGACTCTCAAGGTGGTTTAGGATATGGGATATGCAGGGTCTTGTGCTGAGACCTGAGTTGGATCCCTGGGACCACATGGTAGGAGAGCACCATCTCAGCTCTTACTTAACTCCACTTTTAACTGTATAACTTAATTTCTGTTTTATTAAACACTCTGTGCTCTGACCACACCCCTCCATGCTAGCACAGACACCACAAATGTAATTTAAAAAAGAAAAGAATTGCATTTGAATCATTAAAGGCTAACAGGATATGCCTTTTATAACTTAATCTCAAATGGTCCGTAAACATAACTGTGTGATTGTTATTGTTAATTGACAACTGGACAGAATCTAGAATTGCCTGGAAGGTGAGCCTCTGGGTGTCTTGATTCCCTTAACTGATTCCCTAGGCAGGGAATCCGGGACATGGAGAAAGCCAGCTGAGAAGGGCTTTCTCAGTCTCTGTTCCTGACATAAAGCCAGCTGCTTCAAGCTTCTGCTGCTTGACTGTCTCTCGCTGATGGACTGGATCCTTGATCTGTGAGCCAGAGTAAGCCTCGTCTCCCTCACATTGCTTTTCTCAGAGCACTTTATCTCAGAAACAGAATTTAAGACGGGCAAGCAAAGCCGGAGAAAGCAGGACTGTACACGTGACAGTGACAAGAATGACCAATAGAGCTCTGTGGAACACTGAGAACGGAGACCCTCAGTGGATAAAGGTGACTGCTGCCAAGCTGGATGGCCCAAGTTCAGTCTCTGGGACCCGTGATTGTGTGTGTGTGTGTGTGTGTGTGTGTGAAAGAGAGAGAGAGAGAGAGAACCCACTCCCAAAATTGTTCTCTGACCTCCACACCAAGCTGTCATGCACACAGGACCCACAAGGAAATAAATAAATGTAATACAATTCAGAGATCTTACTAATGGGCAGAGTTGTTGGCATTATTTTTGAAACTTAGAAATTATGATAATTAGAAGTGATTTCAAAATAATCTCATTTAAGAAACAAAGCAATAACATTGGAATGCCCTGTTTTTAGAAGTTAACTCAGCTGTGAAAAGAGAACACCTGGAATTTTATTAACCTCCACCTTCATTAACACCACGGTGCTTTTCAGTCGGGAATTGTTTTTAAAAGGAAAACTGAATCAGAACGAGCCTGAGTTTTGTTACTGAAGTGGGGTTGTGCAAATGACCATTTTTGCACACGCACAGAGATGCACATTTATAATTACTCGTAATTATTAACAGTATGGTACGTCGTTCAACTACATAAAACCACCTTCGTGCATTTAATCAGTAGCTGCCAAATGCAGCTTGTTCACAGTCCTGTTACTATCAGTCAGGCTTCTGAGAATATGTTTACTAAAGAAAACCTAAGGACAGCCAGGAATTTGTTCCAGGATAAATTCCTAGAAGTGGAATATTATATTAGTTCAAAGAAAAAAAATTTTTTTTGATCCTTTCAATGTGTCTAAAGTTTCCAAATGTCTCCTTTCCCCAATGTGTATAGCACTGAAGTACTTCACTGATCTTGTAAGAAGACATCTATTTCCTTCTTTTTGTCTCTAATCACATCATTTTTCATTGTCTGATCTCTGTCACATGTGACAGGGAGCCGTGTTCTCTCTCGCACAGCTCCAATTTGCATTCCTATGATTATTAATGAGGGTGAACTTGACCACTTGTGTTTTCTTTATTCTAGTTTGGCTGGTGATGCATTCCTCCAAATCTAAGGATGTGTTGCTTGTAAAATGCATCACATCAATTTTTTTGTACCATTAAAGAAAGGAAAATGTACCCCACTTTCCGGTGTGCTGAAAATACCCATTTAGAATCTGTGAAAATGCATAGGGGAAGTCTGCTTCGGCAGCTTGAACGCGGTGCAGGAACTGAGGCTGCCTCGGGCCCAGGGCAGCTGAGCCCCAGGTTGCTCAATCTTCTTGCCTGGCCCCAAAAGGCCTCCGGGAATTCTTAGAGCCTAGGCAGCATTATTAAAACAAAGACTGTAATACTTATCCGGACCAACTTGCTTTTCACCTTTTACTATAGTTTACCACCTTCACATGCTCTGTGTCATCCACAGGCTTCCACATGAGGCTTTTGCAATTTAATGAGAGAGACAAATCATTCTTCTGCCTGAGCTATGAGGTCAAGCTAAGAGAATGGAGAGAAAGAGTGGGTTGAGAAAGATCTTGATCTTAAATCAAATAAAACTTGGCTTTATCCATTCTGCAAATATTTATTCATTCTCTAACATGAGTTGAGGCTGTGCTGCATTCTGGGGTTGAGTGGGTACTTGGGGACATAGCAGAGGAAGGGGCATCCCAGACGGAGGGAACACAGAAGAGTGAAGTAAAGAGACGTGTTTGGGAAAGAGAAAGTGGTCCGTAGGATGTGGGAAGCTACAGAGGGTGAAGCCACAGAGGAAACTGAGGCTTCAAAGGCCATCTTAAAGAAAACCTATACCTGCTTGATCTCTGGAAGCAGAGCTATTTTCTCCCTATTATTTAACTCTGTGTGTGTGTGCACGTGTGTGTGCATGCACGCACATAATAGAGCGTGCACAAGTGTAGATTTTACTGTACTAGTGGCCAGTACTCCTGAATTGGCTGCATGCTTTTGCCAGCAGGGGTTGAGACATGGCAGGTTCTACTTATAAATGCACGGGTTCATAAGGGCAGGTGGGAGGGCACAGTGGAAAGAGTAAAGAATAAAGACAAATCTGCATGTTTAAAACTCTGGTTCCATCACTAACTGTTTATTTGTCACTGTGCTCTTTCCCCCTGTCCTAGTCTGTTCCAGGGCCTATGTCTTTTATCTAGTGCCCCCTCCCCCCCCCAAGGCCATATGCAGTTAGAGCAGAGCTGTCTGCAAAGGGGTAGGGAGTGGCTGGATACTCAGGTGAGGGTCTTATGACTCTCCCTACCCTTCTCTGAGGAGATGCACACAGTTAACAAGCCCAGATGGATGAACTGTGACAAGTGGACACAGGTGAATGTCCAAGATGGCTGCGAGGATAGTCTGTACAACACTGTTCCTCCTTGCTTAGGCTAGTTCCACCTTTAGCAGAGCTCAGTCATCTATAAATGCTCTGCTGAGGGCCCTTCCTTAAAACCTGGCCCAGAAAAGTAAAAGTGAACTTCCTTTCCCAAGAAGGGAGCTACACACCCTTTCCCAGAGGCTTCTTATTGAAGAGTGTCTGCTGTTGTCTTAAATGCAGGATCTCTGAGGAATGTGTGAGGCTCTGTGCTGGCGTTTCCGAGAAAGAGAATAGGGTGTGTATGGGAGAATTTATTTTGAGAACATAGAGGGGCTTTGCTGTTGAATACCACTGTTGGCTTAAAAAAGTGAGATCAGCAGAATTGTGAAGTGGGACACACACAGGCGCACACACACACACACACACACACACACACACACACACACACACACGCACACACACACACACACACACACACACACCCTGCACCCCCACAACCCTAAGATGTTTTTGTACATAGAAAAACAGAGAAGAAACCTACATGTATGTGTTTTGAAGAATTATGAGTGATTTTTTTTAACCGTCTTAAATTTTTCTGGTTTTATTTGCTTCTAAAAATTATTACAAGGAGAAGTTTTAATGAAAATAATCAGTGATTAAAAATAGGACTCACAAGCCGATGAGGTGGCTCATAAGTGAAGACACTTGCTACCAAGCCTGATTTTGATGACCTGGGTTTGCTCCCTGGGTCTCACATGACAGAGGAGAGTTGGCTTTCCTGAAAGTTGCCCTCTGATCTCCATATGCTCACTGTAACATATGTATGATACAACATACACAGGTAAATATATATATATATACACACATGTATATATATTATATGCATATATTATGTATGCCTATATATGTATGTAATCTCAGTTCAGCAAACTCCAATGAAGATCTCTGTGTCAGGCTTGATCCCAAATGCTAGCATTAGGCAAATATGTGAGGGCAGAATTTAATCCTCAGGGGAAGGTAAAGAAAAGATGGAGGAAATCCGGAAGTAGGGAGGAGGTGAGCTCTCAGCATGCCACTCCAGGATGACATCCTACAGGATGAACTGGGCTGGCCCCTCAACAAGGGGCCGAGGCTGAAGGAAATGAGTCAATGGGGTGAACAGAGAATGGACCTCAGGGAATTGGTATTCTGAGGTTGAAAGAACAGTGTGGGTCATTAGGAGCCTAGTGTTCACTGCCAAAACTGCTTAGATTTGACTTGAAAGTGATGGAGTTTTGTTTGTTTGTTTTGTTGTGTTTGTGAGACGAAGTCTCACTATTGAATTTACAGTTCTCTTGCTTCTCTTGCTTCAGACTCCCCACCAAGCCCAGCAGCAAGAAATTTTATTTTAATCATGTGTGTGTTTTGTCTGTGTGTCTGTATATAAACAAGAACCCCAGAACAGAAGACTTCTGTCTCTTCTAGATGACACATTTAGGTTTTTGTACCCATGTCAAAGAACCCCCAAAGACCAGCAGGGAGCTGGATTCCAATACAAACACATGAGGGTCAGTTTGTTCTTTTGGACAGGTTTTAACAAACCTGACCAAAACCCTATATTCTGACGCAGCAGAAGAAATTTGACACTGAGCTTGAGGGTGGGAGGGTTTTTAAAGAAAAAAAATACATAAGTGGAGTGTTACAGGTCTTGGCATTTCAGGATTGGGTGAAGGGATATGAGGTAGAATAACTATTGGTTAAACTTCCAGCGAAAAACCAAGTTTTGAATCTATTGGTTGTCAGCCATGTTCTTGAGATTTTTCCTAGATTCTTCTTAGACCTGGGCCCTGCCCTCAGGCACTAAATGGTCTTTCCCTGAAATAAAATTTTGTAACAGTAAATCTATGTCTTCACAGATTCACCACAGTTCCCCCAGGGAGACAGTGTAAGGTTACTAGTGACTCTTTTGGGAAGAATGTTAGAAAATCCTAAAATGGCAAGCTGACCCACAGCGTATCTCTTGTCTGCTTCTATATGTAGCTGCTGTGTCGATTCTATCATAGACGATGACACAGAAACACATGGAACACAATCATGATTCGGTCCTCAGAACAGCTCATCATCTGGATAGTCGGGCACAGGCAGAGAGCAGAGTGGACAAGAGTATCCCCAGGGAGGGTGGCTGCTGAAGCTGGACTTCAGACCATGACATTTGCTGAATGCAGTCTGCCCTCTATTATCTGTGACCTCAGTATCCTAAGACTCAATTGACAGTAGATTAAAAATATTTGGAGAAAAGTATGTGTGGGCTAAACTTGTACAGACTTTTCCCCTGTCATTAACCCCGAAACATTATGGTATGATGATCATTGGCCCAACATTCAAACCAATAGGAAAACTAATCTGGAGATGGTTAGTGAATGGGCATAGGTCATATGCAAGCATGATGTCATTTCATATAAGGATGCTGAGTACCCAGGGTTTGGGTATCTGAGGATGAACTGGAATTCATCCTCCATGGATGTTGAGGAATGATTGTTGATTGTTGGCAAGTTTCTAAACCTCTCTATGCCTTGCATCTCTCTCAGTAAAGGAAAGTGGTGGTGGTGGCGGCGATGATGAAGTACATTTTGAAGTGTTACTCTTTTCAATGAGTAAGTATATATGGTGTCCATTCTGAAACTCAGAGAGTGGTTAATTCTGTACTTGTTACTTGCTTGCATCCCAGGCTCCCACTGGTTAGGAAGACTGTAGGCAAATTCAGGGTGCTACAGTCCACACACCCTCAACGTCTCATCTTGTCCCCATGGGCACATGTCTAGCAACCTTGCTGGACTTGTTCATTGAGCCAGAACAGCTGAGTAACCCAAGCTGCTTCAGTCAGATGCTATCTCCTGGGAAACTGGTGTCTTCTGAAATACAGTCATTCTATCAACCCGGGCAGGTCCTTCAATTGAGGACATGTAAATTTGGGAACCATGAGGTGGAAATGGGCAAACCAAAGCAGAAAGAGGGAAATGAAATAAGCCTTGGGGAATGGGAGGTAAATAATCATGTAGTGAGAGAGAGGTGAAGGCGGACTGATATGTGGAAATAGAGACAATGGAGATGATGGTTATGTCTGGCTTTCTCACTTAGCAAGAGTATCTGAATATGGATAAATGTGTTGGCTATGGGGCCAGAAGTGGTGGCTTTAGCTTGCTGTCTTCGTCCTTATTAAATATGTAATTTTGGACAAATAACATCAACCTGTCTTGCTGAGTTTTCCTGAACAACCACACCCTATTATCTGTGAGCTGATTGTTTATGGTACCTTTGTGTAGGTGGACATATGGGTGCTTCATCCCTGTCCCAAGGTAGGTAACTTTGCAAAGAGAAAGGGTTTCCTTTTGTTTAAAGTTTTAGAAGTTCAAAACCCAAGTGTCAGCACCATGGGTGCAGCATCTGGCAAGCCTGGCTGGTAATGGCACATTGTGGCTGGGACTCATGTAATAGCAAGCAGGCCTACCTGGAACCATAGCAGAGAGAACTGGCACATGTTAGGCCAGGTTTACTTTTTAATAATGGCCTTTTCCTGAAGGTTCACATGATAATAACCAGAGAGTCATTTGAGAACTAGCATACATGTCCCTCCTTAGAAATGATCCAGGTACCTCCTAAAAGGTCTCACATCTAGGAGGTTCTACTACCTTCAGACAGTGCCACTCTGGAGATCAGCCCTTATTCCTGTTCTTCCCTTGAGGGATTAATATGGCTGTAGCCTGTCTTTTTTTTCAGGAGTTTAATGGGGTAAGAGTTTCATTCTTGGCTCTATTTTTATGCTTTTGGATTAGCTTTGAGGTTTGGAATATTTCTCTTCTCCAAACCCCATCTTTTTCATCTGTAAAATGAAAAAGTATCAGTCTGTAGAGATGGTATAAGGATCCAATGATTGGCACTTGGGACGGAAGTCCATTTGCAGTGTCTGCTCATTTCCACAGTGCAAATGCTCCCACTGTAGCCAATTTCCAGGTGGCAGTGCAGCGTCTCTGAAGGTGGAGTTGGGAAGAAATGTGCATCCTTATCTAGCATCCATGCCTCACAGATACAAGATGTTACCTGAGCAGAGATAACAGTTAAGGCAGTGAAGTAATTAGGAACTGATGGGCTTTTATTGCATTTGTTTTTTAATGTAATTTATTTAATTGTGAGCTTACATAATGTAGTGTTTAATAACTGCTACTCATAACTGGCTTGCAAAGTTCTTGAAAATTTAATAATCAGCTCTTGCAAGCTGGTCCAAGCTGGCTTCACATATTGTTGAATATGTGAAAATGAGGCCTAGGAGAGAACATAGCATGCATACAGTGCCTCGTCATCAATGCGATTCTTGTTATGTATTTTGTTATGCAATCTATGGCTTCAGTAATTAAAAAAAAAAAAGAAAGAAAAAAATCAAAGAAAAACAAATCTGTAATAGTTGCCTTTTTCACTTATATACCAAAAGGACTCCACAGAGCAAGTTTGGGCAAAGAGATTTCTTTGGTCTCACAGTTTCAGATGTTAGTGCATGATGGTGTTGTGGTCCTGATGGAGATGGACATGTGGCAGAAGATCCTCCTACCTTGGTGATTAAAGGAGCTGGCCCAGGGTCCGAAGCAGGGAAGGCTGTAGCCTTCAAAGCCATCTCTTGTGAATGGTCTACTTCTGGAGGGCAGGACACATCATCTCAAGGTCCCCCTACCTCCCCACAATTAGCATCCTGGCTGGGGACCAGGTAATAACAACCATTGGGGGATACTTCTGATTCAAATTGTAACAACTTAAAGGCACCTTTTACTAGTTAGGGTCTCTTTGTTGAATTGAGGAACATAGGCTGGGGGTATACAGTATTTGCAATATGGTTTGCTTGTGATATTACTGTCTTGGGTATAAATTCAGAACTCATATCAATTCAAAAATAAAATTTAAAAATAGGATTAAAAAGCTGATTAAAACTGATTTCCCTGGCATTGAGTGTGATTTCAAAATAAGTGGGGGCGATTTTGTTGGGTAATGGTGACACATACCTTTAAACCTAGCATGTGGAAGGCAGAGGCAGGCAGATCTCTTGAGTTCAAAGACAGCCTAGTCTATATATAGTGAGTTCCAGGACAGCCAGGGCTACACAGAGAAACCCTGTGACCAACCCCCAGCCCCCTCCACCCTGTCACTGTAGCAATGCAGGCCATAGAAACAGGGTGTCCGGGTATATCCAGGAAACAGGATGTTTTGGAGGACAGTGATAATTCATTTGTTAAACACAGCACACCCACACAAGGACATTCTTCACATTGTAAGGATACCTGCGTGTGATATCTTTATCTCTCTCACAGCCCAGGAAGGAAAACATGAGCAGAAAATTGCATACCTGAAGAATTAATTTATTTTTAAAAAAAGAGAGACTAATTACAAAGGTCTGAGCCAGGTTAGGCAGAGTGCTTAATGATAGGAAGAAGTGGCCTACAGCTACACAGGACCTACCTGTGGCCCTGACTGGCTGGTTTGGGGGGAGGTTCAATGAAGGGCCACCTAGAGGGATGCAGGGAGGCCCTGCCCTGCAGAGGGCTTACTCCCTGTCAGTGAGGAGATAAGGGAGATTAGGCTCTCACTTCTCTTTACCCCAACCTGGGAATCGCCTGGTGATGCCAAACCCCATCGGAAGGCAGAGGCCCAGCTTGCACATCAATATGCGCACATCCTGCAGGTAAGCTTCCTGGGACCCAGAACTGGGTAAAGAAAAACAGAGAGGGCTCTGGAGGAATAACAGGAACATCCAATGCAGTACTCCATGACGTAATTCAGACAGACTGGGAGGGGTGTGATTTGAGAAGACAGGGAGTGGGTTCTTAGGTGTGAAGGAACATGCTCAGACAAGGTCTTTGCATTAATGTCTGACAGACAATTGGGACCTGAAGAGAAGAGTATAACAGATGTTTGCTGGGAAAACATCAACCACACTGAAGAAACTTCTGGAAAACACCCCTCCTTTCACACTGATACTACTTGTTTTGCACTCCAGGCCTTCCAGATGAACTCAGCTGGAGAGAACTGACTCTTGGTGGGAGACTTGGCTGCCCACTGGCCTGGGATGAGAAGCCCTAAGCACAAATGTGGAGTCAGGCAGACACCAGAACGGGTCTCAAAGCTACTCTTTTATCAAAGAAGAGTAAGAGAAAACATGTGCATAAGTAAGGTGGAATTTGGTTTTTTGAGAAAGTGAAGGGGACTCCTATCCAAAGGGGGTTCCCTTCCAGACTCTGGATTAGGCACAGACCACACCCAAACACCTGCTTCTCAGAGAAACCCTTTATTACGGGGAAGAAAAGTTAAAGTGACTGATGTATAACTCAGGCAGGAAACTGCAGCAAATGAGCTTGCAGATGTAATTTTTAAGAGGACAAGGAGAAGAGGCCTGTGTTAGAATGGATGAGGATGTGGTGGTAAAGGAGATAGGGGACCAGGGAGAAGGGGAAGGGTATTTGTCACAGAAGGAGAGAGGACAGCCTCTGGACAGACAAGACAGGCACATAGGCAAATAGTGGTGTACAGAGGTAAAGGGGGTCCCTGTGTTACTAAGAGGTGTTTAATTTTAATTGGGCATGTTAATTAGATGAGCCAAAGGGGACTTCTGTTTGCTGGACTTTGGTAGTCAGGCTCAGGAGAAGGAAGTGGCCAAATAAGGGAATAGACCTTAGGGGCTAGCTTTAGGAGTGTAACCTAACAGTTTTTGACAAGGCAGAGGGCATGGGGAAGAAGGGCAAGGCCTGACAGAGCCACAGGTCTGAGTGGGAGAGTGCTCCTTTAGAAAGTACATACACATCAAAGAACACACCAAAACATGAATAGTGGGTGTCTGGGTGTGAAAGGTAGGTTGTTTTAATTTATTTCATTTGCTTTCTTGTGTTTCCTAATTTTTATATGAGTCCAAGTTATTTATGTAGTGAGAATTGGGATTTTTAGTAAAGAAGGTTAGAAATGCTTTCAAAAAAAATTACAGAGCAAATGGGAACAGACACTATTCAATCACGCCCTGCATTTCTTCCCCGTGTGCTGTCATCTCTGAGATCTGGCCCCAGATTCTGCTCACAACGTCTCTGTTCAGGGAACACTGACTAAGACTTCAGAAAGTCAGAAAGATGACTAGAAAGGAGGAGGCTGCCAAAGAATTGTGTTAGAACAACACTTGGGCACGTTCTCTACCGTCTACCAAGACGCTGCATGAGAACTCCAACGTAATCCCTCTTGGAATCACTGCCTGGGTTAACTGAAAGCAGAACTTGATTGTCTTATAGCTGAGGGGCCCAAGAGTCATAATCAAGGTGTCTGCAGGATTAATTCCTTCTGGCTCCAAGGCTCCTTCTCTCCTGTCCACATCACTATAGGCATCCATCGCATCCTTGGCTGTGACATTGTTTTCTCTTTTGTACGTCAAATGGCCTTCTTACCCAAAGATCAAGGTCACCAAGCCTCCTTCCTTGCATAAAGACACTAACTATATTAATCCACCATGTCATTCTTTAATTGGATTATATCGACAATGACCATATTTCCAAACAAGGTCATGGTTAGGATGGAGGTTGGACACCTCCTAGTTGGAGAGGCAGGTGTATAAACCACGCAGTGTGATCCGCCCATAATATACACACCACCACCGGCCTCACCAGCCTCTCCTTCCTCCAAGTGGCTTTTCAACACTCACAGCAGGCTTTCATTCAGAAGAAGGCATGGCTCTAAGTCTTGATCTAGGTGATGAACTATGGCTGGATTTCTGTTCATGGAGCTGAGCACTTACAAATTGTGGCTGTAATAATGACATTCCTGTCATGTTATACTTCAGAAGTCTTAAGCTATTTATAATTCATAACCATCAGGAAAATCCCAAAGTAGGAATCTTCTGTTATTAAAGATCAATGTTGTGAGTTATTTATGGATCCCTAAGAGATCACTGAGCTTAATAGATACTCAATAAATTGCTGAAATAAAGCTTCCTAAACAAAAGCATAGCTCTCACTGTCGCAGGTGCCACATATACACCTTCCAGACATCACTTAAGCTCTTAGTTTTTGTATTTGTGAATGAAATAATTGCAGAGTGGGTAGATCAAAACCAACCTCAGATCGTCACTGTGAAGATAGAATGAAATACAAAATGTTAAGACAAGTCTATCAACATCCAAGCATGAGCATCTTGTGGGCAGGTGACAGAGACTCCACCAGACTCTAGCTCTCTGAGACACCTGGCACATTGTCCCTTGAAATTTCACTTGTAAAAATCAATTCAAATTGGCTTCAGTACAGACAGTTCCCCAAGAGCTGACAGTCAGCCAAAAGACACAGAACAAAGAGCCGCAGTAATTGTTAGCATCTCAAACAACAAAGACCCATGTTTACAAGAGATGCTGGTTTCAGGATCAACCTCGGAGGAGGTCTCTTATGTACTAGTTTTAAGGCTGAGCAAGAATTCTAGTACCGTTTTCAGGGGAAACAAAACCTAAGGGGTTTACCAAACCCATTCATTTGCAAATTGGAGGTTTAAGGGGCTGGGGACTTGGGGGGGGGGGGCAGTAGGCTGGTTGGTGACGAAAGTGCCAGACGGTACTCTAGGACCTTATACCAACACTCCTATCAAAACAGGTAATCACATGGTATTCTCTCCATGGAAATAGTGGTGGAGATTTCAGAGCAGGACCTGCAGTGCCTGACTGCTACTGATTGCTATCAGTAAGCAGAAATTCAAACTCAAGGCAGTGTGACTCCCAACTCCCAGGCAGAGGCAGGGTTGGGTGTGAAGGTTTGCTTGGGGCTCAGGCTTTGTCCTTTGTTGTTGGTGCTTGGGCCCCCTCCTCCCAACTCCCTGTGCATACACGTGGGGTGTGTGTGTGTGTGTGTGTGTGTGTGTGTGTGTGTGTGTGTGTGTGTGTATGTATCTGCCCTGCCCTGGGCAATGGTGTCTGATCATCCTCTCCAGTTCTGGGTGAGGACAGTCAGCTATTTGTCTGAACGCCAAGGGCAGCCAGCAGCAAGGGTTCAGATGCCTTTTGCTTCCTGAGTAGGGAGGTGGCCTTGCCCTGTGGGAAGTATCAGTTGGAGGGAGATGAATTTAGCTGCCCTCTCTGGTTGGTGATGGGGGAAGGGTCCTGTCAGCCAGAGGATGTAGGCTTAGCTCCAAAAGAGCTTTTGTCTGAGGCTGGGCCTCAGGCCAGAGTGACATTCTTTGGTGCAGGCTGCCAGGCCACCACTGAGTGGGCACCTGCAGGGCAGCTAGGGAAGGAGTGAGGGGCCTGTCTTTCTTCCACAGAGGAGAGCATGTGGGGATGGAATCTGCCATTTTGGGGCCCCTAGGGTGCGGAGGCCATGCCTGTGGTTGCTTCTGGCTCCAAAACACATGCCAAGGCCCAGGCAACCTGGGGATGTGGGCAATTAACATTTTAGCTTCTGTCATGTCTGATAAAGATCCCCACGAGATGAAAGGAATCCACTTTACCTTGAGCGAGTGCAGCAGAAGGAACGTGGGGGCTTCTGCCACAGCTGCCCTTGCAGTGTGGATTAGCCTGGATTCCGCCCTTCACTGAGGACTGTCCTTCACCTCACCTCGAACCCTCTGCACAGGTGGGTGTACCATATCCCATGCTGTGAGGATTGACTGCTGATTCCCAACCATCTGTCTAGGAAGGCTGCATGCATTCCTTTCATCCTGAGGGGCCTGCACTGCAGTGCCTGACAGAGGTCCCCCAAGGTGGTAGCAAGCCTAGGGGATAGTTCATAGTCCAGAGGCCCTATAGGACCAGGCTGAGGCAAGTCTTTGACTAACATAACTATCTTTAGCTGTCAGGTTTTTTTTTGGGGGGGGGGGTTGTTTGGTTTTTTTCCTATCACTCTTCATGTTATTTTTTGAGTCAGGTTCTCTCATGGAACTTGGGGCTTGCTATTTTACCTAGATTGGCTAGCCAACACACCCTGGAAATCCACCCTCCTGGGTTTCCGCCCTACCTAGTTCTCAGATCACAGACATGCCATGGCCAGCTTTTTTCTAAACTTAGTTCATGTTTGCACAGCACACACGTTTCCACTGAGCCACCTTCCCAAATCTCATCCCAGTGCCTTCTGTTGCCTCCCTTGCTCCCTTCCTTCTGAAAGGCCTTTGTCAGCAAATCCCTGACAGGAGAACCCCAGTACTTGGGGCTAGAGAAGTGGCTAAGAGGTTAAGAATGCCTCTTTGCTTTTCCAGAAGACCTGAGTTCACATCCCAGTGGTCATATCTGGTGGCTCATAACTGCCTGTAACTCCTGCTCCCAGCAATCAGGCACCCATATCTACCCCTCTGTACAAAAATTAAAAAATAAATACATATTTAAAAATTTCGGTACTTGCCCTACTAACTTATGAATGACTACTACTTCTCTTGTGGATCTACTCTAGTGAATAACTGTTGAGGATTCCCTGTACTCCAGGCATACTTGTGCATGAAGGCAGTAGTATGACAGACACATCAGTGAACTTACAGTCTGACCCCTTGGTGTTCAAACTTGCTGTTCCCATATGACATTGCCATCTTCAAGCATGCTGGGCCACATTCAAACTGGGATACATGGATACATCTGCAGCTTGGATGTGCCTGGTGGTAGAAAGAGATGAATATTAAATATTCACAAAAATTCACTTATGGTTGTGATTAACATTCTGCATTAGCAATATGAGCTACAGAGAAGGAGAGCACAATACATGTCCTCCACTTGGCCCTGGAGCACCGGGGTAGGACTCTGAAAACTCCGCTTCTAGACAGCAGCTGTCTTTTTGTTAGATTCTGCTAACAGGAGGCACGAGGGAGGCAGGGGAGAGGTGCAGTTTTCTCTTGCCAACCTCACTGCACCCGGGTGTGGCTCTTCTTAGATGACTGAGCACTCACGGGCAGTGCATGGCTCCCATCCCATTTCTCAGCCCCAGCCCTGCAGTGTTTCTTGAGATGCACCAGCAGGAGCTATGAGCTTCCCTGTTCTAGAAACATCCCCATGTTCCTTTGTTTCCTAATTCTAGAATTGGCAACTCTGTCCTGCTGATTCTTGATTACCTCTACCTCTCTTTGTGTGCAACCCAATGAAGCCCCCCAGAGTAGAATGCGTCTTGCGTTTTTAAAGTCCCACCTGGCCCTAAACCAGATGTGGAACATTCAGCCTGGGCCAGTTGGTCAACAAAAGTAACTCTAAAGAAATACATTCAGGTCTCTGGCTTAAAGGATCAAGAAGGTTCATTTGGGTGAGGGTGTCTGGAAGAAACAAGATGGAGAGAGAATATGGTCTCTGGAGCAGAAGGAGACAAAGAAGGCCCTAGATCATCTGGAAAACTGGAGGAAAGTAATGCTCACGTCATGCAGGGCCTTGAGAAGACAGGGAGCCATTGAAGAACGCTGGAGTATGGCTCCGCTTACAATAAGGATGCCAACTGGGCATTCTCCACCTTCAGTCTTTCCTTCTGGTGTTGAAAGGCTCCCATCTTCCCCCACTGTTGGAATTTGTTCTGTCAGAAACACAAAAGCAATGTAGCAAAAGTCATAGATCATTTGCATAGAGGATTTGAAAGGGGACTGAGGGTAGGGTATAGTCTCGTGATAAGAATACTTACCCATCATGTATGAGGTCATAGGTTTAATAACATTGAAAAGAAGAAACAGAAAAGATGCTTCTTTGGGGGTTCCTATAACCACTCTGCATGGTTCAGTTAAAGGAAAGATGATGTTTCCTCCTGCAAAGAAGTTAAGGAGTTTTTGTGCATTGAACAAATGTATAATGATGAGTGGCAGCCTTGAGCATGACCCAGTCAGCTTTTGGAGTCAACTTGAATTCCAATGCTGTCTTTGCTTCCTGTCTTGAGAACACAATCTAGCCTCTCTGAGTCCTTGCTGCCTTGTCTGAGAATTATGTCTTCTGGGCTCTCTAAAATTAGGTCATATTGGTACAGCACCCAGTGCCCAGTACCCAACAGTCCCTTAAAATGTACTACAAGTTTAATAGTTACTTTGACTTCAATGCGGCCATCTTGTAACCTCTACCTCTGAAAATTTAGCTTAATTTCTTTTCCATGAGGACATTCTCCTCATGCTACATTCACCTTCTTCGATGTTTCCTGGGGTGGTGTTCTTAGATATTGTTGGCCACCTGGGACAAGTCCTGGGCTGTCACCTTCACCCCGATCTCCATAAGCCTATAAGCATTCTCCTAGATCCACTAATGATCAAACCTGCTGCGTGGGTTTGTCTAAGATTGTCATACTGCTTCAAATGTAGACCTTTAGTGATTGTTGCTTTGATGGCTGTTTTGACATGACAATTGTTCAGATGATAGTTCTGTGTATTTTTCAGGCTTGCAAGAGCATGTGTTAGGAGTTAACTTAAACAGGAACATGAGAAATGAGTTTCCCTGTTGTTCTGTAACTATGCATCAAGTTTGCTTCCTTCCTCACCTGCTCCAGATTCACAGAACACACACATACTTTCATGTATTGTCATACGTGGCCGAGTATTGATAACTTAAACTTCTTATCTGCTTTTCCATGAGCATAACAGAGAATAAAAACCATGGTTCTGATGTCCAAGTCAGTGTTCCAAGATGCCCCTCTGCTTTCAAGGTCCTGTGAAAGACTGCCTATTAGAAAGTAACTCCTCACGGTGCCTTCCTCCTTCCCAGGAGGAATGAATGCTTGTCTATGTCTGAGGATGGTAAAGTGGACTAGGTGTGTGGTTAGCAGCCTGTCCTGCAGACAGAGGCAAGGAGTCTCAGCCCAGAGTCTGACTCATATGGCATAAATTCTAAAGCTTGGCCTTTCTCTTCACTGCACCAGGCCCTGCCATATGTCCTGAGGATGTACTCCTCTGATCACATGACCTTTCCGAAGCAACAGCTGTGTTAAAGGCATCCCAGGAGGAGAGCAACCATGCATCATCTTCTTTCCTGTGTTCATTGCCATTCTGTTCCATAATTTCCTGAAGGATTAAGTGGATCTGGTTACCAAGAAGTTCCAGGTCCCTTATAAGAGAAATCATCTCTGCCAAAGGTGTCCATGCAAGACAGAGCACCTGTTCATGATCTTGCTCGGATACAGACTGTCCAGAGTTCATTTATAGTTGTCCATCCATTTATAGATGGATGCCTAGGCAGCATCTGTGAGGCTCTAACTGAACCTTCATACATATGTCAGAGACAGGAAGAACAATGCTCAGTCAGTCATCCGGCACCAAAATGTGTGTCTGGGGGGCATGAGCCAATCACTTTAAAGACCCCTAGGCCTAGGTTCTCAGTGTCTTGAATTGAATGGGCTGGGGGAAATCAGACATAAGAGTGCTAATACAACTCCACAAAGCCACCCAGGACAGAAAACAAATTGGCCTTTCAGAAATAGCATTGACCTTGGAGTGAGGAGACTGGGTTTCCAGGTCTGCTGGATGCTAATGAGGGTTCTTAGCCTGGGTTCAGGTATGGGGTGTCTCAGCTCCTACTGTTTGTGCTCCTCAGGCTCCTGAGCCCCAGCACGGGGTTTTCTTCTCTCACATGGCTTTCAGGTCATACTTTTAAAAATTAAGTTCTTTCATCTGGCCCCAGAATCTTCCTTTGGACTGACTTTTCTCAGCTGCCAACTACCCCTTTTCTAGCTCTAGCCTTACTTAGAGTGCCTGGGGGGAAAAAAATGGAGAGATGGTTTAAAACCCTGAGGTCATATGGACACTTTCAGTGACTAACATTAAACCACATCTTGGCTTTGTGGTCCAGTCCCATGAGTATGATACATACCGGTCACATGTTCCACGGACTTATGGGTAAAAAGAAGTAGTTTTATCTATGTTTCTTGTAAATTAACCGTGAACGCTGACTCCGTGATTCATTTTGGAAGAGATGGATCAGGAAGTCCAGGGAACAGGATGGACAGTGGAGATGGCAGTAGAGGAGGTGACATCATTTGAAGCCCCAAATGTCCCTAATGCATGATGGCTTGCCTTCACAGTTTTTAAATGTTAAGGCTGTGGCCAACACAAGTTGCTAACTGTCATGTAATAAAAAAAAGGCACAGTAATTTAGATGTGAAGAATTTACAAGTTACAAAAATGCTATATGGATTGCTCACCAGAATTAGACTTATTGTGTGTGTGTGTGTGTGTGTGTGTGTGTGTGTGTGTGTGTGTATACATGAGTGCACATGCATGATTCAGGATGGGTATTTCCACACCACAGTTGTGGAGTTGCTTCTCTCTCTTTATATGGATTCTGGGGAGTAAAAACTCAGGTCACCAGCTATATATGGCAAGTTCTATAATCTCGAGCCATCTCATCAGCTCCACAGAATCTGACTTTTTAATAATGGGGTGGTATTGTGGTTAGGTTTATCAAGATGTCACAAACTAAGGTAGCCTGAGAAAAGGGACACCGTTTTCTTGATTAATGGTTGATTTAGGAGAGTCTAGCCCACAGTGGGTCTCCCCTGGGCATGGGGTTCTGGAGGGTATGATAAGGCAGGTTGAGCAAGCCATGGAGAGCAAGTCAGTAAGCAGCGCTCCTCCATAGCCTCTGCTTCAGTTCCTGCCTTGTGTTCTTGTCCAGATGCCTCTTGGTGATAGACTGTGACGTGGGAGGGCAAGGCAAACATAGCTTTTCTCTATAACTTGCCTTTGGTCAGTGGTTTCTTTGTTTGTTTTGTTTTTGTCTATTTTTTTTAATCCAGCAACAGAAAACAAAGTAGAGCAAATAGAATCTGTAATCTTTTGTTTACCAGCTAGAAATGAAGAATCACTCAAAAGGAGTGCAATTTTATAATAATAGTTCTCAACTGGAGGCAACTTTGCCTGTCACCCTTACTTTCAGAGGGTATTTGACAATGTCTAGAGATACTTTTGGTTGTTGTAAATGGCGAGAAAAAAATATACCACTGGCATTAGATAGGTAAAGATACAAAGAGGTGGGAACTATAACCCAATAGTATTTTAAAGGATAATTAATGAGGTATGGAGTTATCTTAGTTACTGTTACAATGCCAAGATGAGACACCATGACCAAAGGTATCCTATAGAGGAAAGAGTTTATTGGGGGTTATGGCTTCAGAGGGTGAGTCCACAGCAGGGAGCATGGCAGGCACGCAGGTATAGAGTCAGAGTAATAGCAAAAAGCTTATAACTGATCTAAAAGCAGAAGAGAGAGAGAAAAAGAGAGAGAGAGATGTGTGTGTGTATGTGCTGTAGCATTTATGTGAGGGTCAGAGGACAGCTCTTGGGAATAGTTTTCCCTTTCTGCCTTGCTTGAGGCTGGGAACTCACTTGTTTCTTTCCCTCTGTATATGCCAAGCCAACTGCTTCTGATGATTTGAATGAGAAATGTCCCTCACAGGATATAGATTTGAATACATGAACTTTTAGGAAGTATAGCCTTGCTGAAGAAAGTATGTCACTGGGGGTGGGCCTTGAGAGTTTATAGCCTAACTTCACTTCCGGTTCTCTCTCTGCTTTCTGACTGACTGGGATGTGATCTCTCAGCTTCACACTGCCACAACTACCCTACCAGGATGGACTCATCTCTCTAGGACCTTTAAGCTAAAAGCAGAGATGGCTATGATGTTTTATCATAACAAAAGAAACCTAACACACTGGTCCCCAAGCTTTGCAGTGATTCCCCTCTCACTGCCCCCTCTCCCCACGAGAGCAGCGGGATTATGATATGTTCCACTGCATTTGGCTTCTTCTGATTGGAGTATTGGGGACCAGGCTGTTGGCATTGTGTGAAAAGTTCTTTGACCCATTGAACCACCTCACCAGCCTCAACCGCTCTATATTTAAACCTTCTTACCAGAAGGTTCCAGTGCCTTCTGCAGCAAGGAGGCATCAAACTCTCTTGGCCAATGCTTCAGACCAGACCACGCACATCTATAGCTAGAGACCTTTGGAGATCTGTATTTCCCCCAAATTTACATGGTAGGATCCCAGCTCCCACTGTAGTGTATTAGCAAATGAGGACTTTGAGTGGGAAGTGGTAATAAGAAGGTTCATGAAGAAGTTAGTTTCTGTTATGGTGTGACTATAAAATGTTCTCTATCAGAACATGTGTTTAAAAAGTTCCTGGCAAGTGGAGTTGTTTAGGAGGTGGTGGGACTTTAAGGAGGTAAAGCTCTGCTGGAACAAGTGGGTCACTGAGGGTGGGCCCACTGGGGTGCAGCCCAGCTATGGTTCCAGATAAAATTCTCTTTGCTTTGTGGGCTGCTAAGATGTGAACAAGCTGCCACATAGTCCTGCTGCCAGACTTGCCCCCCACCACACCTTCCTGCCTGGATGGACTGTGTCCCCTCCATCTGTTAGTATAATAAATATTTCCTTTTTAAAGTTGCTTCATTCAAAAAAATTATTGGGGCTATAGAGTTAAGAGCACTGGCTGTTCTTCCAGAGGACCCAGATTCAATTCTTAACACCCACATGGTAGCTCACAACTCTAACTCCAGTTTCAGGGGATCTGACACCTTTATACCAATACACAGAAAATAAAGTTAAATAAATTATTTTAAAAATATTATGTACTGTGTGTATGTGTATGAGTGTGTAGGTGCCCATAAAGGCCAGAAGAGGGCATCAGATCCCCTAAACCTGGAGTTACAAATTGTTGTTGATATGTTGAGTGAATCAAACTCCAGTCCAGTAAGTACCTTTAACCACGGAGCCATCTCTCCAGTCCCTTAAGATGCTTCCTGCCATGATAATGATTTATAACTACTACAGTGCTATTATCAAACAAATAAACTAAAAACCCTCCAGAGAGCTCTCCTTTGCCATGTGAGGATAGAGTGAGATACTTATCTGTGGAAGGTATGTGTCCTCAGCTACTAAGACCTAAGACCTAACCTTAGATTTCCAGTCTCTAGAGCTGGGAACGGTGCAGGTTTGCCATTTACCCTTGGTACTCCTGACAGCCGCCCAAATGCATTGAATTACGTATCCCCAGCAACTCCATCCCAGTATTATTAAAGAGGACCGAAACACTACTGCCGTATCAGTAGCTGGGATTTGCTTTCACATAGTTGAATGTAAGCAGTCAGCTAAGCCTCCTGCACTCTGGCTGTCCTTTTCCTTTTCGTGTTTTTGGGATGTCTGAATCAAGCCTTATGTGCTGGGACAGAATTTTCTGGCAAGGCTCACAGTAAAATGCCAAAAGACGGACAGCAGGGACATCTCCAAACGGGGAGGAATGTGGTTTCTGCCCGTCTGCTAATTATGTTTGTGCATGGGAGAATGTAATCTGGTAGCTGCTTTTATTAGAACATTCCTCCTAAATAGTAAGGCTGTGGGGGGAAGAGAATGGACACCTTCCTGCGGTCATCGGAGGCCACTAGTGTTTACCAAAGCCCCTGACAAATAGTGAGGTGCTGGTTTGGCTTTGATCGTGACTCACCAGCATGTAATAACACAGCTCTGTTTTCTGGCTGGAGATTTTTGGGGATGGTGAGGACTTGGGAAGTTTATGGCTGCTCATGTGACCAGAATTGAAGAGAGGCCACCTCAGCTCTATATTAACTGTCTCTGCAATGTGAGCTCTCACTCTGGAATCCCCCCTCACAAACCAACATTCCCTGCAGATTCCCAGGCTCCTTCCTGTGTGGACCACTGTCAGTGACTAAGGGCAGTCAGATTCCTCAATGCCCCCAAACTTAGAGTACAGTAGGGACTGAATCCCACTCTACTCTGGCTTCTAGGACTCAGACATCACTGAAGGAATGGGTATTCTTATCAAATTAATCTGCCCTCTGGGAGGTACCTTTTTAAAACTCACACAGATGTGCTCAACAGACAAAGTGCTGTAAGAACCCACAGTGGTTTTGTGGGTTTGTTTGTTTGTTTTTATTTGTTTGTTTTTTTTCCTCACGGCTTATCAGTCCATTCCTACAAAGAATTGTTGGGCCTGGCTAACAACAGAATTTTGCAGCTCATCTAGATTGCCATAGTCAGACTCTTGGGGGTGAGGCCTGATCATCTGCATCTTGACAGGCGCTTGAGGATATCCTGTCCACTGACATGACATGTCAGCAGGTGTTCTTAGTGTTGGTGCTAGCCTCTAAGTTCTGGTTCTTAACCTGTTACTGGGTTGCAAAGGAGCTCTTTGCCTCTGGATGGAATCTCTAGATGACTTATCTTCTCCATACTCACTGAGTGCAGGCTCTTGCCAGTGTTGGACCTTCTCCAACTCTGCATGCACCTGGCACCTCTGCTGCTCCATACTGTGCACCCGGGCAAGTGCCGCTTGTTCTGGGGTGATGCTGACCTGCCACACCTTGCACACTCCTGGTTTCCCTTGACTGCTCTGCCTTCCTGTTATCGTCTGCTTAGTTTATGGAGCCTGAGAACCCTTTAGAACTTCACTTCCAAGTTCCCCAGGGCCACCACTAAAGACAGGGTCACAGGAGTGCTCAGTCTCACAGTAGCTGTCTCTATGACACCCCAAGAGCCATCTTAGTCCCTAGGGAGAAGACTCCAGTCACAGGGCAGAGATCCCCAACATGGTTTGGATCTTTCTTTTGTCTTCAGCTATGTCTGCGGTAGGAGAAGCATAGTAATGCTGGGATTCTAGTCTGTAGGCTTTAGGAACCAAGAGAAAGGCTCAGTTCTCACACATGAGTCATGCTGTCTGCATGTTCCAGCTGGAAATGTCTCTTGGAGCTTAAGAAGCTGACAGGCAAAGGTTGGATGTTCATCTTGTGGCGTTTAACATGCCATTTGGTAGTTCCTAAGATGCTTAGGGTGCCGCTGCTGCTCCCTAGAGGAAGTGAATTCTTCACAGTGAAGCCTTATCACCATAGTCCCAACACAGATTCTTAGAGGTTATGCAATATTGTATCTTACTTGATCCTGTTCGAATATCAGGGGTTACTAACTACAGAGCGTACGACCCTGCATACTTACATGTGTGTGAATCAGTGTGTGTGTGTGTCTGTCTGTCATTTGGGTTCATGTTTGTGTAGGTGCACATGTGTGCACATATGTGTGGGAACTAGAGATGTTATTCCTCAGAAGTCACCCTTCATGTTCCTGTGAGTGTCTCTTACTGGCCTGGACTTCTCTGTTGAGGCTGGCTAGCCAGTGAGTTCCAAGAAGCTGTCTGTTTTCACTCCCTGGGCACTGGGATTACAAGTACATTCTGCCATCTCTTGCTTTTTAAATGTGGGTCCTGGGGATCAAACTTGGGTTCTCATGCTGTGTGACAAGCACTTTCCTGACTGAGCTAGCTCCCCGGTCTTGCATTATGACTTTATGAACGCTATTCCTTACCAATTCAAGGAGGTATAGTAACTTTCCAAGGGTCACATAGCAAGGATCAGAAGGACCAGTGTTATTCATCACCAATGCCTGTGTGCTGCCATGAGGGTAGACACACCCCAATCCAGGAAGATATGTTTCAGATCCCTATCTTTCACATGAAAGACTAAAAATGAAAGATGACATGACTGGAAAAATCACTGTCACATCTTAAGGTGGTGACTCAGAAGGTACAGGGAACACCACCCGAGTTTTAATGACCTTGTTCTTAAGGTCTTTGGGAGAACTCCTAAGAGACTGGAAGTATTATGACAAGGGGTCTGCAAATCCTGGTGGTCCCTTTCCAGGGTCAGGATAGAAGCGTCCATTGAGAAGTCTCTGGGTGTTTTGTTCTTTCTGAGCAGTTACATGGAACAAATTGAATTCCCCATTAATTCATGTGTTTATTTAGTCAGAGTGTTGTACCAGGCTGAGAAATTCCTGAAATGAACAACCCTAGTTCCATGCTTCAAGATCTTCATGGCTTAGTTTGTGTGAATATTCACGTGTGTGTGTGTGTGTCCTGGAGAAGAGACATCTAATTCTAAGTGGGTGAGTAGAAATTTACCCACTAGTAGAAGGGGCTGGCCATCTATCTATGATGTAATTGCCTATAAAATACTGACTTTCCTATCAAGAATAACTAGAAAAGCTAGACCACAAATTAAATAACTAGCTTAGCTAACTAAAAACAAAGCTAGCTCTCTTAAGAGGTTAACTAAGGCAACCAGGATTTACAAGTCCAACAGGAAACAAAAAGAAAAATTAGAGAAGTGAATGGGGTATTTTATATCACATTTCCCTTAAGGCATTTGTCACGTATTGGGAAGTGCCTGAAGAGTCCACAGGAAGGTGATCACCAAAAGTCTAAGAAGCTAAGTGAAACTTCTGGCAGTCCTGACATACTGGAGGATTTGAGTTCTGCATGAAGGGAAAGGCCCTGGCTTTTAGAGTAGGCTTTCAGTGAGGCCAGGGAACATCAGTGCATAAGAGGAAAGGGCAACCGGCCAGACAGAAGGCCTTCTAGAAAACTGCCTTCCAGCCCCCTCCATCTCAGTGTTGAGGCAAATTAATGGAGAAAAGGAAATCCTCTCTAGAGACATAGTACTATAGAGATTCCCTACAACTTTTAAAGAAAATGACTGACTTTAATAGAACATTAGCAGATATTTCAAAGGAAGAAAAGCAAAATTCAAGAGTCAGACTCTAGGAATAGACCTACCAATGATCTAAACTCCAAGGTTAAGAAACATAGTCTTCCAAATAACTGAATAAGCCCTCAAAAGAGTGGTGGCCCCGTGAAGAATTTTGCCAGAGAACTAACTCTATATAGAGAGAAACATAACTCACTGAAAATCTAGTAACTGAATTAAGAACTTAATAAACCAGTTTAATCCCAGATATGACATCAGGCGTTGGTAAGCTGGAAGGAGAACAGTAGGAAATATTCAGACTTAGAGGGGAGGTTGACAAGGACAAGAAAGAAATATCAGGAGGCAGAGAACATGAACGTATGTCTTTGTGGGAAACCCAGGAATATGTCTGCTAACTCAGGGCATGAGGCTTTCTGGGTAATGCCAAGGTCAAGCTCTTTGTAGAGAGATTACCCTAAATTTAAAGAAACTGTAGTATTTCTAGAGAAGTAATGCAAGCTAGGGAATAATAAAACTACATGTTTAAAATGATAAGTTGTTTTGACATTCTAAAAAAGAGTCAACCCACAGATTAACACTAGGCTGGATAAACAAACTATTTATTCAGTGACCTGTGTTATAAGAAAATCAAAGGAATTGGCTCCATATGCATCAATATGGATGAATCTCACAAGATAACATTAAATGAACAAAGATAAAAAGGTGTGTGCTGTGTGGTTCCACTTAAACTTCAAATTTTTGCAACCTTATCAAATTGTAATGATAGTAGAACATTTACTGTTTTTTTGGGGTGGAGTCTGGGAAGGAGACTTCTGGGATGTCAGTAATATTCTAACTCTTGATTTCTTGAATCTATCAACTTGGTAAAAAATGGATCATGCTGTCCACAAAGGACCCATACATTTTGCTATATCTGTTCCATCTGCCATTAAAATATTTCCTTTAGAGAACAGAGGTTGTGAGACTGCCAACATAGCTCATCAAGTAAAGGCACTTGTCACCAAGCCTGGTGGCCCAAGATTGATCCCCAGGACCCACATAATGGAAAGAGAGAACCAACTCTGGCAAATTGTCATTTGATTGTCATGTGTATATTGTGTTCTCCAAATAAATGAATGAATGAATGCAATGAAAAATCAATATGAAAATAGAGGTGGTGGGAATTCCTAGCAGGGTATCTAGCATAAATAAAGCCTGGGAGAAGAGATAGCATTGGCAAAAATTTGTAAGTAGCTTGATGCTGCTAGAGTATAGAGATTGGGTGGGTTATAGACGGGCTGAGGCTGAAGATGTAGGACCGGGTCACAGGATGGGTTGTGCGTGTATCACATGGAAGGGATTCATCAGTTTTCTAAGGTCAGCTGAGTAACATCAAAAATGTCTAAGTAGGAGGTGACATAATAAATACCATTTAACTTTTAAAGAATCCCTACATCAAATGGTAAGGGGGTTTGTAGTAAGAGGTTTCTGGCTTGGACTTTTGGGCCTAACCTCAAGGTCTAGACCTGCAGACCCCCAGACGCACAGAAACACACAGATGATTACAATAGTTTTCAGCTGATCAGCCTAAGGCCCAGGCATATAATTTGCTAACCCTTAATCTAACCCATGACTCTTAACCTGTTCAGCCATGGGGCTCGGTACCTTTTCTCACAGCAGCATGGTTGTCCTCTGCTTCTTCCGGCTTCTCTCTGGCATTCTGCTCTATGCTTCTAGTTCTCAGAGTTTTCTTACTCTGGTAGCCCTGCCCACAGTTCCTGCCTGCCTTTGGCCAATCAGCACTTTTTATTAAACCAGTGGGTGGGACAATTATTTACAAAGAAACAACACAATCTCCCACAGGGGTTAAAACAACAATACCAGATGTGGCTATGCTCTTGTACACTGTAAGTACTTGTCACTGTAAATATTGGTTTAATAAAATGCTGATTGGCCAGAAGCTAGGCAGTTGAAGAATAGGTGGAGTGACCAGACTAAGAGAATGCTGGGAAGAGTAAGAGTAGAGAGTGGCCAGCCAGACCCAGGGAAGCAAGATGAAGATGCTATGCTGAAGAAAAGGTACCAAGCTATGTGGCTAAACATGGATAAGAAACATGGGTAAGTTTAAGAGTAAGAGTTAGTAACAAGCCTGAGCTACAGACCCAACAGTTTATAACTAATACAAGCCTTTGTGTGATTATTTGGGATTAAATGGCTTTGAGACTGGATGGGCAGGACAGAGAAAGAACTGACTACAAACAACCACCAAACAGGTATAGGAAGACTAGATTGGAGGGCTATGGGTAGGAAGATAGGTGTCAGTGAAGTGCTTGCCTTAAAGGCACAGAGACCTGAGTTCAATCCCTAGAGCACATGTGAGCTCGAAATACACACACACACACACACACACACCACACACACACACACACAGGTATACATCCCACCCCACCCCCACATACACACACACACAGACATAAACACACCGGGCAGGGTAGTGGCTTGCACTTGTCCCAGCTCTGAGAAGGCAGAGGCCATAGATCCCCGGGTTGTAGACAGACAATCTAGCTTACATTGTGAGTTCCAGGCTAGTGATGGACCCTGTCCAAATAAATAAACAATGTGGATGGCATCTGAGGAATGACATCTGAGGATGCCCTCTAATCTTCGCATGCAGGCACACCTAGGGATACATGCCTCCCATGCACAGCGGCAGAACACACACACAAAGATACACACCCTCAACCCTCCAGCACATGAAATTAGATGTTCTTGCAAACACCCAGAGGTGCCCCCTCCCCACCCCCAAGCATCAATTCAGGGCAGCAGCTAGGGGAGCTAAGACTAAAAAAATAATTTCGATTTCGAAGCAAATACTGGTTAGAATTTGATTGGTAGTGGGAAGTAAGGATGATTCCTACATCTGTAATGTGTGACTGCTTGAGCTGTGGTTCTACCCAGTGGGGCAGAAAATGGTCCCGAGTTCAGGGAAGGGACAAAGACAGTTTGGACAGGCTTGCTAGATAAAGCAGTGCCCAAGTTAAGGGCCGTTCTTTGGGAGTTATTTTGGGGTCTCCTGTTTGCCTGGAATGGATGGCCACATTAAATGGCAGGTCTCTGATGTCCTCCACAATGACTGGTTTTCTTGCTTTTTCTGGACACAGCACACATTCAAGACACAAAGCCACGGTTGTCAGCGACAGATCCAGTAGCTGTGCTGCCCGGGAGTCTGAGAGACTCACCACTCTGTCCTCTGCTGCTCCACACAAAGGCCGTCTTATATACGCTATCTATTTCAGTCATTTTTATGAGCGTCGCGGAATATTTTCAAGCTATCCATTTTTAAGCATTATCTCTTGGCAGTTAAGAAAATAGATCCATTGCGAGCACGGGTTGGTGGTCTTAAAAGGAGTTTAAAAATAACTCCCGGCGCTAGACAGCTGCAGCTATTGGAACCAGAGCCCTTTGCTTGCACCTCTGCTAGTTTTCCATTTCAGCCTTGCAGCTGGACATCCGTTCTTCCTTGTTGGGAACAGATGCTAAGAGAAGAAGGCAGGAGCTGAGCCCCTCTTGACTTGGGGTCACACTCAGCGCTCCGCCCGCTGAGAGGGCACCTTACAGTCTTGGGCTTGAAAAAGCTTATCCAATACATCTTTATATTTGGAAATGAAAAGAATAAGCTCGTTGGCATTGTCGTGCAAATTACATGACCCAGCTTGGATAAAGCCCAGTGGCTGGTAAGAGAGGGAGAACGAACACACATTGACAGAAAACAATGGTTCCCGTGCTTTAAAGAGCCGGTGGCAACCCCAGAAGTGGTTATTTTTGCAGGTGTTACCTTACAAGTGTCAAAACTGAGGGCAGAAACCAAGTGGACTGGCCAGACTCCATAGCCTCTGCTTGTAGGCAATGCAGGATCTCACACTGCTTTGTAACTGGGGTATGTGTGCGTCTCAAAAGGGAGGTAATGTGTTTAAAATCAGAAACAGCCAGGCACAGACATAAACAGCTCTCTATCCGTACCTAGTTCATCATCCACAATACCTACTCAATAAATGTTTGCTAAATACATGAATGACAATGTTTTAAATAAATGGAAGAAAACCCTGAATCTCTTCCCACTTAGTTGCTTTACCTGTAAAATGCATGGTGTGCTATCTTTTGGCAGGCTTTTCAAAATTTTTCATGATGACCAAGAAAAATGAGATGCTACTTGTTGTAGTTAATCACTCCAGGATTTATTCAACAGTTAATTCAACCAGTAGTTAGCCAAACACTTACTGTATGGTATGTACTAGTCTACATATTGGGAATACATTAGTGACTCAAGGAAATCTTTTATTCTAGTAAGGGGAGATAGGGTATGACAAGGAGACATAAAAATCATGTTATAAGAGGCTGGAAATTGCTTAACAGTTAAGAACACTGATTGCTCTTCCAGAGGGCCAGGGTTTGATTCCTAACACCTACAAGGTGGCAGACAACTGTCTGTAACTCCAGTTCCAAGGACTACACAGTGAGTTCCAGGACAGGCAGGGCTACACAGAAAAAGCCTGTCTCAAAAAACCAAAACAAACAAAAACCCTAATTTTTATAAGGTGGATGGAGGTGGTGTGTGCCTTTAACCCCAGCTCTCAGAAGGCAGATTCTGTGGGTGGATTTTTGAGTTCAAAGCCAGTCTGGTCTACAGAGCAAGTTTCAGGACAGCCAGAGCTGCACAGAGAGGCCTTCTCTCAAAACGACAATTAAAAACTCCCCAAAAGATTTATTTTATGTGTGTGGTGTTTTGTCTGCATGTATGTCTGTGAACCACTTGCATGCCTGGTGCCCACAGAAGCCAGAAAAGGGTGCCAGATACCCCAAACTGAAAATACAGATGGCGTGGGCCACTGTGCTGACCTTGGGAACCTAACCCAGTCTTCTTGAAGCGCAGCCAAGGTTCTTAATAGTTGAGCCATCTCTCCAGACTCCGTGCTTTGAGGTGATATATTGTATGTTTAATAAAATTAGTCTGGAATATCAGAGGACAGAGCCGTCTCTCCAGGCAGTGGTGGCGCACACAGTTAGTCCCAGCAAGTGGGAGGCAGAGGCAGGAGGATCTCTGTGAGTTTCAGCCAGTCAGGACTGTTACACAGAAAATCTTGTCTCAAAACAAAACAAAACAAGACAACAGGAACAAACAAAGCTGGAGAGAGGACTCTGTCCTCTGATATTCCAGACTAATCTTATTAAATATACGATGTATCATCACAGTGCTTACTTTGTAATATATGTTTGTAAAGTATTTCATTTCTTTGGAGTGGTTGTAAGTGGCTTTTCCCCTTAACCTTATTTTCTCCTTAAATGCATGAAATTACTTTGTGGTACGTATTCTGCAAGCTTATTTAACTTGTTTCTTAGTTCTAGAGGTTTTTTCTTAATTATGCTTTATAGACTTTTTTGATATTGTCTACACAGATAAACATGCCATACACAGTTAGAAACAATCCTATGCCTGTTTTTTAGTGTTTTCTTTTAGTTACCTTATGGTACTAGCTAGACCTTCTGGTACTAAGTTGAGTAAGACGTTGAAATCATACCTCGTTGTCTTATTTCCAAATATCAGAGGGAAAGTGTTCAGTCTGTTGCCATTAACTATGATGTTTGATGTGTGTGTGTGTGTGTGTGTGTGTTTGTGTGTACTTTTTATGAGGCTGAAATAAATTCCCTATATTTTTAGTTTGGTAAGTTGTTGGTTTTTTTCATGAAATGGGGAACATTTTTGTTCTCACAGGCTGATATGACAACTCCAGGTAACATGGAACTGCACATGCATGGCTTCTGCCTGCTCTCAAAAAAAGCTTGGGAGAGGAACTTTGGACATGAAGGTAACTGTTACAACTGAAACCTTCCCAGACAAACACTTTGACATTCTTGCTTCTAGATAACTCTTCTATAGAAGACTGACTCACATCCTAGAGTTTTATGCACAAGGAGCTTCACTGAAGTCGTCTTCGACAGGAGAACATGAGAAAGAATCTGAAGTCCCAGACCATCAGGTGTCTAAACACGTCAGTACATTCATCCAGTCCAATATTAAGCAGCCACCGACAGAGTACTGAGGAGATTCCAGATGGGTCAGCATGGAGGAAAAACCAAGACACCGAAGTTGAATGAACAGAGAAATCATATACTTATAAGTGAAGAAATACCCAAATAGAGTTTATGGATAGAAGCATGTATTACTACGTCTATTCAAATATCTACATATATTTAATAACTTAATCATATATTATAAATGTGTCTCTAACTGCACATGGACGAAACTCTGGAGGGACTTAGTGTCGGTTTGTTAACTGTGGATAGGAATTCATTAACAGAGAATGAGGGTGCTTATTGGCTGCTTATCCCCGTGTAAGACTATCAAATAATGTGGAAAAAAAGCAAAATCAATTTTGATGAAATTCCAGCCACCAGTAAATAACCTGTGTCCTTTTCCACTGGATCCAGGTAGGAGGCTTTCACTGGCTCTTGTCAGCTCTGATGTCAGCTGAGTGATGCTGACATTATGTCACTTCCTCTTTCTGGTTCTCAGTTCCCTGAACAGTAGCTGTTCAAAAGCATTTTTTTTTTTTTTTTTTTTTTTTTTGCTGTGAGTTTATACCTACCTGTCAGAGCTTCATTGCCTCTCAGCTGAGTGAAAAATCACCAGGTGATTGTAAAAGACCCACAAAAGCTGGGTGACAATTGCCCTTGTGAAGTATTTTCCTGATAATTAAGTCCCTGTATTGATAGTTGTCTCATGGCTCAAGAACTGTTTGGACCCCATAGAGATCATTGTTTCTAGAGAGTTCAGCGTGGCATATGGGTAGAGTTTATGGACAGAAGCATACTCAGATCTGTCTAATTGCAGTCCATGACCCAGAGCCAAAACTTGACAGTGTTGAAATCAGGAAGAAAAGGCCAGTAGGGAAGCTGTTGATGACACACACACACACACACACACACACACACACACACTCACACACATGCACGCACGCATATGCACACGCGCACGCACACACACACATGGTGTTCTGAAATACAAGAATGATGAGGCTAGCCTATCAGCATTCCTTCCTTGCTCAGAAAAGTACCATCTAGACTTTTGTAGAGCCGTCCCCCTTTCTGTAAGTGGTGTGATAGAATTTTTGCTATGTTAGGATCTGGTCTATGTGCTCCATGATTCTCTGCATCACAAGAGCCCATGAACTGGAGTGTCCATGTCCTGTGCTAGAATAAGGAATGTGTCACTGTGCGTGCTTGTGAGATTCCACCAGTATCTGGCTTGGGTTGACAAGATTGTAGTGGGATTGTGTTTTGGTCTATTGTAAATAATTGTCCTGTCTACTGGCTTAATAAAAACGCTGATTGACTAAAGGCAGACAGGACTAAAAAAACTTTGGGAACAGGAAGAGCTGAGCAGAGACGCCGGGCCAGAGAAGCCAGAAGATGCAGAGGACAACTGTGCTGCTCTGAGAAAAGGTACCGAGCCACATGGCTGAACAAGATAAGAATCAAGGATTAGTTTAAGAGCAAGAGCCAGCTAGCAATATACCAGAGCCATAGGCTGATCAGCATAAAATTAACACAAGCATCTATGTATTTCTGTGGGTCTCTAGGTCTGGAACACAGACCGAACAGGCCAGAAACTTCATGTTACAAATGGCACATCAGTGTGGAGCCTCTAAACCCACATCAAGCCGGACAAAGCTTAAAAAGAGTTCCAAAGCACAGAAACAGACCCAAAAGCAGCTTCTGAGTTGTCTCTGAACTGGGTCAGAGCACAGAGATGCTGTGGTGTTCGGGCTTGAATTTCAAAATGGTGGGTCCACTGTAGGCAGTTTAAACCAAGGTCAGTTCCTGCAGTCTCACAGAAGACTAGGTATAAGCAACAAGCTGCATAAGATGTATTTAAAGTTTCTGTTTATATTGGACAAAAAGGAAACAGAGTTAAAGATGCTTCTTAGTAGCAGCAGTATTTTCTTGGGTAAGCTCTGTTTTCTGGAGACAAGCAGAGGTGTGTTTTTTTTAAAGTGAAACTTCCTGATTCAGTCTTAGGTGCAAAACACTTGTGAGTCTTTTTAAGAGGCCCTGCTGCCAAATACTTAAGTGGAGTCCATGAGCAGCAGACAGCAGTGCTTTATTTGGTGATTAAATGGATCCTAAAATTCCCCCAAGTGGCAATTGTGGGTTCTACCAGTACCTCTGCTAAAAAGCGAAATTCTATGAAGCTAGACTAGGAGTTAGATGGAGCCAGCCAGCCACCCTAGTGAAGCCTTTAATCCCTAGCTATACCTTGGCCGATTAAAGGTGTGATCAGAACAGAAAGAAATAGAGGGAACTGGGTGGAGTCAGCCACTCTAATTCAGCAAAGGTGTGGTCAGGAACAGAATAAGATAAGAAATAAGAGATATGCAGTAAAAACAGATTTAAAAAAACTCTAAATGGTTTACAGTGAGATTAAAAATATACATAGGCTTGAGAGAGAAAAGAAAAAAGAACAGAAAAAGCCCTTAAAAAGAAAGAGTAAAAGAAATGCCATGTAAAGATGGAAATTACAGAGTGTCTGGATACTCTATGCTATTGTCTTGTCGTTAGTTTTTTGACTAAAGATGAAAAAGTAAAAGCTGCTAAAAGATATTTGATTACAAATGCTTCTGGACTAATCCAACCTATATATTTTGCAAATGAGTTGACTTTAAAATTGAAATCCAGAGATATGCTACTTTGGAGAAGAGGTTTTCTTTTTATCACCACAGAAAATGAGAAGCTGTGGATTTATTCCTGGTTAAAGAAAATAAGGTTTGGTGGAGGAAGACCCCCTGAAAAGTCTCCAGTGGAAACAGATGGCCCAGAGGATCAGCATTTCAGAGCATCTCTGTTGAAGTTTCCTCTGAGCTCTGCATTCAAAACAACTTCAAGGAGACTGGCTGAGCTGACCCAGCCTTATAGACTATTTCACTAAGGACTTGTTCATAATCCTAAATTTTTCTTTGGTTCTCCATAGGATTGCCAGTCCCATTCAGCAGGAAGTAGCCTAGAGAACGATGCTCACATTCCCAAAAAATGGATTATGGATGTTTGTCTTTGCTTACAGTGTTGGTTACAAATTGTTATAGATAACAGTGCAGAAAATTATACAAAGGAAATTAGATTTGGGGTTCTTGTTTTAAAAAGAAAAAAAAGGGAGTGGGTGTAGTGGGATTGTGTTCTGGACCATTGTAAATAATGGTCCTGTCTACTGGTTTAATAAAGATGCTGACTGGCTGAAAGCAGACAGGAAGTGTGGGCGGGGCTACCAGACAAAGAAAATTCTGGGAACGGGAAGAACAGAGCAGAGATGCCACAGAGTTGCCAGAGAAGCCAGCAGTTGGAGAGGACAACTATGCTGTTCTAAGAAAAGGTACCAAGCCACATGGCTGAACAGGATAAGAATCATGGGTTAGATTAAGGGTAAAGAGTTAGCAAGTTATATGTCTGGGTCCTAGGCAGATCAGCATAAAATTAATGTAGGCATTTGTGTGATTCTGTGAGTCCAAATCTTGAGGCTAGACCAGAAAGTCCAGGACAGAAACCTAATACATTCAAGATTCAGACTCATTGGACAGGGAGTCTCTTTGAGAAAGCAAGATGGATTCAGGATCTTGGCCCAAGTCTTTTCTGTGAACAGAATAGAGGGTTGGTAGCCAGTGTCTTCCTATTCAACCTCTTTCACTGCTCACTTGTGGGATGGAGAGGTGGGAACCTGGGAGAATGACCACCTACAGCCCAAATCCCTATGCCCCCCAAGACCCACCAGCCTGGAGGTGAGGAGATCCAGGTTGGGGCCCTGCCTTCCCCAGTTTTGGCTTCACTTGAGGCCTGCCAACATTCTGTCAGGACCAACACTCTACCACAGTGGAAGTGAGCTGCAAATGGGAATAGGGTTTCACTTACTTAGCTAAGAGTAGAGCAGGCAATCGGGGGTCAAGTGACTAGATGCCGGAACTGGGCTTGTTCAGATCAAATCTTGACTGTTTTCCCTGCTGGGATTTGTTGATGCCAGGCAGCAGTGTCTCTGAGCTAAATTCATTTCTTTATAAAACATAGCTCCTTCTTCTAGATTCAATTACCCCATCAAGTCACATAGCCCACAGAGTTTATTCATTCAGTATTAACTCACTGACTCTGCACTCTGTCTAAACCTATTCTTTCATACTGTAGAGGAAGCCCATGAATGGCCAGGGCAGTAGCCACAGGCATGGGACCTTGGGATGAAGATGGCCAAATCTGAAAGTGGGCATTCAGTCCTCAAGGTCTACTTTGTGAAGATATCCCTGATCTATGGGACCTTCACACACTGGCTTCCTTGGGCTGGGACTCAAGTGACCCTGAGCTTTGTTCTGGAGGTTGTTCTTGACATAGCTGTGGAAAAACCATTGTTTCTATTGTTGCAGAAAATGTAATGAGGCAGCCTTCCCAGGGACTGGGTCTCTGGGTGGAGTCTGATCGGAGCAGGGGAAACAGGGCAGGGTGAGTTAAGAGCCTCCAGTTGACTTTTGAGTTCTACCATGGCAACAGTCCCCACTGCACCCCCTTCCATTCCTGCCGAATGGTTGCTACTTAAAGTAATACATTTTTCTGTTCATAAACATGGAGATTTTTTTTATTACAAAAAATATACAAAATTTATTTGTTTTAAATTTTTTAATTAATTTGTTCATTTGTAATGTGTGTGAGTAGGCACCCACATGTGTGTGCCATGTGGTAGTGTGTGGTGGTCAAAGGACAACCTTTGAAAGTTAGTTCTCTTCTTCTGTCATGTGGGCTCAAGGGTGGAAACTTGGGTTGTTTGAGTGGGTGACACGTACCCTCCATCTCACTGGCTTTTTTTCCCCCTTAAAAACATACATTTAAAACAACAATTCTTCTCACCACCATCAAAATTTGGCTTGTGGGGTCCCATGATTATTGTATTCACAGATAAATAGTAGGTATACATATTAAGTCAAAGGGATTGATTCTCTCATCTGCTTTGGCTACCTAATGATAAGGGAGTGTTGAGTCCTATCCACACAGAGGGTTGGTCCTTCTTTCTAAACAGCTGTGCAGAATCCAACTGTTTCATTGTGTGGATGAAGCACGCCGTAGCTAACTAGACTCTGACAGATAGACTTTCGTGTTACTTACCACTTTCCTTTTCACAAACATTGTAGAGCTAAAAACTCTTGCACTTGCTGTGTCTGTCATTTTGCCAAATATTTCTTTAGAATTAAAGCGACATTTGTTTGAAAGTGTTTGAAAGTGTTTGAAAGGCTGCTGTATTTGAAAATTAACAACCCCAGCATGCATTTTCGGGAAGATTTTTAGGTATAGTAACAGCCCCACACCAAATGCTCAAGCCTATCTGCTCCCATCTTCTACCAACCAAACTTAGACATTTATCAGAGGAATAGACCTCTTTCTCATTTCTGGATTGCATTTTTAATTTATTTTAAATTAACATAAGTTAAATTTTTTTTGTTGAGACGGGGTCTCTCTACAGAGCTTTGGCTATCCTAGAACTCGCTATGCAGACCAGACTGGCCTCAAACTCACACCTACCTCTGCCTCCCAAGTGCTGGAATTAAAGTCAGACACCCACCATGCCCTGTGGGTTGTAGTTTTTAAGGAAAGTGCTATATTTTGTGGACCTCTGTTCCCTCTTCTGTGGCTCATATCCTGTGTCTCTCTGCTGGGATGTCTTTGTGGAATCCTGAGGCATTTGCATTCTTAGCTTGTACTTGGACTGCTTTTACCTGCAAGAAGAGCTTTGCATACTGAGCCTTTGATTATCTGTATGCCAGAGAGTTACCAGTGACCAGCGATCCCAAGGTCAGATTTAATCATTCCTTCATGAATTTGGCTGATTCATTCATTTACTTAGAAATTATTCCTGTAATAATCCATCACTGCACCATACTCATTAATCATTTTTCAAGTCGTTATTGAGCATCTGCGGTCTATGAAATGCCAGGTCTCCAGGGGACTGGAGGGAGGGGGTGAGGTCAGTTGTAACGATGATTGCCCCTCCCCCAATGGTGAAAATTGGTTCTGGGAATTGTGGGATTTTGAGGCATTCAAGTGGGATGATTTTGAGGAAGGACTGTGACAGGGGAGGCTTCCTGAAGATCATCCATGAGAGGACAAGTAGGGTTGGAGAGAGAGGGTTCCAGAGCAGACATACTGCAGGGGAGGGCATCACAGGTGGAGATGAAACAGCCTCAGCACAGGCTGCCACTGTGGTCTCTTCTGAGAGGATTAACAGCAGAGAAAGGGTTGGGCCTAGTTAGTGTCACTTTCCCCTGAGGCTACCTGGAGTTAAGGTCAGGCCTTGGGATATTGTTAGGGCTTCAGTCAGGAGAACAGATTGCAAGGAAAGAGACAGAGGGAGGAACCTGGGTGATGGCTGTTACAATGGAGAGAGAGAGAGACAGAGAGAGAAAGAGAGAGAGACAGAGACAGAGAGATATGAGGGGAACTGGAGTCCGGATACCCCTGGGAGAAAAGGTGCAGGAACCTGTGGCAGAGAGGAGAGACCTGGCCTACGTTCCACTGCCTTGGACCCCTGGGTGATCTCATGGCTCACTGACTCCTCCCAGAATCTGTTTCTAAGGTAGGTGTGGAGACCAAAGGCAGTAAATAACTTAGGTAAAGGCAAGACGGCAGGTGGGAGGGCAGAGTACTGTAGGGACACTGGGCTTCCTTGCTTTGACAGCTGTAAACAAGTGTGGCCTGATGCACTCCGCACTTCATGGTGGGCTAATACTAATTGTGGACATAAATATTGTTATCAGGACCCTTTGGGAACTTTGAAGTTGGAGCATTCCTGACCATATTTCTTCAGGAGAGTTTCACCGGAGTGGAAAGATACCTGCATTTTAGGTTTTGATAACTTTAACCACATAACTCTCCCCAGATATGGTTTTATTGCTCAGACAACTAAGCTGAGACCCAGGGGAGTGTGACGTTTGTCTCTGCCTATGTCAATGACATAGTTTTGTCAGAATGTGGACCTAGGTGAGGCCCTCCACTACTTCTCCTCACACTTTATGCTCAAAGTTTCTAAACTTGTATACTTTATTTTTTTATTCCTTCGCTATGTCGATTAGCAACCAACAAGCAAAATTTTTCAATTAAAGGTTCACCAGTACCTGTTCATGAAAGGGCTTGGGAGATGACTCAGTTGTCAAAGTACTTGTCATACAAACACGAGGATCTGAATTCAGACCCCCAACAGCCACATGAAAAGGCAAGCATGACAATATGTACCTACAATCCCAGTCCTTTGGAAGTAGAGACAGGCACATCCCTAAAGCTCTCTGACCAGCCAGCCTAGCCAAAATGGTGAGTTCCAGGTTCAAGGAAAGACCCTTCCTCAGCTAAGATGAAAGCAATTGAAAAAGTTACTTGATATCCACCTCTGCCCTTCACACACCACACACACACACACACACACACACACACACACACACACACACACACACACACACACACACACGTGAGTGAAGATATACTATATTCTGTCACAGCATTAGTGCTGGATGAGGACATGGCACGTCCTCAGAACCAGAGCTGCTGCTGACAGCTTAAAGTGGTAGAGAAACAGGTTGAGTCTCTACAGTCCAGCTCTGAGGGAACCCTAGGACCTTTCTTGATGGAAAGCTCGTAGCATCCGGATGGTTGCACCTTCATCCAGAAAAACAAAACAAAAAATAAAATCCCCCAAAACCAAACTCCCCAAAACCCAAAGCTCCAAAACAAACAAACAAACCAAAACCTTGACAAGGAATTATGAACTTGGAATTCTTCCCATCAACTGAGCTTAGCTTGGCTTCTTGCAACATCTCAGCCCCAAAGGGGTGACTGTGAGGAAAGAGGGATGCTGCCATCCAAAGCTCTACTTCCGGGCCCCATTGGATCCCTTACAGCTCCTGGCTTCTCTCCCTTCCTGCCTCTGCTCAGCCTTCAAGTATATACATGCCAATTTCATGTAGTCTGGAAATGACAAGTCATGAATCAAGGAGCCTCCCTCAGCAGTATCCAGCTTGCACTGGGTGGTAGCCTGGAGTCTGATAGCCTGGGAAATGGGGAAAAAAAGTGACTCAGCCTCTCATCATATGTGAAATAAGGGTGCTCAGGCACCTAGTCAGAGGGGTGCTGGAGGATTCAATGAAATCATCACTTTTTCCCATTTCCCAGACTCCCCAGATTGCTGAGGTGACAGCTTCTGACATCTGGCACAGAGGAAGTGAGGATAAAAATAATGATGCTCTTAAAGAATGCTAACCATGAGCTAGACAGAGTTCAAAGTCTCCCCTGACTAAAGACCAGGTAAATATAGACCAGACTTCTTTTTTTGTCTTGATAGATGCTGCGTTAGCTATCTATTGCTCTCTGTCCTGGTTTAGTTTCTATTGCTGAGATAAAATATCATCACCGAGAGCAATATTTCATGTGTGCGGGCATTTTGCTTGCATGCATGTCTATGTACTAAATAGATGGGAATCCTGCGGAGGCGAGATGAAGCACTGGATTTCCTGGCGCTGGAATGATAGATGATTATGAGCTGCCATGTGGGTGCTGGGCATCGAACCTGGGTCCTCTTGAAGAGCAGTCAGTGCTCTTATCCACTGAACCATCTCTTTAGCCCCAACTATCCATGCTTTTGGTCCTATTTCTGCCCTTAGGGACAGAGATATCATAAGAACCTAAGGTAATGAGGTTGATGAGAGAACTCAGATCTGATATTTTCTCATTAAAGATTTTTTTTGGGGGGGGGTAGCTGGTTTCTCCTAGAGAAAGAGACAAAGGTGGAAGCTGAAATGTCTTTCATGATGGGGTTATAGAAGTGACATGATGTCAATTCCACAACATCTGAATGACTATGAAGGTCAATGTAGAAGGAGCCTATTCTAGGTAAGGATTCCAGGAAGCAAGTGTCCATGGACCATTTTGAGGACTTGTTTCCTGTGTATTAACTCCCTTGACTCCTGAATGCACCAAGGAAGTTTAGTTGACAGAGATTTGGGTAGAGAAGAAAGTACTCAACATGGGAGCCTCATGTCCCCATGAACACAGATTTGAGAAACAGAGTTCCAGGCCAACATCAGTAACATGGCTGTGACGGCATCTTTAGGATAGAACCTGACAGGGATACTTTGTGAATTAGTCATGGTAGTCATGGCTGTCTCTGGGTCTGACTCTTTGGTCTGTGGATGGTTCTGTGAGCCACATGGTGGGCTGGAGTCGCTTAAACTGGTTAGAAGGAATTCTGTTATCTGTAGTGTAGATCTGTGATGACTGTTTCATGTTTCCCAGAGCGTAAGCTGGGTGTTGTTCTCAGGGGCTGAATATAGTGAGTGTGAGAATTACCAGCAGAATTTTAGTGGTCCCGGCACCCCAACATCTTGGGGTTTACCAGCTTAACCATGAACCTTGGAGAGAGCAGGTATGTTAGTCAATCTCAGTGTCAAAATAACAAGGCAAACAGCCTAAAGGGGGAAGGCTGATTTTTAGCTCATGGTTTTGGAGGCTTCTCCATGGCTGACTGGTGTGTTGCTTTAAGACCTATAGTGAGACAGATCTCATGGCAGGGGAGGGGTGGAGAGATGGATGAATGAGCTGGGCCCAAGATCGATCAAAGGGCACATCCCCAGTGGCTTACTTACTCCAAACAGGTCCCACTTACACACGTTTTCATCATCTCTCCGTACTATCATCAAATTGTAATCTATCAGTGGATTGATTAATCTATCAATGATGTCAGAGTCCTTATGGGTCAGTCATCCCTCCCCCCCCCCCCCAAAGTCCACCTGAGGGCAAGTGGGCTCCTAACCCTGGGCCTTTAGCAGTGACAGGACTTCTTCTACACTGGTCAGGAGATGTTAGGGGTGTGTCACATCTGAAGGGTATTTTTTTAAAGGGAGATAATGACAAAGTGGAGCCTGGTGAGAGCAGAAGGGCCGTGGTAGTGTGGGGAACACAGAGTCATGTCCCTCAAGGTCTAGGGGTTTCTTCTCCAGAGAAAACACTAAAGGATCCGGGAGGCTGCTTCCACACATAGTGCAGAGAACTGGACAGACTCAAACATAAATTCTGGTCATATCCTGAGGTACTCCAAGTGGCTTCTGGCATCACCAGCACATTGCAGATGTTTGACAGGTCTGGTCCTTTTTTTACACCCCACTTTATGTCACTTGATAAGAGGCAGTTCTGCACTCTGTTGGAACTTAAAGGCCAGGCTGGACAGCCCACTGCTCTGCCCACCCTCTGTTCTGGAGGCTCTAACACACATTTTTCTTCATTGTTTCCATTGGAAATCTTAGGAAGCAAGTGCTATGGCACCCATTCCAAGATGGGGAAACTGAGGCTCATCAACATTAGATAACTTGCGATTGTGAGTGGCAGTACCAGCCTGTCAGGTTCGAAAGCAGGTGTTCAGAACCATTTTTGGCAACTGCGTGCAAGGAAATGGTGTGCACAAGGCAAGGGTGGAGGCAGGCAAATACTGGGAGAAGCTGGAGACCCTGAGCTTCAAGGTCTTTGGTCTCTTTTAGGACACACACAAGGTTCCCTGTGTAATCCAAGCCCCATCTCTTAGCCTCCTGCAGACAGTCTGGCTCATCACTCTGACTTCCTGATTCAGCATGCCTAGAAGGAACAAGACAGTGAAGGGGTCTCAGTCCTCCCCAGATGCCATGGCAGGCCCTCACAGTAGGGCCTTGGGCAGCCAGCATTGTGCAAACAAGAGAAGCAGGCCCTGGAATCCTTTCTTTTTCGGAGAATTTACAGGCAAGACAAAGGGAGCCATTATCTTTGCTGTTACAGCGGCTGCTGCCCAGGCCTGTGGCCCAGGTGTCACATGCTGCCCCCATCCCTCAGCCTGCTTTCTTCCTTTGTCTGTAGAAACACAGAACTTGGCCTCTGCTCCCTTCTCTGACACCATCCAAGTTCCTCTGGGCTTTGGTCCCTGGCCACTGCTGTTCTGAAGTGAACTTGGATCCTGGTAGACTTGGACAGACCCCAGGCAGCTGCAGGGTGATGGGCTGTGTTGGGCTTTGGAATGCTGCTGTCTCTGGTTGTCACTTTAGCCCTGTAACCAAATCTGGAGCATAACCCCATCGACTGGGGCCTGGCAGACTGAGGAGTTGCCACTGTGCTCTGGCAGGCCATTCTGTTGTCCACAAAACGATGTGAGTTCTTAGCTGGGTCTTCCTTCTACAATGCTTGTACTCCTATTCCACAGCCAAAGGAAAGCAGCCCTGGCTGTGTCCTGTTGTTGGTGCCCATCCTGGTCTGTTCCCTCATGGTTTCATCTTCTCACCTTCTTCAATGTCTATGTCCACGCAAACTCCCAGTCCTCATCACTTGCTCTTCTTTTTGTGGCCGCAACAAACAAGTAAAAGAAAAAACTCAGCCTAACAAAAATAAGAGAAAGAGAGGTTGGTCCCAGCTCACAGTTTATGGGTTCAGTCCTCTGTGGCAGGGAAAGCCTGACAGCAAGGGCTGCTTCAGCTGTGGTGGCTACTCATATTGTGTCTGCAATCAGGAGGCAGAAGGACATGGATGCTGGTGCGTAGCTCTTTTTCTCCATTTTATTCAGTTTAGACCCCAGTCCATGAGATGGTTGTTCCCACTTTCAGGACAAATCTTTGTAGTGGGATTATGTTGTTACATTGTGAATAATTGTCCTGCCTACTAGTTAAATAAAAACACTGATTGGCTGAAGGCAGACAGGAAGTGTGGGTGGAGCTACCAGCTAAGAAAACTCTGGTAACAGGAAGAACAGATCAGAGATTCTACAGGGTTGCCAGAGAAGCCAGCAGATGCAGAGGACAACTATGCTGCTCTGAGAAAAGGTACCGAGCTGCATGGCTGAATAGGATAAGAATCATGGGTTCGATTAAGAGTAAAGAGTTAGCAAGTTATATGCCTGGGCCTTAGGCTGATCAGCGTAAAATTAATGTAGGTGTCTGTCTGTATTTCTGTGGGTCTGCGGATCCAAACCTCAGTGCTTAGCTGGAAAGGCCAGGCCAGAAACATAATACAACAAATCTTTACCTCTCAATTAATTGCGTCTGGAACCATCACAGACGCACCTAGAAGCAATTGTCCTGGGCAAGTCTAAATTCGGTCAAGTTTATAGTCTAAGTAAACCATCGAATGGTACAGTCTGAGACACCACTTCCAAGGTGCTAGTTGTCCTCCACTGGTTCTTCTAGCACCCAGAGTGGGTTTGATTCCTTCAGCTGTTATGTATGGTCAGAGATGGGCTGTGTGGACCTGGACTCCAGCCTGAATTCTTCCGTTTACCAGCCGCCCAGCCTTGGGCATACTGTTTAACCTCCTTAGGTCTCACTTTTTAAATGGAAATAATTAGGACACTGGGACAATGTGAGATATCACACTTAAGGTGCGTCAAGTGCCTGGGTCATAGTGACCCCTCTGTGGAGGTGGTAGTTTCTATCATTCAATAAAACATTTATCAAATGACCTCGCTATCTTGTCATCTCCACCAGGCTGGGAAGTACAAAGAACAACACAGAGGACCACATAGGGGAATGTGCAAACATGCCTGCCAGGTCTTGCAGTCTGTGGCACCCTGCTCCAAGCCATGTAGGAAAAATAGATGCTGAACTACACAATCAAATCTAGAGAGGAGGTGGGGCGAGGTTGCAGTGAGGCTCTTGTGTCCATGCTGATTGGCAGAGAGCCTTTTATTCTACAAAAGGTTGAGTTAAGGTCTGGGGTTTTTGTGGGTTCCTCACATCTGGTCCTGGAGGCAGAGGGGGGGTGCAGAGTAGGGCTTGCAGGTAGGATGCAGTCTCTCCTTAGTTTTATTTCAGTTTTTACTCTCTCCTGGCTCATTATGATCACAATGCAAGCATGCAGTTATATCTCCTACCTTAAAGAGCAAAAATCTGAAACTCATTTTTAAGCCCACACCCATCTCTGCCCTACTTTTGCAATACATCTCCTCCAAAGATTGGCTTGGTCCCCACCCCTACTTCTTTCCTTCCATGTTCTTCTCCGGACTCTCCAAACTCCTTCTCTGTCCCACTGAACTAATGTGGTCAAGGTCTCCTGTGACCTCAGCCTCGTTCAAACCACTGGGGAATTTTCACACCCATCTTACACAGGGCTGGGTAGTGCCTGAGCCAGACGCTTCTTGTATGGCTTTTCTATCTCTATTGCAAAAGACCACTGTAAAATTAGTGTTTTAACAGCGTGGGTTTGTTATTTTCCAGCTCTATAGTTTAGAAGCTGGAGATTACAACACAGTCAGGATAATGTTCTTCTCTGAGACTTTGAGGAGACCGAATTTCCTTGACTTCTCTAGATTTTAAAAGCCCCCAGAGGCTGAACATATCTCTTAGGCCCCAGCTTCCATGATCAAACCCAGCACATTATTGATTTCTCTGGCTATTCCTCTGTAGCCGTTTCTCCCTCTGGCTTCAGCCAAGAAAGTCCTCTGGTTTTAAGCTCCACTCACTTGGCTCCCAGTCTCTTCAACCTAGGATACTCAGCTATAAGCACGCCTAGCATCTCTTTGCCAGGCAATGGAACATCTTCAGGGGTAAAGGATCGTATGTGACATTTTGGGTATCCATTATAAGAATTCTTAGCATCAAGCAGAGTGGAGCTGGTGAGGTTGTTCCATGGTTAAGAGTACTTGATGCTCTTATAGCAGACCCAGGCACAGTTCCTCATGTTCTTCACAGCTATTGGCAACCCCAGTTCATTCCAGGGGATCCGACAGCCCTTTTGGCCTCTAGGTACTAGATACACATGAGCCACACATACATGCACACAGGCAAAACACCCATGCACATAAAATAAATCTAAAAACAGAGCCATTTACTCAGATGTTCTAGTGTGTTATTTTCTTCTATTTAGATGTATTTATTTATTATGAATACTGTGTTCTGCCTGCATATATGCTTGCATACTAGAGGAAGGCGCTAGATCTGATTACAGATGGTTGTGAATCACCACGTGCTTGCTGGGAATTGAACTCACAATCTCTGGAAGAGCAGCTGGTACTCTTAACCTCTGAGCCATCCCCTCGGTCCATGTTGTTTTCTTTTTAAAAGTATTATTGTAGTTGTAAAATTGTGAGGTATTTTGTAATTTTACTTTATAAAATACAAAATAGTTTATTAAAATACAATTTTATAAAATATAAATTGCCATTTTATGGTTCTGCCCTATCTACAGTGTGCAGTGACCAAACTGAATAACATTTCTGTCTCTTTTTACTTTTCATTTTTATGAATGCAGAATTGTGCATAATTATGGGGTACAGATTGACATTGTCTCACTTAGCACCTTAAATTTAACATGGTCAAAACAACTGAGGTTTTTTTTTCTTTCCCTCAAGAATTTACTGTATTAATTGTGATGTGTTAGCAGTGTGCTCACATCACAGCACACGATGGAAGGAGAGAACCAACTTCCAAAAGATATCCTCTGATCTCCACAGAACATGTGGGTCAGGCTTGGTGGCCAGCACCTTTACTGCTGAGTCATCCTGCCTGTCCTGAACTCTCAAACTTATCCAAATCCCCTCCCCCTTTCGCCCTCATTCTAGGAAGGAGCATAGTCACCTAGTCAAGCTTGAAAAATCCGAGCGCATCTTCTCTAGCCTACCCATTTGCCACCCTGCTCCAAGCCATGAACTAACTCGTTTGCCCTGGATAATAGCAGCGACTCCCCCAATTCCTCTCCCTAGCACCCCTGAAAACTTTCAAGCAGAGTCATGGTACCCCTTCTCTGACGTGACTATTTCAGTAGAAGCAATTTTCATACCAATGAATAAAAACGCAACCTCCTTGGCACCGTTCAAGCCCTTAGGTTCCAAACCCTCACATCAACATGGTCTCATTCCCTGCACTCAGCCCTGTGGGCTACCTCGTTTCCTGGACACAGCCTTGCAGCGTCTTCCGACATGAAGTTTGCGTGTTGGCTGTCATTCTGCTTGGAAGGCTCTTCTTCTAAACACCCACATGACTGCTTACCTCATTATAGGCAGGTCTCTGCTCAAATGTCGCCTCTTCTGAGAGGTCCCGTCTATATTATTTTCCTTGTGCTCTGTGTGTTTCTTTGGCTGTTGTTCCCTCCCCCAATAGAATGTAACCTCCATGAAGCAGGGACTTTTGTATCTGCTCACCTGACATGAGATGTAGCCTACAGGAGGGCCCCATATATGTTTATTATCAGAGTAAATGAATGAATGACTAAAAGAGAGAGACTGCTTTTCAGGAGGGTAAGTCAGAGGGAGAAGGGGAGGACTGATGGGGGATGTCTTTCTGTACGCTTTATTATTGGTTAATAAAGGAACTGTTTTGGCTCATGGCATCTTAGAAGCAGGTGGGAAATCCAAGCATAGATAAAGGGGAAGGAGGGCAGAGTCAGAGAGATGCTGTGAGCTGCCGCCCAAGGAAGCAAGATGCCAAGAAACACAGGTAAGCCATGAGCCACACAGGAAAACATAGATTAGTAGAAATGGGTTAAGATGTAAGAGCTAGCTAGCAACGAGCTTGAGCCAGAGGCCAAGCAGCATGTAATTAGTATGAGACTTTGTGTGATTATTTGGGACTGTTCATCCGGATCTCAGGAGTAGGCAGACTAGAAACTTCCTACTAAAGACTCCCTGCTGAGGACGTGCTGAATCTGGAGACTGAAAGCAAGGCCTCTGAGGAAGACTGTTTCCATGACAACCTAGACCAAAGGCCCTGGCTACTCCTGGGAAAAGGACCGGCTGGAGGTGCCTGAGGGGACAACATGGCAAGCAGGGAGTCAGTGCCCAGGCTGGCATTCAGCTCAGACACCGGGACTCTTTCCCTGGCATCCTCCTCATTCCTCTGGCCTTGGCAGATCCAGCAGATGGGCACACTGCAGGGCCCTGGGACCCACACAGCCGGCTCTTCATGCCTGGGAAGAAGATAACTCCTTGTCTGGTCCAGGCTCCCAGATCCAGGAAAATCCTAGACTGTAAAGCTCCAAGATAGTTCACCCTGTGGAGAGCAACGCAGCCAAACTGGCTGCTGAGAACTGTTAGAACAGTAGAATCATGGCAGCCACTTGCTTGGTAGATTTGGAGGCTTCTGACCTCCCCCTGCAGGAGCCTTATAGCATCTCTGTGAGAAGAGGGTTGTCTATCCCTATCTTTACCACGTCAACTGAAGTCTAGAGAGGTCAACAGTTTGTCTAGAGCTCTGCCATCAGAAAGTTCCAGAAATGTATCCTATAACTCCCACCTCTTGTTGGTACACAGATCCCTCCTGGATCATTGGTAGGGACCTGCTGCACTGTTCTAGCACCCCCCCCCCATTTTCTCCAAACTGATGGTCTTCTAGACTAGAAAAGAAAAAAATAATATTTTTTTTTGTTTAGAAAACAAAACAAAGTTGTTCTTCTCCCGAAACATCATTACACAATGGCTCTCAAAGGACAGGACAAGTGTTGGACAGCATTGGGACAGCAAGGGTGTGCCCAGCCAGGGAACAGAATCTGAGAAAAGCACATATTGCATGGGTCCTTCTGACTTTTCCTAACAATGGCCACAGTCAAAAAAAAAAAAAACCCGTTTATTAAGCTCTCTCGTTCACCTGGCTGAGTGTTCCACATTCCATTCCAGCCTGCTCTTTTAGACAGGGTCTCGTGTATCTCAGGCTCATCTCAGATTTGCTTTGTAGACAAAGATGGCCTTGAACTTCTGGTTCCTGAGTGCTAGAATGTCAACGTGCACCAACCATATGTAATTCGTATGATGCATGCACACCTGGCAAGCATTCTATCAACTCCAGGCCCTGTTCTGTTTCTCCCCAGAGCCATAACTTTAGGTAAAATTAAATCTGTATATACAATAAGAAAAACTGTTTGTATAAACAATCTTAGGACTTGATTTTTTTCTTCTATTTTTCTGAAATTTTAAGCTTTCTATTAACAAGTGGGTATTTTTTTTTTTTTTTTTTTTGGTTGTAGAAAAACAAAACACTTGTAAAGGTCAGGTAAGAGAGGGATGAACAAAGTGCTTAAGGTCCCAGTGGGTAAACTCACAGGTCTGGGGAGGTCGACGATGTTCCACTGAGACCGGACTGCCCTCTGGATCGGATGTAAATGTGACAGCCCCCAAACTGGATCTTTTCATCTCGAAGGAAGCGCCTCAGCACCTGGTCAAGTTCATCCCACCCAATCCTTTGCATCCAATCCCAGAGAGGGCCCAGTAAAACGCAGGGCCATGAGCTTGCTGTGAAACTGCCCTGCTGGTCTCATGTATGAGTGTCTGTGCCAAATGAAGGAGATGGAATCCAAGAGAATGCCTTTTCCTTCCTTCCTTCCTTCCTTCCTTCCTTCCTTCCTTCCTTCCTTCCTTCCTTCCTTCCTTCCTTCCTTCCTTCCTTCCTTCCTTTCTTCCTACCTTCTTCCTTCCTTCTTTTTTTGAACTTGGCAATGAATTAATCATTATTTATTCAGGCAGTGTGGTCCTTGATCCAAGCAATGGTGCTAAGACATAAATCATAGCCCTTTGGGGGTGGGGGGTTGTGGAAGGAGCCAGCATAGCTGAAAGCCCTGTTCCTCTAACACAGGAAAAATCTCCCTGTCTTCAAGTGACTGGGAGTGGACTCTGGGCTATTTATAATCTGCTGCTGTGCTGAGGTCTTTGTTCCCACAGCTGGCCTGGGAGATAATCAGCATAGTTTTCTTCTCTAGCCAGGTCTGCAAAACAGACCCCTTCCTCTGGCAGTTCACCCCACCCTTTTCATCCAGAGCCTCTGAGCCCACCCTCCCTTGCTTGGCTTCAGCTTCCAAGAAAGTAAAGGGGCGAGTTTAAAAACAGAAAGGCCCAGCAGGTCTCAGCTCTGAGATGAAGGCAAGGACTGTGACCTGTTGGCAGATGGATTTGTCTAAAACGGGCCTGTGGAATGTCCACAGAACTTGGCACAAAGGGCCTTTGCTCTGGGAAAGGGGCACATGCCACAGGCCCATTGCTTCTCTCAGAAGTTTCTCTGGATAGAAAAACAGGGTCCCAGAGAGGGCAAATTCCAAAGTCCTCCTGGTAAATGTCTTGGCAGAAGACAGAATAGAGGCAAAGCTGCTCATGTGGGGCTCTAAGGACAAGAGCCATCTGAGCCTCGTCTCTATACCTACAGGCTGGTGAACAAAGGCAGGCTTCTTCATGTCTCTGGACCTGTTTATTTATGTGTAAAATAAGGGTCTAGACTTTTGGGGTTTCTTTACTTTTAAAGATTTTATTTGTGTGTGTGTGTGTGTCTATGTGTATGCACACTCCTGTGTGTATGCCAGTGGAGACTAGTAGAAGGTGTTAGAGCCCCTGGACCTGCAGTTATAGGCAGCTTTGAGTCATCTGACATGGGTGAGCAGTAAAAGCTCTTAACCACCGAGGTATCTCTTCGAGCAGAATATATAATATAAATATATCCCCAGTAACTGGTTAAAGTGGAGTTAGAAAGAAGTTGAGGTGGTAAGCCCACCCACTTAGTATCCTCTTGCTTGACCTAATAGATGAATGATAACTTGTGTGGTAGTTTGAATGTAATTGGCCTCCATAAGCTCATGGAGAATGGCACTATTGGGAGGCATGGTCTTGTTGAAGTAGGTGTTGTCTTGCTGGAAAAAGTAGTGTGTCACCATGGGGGTGGGCCTTGAGGTTTCATATGCTTAAGATACTTCCCTGTGTCTCAGTTCACTTCCCGTTGCTATGAGATCAAGATGAAGCGCCTTCTCAGCTCTTCTCCAGCACCATGTCTGCCTGCACACCATCATATCACACCATGATGATAATGGACTAAACCTCTGAAAATGTAAGCCACCCCAACTAAGTGTTTTTCCTTTATAAGAACTGTAATGGGCATGGTGTCTCTTCACAGCAATAGAAATCATAACTAAAACAACCAGGAACCTAGGATTCCTGAGAGTTTAATCCCTGGAGGCTCAATGACCTTGGACAGTCTAAGCTTTGAAATTTGTTCATTCTTCTACTATAAATATTGACTAAACTTCAAACATGCGTCAGGCTGACCTGGGCACTGGAGATTGAAAGATAACTAAGAAAGCCTTCTCCTTACCTCATGAGCCTTACAATCTAACAAGACAGGAAAAAGAAGTTAATGAAATAAACAATATATGCAGGTCCATGCGTTTTACTGGATAGACTAGTGGGGGTCTTCCACTCCCCCCTTCCTTTCAAGTCCTTCAGAGAAATTCAGAAGGTGATCATATTTGAAAGTAGGCTCTATGCAGGTTATATTTAGTGAAGATGGAACTGTATTGCAAGGAGTAGTTTGGGTCCTGAATACAATGTGATTTGTATCCTTGTAAGTGTGATGGCTAATGGTGTCAACTTGACTGAAGCTAGAATTAATTGCCTGTGAGATGGGCTTCTGGGTTTATCTATGAGGGATTATCTTCACCAAGTTAAATTAAGTGGGAAGACCTGGTAACTGTGGGTCATGCCATGCCCTATGCAGGGAATCTTGGGCTGTACAAACTTGGAGCAAGCAAGATGAATACCGGTGTGCTTGCACTTCATTGCTCTCTTCGGATTAAAGATGTAACGGGACCAACCATGTCAGGCTTTGTTGGCCTTGACTTTTCCTGTCATGACTGACCTGGAATGTGAGCTACAAGGGGCTGTTTCTCTTTTGAGTTACTTTTGTCAGAGTATTTTATTACAGCAAGAGGTGCATGAAGACACAAGAGGAGGAGAGACACAAAGTAACCACAGGACAGATGCCCAATGATAACAAAGACAGAGACATGGCTGCCAACTAAGTAGTGTCACAGTGTCTTTAGTTAGGGTTTGTATTACTGTGAAGAGACACTGTAACCATGGAAACTTCTTTGTGTGTGTGTGTGTGGGGGGGGGTTAAGACAGTGTTTCTCTGTGTAACAGCTCAGCTATTCCAGAACTTGCTTTGTAGACCACAATGTCCTTGAAGTCACAGAGATCCTACTGCCTTTGCCTCTGGAGTGCTGGGATTAAAGATGTATTCCACTACCACATGGCTCACAGAAATTCTTATTAAGGACAAAACTTAATTGGAGCTGGCTTACAGGCTCAAAGGTTTAGTCCATTATTGTCATGGCAGGAAGCAGAGCAGCATGCAGGTTGCTGGAGAAGGAGCCGAGACTTCTACATTCTGGGTCAACAGGCAGGAAGAGGTAACAATACCGGGACTGGCTTGAGTATTTAAAATCTCAAAGCCCACTCCCAGTGACACAGTTTCTCCAAGACCACACCTACTCCAACAAGGCCATACCTCCAAATAGTGCCACTCTGTATGAGCCTATCTGAGTCATTGTCATTCAAACCACCACACATGGATTGTCAGCAAATGGCCATTAATTAAGGCAGGTTTTTGTCTGAGCCTATGGGAGGAAGCCTTTCCCTGGTAGCACCTGGATTTTCGACATCTGTCCTCCAGAATGACCAGAGGACAAACTATATCTGCTTTAGGCTGTTTAGTTGTGGTATGTGCTGTGCTATATTTGCCCTAAGGAGATGAATTAAACACAGATTCTTCTCATTATTTGCAGCTGTTAAAGTCTATGATGAAATCACAGAAATGAATTAGTGACTAGTAATCCATTGCTTCTGGGCTCCCATGAGCCCCTAGTTTCATTGGCCAGCCAACACAGAGCTTGTTTCATGTGTGTTTATGTTTAGAGAGGCCTTATTTCATGTATTCTAATGATTCACGGACATTGAACTCATGGCCAACAGCAAAACAGTTCATGCTTGAATAAGTCCACACACATTTCCCCTCCAAGGCATAGCATAGTCTCCCTGGACTTAGAAAAATTCAGCACTGAACTTGGGGGCTATTTGAAACACACAATGAAACCACCAACAAAAGTATAAGACAATGGGAAAAAAGGGACACCAAACCCACAGCGAGAGATTATGGTTTCAATGTGATAATGTGAAGGTTGGAACAAGAAGAGAGTGTTACTTGCTGGGTTTAGTCAGGAACACATTTATCAGGTGACCTAAGTATTTCTCTGCTCTGTGCCAACTCTTACATGACCTTGATAGTGCTTGAAGTATTGATTTGGAATGACAAGTTTTAGGGAGGAGGAAAGATCATAATATAGGATCTGTAAATATTGAGGATCAGCTTTACACACACATGTACAGGCATACATGTGCACGTTCAAGGAAGAAGAGTATTGTGAAATATAAGGAAAAAAATTTAGGGTGGCAAATGATGGTATTTCAAACCAAACCCTGAAGGATAGAGATGACCTAGGCGAGAAGGGAAATTTCTAGCCATAGAAACAACAGCTGTGGGAAGGCTCTGCAGAAGTAAAGAGCCTTGTGTATTTGTGTGGTGTGGTGGTTTGAATCAGCAACTTCTCCCATATCTCTGGTATTTGGATACTTGGTTTCCATCTGTGGCGCTCTTTTGGGAACCTGTAGAGTCTTTAGGGAACTTCAGTATGACTTTGCTAGAAGAATTATGTCATTGGGAGCAGGCTTTGAAAGCTCATAGCCTCATACTGTGGAATAGTTGTTTAACTATGAAAGCTGTGTTGTTGTTTTACCTTGCTTGCCTAAGGCACCTGATTGGTCTAATAAAAAACTGAATAGCCAATAGCTAGGGGGGAGGTGCAGGTGGGACTTCCAGGCAGGGAGAGGAAGTAGAAAGAGAAATTTAGGCTTAGGAGAAGAAAGAAAAGAGAGGCAGGGGCCAGGCAGACAGACGTGGAAGAAGCAGGAAAGAAAGACATACAAAATAAAAGAAAGGTAACCCCCCCAAGACAAAACGTAGACCAATAGAAACAAGTTAAATTGTTATAAGAGCTAATGAGACAAACTGAAGCTAAGGCTGAGCATTCCTAATTAATAATAAGTCTCCCTGTCATTATTTGGGAGCTGGTTGGCAGCCCAAAGAAAATCCCAAGTACAGCCTTAGGCTTCAAGTTTGCTTTCTCTGTGTCCTTTGCATGGTTGAGATGTGATCTTTCAGCTCCCTGCTGTGAACCATGCCTCTCCATGGTAGTCTCTCATCTCTCTAGAACTGTAAACCAAAGGAAAATCTCCTATATATTTGGTCAGGGTATTTTATCACAGCAGCAAAAATAAACTAACAGTCAGAGTGAGGTAGTAGACAGAGAGAAGATGGGGAATGATATGTGGTGAGGACAATGAGCCAGACTAGGACCATAGCATGAAGGCCTAGGAGGATGCCACGTTTGGATTCCATGTCAAGTGTGATGGGTCAGGATGCTATTGGAATATTTGAACAGGAAAGTGAAATGTCCAAGGCACAGTCCAAGTTCTCACTGCTCTTAGATTTACCAGAATGACTGTTTCCTAAGCTGATTATCTGAGAAATAAATGTGAGCTACTGTCAAATCCTTCTTTGGATTTGGAGAGGGCTATAAATAAATGCTGAGTAGGGGTACCACAGTGGGCAGAGCCTGAGTGTGTTCCACACATAGTGGCATTTGATTTCGAAATCAGAGCTACTGGAACTATACTGCCTAAAACCAATGTAGTGAGCCTTCTCTGGCAGGAAATGAGAGTGGGATATTTTTAGAAAGGAGCCCTCTCTGTGTCCCCAAACCACACTCTCGATGGACCATTGGTGTTGTCTACCAGCTTTCATCTTTAAGAGGTGTGGACATGCTCTGGTGCTGCAAGCTGCCAGGAATGCCACACCAAAAACTGCTCTTGGGTGTGGCCGAAAGCTGTCTCCTCTTTACTTGAGCCCAGGCTTGCTGGCTTCCTGGCCCTTGGACATCCGCTATAGGCAGGAAAAGTCAGAGTCTGACTCTGTGGGTAAGCCTTATGTGTTCTAACCAATTGTCTAACGTCTTCCTGCCTTACCTCAGCGCATCCATCCTATATCAGTTACCACCAGCTCCAGGACTGTGACCAAACCCTAGCAGAATTACTGTTTAGTTATGGAGATGCACTGAGCTCCTGGCAAACTGTGCACTGAAGCTCTGGCTGCCATTTTTCTTTACCTCCCTTGAGGAGAAAGTTCTTTGCTGATCTGTGACAATCTGACTAAGGGTGTTCCTTCGTATTTGGTGAGTAAGAAAGCCTCTCAAAGACACCTCATCGTAACTGTTCTTCTTTTCTGTGGTTTTCCAACACTCCCTTCTGTAGGATGCTGCAGAATCACGATGAGTCAAAAAGAATGACAAAGAGACGATGTTTCTGATCTGGCAAGCTTGGTTCAAGAGTGAGCTGCCCGGCTGTCTTATGTGGGAAAACCCATATTTGCTCCTCAGTTGCCCTGCATTCAGCCTTTCTTCACTTGAGGGCTATGGTAAGTCCATCTCCCCAGGCCCCATGTCTGCTGTGTGGACAAACAGATTTTATAGCCCACTTAGCACAGTTATTCTCCCATAGGACAGGTAGTTGAGCTGGATCCCTAAGTTAGTCTGAGACACTCCACAGGAGTCCAGGCAATTAATATAATGAAAACAGCTAAAACAATGAGGCTGCCCATGCCCTGAAGTCACCGTTTTTCTGGGAGGCCCAGAACAGTTCTCTCAATTTTCAATTTTCAGTGAATCACTCCCCCCCTTTGGTTCCCCAGAGGGTGATGCCCACTAACCCACAGAGCCTGACTGTTTAGAGCTGAACAGTTATTGTTATGGCTGAACTGGCCCGGGAGGGGATTCCACTCCACAAAACAGAGTTGAACCTCTTCCCTCGCATCTCTGGCTAAAAGTATCTGAAGGGATGTAACGGTGAGTGATAGCAAGAACACGGATTCGGCCTGTAAGCACTGCCTCTGAGCACAGGCTCATATTAAGCCCAGATGAACATTGTCTCTTCATTTTCACAGCTCTTCAACGCAGATATAATTTTATCCTTCTAAAAAGGACTTTGATAAAAGATTCTTATCATCCAACTTGCTGATGTGTGTGGCATGAAATGCACTTTCATTGCTGAGTGACCACTCTGACTATTCACACCCAGTTTGTTTTAGCTTTCCAAACTGGAACTCCATATCCATGAGACAACTCCCACAGGGCCCTTCTAACACTGCACAGCCTCAACCTGCCTCGAGGAAATTGAGTTTTCTAGTGATCTTGAGTAAATGGTTTTAGTAGAGTCTGTCTTTGTGTGTGTGTGTGTGTGTGTGTGTGTGTGTGTGTTGTCTTTAGGCTATACAATAGTCCCTTGTATGGTGTGTTCACTTTTGTGTTACTATGATAAAATACCCCTCAGAACAACTTAAGGGAGGGCATTTCAGTCCGGTGATTCTAGATTTGAAAAAAGGCAGAACATAATGGTGGCATGTGTCAGAGGCTACTCAGCTCATGGCAGACAGAGGACACGGGGTGGACAGGAATAGAGAGGTAGAGAGAGTAGACATCAGTCTGGGACATGATAGGAGCTCCTAATGACCTCTTTCTCTGAGTCAGACACTTCCTCCTAACATATCCAGAACCTTCAAAAACAGTGCCACCAGCTGGTGACTGACCTTTTAGGATACCAGCCTTGTTAAGGAACACGCCATATCCAAGCTATAACCTATGGGGTACACCACTTTGGTTCTTCATGCCTCTGTAGATAGCCACTGAGGAGCTTCACCTTTAAACAATAGAGCCATGAACATGACTGGAAATATATCTTTGATTAAGGGATGATATTCTTAAGCTTTTGAAAACTGGAATTTTTACATGATCATCAAATAAGTCTTGTAACGTCTAAGACAAACCTCCTAACCACTGCGCCATGAACTTCATAAACAAACAAACAAACTACTTAGGTTCAGAACATAGTTCTGCCGTTCTTTGACTGACCATAGCATTCAACAGGTCACTTCACTTCCCTGATCTGCTTGCTATGGTGAGCAGTGTGAGGAACAACGAGCCTAATCGTGTGCACACGCAGCAGGTGTGAATGTCATGCTAGATCCACTGTCATTACACAAGTGGTAGGAAGGTCACAGAAAAGAAAACCCAAGAACTCAAGCTCTCTGACTCCTCGGCTAAAACCAGCCAGGTGGACAGGAGGGTCTCTGGCAGACGCTGTACTAGCCAGCTGAGCTGGGAGCTGCATCTGTTACATTTATTGTTGTCTGGGACAGGCCAGATGTCTATCCTGAACTTGCCTGCCAACCACACTCCATCACATCCAGGGTGGAGACTGTCCCAGATATATGGATGTAAATGGCAACAAGGGCACTGTCTGGGGATCAAGAGATTAGACCTTTGCCCAGGGCAGCCACTAGCCTTTTCCCTTTATTCTGGGTTGATTTTAATGTTTTACAGATGATTACCAAGGTCTTTGTGTTCTGGAAACTTCTAGACTGTGACCTCTCTGTGAGGTAAAGAAAGGCGTGAGCGCTACAGCCAGCCTGGAATCAAACCTGGGATCCGCCTACACGTTGGGTGACCTTGACCCAGGGGCACTCACTCATCCTGCCAGGCTTGGATTTCCTCATTATTAAAGATGAAAAAGGATAACAGAGCCTGTGTCCCTGGCCATGTAGGGATTTGTCGGATGACGTTACTGGCATGATTAAGCGCTCAGTAGAGGATGGCGTTTATCAAAATAAATATTCACCAGGAGGCCTTCCCCCCCCCCTTTTTTTTGAGACAGGGATTCTCTATATAACAGCTCTGGCTTTTCTGGAACTTGCTTTGTAGACCAGGCTGACATCAGACTCACAGAGATCTGCCTGCCTTCTGAGTGCTGGGGTTAAAGATGTGCACCACCACTTCTGTGTGGTGGAATTCAGGTGTTAGCTGACAAGGTTGGGAGGCATGTCTCTGGAGTTCTGGGAGCTTGTGGCCAGCCCCGTTGAAAAAGGCTGCTGGGATCTTGAGCTGCCTGTTTGGTTCCTGCTTTCTTGGAGATGGGATCAGCAACCCACAGTGGGACAATCTGAACTTCAAGAATTGCACTAAGGTTTAATTTGTATCCATGAGCGTTAAAATACCTTTCAATAAATATTAATACTTTGTATGGTATATTCCAAGTGAGAATTACTGCAATACCTCCGGATGAGGCTCCCTTTTTTACGTGGTGTTGGGGATCACACCCAGGGTTGTGCACATACTAGCGTGTTCTACCACCAAGCTACATCCCCAGCCCTCAGCTGTCTTGACTTCTGGATGAGAGGCTAGGAACAGCAAGGACTGCAGAAGAAGCAAATGGTCTCCTTTTATTTTCTGCCATTCAGCAATGAATCTTACATTTCTGCTCTGAAGATAGGACCAATTACAACCTAACTCAAAAGTTTGCAATGGGAATTGAATAAGGTAAGTAGCATATGCCTGGCACATCGTAGGTCAATGAAAGAATATATGAGTAAGTTCCAATCTTAAACTTTCAGAAACATTTCTTTTATACATGTTTGCAGAACGTAAGTCGGTGTAATTCTTGTGATGTGATATTTGGAAGCAGTTACAAGAACTACAATCCCACCTACCTCTAACCCAGTAACTCCACTCCAATTGTAGTTTATGCTTGGAAAATGCCCTTTGTCTACAGTTGTTCATTATTCATAGTACCTGTTATGAACAGCCGCCTGTTTCAGACTGATAAGTTATGTGTAGTAGAAAACTATATAGCCATGGGAGAAAAAATGATAGAAACTCTTCATACTTGGATGTGGAAAGATCTCTAAGAAGTGTTGTTCATTAAGAGAGCTGAGGAGCAGAATACTGTATGTTACTCTTTGAGGTATAACGTCCCCAGGGAATGTAGTGATTGTAAATATAGGAACAGGTTAACATGTAAACATGTCACATAAACATTAAAATATCTCCGTGAGAGGTTTGGGGAGAGACCTCAGTGTACTTGTTGGTTTTTATCACCTTCACACAAACCACAGTCATGGGGGGAGGGGGCGGGGAAGGGAGGGAACCTCAGATTGGTCTGTGTGCGAGTCTGTGGGGGTGTTTCCTTGATTGATGATTGATGTGGTGGGGGGGCCTGCCCACTGTGGGAGGTACCATTCCTGGGCCCACCTCCTGGGGAGTGTAGGAAGGCAGGCTGAGCAAGCCAAGGAAGAAGCCGGTTAAGAGGCCTCCCTTCCTTTGTAGTCTCTGTCTCTGCCCCTGCTTGAGTTCCTGCCATGACCTCCCCCTCAGGCATGGGCAATGTAAGCCTCATCAACCGCTTCCTCCTCAGGTTGCTTTTGGTTGGAGTGCTTGATCACAGCAGCAGAAAGCAACCGAGAACGCCCATCCTGTACAAGCATGATGCCTGAGTTTGAGCGCCAGAACCCACCCACATAAAAGGCTGGGTGTGGGCTATCGAGATGGCTCAGCAGGTAAAGGTGCCTACTACTCCTGAGTTTGACTCCCCGATCCACATGGCAGAGAGAGAGAGCTGACTCCTTAAGAGAAAGGTAGATTCCTGGAGTTCTCTGGACAACCAGCATAGCCTACACATCAAGTTCCAGGCCAGTGAAAAACTGTATAAAACACACACAAAGAACAAAAACAAAAAAGGCAAAAAAATTAAAAAAAAAAAACCAACCACCCAATTAAAAAATCTAGAAACAAAACCCAAACCAAAATAATAACAGAACCACATGAAGCGGATGGCCCTTGAGGAATGAGATATTGACCTCTGGCATCTACATCTGTACCTCCCCATCAAAGACACCTACCTGCTCAGAGACAAAGATAAAACCAAAAACAAACCAGCAAACAAAAACTCAGGAAGGTCACACAGCAGGCCTGAAGTTCTGAGAGACAGACAAGGAAGGAAGGATTTATCACTTTAATAACTATAATCTGTAATCTTGAGAAGATGGCATGGCCTTTTCAAAAATCGTACTAGGAAAAAAGGAGTTAGGCATGAAAGGGAGGGAGGACCGGGCCATGCTGCTGCAGTCCTGGGCAAAGCAGGAGCTAGGTGAGGTGGTGGGGATTTGTGAAGCATTTTACTGGGGCCCTGGTGAGAAGGGAGAAGACCTGGAAGATAGCATCAGACACTAGGGGAGGCGGCTGCCCTGTCTGGCAAGCTGTCCTCTGGTAGAGGTGTGACAGAAAGCATGGGTTCAACCCTTATTTCCCACACTGCTCCCACACTCCCCTGCCTCCTCCCAAAGCAAGAACACAGGTTTGGCTTAGATATTCCCTCTCTTGAGAAAAGGAGATGGAGTAAAGACAGAGCCTAGAATGGTTTTTGTTGTTTGGTTAGGTTTTATTTTTGCCAGTTGCCTGACTTCTTAGATGACTGTGCATTGTGAATACAGGATCAATGGCCCAGTCTTCTGGAAATGGGCGAGACTTGGGCATATGACAGGCTCAGATGTGATATTCATTCTCCATGTCAGTATCCCTCTGATTTCTGGACAGAATGGCCACCTCCAGCTCAGAGCTTTAATGATCTCCTGTCATTTGCGGTGCCCTTAGATATCTGGTCAGATATGAGCAGGTCTGAAGGCCATTGTGGATGATCCCCTGCCTCATAATCAGCAGTTTGTAAACTTGGGAATCACAGGTTGATCATTAGTCAAAAGGATGGGAGGGGATTCACATCTCTGGCCCTGGGTAGATCCGTGACCATCTCAACTGCTCAAAAAATCAGAACATTACTAAACATGGCTGGAGGTTTTCTGGTAAAGGATAAAGACATTCCAATGTTCCCTCCATAAAAGTGAATCCCAAAGGGTTTGTCAGTCAGCTGGACAGGAAAACACCCTCTGGAAGTTACATTTTCTATAAAACCTTAAGAAATAGTATAAAGCCTACCTAAGGTAAGTTGGCAAAATAGATGCTCTGGATACTGTCCACTCTTATGTGTGAGAGTATTCCCCTCAGGGCCCTCCCTGACATTGCCAACATCATCCCCTGAGGCTGCCACCTTCCTCATTCTTCTTCATACTCTGTTGTGTCTTGTCTGAATTCTTGAGACTGAGATCACAAGGGTTGAGGAACAGAGTGAGTCCAGAGTGAATTTAGAGATGAATACAGGCTGTGTGTATGTACAAGTTCATTTCTGATGGTCTTATTAGCACTTGACTTTCAGCAGGACTCTTTGCCAAGACTTAGCATGTTACCATTACATATTGACACATGGGATGCGTATCAATCAGTGCCTTAGATGCTTTTTCCTGTCATTGGGATAAAAAATATTTTGATAAACACAACTCAAGGGTGGAAGGGCTTGTTTCAGCTCTTAGTTAGAGGTCACAGAGTTCATCACATCCACAGTAAGAAGGAAGTAAGAATGAAAGGTCATGATGTGCTCACCGGCTTTTTAGACAGTTCAGAATCCCACCCTAGAAAATGATGCCGCCCACAGTGGGCAGGTCTTCTTACCTCGAGACCATCTCCAGAGGTGTGGCTCCCAGGTCACTCTAGATCTTACGAAGTTGAGACTGAGCACAAAAATATATTTATGGAAACGCATTAGTAAATGTAATGGCGATTTGACAGGTTCTTCTCACGTCTGCTATCTACCTCCTCACTCTCCAGACTTCCTTTCCACTTGGGCATTTATTCATCAAATGTTTAGCGAATACTTGTTTCATCAAAGATGCTGTGCTAGGTCTTAGAACTTCAGAGATAAAATATGACCATGCTATTCAAGGTCTAGCTTTGGCATAAAGACCAGAACTTGGATGAAATGATACATGACCGAGAACACAAGGTGATGTAGCTAGAAAAGACAAGAAGAGCTGCCGAGGGGAGCTGAAGCCTGAGCTGAGCCTTAAGAGATAAATAGACATAAGCAGGCAGCATGAGGGACTAAGCTAAGAGAGGAAAGCCAGAAGGGGTCTTTCCATTTCAGAGGGGGTTTGGGATGAATGTAGGAGATTGTAGAGAAAATGATGACAAATGAAATCACAGAGAACTCTTGAAAAGTGTTGCAAAGCCGAGGAATAATGAGAGAGAGAGAGAGAGAGAGAGAGAGAGAGAGAGAGAGAGAGAGAGAGAGAGAGCGAGAGAGCACTATGCTCATTACAGATAAGAAGATTGAATTCAAAGAGAGGAACCAGACCACAATGCAGTTCCCAGGCCCGAGTTGTCCCCACCCTACCCTTCCCTCTTAAGTTGAATTTAGTCCAGTTAGGAAGCACCATGTAACTGGTAAACAATGGTAACATGAGTCTCTAATCAGGTTCACATGGACCCAGACATGGGAATCATGGGAATCATCTTTAATGTTCCTCTGGACCACCTAGTGTCTTTCTCATGTGAGGTGGCACCAAATGGTAGAAGTTTGACTCAATGCCCCTTATGTTACTTATTCCTCAAGAAACTTGCTAGCCCAAGACCTGTTCTCTTTACGCAGGGCTTTTACTTACAGGCTTGGCATTCTTCCCTGGGGGAGTGATCTGTGTGGTTCTCTCCTCCAGACACCCAGGGCTGCTCCTCAAGCATCTGCCTCAGCACCAGCACAAGTCTGAACAGGGCCTGAAAACTGTCTCCAACCACAACCTCATTGTCCCACGCCTTGGGAGGTGGGCCTTATCCCTGCTTGCTTGAGTTTGGGAACAGTGAAGCCTGAGTACTCAGCCTATTCCCAGCATGGAGGTAGGGCCTTGTCTGGTGTGTGGCCCCAGAAGTGTGTAGGAGGGAAACTCCAGGGAAGACCCAGGCCATGGCAGAAGGGTAGGCAGGGAAACTGGCTTCTGCTTCCCAGAGGATGTGGGGCAGCAATTAGGAAAAAAAAATATGAAAAGGATGGTGTAGGGATGTGGTTAAGAGGCTAAGGATGTCTTTTAGCTGGGGTTCTAAGAAGAAACTCATGAAGGTAGTTGCTCCAGGAGAAGCAGGACAAGAGTGGAGAAGAAGGATAGGCATGGGGAAGAAGCAAATGGCCCAGAGCGCCAAGCTTGCATGAATAAAAATGTCTCTGTCCTTGGGTGTGATGGAGGGATTCTCATCAAGTCCCAGCCTTAGCCCCCACAGAGGGCTCTGTATGTAACTGTGCCTCCAGATTCTGGCCACCAAGATGGGCAGGAATCTCATACTTAGGCAGACCTAAATCCTCTGTGGGTGCAACAGCCTGAGTCATCCAAACACAAACCTCAGATGACCTTGAACACAAGACATTAGTAGCAGACAAGGACAGAAGTTACAGACCAGTGATCAGAACCGGTGATCAGAAAGAGTGAAAGACAGGAAAGTCCGAGGGTGGGCTGCAGCAAGAATGCCACATCCATGTCCTGGCTGGGGGCAGGCTGCACCAAAGAATGCCATATCCATGTCCTCCTGGCTGGGGGCAGGCTGCACCAAAGAATGCCACATCCATGTCCTGGCTGGGGGCAGGCTGCACCAAAGAATGCCATATCCATGTTCTGGTTTTGTTTCTGCCTCTGTGACCCAGACCATATGGCTTAATCTTGTGGGCAGACATGTTTTGTCCACTGTAAAGTGGGGACATTCCCTCTCACAGGTGCTGTGTAGGATAAACAAGATAACATGAATAAAGGGTTCAGCATGAGGCCTGGCATTCATTAATAATCACTGACGATGCCTTATCTAGGTGGGTTTAAACTTGGGGACTCAGATGCAGGTGACCTGGAGTGCCAGACCTCTGCTTCTGGGCTCTGTGTGTCTCTTCCTTCCGGAAGTTTCCTTCATCTCCTCTGCTTCAGATTCTAGCCTCGTTGGCCATTAGTGTCATATCTGGAGACCTTACGTTCTGTCTCTCCAGCTCCCCAGTTACCTCTTTTCCTTGTACTTGCTCCCCAAAGCTTCACAGAGTAGACTGTTCTAGAGCTCAGACTCTGGAGCTGAAGACCCGGGTTCAAATTCTTGCCCTAATACCGACCTGTGATGGTGGCGTCTCATTCTGCCTCTAGGAGTGTTATGAAGTATTGATAAGTCAGTGGTGGGGGGCAGGGTGCACTGAGCCTCAGAGTGTGTAACCCTGTCCCCCTTTAGATTCTGCTGATTTGCAATGCTCTGGCTTATCATTTTCTCACCAGCCTCTCACTCAGGTTGGACTTCCTTCTTGCCTACCTTCGCTATCTGGTGCGTCCTCCTAAAGACCCATGTGATTAACACAGGCACAGTCACAATCATAAACAGGCATTTTTGGGTTTCCTGTGTACATGCACCAGCTTGTATCTGTGCTTCATTTACATGTATAAAATTACATTTATTTATTTATTCATTTGTGTGTGGTTTGAGTATGGAAGCCAGGGAGCAGCTTTCATGAGCCAGTATCATATGGGTTCTGATGATCAAATTCAGGTTGTCAGGCTTGGCAACAACACCTTTACCAGATGAGCCATCTGGCCAGGCCCCCATGCCACCTTTTAAAAATGAGAGACCTTCTGTTGTTGGTTATTTTTTACTCTTATTATTCTTGGGGAGGGAGTCCTGCCACTCAACCCCCAAATAATCACACATGGGGACTTCTTACTGATGAGTGCCCAGCCTTGCAAGCTTGGCTTGTTGCTACCCAGCTTTTCTTAAATTATCCTGTCTACCCTTTGCCTCTGGGCATTTACTTTCCCCTTACTTCTGTATACCCTACCTTCACCCTTATTCCATGGCTGTGTGGCTGTGAGGCTGGGTGGCTGTGTGACTTTGTGGCTGTGTGGCTGTGAAACTGTGTGGCTGTGAGGCTGGGTGACTGTGTGACTTTGTGGCTGTGTGGCTGTGAAACTGTGTGGCTGTGAGGCTGGGTGACTGTGTGTTTGTGTGGCTGGGTGGCTGTGTGACTGTGTGGCTGTGAAACTGTGTGGCTGTGTGACTGTGTGGCTGTGAGGCTGGGTGACTCTGTGTTTGTGTGGCTGGGTGGCTGTGTGACTGTGTGGCTGTGTGACTGTGAGGATGGGTGGCTGGGTGGCTGTGTGATTGTATGGCTTGAGGCTGTGTGGCTGTGTGGCTCTGAGGCTGGGTGGCTGTATGGTTGTGTGGCTGTGAGGCTGTGTGGCTGTGTGGTTATATGACTGTGTGATTTTGTGGCTGTATGGCTGAGAAACTGCGTGACTGAGTGACTGTACTGTGAGACTGTGAGGCTGGGTGACTATGTGTTTGTGTGGCTGGGCAGCTGTGTGGCTGTGTGACTGTGTGGTTGTGTGGCTGTGTGACTGTGTGGCTGTGTGGTTGTGTGGCTGTATGACTTTGTGGCTATTTGGCTGTGAAACTGTATGGCTGTGTGGCTGTGTGACTGTGTGGCTGTGTGGCTGTGTGCCTGTGTGGCTGTATGACTGTGTGGCTGTATGACTGTGTGGCTGTATGACTGTGGCTATTTGGCTGTGAAACTGTGTGGCTGTGAGGCTGTGTGGCTGTGTCTTTGTGTGGCTGGGCGGCTGTGTGGCTGTGTGACTATGTGGTTGTGTGGCTGTGTGACTGTGTGGCTGTGTGGTTGTGTGGCTATATGACTTTGTGGCTATTTGGCTGTGAAACTGTATGGCTGTGTGGCTGTGTGACTGTGTGGCTGTGTGGCTGTGTGCCCGTGTGGCTGTATGACTGTGTGCCTGTGTGGCTGTATGACTGTGTGCCTGTGTGACTGTGTGGCTGTATGACTGTGTGCCTGTGTGGCTGTATGACTGTGTGGCTGTGTGGCTGTGTGGCTGTATGACTGTGTGGCTGTGTGGCTGTATGACTGTGTGGCTGTGTGCCTGTGTGGCTGTGTGGCTGTGTGGCTGTATGACTGTGTGGCTGTGTGGCTGTGTGCCTGTGTGCCTGTGTGGCTGTATGACTGTGTGGCTGTGTGGCTGTGTGGCTGTATGACTGTGTGCCTGTGTGGCTGTGTGCCTGTGTGGCTGTATGACTGTGTGGCTGTGTGGCTGTATGACTGTGTGGCTGTGTGGCTGTGTGGCTGTATGACTGTGTGGCTGTGTGGCTGTGTGGCTGTGTGGCTGTATGACTGTGTGCCTGTGTGGCTGTATTCCTGTATGACTGTGTGGCTGTGTGGCTGTGTGGCTGTATTCCTGTGTGGCTGTGTGATTGTGCGGCTGTGTGACTGTGTGGCTGTGTGACTGTGTGCCTGTGTGCCTGTGTGGCTGTGTGGTTGTGTGGCTGTGTGACTGTGTGGCTGTGTGGCTGTGTGGCTGTGTGGCTGTATGACTGTGTGCCTGTGTGGCTGTGTTCCTGTATGACTGTGTGGCTGTTTGGCTGTGTGGCTGTATTCCTGTGTGGCTGTATGACTGTGTGCCTGTGTGGCTGTATGACTGTGTGCCTGTGTGGCTGTGTGCCTGTGTGGCTGTATGACTGTGTGGCTGTGTGGCTGTATGACTGTGTGGCTGTGTGGCTGTGTGGCTGTATGACTGTGTGGCTGTGTGCCTGTGTGGCTGTATGACTGTGTGCCTGTGTGGCTGTGTTCCTGTATGACTGTGTGGCTGTGTGGCTGTGTGGCTGTATTCCTGTGTGGCTGTGTGATTGTGCGGCTGTGTGACTGTGTGGCTGTGTGGCTGTGTGGCTGTGTGGTTGTGTGGCTGTGTGACTGTGTGGCTGTGTGGCTGTGTGGCTGTGTGGCTGTGTGGCTGTGTGGCTGTGTGGCTGTGTGGCTGTATGACTGTGTGCCTGTGTGGCTGTGTGGCTGTGTGGCTGTATTCCTGTGTGGCTGTGTGGCTGTGTGGCTGTGTGGCTGTGTGGCTGTGTGGCTGGACTCTAGTGTTGTTCTCTCCTTGTTCTCTTGCCCCTTGACCTTCTTTCCTCCCAGATTTCTCCTCCTATTTATTCTACTGCCTGCCAGCCCCACTATCCCCTCCCCTGCCTCGCTATTGGCCATTCAGCTCTTTATTTTAGCAACAGAAAAGAATGTAACACATCTTTGCATCATTAAACAAGTATTCCACAGCATAAACAAATGTAACACACCTTAAAATAATATTTCACAACAGCCCTCAAAAATTAGAACTTGCTCAAGTTTACACAGCTTCCAAACCTTAGAGCCTGGATTACCACCCATCTGGCCCTGGAGCTCCTACACTGTCCTTCCTCCAGAGACCAGAGCTGTGACCATGGTGGACTTCATGTTCCCCTAATCCCATCTCCATCCCACCTCTGCTGTTACTACTCAAATCTCATCAGTGAAGCATACTGTCGGTCTTTCTTGCTATGCTGTGAGCCTTGAAGGGAGGGGCTGTGTTTTTGTCCCTTTGCTTTTATCCCTGGACACTGTCCCAGGGCCTGGCACTTCACACATTCTAAATATATGTGATGACTAATCTCTCATGGAGACACACCTCTGGGGATGTTCTGGAGGGTGTTTCCAAGGAGGATTAATGGGGGATGGTTGGTCCACCCTGAACGTGAGTGACATCATGCCATAGACTGAACAAAAGGGAGAGAGTGAGTCGAACACTGACGTCCATCTTTCTCTGATTCCTGACTGTCAACACAGTGTTCCTATCACCATGCCTCTCCCACTGTGAGGGACGGTACCTCAAATGGGTAGTCAAAGAAAACCCTTTCTTCCTCAGGTTGCTTGCGACAGGCATTGTCACAGCGATAAGGGAAGTAAGTAATATATCAGTGGTTTGCTAAATGGATGACTTAGTCTAACCCACTTGGGAATAGGAGTGAAGGAACATTTGGTTTTACAACTCTAGATTGTTGCCAAAGCAACTGTACCATTTTACACTCCTGCCAGCTATGTGTATGGGCCATTGTGTCCCCATCTTCTCTGGCACTTGGCACCGTCACAGTAGATTATGTGACAGGCACTTATATGGAAGCCATTCCCTTGTGGTTCCCACTAGTGCTTGTATGGAGCCTTTGATGGTCAGTTCTTAATTGCCAACTTGCTACAGCCTAGAACCACCTAAAGCAAAAGTTCTCAACCTCTGGGTTGAGACCCCTCAGGAGTCAAATGACCCTTTCACAAGGGTTGCCTATGAGCATTGGGAAACGCAGATATGTATGTTACAATTCACAACAGTAACAAAATTATAGTTATGAAGCAGAAACACAAAGAGTTTTATGGTTGGGGGCCACCACAACATGAGGAACTGTATTAAAGGGTCGCAGCATTAGGAAGGTTGAGAACCTCTGAGCTAAGAAGATAGCCTTGGCGGAGGGATTGTCTAGATAAGGTTGTCATGAGGAAGAATGCTGAGATGATTTCTATCAACCCAGAGGCCCAGGAAGGCGTACTGAGAACAGAGAACACATTCGGTCTGGGTCTTGAGCAACAAAGAGGGTGTGTGTTCTAGAAGCAGGGTTAATATCTAAAAGCCACAGGAATATGAAAGGCAGTGGAGGACAGTGAGAGCCATTCCTCACATGCCACACAGGGCATCTGAACTTCCCAAGAACTGGGAAATGTTTGCCAACATCTTCTATTTCCTAGACATGTGTCTAACTCTAGAAGGTCAGACATCGTGTGGTGTGTGTGTGTGTGTGTGTGTGTGTGTGCACGCGCGCATGTGTGTGTGTGCATGTGCGTGTGTGTATGTATGTGTGCATGTGTATGTATGTGTGCATGTGTATGTGTGTGTGCATGTGTATGTGTGTGTGCGTGTGTGTGTGTGTTTTGTGCATATGTATGTGTATATGAAGAGGTCAGAGTAGTTCATCAGGTGTATTCCTTGATTGTTCCTCACCTGTATTTTATTTAAATAATATTCTTATTAAAATTTGTATTGCATTTTTATTTGTTTTGAGTGAGTGTGGGGAGGAGGGTAGGTGTGGGAATGATATTTACAAGTGGAGACATGCACAGAAGAATGATAGTGTGAAGTGTTGTAGGGAGAAAACAGTTGTCAACCTGGGGAGAAGGGCCTAGAACAATCCGCACTCCCAACAGCCTGCTGGAGGCACAACCCTGCTGACACTGATCATCTATTTCTAGCTTCCAGCACTGACACACCATAACTTTTTTTGTGCTAATTAAGCCATCTTGTCTGTGGTGCTTTGTTTCAGCGGCCTTAGCAAAAGGAAATAGCTCCCAGTCTCTATCCTATCTCCCCAGCAAAGGATGATGGGCAGGGTGGACTTGTGATACCAGCCAAGGAGGGGTGTTGCTGCCCTTGGTACAGTGGTTTGAATGGAATGAGCCCTATAGGCCCTTCGATTTGAATACTTGTTCACCAGGGAGAGGCACTATTAGAAAGGATTAGGGGGTATGACTTTGTTGGAGCAAGTGTGTCACTGGGGGTGGGTTTTGAGGTTTTGAGGTGGGTTTTGCAAAAGCCTGTTGCAAGCCCAGAATCTCTCTCTTCCTGCTGCCTGTAGATCCAGATGTAGAATTCTCAGGCACTTCTCCAGCAACATATTTGCCTGCATACTACTATGCTGCTACCATGATGACAATGGATTGAAACTCTGAAACTGTAAGCAAGCCCCAGTTAAATGCTTTCTTTTATAAGAGTTGCCGTGGTCAGCAGTAAAATGCTGATTAAGACACTGGGGAACAAATATACTGTTCTCCTCAAAGGGACATTGAAGGTTAGGAACACCAGGAAGGCTGGCCACCATCCCGCTCTCCAAGCTCTCCGAAATGAAGTCATTCTGAAGATAAACTAATAAAAAGGCAGAGAGAAAGGCAAAGGTGGAGAGGGCTCTCCAGTGCCCTGAGGAGCATCTGGGTGAAAGCTTTGCCTGAAGCTAGCCAGCATCAGGAAATCCCCTTCATCATTCAAGCCTCTTTGAGTTGATTTTCCATGACAGGCAAGTTGAAAGCATTATAAATAATGCATATGTCAACCGGGGCACACTCTTCTTCAGGGACAGCTAATCAGCATGATAAGGGTGTGCTAAGAACAACCAGGTAAAACAGGGATTTTGAGCACCCCACCAACGACTGTCTTCCATAGGAAAATGCTGTCTATAGGAAAAAAGACTTCCTATGTGGTCATAGAAGGCAGGTCTGATTAGACAGGTTCTCCTAGGCACAGGCAACAAGAAAATGCGTTCTCTGTGGAACATTCTAGAATGCTGACAAAGGGCACAAAACACAGATGTGTTTACATTATCACTGCAAGCTGGAAATTCTAAGACACTTCGGTGATAAAATATTCCATCGTGTGTGGACAGACAGCTCCCACTACACTTTGCTATACTGCTACCAACGAGGAGAAATCATAGGGAATTCAGTTTCAAAGCTAATAAAGAAAGAAAGAGTTTTCTAACAGGCAATAATGGAGCATGCTATCTTGGGGTTGATGAATTATCTAAGGCTGATGCATTGCAAATAGAAGCTGGAATATTATTCAGCTGGTGAATGAAGTCAGTGGAGGATTACCTCAAGTGACCTTGAAGGCACCCGCGGGCTCCATGAGTCTCTATAAAGAATGACAAGTGAATGGCTGAGGTAACTCTTTTCAATTCAGAAAAGAATAAAGTGAAGGGCACTTTGGGTGATTCCCATGAGGACATGTGCTGTGGTGAGGTTGAGATATTCCTGGACAACTGAAGAAGCATTACTATTCTCCTGGACAGTGGGAATCAAAACATGAAGGATTCTAAAATTAGAAAGTGAATGAAATCTATTGGCTACTAATTGTAAGAAATAGGGCACCCAGGGCTGAAGAGGTGGCTTGGCACTGACTGCTCTTCCAGAGGTCTCAGGTTAAATTCCCAGCACCTAGACAACAGCCCACAACCATCTGTAACTCCAGTCCCTGGGAATCTGGCCCACTCTTTTGGCCATCATAGACGCCAGGCACACATATAAAACATATATATAAATGCAGGCAAAACACTCACCTATATATATAATACTAAGCTAAAATTTAATTTAAAAAGAAATATGGCAGTTTTGAAGCCAGAGGATGAGGTCTGAGAGGTGAAGTTCCAAAATCTAGAAGGTCATTGAGAAGAAGAAAGACCTAAATATAACACTGAGATCCCAGAGGGAGTGGTCACATGCCATTAGGCTAACCAAGTTAGGTGGATCCACCCCCTGCACAGCTTCCTCCTCAGAAAACCGAAGTGGCTATGTAAATTACATCTGTGAGTTCTAGGTCTTCAGGGCTCAGAACCACGCACAAGCACAGGGTGAATTGACAACACCATATCATTATCTTCTCTATATCACATGAAGGATGCTGTCATTCTCTTGATTTACAGATAAACGAACTGAAGGTTACCTTTGCTCTAGGTTATCCAGCTGGCAAGTGGTAGTCTTTCAGCCAGAAGTAAGGTCTACTGTAGGCATGCATGTAAGATTGTGTCTTGCATGTGTCTTGTAGGGAACCCGCACCAGGAAATCTCAACAATGTGGTTACCTAAACAAGACCTCAACAATGATAACACCAGTTGACATGCCAGTGCAGATAAGGGAAATCTCAGGGATCCTCCCACTAGATGAAGGAGTAAGGGCAATTAATGACTGTTGAGAGAGGAAGAATTAGTCCTCCCCAAAGATGAAGCTCCTGAGAGCTGATCTAATCGCATATGGACAGCCTAAACACTGCAACACTAAATGGACTGGGTAGGTTATACTTAAGTAATAGTTCTCCATTCACACACACACACACACACACACACACACACAGGGACACACACGTAATTGTAAACATAAATAATTAAAGATTGAAATAAGGGGCCCATGAGATGGGTCCATGGGTAAGAGCATATACTGTTCTTACAAAGAATGAGCTCATTTCCTAGCATGTCCTCTGGGCAGCTCACAACCACCTCTACCTCCAGCTCCTAGGAGAATCTGATGCCTATGGCCTCTATAGGTTCTTGTACTCACAGGCACCTACACTTCTCACATGCATAGAGTTGAAAATAAATCTTTTAAAAATGAAGAGGATAATATAAGATTGAATATTGTCTGGGGTCAACCTCCACTGACTGTGTCCATGCACAACTTATGTCACCGAGACTCTCTTTTCAGTGTTTCCCACATGGTGACAAGCTTGTATGAAGCCTTCTTTTGCTGCTCTGACTATTGCCTGGCTCTGGTTTTTCTTTGTCCTTATGATTATATCAACCTTACATGAACTGCCATCTTTTTTCAATTGACAGAAATCTCTTCCATGCCTAAAACACACCAACATGACACAATCCTTTCTCTCCTATTTTCTGTGTGTCAATAATCATGCACTCTGTTACTACAAGACACCATTAAAAACATCTCTTTCACATGTGATTTTTGGGGTTTGGGAAAAAATATAAAATTTCAGATATTTTAAAGAATCTTTCATTTTGAAAAATTAGTATGCAAACTTCTGTACTGGACGTTGTGTTCTGCAGGTAGCAGATGCCTAGATTTCTATAAGGGCTGCTTTGGGATTGAAATCTATGAAAGAGTAGAAAGTGGAATTGGGCCAAGGAAGCTTGCTGGGCTGCGATACACTCACAAGGTAGCACTGGCCCGCGTGAGGAGACTTGGGAGCAGAGTAGGCATGCACATGGGAATTGCCCTCAGATGAGGAAGAGCAGCCAGATTTCCGTAGTTCTGCACTGCTAATCAAAGAAAGGGAGCATGATGCAGATATAAAAGCCCGTCCACAGCTGGGGAGACAGCTCAGTTGGTGAACTGCTTGCCTCATAAGCAAGAGGACCTAAGTTTGATTCCAAGTATCCACAAAAAAGCAGACGGTATTGGAGTGGTGTTTGTGACTTCAGTGCTAGGGAGGATGAGACAGATGGATTCCCAGGACTCAACACCAGCCAATCTAGACTAATTGCTGAATTCCAGGTCCCAGTGAGAGACTTTGTTTCCCCAAACAAGGCAAAGGGCTCCTGAAGAACAATACTCAAGGCTGACCTCTGGCCTCCACAGGCATGCCTAAATGCACCTGGTTTGTGGTAACAGGGATTGAGAGGCATGAGAAAGGGAAATCGGAGAGATACAGTCAAAGCAACAAAGGCAGACTTTCTTCAAGACCATCACAGTAGAGGAAAAGAGATCTCAGGCCAGAATTGCTCTCAGCTTCAAATATTGCATAGGCAACGAGGTAGTCTAGTGAATGAGGATTCTGACCATCCTGGCCTAACATGGTTCTTGCTGAAGACAGGCTGGGTATCTTTTTTTTTTTTTTTTTTTTTTTAAATCTTTATTATGTATACAGTGTTCTACCTGTATGTATGCCTATACACTAGAAGAGGGCGCCAGCTGTGAGCCACCATGTGGTTGTTGAGAATTGAACTCAGGACCTCTGAAAGAGCAGCCAGTGTTCTTAACCTCTGAGCCACCTCTCCAGCTCCAGGCTGGGGCTCTTAGTTAGGGTTTCTACTGCTGTGAAGAGACACTATGACCATGGTAACTCTTATAATGAAAAAAACATTTGAGTGGGGTGGCTTGCTTACAGTTCAGAGGCTCAGTCCATTATCATAATGGTAGGACATGACAGCATGCAAGCACAGATGGTGCTGGAGAAGGAGCTGAGAGTCCTACATCTTACAGGCAACAGGAAGTGGTCTGTCTCACTGGACACGGCTTGAACATATATGAGACCTCAAGGTCTGCCTCCATAGTGCCACACTTTTTCCAAAAAGACCACACCTACCCCAACAAGATCATATCTACTACAACAAAACCATACCACCCAATAGTGCCATTCCCTTTGGGGGTCATTTTCTTTTAAACCATCATACTTGATGATCAGACCACCTGGGGATGATCCGAGCAGATGTTGAAGTGATTCCATATTGGGAGTGATCAGATATTGAGGTCAGTGATTCTTGCTAAACTGAACAGGGCTTTTGCTAAAACTGGACTTTACAAGGAACCACAGATGGATGGGCTTAAAGGACCTGGCTAATGTTTGATATATTAGTCTTTGTCAGTGAGGAGACCATTGGTTCTATTAGGTATCAAATCTTATAGCAGCTGGTAGGGATGCTCAGTCCTAAAGTGGAGACCTGCAGAGTGTGGCTTGGGCTCCACGGTAACCCACCCCTGTGCTATTTAGGTCCTTTGCTTTGTGTAAAGTGTAAAGTGGAGTAAGCTCAGCCCTGTCTTTGTAGCAGTTCAAGGCAGGAATGACTCCCTGTGGCTTCCTTGCTCTGCTATCCATCCTAGACTTTGTCTCCCATCTCTGCTGGTAGAGGTTGTTTACCTGCAGATGTGGAGGGACCTTCCTGAGTTGTCTGAGCCCCTGAGGAGCCACTCTTCTCAGGCTCCCCCTTCAAAACCCAGCAAACTTCACCCTGCAATTTTGAGTCTTTGATATTATCTCCTATGTTCTTGAGTATCTGTGTCTTAAACAATCCCTGCCATCTACTTGCCATTTCTGGTCATTTTGTCTAATTAACACAATGACACCAAAATATATGATGTACCTAGGCACTCTCACTCTGGCTTAGATTAGTTGGGTCGTGATGGCCACCTAGCATAGATTTCACACCTCCATATAAGGGAAGACCAAAGATGAATGCAAATCTTCCTCTCCTAACAGGGATCCTGAAAAGTCCACTCATAATATCATGTGCCTGGAGCCAAGACAGACTGCCACAAGGAAGGTTATTTCTGACCCTGCAGCAACATCCACCACATCTACAATGCATCTCGTCTTTGAAGGTCTAGGCAAGGACCTTAAATGAAGACAAGGCCCAAATGATCTTCAAAGCTGACCTAAGTCTCTGCTGGCCACCCAGAGGAAGGACATTATTTTTGATCATTCTCCCCCTCCCTTTGTTGAAAATATTATCTCATACAAAATATCCTTACTATAGTTTCCCCTCCCACTCCTCCTCTCAGGTCCTCACCTCCCCTCCCATCTATATCTACTCCTTTTCTTAGAACAGGATTCTAAGAGATAAGACATAGCAAAATAAAAGATAAAACAAAAACCATCACATCGAGGTTGGACAAGGCAACCCAACAGAGGGAAAAGAACCTAAGAGAAGACACAAGAATCAGAGGCCTTCTTGTTTACATACTCAGGAGCACCATAAAAACACGAGACAGGAAGCCATGATTTTCACAAGACCTGGTGCAGCCCATGCACGCTGTGCATGCTGCCTCGGTCTGAGTTCCTGTGAACTTGGGTCAGGTGATGTAGATTCATTTTCCTTTTGTCCCCCATCTCCCACCCACCCCCTTTCTGTCATCTTTGTTGGTTTCAGGAAGCAGACTTTTCAGAAAATCACGTACATTTTTTACTCTATAAAAATCACAACCAATACCTACATCAGCAATCAAAAATACGCTGTCCAGATAACACTTTTGGATCTTAAGACAATGACCCCGGAATTTGCCTGGAAACAGTTCCAGTGAGCAGGGGGATTAAGGAGATAGACCTGTTGACTTTCAAGGATGGTTCATTTTGAATGCTTAGGTAGTGCGATTCTTCCTGAGATGGTGCTAGAAGGAGCCTCTGCTTCCCCCTGGCTAGCTAGCATTGCCAGCAGCAGGCTCTTTCCTGGCAATCTAGATGCCATCTTGGAGGTGAGGTCATGAAACAGCGGGGGTGTGAGAGTACTACATGTTGTGGACAAAACAGCTTCAGGGAATTTTCTAGATTGACGTAGAGGGGTCAGAAAAACACCCCGAGGCAAATGCAGTTTCCTACATGTGCTGGCAGCATCCTGGAACCATGCATTGGGGTGGTCCGGTGGAGCTTTCCCTAGCAAAGCAGAGCGCCGATGTGGTAACAGGTCACACTAGCCTGACGCGGTGACTCATCTTCTCAACTAAGCTAACAAACTGAAGCAAATGCTCCAGCTGGTTGCTCCATCATTATCTGTAAGTTGCTTAGAAACTGGGCTCCCCTCTGGACAAGCCTGGACTTCACAGAAACCAACAACTTTGAGGAGCCAGAAGCTACCGGACACTTACACAACTGTTTCTTCTCTTCCAAGATCCTTCTCAGTCAACATGCCTGAAACCCCAGCTTGGTCATTCCCTCCTCTCCCCTCCTTCTTCCTCTCCCCTCCTTCTCCCCACCTCTTTCTCTCCCCTCCTCTCCCTCTCCCCTCCCTCTTTCCTCCTCCTCCCTCTGTGGCAACATTTCCTTCCCATCCCCAAAAACTTCATATGAGAATTTCAGAATGTTTCCATTTCATGTTTGTTTTTTTTTTTTAAATTACTTATGATTTGGATTTTTTAAAAAGACTTAATTTACTTTTTATTTCTTGTATAAAACCCTTATGCTGTGGCCAAAGCTGGAGCCTGGGTCCTTTGAGCAGAGACCGGTGTGGGCTTTCACAAGACGGAAAGCAAACTCCTGATAAGGAGACTTGGTAAACACAGTCTTTTTCCAGAGGTCAGGGGTCAGGTAGCTGCAGGTCTTAGAGATGGCATCAAAGGTGGCCTTGGCAAAGTTGCCCAGAGTGGCAGTGCAGCCCCTGGCTGATGTGTAGCAGTCATCAATACCCGCTACAATCAATAGCTTCGTGGGCACAGGAGCAGAGACAACGCACCGACGCAGAGCCACAGCGGCCTGTCACTTTGCACGGAACAGTGTGGGGCTTGCTGATCTTGTTCCCCGAGTAGCCTCTCTGCACAGGGACAATGGAAAGCTTGGCCAAGATGATGGCCCCTCAGATGGCACTGGCTACCTCCTTGGATCACTTAACACCAAGACCAACATGACCATTGTAGTCCCCAATAGCAACAAAAGCCTTGAACCTGGTCCGCTGGCCAGCCTGCATCTGCTTCTGCGCTGACATGATCTTTAGAACTTCATCCTTTTATATTTTATATTGCATGAATCTAAGGACTGTACATTTAAGTATATTTTATATAAACTGTTTAATAGATAATGGTATAAACATGCCCTATATAAATATGCATTGTACACATATGTACCATTTATTAATTGGGATCAATGTGCCAACTCTCCTCCTTCATGAAGATGTCCCAGACTCTCCAGACTATGGTGTATACATTTTCAGGCAGTGCTTACATTGTCTGAATTATTCCCCCATGTGTCTGTCTTCTCCACTGAATTGAACACTTTCTGAATACACTGATCATATTAACCAGAACCTCCACAGAATACTGTTGTAGAACATTATGTCATAGAAACTACAATCATCTGAGCTCTCTCGCATGAAATGTTTGTGGAGTGAATGGAATCAGAACACTGTCTGGCTGTGGAAACCGGAATGCCTGAATTAACAAACCAGCAGGCAACTGTATCTGGGATGCAAAGTAGACAAGCTCCTCCCAGACATTTGACCATTTACCATATATCTAAACAACCAAAGCTATAAACCAAGTCCCTAGCAAACAGTCCTCTCATGGTGCCTTGACAAAGGCTTCAATATAACAAAACAATGAAGGGTATCCAAGCCTAATCAATATTGCAAATGGTTAGATATTCCCCTGACAGATCACTGAAACTGCCATCAACAATAGAAACACACGCATAATTAATAAATTATTTAGTCCATATCATTTCTTTCTATTGTCTTCATTTAATCAAAAACACTGGTCAGGAGTTGTAAATAACTTTTCCCTCACGATTTGCATTCTATTGATAGCAATACCAGATTACATAACCTTTCTTGAATCACTAATGTTTTTATATCTTTGTATAGGAAATTAACTTCAAATTGAGGAAGCACAAATACACCAGTTAATGCATATAAATATTTAGGTATTGTGATTTTCTGTCATTAGTGGCTATAGTGACAAAAATAGTCAAAAGTGGCCCCATGCTGTGACAGTGGGTGGCTGCGTTATGTTGTGTAGTTACTTGAAGGAATAAACAGGAGCCACAGTGGTTGACATGGCAAATTTCTGTGAGGAAGTCTCTCTGCAAGGAGCCCGAACAATTCATTTCATTTCTGTAAAACAGATGATGAAAAAAACCATGAGCACATCCTTGCATATTTCTACATGACTTATTGGGATGTGGAAAAGGTAGAAAGGATGTATGAATTATTAACTTGGGGATCCTATGAGTGGGGGGAGGGTTGGTATTCGAGGGCCCTAAGGGAAAACAGAAGCATCCATTGGAAGTCACAGTAAAACCCAGCCAAACAATTTTACTTAAATCAAATAAATCTCAACTGTATAATGATCTACATGCATTTTATAGACCAAAGAAAATAAGGAGGGAATGTACTTAGAAGACAGGCTGAGCATTCTACAATTCAGAAAACCGTGGTGAGGTCTCATTGAGAGTAAAAGTGAGAACTAGAAACCTATCAAGGTGGATCCCTGAGGCATGCCAGCCAGCCAGCCTGACACTAGAGACTGACTTCAGACCTCTATGTGCAAACACACATACTCATACACACTCACACTCACACATACGCATGCACACACGCACGCACATGCGTGTACACACAATTTGTGTGACTGATCTCAGATCTCCGTGTGCAAACACACCCACACAATTTGTGTGACTGACCTAAGACCTCTGTGTGCAAACATACACACACACACACACACCATTTGTGTACTGAGGTTAGGGGAGGGCTGGGGCACAAACAATGCCTTCTGGACATGACTGCAACACTGCATTTCTGACTTCATGAGCTCACAGCAGCTGTGTCTGCCTACTCAAGACCTGCACAAGGTTAATCCAGTCTGTATTACTTCAATACAGACTGTAGAGAGGCCCAAGAGCCCCTACCACAGCAGAGAAGTTACTGATGGTTGACAGCTTTTGGGAGAAGGCAAGTCAGTTTTCTTCAGGGTTGTGCTTTCTATGTTAATCACGCTCTATGGACAGCACAATACTCATGAGTCTACATGGGCATCACTCATTGTAGAGGGAAGGAACTGAGGAGATGAATGGAGGAGAATATTGAATATACTACTTCAGCAGAGCAACACCTAAGTAGGAAAACATGCCTACTTCATTATTTACTTATTTGTACTTGTTTCTCTTGATTTAAAATAGTAACTCACATATATATTTTATCTTAAAAAATAAAGCAGAAAAGCAATTAACTTTAAGATGAGGAAGGAGAAGGTCTGTCTGTATGTGTATAGGCTTTCAGACAGACAGACGAAGAAGGTGTCATACCAAGCTCCATACAATAGCTCTAAGAGGATGCAGGAGAAAGCCGATGATTTCTTCACACACTTCTGATTCTACTTGTTACAAAAAGCATGTAAGCGGCCTTCAGAAATGACACCTCTGATCACAGTGATATGGGAAGGGAGTCACTGAACCACCAATGTGTGTAGAACTTGAGTTTGAAATCAGTGAGCCATGTTTGATGCTTTTGACTACCAGTTTGAACATGCCAAATATGTAAGTAATGGGTTCAAAACCAGTCAATCAATACAAATAGCCTCTGCTGCTCACCTTCAGAGGAGGCGTATGTCTCAGAGTAGCCGTAGTACAGGAAGCATCTCATTGTAGAGTACTCTCGGCTATTCACGAGGAGTGCTAACAGCAGTAGCATATGCAGTGACTACCAATGGCTGTCAGCATTCATGACTCAGGAATGATCAGCAATGTGACATAGACATAATACTGTCTTTGAAACCAACCTGGACCATAGCAAGCTTTACTTCTCACTTTAGGCTGGTGAGATGGCCCCAAGCCTTACTGTCTGAGTTCAAATCCCATCCCCAGTAGGAGGAGGAAAGTGACTTTGTAAATTGTCCTCTGACCCCTACATGTCTACTGTGACATACACACACACACACACACACACACACATGAGACACATATAATAAATGAAAAAAATTTAAACAAACAACAAATTTAACAATACATATATAGTAAAACAATGGGATTACTTCAATAATGCCCTGGGGACCACGCAGGAAATCAATAATCCAGGAAAATGCATACCACAAAGGACTTACTTTCTTGTACAATATTTTCAGATGACAAAGACACTGGAAGCAGGTGAAATTGAAATAACTACAAAAGATAAATTGTGTATATCAGTCTAAATGTAAATAAGGACTAGATATTTAATTCTAATATTACATTAGCTGTTTAGGTGAAATCATTTAGAGGGTTTTTTAAGCAACACTTATCTCTTGGAGATATATATTGAAATATTTAGTGATAATTTTTTGTGATGTTAGTATTTGCTTCAAAACAATCAAAGATGGATGGACTGTGGAAGACAATGAAGTCGGATTGGCCCGGGCTCCATCATTGCTTAAGACTGGTAGATGGGCTTGTGTGTGTGTGTGTGTGTGTGTGTGTGTGTGCATGTGCGTGTGCGTGTGCGTGTGCGTGTGCGTGTGTGTGTGTGTGTGTGTGTGTGTGTGTGTGTGTGGTAGTCTGTATCTATCCAGACCCCAAACTGGAAGCAATCTACACAGTTAATACCTTCCGACAGTTTCATACAATAGGATCCAATACAACAACTATATAATTAAATGAAGCCACATCCCTGGATCTCACACAGCTGAAATCAAACCATCCAGATCCAGAGAACATACCTGTCTACAGACGCCACAGCATCTTCCATCTCCACTGCAGGGCACATGGGTCCAGTCTCTCCACTCTCTGTGTCATTTACTGGAGACTTTTTAGTGGACAGGATGTGGCGTCAAGGTCTCCTTGAGTTGTGTTCTGTGCCTCTTTAAAGTCCAGGAATGTTGACCATCTTTGCATGCATCACTCATCTGTACTTTTTGGAGAACCAGTCTTTCAAGTCAGATGTGTGATTTATCAATGTGTCCTGTTGATCATCTCCGTGCTGCCTACTAGGAGTATCTTTTTATACACAGGGCTTTTATGCAGCCGCTTTGGTTTTCTCTCATTCCTCTATGTTTTGTCAGATCCAACAGCCTGAGCTTTTATTTCTTCCTTCTGGACACTGTGCGCACCTTTATAAGTTCTTGATTCCTTGAGTCAATTGTGTGTGTGTGTGTGTTAGGTGAAGATTCTACTTCCCCCTTTTGAGTTTTTTCCATCACTATCTGTTCAAAGACATTTCCTTCCTGCTGACTAATTTTGGTACCACATCCCAGAATCACTGGACCATACCGGAGATGAATGTGGTACCAGCAGTCTTCCCTCCCTTTCCTGCAGTCTCCCATGCTAAACCATTAGCACACTCCTAAAGCTAGCCACCAAAGTCTCTTCCCTTATTTGGTCACTTCCTTATGCCTGACTAAAACTCCCAGGTCCAGCTATCAAAACATGAAGGCCCAGCAATTAAAATTCATTATTTGGCTACATTGGCCTATTGCAGTAAATCTCACTTGCAATAAACCATACAAGGTATTAATATTTGTTGAAAGGTATTTTAACACTCACGGATACAAATTGAACCTTAGTGCAATTCTTGAAGTTAGGATGGTCCCACGATGGGGTTGCTGATCCTGTCTCCAAGGAAGCAGGAACAAAGCAGGGCAGCTCAAGGGGCTGGCCACACCCCGTTCAAGCTCCCAGAACTCCAGAGACATGCCTTCCAGCCTTGTCACTTAACACCCAAATCCCACCACATGGGCCAACACAGTTAATCAGGACTTACCAACTCATTCTAACACAGACTTCCCCTTTTCTTCTCCTTAAAAACCACTTCTGCAGACACACCTGCCTTTTTAATTTTTTTGCCTGATACATAGGCAGCACCCACCCTGCCTGCTCCTGCTGGTCCCTTCCAGGTAATAAATCTCCCTTGTGCTGAGAATTTGGTTGTGTGTGTTCTGTGCCGATTCCAAGGCCCCTTCACATATATGTGGGGGTCTGGTTTTTCAAATTTACAAACAGAATTGCTATCTGATGCAGCAATTCTATTTGGGGGGTATTTAGCAAACAATTGAAAGCAGAGTCTTGAAGAGCTATTTGTACATCTATATCACAGTGCTATACACAATAGTTAAGCATAGTGGCATCCCAAGCATTCACTAACAGATGTATAAATGAAGTGTGTGAGAGCCACACAAAGGAATATTAGTTAGCCTTGAAAAGAAAATTCTTATATATGCTACAACCTTGAGGACATTATGCTAAATGAAATAAAGCAGTCAGCAAAAGAAGTTCTGCTTATATAGTGTAGTTAAAATATCCAAAAATCAAACAGTAAAGTGATTGTTGTCAGAGGCTAAAAGAAGAATGGATACTTGAGTTTTCATTTTGTTTTAAGTAACTAATATGCTCAAACCAGAGAAATGATATTACATCAAATATACTTGTTACAATAATTAAAAAAATTAAAATCATATATACCAAGTACTTTAATTTGTATATAACTCAAGAAACAGTGAAAATTATCCAATTATTCTAGCAGGGATGATGAGGGTTACTTTGGGGGGAGTGTGGGAGAAATTACAAGGAAATGCTGGCTGGATGCGTTCAGAAGCCTATGCCCCCATATGGCTAATGACTGCCCGATATTTCTGACTATGCACTCTGTGAGCATATTACATTTAAAAATGTTTTTTTGTTTTCTTTTTTGAGACAAGATCTTGTTATATAGCCCAAGCTGGACTTGAACTCACAATCGCCTTTGTCTACCAGCCTCCTGAATGCTGAGGTGACAAGCACACACCAATATGCCTGCCATGTCAAAAATAACATTAGAGAAACACTCAAAAAGAGTCTACATCCTTTTCCTTGGCAGCGCAACATGCTACCTTTGGAGAGCGGAAATGGGTTCTCTGCAGAAAGAGTATGGGGATGCAATTGGTCCCTGTGAGAACTGGGGCGAGAGTGGGCTAGGAGCGTGAACCTTGTCAACAGCAGGAAATGCCTTTTCAAACAAGAGTTGAAGGGACATCCAAGGTCAGAGATTGTCAAGCAAGAAGGGCCAGGCTACCGAGAGTGTGTCACACACACCGTATGTATTAAGGAGAGTTGCAGAAAGTTCCAGGCAAAGAGCCCTGAGGACCAGAGCGGAACCAGCGAGCTGCACCTAAGACAGCAGTGGGATGTGTTCAAACTCATGTTAGTGTTTCTCTGAGAGTGAGCTAGACCTATTTCAAAAGGGGTTGGGGAGGAAGCTGAAATAGTACAAGAACCAAAGAACAGGACCTCTGGCCTGAACAGACAGGCAGCAAGGAATCAGCAGAGAAACTAAAGATAGGGAAGAATTTGGCCAGCGCTGCCAGGTTCACAGTTCACCCATGGTGGTTGCTTGGCAACAGGAATCAAAGATTTAATGTTCAGCTTTCTTAAGTTATAGGGCCACAGTGGCAACCTGGGTCAGGTTGACTATAGTTGTATGCTGTTCATTGGTGAAATCTAAAACGCAGAGACCTCCACATCCAACCACTATACATTACAGAGGCTCAGGTTCAGAGCCACAAAGACCTCTGTGACTTAATATCTGGGTGACTTTGGACAAGTTGTAAAATGAACATAATAATGCTGGGCAGTGCGGCCATGATACATCTGAGCTTTCCCATAACTTTGCATGAATGACATTTCATGTTAGGCTAGTCGTCTCCCTCAGAGCTCAGCACTACAGTTTCTCAGTCTTGTGGTTAAGATCCAGTGTAGACCTGAAAGGTACACAGCTCATGACTCTACACATGGTAAAACTACAACCAACCCAGAGCCAGCCAGAAAAAGCAACCTAGGCTCTGAGTCTACCCAGTCTTGGGCAGTGACCTAGAGAAAGCCATTTAGCTTTATCATCCTCACCCTCCCCTTTGTAACTCCTTAATGAGACAGAGGGGCTCTGAGGACCACACTTGAAAGAGCTTGGAAACAAAATTTAGGCCTGTTTCTTCAATGCCAAGAAAATATTTTTGTTGTATTTTTGAAAATCAGAATGCCTTGTATTAGAAACAAGTACAGCGCTCTGGTTTCTTTCTTAGTTTGTCTAAATGTTATTAAGTTGGTACAGTGTGCATTATGACCAATACCACATCTTGAAATAGATACAAATTACATCTTTTTTTTCTCTTGCTATGGACTGAGATATGACCAGCTCAAATAGCAACATCCTAGGGTACTTGCCGCTCATCACTTCAAGATTTATGTATGCCCGAAGCTTGGCTTGGGCATCTTGGGCCCAGAGACTTAGAAATCTGGAACTATTGTCAAGCCAGGCTGGCTTACACCTGAGGATTGGGGGCCACTTCTAAGCTCATTGGTTGTTAGCAGAATCCAGTTTCTTGCAGTCATAATCAAGGGCCTTAGCACTCAAGAGACCACCTGTTCCTTGACATAAGGCCTCCTACACTCCAAGATAGTTGGTTTCCTCAAGGTCAATAGCAAAGTGTGCCTTTGAACCTCTCCTGTCTTTCCTTTGAAGGGTTCCCATGACTGACCCAGGCTCGGTCAGGATAATCGCCCTGTCTTTTTGTGCGGGCCTTGCATACAGTTCCTTAGCCTTGCCTCACACATAACAAGAGATCTGGAAGTCATCTTAGAATTTTGAATTTATGGTGGATTATAACTTCCTTTCATGGCCTCCTCCTTCACCCAAGGGCTGCATCCCAAGTGACTCTCTAGATGGCCCTAGTGGAAAACTTACTTATTCCTTTTGTATCCTTGCTCCCATTTCCCTGGAGATTTCATCCCAGAGCATAAAATTCCTTGCTCAGCAAATTTGTCATGGCCTATAACAGTTGCCTAGAGCACTATTCTCTGGGTAAGATTGAGGGGGGGGTGTCCCTCAGAGAAGTCAGTTCTAGCACCTTAAGCTACTGGGACATGATAGATGGCTTTATCTTGGGTATCCATAGTGAGACTTATGCAAAACATGTGAGTGGGTGAAAAAAAGAGTCTCTTCTATTCTCCATCTTAGCATGCGCACACCAGGTGGTCTGATTGGTTATTTGGTATCAGCCAGTACAACAGCTTGGGTGTCTGTCACCAACTCACCCATCCCTGGTCCCAGCCTTCAGGCTCTGAACACCAACACCACGGACAAAACGACTTCTTGATATTAAGTAGGTATTAAGTCCTTTCTTTACAGTGTATACAAGGGTTGGGGTCTCCCTTAGAGCCCAGGGACTAAGAAAGAAGTTTCCTCTTTTGAACCCACAGTCCAACTTTTCTGGACCCTTTAACCTTTCTACCTAATCTTCCAGGGTAAGTAGAATGATGGAACCAAACAACAAGAAAACCATCCCTTGGGTCATAGCTGGAGGCACCCTACCCTGGTGATCTGTGAGTAAATAAATACCAAGTCCCATGAAAATCCTACCTGGTCTTTAGTGGGCCTTGCAATAGGACCTCCTGGCCATTTTCATCACATCAACAGCAATCTCACTCTCGTCCCCTTTGGCTAAACCTGTGAGGTTATTTTTCACCAGATGTGAAACCTGTTGACACCAACTTGTCCAATAATTCCTGGGCTGTGGGTTTGTGTGTGTTCATGGCCTACTAGACTGTGAGCTCCATAAGGGAAAGAACAGTAGCTTGTTCTTAGCCTGGCTTCATCGCCTGGCATTCAGCTCTGTTCATAGCAACCCCTTAATGGGATGGGTGAGTGACAAGTCATCCACCTTTGAGAAACTTCTCCCATATAGTCAGAATTAAGTAGCTTTCACTGGTTTTACCAGTCAGCTAGTTAGTTAATAAAGTCCAAAGCTGCTGCCTCTCTCCACCCCCCCCCCCCCCGCCCCATTTGCCTTTGGAAGACCATCTGGAGTGATGGAAAGGAAAGGGAAACTTGAAGACATTAAGTAAATGACGTCAGGGCCTGAGCGGAAGCAGATACGCTAGGGGCTATTCTTGTCAGCTCATAACAGGAGAGACATAAATACACATTAGGGAAGGGGAAATTCAAACCAGACCAGAGCAAGCAGGTCCGAGGCTTTGAAAAACACTAAATTTAGAGCTTTCTACTCAGAGGCCATCAGGCGATGACCAGAGGCAAATTGTGTTTCATTGGCTGTTATTGTTTGAATGAGATGAGCTGTCAGAAGCCCACAAGTCCCGCTCCTTCGTGGCAGCATAAATTGTATTTTGAGGGGTGAGGTTTAAGTAACCCTAACAGATGCCTTCCTTCCCCTTTATTGTCAACTCAAACTCTTGGGGGAGTGCCTTTTTTCTAAGTGACCCCACCTCTACACTCCAATGTCACCTTTTTTCTGCTAAATGCTAATTTTCAAGGCACTTAAGAAATATACAAATCTCTGATTTTAGCCTTTTTCTAGGACTGCCACAGGTCACTTAAATTGACCAAAAAGGTATGGCTTTCATCTTAAAGACCAAGTTAATCCACAGACGGTTATTTTGAGTTCAGGAAAGTGACTTCCCTTGCCCATGGCAACTTGTAACCATACACCCCAAAGTCCTTTTAACGGAAGGCAAGTCAGGTCTCTAAGCGGTGCTTCAAGAAACTCTAAGGGTTCTGAGGCTAGGTAGCATTTTTAAAGGAAAATTTACAAAAATTTCCTAGGGTTGCTGACAGTGGCTAGTTAACTGTAGAGCAAAAAGACTAGGTATAAGGCCGAAGGGCAAAAGTCAAGGGTTTGGTTACCACACAGCTCCCATGAAGATAAAATACAGGAGAATTCTCCGATGTCCACACTGTGTTTTGTTTTCCTCCAGGTTTTGACATAGAGTCTCATTTGTCTCAGGCTGGCCCCGGACCCCCACTCCTCCTGCATCTACCTTCCAAGTGCTGGGATTACAAGCTTGCACCACTACACCCTAGTCCTCAATTATTTTTCCAGATTTGTATAGCTGTCTGGTACCTTGATGTGTTCCAACTGCTTTGTGCTGTGTTCCCATCTGGAAAACACCAATTGCTTCCCAATCTGAATGACTTCCTCGGGAAGAGGTGGCCAGTTCAGTTTTCTATTGATCTTGCACTGGGCATGTGGCAGCTGCTTCATGAACAAGGCCCTTGCCTCCATGTGCTATGCCCTTTGTCAGGAGAAAGGCTGTATATTTTTGACTTCTTAAAACTTCTATACTACACAAGTTCTTGGGCCCCATTTTCCTAAAGTTTTTGGCTTTGTTGCCATAGTAAGGTTGCCACAGAATTGGGCAGAGGGGTTGGAAAAGTGTCCTCAGCTGACTTCTGGTGCTAAAGAAAGGTTTTTCTAAGATGAAGTCGCTATTACTGCTCCAATACTAGTACTTTGCAGGATATCATTTAGAAAATAAGCAGGAACTTCATGATAAATATAAATATCAATATAAAGTATAAAGTGTGGTCCCTGCCTGAAGGTATCACTATCTTAGATCATTGAGTAGCCAAACCCAATCCTATTGTTCACTCTTTGGCTGCTAGGCCAAAGGTTTGCAATACCCTGTCTAAGTGGCTCTCTGAACAGGACCCTTATGCCTGTTCCCTCCATGTGACTTTAGATAGCACTTGGATCTATCCCTGAAGTACAGCTTTGTTCACTTGCTGACTTGGGACTATTATTTTGCCCTATCCAAGACTGAGAGCCTTCGTTTGTAAAATGGAGATAATGCCCACATAAGTAACTTTTCACATGAGGTTTAGGTGAGACTCTATCAGGGGTATTTGCTTCTGTATCTGGTAAACATGAAGAAATGTCAGCAAACCCCTAAGCTACCGGTGTGACCAAGCCCACCATAAAAGTAGCTCTGGGTACCTAACCAAGTCATGTCTGAAAAGCTCAGTGCATCAGTTTGTACATGCGTTTGGCTCCCCTTTGCTAGTACACTCCTGTGTTTCTGTCCTGTCCTGAGTGCCCTAATTGCAGATCCAGCTTCTCGGGCTTAGAAAAAGATTCTCAGCTCTAGATTCACTCTAGAGTTCCTCACCCACTTCTCTTAAGAGGCATCTGGACTTCATTTAATACCCTATAGCTGGGGGGTCACGCCTATTGGTAAAGACCATGGGGTCCATTAGAATCTTGGGGAATGTGAGGGCTCTGCCCACTAGGTCCTTCTTGATGAGGTCTAATCAGAAGCTGAAAACTCTTGGATGCTTTTTTGAAAACTATAATTTTCCCCCTAAGTCCCATCTGACCAGGCTCAGCACACATAATCCTTTCTCAAGGAAGCCATATAGATTCAGAGTTATAAGCTTCCTCCCCCATTGCCTCAGGAAATATTCCATTTATTATCATTTTGACTTGTGTGCTGTTTACTTTTTCTTCCCTTGTTTTTATTAGGCTGTATATAAGAGAAGTTCCTAAAGAAGTAACAGGGCAGGAGGTGGTTAAGGGCAGGAGTCAAAAGTTGCTTGTGTAAGGGGAGACATTTTCTTCAGTGGTGTAGTCATTTAGTAAGCTGTAAATAACCTAACATTCCTGTATGTAATCCTAATTAAACACATTGTTTCATTAAAAGAAAAAATTCCTATGACTCTCTTCTCAGAATACAGTCACATAACCACATGCAACTTATTACATGATACACTTGGAGAAATATGGTCTTGTCTTCTAGGTATTTACGCAGTCAACTAAAAATTAGAACTTTTATGGTGACAGAAGGGCATCATGGATTTTGGAGAACCAACTAATGGTGATTCTGCTTTTGAGGAACATTGTTGAGCCTTCAGGCATCTAGCGTTAAGATGGGTGGAGATATGGTGTGGCTTAGTTAGATGGTAGGATAGGAATTTAGAGAAGTGGACAGCTATGGGGTGTGAGCTGGAGGTAGGATCAACAGGACCTAACAAAATCTAACCTCACAGGTACATGTGATGAAACAGAGCACATGCTGCTCACATAAGTGAACACTTTTCTTCTACCCAGTTAAGTCTTAACCCACTCAAACTGGAAATCAGTGTAGGCAAATCAGCTTCAAATCTTTCTCATACCATCTAACTAGGTGAAGGAACTTGAGTCTCAATCTTACCTGTAAATTGAGGTGAGCTGTGCTAATGAATACAAACGCTATGCACAGTTCCTGATACATATCAAGAAAACTGTGGGTCTACTTCTGTTTCCCGTCATGCCAGACTTTTACCCTTCACTGTTGTTTTCTGGGAGAGTAAGTGACTTGGGTTATTTTAAGAGATAATTACCCAGCGTGTTTCTAAAGGACAGTTGGCACCTGCTGGGCCTCTTACTAATGCCCCATGCTTGGTGGCATCTTTTGTATACCACCTTTCTTCCTGGATTGGACAAGCCCCTATGATCATGGCTCATCTTCAGAGGCCCAATGCCAATGTCATCTTTGACCTCTGCTCAAGAAGGATGGAAGAAAGAGTCCCTTTCTCCTCCCCATGCTTCCTGCTCCTGTTTCTACCACAGCTTGTTCAGGGCAAGGGCAAGACCAAACAGCCCAGTTCCTCTGTACTTGTGAGATGTTTGGCGTAGATTTTCCTTGTTTTTCCAAAGAACCCAGGCATATGGCTTGGTAATTGAAGTGAGGCTGACCTTGAGGTGGCTGATGACCTTGGGTCTCATCTTGATTTCATGGTCCTCTCATCTGGCCTCCTCTCTGAATAGGAGGGCCCATGCAGAATCATAGTCTATACCTTCATACATATTCTGTTCCTTGTGCATACCATCTCTTGCACTTTGTTGTTAATCCCCCCCCCTTCCTTATGTCCAGCCCAGGAGGGTTGGGATAATGTAGTTAACACCCAGAGAATCTCCTCGGGCTGCAATCAGTTATTTGGGGGGTCATTCTGGAGTCCCTCATTCTTTCTTTACCCTCAGTGTTCTGGTAAATATTCTAGTAATTGCATAAAGGACTCAAATGATGCAAATGGGTTAAGGAATGATTAATGTGGGTCCATAGTGTGCTCACTGCCTTGAATGTGAACTCTACCAGGACTGTCCCATCTGCTGCCCCTGCCCAACACCAACTATCCAACTTTACACTGGTAAGTCAAGTGCCCAAAGACATCCTTCTTCACGACAGTCTGGTTTACAAATACACCTTTCCTGATGTCATTCCTGTTGACACCATATTCATTTCTTCCATTTAATTATTCTGTTGTCTGGTGGCTCTGATGTGGCAGCTGCCATCCCTCCTGAGGTCAGATGGAGACCTGGTCTTCAGGAAGAGGAAAAGCTTTCTCATTTTGGATTTCATGGAGTCCAGAGAAGTAAAGGAGCTCTTACTGAGAGGGCTTTTAAATCTAAACGTATATCTGATAGTTAAGCCAAGCCAAACCAAGCCAAAAACAAAAACAGAAACAAAAAACTCCCAAAGACTAACAAAACCAAACCCTGCAATGTGAAATTTGAAACCATATTATGATAATATTCATGTTAGGGCATGCATTGTCTCATCTTAAACCTTTATCAATACCGACCAAACTACCAGGGACTTGGAACTGAGCTTCTCTAAGCATAATTCCATATCTTCATGCCAATAGCTTCTCTAGAAGCCACACTTACTGTAATACCACCTCTAATAAGAGTCAGAAACATCTTTAAGCATCAGAGAGCTGCCATTTACATAGTAGCAAATGAAATTTTTCTGCCAACAGCTCAGATGTTGGCAAACCCTCTCTCAGTTGCTCTCCTGGATGCCACATGCTCATTTTGTTTCTTATTTATCTATATTTTTGGGCCATGAGTTAAAATTTCAGTACAACCAGAGGATTAAGAAAGTGTTAATATCATTAGAGAAAGAATGTAGCACTTGGAAATCCTCTACTAGACACAGTAGTCATCGGTGATAGGGATTCTGGGTAAACTAATAGGGAAGACCATTCAGGAAAGGAGATTTGTTCTTAGCCCTAACTCTTCTCTTGACCTCAGTTGTGTCTTCTTAAAAGGGATAATAATGTCTTCCATACAAAACCATAAAGAGACAAAACAAAACAAAAAACCATGGTGCTTTCGTGGGTAAATCTCTGAGTAAATTCAAGGACCCTGACAATTCTTTTCAGGTTTAAGGATATCCCTGGGAAACCATAAGTGTCCAGTCATATTATCCAGTTGACCATCTACTCTACCCACAAAACTCAGTCTAGACCCCACAGCACCCCCCCCCCACCCAAAGCCACCTCGTCTCTCATTGCTTCGTCACCTCACAGAGCTCCAAAGAACTTCTGGTCTGCCCAGCTGCTTCCCGCTGTTTAGCTAATGAGATCCACCTCTACTCTCCAAGACAGCTATAGAGCAGATGCCATTCAGGGATAGGTGAAGGACTTCTGACACTGAAATTCTACTCCACAAAAGAGTAACATAATAATTGGGCCTCAACAAAATGAAGCTTTCATTCAATGAAAGGTCCTGTAAGGATCCTGTAGACCAGGATAAGATATATATGAAGGTCACATATTTGACTAAGGATTCTCTAGAATATATGAAGAATCCTTACAAGTGATTGATGAAAAGCTATTGGAAATGTACAACAGAAATTTAGCAAAGACATAGGGACATAGGATGTATCTGTATTGTTTCTTATTGTGAGTCTAAATATGGAAATTAAAAGTACATGTTAAATATGTCAGTGTGTTGACAACATAATTCTGACTCTAAACTTCCAAGACATTTTCTTTACACCAAGAATAAATCCAAACAGCTGATTATATCTTTCAAATCCTACATATCAGACCCAATTTTGAATTGCATTTCTTACAACTCTCTTTTCCACTTCTTTCTTGGAACTTTCTTTGGAATTTGCTGGTAGCCAATGTCAGAGCAACAGCAGATGGCCGTTAATATTTAAGGTGTAAGCCCATGAGAAGTTCAACTCTCTGCTGGGAATGTCTTGTTCAGCAAGGCTTACGAGAATACAGACTCCAGAATACTGTTTGCTTCTGTCTGTAATTTTGCATGTGCTACTGCAAATTTTCCTAGCGGCTATGAGAATTCCTCCACTGCCTGAATTGTAATGTGTTTATCTCATAAATACATTTCATCTATTGGGCATTTATATCTATGGATTGCCAGGAAGATGATTCCTCCTTACGCTATATAATTTTGATGTATATAAATAATACTAGGAGATTTTTCATAACTAGGCCTATTGTCCCAAGAAGACTGTAAGACACTTAGGACCTGTTTCATATTGCATCTCTGGTTAACATAGGAAAATAGTTGAATATCCTCAGCAGTCGAGACAAACACATACCATTAGCTGATTTAAAGCTTCAAAGTAACTTTAGATCAGGTGCCTTACTAACAGATTTTTACATAAAACATTACCTATCTTAGTTTACAAGGATATATTGAGCTATTTGGTTAGGTTGTAAATATAAAAGGCCCAATTATTGCTAGCTGGCAAATGATTTAGTCCTTGAACTCATTCTGTACCTCAACTTGTGAAAATATATTCTGACTAGTCAAGGCTATAAAGAATAACTTTACTCTGTAGCACCTATGAGAGCTTCAGGTGTTCTTAGATAATTAAAAATTACACGCAGGACAGAAATGTATATTTTAGGATTTAAAACCCTTTTAGCCTTAGAGAAGGTCAAAATAAGCTCATAATAAGAGAATTAAGGTAAACTTGAGTTCCAACCAGAGCATTTGTGACACAGCTCTTTCTGAAATCACTCCCAGTCTGAGAGAGCCCAGAATTTATGGTTAGTCACACAATGTTAGCGTAAAATGCTATGACACTCAGAAGTATAAATATAGTACACATTTCCTTATTTTTCTTATTTTTCAATCCTCAGCAGTTTAGTTTATAAACTTCCCTAAAATCCTTTAAAAATTATCTTTTTAGTCAGAACTGGTTCTTTCTTTGCAGGTGCAGCTGTAAATCACAGCCCCACCAATTAGGAAGCTGAAGTTTACTATGCATAATTGTCAGGTTGACTATTTAATGGAACGTGACCTTATATAACTCCTATATTCAACATGAAAGGTTCTGTTGGCTGTAGATAGTTGTGCAGAACAAACAGGTTTGGAACAACATGAAAGAATACGGAGAAAAAGTGCCTTCTAGAGAGTGTGAGTTTTGTCCCTTCCCTAAAATCCTCAGATTAAAAAAAAAAAAAAGAGGGAGAGAAAGCCTCGAAGACACCACGGACTCTTTGCAAGCCCTGTGTGCAGCCTTGGAGCTGGTTCCTTGACGATCCCAGTGTTTTCTGACCACCAGGGTCTTTGGATTTGAGTTCTCCCTCGGGGACTTTCCCCACACCTTTGCATCACCTCCTTCCTTGCATTCCTCACAGGGCGTGGAAGGAAAGATTTGGGCTTGATTTCTCTTCCTGATGTGATTCTGGCTACTGTGAATTTGTTCAGTTTTCTCATCTGAAATAATAATTGCCCTAAGGAGCCTGAAAAGCTTAAGATATCAATAACCTTGTTAAATTCCGTTCTCATCTCAGTACACATGACCACCATCCACCCACCCTCAAGCCAAAAAATCTGGATGAATCAGTCCCAGGACCTTTCTTTTTTAATTCTCCCCAAACCCAAGTAGTTGCCAAGTCTTGACTAATGGACTAATAAATCTCCCCACAGATCTTGACCTCTGGTTCTTTTCCTTGTATTGTATTCTGCTCAACTATGGAAATGCCCTTTTTAATTGACTTTTGTTCAATATCGCCCCTATTCCTGGTGTAGCATTTCTATTACACAGATCTGACTATATCAGCTCCTGTCCTGAAGTCTTTAAATGATCCTACCACATTTTCCAGATGGAGACCAAATTCATCCACTTGGTCCTTGCCCATCACTTATACCCACTGCTTTTCACACATTGGCCCATCTTCCTGGATGTCCTCAGCTTCCTGGCGTCTTTCTTAGCATCATTACCAGGAGAACATCCCTGACTTCCAATCTGTTTAGCGTCTTTCTGGACTACAGCCATCATTCATGTTAAGTTTATCAATGCTCAGGATTTAGCACATGATAGCCACTTAAATACTTAGCAAGTGAAGAACTTGGGTTGGACATTAATAAGCATGTTAAACCTATACAGCCCTCTATAAACTGTGGTGGGCTGTCGAAGGGATAGTGGTATTTCGCTTGTTTTCTCTCTAGTTCTAATTTAAGATGCCTAATCATTATCTTTTGGAGGAATCTGACTTCAGTCTTCCTGGGAAGATGGAAAGGATAAAATGACCTTAGAAATCACCCATCTTCAAAGTTCTTCCAGCTCAGTGTGTGATCTTGGCTGATGAAGGAAGTCTGAATTCAGAGAAGTGTTTAAATTCCAGCTCTGCTACACACCCAGTAGTTGAATGGCCTTGAGCTTTGACCTCAATGGGGCAAGTAATGGGACCTCCACAAAGGGTTGTTGTGAGGATTCCATAAAATCATGCAGGAAAAAACTTAGAATAGGGCCCCCGCAAACGGGAAGAATTTAGAATAGGGCCCAGCTCTTTCTAGTGATTTGGGCACCAGGGAGGAGGGAATTAATGAAGAACATGACACAAGAGGTGTTGGGAAAGCCAGGATAGATGGGAGGGGTGGCCAGAGGAGTTTGATTAAAAGCCCCATCACTCCCTCCATCACAGTGCATAAAGTAGACATAGTTGGGGGGACAGAGCAGGCTTTAGGGAGGGGCATGCTGGAGCCTGCTGCTTTAACCAAGCAGGGCAGCTGAGACCTCAGGACCCTGACAGTTAAATCCAGCCCATGGATGGGTCTACAGCCACCCAGTTGTTTTCCAGAGTTGAGGGAGGAAGAGGAGAGTAGGGCCATCCTGAGAAGTTCCCATTTGAAGATCCCTTTGCTCTTTCCCTTTAGCGTTGCATTACAAGCACCCAGTCGATGCTAAGTACAGGCTGTGATGAAAGCTGGTCCTGAGGGAGAAGGCTGAACTGAAGCCTGAGCAGGTCAATCTGTGTATTGCAATGAGCTCTGACTTCAGACTCCAAGTGGCCTTGGCCTGATCCCACTCAGGCTGAGTTAAATGTGAACTGGATGATGCTGGCTTCGTCATTTAACTTTTCTGGCCTTCAATTTTCTCATCTGTAAAATGGAGATAAACTACCAACTTCAAAAGACTTCCGAGCAGTAATTAAATAAAACAAGTGTAAAATGTATAAACAAACCATCTAAACTTCAACTTCTCTTTTATGCAAATTGCTCAGTTTTCTGTTATTCTTAGCATTTATGACCTAATAAAATTTATTTATCCACTAAAATATGAATCTTGTGGATGCAGGAGCTGTGTTCGACATCTTTCTAAGCCACTATAATCTAAGCATCTAGTACTTGCTGGTGTCATATAAAAGAATAAATCCCATTCACTTATTTCTTTGTTACAATATAGAAAGCCAAGACATTTGGATTACCATCAGTCATCTCTTGCTGCGTAACAAATTACCCCAACACTTAGTGCTTTGCTCCAGCAACTGCCAAGCCTACTATAGCAGGAGTTTAGGAAAGTCCTGGCTAGAGCCACTCATGAGGTTATGCCTCGACTCCAGTCTGTCAGGACTTGGTGGATGCTGCACAATCTGTTTCTAAGGTGGTGCACTCACATGACTGGTATTGCTGCCTAGCAAAGTTGTTTCTATGTGGAGCATTGGTAAGGTTGCCTCGGCTCTCTGTCTGATATGGAATCTGGCTTCCTTTGGTGCAAATAAGTCAGAGGGCCGTGAACAAATCTCAATGCTTTTATGATCTAGTCTTCAGTCACACAACAGTAGAGTTTCCTGGCATCATATCTGTATTCTATTGGTCTCAAAGACCAATTTCAGTTCAGAAAGAAGGGAACTCTGTAAGGGCACACATAGAGGTAGGTGAAGGTCATTGGGAGCCATGTTACAAAGACTAAGAGACTAGTTTGTCCACCTGTGTGACACCAAGCATATGGTTAGCCTTCAAATCCCAGGCACAGGTTGAATCATGAAATGTATTGGGCTCTGAAGGTGGCATTCCACTGGAAAAGAAAAGATGCAGACACACTGAGAATGTCATGTATTAAAAACTGGTCAAAAAAGAAAGAAAGGAAGAAAGAAAAAGAAAGAAAGAAAGCAGAAAAGAAAAATAATAAAAGAAAAAACCAGACCAGAGAACAGTTCCTGAAATAAGTGACTTGAGATAAGTTTCCAAGGATGAGTCGAAGTGAGCCAGATGGGGGATATGAGGGACACAGGGAAGGGTTTCCAGAAAGAGAGAGTGTGGTGAATCCCAGAGGAAGACAAAATGTTAGACAGGGCAGGATGAAAAGGAGAGTCTGTCTATTTTCATTTTGTTTGTCAGACCTCCTTAAGTGTCTATACCATGGGAACAATAAATTGAGTTAAAAAGCAATAGCATGTGTGGCTGAATTCTGATATCTTCCCATTAGTTCTGGTCGGCATCTTGAGTGCCCCTGTGCTGGGGACAAGAGCAGCTAACAGACACATCATAAATATGGGTCAGTTCCTAAGCTGCAAAGGGCACATGAGGGCATGTCCCAGGCATATATCAGACTACTGTGATGGAAACAAGAGTGAAGTAGGCTCTTTGAACAGGGCACAGAGTGAGGGCTCTGAAGGCCATAGGAGGCCTTATCACTAGAGGGAGGGCCTATATACATGTTAAGCTTAAGAAATGGAAGAGAACAGTATGATCCATTGTTCACAAAGAAACACATCTCGGTAACCGACTCAGGGTCTTGTTTTTACTTCCTTCCTGTATCCCTTAAGGAACTCAGTGAAGCTAGAGCTGCACTATCCAGCTGGAATGTCAGACAGCAGTAACCCATGTCCGAGTGGGTGGAGACCATGGTAGGAGTTTCTATTTGAGATTTGGAGACCCCCTCAAGCTCACCTCCTGAAGCAATGCCTGGTCTCAGGCCATCTCTGAGCCACAGGCTAGTCAAGTGGAAGAGGGAAAATTCCGGTCATAAAGTGTGTGCCATGTCTGACTGGAGACACTCAGAGTTGACGCTGTTACTCAATAGGAGTGCTTTTCCCAGAGCATCCCCTTGCATCCTTATATCTGAGGAAATGAACATAAGCCTCTCATATTCTTCCCTGGTACCTATTGCCCAGTGAGCCAAGTGAAGCAGCCAGGAAGTTGCCTCATTTTAACAGGAAGAACCGTGAGCAGACTTGCCTAAGCAATGAATTCAGGCCTTTCTCCCACTAAAGGCAGGGCAAAGAAAGGCCTCAGAATGGCCTGGAGCTCATGCAATGACTTGAGGGATGGATATTACCCAACAGCTAAGGGCTAGGCTAAGGATTCAGAGCCTCTGTAGATAGCCTCTAGAATTGGAGACAGTCAGAACTTTCCCCTGAATCGTGTCCCTACCCTGGTCAGTCATTATAGAACACAAAGGACAGCAGCTAGCTCCTCTCCCAACCTTTCCTGGGTGTTCTCTCTGCTGTCCCAGGCCACAAGGGTTTCCTGCTCCAGAGTCATGTCCAAAGGCATTCATCAGAATACTTTCCCAGTCCAATAAAGGTAAGATTAATGTTCAATCATCATCACCTACACTACTGAGGCAGTGAGAACACCCTCTCCTGGAAGGTAGCATAATCAATCAGATCACAAACACTTCCATGCAAAGGAATGAGGTCTGGTCCATGTCCTCATCCAGAGTGACAAAGTAAGAAAGCAGGATAGGGTCCTACTGGAGCAAAGCCCAAGAGAGGAAGAGGCCAGTTCTCCAAAGAATAGATGGGAGGTAGCCTACAAAGACTTGGAAGGAGGGTGTACTTTCAAGTGAGCCTTGGGGTTGTAGGTCTCAGGTAGAATGAGTAGGGAAAGGCTCCTTAGGGAAAGAAACAACTTGAACAAAGACAGAGCAGTGTGACCCCCCAACGCTTCCATGAGGACGTGCAGGTGGCTACACAAGGGTCAAACCCTCATGAGTGATGTGGAAGAGGGACCGATAAATCTGGGCAGAGAGGGAAAACCTGAGCCAGAAAAAGATCATGGTGAGGGTATGGCACTTGACCTGTCAGTCAAGATAGAAGAGAGTCATTGAAAGAAGCCTAAACCAGATGGCAATGCTGACATATCCCCACAATGGCACTGGGGTCCCAGGCAAGATACTTAACCTCTCTGTGCCTCTGCTTCCAAAGCTACCATAGGGATAATGAGGCATCTTTTCTCTCTTCTTCTCTTTCTCTCTCTCCCTCTCTCTTTTAAAATACATGTTTCAGAGATTGAGCACAGCACAGTGAGTAACTAGTAAAGGCTATGTTGTGTTAACAAGAAGCTGTTATCCCAGGAACATTTTAGAAAGAACCATCCAGTTTCTAGGGTGATAATAGAATACAGAGAAACAGGAATAGACCAGAGGCTACCAGTGCCTAGCTGTCAGGTGACAGTGACCTTGTGAAGGCAATGGGAAAGGTCTAAATATGATATAAATGGATAGACCAGAGCACCCTCAGAGTAGGAAGAGGGAGGAAGGGAGGAAGGGAGGAAGAGGGAGGAGGGAGGGTGTGAGCCGGCCTGCTGGACACTGTGCTAGAAGACATATCATAGGTGAGCATCTAGAGATGACATAGGATTCCCAGAAAATAGTCTATAAAGAAGTAGGGGTTACACAGCCAAGGAAATGCATCAGGGGACAGCAGCTGGCACCTGGGGCTGGAAGAGGAAAGAGTTCGGTCTAGCCACTGCAGTCCTTGAGAAGATCTTGTCAGAAGATAGATGGGTTGGGCAGAGGTCTCTCCTCACACCCATTGGAAATTGAATTATGTTGTTGCCTGCATTCCCCCTGGTTTTCAACCGCTCCCAATGGCCATATCATCATCAGGGCACTGTGGTCTTTTTCAGCTCTACTCCCTGACTTCTGACCCCTCTATCTTCATCACACTCAACAGGTAGTCCTGGAACTCGCCAGTCCTTCTGAATTATGTTCCAGGACAAGAGTGTTAAGATATGATTCTTATCACCTTCAGTTGTTTCTTCTTCTTCTTCTTCTTCTTCTTCTTCTTCTTCTTTAACATGCTTCACCTGGACCCTCCTCACCCTCTATCAAAACACCAAGGGGGATTTCCTGGAAGGCTGGAGAGATGCAAGCACGGCTTAAAGAGGCCAGTTTTTCCCATCCAAGTAACATTACTGTGAGTGGAGGACAGCAGTGGCAGAACCCTGAATGGAGAGGCTCTGCCTGCTGCTGGACACCTCTGTTTTCACCCAATGAAGGAAGCCCTTATCTGTAGGCTCTTACAGACAGCAGTCTGTCTGCCTTTGGCTGGTCAAGCAGTTCAAAGCAGCTGCTCACTGTTTGCTTCAAGGCATTTTGATCTGAAATTGTGTTGGAATTTAGCCATGGGCTAAATTTAGCCCAGGGCTCTGACCTGTTACAGCCCTGTTATGACCCAGAAGTGAATGGTCCTCCAGTGATCTTGACTGCACAAGACTCTGACACAATTTCCCTGTCACTTGCTTTTGCCTTGCATGACTGTTCTCATGTCTCATCAAATTAATTCTTTTTATGGATAGGGGAGAGGGAGGCTGGCTGTCGAATGCATTGTAGGATGTGTGGTTGCACCTTGGGTCCCCACCCACAAAATGCTGGTAGCACCCCCTCCTGTTTAGTTGTGACCACCCCAAATGGCACTGCCAGATGTCTTCTGGAAGGACTTGTGAGAAGGAGAAACTCTGATGTGGGACACCTGTCTAGTTCAGCCCTTTATTCTCTTCTAATGTTTTGCAGAATCTCGGCATAGGGCCAGGTGTCCCACTAGGGACAGGGATACAAATCCCCTTCTGTGTGGTGTTGGGCATTGAGAGTTTCCTGAGGTGCTTTCTGTATGGAAGTGTTCCCTCTACTATCTTCCATTTCTATCAGTCTGCCCCTCACCCCTGGGGAGACTTTGTGACCCAAGCCTTCTATCTAAAACTCCACCGAGTTCATGGATTTGAGAACAAACGGATTTTCCTGTAGATTGAGAAATGCTCCCCAGAGGTTTGAGTAAAAGACAAGGTCTTGGGGGTGTTTTGAGGAAAGAAGCTTAACCATTACAGGGGTTCATTGCAAGGCAAGACCTTAGGTGACATGAAAGTAGCCTAGACCTCCCAGTCTGAGGTCACAGACATCTAAATGGTAAGAGGACTCATGGTCAGCAAGAGTCTGGAAACCTGGACATCATCTAAGCTCTCAAGTCCTTGGTACGAACTGGAGGTCATGGGGAAACAATCTTCAAGACTGAGACGTTGTTGATTAAGTTGCTTGGTAGGTTTCTGGCATACCTGACTTCTGGCTTGGGATTTGTACCGTGGCAAGTACAAAGTGCTAAATCAGTAGTAGCTAATATTTATTGAGTGCTTATTATGTACCACATACTGTTCATCACTTTCAATATTTTCATGAATTGTCTTCTTTGATCTGCACAAGATTCCTATGAGTAGCTATCCCCATTGTAATATTAGTTAAAAATAAGGGATTGAAGATATCCTCTCAAGGTGAGCTGCTCAAGGGCTCGCCACACATTTAAGTGGTAGACTCAAAATGATAATAATGTGTACAATACCCATTCTGAGCCAAGCACTGTTTCATACTTTGCAGGCATGGATTCATTTAATTCTCACAACAACCTATTGAAGGAGGTGCCATGCCAATTCTACAGGAAAATAGAGAAACTGGGATCCATGAATTCTCCCAGGTTCCCCAGTGCAGAGTCGGCAGGTTTGGACTTTGAACTTAGAAAACTTGGTTAGAAATTCTGAATCTTCTAGCTAGGAAACCAAAGCTTTGAGAGTCCAGGATCCACTCTTTTACCCATGCTCTCCTTCATGAACAGCAGGGTGGCTGCATGTCAGTAGTAAAAGAGGATTTGGGCAGAATGTGAAGGAGTGAGAACCAGAGTGTCATGTTCACACCCACAGAGAGAATCAGGCAAAGCTACGAACTGTCGACACAGCGTTGTGCCTGTATCAACCACTGAGATCAAGACCAGCTTGTCTGTGTGTGAAATCAATAGAACTGCCAGGGCTAAACCCAGGACTGACAGCTGTCTTCAAGGAGCATCACCAGGCACAGTGCAGTATGAGAGAGAGAAGGAAGAGAGAACTGTGTCAAAAGGGAACTTATGGAGACAGAGTTTCCAACTTGGCAGAGTCTATGGCGCAGTACAGATAGGTGTCTTTAGTAAGCATTGGAGCTCTGAGGGTCCGACCAGGGAGGATTTCATATCAGCTGATGTTTCTTGCCCTTGACAGTTGGTCTCAGCCCCTCAGAATGTACGAGTTTCTCTTTTACTGGGCTCATCTCCTTTTAGGTTCCCATGCAGTGAATGGATTTTCTACAGACCTTGATTTAAGCCAGTGACATTTTTTTTTATTGTAAAAATGTCTTTCTATATACTGTAAATATCAATCTTTAAATAAAAGAGCTGTTTTGGACCTTTGTGAGCACTGTAAAAAAAAGTAAAAAATCAAAATAACTTAAAAAAAAACAAAGTAAAAAAATAAATAAAACCAGCCCATCCTCCTCCCCCCAAAACATATAAAAAAACAAAATAAGCCATGGGCCATGCGACAAATTAATAAAAATAAGTTAAGATAAAAGCTAACAATAATCCTAAACCATAAACCAAACAACATAAAATTAATATAAGCGTTGAAGTCATTTTAAGAGCTTAAATGATGGTAGGCTACTAAACAATCCATGACTACAAGTCTATAAGTCTAGACCTCTGACCGCCTAAGGCCAAAAAAACCTTATTATAACAGATGGTGCCCATCATTTGATAATCAAAGAACTCTAAACTTGAACAGCATATTGTAAGGTAGTAGCAAATTAATATTTTATAGGGATGATATTGTATTGGAATTAGATGCAAAAATGCTCTTTGAACCACATACCTAAAGAGGCATCTAATAATGAATTGTCTTAAAGAGAAACTGCACCCAGGAAGTCTCATCAACATGGCTTCCTAAACAAGACCTAAACCAGGACAACGCCAATAGACATGCTAATGTGGAAGGGAGAAATCTCATGAGGTCTTGACAAAGAATCGCAAGCAACTAAAGGATGCAAACAAATAGTATTCCCTGGGAAGAGCCCCCAAATTGATTATCCAATACCAAGTGGTTAGCCCTGAAATCATATACAAATGAGTAATATAAAGACTGGCCAGGTTGTATTTATATACTTAGAAATAAGAAGCCATGTATTTGAGAGAGTGAGCAAGGAGGAGTTGAAGAAAGGAAATGATGTATTTTAATTTCAAAAAATAAAATAAATTAAGAGTGAATTGATTTATACAGGATTTGTTCTAAACTTCTTAAGGAAGGATAGATTGAAACAATTGTGTTAAAATGCTGATATTGAATTCAGGTGATGACCTGCATAGTAGTTTCCTGCTTTCATTTCTGAAAATTTCATAACAAAAATTATGTTAATACATAGATTTTTAACCCATAGATATTTTTGACAATGCATGGCTAAATTTGGCTCTGAAGTTTGACAGCTCATTGACAGAATCCAAAAGCTCATACAAATACAGGACCAGGGTCAAATTCTAGGTGTCAACTTGTTTCCCACACCTGCCTCTCTTGTAGCACACTTTTCTCCTGTCAGTACATTTTTTTAATCGGCATGAAAAAGCATAAATCCACACATATTTATGGGGTATCACGTGATGTTTTTAAACACCATGCAATGTTCAAATAAAGAAGTTTATCTGCCTCCTCACTGACCATTTCTCTATGGTAAAAGCTTTCAAATATCCCATGGCACTCTACTGTCAAGCAGCATGCAGGGTGTCTTTCAAGCACATACCAGCTAAACCAAGGAACATTCCCAAAAGAACCTTCTTCCATCCCAAGCAAAGCATTTTACACCATGGGCACTCTCAATCAAAGTTACAGGAAGGGCTCCTAGCCTAGGCACACTTATCCTTTGATCTGAGAGTTTCATCAGTGGGAGGGTTGCATGGGGTAGAGTCACGTATAATATTTGTGTAATATGTGATGTGTGATATATGTGTATATATATGTATATATACACACACATATATATACACACATAGGAGCACACAGAGACCAAACACCAGTACTGGATCTCCTGGGACTGGAGTTACATATGCCATGTAGGTTCTGGAAATCAAACCCAGGCCCCCTGGAAGATGCTCCTAACCACTGAGTCATCTCTCTAGTCTTGTGCTATAGTATTCGCAGGTCTGAAAATCTGGCCTAGGCACTTTGGCCTTGACGTTTGTAACAATCCTTCTCCCCGAAACTGAGGATGGACTTGCAGTACCCCCCTCTGACCTTGGCACATAGCGGCCACTCTGATATATCAGTCAGTACAGAAATTCTCATATACACACAACGGGGTTTCTAGGGTCTGAGCTTGCATAAGAAAGGGAGGTATGTGCTAAGTAAAAAGCACATATAACAGGTGAAACTCCAAAACCCTCAAAGCTAGTGAAAATGGCTCTTCTGGGAGTGGCAGGGCAGGGAGGGTAGTTGAAACTGAACATGTGTTTGGTAGAGAAACAAGATAATATGAAGGAAGAACATGAGCAAGCAGCCTGATGGTGTATTGTGACATAAGAACAATGTAAATGTTTTACAATAAGCTGTAAAATAAAAAGCCATCTCTAAAACTTGAAAACAAGGGAGCAAATGAAACTGTTAACCCATCGGGTTGGTGGCACAAAATTAAAGAATATCAAAACACTCGAGACCCAGTGTGTTCACTGAGTATTCATAAAGTAGTGGTTTACAACCTGAGGCCCCTTTGTCACTCACAGATGATGCTCGGAAAGAACTGGGGACACTTGTCACTACAGGCAAGTTACTAGCGGCATTAAGTGGGTATGTTTGTTTTAGGCTGCAATGCACATCAGCATTCCATAATAATTAATCCAGCCCCCAAAATGTGAGTCTGAGACATCTTGTCCTATAGGAGTATATTATAAAGACAGAACTAAAGTTATCTTTTCAGCAATAATTTAGGTATTCTTGAGTGCTACTCATTTATTATTAGAGTTTGATGCATGTATTTATACATTTTATGATAAAGCTAGTAATAATAAAAATCCCTGTGCATGGTGCCTGAGGCTACCCATTCTATTCTTTAATATCCTCCTCTAGTGGGATTCATGGGCCCCTCATAACAAATTGGTCTCATGGACAGTTAAGCATCTTTCATAATGGCTTGCTTCCGAGAGGCAGAACACAGAGAACCAAACCTACTGGTGGCATGATGTCCCTCCTACCAGAATCCAACCAAAATGATCCCTGGGCCTGCCCAGCCTCAATAGGGTGGTAGAGAAGACCACACCTTGATGTAGGAACGGCAGAGTGACGGAAGACTAGGAAAGGAGCAAAGTCTTGAGGGGCCCCAGTTGGCCATAGCCAGATGCTTGGATGATGTGTGTGTGTTGGGGGGAGGGGGTAACCTCCATACCAGTAGCTCGAATATATACTATACATCGTATATATTATATATAAAATATATATTAAACACAGCTTTTGAGTCTAGGGATATTAGAGCATCGGAACCCCTAGCCATTTTGCACTGTAACTTAGCTTTCCAATACTTCTGGATTCATCCAGTCTCCCAGAACCCCTGAGTTACTGATCATTTCCAGATCCATTTCCACTTCTTTTTTCCCTAGGGGTGGTGTGATTGAGTGGGAAAATTGTCTGGGAGCTTCAAGAAGTAATTCCAGTAACCTGTGCACCCCCCTCCCGGGGTGGTGGAGCCTAGAGAGGCTGTGCTCAGGTTGTTGACAAGGAAGCAATGGCAGGGCCAAGAAACCTGGTTCTCAGAGCCACTCAGCTGTTCCATCATCCAGGCAACAAGTGTAGAAAACTCATTAGTTAAAACTCTGGAAAGCATATGCAAAATGAGGTAGAATCCAGAGGCTGCAGATGGAGTGAGCATGGTTTCAAAAGAACAAGTGTCACCTAAATATCGCCATTAGCTTTTCAAACCTGGAAAGACAAGCAGTTGTGTAGTGGGAGGCCTCTAAGGCGGGGGAGGGTATATTGCAATTTTAAGAATGAATAATAGGGCACCTGAGCATGGCAGTCCTGTTCTCTGGTGAGATTTCTTTGGTAGCTCTATTTCTAGAAGCCTCATTGGGCCTGGGACCCTATCTAAGGTTAGGAAGTGAGGAAAGGCTGGTTAACCTCCCCTCCTCCCCTCCTCCATACAGATCTGTTTGGTCATGTGGAGGCTGTTGGCTTTCGTCCTGTCTGGGTTTTCACTGTCATTTAGCTACTTTCACAGTGCCTCTGTGTTCCACACTGAGGGTCGGGTGGGGATTCACTATCCAGATCTGAGTGAGGAAGGAGGCCAGCGGAGGAAAACTTGTCTGGCATAGAGGAGGAGAAAGATACGGACTCCAGCCCAGCCAAGCTCAGGACCAGTATCAAATATGAGCTGGATCATGAATGCTTCTTGGGCACCAGGTGAGTCACACCCCAGCCTACTTGGAGCTAAGTGAACCCTTGTAGTTACTGGCCTGGGGCTGTCCTTGGTATTTCTGTCCCCAGATTTTCCTAGGCCACCTCCCTCCCAGTGGTCACATGCCCGTAAGATCATGTGTTTTCATGTTATCAGATAACACATGCCTCAATTTCTTTGGGGAATTTTTTAAAAAGTGCTTTTTTTTCCCCCACTTTTTTGTTTGTATGATCCCAGCTAACTGTCCTATTATGATTCTCTAAATGATGGTGGACCAATCACCAGCCAAGTCAAAGAGTGCCATACCCTGGACGGAGTCACTCAGAGCGGAACTGAACTGATAATGTCAACCGGACCAATCAGAAACTTCCCAAAGACTTTATGGATGGCTGCTGATGGAGCTAGTATATTTCCACAAGAGTCAGGAAAGGGTCCTAGATGGAGGGATGTTGGTGGCACCCACCTGAATTCTGAGAATGAACTCAAGGGGCAGGACAGTCAAGAGAAAAGTCTTGACATGACGGTCTGAGTCCTTCCAGAAGGCTCTAAATGAGCAGTTTTAGCAAAAACTTCCTTTGACCTCTAGACTTGCCCTGGTGTTATCACCCAGAATCCTCTGCAAGACTATTAGTAACCAGGAAGAGCAAGTCAAGGGTGTTCCTTTCCCCTCCAAGCCTTATAGAACTGAAGATAGTTGTGCTCTCAACTGACATATGGGGACCAAGCAGATTGGGGAGGTGGCTTAGGCACAAACCATGCTAAACCAGATCTTGACCATAGGTATTTGCACGTGAAATGGACTGGAAGCAAATATTTTTAAAGACTCCTAGGGGTTCTATCGTCCAGGAAACCAACTGTGAGTCTGACCTGACAAAGCCCTTGGCCTTTAGAGAGCTATGCACTCCAGTCCAATACTGGAAGGAAGAGGCTTTAAAAACAGTTATAGCCACCAAGAAGGACATCACCTTCACTGTATTCTCGCATCCTAAAAGACAGCCAAGGGAGGCTTCCCTAAAAGGCACAGCCTAAACTGCCACATGTGTTGACCAAGAGATTCATTTGCCTGCTGGCAGAGGAAAAAAAAAAGTTTCTGGTTCTTACCCAGCAGAACTTCAAAGTCATTGCTATGAACCAGTGATGTATGGGCATTTTCTTCGACCGCTTCTGAGCAGAAATTTTTATTTTTTATTCCTGCTTTCCAGTTCCTTTACTGCTAGTATGCCTGGGTTAAGGGAGGCAGGGGAGGCTATGTGTTAGTATGTAAGCTTTTTTCAGGCCTGTCCTTGCCCTAATCCTGGCCTGATGAGCCCACCTGGCAGACTCAGATTTGGGACTTGGCTCCCTTTCGGAGAGAATACGTGTATCTGTGAGTTTAGGTGGGCCCACAGATATATGGTGCTCCTAGGAGTGAACAGTGGCAGACTCTCTTAGATGTCTTCAATGTTGCTTGTTCCCTTTTAGAATAATAAAACACCGGATTTTTGTCTGGGTGTGAGGCAGCATTTTACCAGCCTCCTTTGCTGATAGGGGTGGCCAAGTTCTCAAAAAAAAAAAAAAAAAAAAAGTGATTGAAGTAACCCCAAGGTAGCTTTCACAAGAGGAAGCACCTCCTGTGAGACTGAAGATGGGTTCGTCCACCATGTAGTATATAGTACAATCAAAAGCCATCTTAAAATCATCCAGCCATTTGGTCAGTATCAAGGCTTCTGAACCGATAAACTCAGACATCCTGAGTCCATGCGCATGTATATTTGCTTCTCTGGGAGGTTTTGTTAATGCAGAAACTCTGCTTGGGAGATCATAGAAAGCATCACCTATTAAAATGATTGCCAGGGAAAGAAAAACTCATGAAAGAAAAGGAGAAAAACTTGAAGAGCACCAAGAAATGAAAATCTCTACTTTAAAATGCTGTTAGCCAAGCAAGTGTCACACAGCTTCCTAGGAGGGCTGTAGAATGGGCAAAGGGCCTAGACATTTCTGCTTCGTCTTCCTCATCTCTTCTTAATAGAATTAGCCATATTATCAGAAACATAGGGCTACGGCTAAACACACCCACACATCCACAGTGTGACCTTCAATCCCGTCCCATATTCCTCCTAAAACATATGCCCCTCTGAAAATGCTGTCTTAAGGGCTGAGGCAACAACAGGTATAGATAGAACACATTTTTACTGTGCTACCATCTGGCTTGGCCTTGACATTGTCTTCATTTCAGGAAGAATGTATGCCAATGATCCATTTAATTTAAAAAATATTGCCCAGAGACACCTCTCTCTAGCAATGCACAAACCCCAGTGCAACACAAGAAAATTCCTCATAACACAGGAAATAGGTGTGTGTCAGGGGGTGGGGGTGGAGAGCCAAAGCCCTAAATCCTTGCATTCAGGAGCTTCCCTTTGGCTTATGGAGGTATTTGTTCACAAATATTTTGTAATGAAGGTGGCAATCTGTGTATGTGTTGTCTGCCACTTGAGGTGTTTAGAGCCTACAAAAGACTGGTTGATTAGTGGTGTGATGTTAATTATTTGTTTATCCGAGAGCTTGATTACAAATCTGTAATGAATGTTTAAATGTCTAGGGAAAATGAATGTTATAGTTTTATGTTTTGGTGGATTGTGTGTAAACAGCAAATAATAGAAATATTCAGTATCGAATAGTAAATAAAATTTTAATTTTAGGGATTGATGAGCATGGGTTCATCACATTAGAGGTGGGCAAAGGTGAAGTCTTTTGCCTGATCAGCCTCTTAGACACTAATGCCTCTCCTAACAAAGTAGCGTAAAGACAGCTGATTGGCTCCTGTGGGTCTTAGTTTTCTTTACTATGACAGAAAAGGGGCTGGATTTAATCTTTGCTAAAGGTTCACCCATCTGTAAAATACTGGATTAACATGAAATTTCAATAAACCTCTGCTCACATTACATCCCATTTTTAGCACTCTAGAATAACCAGCCTCCCAGCTAAAGGGAAGTCTTGCCCCCCCAGAACCACTCCCGACCTCCAGCAATGCCTTTCATTCTTAGGGGATGGTAGCTGCCTCAATATAAACAGCTGATCGCCTTTCTTTCAAGGCACATGGCTGACTGATAAGTCTTTCACTGACATACGATGAAAACTCAGCCTTTCGAGAAATTTTGTTTCAGGAGCCCAGCCTGCATATAGCCTCTTTAACCAAGTAGAGGAATCTAGCTTCTTCTGTACACTTCCAGGGAGCTTCAGTTCAAGAGCCCAACCCACTACAGCTTCCTGCCATCAGCCCTCCGGGGCAACTCCCAGAAATTTCTCTCCAGGAGCCCAGTCTACATAACCTCCTGCACCAAAATGTCTTTCTCTGCTCAGGCCAGACTGCCTTATATGGGAGCCTCCTAGACCAGATTTGTACTGCTTCCATCCTTGGCCAGAGAAGCTTCTATTGCCGTGGGTAGGTAGGAGTTAATGCAGAGACTTAGGACTATTCAAAGTGCTCAGAATAACTGAGTGTTCAGCTGACCTGCTGATGGGATTCCTATATTAATGTCCCATTCCCAGGCTCACGAAATGTCTCAGAAGGGGCATGGGAGGAATGTAAGAGCCACAGGGGAAGGGCTGTGAAATGTTGGACTGAAGTCTACATGGCTGCTGCACCCCATGAGCTTATAGTAGCCATGGTTAATTTGTGCACAGGACTTGCATAAGATCAAGCCAGTGAAAAATTCCAGGATGGAGAAGGCAGCTCCAGAAATGCCACCCAAGGAGCTTTTGACAGGTGATTGCTGCCAGGGAAAGGAGAGTTACTTTGGGGATAAGGCCACTAGAAGGTTCCCCATATCCCAGTGGATAGATGACCGTTCAACCCCCAGGTGCTTATTATAGACAGCAATAATTGAATGCAAAAGATTAAAAAAATTTGAGGACATGAAGTTGGGTGGTAGATGTGATGGAGGTGGTCTTGGCTGGAGAGAGTGAGTGGGGGTTAAAAATGATAGAAATGTATCATATACATGTATGACATTTTCGAAGAATTTAAATATTTTCTAAAAAGTCTTTTAGACCACTACCCACTTAGAACATAGTATCCACTGCCAATAAACTTTCTGTGTTTACAACTCCATGTCAGTGGAAGGATAGTAAGACTTCCCAGTTGGTGAGGACATTTTTTTTATCAAATGATCATAAAGGCTGAACGCCTGAAGTCCCCAGCTCCCCACTCCCACCCTTGTTCTACCAGAGAAGGAACTAAAAGTCAGAGAGGGTAAATGACCCCTCAGCATTACACAACTGGTCCTTCCTGAGCCTGAGAAGGACTCAAATCCGGGTTCCCCGACCTCAAACCCCGCTGCTTTCTAGACGAGAGCCCCTGCAGCAGCATCTATACAGTCACAAGGTTTAGCACCAAAGCTGTTTTCCAGTCCATCACAATCTTCATGTGTGTCCCCAGGTAAGAAACCGTAAGACTGTTCCTATTTAATTCTCTCTGCAATATTAGCTTAGCAGAGCTTTCCTCTAGAAAGCTGACAGGAAGAGAAAACAGGAGGTTCAATTAAAGTGTCATAGCAAAATGAGCCAAAGGAAGCTCTGAGGTGAGCCTGCCTTTCTGTCTCTCTGCCTGTGACTAATGTCCAGTCCTTAGATCTGCTGCACTGTGACAGATCACTAACTGCCAACTGTTAACTGTTTAACTGCCCAGGGACTGCTGAGCTAATGGCAGGCCTGATCATGTGACACGTTTTGGCCAATCAGATGTGAGCCAGCCAGCATCTGGTTCTTCCTTTGCTGGGGGCGCTCTCCCGAACTCTCTCTCTGTGTCTCTCTGTCTCTGTCTCTCTCTCTGACATGATACTTTTCTGGATTAGAGGTTTAACAGCTCCCACCACCACAACAACAAAGAAGGCAAGGCAAGCTCAGGCCAACTTCAAGGAATGTGTCTGATAAATCAAGTTACGTTGTGAGCTTGCAGGTTCACCTGCTATCACGGCGGAATTTAACCTGTGCCAAGACAGTTCAACACTCATCTCTTTGTGTTAAAAATACTTTTCAGCCCCATAGGACGCCAGGCTCCTTGAGAACAGACACTGTTGTGTTCTCAAGCTAGACCTTAGCGGAGTGCCAGGCAAACGATCCCAAGTGAATTTTTGATGAAGCCGGTTTTAGAAGGATACAATAAAGATAAAGCGAAGTCCAGATTCATCGGCTGGAGCCACATATTAATAGAATTTGGATGGGTGTCACTATGTTCCCCAGTTTCTTCAGTCCCCTTGTTATCCATGTAGAACATGGCTGCGTTTAGCATTTCCAGATGCTGAGTGGTTCTGGGGACCAAAACTACTCGTAATATTTTATCTCTTAACATCCAAAATACATACTTCCTGAAATATCATCTCTGAATCTTGCTGTTTGTGTCTGGAAGTCAACAACTTACACTGGAACTCAGTATGAGGGGCCAGTGACAGAGCTCAGTAAGTAAAATGCTTGCTGCCTAGCCTAACAACCTGAGTTCGACCCCAGGCTCCACACGGGGAAAGGAGGGAGGGACAGACTCTTGCAAGTGGGCCTCTGACCTGCACCTGCACTATGCCTTATGACACACACAATAAGTAAATGTAATAAGGGCGCTAAAAAAGGAAGGAAGAAAGAAAAACTAACACAGGGCCGGAGAGATGTCTCAGGGGTTATAAAACATCACACCTCCTGAAGACTCCTAATCAGTTCCTAGCACCCATGTGTCCTCGGGGGGCCCACAACTGCCTGTAACTCCAGTTCCAGAAGATGTGACATTCTCTTCTGTTTTCTGATGGCACTGTGTATGTACAGACACACATAAATAAATAAATAAATAAAAAGCACAGTGTAAGAGAGGGAGAGATGGAGGAGAGGAAGGGAGAAGGAGAGAGAGAAAGAGAGAGAGAGAGAGAGAGAGAGAGAGAGAGAGAGAGAGAGAGAGAGAGAGAGAGAGAGAGAGAGAGAGAGAGCAAAAAGCAGAGTCCCATATGGACATCTGGATGCCTTAAATATGTCAACTCTCCTTGGCACCATGCCCTGTGAGAAGACGATAAAAGCGTCAGGGGGCAGCTCCTGGCCCAGATAGTCACCAAGAAAGAAGACTTGACTGTTTCTCCTGTCATGTCCTGGGGTTCATGGACATACATGGTCTGAGGGCAGCAGAACAGCAGAGCAGCCCTGAGTGCAGGAAACCTGAGATGACTTTGACCTTCCACTGGTCACATGGCACTGACACATGAACTCAGAAGTTAAAACGCCTTTGGAATTGTCCCACATGCACCTGATATGAAGAGATGTGTAGCATCAATTCTGGCTGTAATAAAGGAAACTCAGAGCCAGATATCAGGGAAAGGCTGGAATATCAAAGAGAGGAAACACCACAGTCAGATCTCACCCAGCTGTCTTCCAGCTTCCTCAGCCTCGCTCCTCCTGGCTTCTACTGACTGCTCTGTCTTCTTGCACCTGCTTTAAATACCCTCTTCACCCAGCTTTTTCACATCCAGGTTAAGATTAAAGGTGTGAGTTATTACTATTTGGTAGTTAGGCCTTGAACTCACAGAAACACAGAGAGATCTCTGTCTCTGGAGTTATGGGATTGAAGGCCTGGCACCACCACTGCCTGCCTGTGTGGGAGCCTGGAACTCCCTCTGTAAACCAAACTGGCCTCAAACTCAAATCTGCTGGGATTAAAGGTGTGAGCTACCACTCTCTGATCCTCTTGGATTGACTGTGGGTGGATCTCTTCTCGATATTTCAGACTGGTTTTATTAAATATATAACGTTACCACAGAGGTGACCCTGTCCCCATGACAGGAAATAGGGGCTGATGCCGAAGGACCCACTTCTGGAACTTCTCCCCTGCTTCCTCAAAGTGTGCATTTCAGCATGTAGCCTGTTTGCTGTGGTTGAGCTCAGAAAACTTCCAGGCTCAGTGCAACTCCAGAGACTCTTCACCTCCAATAGACTCTGACATCTCCAGATGTGCTACAGAAAGCACTACCCAAAACTAGCATGTTACATGTTATATCCCCAAAATGTTCCAGAATCACTGTCAATCTTGAGTCCATGGCTGGTGTATCTCAAATCACAACCAGAGCATCTTTGTCTGCTGCCCTCTGGGGGTGCAGAAGTGGGTATCCCACCCATCTCTCTTCTCCCACTGCCAGTGGACCAACTTTTAGCTTCTCTATATCTTTGTTCCAAGTCATAGATTCAACCAATTCCCTCCAGCCAGGGGTGCTGTTGACAGAGCAAACAGGATGTGCCTATGCCTGCAATGTTGACTGTGCTCCACCCATGGTAGATACTGTGGCTTAAAATTCACATTATGATTCCCAGTGTGGTGACGTGGTTCAGTGGTAAAGGTAGTTACTGTCAAACTTGACAACCTCAGTTGGATTCCCAGGACCCACGTGGTGAAGGGAGAGAACCAGTTCCCACAGTGGTCCTCTGATCTCTACAACTATGCTGTTAAACACACACATGCACACGCACACACACACCCTACACAGGAATAGTTGCAATAATTAGAAAAAAATTCCCAGATTCTGTTTCTTGATGTGGTTCTACTAGTTGCCATATACAAGACAGCCTGTTTTTTTTTTTTATTATTATATTTGAAATATCCCCACACAGTCTTCTCTCAAGTTCCTTTCACGGGTTGTCCTCTCCACCCCCAAGCCTGTCTATTGAACACTCTAAACTTCCTTCCTTGGGCCACAGTTAGATGCTGTCCATAGGTTAGTAGCTGGATAAGGTGTTCTTATCCCATGGGAAGCATCTCTGCTCCCAGACGCAGACTGGCAGCTGAGAGATGGGATGTCACAAATGTCTGAAAAATGGCAAAGGTCAAAGCAGGTGGCCTAGTTCAAGTCTGTTCTTGTAAAGCTTGTCCAACTTAAATTGGAACTTTGTTGGAAATTTTAATTGGTGAAAATTTCCCCTGCCCCCTCAGCAAACAAATACAAACAGGCAAATCTAACAAAGGGATTGTGTGGCTTGTTTCTACCTGAACATTAACAAAGGATATTGTTCTCAGAATATGGGAGAGGCTTATACACATATATTGAATGTGTCCACTTTTGGGGGAAAAGAAGAAAATGCTGTGTGCCGGCCCTGACCTCACCACTTTCAACACATTAGTCTCTTTACACCCCACCCCCAGTCTGCCCAAGACAGTTTCATCAAAGTCATCCCCAGATTGGCAGAGAGGAAACTGAAGCACAGGCGTCACATGGCTTGTCCAAGTAGCAAGTTCAGTGTCAGCCACGGTCACTATTCCAATTTCTGTGTTCAATCAGAAATTATGTAGATCCATTTTTCTCCAGTTGAACTAAAAAACAGCAAAACAAGATAAAAAGGCAAGGTGGTTATCTAATGGAAAGAAGAGCCTTGCCTGAACAGCCGGATACCTTCAATATACCTGCTTAGTATGTCAACCTTGCTAGCCACCATGCCCTGTGAGTAGAAGGAAGAGTCTGGAGGAACAGCTCTTGGCCCAGATAATAAAAGGACTGAGACAGATAAAAAAAATTGTTACTGGAGAAAACTGTCATATTGCAGGCTTATGGCAGGGAGTAAAATGGACTTGCACAGTGAGGACAGCCACTGCCCTGTGTCCTCACAGATGGCTGCCTTCTGGCTCCAGAACTCTGGCCAGCAGCTCTATACTACAGCCATGACCTACTTTTGCTTACCCGGTTAGCCATATGGCCTATTTCTTTCCTGCACAATTATTTCCTAATACTGGCTGGGTATCGCACGCTGAGCACAGCGTTCATAAACTTGGATGTGAAAAAAAGAAAATCCCCTTTAAATTTGCAAAGCAGTATTTGAAAACCAGGGAAAATTAAGATCAGAGTCTCAGATGGCCCTCTGCTTGCTTTTACATTGGTTTTCCTTTCTACAACTGCCCTAAATCATAGTGTGTGTGTGTGTGTGTGTGTGTGTGTGTGTGTGTGTGTGTGTGTGTGTGTGTGTATGCATGCACGCATACGTTGTGGGCTGTGGATTGCTGTTCCAATTGCTTTCCAACTATCTATTAGAATAAAGTCTTTCCCAAGCCTGCTTTTCATAGTGGCATCTTAAGTACCTTAAGTTGCTAATAAACCCACTGTCCGCAGAGGGCCCTACTGCTGGAATCAAGGAAAGAGTGAGTCGAATGTGGGTAAGTGATGTTAAGGTAGTAATTAGGCAAGGTAATTAGAGCCTGTTGAAAGAGCTGAGCTGCAAAGTGTAGCTTGATAAAGGGGCTGCCTAGACAACTAAACGGTGTAATTAGACACAAAAGCTCCCTTTCTCTCTCCCTTTTTGCTTCTCAGGCTTTTCTGATTCTCAAGTCCAAACCTGCTGGTCTTTACATTTTTTTTTCAAAATTTTTCCCACAGCCCTGGAGATTCTATCCCTTGGCCAGCCAACGCCTCCTACTCTGTACCTTGGAGTTCCTTATCTTTATCTCTCTCTACCTTATTGCCACATTCTCCCAAAACAGAGCCACAAACTCAAAGGATTTTCAGAGCATGGGGTTACAAAAAAAAAAGCCATCTGGGAAGTTAAAAAGCTTATAAACTTCTGACAGCCACAACTTATGTTTTAGTTCCAGACTCTCCTCCAAAACTGATTGGATGCTCTAGTGGCTCTGGAAACAGGGTTCACCCACTGTAGGCTTTGCCTCTTTCACAAGATGATCTTTCCAACACACAAATTAGAGTGCATCACTCTCTTGTTCAAAGCCCTCCCTAACTTCCCAGTGTGTTCAGGTGTGGTTGGCAGGCAGAGAGTATATACAGAAGGAGAAATCTGGAAAGAGGAAGAAGAGGAGTAGCAGCCAGAGAAGGAGCCAGAGGAGGAAGAGGAAGAGGAGGATGCTAGAGGCCGGCCACCCAGCTACACAACAAGCCACGGAGTAAGAGTAAGATTTACAGAAGTAAGAGAATGGGAATAGCCCAGAGGCAATAAATAGACAGGATACATTAAAGTTAAGAAAAGCCGGCAAGAAACAAGCCAAGCTAAGGCCAAGCATTTCTAAGTAAGAATAAGTGTGAAGTGTTTGGGAACTGGGTGGTGAGCCCCCCAAAAAGAGTAAAAACAAAAGCAACATGTGGGGACATGCAAGTATACACACACACTTGTTTGCTTGTTTGTTTTTAAGACAGGGTTTCTCTGTGTAGCCCTGGATGTCCTGGAACTCACTCTGTAGACCAAGGTGGATCTACACTCACAGATTTCCATCTAACTCTGCCTCCCAAGTGCTAGGATTAGAGCTCTGTGCCACCATTGCCTTTATGATAAGATTCTAGGAGATATACCAGTTTCTAAGAAAGCATATTGTTTTTTGCAGAGGACCTGAATTTGGTTCTCAGTACACTACATGGAGCATAACCACTTTGGAACTCCAGCCTTGGGATTTGATGCCTTCTTTGAGCTTTCTTGGGCACCCACACTCATATGCACATATCCACACAGAGAGACACATACACACATATTTTTAAAAGTAAACTTATAAGCCAAACTTTCTATGACTAAAACTTGATAGAGATATAAAAATCTCAGTTTATGGAAAAGCAATACCCATGAGTAAGATTAATTTGGGGAACTAAGGAAAACATTAAGGAATCAATAAATGTTAATGGCCTGTGTTTCATAGATCAAAATAGAACAAATATAACCAACCTGGTATTTGAAAAGGTTGTAAACAAGATCCCAATATATATGTATGGTGATATATTGTATAGTTAATAAAAAAAAATAGTCTGGAATATCAGAGGACAGAGTCACCCACAGAGCCAAACCAGGAAGGTCAGGGAGTTGTGGCTCACTCCTTTAATCCCATCACTCAGGAGTCAGAGATCTGTGGATCTCTGTGATTTCAAGGTTTAACAGAGCCAGGTGGTGTCGGCTCACACCTTTAAGACTAGTGCTAGGAACCTTGAAGCAGGATGTGAGGTAGCTAGGTCGAGACAGAGGAGGGAGGAGTGCATCTCCCCTGGGCCCTTCTCTATTTGGCTGAAGACTGAGAGGCTTTGGTCAGTCGTGGAGACAGGCCTGAGGAGTTGGCAAGTAAGAAGTGGCTGTGGTTTGCTTCTCTGTCTCTCTGATATCCCAGCTTTCTCCCAATATCTGGCTCCGGTATATATATATATACACCAAATAGAATTTGTGCAATAAATATGCTTTATTAAAATGATAAACTTGACTTATTCTAGACGATCATCTGTGGAATCTTCACATATTGTAAACTTAGTCAAGTCACAGCTCTGAAGACACATGTAGAATAGTCCTCACAAAGCACCGCCATTTCTGTGGTGAATGCATAATGCTGTAGAAGGTCACAAGTGGGAACTAATTCAAAGGAAATGGCTCAAATTAAGAAATTTGCATAATGTTCATTGCAATAATATTTTCGGTAGCAAAATATCTTCACTTTAATGCCCAGCTTTAATAGAGGGGATAGGTAAATCATTTCCAATCAACTCCATGCAGTATTATACGCTTGTCAATGTGATTTGTCTCTGTCAAAACTCAGTTAAAAGTTGGTTGCCACAGGCTTCCAGTGGTAAGATTGGAACATCAACCCAGCCACAAAACCTTCCACCTACAATTTCTTTCCTGCAAGATGTGCTGGGGTAATTGGTACAAAACTTGTGGAAGTGGCCAACCAATGACTGGTCCAAGTTGAAATCCACTCCACTAGAGGGAGTCTATGCCTGACACTGCCTGGATGGTGAGAAACCAGAGACTAGACAGCCCAGAGGCCTAGGATAGAACCAAACACGACCTGCTGCCCCCATGCCCCCCCCCCCCAAAAGTCAAAGAAATGATGTCTGCTATACTTGTAGACTGGAGCGTGGCATAAGCATCAGCAAGGATTTATCCAGGAACTGATAGGAGCAGATGAAGAGGCCCACAGCCAAACATTAGGTGGAGCTTGGGGAGTCCCGAGGAAGAGGAGGAGGAAGGATTGTAGGAGCTGGAGGTGTGGAGGACACCACAAGAACATACCTATAGAACCAACTAACCTGGGCTCGGAGGGCCTCACAGAGACTGAAGTGACAGTCAGGGAGTCTGTACGGTTCTCAGCTGGGTCTTCTGCATGTGCTATGGCCGTTTTGCTGATGTTCTTGAGAGACTCCTAAAAGCAGGAGTGAGGTGTCCCTGACTCTTTCACCTGCTTGGGGACCCTTTTTCTTCTAGTAGGTTGTTTGTCCAGCCTTGATACGAGGGCATGTGTCTAGTGTCATTGTAACTTGATATGTCGTGCCCTATTGACATCCCTGGGAGGGACTGTTCTTTTCTGAAGGGAAATGGAGAAGGAGTAGATCTGGGGGAGAGGGGAGATGGTAGGGGGACAGGGAGGGGTGGAGGGAGGAGAAACTGAGGTCAGGATGTAATGTATGAGAGAATAATAATATAATAATAAGAAAAATAACTGCCACTGTAGCTGTATTGGGAGACAGGAACTAATTTTTATGAAACTGAGCTGTTAGAAAGTTCAGGCCAGGTGATGGTGGCAGTGGTGGTACACTCCTTTAATCCCAGAAGAAGCAGGCAGATCTCTGAGTTGGAGGCCAGCCTGATCTACGAGCTCCAGGACCATTAGGGCTACACAGAGAAACTCTGTCTCAAAACCAAAACAAAATCAAAACAAACATATAGTAAGTGCATGGGTCCCTTTGCCTTCTCTTCCATCTGTACCTACTCACGGCTATTGGTTGTCTGACATGCTACACCATCTACTATGCTAGAGTATATCATGAGGCTCTTACCAGATGTATATGCTAATCTTGTAAATGCCCAGCTTCTGGAGTTTATAGCTAAATAAACCTCTTTTTAAAGATGAATTTCCAGCCAGGTGGTGGTGGCACATGCCTTTAATCCCAATATTCTGGAGGCAAAGGCAGGCGGATCTCTGTGAGTTGGAGGCCAGCCTGGTCTACAGAGCAAGATCCAGGACAGCCAGAAGTAAACAGGGAAACCCTGTCTCAAGTGTTCTATGATAGAAAAAAAATACGTTTTTATGGTACTTACACTGTACAACCACATATGTAGATTAAATTGTTTCAAAGACCATATAATCACTTGACACTCGAGCGAAGTAAAAAATTTGTTGTAAAAAGCACAGCGCAGACTTCAGTGTCCGCATTACTGGAATGTCTTACGTATTACACGTGTTTGTTTGTGTGTTTACATACATCACAACACATACGTGGAAGGCAAGAGGATGACTTTTGAAAGTGGGTTCTCTCCTGCCACTGTGTGGGTCCTTTGTGGGTGTGTGACAAGCTCGGGCTGCCAGGCTTGGCAGCAAACGCTTTTGTCCCAGAGATGACTCACTGGCCCTACTGTTTTAGACTAGATAGTCTTCACTAAGGAGCATCCCATACTTTCAGGACACTTAGTAGCAGTACTGATATCTACCACTAGATGTCAGGTATAATCTCCTGTGGTACTATATATTTATTAACAATAATATCAGAGGAGAGTCACCCATAGAGCCAAGCCATGAAGGTCAGAGAGTGGTGACCCACACCTTTAATCCTAGCTTTAGGATTGTGAAGAGGAATTAAGATAGCTGGGCGGAGGGAGAGATGGGAGGTTTTCAGTTTTCCTGCACACTTGGTATTTTTATTAAATATATATCACCACAATCTCCACCCCCTATTTCTCCTAGTCAAGGTAAAAAATAACACATTGCTAAGTGTCCCTGAGGGAGATACTCATTTTTTTTTAGATGACATCTATTGGTATAACATAATAATCCACATCAGCTTGACAAGTCTTTTTTAAAAAACTTGTGTGCTAACCAGAGGTACAGCTTCACTGTAGAGTGCTCGCGTGGTGTGTGTGAGGCTCTGGGTTCAACTCCATCTTCTTTACTGCACAAACCTACCTGTCAGTGAATATAAACTGTAGAAAACAAAATAATGCTTTCTGTGTATCCGAGTTAATATTTTATGGCTGTGAAGAGACGCCATGATCATGGCAACTCTTAATAAAGAAAAACATTTAACTGGGGGTGGCTTATAGTTTCAAAGATTTCAGTCCATTTTTGTGTTGGGAATCATGGAGGCGTGCAGGCAGACATGGTGCTGGAGAGGGAGCTGAGGGTTCTACAGTTTGATCCTCTGGAAGAGATTGCCACACTGGGTATGAACGTTTGAGACCTCAGATCCTATCCCCAGTGATACATTTCCTCCAACAAGGTCACTCCTACTCTAGTGAAGCCACACCTCCTAATAGTGTCACTCTGTAAGGGCCTGTGGGGCCATTTTTATTCAAACCACTGTGTACTGTGGTAGCTGAAAGATGTGGGGTGTAGCTCATTTTCCTTATGTTTTCTAATATTTTAGCAGTCAGCAGCTCAATTTGAAAATAAACTGTTTAGAGTCCAAACTGCTTATCTTCCAAGAGATCCCAATAGTATTGGCTGGCAGTGTCAACTATGTCAATTATGGTAGTGTCAATTATGATGGTCATAATTTCCTTTGTCCGTCTTGATTTCTAACACTTCACAAAGAAGCCCTGGCTTATTGCATGTGTCCCTACATGGGTGTTCAAGTCACCACCTCCAGTTACAGCATACCCACAGGACCCACTCTACCATTTCTGATTCTCCTTTAATACCAGCAAAGTTTAGTTCAGACCCGGAATCCAGACCTTTCCAGAAAAGTCCACAGCAAGAGGTCAGTGGCCTCTCTGGGACCATCAGAATCAAATACAAGCACATACTACACTGGTTTCCACATCTGAGGCTCTCCATGGGGGAACCCACAGTGAGCTTTCATTGATTTGGGGCAACTGTCTACATGTACCTGGAAAACAACTTTAATCTGATTTCATATCAATCTCACATCTTCACTTTCAGTGCTGGAAGCTGATTGGCCATGACCTGTAGGACCAGAAAAAGAAAATCCCTTTCTAGCCCACTGATGTATTTTTTAAATATCTCCCTCAAAAGAAATTACATTCTCACAGATGCCTTTGGGTCGCTTGGTACCTTTGCAAGCATATCTATAGATTGAGTGCTTTGGGGCTAAGGAAACAGCTCAGTTAAGTATTTGCCATGAAAGCATGGAGACCTGGATTGGATCCCCAGGACCCACATGAAGAGCCGGGCGTGGTAGCATGCATCTGCAATCCTAGCTCTTCAGAGGTAGAGATAGGAGAATCACTAGCCAGTTAGTCTTGCTAAACTGGTAAGCTCCAGATTCAGTGACAGTCTCAAAAGGGGATCAGTGCACCTGTGATGGTTTGATCCAGAAATGTCCCATAGTCTTCTGCATTTGAATAGTTGGTATCCAATTGATGACACTGTGTGTGAAGTTTAGGAGGTGTGGCCTTGTTGGAAGCATGTTACTGAGGGTGGCTTTGGGAGTTTAAAGAATGAAGCCATTTTGGGGTTTGCTCTCTCTGCTTCCTTCTGGTGGTTCAGGATGTGAGCCCTTAGCTTTCTGTTCCTGCAACCATGCCTGCCTACTGAAATGACTCTCAGCCACGATGGATTCTTATTCTTCAGGAACCACAAGCCCAAATAAACCATTCTCTGAATGGCCTCATCCATAGGGTTTTATCTCAATACTAAAAAAGTAACAACACCTGGCATTGGTCTCCGGTCTCCACATGTGTGTGTGTGTGTGTGTGTGTGTGTGTGTGTGTGTGTGTGTGTGTGTGAGAGAGAGAGAGAGAGAGAGAGAGAGAGAGAGAGAGAGAGAGAGAGAGAGAAGGTACCTATGATGAGATATCACTTTACTGTACTGGTAGCTGGTGACAAGGCAGGTAAGCCAGAACTCTATATAGATACAGTCACCTTGTAGCCTGAAGACACTTTGGCTTTGGAGTGCAGGCATACATCTTAGAGTTCCAAGAATCAGAGTTTTCTCAGAGAGCCAGTCACCTGGTGATTCAGATCAGAAGTGGATCTGTGTTCATGTGTTGAAATGAGGAAATCATAGAATCCAATTTATTGTCTTCATCAGAACCCACAGACTTCAGGCCAGTGGTAGGCTGCTTGAAGAGACTAATTATGGAATAAACTTTTCCATGTGGTCACATCTGTTTGAACAAACTACTTCTGTAGGGTGTGTGTGAAAATTGAATGAAATAGTGGTGGAAATTTATAGCACTTACTGTCTTAGTCAGGTAACTGTTTTAAACATTTTTAAATAAGTGAATTTATAACAATAGTAAAAATATCAAAAATGGTAAAGAATCCAACAAAGGAAAGGTGCTAGACTTAGAGTCACCAACTGTGTGAGCTGGCACTTCTGTATTTGCCAACGTAGGCAGAAGCAAGTTCTCAGCATGACAGATACTGCAGTCACCCTTAAGATAGTAATGGTGACCAGGAAACAGATGATCTAGCAAGCCATCCAGGAACAACCAATGCCCCACTCTGGAAACTTCATGGCCTTCCTAGCTGATACTATCTTCATTTCTTAGCAGAGGCCCCAGACACTGGTAGTTGACACCACGAAAACCATATACTGTCCAGTAGTCACTCAAGTCGCCAGCCAGGCTGGCTGCTCTGGCCAGCCTTAGGCCGCTTCCTGTCTGTTGTTCTGTACAGCATCCAGATCAGGCCTGTGTGTTCTGGGCTGTATCTCCCCAAGCACAGCTTTATTTCCCAAGGATTGCAGAGCTACGCTATCAAACACAAGAGCTAGAAACAAGACATAGCCTGATGATAAACCTGCACTGAACTGTTGAACTGTGTGCTGCACAAGACCAAGAAGGTTTCTGGAGAGGAGGAAGAGGAAGAGGAGGAGGGGAAACAGGAGCAGGAAGAAGAGGAGGAAGAGGAAGAGGAGGAGGCAAAGCAGGAGCAGGAAGAAGAAGACAGAAAGATAACATTTGAAATGGTGGCTTATGCCTGTAATCTCAGAACGTGCAGAGGCAGGGGAGAGATGCAAGTATGAGGCAAGAGTGAGCTGAGGAGTGAGTAAGACCCTTTCTTAAAGACACACACACACACACACACCCACACACACCCACACACACACACACACACCCACACACACATACACGACAACCCAGCCACCCAAGAAACAAGATGTGACTGTATCGAGTAAACTAATATCAAAGAACTCTCCAAGGAGTGCCAGAGAGAGATCTGTGATTACCAACAGGACAGAGCACCAATGCCATGCGAGCATGGGATGCTCAGATTTCAGTCAAGCCCAGACATTACAGTGTCTAGCAGGAGACTTAGACCTGAAGGTCTGTCCCTCTACTTTCTGCGGAGTCCAGCTACAAAGGGACAGTCATGTAAAGAAGTCTGTGAAAAGGAAGAACATAAAGAGGCCTAGATATCATGATCTAATATCAACCTCTGGGGCTGGAGAGATGGCTCAGTGCTTAAGAGCCTGCACTGCTCTTGCAGAAGCCACAAGCTTGGTCTCTAGTACAACCTCCTATAACTCCAGCTCTAGGGGCTGCATTCCACAAGCTTCCTCTGGCATGCAGGGGTACCTGTACTAACTTGTATATATACCTACCAACCTATTCATATATGTACAAATAATAAAATGAATCTAAAAATACACACACAGGTGTGCATACTCTAAAAACAATTATAAAGTGAAATGTCAGATAGCAGGTGACTGGAGTGCAATTTTTAGGCAAAATGACAAGGGAAAGGAAAGGGGACTAACAGCTCCTCCTTCCCAGTGTTACACTTAAAAATGTAAAATTCTTTACCTTTAATCAAAGCACTGCCCACCCCAGGTCGACTCTCTACATCTTCTCCCTGTTTGACTGAGCTCTAAGCCCTCGATATGCCAGAAGAATTAATCCCCTTTTCAAGGATGCTGTTAGTGTCTTGCAGCAAAATCTGACTTTTGAACATCAGAAACTCAATATTACCCCGGTTTGTGTTTTTGTGGTCACAGATGTGATATCACACATGGTATGTCTCAGGGGAAGTGAGGCCAAATGTAAAATATGCAAGTGCATGGATATCAGAACTTAATTGCTCATAAGCCTGTACTGCATCTAGGCCTTCTAGTAGTTGCCAGAAACGAAAGATCTGGAATAGGGTGGGTGCCTTTAAAGACCAGTCAGTTTACACAGTGAGGAACTGGAGCCAGGTCAGGGACTCTCAGAGCTACTGGGGCTCAGGCCAGATGTTTTTTAACTGTGCAAAAACTACCATATTTTACTTTTGTAGGGCATTTCTCTTCCCGTTCCTTCATAGTTTGTTACTGTCACTGATAGACAACATCATCCCGCGTGACTTCAATAACAGAAATCTGTTTCTAGGGTTCTGAAAGATGGAAATCTAAGATCAAGGTATGAGCAAGGCTGATTTCTCCTGAGGCCTCTGTGGCCCATGGAGGCCACTTTCTGACTGTGTCTTCGCATGGTGTTTGTCCTGAGCATGTGCATCCCGTGTCTGTTTTGCACGTCCATATATCATCATCCTTTAAGGACTAAGGTGCATAATGCAGATGACCCCATTTCAACTTTGTCACCTCTCTAAGGGCTCTGTCTCAGGTTTCAACGTTTTAGGAAGTTTGTTCAGTCTACAGCAGCTGCCCCCTAGCAGCTGGTGGCATCACCAAGGCCAAACCAGCAGACTCCCCACCTTCTCTGGTGCTTTCCAGCTTACAATGCTGGGGAGTCTCCTCTACTTTTACTAGTTACGGCGCAAACTCTAGTTAGCATATAATGAAAACCTGGAGCCAGATATTGGGGCGGGGGCAGAGCTGGAATATCAGAGAGAAGAAAAGACCACAGCCAATTCTCACCCAGCCAACTTCTTGGGATGAACAGGGTAAACGCTATCTCCAAGGACCCTCAGCCTGACTGGTCGCTTCTACAGAATAAATGAATTTCTGCCTTCTCTTGCCTTATAAATCTTTCTGCCCAACTGTTTCACTTCCTGATTCAACTCTGTATCATAATCCTAGATTTAAGATTAAAGGTGTGAGCTACTTCTGCTTGGCTGTTAGTCCTTGAACTCACAGAAATACAGAAAGATCTCTGTCTCTTGAGTGATGGGATTAAACGTGTGGGTCATCACTCTCTGACCTTCATGGCTTGACTGTGGTGATTCTGTTCTCTGATATTCCAGGCTGATTTTATTAAATATACAATTTATCACCACAATTATTTATGACCATCTGTTCAATTGCCACTTTTGGTCCTCTCTCTCTCTCTCTCTCTCTCTCTCTCTCTCTCTCTCTCTCTCTCTCTCTCTCTCTCTCTCTCCTCTCCCTCCCTCTCTCTCTCTCTCTCTCTCTCTCTCTCTCTCTCTCTCTCTCTCTCTCTCTCTCGGCATTAGGTGAGGCAGTTCTTTAAGAAAAATGCTTTTAAAAATTGACTCTTGGAAATCTAACACATCACGGAATTAGACAAGGCTGAGATTATCTCTCTTTTCAGAGCCTGAAAGCAAGACATTGAGCATGGGAGATAAACCTGTACTTGAAGTTTATTTCTGCCTCCCTAGGGGAATACCTTTTCAGACAAATGAATACCACTGAAATCGATAACACAGTCTTCTCAGATCCAAAGGAGAGTGATTTAATGAGGGATTTAGAAGGAAGAGTGACAGGAATTAAAGACAAGTGGGTGACAAAGAAGACTCCTGCAACTGGATTGCAGCTTAACTCCCCTATTCAGGAATTACCATGCCCAGCACAGTGATAGGAACTTTCCATGAGTGCTACCATTTGATTTAATAATGAGGAAGTGCAATTAAAATGTATAAATAGTCCCCCCCACACACACATGCACATACAGCCTGGGTGTGAAGTGCAGGTGGGCTGACCAAGGCAAGTGGGATTCCAAGTGGTGGTTATACCTAAGAGTGGCTTCTAGGAAGTGGGGTCAATGAATCTGGTGAATGGTTGATAATGGGATAAGGGGAAAGGGCAGTCATAGTGTTTGCCTCTCCCAGGTCCCTGTGTAGAGGCCAAATATGGCTCCAGGAATTAGACTTTTCCTGTGTAGCAGTAGGACCGCCCAGTCTTGGTCTTTTGATGTCTTGGCATGGAGTGGGATGGGTACTAGGCAGAGAACATTTGAGATTAACAAACTGTGGAAAAATCAAGAGGCACCTAGAAAAATTAACTTTCATTCTCTCTCTCTCTCTCTCTCTCTCTCTCTCTCTCTCTCTCTCTCTCTCTCTCTCTCTCTTTCTCTCTCACACACACACACACACACACACACACACACACACACACACACACACACACACACAAACACTTCACATAATTACAAGTGGCTCACAATAGAGAGCATTCCTGGTCATAATTCTCTGTTAAGCCCAGATTTATCTGAGTTAAATAGAATTTACACTTTTTTTTTTTTAATGTTTGCAGACAAACGGCTGCAGAGATTATGCAGCCAGCTTGCTCTGCAACATCAACATCACTTTCATTTTGCTGCAGTTTTACCAAACAGCTGCCTCTGGAGCCACCTGCTGACACAGTGTGGAATCCTGTGTGCTTGGGATTCCTCCAAACTAACAGGAGATAATCTCCAGTCTAGACTCCGCTCCATGGACTTTTCCACAGCCTAAGAGCCAGATCACCCTGAAAGTTCCTCTGGCCATGTAGATACTTTGATCCAGTACATGAGGCAACCATGTGCTCTCCTTTAAAACCCAGGGCCCTTTGCTTTAATCTACTGTTAACATGGTTTTGAAAGATGGAGAGAAATATTGATCATAGCTATCCACCATCTGCTGTATCTTATCTTCAACATGTAAATGCTAATGTTGATCCCACACTCAACAGATAAGGAATATACATTCTGAATCGGTCTCATTTCTCCCATAATAGAATACTAGCAATATGTCACAGTTTCCATATTTCACTCCCGCCCTGTTAAGTGATGTATTTCGAGAACTTTCCACTTGGGGACAGAATATTGTGTATATTTTCCACAGAAATTGAATTGCTATGGCAAAGAGAAAACAAAGTTGTTATTTTGATAGAAAAAGAAAAATGTGTTCTGCCCCTTCCCACTCAGCACTGTGAGGCTTTCCCCTCAGTCTGCCCACACTGTATGTGGTTGTGGTTTTTAAATCTTTGTTTATTTGAGGATTAAAAATGGTCCGACAGCTGGGCAGTGGTGGCACATGCCTTTAATAGCAGAGGCAGGTGAATCTCTGTGAGTTCAAAGCCAGCCTGGTCTACAGAGGGAGTTTCAGGGCTACACAGAGAAACCTAACTTGAAATGCAAAACAACAAAAAGAAAGTGAAGAAAATGGCCCCACAATGTCAGAGTTATTTGTGTTTCATTTTCTATGAACTCTCTAGTCAGGCTTTTATTAAATCACTCACCTTGTTGGATTCTCAACACTGTTGCTTTAGTAAATAAAGAACGGATCCCTTGGCTGGGTTTTGTTTCCAAATCAATTTAATGATTTGCCCTTTGACTTCTGCACATCTAAGTAACAATAGCATGGCTATTTTTTTTTTTTTTATACTAAAAACCAAATCTTCATTTATTTGTAGTGCTTTAGTCTCTTTTAAAGTCCTGGCTCAATATTCAATATTTTCCTTCTTTTTTAAAAGAAATTATCCTGGTGGCCTTGATGACTTTGAATTTATAATCCTCCTGCCTCTACCTCCTGAATATTTGAATTATAGATATACACTACACTGGCATCCTAACCTCCCCTGCCCCAACAGCAGGAAGTAATTCTAAGAAAATGATGCCCACTTTCCCTATAAGTGGGGTGAGTGGGTTTTGGGTTTTTCTCAGGGTTATATATAATTGTCATCTATAGGGGTTTCATAACCATTGTTGTAGGGTTGGGGGAGGCAGAACAATAGAAATTAAACTCCAGGATGTGTAGGGGATTGTGTTGTTTAATGGTAAATAATTGTCCCACCCACTGGTTTAATAAAAAGCGCTGATTGGCCAAAGGCAGGCAGGAAGTATGGGTGGGGCTGCCAGACTAAGAGAACTCTGAGAACAGGAAGCATAGAGCAGAATGCCAGAGAGAAGCCAGAAGAAGCAGAGGTCAACCATGCTGCTCTAAGAAAAGGTACCGAGCGACATGGCTGAACAAGATAAGAAACATGGGTTACTTTAAGGGTAGAGAGCTAGCATGTTATATGCCTGGGCCTTAGGTCAATCAACCTAAAACTATATATACATCTGTGTGTCTCTGCAGGACTGTGGGACTGTGGTACTGTGCGTCTGTGGGTCCTAAACCTTGAGGTTAGTCCCAAAAGTCCTGGCCAGAAACAACCTACTACAAATGGCAGCCCAACGTGGGTCATATACACGATATATACTGGCATAAAGCCATAGAAAGCTTAAAAAATGATCTAGAGCCCAAAGCAGCTTCTGAGTTGTGTCTCTCAGGAGAGCCATGGTAGAGACGCCCTGATGAGGCATGTGGCTTGGGCTACAATGGTGGGCTTTTGGAGTGCAGCTTAAGGTGTAAAATGGCTGGTTCATGAAGTCTCACAGGAGCTTAGATGTAAGCAAAACATTGTAAATGATGTATTTAAGGTTTCTGTTAATAAGGACAAAAAGAGAATAGAGTCAAAGATGGCTTCTTAGTGATGATATTTTCTTGGATCAGCTCTGTTTGCCAGAGGCAAACCGAGGCTTGGCTTTTTTAATAGAAGCTTCCTGATACAGCCTTAGAGGCAAAACACTTGTGAGTTTTTTTAAGAGGCCCTGTTGTCTAATAGTTAAATGGAGTTAATGAGCAGCAGATGGCAATGCTTTAGTTGGTGATTATATGGACCCTGAAACTCCCAGAGTAACTGGGCTAAAAAGATAAATTCTATGAAATTAGACTAGGAGCTGGGTGGAGCCATCCACCCATCCTACCAACCTTGAATCCTAGCAGATTAAAGGTGTGTTCAGAAACAGAAAAATTAAGAAATAAATATACAGTAAAGGCAGTTTTTAAAAAAGTCTAAGTTGTTTAAAGTGTTGAATATATATATATATTATATATATACATGGGCTTAGAGAAAGAAAAGAAAAAAGGTAGAGAAAGTCCTTAAAAAAGAAATAGAGTAAAATAAATAAATAAATAAATAAATAAATAGATAGATAGATAGATAAATAGATAGATAAATAAATAAATAATGAGCCAGGTAAAGATGGAAAATACAAAGAATGTATGGATACTGTATATTATTGTCTTATCTTTAAGCTTCTTGATTGAAAATGACTTAGTAAAAGCTGCTAAGAGAAAGTTGATTATAAATGCTGTTGGTTTAATTCAACCTATATATTTTGTAAATGAGTTTACTTTAAAATTGAAATGCAAAGATATGCTACTTTGGAGAAAAGGTTTTCGTTTTATTTTCACAGAAAATTAGAGACTGTGGATTTATTCCTGGATAAAGAACATAAAGTTTGATAGAGAAAGACTCCCGAAAAATCTCCAGTGGAAATGGATGGCCCAGATGATTCAGCATTTCAGAGCACCTCTGTTGAAGTTTCCAGAGCTCTGTATCCAGAACAATTTCAAGGATACTGGCTGTGATGACCCAGCCTTACAGATTACTCCACTAAAGACTTGTCCATAATCCTATATTTTTCTTTGGATTCCCATGAGATTGCCAGCATCCCCATTTAGCAGGAAGTAGCCAAGAGAATGACGTCCACATTCCCAAAACATGGATTATGGATATTTGTGTTTATTTATAGTGTTGTTTATAAATTGTTATACATAAGGGGGGAAAGTATTAGATTTGGAGTTCTTTTTGTTTTAAAAAGAGAAAAAGGAATATGTAGGGGATTGTGTTGTTTCATGGTAAATAATTGTCCCACCCACTGGTTTAATAAAAAGTGCTGATTGGCCAAAGGCAGGCAGGAAGTGTGGGTGGGGCTACCAGACTAAGAAAACTCTTGAGAACAGGAAGCACAGAGCAGAATGCCAGAGGGAAGCTGGAAGAAGCAGAGGACAACTATGCTGCTCTAAGAAAAGGTACTGAGCCACATGGCTGAACAGGATAAGAGTCATGGGTTAGATTAAGGGTACAGAGTTAGCAAGTTACATGTCTGGGCCTTAGGTCGATCAGCCTATAACTAATTGTAAGCATCTGTGTGTCTCTGCCCGTCTGTGGGTCTGTGGGTCTAAACCTTGAGGTTAGGCCCGAAAGTCCGGGCCTTGTACTACAAGGACAGTGTTTGGAATAGGAGAAGGGGGGACAGGAATGATAGGATTAAAAGGTAGACTATCCATTTTAGATAATTTACATTAGCATGGATTCTTATATATTAATACAAATTAAGTTATTTTTGTTGTATATATGTTTCTATTTCTTTCGAAGATACTTTTGTACATTGATACACATTCGACATTATTTGCTATATTGTATAAATGTTCCTTTTGTTTAAGATACAATTATAAAATTGCATCTTCTGTATATTGGTACAATTGTAAAATTATTTTTGTCATACTGTATATATGTTTCTACTTCTGTTTGGAATATTTTTGTATGTTGATTAAAATTAAGATTATTTTTGTCATATTATATTTTATATTTCTACCACTGATTAAGATATTTTTGTATACTGTCACAATTGTGAGGCTCTTGTTCTTCTACTGTACCTCTGCTACTACTTTTGCAAAAGATATAATCTCCACAACTTGTTCATTTTTATATATGAAGCTTTAGTCCTAGAAGTATATAGGTTTATAAGAATTACAGGTTAATAGTCACCCATATTTGTCAAACCCATATAGTCATTTTAGTTAGGGTTTTTAGGCATGCAGAGATACGTTCCCAAATAGATAGATGATTTTCAAACACTTCAAAGACCCATAGAAAATGTCATTTAAAGTGTCTTACTAACCTAGAATTCTTTTGACATGGGATATGTATGCTCCTGACAGCGCCGATCTACTCTCGAGAAGATGATGGACACTGAAGATGCCCCATATGGAGTTTGTTTTCTTCTTGGCCAAACTGGCCTATTTGGCAAGAAGCTGTCTTTGCCTTAACTGCTGACAGTTAGTATGCTGTTCAAGCAGGACACAAAAGAAAAATGACTGCTGATCATTGCCAAGACAGGGTTGGACAGTTTTTTAAATTTTCTTCCTTCTGAAAAAGGTCTGTGAGATATTCTAGGCCTATGAGCCAAAGTTGGATGCTCCAACGTTGCAGAGAAACCTGGGGTAACTGTTTAGGCAGCCACTTGTTTCTGTCATTCCTTACATTTGTTGAAAGTCTCTTGCTTGCACTTAGTGCTTACTTAAGTACATTATTTTTCTTCTCAGGTCTTTGATGGAGCTGAAGACTCGATAGTTATAGTCATAACCCTCCTGAATCTTTGCCAAGGACATATTAGGTATAAAACTTAGATTCTTCAAGAAAAGACTATTGGAGTAATCTCTATTAAAAATGCCAATTACCTTTCCTTCCTCCTGGATAACGCGCATTAATAGTTTTTATTGTATACAGTTTTTACTAGATTAGGATTAGAATCTTCCTTTTTATTTTAGACCCAAAAAATGGGGGGGGGGATATGAGAATTCTGCCATTCAGTCCAATGGCCAATTGTACGTTTTGGCCTCATGGGCATAGTTTTCTCTGAAGATATGTGACTCCTTAGAAACTGTAGAGAAGGGTCACATACTCTTTCTAGGGCTGGGCAGAGCAGGAGTGAGCAGTGGAGAAGCATGGTTTGTGGTTTGGTTTCATGACCCTTGTTAGGGACCATAGCACAGCAGCAGCTGTCTCAGCTCTGGTCTGTGTCATAAGTGTACTTTATAGATTGCATTGCTTAATAAACCTTACCTGGCCCCATACCTTAGTGTCCCACATTACACTGCCACAACCAGCCAAGATTATTGGCTGTTTTTTTTTTTTTTTTTTCTTGTTTTTGCTTTTTTTTTTTGAGATAGGGTTTCACTGTGTAGCCTAGCTGGTCTGGAATGTACTATGTAGCCTGGCCTGATTTCGAACTCATGATCATCCTTACTTTGGTTTCCCAAGTACTGGGATTATAAGCACAAGCCACTATTGCCCATTTAATATCATTCTTTAAATTTAATTTCTATTGATTCTCTGAGTGTTTTAGATCATGCACCCCAATTCTGCTCACCTCCTGGTCCCCCATATCTTCCCCTAACTCCTGCAGTGCCCCCCCAAAATAAAAATCAAAACAAAGTAAGCAAGCAAATAATAAAACAAGAACCAAACAAACAAAATAACAACAACAAAAACCTCTTTGCTTCTCCTTTTGTCGGGGTGGCCCTGGGGGCAGCATGTCATATTGTCCTATTAGCTTTACTAGCAAATGTTCATTGCAATGAGTCACTGGTCTGGTTCAAGACCTCTGGTTTCTGGTACACCATCACCACTGGATCCTCACAGGAACGCCTCTGGATATCCTGTGGCCACCCAGAGTCTTGGAGATCGTTCAGGTATTGTTCCACAGGATCAGTCCCTTTATGTCCCGCGCCTATTTCTCGCCCGCAAGGAAAGGCACGGTACACACTTAGGATCCTTCTGCAATATAACTTTAATGTATCTTAGGGGAGAGCATTTAGCTTACGGAAAATGGAGAGGGGGGAGAGAGAGCTGCAGAGGGCCGGCAGGGAAAGAGAGAGGGTGAGGGAGAGGGAGCTAGGCTAGGCCCCGGCGTGGTCCGGGCCGGGCCATTTGCCACGTGGCCTAGAGCCCGCGCCCGGGAGCCGGGCCCGCGTCCGTGCAGAGAGAGAGAGAGAGAGCCATGAGGTCCCGCGCCCAATTTTATATAGGCCAACGGCGCCTGCATTAGACGTATCATTTCCCTATAGGTCGTAGTTCAGAATCCCACATGACGCCACGGGAAAGGCGGAGAAACCAGACCAGTCTCGCGAGATTACCAAACGCATGTGCTCTCTACTGACTCAGGCGGGTTGGCCAGCATTAGTTATGGCGCCACCTAGAGGGGCTGGGGCCAACGGCTCCCAACAGTTCACCCCTCTTAAATTAGAAAGCAATGTGGGAAACTGTAAGAGGGTGGAGATAGTGGTCATCCCCCAAGATATATTGTGGACTTGCGTGGGCGTCATCTCTAATCTCTTAACAGATCGAAATGTCCCCAGCCTGTCCTCTGCCTTTTGTCGGGAAGGGATTTGAGGCAGGCACCCTTATGCAGGATAACATATCTCCCAGGACATAGCTATGTCCTGTGTGATGCCCTTGGCCCAACACCCCTCTCAGTTAGCTGGCTGAACACTCCACCTAGTGCAATGGACAGAAGTGTCCTAGGTGTGCAGGAGCTGTCTGAGCCATAATATCCCTATTGCTTTAGCATAATTAGTCATACCTTTATTGAGGTTCCTGAGTCTAGGGCCATTAAGGCTTGAGCCGAAACTGTTTTGTTTCTCTGACTTTGGATTCTGAACTTGCAAACCATCTAGAGAAGAATGACCAGTCTTTTGCAAAAGGCCAGGCCAAGCGTACCCACCCCCACCCCCTTTTTGGAGTAGGGGAAGGCTGAGGGATTCCACGGAGAAAGCTCTCTGGTCAGCGACAGGTCTAGCCGCGTGGAATTGGCCTGGACGATCGCCACTTGCAGGTCACGAAGGGTCTGTTCAAACTTAGACGACCAATTCTGTAAGAAAGTTGAGAGAGGCTTTTCGAAAGATTAGTTGTCTTTGTAAAGTTTTTATATTGAATAGAGGTTATGTATAAGCCAGCAAGTTATTGTTCACACCTCAACTGTGTCTATTATTGGGGTGGACAATTTGTTAACCGCCTGTGCAGTCTGCACTATTTTGAAAGTGCACCAGCTGAGGCAGTCACTGAGGCCCCTATGGCAGCTGTGACAATGAATTTTATAATACCAGCAGAGATTCTGAAATCTCTTTTTTGTCTAAGTGGCTGTGAGTTACTGGGGAACCACGGTGGCGTGGGCACAAATCGTGGCATGTGGGCCGTTGCTGCAAAGAAATAAAGCTGAGCATCTCAGCATAAGGCATAAAGGCAATTATCAAATTTGTATCTAAATTTGTCTATAATTTTTGAAGCATTGCTAACAATCTAAATAACTGGTGGTTAAATTGGGAGAAAATGAAAATATTTTAGGCGTGGCCCAACCTATATTTTTGGATTGGCAACTGTTATATGGTAAAATTGAATTTTTATCTGGCCTGCCTGAGCAAAAGGAAGCCAATTTTGGTTTTATTAAACTCTGTTTCCTTTGTCAGGCTGCCGAGAAATTTTTTAGTAATATATCTGAACTATTTTTAACTAAAACATAAACTTCTCTCTAACCCCAAACTTCTATTTTCTTTAAAGCTATGTCTAAATCTTTATACATCACCGGCATTGGCAGAGGGAAGGTGGGCATTATCTTCTATTGCTGTCACCAAACACATCAACTGGAGAAGGCGAGGAGCTCTGGGATCCAAACTGGATTTTTTTTATCCTGTGGAAAAACACAGACAGCTCCCCGGGATCTTATTAAAATAGGATCCGGGCCTTTTCATTTATATTCCCCCTTTCTGTTTTAACAAATAGGATTTTAAGGTCTGATGTGCACGTTTAATAATGCCTTGTCCTTGAGGGTTGTATGGTAACCTGGTAAGGTGTGCCACTTGCATTTGTGCACAAAATTGGGCGAATTTTTGGGAGCTGTAAGCTGGCCCATTATCAGTCTTGAGGCAAGCTGGTTTGCCCCAGGCGCTTTATGCCTCTAAGCAAGGTTGAATAACATGTATGGTCTCAATAGAAACATGTATAAATTGAAGCTTTTTGCAGCTTACAACGGATTAGCAAAGGCAGCAGCGACCAGGCGTGTAGCTTGGTCAGCCAAATTATTTGCTCATAGGGCCCGGGAGTCCCGAATGTGCCCGTATATGGGTAATATAGAAGGGCTATGGTACAAAACAGAGCAGACACTGTATTGGAAGGATTAATAACACTGGCCGTTTTAAGTAACTGAAGGGCATTTACCACATAATGGGAATCAGACACAATATTAAGCAGACAATCAAACTTTTGTAAAACTTCTAACACAATTAGACATTTAACTATCTGGGGTGATTTTTGACCAGACACAATATTAAGCAGACAATCAAACTTTTGTAAAACTTCTAACACAATTAGACATTTAACTATCTGGGGTGATTTTTGACCAGACACAATATTAAGCAGACAATCAAACTTTTGTAAAACTTCTAACACAATTAGACATTTAACTATCTGGGGTGATTTTTGACCAAAATCTTTGAAAAATGTCTGTGAATTTATAATATAAGCACCCCTTCCATTTCCTGAGCCATCTGTATATACAGTTAAGCCATCTTTTAAAGGCACTGAGGAAGTAACACGTGGATATACCACAGGGTGATAAGCCAAACTGTAACAAAGGATATTTAGGATGATTATCAATTTTTCCAGGAAACATCAAACAAAGGCTTTAAATCTGCAGTGGGAATTTTCAAAAAAGGTCTAAGCCAATTAATATATTCTATGGAGAAGTGGAGGGCTTAAAAATATGTTTTCTAGCAAGCTGTTCTACAACAGGCTCAATCACTGCCTTAAGCTTGTCAGAGGTCAGTGGCCACTGAGGAACCCATACCGGCACCTCTGTCTTTTAAGGTATAGGTCGTGCTGCCTCAGTGACACCTAAGAAAAACCTAGGCCCTGTCTTTGCCTATGAATCTTGGGCGTGGTTTGTCTTTGTCTTAACCGCCCCAGGCCCTGTCTTTCCTCATACCACGAGGAGCCAAACTTTAAATTTAAATTTTCAAGTTTCCGTACCTTTAGTTTCTGGTTCCCTATCTCCCCCAAATCTTTTATTTTTCTGGGGGGTCCTTTTTAACTTATCGAGTATTCCTATTTTCAAGTTTCCGTACCTTTAGTTTCTGGTTCCCTATCTCCCCCAAATCTTTTATTTTTCTGGGGGGTCCTTTTTACTTATCGAGTATTCCTAACTCCCCCATATCTTTTATTTTTCCGGGGGTCTTTTTTCACTTTTTTGGCGCGCGCCTAACCTCACACGGCTCCCGGTTTCTGACATGTCCTGAACTCTCCCTATCAGGCCTCGCCCTTTAGCTACTAGATCTTTACAGGCTTTATCTTCTAAAATTAACAGCACTGCCAAGACAAGCCTCAAGGCCTCAAAAAATCCTTTCAAAAGTCCCAAACCAAAGTTCAGTTCAGACATACCTCTCCGAGTAACCTGTCCGCAGTTCTGAATCCTGTCTGGCGGTGCAAACGATGTAAATTCCCGGGTTCCGGCACCACTTGCCCCGCGCCTTCTTTGCCCGCAAACAAGACGCAGTACAACAGGATCCTTCTGCAATATAACTTTAATGTATCTTAGGGGAAAGCATTTAGAGAGGAGGGCAGAGAGAGGAGGGGGCAAAGAGGCCGCCGCGGCGCAGGAACCCGCAGCGACAGGCCTCAGTGAGGAGGGATAAGGCTAGAGAGAGAGAGAGCTAGGCCCCGGCGTGGTTTGGGCCAGGCCATCAGCCACGTGGCCTGAGCCCGTGTCTAGAAGCCGGGCCGGCGTCCGTGCGCAGGGCGGGGCGGGGAGAGAGAGAGAGAGAGAGAAGAGAGCACGAGGCAGGAAGCACCCGGTTTTAAGACGACCAACGGCTCTTGCTTTAGACGAAACACTTTCCTATTGGTTGTAGTTCAGAATCCCACATGACGCCACGGGAAAGGCGGAGAAACCAGACCAGTCTCGCGAGATTACCAAACGCATGTGCTCTCTACTGACTCAGGCGGGTTGGCCAGCATTAGTTATGGCGCCACCTAGAGGGGCTGGGGCCAACGGCTCCCAACACCTTTATGAGCTCCAGAAGATCCTAGATGCGGTAGATGTTAGGGTTGAGCCAACCCAAGGCCTGGCTGTGAGCCTGGGTGGTAGCTGGGGCTACCTGCCTTAGGCAAGGGGATGGGGTCAGCTCCTCTACACCCAAGCTATCAAGAGTCAGTTCTTCCTCACCTGTGGAGAACTTCTGAGTGTAGTAAATAGCTGTCTTGTGGCAGAGTCCAAGGCTAGACACAAGATCAGCTTTCCCTGAGCCAGCCAAGGGTGGGCCAACTCAGCATGACACTCTGATTTCATCTCAAATGTTTCCTAAAGTGTTGTATTAGGTTTCTGGCCTGGACTTTCTGGTCTTGCCTCATGGCCCAGACTTTCCGGTCTATAGTCCCATAGACCCACAGAAGCACACAGACACTTATATTAATTGTACACTGATCGGCTTAGGGCCCAGGCATATAAGTTACTAACTCTTTACCCTTAAACTAATCCATGATTCTTATCCGTTCAGCCATGAGGCTCAGTACCTGTCCTCCGCATCTACTGCCTTGTCTGGCATCTCTGCTCTGTTCTTCCTGTTCTCAGAGTTTATTAGTTTGGTAGCCCTGTCCAAAGTTCCTGTCTGCCTTTGGCCAATTAGCATTTTTATTAAACTAGTAGGTGGGACAATTATTTACAATGCAACAACTTAATCCCACTATACTAAAGCTCCCTGAGGGGCCACAGACATCAACACAGATCCCAGTTGCAACTGGACCACAGACCCAGACATGGCCCTCTGCTGCAGCTTGGGCCCAGATGACATCCTGGCTCAGGTCAGGGTGGTTCTGGTGGCAGCATGGCCCTTGGACACCATCAAGGACTCAGGTTTCAGCCTCAACCCTGGGCTTCTATGTGACCTGAGGTGTCAATATGGAATTCAGCACAGAACCCCAACCCTGGTAGGACCATGGACCCAGACATGGTCCTCGGCAGCCCTTAGGTCTATTAATATTATTCTTAAAGTCTCCCACCTAATTTTGATAGTTACTTATTTTATGCTTCAGTCATTGATATATTTGGAATTTATTTTAGCTAAGGACTGAATTGTTTACTTGACACTGTCACCATATTCTAGATGTACCAGCACCTGTATTGTAACACGTTCTTTTCAGTGGGACTCTGCTCTGTATCACTCAGATTCTCTCCACATCTCTTACTGCACCGACTCTCTTATTCCTCAGACTCTCTTCTCTTCTGAGGTTTTCTCACATGTTCAGCAAAGCTCCTTTTATAAGATGGTGTTTTTTTATATTTGAATTATCTGGCTTCTTCTTCATGGGCCATATCTTTCCCCTAGTTTCTACTCTAGACTGCCCACTGATGCTGCTCTTCTCTAGCACAACCATCTACTTTTTTGGATGAAACTATGAGCCCTGAGCTGTAGGGCCAATCATCTCAAACTTAAGATCAGCAATAATTAGAGATGCTATGAGAAAATGATGGATAGAATCCCATTTCTCCTTATGACACATAGGGAAAATTATGATGCTTTCTACTTGGTTTCAACTTTGAACTTGCATGCATCAGCTCTCAGTACTGTAACAAATGCCTGAGATAAATAAACTTATAAAAATTCCATGCTTTAGTTAATTCCATGGTTGGTTGGCCCTTTGTAGCAAGACAACTATCATAGTGGGGATGGATGTCAGTGCCAAACCATTTGCTTCATGGTCAAAAGTGAAGAAGAGGAAGAACACACCTCCCTCTCTTCATCAGAGGCATCCTGTCCATGAGTAGAGGTCCTCTAGAAGTTGAAGTATTGAGGTACCTATATCATAACAGCATTCTTGAGATGGCTTTACTTATCATAAAATTTTATCCAGCTTTAAAATGTTCAAAGTAGGGGTCAACAATGCTCCCTCCAAGAACCCAAGACCATCTAATGAAGACTTCAATACCAGGTATAAAAAGCAGTCATCTGAGTTACTGGTTAGGGTTGTCTAGGAGCCTCCCAAAACATTACAGACTATTGCTACTGACTTTGGTTGCTCCCTCCCTGGAGAGATGGAATGTAAGTCCCTGTTACTGAAGACACATCTACTTCAGATGTAGGACTCAGAGGCCCCTGATCTGGAACTGACTGAAAGCTTCTTCCCTGAGGACAAGCTCTCTTAGTACCAGAAAGCCCCATGTAAGCTTCCAAAGAAGGAAGAAACCAACAGTTCTACCTAGCTATGACACCTGAAACATGACAACAACCAATGTGGCAGGATAACCCTAGGGTACAGAAGTGGCATAGATACCTTGTTGTTATAATCTCAAAAAACCAATAACTTTTAAAGTATCAAATTAATTGCACAACAGATCTCCAATTGAATGTAAGACTCACTCAACAGAAGGGAAACCATATCTATCTACTACCAGAAACCAAGCCAACTACCCAAAGCAAGTGAAATCATGGATCTTGGAGGAGAACCTACAATTGGCACTCTTCTAATCCTGCATAGCCCTAACTACATGATAAATATTTGTTCTTATAGCCATAGATAAGTGTAGCCATCAACCTTCATCAAGGAAACTTCTCTTTGCAACAAATGGATATCACTACAGAAAACCACAACAAATCAAAATACATAATTGTGGAGCCGAGCTCAGCTGATATAATTACAACATGGCTTCTGCACCTAAAACTCAGGGATCATTGCTGAAGAGGGATCAGAAAGATTTTAAGAGCCAGAAGAACAGAGAATTTGCTGTGAGATCATATCTCTTAGGAAGGTAAGCAGCTACACCCATAAAGTCTCACCAACATGACTGCCTTACCATGAGCTGAACAAGGACAATGGACAATACTAAAGTGGATGAGGAGAAGCCTGTTGGCTGCAGACCTCCACAGAGAACTACAGGAAATTATGGGATGCTGAGAGAGTGGGAGACATAGTCTTCCCCAGGGAAGAGCACACCAATACCAAATAGCTGATCCTAAAAATATGTTCAAACAAGTAACATTATACAGATGGAGCAGGTTGTACCTATGTATTTTAGAACACACACACCCACACACAAACATTAATGGGAAAAAGGCCATAAATTTTAAAGAGAGCAGGGAGGGTTTAGAAGAAAGAAAGAAAATGGGAATAATGTAATTATAATCTCAATAAATAAATAATTTTTTAAATGTAAAATTTTTTTTGTAAATTCCTAGAATTTAATAATTATCATCTTTATATATTGAAACACATTTTATCATCCTCAAAAGAAACCCCATGTAGTCTAGAGATTTGGGTGATATATAAAAAGCATGAAATATGGACTGGGAATGTGGTTCAGTTGGCAGAGTGCTTGCTCAGCACTCACAAAGCCATGGATTCAATTCCTAACACCATGTAACACTGGGCATGGCAGCACACGGGAGATGGAGGCAGGAAGACCAGAAGTTCTAGGTCATTCTTCAGTACAAGGCCAGACTGGGCTATGTGGGTCTCAAAGTAAAATAAGATATACTAAACCCAGGAGAAAGTCTACTTAGAAATGTTAACCAGATCAGCATCCTATAGGGTATATTTGTATGCATCTTCTCAGTTGTAGTTTGTGGTGGTTTGAATAAAATGGTCCCCATAGGCTTATGTATTTGAATGCGGAGCTACCAGGGAATGACAATATATGAGAAGGATTAGGAGGTGTGGCCTTGTTGGAGAAGTGTGCTACTTGGGGTGGGCTTTTAGGTTTCAAACACTGATGCCGGGCCCACTCTCTCTTTCTGCTTTTAGATCAGGACATAGCTCTCACTTCTCTAGGACCACACCTGCATGCCACCATGCTCTCTAGAATGACGATAAAGGACTGAGCCTCCGAAACTCTAAGTAGGCCCCCAATTAAATGCTTTCTTTTATCGGAGCTGCCTTAGTCATGGTGTCTCTTCATAGCTGTAGACGACTACTAAGACTTAGTTTTACATTAAAAACCTTTCCAAAAGACACACTGTCATGAACACCACATGCCAGAAAATTTGTGTCTTTCCACAGTGTCTGGATTTATGTAATAACGATAAGCATATAAGCTATGCTGGTTTAGTTAACTGCAATTTGCCAGGTAGTCCTGATTTCTCTTGAGAGTTGGCCACTGACAAGAATAATGTATCCCAATCTTATTGATTATGTTAAATCTTAGATCAAACAACCACAGTGATTACATCTCTATATATGTATCTATGTAGGTTAAAGAAAGGCTGCACAGGGTTAAAGGAGTCACAACAGAGATCAATGGGTTTAAAGGGGCCTTATAAGAGGTACAAGAGGGGTTAGAGAGGTGGCTCAGCAGTTAAGAGGACCAGCTGTTCTTTCAGAGGTATAGGAGTTCAATTCCCACACTCCCATCAACAGGCATATAACTGCCTGCAGCACCTGCTCCAGAGGCTCTGATGACCCCTCCTGGCCTCAGCAAGGCACATACTAAATTATAAAACATCTTTTTCAAAGTAGAGGCAGAGGGAAAGAGTTGATTAAGACGTGAAGGGAAACTCTAGTGTGGTGTGGAAAGAAGGTTAGGAACACTTTGGGGCTATTGGAGAATCCTGGAAAATTGCCCTGGAGCAAAGCTGCCAAGCCATAGGGTCACTGGGTTGAATTCAAGCTGTGGAGTTGAGTTGAGCAGAAGAGGTAAGGTGCAGAGCTTGAATAGGGTTTGGGCTGAGTCAGTAATAGGGATTGAGCTGAGTTGAAGCCCTGGGCCAGTTGGGAGTTCTCTGCCTGTTAGTCCCTTGGTGCAGATACTGGGTGGCCAGATGACAGCTCAGTGAGAGGCTTCATCACAGCATTAGATATCTTCTATATAGTGTCCAGGTGAGGGGGCTGTACCTCCCCTTGGTCTGGTGTATTTGATAAGTTTTTAGGACTGTTTTATCTGATGTGGTTTTAATATGCCCATGTAGTCACCTGGCCCAATCTATTCTAATAGGTTTATACAGTAATATAGGGATAGGATATTTCTCAGGGCTTACCTAATGGATAGTGCTAGCAATGTGGCAATAATCATCCTGCCTCTATATCTGTACTCAAAATAAAGTAAAATACTGCCTTGCTATCTAGGGCAAGCCACAGCATGTGTGTTCTAGTTTACACAATATGGAGTTGTAGTCAGTAATTCCTGTCCCACCAGAAACTCTCAAATATCCAGGAGCCACTTTCCAAATAATTGGAAATCAGGCTTAATATAGTAACTGCTGGGCCAGTAGCTCTGGCATATTACTATCCAGCTCTTGCACTTAAGTTAACCCATAACTCTTATCTATGTTTAGCCATGTGGTTTGGTAGTTTGATCAGTCCAGCATTCTCATCCTGCCCCCTCTGCATCTGCTCCTCTCTTTTTCTTCTTCCCAGAATCCTCCTAGTTTTGTTGCCCACCTCTATTTCCTGCCTACCTACTGGCCAATCAGCATCTTATTAAACTAATATGAGTAACAAATCTTTACGGCATGGAGTGGTTTTCTGTTTGGGTATTTTCAGTTTAGCCTGCAATTTTGGCAAATACTCTCACTGTTCAGCCTGTTTCCCAAGATTCAAATTTCAGTCATCGCTGACTCAATCTTTTCCCTCACCTTCCACATGGTACCAATTCTCTTCCATCTGTAAGGTCTTCAGAATGTTCTCAGCACCCTGAGCTCTCCGCTATGACCGAAGCACTTGGTAATCCCTCACACAGTCTGTTATAAAAGTCAGCTGCATTTTCCCTGATTACTTCACCAGCTACACTTAAAAATGTTGATGGGATTGAACTGAATTCACATCACCTGCAGATTTGAATTCACTTCCTCAGTTTGGCTTAGGGGAGACATTAAAATCTGGCTTCTTTTATCTACTCCCCACTCCAATCCACACTCTTGGTCATGTGTCATGCTTTCCTCAAAGCCTGGAATGTTGACCATGCTCCACACACTTGACTTTCACAGAACTCTAGACGTATGAGCCCAGGTCCCTCTGCCATCCATCAGATTCCTGTTCATCCTTTACAAAACCAATTGAGTTTTTCTGAAAATAATTCCTTCTCTTTATTCAGGCAAAGACTTAGTCTGTTGCTTCCTGAGGGCCAAAGTAATTGGGTTTTAATTTTTCCTGTTACAACATTCAATGTGTTGTGCATCAGTTTTCCTGTGCATGTGATGGTTTTTCCCAACTGTTCCCCCAATCGCCTTTTAATATGGATGGTTGATGGCTGCACAGTATGGGATAGAAGTAAAAGCATGTATGAAGCTAGCTTGTAAAAAACAAACGTGATAAATTAGCAAATCTCTGATGAATTTATAGTCAAGAAGGACATGTCACCCAATGTTTTTATTCATGTAATCCCAGAATCTAGGTAGGTTAGGTGCATAGTTGTGATCTGTCTGTAGGGAGCAGAAGCATTTATGGAAGCTAGACAGTAAAACAATCAGCTCCCAGGTGAAACACAATTGGCTTTAATCAGCCAGAGCACTCCCATGCCCCTCAGCAATGACAGGTGCAGTAAGTTCTAGCCAACCATTTAGAAAGGGAAGCTGTCTTATCTAGGGTTACTATCGCAGTAATAAAACACAGTTACCAAAATCAACTTAGGGAAGAAAGGGCTTATGCAACGATGTCACTGTGCATTATTAAAGCAAGTCAGGCCAGGAACTCAAACAGGGATGGAGCTGCTCACTGACTCTTTCTGCATGGCTTGTTCAGCCCGCTTTCTTATAGAACCCAAGACCACCAGAAGTGCCCCCCCCCCCCCGCCGCCACAACAGGCTGGGCCCTCCTCCACTGATTATTAATTAAGAAAATGCCCTACAGGCTTGCCCGCTTTACAGCTCCATCTTCTAGAAGCATTTTCTCAACTGAGGTTCCCTCCTCTCAGGTGACTATAGCTTGTGTCAAGATGACATAAAACTAGCAAAAAGATTCTAGCGGCTGTTTCTGAAAATGTGTTCCTTTAGGACAGGAGATTTGTATATGGAAATACAGCATCTTGTCTCTCTTACCTTCCTTCCTGCCTGAAGGGCTGTGGTGTTAAATGTGAAGGGAGAAATTTCTGCAGCCACATTGTAGCCATGAAATGGAGAGGCCTCGTCGGAGTAGGTGTGCCCTTATTGGAGAAAGTGTGTCACTGGGGGTGGGCTTTGAGGTTTCAGATGCTCAAGCCAGGTCCAGTTGTTCCCTATCTTCTGGCTACCTACAGATCTGGATGTAGAGCTCTCAGGTCCTTCTCCAGCAACATAGCCCATGTTCCCTGCCGCCATGGTAACAATGGGCTAAACCTCTGAACTGTAAGGCACTCCCAATTAAATGTTTTCCTTTATAAGAGTTGCTGTGGTCATGGTGTCTCTTCACAGCAATAGAAACCCTAACTAAGACACTGGGTAGCATGCATTTCCTTATAGAGCTCTGCCTCAAGGAGATTATAGATACACAGGAAAGCCTTTATTTCTAATTTCTTAGTTCCTGCAGTCTGTTGTTTGCAGTTATTTTCTCCAAATTGAAGTATTTACTCTGGAAGTGACAACACTTAGAAGCCCCAGTGACCTCCTGAAATAAGATTCCTAATGACTCTCCCCAAGATGATACAAGCCTTAGCAACTCCTGGGCAGAGGAATCTCCTGCCTGGCCAATTAGCAAGCTGCTCGAATGTTGCACAGGGAGCCCCAGGAAAAGCAGCTTTTGTGAGTCATGGTCTACTGGGAACAACTTCCTGATGTTCCGATTGAGTCATCTATGCTTCTGCAAGTAATCCTTCACCCAGGCTCTGTAAATAAGCCCAGTAAACACACCGGCTCACCAAACTGGACCCTGGTGAAATTATTACATTAATCTGTCATTGGTGCAGTTTTCTGGAGTGAATACATCTACTCCCATCTCCCAAGGGAAAAGTTGCACAACACTTATAAAAGACTAATGATTTCCTGGAAATAATGGGAGGTATCTTTGCCTTCCATTACATCCTCAGCATCCTTGTCCCTTGGAAGGAGTCAGAAGGTGCATTGCATCTGATAAGTGAGTTAGGCAGAAATGATGGACTTTGAGTGTGAGCCAGCCCTACCCCCCTTCCTCCACACTTGCTAAAGACTCTTTGTTTCTTGGGCTCGATAAACTTGTTTGGGGCAAGGGTTTCTCCCAGGTAAGCAGCCTAGCCTGTGGCGTGGTGAAGACTTAGTGGAAGCCAGGCTCTAATTTGGTTTTATGTGACAGACTGGTAATTTTGACTCCTGCTTTATAGCTCTATCAGATATGCTCAGCAGGCTTCTCAACAAATTTTAGAAAGTTGCTTTTTGGCACATGTTAATTATATATACTGTCAAGTGTCACTGACATTTTCATACATGTTTAATGTACTTTGATCATATTCACTCCCCCAAGTACCTCCGCCCTGTCCTCTTCCACTCCATTAATTTCTTTTTAATACGTTTTAAAATATGTTCAGAACCTATAGGCACAAAAATACAAAATGATACAGAACTGGGGAGATGGGTCCATGAATAAAGGCTCTACCTGTCACTGAGTCTGAAGACCTGAGTTTTAACTGAAGGACTTATATAATAAAAGGAAGGAACCAACTCCCGAAGTTTTCCTCTGGCCTCCACATACATGTCCTGGCTTATGTGCACACATGCTCAATTTCATTCATACATATACCCTCACATGCATACACCAAGTAAGTAAAAATGTAATAAAAAATACAGGGACTGGAGAGGTGGCTAAGTGATGAAGAGCACAGCTGCTCTTGCAGAGGACCAGGGTTCTGTTTCTGTAATCTAAATGGTAGCTCAAACTATGTAACTCCAATCCCATGGGACCCAGTGCCCTCTTTTGGCCCCTGCAAACAATCCAAGCACACAGTAGTACATCGACATTACATACATTCAGTCATACACATGTAATAAAAATAAAGAGAAGAACTCAGAGCAGGTACACACATGAAAGTATAGCAGTTGTGATGGCATGACATAAGATCTCAGAAAAGGTCACAGCACACAAAGTGTCAGCAAGTATTGGGAGAGATGGGCACAAAGCCCCATCCCTATCTGAGGCAAGAATGGTCATTGAGAGCTGCAATGAGAGGGAGTATCCGTTTTTGTTAGGGTGAGAGTCCTGGTAAGCAGGCCCATGCTCTCTAGCAGACCCCAAGTCCAAGAGTGTTTGAATGGCACAAATCAGATTTGGAAAGAGAAAGAAACAGAAAGAGAGTGAGAGAGAGGGACAGAGAGAGGGAGGGAGAGAGAGAGAGAGAGAGAGAGAGAGAGAGAGAGAGAGAGAGAGAGAGAGAGAGAGAATGATGGATGGGTGGGTAGGAAGGTGGAAGTGCATCTGGGATAAGATCAGTGAATATGACCAAAATACATTGTGTGAAATTCCCAAAGAATAAGAATATTATGTTTAACAAAGAATTTAGGTACAAATAGCACTTCCTATTTGCTTTCTGTTCCACCAGGTGATCTATTCTTGAATTAAAAATTAACTCTTGAATGATGCCAACTTGCCTATCAGTCAATAATCCCAGTATCACCCCTTCAAAGTGCAAAATGATAATCAGAATTCAGGTTTGGAGACAAAACAGATGAAATCTTCCTGAAAGAGTCAAGAAAGATCACTCAGAGGCTGAGAACACACAACACTCTTTCAAAGGACCCAAGTCAGGGTGGCTGACACCTAACTGCCTGTAATTCTAGTTCCAGGTGATTTGATGCCCTCTTCTGACCTCTGCAGGCACGGACACACACACACACACACACACACACACACACACACACACACACACACACCCACACACACACACCCACACACACACACACACACACACACACACACACACCCCTGCACATACACTAAAATCTTTTGCACTGAGGGGATGAGGGCTGGATGTTTACTCTCTACATTAGCAGATAAAAGGTGGGTCTACTGAGGAATGTGAAAATAAAGTTGGTCTTTGCATGAAGTGACCTAAGGACAGGGACACTTATTCTAGAACACCCTCCCAGACAGAGAAGCACATGGAGACTAGAGGAAAGATTAAGAAAGTTTCTTATTAAACTGGAGTTTAAGAAAATGTTTCACCTTGCAAGAAGGGGCAGAGAATAAAGAGCCAGCCACTTCAGGTCTCCATCCAGGGAAGTTTTTATTGGGCTTGAAAGCTGGCTACCAGTACTTGGGAGGTTGAGGCAGGTGGATCTGTGAGTTCCAGGATAACCGGCTCTACAGAGCAAGTTCACTTGTTTCCGCCATATTTTCCTAGCAGAAGCTGGAGTTTGATCTTTTGTTTGGGGCTTTTTTTTGGTTGGTTTGGTTTTTTTGAAAGCTTGACTTCATTTTAATGTTGTTTGCCATGGAGGAGATGGATTATAGGAAGTTTTTTAATTGCAGCACTTCAGATTCTTAGAAGAGTATGCCCTGGAATCTCCTTAGGTCAGCTGGTGGACAGGCCACCTGTTTTAATAAATCCAGTTTTACTAGGAAGTGTCTGTGCCTACTTGCTTATTTTGCATATGGCTGTTTTCTTGCTACTATGGCAGAGTTGGATAGTTGTGGCTGGAACCGCGAAGCTTAGAGTACTAAGTTCAATATATACTATCTAAGTTAATTACTCCTGATCAAGATAATCAGATTCACTTTTTATTTCTCACAGGTGATAACATTATTAACATTATTAACCTCCCTGCCATGACCTAATAAAGAATACTTTTAAGAATTTTCCAGTGACAGGTTCCTCATGGTCATACTATTAAATAAAGGATCAGTTAAATCAGGCAGTTAGGTGTCAAAGGAGGCCAGTCCCAGCCTCCTTTTCATATACCACACAGCCACCCCCCAGTTAAAGAGTCTGCCAGGTGGCCAAAGGTCTGTTATTCCACGAGATTTTACCCGAAAACTTGGTTTCTGTACCCAGCCCTAACTCCAGCTCTACAGCCTTCTCACCTGTTAGCTTTTGCACTGGTCAGGTTCAGTTTTGACTAGAATCCATCAGAGCTGCCCTAGGACTGAGAGGTGATATTTGTTTGTTTGTTAGGTTTTGCGAGGGTCTTTTGGAGGCAGGGCATGAGGTGGGGCTTTGTAATCTTTGGAAGGGGCCAAGAAATAGATTGTGAGCCAAGCTTAGAGGAGTGTCTCTCAGAACTGTTGTAATTGATATTTGTAGTTTCAAAGAGTCTGGGAATGAAACACTTCTTTCCCTCAATTATATAAGGCTGCCTCCCCTGCTGTAAGAAAATACTATGTGCTGTTTGGGCTAGATGACAATTTCACTCTCACTGCCCTGGAGGGTCATGGCCAAGGCCACTCTGGCCTCAGTGTTGACTTCTGGTGAGGCCTCTTCTGGCTTGCAGACTGCTTCAGACAGGAAAGCCTCCGCCTATGCTCACTTCGATGGGAACAGAACAACAGAAGCTTAAATACTGGATTTGTGACTCCACCAATGATGGCAGTGATTGTGACGGTAAATCTGGCAATGCCCTGATGAGAAAGAAAACTACAGTGTCAGGCCATAACCTGAGGCACCTGAGAGGTGAGAGAGGGATGTGGATCAAGAGTAGTCAAACAGCTCAGAAAGAAATTCTCCGGGCCTCTCAGAGGTGAACAGCTAAGAGACCAACAAGACTTGCCCATCCATCCAGATTTCCTAGAGAGGTCGGGACAAAAGTGGGTCCTGAGTAGGGTGTAGTGGAAACTTCCTGTCGTGTCTTCTGGGTCTGGGTGTCTAGACCCTAGGTTGTTGGTGCCTAAAGGTTTCTTCCCCCAAGACAGCTGGGGCAGTTTGGGGCACAGGGACCCATTGTGCAGAGGGACCTCAAGAAGGCGTTGGGTACTGGGGACAGGGATCTGCAGCTGCAGGGCGGAGGCACAGCACTTCCCGGCACTGGCCGGACTGGTTCCTTGCCTCCTCCAGCCTTGTGGAGCACTACCGCCCAGATGCCAGAAGGCTCTCAGATAAGTACTGCCTATCATTTTACCTGTTCACCCAGTAACCTGCCAAGCAGCCCTTCTCTGTGAATGGACACCTTAAGAACCTCCATTCACTGCCAAGCATGGCCTGATGTGCCTGCTTTTACCCCGCCAGTGTTCCCTGGACTCCTTTACTAATGAATTTAATATCTTAGAAAAATTGGTGAGATAATAACCCGTTACTCGGATTTGTTGCTTGTAAATACTTGAATAGAAATGCGTAGCTGAGTATAGCATTTTTAGCAACTGTCCGTTTTTGTTTTTGAAAATATTGTTATATGTGCATGGGAGTTTTGCCATGTGCACCATGTATGTGCATGACTGGTGCCCACGGAGGCCAGAAGAGGGCGTGGGATCCCCTGGAACCGGAGTTAGAGTGGGTGCTGGGAATCAAACCGGAGTTTCCTGGAAGAGCAGCCAGTGCCCTTAACTGCTGCGCCACCACTCCACCTCTCTTCATTTTGTTTGCATTCGGGTGTTTCTTTTTATGTTCTTGTCAAACTCTGGGGATGTAATTTCCACTTCTTTCACCTTTATAATAAACCAGTTCTTAATTGCTATGTGGTCACGTTGGCTCACAGAGTCTTAAGGTTTGGAAATGGATTGAAAAGAAAAGCTGATGAAGGTACTCTTTGAAGATCATTTGTGCTGGGGAATTAGTGCTCCGCTCTGATCCCTGCTTTAGTTTGCTGGGATCCATGGTGGAAAGGCAGTATCCAATCAGCTTGGGACTCAGGCCTGCTCTACCACTTTCTGATTGTGTGATCTTGGGAATTTCCTTAATACTTTGGACACACCTGTAAAAACAGTCATAAGTCATGAAACAGTGTAGATAAAAATCTAAAATGGTTCATACACCTCAGGCTGATAGAATTAGAAAGAGTGATTTATTTTATTGTGGGCTACGTACAGGCAGCAGGAGGGGAAGAATTAATATTGCATTTGAATGCCTTTGTCTATCCTTTAGCTCATGCTTACTGTTTGTTATACACTGAAATGGATGCTGGGTCCACACACACCGGTTTATCACATTTCCTGATCCTTTAAGAAGATTAGGGGTTGTTGGTTTGGGAAGATAAGTTTACTCTGAAGTGTATATTGCAGAATCTAGGAGCAATAAGGTGGAGGGAGGAATGGCCTCTTTTCTATGTAGGAATTATTGGGTGTAATTACTCTAGCCTGTTTTTAACGAATTCCTTGTGGGTTATATAAGTGCTCTTTTAAAGACTGACTCCAAAGGCTGCTTTTTTTGGGGGGGGGGTGTCAACAGTTAAACAAAGTTGTTCCTCTTCATTGCTTCTTTCATCTGCATATGGATTCCTTAATGTATCTATCTTTTATTATTGATGCTCTTTCCAAAAAGCACATTATGCTCTTCAGTTAAAAGGTTTTCTAAGCCACAGTGCACATGATTAGTATTCATTCTATCTTTGGAACTTGATCATTAGGCTTTAATGCAAAGACAGTTAAACAAATAGTAATTAAGTTAATTTACTTATTTTTTTTTCTTTTTTCCGATGTGGGACTGGATTAGCAATGAAGAGTGAGCCCTGGCTGTCCTTCTAGAGGACCCGGGTTTAGATCCCAGCATCCCCAGGGTGACTTACTCCATTAGTGACTCCAGCCGAGGGGATCTGATATCCTCTTCTGTTCTCTATGGCACTACACAGACAGACAGGCAAACAAAGCACCCATACCCATAAAATAAAGATAGATATTTAAAAAAAATAGTTGCAGAGGAATAAGAGACTAACTCTGAATTTTAAGCACTAGTATCTAGGATAAGATTTTCTGAAAGAACTTTTTTTTTTTTTTTAAATTTCTTTTTATTTAGGAATTAAAAACAAATCATTTAACATACCAACCACAGATCCCCCTCTCATCCCTCCTTCCAAAGGGTAAGGCCTCCGATGGGGAGTCAGCAAAGCCTGCTAGAGTCAGTTAAGGCAGGATCAAGCACCTCCCCACTGCATAAATGCTGAGCAAGGTGTGGGCTTGTAATCACAGGTAATGGGCTCCAAAAAGCCAGCTCTTGCACCAAGGATAGATCCTGATCCCATTGCCAGGCACCCCTTAAGCAGACCAAGCTACACAACTCTAAGGGACTTCTAAGGGCCATGCTTCTCATTTTCATTATCTTATTGTGATAGTTGAGAATACACTTAACAAATACTTTTAGCTATGACCACTGCTCCCCACTTCTCCAGGGCTGCTGTTCCTTAGCCTGGTATGCTCATTGTCATGGAGTGAGGAACAGAGCTGGTTTTGAATTCAGATTTCACCAAGTGGGAGAGTTTAAAAAGCATGTTTACAGGTGAGGGGTCAAGATGATCTGAAGGCTTAGCTATTGTTACAAAATGCACTAGATACTGTGTGAAAGGACAGTGCTTAATCCCACTTTACTTAAATGTGTGCCATGTCACTTATAAGTCCGGGACTTTCTGTTCCCTTACCTTTAAAATGATAATATACCTACCTTGCACATATTTGGGATTAGTTACAGACATACAAAGCTACTATTCATGATAGTGCTCATTCTTTTTCCTATGTTTGCTCATATCTTAATCGTATCTTAATCATATCTTAATCATTGCTCATATCTTAATCTATTTATTGCTGCCTTCACTTCTTACGACATTCTACTTGGGTCCCTTTTAAACCTCAAATAAAGCTTAGTACATTTCTTTTTATGTTGATACTGCCCTTGGGATTTGCATATACTGGTTTAAAAAGTTAGTCTGTGTAGTGGATAAGAACAACAAATTCACCCATTACTAGTGAACACACACACAGAAAAAAGTAAGGTTAGTTTTAAAAACATTTCTATAGGGGCTAGAGAGATGCTTCAGTGATTAAGGGCATACTGTTCTTGTAGATGACCTGAGTTAGTTTCCCGTACCAACATCTGCAGCTCACAGCTGCCTGTAAGTCTAGCTCCAAGGGATCAGAGGTCAGTTGCTGTCCATGGGCCCCTGCACTCATATGCACATGCCATCATCCTGGTTAATTTATATTAGTCAATTTCACAGAAGATAGAGCTATTTGAGAAGAGGGAATGTCAATTAAGAAAATGCTCCTACCAAATTGGTCTGATTTATGTGTGAGGGCCCAGCCTGTTGTGGGCAGATAGTCCAGGATGGTATAAAAAAGTAGGCTAAGCAAACTATGGGGTGTAAGCCAGTAAATAACACTGCTCCATGGCTGCTTCTCTGTTCCTTCCGCGAGTTCCCGCCCTGACTTCCTTCAGTGATGGAAGTCCTTCCTTCAGGACCTTTACCTGAAGTGTAAGATGAAATAAACTTTCCTCCCCAAATGGCTTTTAGTTTTTGGCATTTTATCATAGTGATAGAAACCCAAAGTGGTATACATTTTTAACTCCAGACTTGGGAGGCAGATCTCTGTGGGATTGAGGCCAGCCTGGTCTACAATGGGAGTTCCAGAACAGCCAGGACTGGTACAAACAGAACACACACACACACACACACAAGAAAAGAAACCCAAAATAAGATGCACACACATACACAAACTTAAAAAAAAAGTTTTTGTATGAAATGCTTTATGAAGTTTTTTTTGTATTCTCTCTTGCTTCAGTTCAAAATTTCCTGGTCAGGCAAGACAAGAGACTACGTTTATATTTATTATTATTAAATTTTGCAAGAGATGCAAATAAAGATAATTAGGAACTGTTCAAATCAATACACCCAAGGCAAATAAACTTAAGAGAAAGCCCCAAAGTGATCTAAAAGATGTGGGCCATCTGTTGAAAGAGGTTTCTGGCTAGACTTTCTGGCCTAGCCTCTTGGCTTGGACTTTCTGGGCTAGCCTTGTGGCCTGAACCTGCAGACCCACAGTCCCATAGTCTCACTGAAACACACAGACGCTTATATTAATCGTATGTTGATTGACCTGGGGACCAGGCATATAACTTGCTAAATCTTGCTCTTAAACTAACCCATGATTCTTATCCTGCTCAGCCATGGGGCTCGGTACCTTTTCTCAGAGCAGCATAGTTGTCCTCTGCATCTGTGGCATCTCTGTCCTCTCTGTGGCATTTCTGTTCTGTTCTTCCTGTTCCCAGAGTTTTCTGTCTGGTAGCCCCACCCACACTTCCTGTCTGCCTTTAGCCAATCAGCATTTTTATTAAACCAGTGGATGTGACAATTATTTACAATGGAACACCATAAACCCACTACAGAAATCTAAGCAGAAAATACAGAAGAAATATTGATATCATCTCATGGAGATGAAATCATATGAGAATCATGTCAAGACAGAGAAAGGGAAGATTTTACAAGGAAAGAAGGGGGAAAACCTTACCTTGTAGGATAGGGTTCAGGCGAACACGTCAAGTAGAATTCATTCTTTGGAGAGAAGCCCTACAAATGTTCTAAATGTTGGAAAAGCTTCTGTAATAATTCTCACTTTCGTACACACCAGGGGACACACTTTTTGAATGTGAGAAATGTGTTTGTAACCGTGCCCACAATTCAGCATTAGTGAACACACAGGGCAGAAGCCCTTCCTGTGTAACAAGTGTGGGAAAAGCTTCAGGAATATTTCCTGTAGCAGTGGGGGTTTCTTGGTCCCGGGCAGCCAGAGACCCAGACCCACAGACCTGCGCCAGACCCCTTAGCCACCCAGCTGTCTGCCACTGCTTCTCAGGCCCCCAGAAATGACTCAGACACTTATATTAACTTCATGCTGTTTGGCCTATGGCTCAGGCACATTTCTAGCTAGCTCTTACATCTTAAATCAACCCATTTCTAGTAATCTGTCTGCCACGTGACCCGTGGCTCACCTGTGTTCCTTACATGTAGCTCCTTGGGCGGCTTGCTCGATCTGCCTGACTCCACCCTGCTTCTCCTACCTATTCTGATTTCTCCTCCTACTTCTTCTATGGTGCCTGTCATGGCCCAAAACAGCTCCTTTATTTAAAGATTGATATTCACAGCATACAGAAAGGCATTCCCACATCAATTTCCCATCTTATCATCATGAGAGAACTCACACAAGAGAGAAACCTTAGAAATGTCCCACCTGTGGACAGGGTTTCAGTAGCAGCTTTCACCTAATTCAGCATCAGAGATCATAATACCTGTGAAAGGCCATATGGATGCCATTTGTGGAAAAGGCTCAGTTGAAGCTATGTTCTAGTAGAATATAGGATTCACACTGGAGAAAAAGCCTATAGGTAACCTGGTTGTGGGAGGGGCTACAGTCAGAGTTCCAGCCTGATGGACACATCAATGAACACACATAGGTGAAGAGCCCCACAAGTGTCTTGGGTGTGGAGACGGCTTTGGTTGTAATTCTATTCTAACAAGGCATCGGAGAATATATATGGGAGAAAAACCCTGTCACTGTTCAGAAGGTGGAAAGACTTCTAGTTGAGGTTCAAGCCTTCTAACACATCAGAAAATGCACACAGGAGCGAAATCCTCTGGAAATAATGAATGTGAAGAAAGTGTGCATCTGTGCTGCCCTGTGGTGGGACAGTGCAGAGTCCAGCTAGAAGAGAAAGCCTATAAGTTCTGTGAATGTGGAAAGAGTTTTGGCCTTAGCTCTCACTTTACTAGACACGAGGGAACATACACTAGAGTGAAGCCTCACCAGTCAGAGCTCTACCCTAGTGATTCACCAAAGGACACATAAGAGAGAGAAGCCTCACGCATGTGCTGACTGTGAAAACGCTTCAGGAAGAATGCACCCCAAGACCCACATCTAAGTCTTTCAGCCTCCTCAAGTGGGAGATTTTCTTCATGAACGGACTCAAAGAAGCTGTTCAGGAGAAATGGTCCCGAGCCTTTCATTTTCAGCCTCAAATTCTTCCTGCGTCCCAGGAATTTCTCCTTATTAGCCCATTAGAATTAAGGTGTTCTATGTCCATTTCCCTCTGAAGTTTCTTTGTTGTGTTTGCCAAAAGATCTGGAAAAAGTCAACTTCCCAGTTTAATGGATGGGAAGACCCATGTCAAGAGGGTATGAGATCATCAGTGAGAGGATACCATGAAGGGTGAAGACAAGATAAACATTATTATCATTGAAGAACATTTCAAAGCCAGGCAGTGATGGTGGAGACCCTTAATCCCAACATTCTGGGAGAAGAGGCAGGCAGATCTCTGGGTTGGAGGCCAACCTGATCTACAGAGAGATTTCTAGGACAGCCAAGGCTACATGCAAAAACTAAAATTCAAAGGAAACTATAAAAAGTATTCTTATGACTAAGCAAAAGGACACATGGAAGATAGGATTGCAGTTGAATTACTGTTATTTTGTCTGAACAAATGAAACACTTCATTACTTGCTTTGTGGCTTTACCCAGACAAAGAATAATTTGAAGCAAATAATGAATTTCTTGAATGTTTTCTGGGTCTAAAAAATGATCTGTTTACAATTTTTTTTGTTTGTTTTTCAAAACAGGATTTCTCTGTGTAGCCTTGGCCTCTGGGACTTGTTCTGTAGACCAGGCTGGCCTTGAATTTAGAGATCTACCTGTCTCTGTCTCTCAAGTACTTGGATTAAAGGCTTGCACCACCCTCCTGGCTCAAATTCCATTTTTAAATGTCGACATAGTCTGTTCCCTGAGTTAATTCTGGGTTTTACCTTTGGCCATGACTCCTCAGCTTCAGGACTGACAATTTTATCTTGCCTCTTTGTATGCTTGGTTTATAGGTCTGACAACTGAGAATTCATGCTAGGTTCTGTGGAAATGATGCTTTTGAAAGTATTAGATATATTTTAATTTTCTTCTATTAGTGCCCAAAGGTGAAAGACATTTAGGAAGGTCAAGACTCCTTTAAATTGCCTAGAATTTCAGCATACTGTTGGATTCAAGATATATTTCATGATACGGTGAGGTGTGCATTAGAAATGTGGAGCCCGGGCTACGGAGATGACACAGTTGTTAAGAACACAGACTGCTCTTTCAGAGGTCCTGCATTCAAGTCCTGGCCCCTGTATGGTAGCTATTACTATAGTCCCATGGAATTCAGTACCTTCTTCAGATGTGCAGACATACGTGTAGACAAAACGCATAAATAAATCTTAAAGAAAAAGAAATGTGGAATTAAATTGAGTCAATTATGGCTGCTATAAAGGGCTGGTGGGTAACTAGTTAACATGAGGTTTATTTTTTCTTTCATTATAATACATCGTAGTGCTTAAACAGTTATACCTTTTTGAGTTGATAATTTCTAAAAAAGCAAAAACTAACAAAGGTATCTGAGAAATAATTAAGGGTGAGTTTCTACTTTTAAAAAAGAGACAAACATTATTGAATTTTATACTACTTCCACCCAATCATCTCTCTCTACCTTTGTATGTCATAAAATATTGCCACAATTAGTAACATCCCAGGACATGGTCTCATAGTCTTAAAAAAAAAAGCATAGATAACTAAAAATTCAGTGAATGCTTGATAATTAAATAGTATTGTTGAGGATGAAATTCAGTTGCAAGGCAGTAGCTGTGGGTGGTATAAAATGATCAGTCTCGAACTTTGGCAGATAAAACACTTCCTCACCTGTAAAGCACTTCTCTTGGGAGGTTGCTGTAAGGTCTGAATGAGTGTTTGCAAACAATCCTTAAACTATAAAGGGATCAAGGGATTTTTTTTTTCAGTGTCTCACTACGTGGCTTTGAACAGACTATGCAGACCAAGCTGTTTTCGAACTCAAGAGATCCTTCTGCCTCCCTAGGGATTAAAGGCGTGCTCCACTTTTCCCCGACTCGCCTCTTTTCCTTTAGCTCTCGTCCACGAATTACGCCAGGATCGCTGGTGTGTCACGTCCGTCATGCACTTTTAGCCCGGGTTCACACAGCCCCACGGGGCAGCCCCTTTGGGTTTGGTTAAGCTTGCGCTTGGCACAGTAACCCGGAGTTCCTCCAGAGCCGGCTCCGCCCTCCGCAGGTGGGACGAGGGCGGGACCCGAGGACCCCGCGGGAGCCCAGCCCAGCAGGCACCGCCCCATCCGCCCACCCGGCTGGCGCCCACCCCACGCACCCGCCCCGCAACACGCAACATCGCCCTAGAGCCTCTGCGACTGGCGCCGCGCGGAATGGACCGCCTGCCATTGGCCAAACGCTCCATAGCGCCATCTCGGCTTACCGCGCGGTGCGCTCTCTCATTGGTCCGGAGAGGCATGGGAGGCGGGGTCTGCTCACGGGGGCGGTGCCGAGTCGGGGCCACGCCCCCTGGTCCCTCGGCTGGGCCGAGCCCGCCGGGTGGTTGGAGCGCGTGGGGCCGGGCAGCGAGCGGGGCGCGCGGTGGTTACTCTGGTTACTGTCCGCGAGGGATGCTGGGGACCCGGCAGTCCAGCGTCCTCTCCCAGCCCTGACGGACGCTCCCGGGAGACAACATTCATCCTCGAGGAAGGCAGGTGGCGGGTCGGGCAGGTTCCAGGCCGTGACTTCGGAGCTTGCTGAGGGAGAGGTCTCCGGGGAGAGCTTCGCTGCTCGGCTCCATCCGCGCTTTGGGACTCCGGGTCCGTCTTTTGTTGGAGGAGGCTGACGTGCAGTGTCTCTTAGGCGCGTTGCCAGCACCCTGATCCTTCTACAACTCCTTCCTACCGAGCACCTGCTGCTGCTGACAAAGACCATTCACAGCCCGAGGAGCGGACATCGAAGTGTACATATAGGGCAACACTCGTGCCCCACAGCCCAATAGAGAGAGGGAGAGAGATTGAGACCCGTCTGTCAGTTGGCTGAATGAAGAAGGGGCTAATCCGGAGCTGTAGGCAGGCCTTAAAGGCTGCTTTCTAAGTCCTGGACAACTTAAGATACGTTGTACTCTCAGTGATTTCAAAAACTGACCTCATCTGATAAACTATTGTCAGGAAGGAGTTGGGCCAGTGTCCCAGGTCCCTTTTGAGAACCACATCTTGGAGAGAAAAGTTTTAATCACCAAAACTCTCTCGAGGGGGAAAAAAAGACTCTCCCCCCCCCCCATCCCCAAAGCAAAACAAAGCAAAAGTCCTCAGCTCTGGCCACCAAAGCAGCTTTTTGAGCCATGTGGACTTTTCTCGGCATTGCCACCTTCACCTATTTTTATAAGAAATGCGGGGATGTCACCCTGGCCAACAAGGAGCTTCTGCTGTGCGTGCTGGTGTTCCTGTCGCTGGGCCTGGTGCTCTCCTACCGCTGTCGCCATCGGAACGCGGGCCTCCTCGGTCGCCAGCAGAGCGGCTCCCAGTTCGCTGCCTTCTCTGACATTCTCTCAGCTTTGCCTCTTATTGGCTTCTTCTGGGCCAAGTCACCCCCTGAATCAGAAAAGAAAGAGGAGCAGGAGTCCAGTAAGGTAGGCTGATTCCACAGTGGGCAAATGAATGGCATCTTATTTTAAACTTAAGATCGGGGTCATTGAAGTTGACGGTTTCATTAAAAGTCAAGAAAGTGACAGCTTAGAAACTTTAATATTCTCACTTAGTTGATTTTTTTTTTTTTAAAGTTGAGGATTGTGTTATGGCTGTGATCCTTGAAAGAGCAAGAGGAAATTTTAGCATTTCATTTGGAGGACAGAATCAGTGTGGCTTTTATTTAAATCCTTGAATACGGATTCCATTTGTACCTGAGAAGAAAGAATTGTGTGGCATTAAGGCCACTTATAAAAGTGACAGCTGACTGGGGAATATGACAGAACAGTTTGAAAAGCAATAAAAGTTCTCAATGCTTTAAAGGCTTGGGCAAAGATCCTTCCTCCTGCTAGTCACTGAAGCAATTAATATGTCAGGTCTTAAGTTAATAATCAAATGATGGTCCTGTGTCAGAGACTGGGTATTTAAGTACTGCCAGGAAAAGATGGAGGCTAATGGGGGAGATGAGAGAGAGTAATTGAAGCCAGATCGTGTAGGGCCTGTTGGCCATGGATACTTAACTTTTCCCCCAAGAGCACTGGAGAGAGAGTAGTAACAATGCTTGACTTTTAGTTAATAGTAATAATAGTAATAACAGTAACCACCACAACAGGGATATTGCTATGAGACTGTAGCAGGGTACCCAGCCTGCTTAGAAGATAGTGGCCAGATATATTGAGTTACCCACAAAGCAGCACAGGCTTCTGGATCTGCTTTATTTGGTCATGTCCATAGTACAGATTAGCAAGGTTGGTAGAAGAAAGGGACTTGACTCAGAAGTTTTGGCTCTGCCTCTTTTGGCTGTGACACTTTGAGAAGGGGTTGATTTTTGTAGGAATCAGTTTCCTGTTCTGTTAGATGAGTATGTCACCACCATGGCTTTAAGACAGGAAGTTAAGTGACTTCATATTTGCAGAATGCCTTGTGCATAATCATCTAGTAAATAACTAGCTATTGCCACTAGTCTAAGGTTGGTATATTCTGTTAGGAGCCTTGTAGGTAGCACTAACTGTTGCATGACATGGTGTTTGGGAGTTGGAGGTGAGGCCTTATTTCTCAAGGTGAAAACTCTAGTGTTTGTATTTTAGAGAACTCATCCAGGTGGCTGGTATACTGTCTCTGTCACTGCTGTGTAGAGAATTTGTGGTGTAGGAAAACTGGACTGTCAGCAGTAAAGCTGGTTTCATTTTGTGACTGCTTCAGGCCTTCTCCTTAGCTGGAAACAAGGGAGCTGCTAGATGTGTCGTGTTCACTGATTACCTATAACATGGAAAGTCAGAAGTTGTGAGAGAACTGCACCTGTAGAAACGTACTTGCAGAGTTGAGTGGTCACATGATAGGATTTGTTCTAAGTTATGTCTTTGAATCTCATTATAGACATTTATAACATCTGGCCTGATGTGGATTTCTAAATAATGCCCATACAACACTTTTTAATTACTGTGTCCAGAAAAAGGAATACATGTTTAATTTTATTGGGATATATACATTTCTATTTAGCCAGTATTTTGGTACTGATATTTATATATGGTCTGGATTTGAAAACATACCATTGATTTGGTTTAATAATGTTTGTGGTCTAGCTTTTGCTCAAGATGTAGAAGTTCAGTAGTATATATGGTAGGAATATGATTTAAGCCAACAGATTTGAAAACATAATATCCTTTTTTTTTTTTTTTTTTTTTTTTTTAACAGTGCAGAAAAGAAATCAATATTTCAGAAACCACATTAACAGGAGCAGCTACCTCAGTATTAACATCTTCTCTGAATGACCCGGAAGTTATCATTGTGGGATCTGGTGTACTTGGATCTGCTTTGGCGACAGTTCTTTCTAGAGATGGAAGAAAGGTGACGGTGATCGAGAGAGATTTAAAAGAGCCTGACAGAATCGTTGGTGAACTTCTGCAACCAGGTGGCTGCCGTGTTCTTAAAGAACTGGGCCTCGGAGGTAGGTTTATTTGATTTTTCAGGACATAGATGTAAATAAATGCTTTTCACTTTAGACTATTCTGCTTTTCTTCCTGCCTTATAAAATTTACATTTGTTAAAAACTTTATGCAGAAGTGAGAGCAAAGGAGAAGAAATATCTAGTAGTATGAGGAGCGACCTAGACATAAGGAGATAATGAAATGTCTAAAAATTGTTAAAAATGATGACATTAAATTTAGTACCCAGAAGAATCGTTTATAGAGTGTGTTTTATGGTCTTGGTTTGGTGTTATTACCTTAGATCTTTTATTTAAGGACGATTCATTTACTCATTCAGTGATTTTAAAATACTTCTTACATTCATTTGGAAAATGTTTATTTACTGCTGTCTTTGAGGTGTTATACCGAGTGCCAATGTGTACCAATGATAAAGACAGATACTCTTGAGAAGTAGAGCACAAAAGATACTTAGCTGTAGGGTGAGTAGTCCCTTGCCTGGTGTAGAAAAAAGGTGATGTATTTGTCAAAAACCTTGGTTCTAGATTACGTGGGTTTGAATATTAGCTCTGACTTTTAAGAGCTGTATGGCCTTGCCTGGTAACTAACTTTAAACCAAGTAACTGATCCTCCTGCTTGTGATTTGTCCCTTCATTTATAAGAAAGGCATTTGAAGACTCTGTTTTACATAGTATGAGGATTAAGTGAATTTGGACACTAGACCATTCAGAACCCCAAAGAATAGACAATAAGATTGTGATGCTGGGTGGGGTAGCAAGGGTCAAGTTAGGAGTCTAGGAGAACTCATTCTGAGACCAAATTAAAGATGGCGTTGGTTTTAGCCGACATGCTGCCTGATAGCAAATTATAAAGGAAAGTGGATACATGATAAAATTAAGACAGATCTCTCTCTCTCTCTCTCTCTCTCTCTCTCTCTCTCTCTCTCTCTCTCTCTCTCTCTCACACACACACACACACACACACACACACACACACACATGCTGTGATCACTAGGTTCTGGCCTTAAGCAAATAGTTTGAAAGACAAGGGTATATACTAGGAAGGGAAAGAGCAGCTGTGTCTGTGTCATGTTTGCTGATGTGAGACAAGAGAAGGACAGTCACCACTGGACTTGGCAGTCTATGGTGTTGACAAGAAAATGTGAGCTGAAGCAAGAGGGAGACTTAAACATTTGAGACTAGAAAATGCTTTTTCCCTTCCTTTGATGTTGGAGATTGAACCTAGGGACTTGTGCATACAAAGCAAGCACCCTACTCCTGAACCAAATCCCTAACCCGTAGAAAAAAAAATTAACAAGATTTTAAAATTTAAGAAAAAAATATCACTTTTATATGTTCAAGTTTTTTGCCTACATAATCTGTGTATCACGTGCCTGGTGCCCAAGGAGGAGAGGTTGTTGGATCTTCTGGAACTAGAGTTATTGATGGTGGTGAGCAGAAACTATGGTCCTCTGGAAGAGTAGCCAGTGACCAGCCAGCTGAGCCATTTCTTGAGAAACTAATTTACTGGCAGAAAACAGAAGTAGGCAAAAACTAGATAGGAGTATAGGCCAGTGGAGGTGGACTTGATACAAGAGCACTGTCTTCAGTAATATATGATGGAGAGGGAGAAGCTGACACTGTGGCTGAGAGTGACAGATAATTTTAAGGTAGTGAATATACCGACTTTCATGATTTTATTGTCAGGGTCCATAAATTCAGCCATCACATTTACCTATAAACACATAACAATTGCTAGATGTCAGCGACAAGCGTAAAATAAACAGTTAAGCTTTTCTCTGAACTCTATTGTTGTCAGCCAAGAGAAAGCCCGAAACAAGGCAACTGAGGACTTGCCCGGAGCCAGCCTTTAATTGGTACACAAACCACCTGAGAACGACCTCCTTCAGCAAATACTTTCAAAACATTGGCGAGTAGGTTTTGTTCTACTTTCTGAGACTACATCTTAGTGGATGTCATAGGACAGAAAGTAGATGAAGTATAGGAAGATTATAGCACTAGAGAAAATCCAGAAAGAGTGGTATAGCAAGCTGGGAGGTGAGCATGATCTTTGATCATGAGAAGTTGTCTTTGAGTAAAGAAAAGGAGGGGAGTAAGCCTTGGAGATATCAGGAGAATATAAATTCCAGGCCTAGCTTTTGCCTTCTGGGAAGAGCCGTCAAGCCTGTATGACTTGACTTCATGTTGTTAATGGAGGAAAGTCAACTAGAGAGTACAGCAGATAGTGAAGTTCTGGATCCCACGGGTCTGTGTTGTCTACTATAAAGGTCTATTTTGTTTTTTTTTTTTCTTTAAAGGGAAGCCCCTGGAAACTTAAGTTATTAAGGCCCGCATTTTAAAAGTATGATCAAGAATATTATCTAAAACAATATTCTGAGTAGAAAATAGATCATGAAGTGGTAAGGTTAGGTTATCTTGGAAGCTATTGCACAGTCAGTCAGGGCTGATGACATAGGACATCACAATAGTAGAGGTGTATGACCATCCTGGGAATTTATTTTGCAGGAAGAGTGAGTAGAACCTCCTGATGAATCAGATATTAGGTGTGAGAAAGGGAAGTGTCATGGAACTTACGTAAGGTTAACTGTTGCCAGGAAGTCCAGGACTGAGCTCTGAGACAGACAAGTACAGACCAGTGAGGTGGTGGAAGCCAAAGCAGGGCCACAAAAGAAACAACACAGAGGAAAGCAGAAGAACTCCATCTCTGGAACCAAACAAAACATGGCTTTCCAAAGAAGGAAGGTTCCATGGCTATGTTCCATAAGGAACCACCTTGCAGATGATCAGTATCCAGAGGCAGGATTTTGTAAACCTTATATTTGAACTTCAGCCAATCAGAAATGATTTCTAACTAAAGACTAGACAGTATTTAATAGATCTAGCCCAGTAAACAGCAACATGGTTGTGGCTTCAAGTCCCAGTGGATTTTTTTTTTTTTTAAAGATTTATTTGTGGTGTGTGTGTCTGTCTGTCTGTCTGACTATCTATGTGTGCTTGTGAGTGCGTACCTGTGGAGGAATTGTACCCCATACCTCCAGAGCTGGAGTTACAGGTGGTTGTGAGTCATCTGATACAGTTGTTGGGAATTTGAACTTGGGTCTTTTGGAAGAGCAGAGCATACTTATACTTTTAACCATTGAGCCATCCCTTCAGCCCACCCAGTGTATTGAGAACAGCCTTCCATTTATCCAGTATACGTTTACTATCACCAGTAAGAGTCCTTTAAACATTTATTTCCTCTCGGGTTTGATGAGCTATGTATGATAGAATTACTTGGAATGGTTACATTGCAGATAAAGGCTTTCTAACATAGTATCAACTGATCCATAGACTTTTAATTAGTGAACTGATTGCCAAATATATTGTACTTAATACCTATAAATCTAGTAACTAATGCATTATAATTTAAGTTCTATATACCTATACCATGCCTGCGTATCTAGTATTCCCTACCTTTGACTTTATTTTCTTTAGTATAATCTTGGGTTTTGTTAGATTCTCCATCCTTTTTTTGTATATAATTTATTAGAATCATGTTTTTTAAAGCTTTCTCAAGATTATGATTAAAAAAAAAACATCTAATGTATAGTTCAGTTTTGGGAAAATCAACATCTTATCCATGAAAAATGCTGTGTTCTGTGTATACTTAAAAATTGTATGTGTTTAAAACTCCGCGTCTCCTATGATTTTTGGTAACATTTATTCGTAGAGCTCTAGGCTAACTTTGGCTTTCACTGTTTTGTTGCTGGTTTTCTTCAGCTTGAAGTTCAGAGCTTTGCATGAAGTCAGGACACAGAGCATGTTTGGTTCTTTCTTTCGTTTTTTTTGTGGGGGTAGGAAGTCAGGATATGTAGCCATGGCTAGCCTGGAATTTACTATGTAGACCAGGCTGGCCTCAGAGAGATCTGCCTGCCTCTCTACTGGGATTAAAGGTGCTTACCGACATGCCAGGCCTGGATTTCTCATGTGTGATTCCACTTTTAACTTACAGTGGATGGTTTACTTTGATTCATAGGATAATTGTGTGCTGTCTCGCAGAGGACTCATATGCTATCTAACAACCATCTGTAACTACACTTCCAGGGGATCTGATATCCTCTGGACTTCACAGGCACCAGACATGCATGTGAACACATATCTACATGTAGGTAAAGCACTCATACACATAAAATAAAAATAAATGAAATATTAAAACGAGTTTATTTTGATCCTGGGACAATCCTTGAAAAGGTTTTGTCCCCACTCCTGAATACTGAAGTTTCAGGCACATGCCAGCATGCCAGGTTTAGTGTGTTCACTGACTATATTGCTTTGTATCAATCATTGCTACATTTTTGCTCATTATTTTTTGCAAATTAATATTCTTAGTGAATTTTATACACAAATAGTGATGCTTTGATATTTTCCTAAAACATTTTTAATTGCCATTAATTTTAAAATTTCTGAATTTCAGTTGGTTCTTAATTTTTTTAATTTTTAATTTTTGTTTATTTATTTTTGGCTTTAAATGTAAAAAGACAAGAATGTTTGGCCTTTTGGTTTAGATTCACTAAAATTACTACTCTGCTGTTTATCTTGAATCAATTTTCAAATACATCAGCATTTAGGAACTATTCTTTCTATTTGGTTGGGGAAATGTACTTTACATAAACTGAATCTTTATGTATAAATTGCAGCCTTTAAAGATAGTATTAATGCTGCTCTATTTCCTGTTTCTCCCCCCCTTCTCCACTCCCTCCCTGTGTTTCTACATTGGGACACCACTCAGGAGAGGATCATGGCTTATTTCTTGTTGCTTTTCTTGCTTGTCTCTGATGTGAAGCTGTCACAGCTTCTGTTAACAAGCTGCTGTTAACTTGAAATGCAGCTGTGGATTTGTCTTCTGGAATTTGCTATATCATTTCAGTTCTCCAGCTAGTCTTGACAGCTTTGAAGGCAGAGCCTGATTTTCAATACCTGTGTCCGTCTTGGTGTCTTTCTTGGTAACTCTCAGCATATTAATAAAATTGTTTGAACTGAACTTTTTTGCAGATACGGTAGAGGGTTTTAATGCCCATCATATACACGGCTACATAGTTCATGATTACGAAAGCAGATCTGAAGTTCAAATTCCATACCCGGTGTCAGAAAACAACCAAGTGCAGAGTGGAGTTGCTTTCCACCATGGCAAATTCATCATGAGTCTCCGGAAAGCAGCTATGGCAGAGCCCAAGTAAGACCGCAGCTTTAAATATATAATGTTAAAGAATCAAACCTGGGCCCTGGAGTGATGGCTTAGCAGTTGAGAGTACTTTCTGTTCTTACACAAGACTGGAGTTTGGTTCCTAGCACCCACATCAGATGGCTCACAACCACCTGTAGCACCAGATTCTGAGGGTCTTATGGCTTCTTCTGCTTTCTTCAGGCATCTATACACATTGCATGTGTAATAAAGTAAATATATAAGATGAAATATATCCTTTTAAAAAAGTGAGATTTCATCACTGTTCATGAAAATTAAAATATGTTCAGTGCCTCTGTATAGAATCTTAAGAGAATTTTACCTTAAAATTATTATTTTATTATTTAATTGGAATTTAGAGGGATAGCTTTAGTGCTGTAACTAAAGCCTGTGGCTATATGTGCCCATTTGAGTCTGTGTTTGTGGTTATAATACCTTTTCTAGAAAAAAACAGAGGACGGCACAAAGAATCCCTGTTTCACTTTCCCTGAGAACCTAGTTTGACAGGACTGGCTGCTTGTCTTGATTATTAACTTGTACTTGCCTGCTGTCCTTTAGCTAAGGAAGCTCTGAATGTGAGAGTACTCATGTGGTTGACACAGGCTTGTGTGCTGATAAAGTGAAGAAGTCAGTGGACTTTTCCTTAGGGCTGAACTGTTTGGCATTCATGGAAGTAGAGCGCTCATTGTATAAAAGTGGAGAATGCCTCAAATAGAAAAGTTAGAATTTTTCTGATGGATATTATTACTTTTTACATTTGTCATATGCCATTTTATTTTTTAAAAATACATAATTCTTTGAGAGTTTCATACATGCATACAATGTATTTTGATTTTATTTGCCCTGGTTCTTCCCAGTTCTACCCCACCAAGTCTTTATCACCTCCCACCTTCATGTCCTTTTTAAATTTTTTATTTTTATTATCTTTTAATTTATTATTTTACATGTATGGATGCTTTGTCTGCATGTACTTATATATACCACAGGCTAGAGAGGGTGTTTGATTCCCAGGGACTGGAGTTTCAGACATTTGTGAGCTGTCATGTGGGGCTGGGAGTTGAACTCGGGTCCTCTGGAAGAGCAGCCAGTGCTCTTAACCACTGAACCAACTCTCCAGCCCTGATTTTATTATTATTAATTTTTTTAATGGCTCATTGAGTACAATTTGTACTGCTTATATACTCATGGGTATGAGCCATCAGAGCATGGTCTGATACCACATCCCCAAAGAAAGTCAACTGACAGTCTCTTCCCCAGAAGCTATCAACTGTTCATTGCTTCTTTGGGCTGGGGGCTCATGACTCTCCTTTCTCCATACTGGGATGTAGAGCAGCTTGATCTTGTATAGGCGGTCACAGCTACTGCAGGTTCATGAGTGCAGTGGTCCCACTGTGTCCTGAAGACACTGTTTGGCTTCTGTCCTCTCCTCTGGCTCTTATAGTCTCCACCCTATCATACAGTGATTTCTGAGCCCGGGGGAGGAGTATGATATGGATGGCCTTAGGGGAGGCTGTGATATAGATGAGCATGCCACAGAAGCTTACTCTCTGCACTTGGACTAGTTGTGAGTTTCTGTATTAACCACTGTCCACTGCACAAAGAAATCTCTGAGCTCTGAAAGTGGCTAATCTGTGAACCTAGAGGACATTTCAATACTGTGTCCACTTAGCAAATATAATTACTTTTTAAAAATTATTAGTTTTTTTGCAGATTTATTTATTAGTCATCTATACAGTGTTATGCCTGCAGGCTAGAAAAGGGCCTTATTACAGATGGTTGTGAAACACCATGTGGTTCCTGGGAATTGAACTCAGGATTTCTGGAGAAGAACAGCCAGTGCTCTTAGCTGCTGAGACATCTCTCCAGCTCAAATATAATTATTTACTAATTCTTCTCATTTATGTTTGACTGTATTAAGTTTCTCAGTGTTCTTGTCTAATGAATGATTAGAGACATGATACAACTTTCAGAATACTTTAAAAATCATTACACTTGTGGTATGTGTTTGTTGTACATTACAAAGTAAAAGTCACACATAATTCTAAACATGCTGGTGGCTTTCTGCTTTGCTGTTACAGTCTTTTTTGCCGTATACACACATGTACGAGAGTTACAGAGTAAAGACTGTATCAGAGCTAATGGAAATTGCTCAAGTGTGATACTCTAGCAATGTATTTCTGTTCCTTTTTAGTGTAACGTTTATAGAAGGTGCTGTGCTTCAGTTATTAGAGGAAGATGACGCTGTGATTGGAGTACAATACAGGGACAAGGAGACTGGAGACACCAAGGTGAGATCTAGAAAAGGTCATCTCTTGCCAAGAGGTGCTTTCCCTACCCCTCTAAAATTCTGCATTATTGTGTGTTTGTGTGTGTGTGTGTGTGTGTGTGTGTGTGTGTGTGTGTGTGTGTGTGTGTAGAGGTCAGAGGACTACCTGTGCTGTTGGTTCCCTCCTTCCACTTTATGTGGGTCCCAGGGATGGAGCTTTGTGTACAGTATTGTTATTATACATGTTGTAGTCAGAATTAGAAAAATGTTGAAAGTGGGTAACAGTAAAATAGCTTCGAGTTTCTGTTAGTGTTGCTCTGTTAAAAGAAACGCAAAGGACCTTTCTAGACTGTTCTACAGGGTCATCCTTTTCTAGAAACTGGACTCTGGTAGGGTTGCCAGGTTTTCTTTGTTCATAGAGCAGTAATATCAGTACTCATCATGTGTCTTCTGTCTAGCCACTCATTACACAGCACCGTGTGAAGGTAGGTAGTTTTATAGTGAGTCTGGCTCTTTAAGTTTGTGATACAGTTCGGTCTTCGTGACCCATGTCTGCCTTGAAGTTCTTGCTCGTGTCCGTCATGGTGGAGAGCTTTGATAGTTTTTGTGGCAGAGCTGCAAAGGGAGATGATCTTCAGGGACTCAGGAAGTATCACCTTCAGGCTTCATTTTCTTAAGCCCACAGGATGCTTTGGTGCCATCTGTAAGGGCATAATGTATTTAAATATTTTCCTGTACACTTTTTGTTTCAGAAGATTGGGCCTTTTGCAGCATCTAACCATTGCTGGGTGCTCTTCCCCTGTGTTACAGGAGCTCCATGCCCCATTGACTGTTGTTGCAGACGGGCTTTTCTCCAAGTTCAGGAAGAATCTTATCTCCAGTAAAGTTTCTGTTTCATCTCATTTCGTTGGCTTCCTTATGAAGGTATGGAAGAGCTGTAACTGAAGAAAAATAAAAACAACCAGAAATTTGAAATGTATTAAGATATTTTCTCTTACTTAATTTTTTAGAATGCACCACAGTTCAAAGCCAATTTTGCAGAGCTTGTCCTGGTCAATCCGAGTCCAGTTCTCATCTACCAGATTTCAGCCAGTGAAACTCGGGTACTTGTTGATATCCGTGGGGAAATGCCACGGAACTTAAGGGAATACATGGCTGAACAAATATACCCACAAATACCTGGTAAGAAGTAGGATTTTACCTTGACTGGAATCTCCAGTCTAAAGCCAATCTCACAAAAGCCTCTTTCCAGTTTCCTGAAAGCAGCATCTACAAAGACCCAGAGAAAAGTACAGCTGGTTGTGAACAGGCAATGTATTTCCTGTGATATCAGAATATGTGGATATATAAATATAGACAGCTGTCAGTTAACAGTTTTTCCTGTCTCATGTGAATTTGTCTCATCTCTCTGTTCCCTTCAGCAGTCTGTTATTTACATCTATTTCCTCTTAGATTCACTAGTCATTCCTTAACATGCATAATGAGGTGCCTAATGGATAGTTTTAGTAAAGTAGGTAACTGGTGGTTTATTGCAAGAAGCTGTAACAAGCACAGCACATATGCAGTTAAGTATTCTTCTATGCTTGATAAGAAGATGTTTGCTATTTGAAACTGAAGTGCTCAAAACCGCTTATTTGGTTTGATGGGATTGATTGCAGAGCACCTGAAGGAATCGTTTCTGGAGGCCTCTCAGAACTCTCGTCTGCGGACCATGCCAGCAAGCTTCCTTCCCCCTTCCCCAGTGAAAAAGCGAGGTATCTCTCAGCATTATTTTATAATGCTGTCATTATTTCAAATGACATGTGATTAGATTTGTGGTTGGGCAGTGACATGAAGCCGAGAATTGGTCACCTTGGTTCACATGATCAAAGAGCAGGAGAGGGAGGGAGCACTTGTCACCTTAACACGTTCCCAGCTAACATCAAGGTTTTATGATGTAGTTACCATTTACCTATGGAAGACACCACGCATTGAGAGTACAACAAGGGATTTCAAAGTTGCCCTTGACCTGGAGAAGACTACTTTTCTGGTCAGAGCATGAAGATGAGTTCACAGTGGCATGGATAACAGTTCCCATAAAACTCCATCACTGGCACAGACTCAGTGTTTCAGGGTGGCCAAGGCTGGAAGGGAGGTCTGAAATGGAAGGGTGGTTAGGGCAGACACTGCTTGGGTATAAAGCCGTGGCTCTGGAAGGTGGAGAAGTAAGAGGAGGGACTAAGAGGCAATGGCAAAGCTGCAAAGCCTGCCCCAGGATGGCTGAGATATGGTGATATTTCTAGGAACTGAAGTGGGTCCCTTTAACTGGCATTTTGGGCAGGTGTCTTAGTGATTAATAGCTGGGGTATAGTTGTGTTTTCAATTTATATTTTAAGGTTTATTATTTTCTTTTTGGAGGGTTTTACTGTGCAGTCCTGCCTGCACTGAAACTTGCTATGTAGACCAGTCTGACCTCAAACTCACAGATCCACCAGTCTCTGCCTCCTGAGTACTGGATTGAAGTGTGTAAGACCATGCCTGGCTAAATAAATCTTTACTTTTATTTTTACTTACATGTGTGCTTGCTGTGTGTGTAGGGCCTTAGAGGCTAGAAGAGGGCATTGGGATCATTGGAGTTGGAACTCCAGATGGTCCCATGTGGGTGCTGGGACCACCCAGGTCCTCTGCAAGAGTAGCAAGCACCCTTACTGTTAAGCCATCTCTCCAGTACCCCCTCCCCCAAGAAAAGGTCTTATATAACCCAGGCTAAATCTGTGTGGCTGAGGATGGATGACCTTGAACTCCTGGTCATCTGTTCTGCCTCTATTTCCCAAGAACAGATTATAGGCACACATCATATGCCTGGCAGGATACATGTTTAATACTTAGCTTTATCCTATATAGACAACAGAACTTAATAATTAAAAAAAAAATTGTCAGCAACTTTATTGAGATACAGGTTGTAAATTGTTCAGAAAGCAAATGTAATTATAATTCCTTCTTGAGATATTTTAGCCCACATCAATCCTAAGTTCAATAGCACTCATTTTTTTTTTTTTTTTTTGGTCTCAGAGTGTTGTCCAGGATTGCATGGTCTTGGTTCTCTTTTCACAGGTGTTCTTCTTCTGGGAGATGCATATAACCTGAGGCATCCTCTTACTGGTGGAGGAATGACAGTGGCTTTAAAAGATGTAAAAATATGGAGAAAACTGTTAAAAAGCATTCCTGACCTTTATGACGATGCTGCCCTTTTCCAGGTAAGAATCTAGTGTTTCTCCCGCATTTGGCTCAAAATACACTTCTGTCTAGGGATGAGAGTTGTGGGACCCTGGTGGGAATCTGTGCTTGGAAGCTTCTGTTTCACAATGGTTCTTAGACTCATTCAGGTTTAATCAGCCTGACTTTCAAACGGAGTCTTTAATTGCCATGTTTTAGAATACATTATACCAAATTGGTTCAAGCCATTCTGCTCAGATCTGTAAGCTTAGCTTCAGTATCATATGACCCATTGCTCTGAAAATGAGTTTAGCAATATTGCCTGTAGGCCAGCCTTGAAACCAATAATCATTTTGAAGAGACTATAAACATTAGCTTATGTTTTTTTCCTTCTTAACTATGTAATGAATGATATTTTTCATTTTTAGGCCAAAAAATCATTCTATTGGTCAAGAAAAAGGACCCATTCCTTTGTTGTGAATGTGTTGGCTCAGGCTTTGTATGAATTATTTTCTGCTACAGACGGTAAGTTTAGATGTTTTTAAGTGACCATTATTTATTTATACAGATTTTCACGTTTTCTTAGGTAAGGGATTTAATTACAAGTTAGTGGTTAAAGAAGTTAGTCTGTAATTGCAGTTAGCCAACTTTGCCAACTGACAATGTGGTAGTTCCTTTTAGTGTGTGAGCATCATGTATGTAGCACTTTGTCTGGAAGCCGTTGGCTCTCCTTAGAAACTCCCTAGCAGTACCTGTTCCTCTGGTCCAGACTAGAGCATATATATCCTCACATGATAAAATGCTCATAGAAGGCCTTTCTGGCCAGGTCTGGAAAAGCAATATGGTTTTTTACTTCTCACAATAGTTTGAATTTCTTTTGAAGTCTTATTTATGGTATGAATAGGCACTTCAAGCTGAGGTTGGGCTTCTTTCCTGCTCTAGTTCACAAGTGGCACTCACTGGGAATAGCCACGTGTTTTTGTTTTCTACAGCATAGAGAGGTCGGCCACTCTGTCTAGAAGTTGGACATTTCTAATAATGAAAATTTGAAATTTTGAGCTAGGTGTGGTGATGTGTGTTTGCTCTCCTAGCTCTCAGGAGGCTGATGCAGGAGGATTGGGATGTCAGCCTAAGCTACATAATAAGATGATATCTCAAAACAAATGACACTGACCTCATACTGTCTCAGAACAAATGACATGGGCATTTGTACCCTGACTCCCTGTATCGCACTCCAAATACTAAATAAAAATATATGAAAAAAAAGTAAACTCTAGATTTGAGGTGCTTCAAGCTCCTTGTTTGAGCTTCTTCATGCCCATTAGAAGAGGAGCCAGGACAGAAATGTTTATCACAGACTAGACTGTCCAGCACCGAGGGCTCATGGTTGTGATTTGCAAGGCAGGTCTCTGAATTGGAGTGGCTGCTTGGGCAAATAAGAGGACAGGAATTTAAGTTTTGAGTTTTTCTAAGTTCTTGGAGTCTTACATATCAGAGTTCCCAACATCACAAAGTTAATGGCAGATCAGGGGAGGAAAGAACTTTACAGAGCAAAAGTTTACCATATTTCATCTTTAAAAGACATTTTGTGAAGAAAAATGTAGCCACGGGTAGAGCTAAGTTCCAGAACAGCCAGGGCTACACAGGAAAACCCTGACTTGAAGCCCCCCAAAGTTATTTATTGCTAATTATTATGTTTTGAAGTCTTCAAAATGTATTAAAATGTTATGTGGCTGTAAGGCCGAGATTCTGAATGAACACTAACCCTGACCCAGCACTATGGGTTAGGCATCTCAGAACCTGGGAATCTTATTGCTAGAATTGTGCTGTTATAGTAAGCCATTACAAAATATTTGGTGTCAATTAATTTACAACAAAATCATACATAATTTAAAAGTATCTTATAATATCTAAATATTATCACAATTAACAAACATTATTCATACTCATATTACCATTATAATATTAATCTTGGAATGTAAAAGAACTGTTTGTTGAATTCTAGGACTTTTAAAAATTGTCATGTTTGACATTTTTCTATCGGCATTATTTTGACATAATCACTAATACCTTAAAATAAAATGTAATTTCTACATTTTATTTTAGATTCCTTGTATCAGCTACGAAGAGCTTGCTTTCTTTATTTTAAACTCGGTGGAGAATGTGTGACGGGTCCCGTTGGGCTGCTTTCTGTGTAAGTTCTAACAACAGAGAAACAGTTTATGTCAATCTTTACTCCATGGACATTTAGTCATATTCTGTTACTCATTGGTATCCCAGTCACAGGTAGCCCCATGAGCCAGGGAGCTGTCTCAGGAAAGGTGCTTACTGTAAAACCTTAGCATCCTTAGTGTGAACCCTAGAACCTGTGAGGAAGGGTGGACTCTGCAAAGTTGTCCTCTGACCTCCATGTAAGTGCAATAAAGTGTGCCCCCCCCCCCCCCCCCAGTCATCATGCGTACCCATGTGTGTGTGCGCGCGCTCACGTGTGTGGACACATAAACTAATACAAAATAAAATATTTTAAAAGGAACAAGGTGCCTAAACCCTCCAAGTAAAATGGAAGTGTGGTTTTCACCTGTGGTGGCCAATCTACAGGAGCCAAGGATAACAGAACGAATCCAGATAATAATCCTACTGGCCTGAAATTCAATAGTTTTGCTAGTGCAGATGTGTCCCTGGGAAGGCTGAGTAGTGAGTCTCCAAGGTACCTGTCTGTTCTATAACCAGAATTCAGGACTGATGCCAAACCCAGACTGTAGTAGGCGGTTTTGTATCTTCATTTTGGATCTCAAGATTAGTGAAAGAACAGCTGAAGAAAATAAGAGTGGCCATGGCTTCTCAAAGCGGTTGTTAATTCTAAGTAGATTTTTCTAATATATTCTAAAAATCCATTCTTGCCATCAAATATGTGTTAAGTCCTCAAATGTTGACTGCCTTAAGTGTTTAGTGATGACAAATAGTTAGGACCTTTGTGAATAACTTGGACATTTCTTTTCCATTACAGATTGTCTCCTCACCCTCTAGTGCTGATTCGACACTTCTTTGCTGTTGCCGTCTATGCCACATATTTCTGCTTTAAATCAGAGCCATGGGCTACGAAACCCCGAGCCCTTTTCAGTAGTGGTGCTGTACTGTACAAAGCGTGTTCTATAATATTTCCTCTCATCTACTCAGAAATGAAGTATCTGATTCACTGAAGGGGAAACCACTTGGAAGTCAAGTCCACTGAGACTTGAAGAGAATGTATATAGCATAGAACTGTATGACTTCTTCAGTGGAGACTCGAGGACCAAGCTTGTGTATAAGCATGTAAATATAAGCCTTAATTTACAATTGAAAATGAAGGGTCAAATAAGCTAGATGTTTAAAAGAATGATTGTTTCCACAAATTAGTGCTAACTGAAATTTTTCTTCTGATTTCAGTATTTGGGGTGATTCACTGGGACATACAAATAAAGTGAAGAGTGAACTCTTAGGCCTTTTCCGGTTGTTGGAGACTTCTTTACATAGATTCATGGTCACAGAAAAGATACCCCAAATGGGGCAGAAAGTGCAGTTACTAAACCTGTTCTACTAGCTATTCATTATTTACTGTGTGTGCATGTATTCAGGCATATATGGTGTGGTGACGTGCACATGGAGGTCTGAGCTTGGCATTATGTGTCTGTCGTCTTAATCCCGCTTCACATTATGTGTATTTGAGGCAGGTCTCTGGGTCAACCTGGAGCTCTAGGCAATGGGTATCACTAGCTACAGGTCAGGTAGACTCTTGCCATGTCTCACCCAAGTTATCCTGGTATGATGGCAGATCCCTTTCAGAGAAATTCTCATGTAGAAACAAGTTAGATTTCGAGTCTTAAAAGTCTGTCACTAAACCTTTCTAAGTGCCGCCCTCCCACGCCTCCTGCCTCACCACCTTCCAGATAAGGAAAAAGAAAGTTTTACGGACAGCAGCCTGCTTGTGTGGCTCAGACAGAGGCTGGAAGAGCAGCTGGCATCCTGAGTGCTACGGGAGCTGCTGGGACTAGAAGATGGAAAACCTCAAACACAGTAACAGGACAGGCATTGAGTTTACTACTGGGCTGTCAAGTGTTTCTCACTGGGCTCCCTTTCCTCTGCACCTAAGCCACTTGTCACCACTGAGGTAGGGTAATGGGTGCCAGAATTGAATCACAAGTGGGGCAACTCGGTACTAGCAATATTATTTTACTGAAGATTTGGAGTTGGACAAATGGTTCTTTAGAACATGAAACTAAATGGATTCATCCATCACAGTTAACAGGATTTAGAAGAGGCAAGTATAAAACAGACCTGCTTCTACATGATACAAATTCCATATAATACCATGATTTAAACAACATTGTTAGTGCCAAGAGCCACTTTCCTTAGGATGGCTGATGGTTCCCACAGTGTAGGAAAAATGTAAGCAGCATGAGCAGTCTTTTTTTTGTTGTTTTTTGCTTTTTTTTTTCATTCCCAAATTCATTTTAGTTACAGGAAGATAATGAGGAAGTCACAGGACAGTTCGGAACTCATCGAAAATGAAATTAGGCACATGTGCTTCCGCCACCTGGAATATAAGCAGAAGTTACATTATTCACAGCATTATAGCTGACAAAATCCACAATTTTACATATGAAAATTTAAGAAGTGAAAATCTGTTGTAACAAGGTGAAGTACAGGAATTAGCTGACTCACATAGGTAAATTTAGGAAACAGCCCTTCCATTGTTGGTGTCTTAGTGTACCACTAAGGCAATACATGAGGACAGGCTGCTGCCTCCAAACTATAGGCGAGGCTCTTAAAGGCACTTTGATCTAGGAATACACACTGAGAGGCATAAGGAGACATTTGAGGCCAGAGGGGAAGAGCAGGAAAGTTTTGAAAGGCTTGTATTCCTTAATTGTTTTTAAAAGAAGGAAGGAGGAAGGTGGGGTGGGGTGGGGTGGGAGATGGAACAGGTGATCACGGTGAACTTTTGAAAACATTGCTGAATTCCTGGGTATGTGTGTGATCATGAAGATATCTACGTGCTAAGCAGAGGACATGCAGCAAATGTGGACAGCACAAAAATCCTGAGAAACTAAAACCAATGGTTAAATTTGTATTCTGCCTGTGGTGGTGGCCCTCACCTTTAATCCCAGTACTAGAGAGTTAGAGGCAGAACTCTGTGAGTTCAAGGCCAGCCTGATCTACAAAGCATGTTGAAAGATGGCCAGGGCTGTTACACAGAGAAACCCTGTCTCAACAAACAAACAAAAATTTTATTATAATCCACATTTACTCAAAATTGGGGTCATGCAACTTTTTAAGCAGATAGGGCTCAAGCATGAGGTCACAAAAAAGGGTTCTACAAAGGCAAGATTTATCCAATTATGGTTATTGCTCACTGTGGAAGGGTTGATAGACCTTGTAACCTCATGTTACCCCTGAAAAATATAAGTATACCCCCGCACATATATTGGTGGCCATTTACACACATGTATTGTGTATGTTAATCTTTAGCAGGTACATTCCTAACAGAATTTCAGGGACTAGGGTAAATAAGTCATTAGTTTAAAATGATAAAGCTGAATTCCTCTCAAAAGCTGGAGTTACTAGATTTCCATTCACACCATGGAGGATAAACAAGTATGGAGCCTAACATTTCCCTTGTCACAAATACAGTTTGGTTTGCACACTGGATGGAAGTAAGGTTGAGCCTCTTCCAAATGTTTACCCTAAAAACTGCCTGTTAATATTCTTTACCCATCTCTACTGAACAGGTAATATTTACGGAGTTGAAAGAGAACATTTTAAATCGAGAAAGTGTCCACTCTTTTGATTTATAGATAATGATTCCTGTTTGATCTTGTTTTTTTAAAGAGGCATTTTACAGGATCATTAGAGATCCAATCTGAATCTTTACCTCTGCATTTCCTTCCTTAGGTGTGATGGTGAGGAAGTTGTGTTGGTACACACTTACCTGTCTGCTAACTTAGCTGCTTCAGAATTCCCAGTCTGCCACTGGCTCTTAACAACATGGGTGCCATTCTGAGCCCACACCAGTTACCTGCTCCTGAGCCACCACGGGACGATGGTCTGATGGGAGGTGCCACCGTGTCCTATATCTGGCTGTGTGCACAGAACTGTGTACTGGTCCTGCTATTCTCCCACCAGTACCACACCACTTCCATTTTTGAAGTTTTACTTGGCATGTAATAATGTTTTTCTTAAGTCCTTTATAAGAAGCCATAAACATTTTTAGAAAGCAAATTAAAATTTAACTGGGGCTTTGATTATAATTTCGTAAATCTATAAACTTGGTATCTCACTGATAGGTATAATTTGAAAGTACCCTCATTTGAAACAGGCTTTAAAAGCTTAAGATTTTGAGAAGCTTAAGTAAGAGGTTAGTTGAAAGAACGGTGGTCAGAAGCAAGAGGCACCCAACTATTTCTTCTAATGTATATTTTAAAAACATTTTTATTATTATCTGTAAAGGTGCATATCTGTGGAGGTCAGAGGCATGTTAGATACTTTGGAGGTGAAATCGGCCAGTTTTGAGTTTCTGGGAGCCAAACCCAGGTCCTTTGCTGTTAACCACTGAGCCATTGCTCCAGTCTCTAGTAGTGTCTTTAATTCTTTCCCATCAGACTTCTGTGATGAACTCTTTTCATTTTGTCCATTTAGTATTTAAGTGGATTATTTATTGAACTTGTTTTTATTTTATTTTATTTGTTTTTGAGACAAGATCTCACTACACAGACTTGCCTGGCCTGGAACTTGCTATATAGACCAGGCTGGCCTTGAACTCACAGAGATCTACCTGCTTTTGCCTTGAAAGTGCTGGGATTACAGGAGTGCACCACCACTCCCAATTTTTATTCATCTTTTTCTTTTTCAGTACTGGTGTTGAACCTGAGTTACATCCCAACCATCTGCACTCGTTTGAAACTTTCTCCACGATTCTATTAGGTTCTTATTACATTCTTAAGCAGCACACATTTTAGTTTCTTCCTAAATCTGTCCTATTTAGTTTCACTTATTATCTAACATCTATACAACAAAAATAGGAAGCAAGTGTCAGTAATGTGGCTTTTACAGTCCTCACAACAAGAATACCACCGTCATTTCGCTAAGTTCTGCATGCTCATGAAGTTATAAGATCATCTTTGGCTTCTGTTATTAAAAGTGCCTCAAAACATGTATTTGTTTATGCACACAGGTCATTAAATGCCTCTAGAGGTCAGAGGACATTTTGTGGGGGGCATTTTTATTCTCCTACCATGTGGGCTCAGGACTGAACTCAGACTGTCAGGTTTGGCAGCAGGTACCTCTGTGTGACAATACATTTTGCTGGATCCTATTTTTAACTATTAATTAAAAAAATTTTTTTTTCAGTATTTGTTATAGGTCTTTATAGTTCTTAAATCAAACTTTCCTTTGTGCTTAAACGTCCCAAGGTTGGTATTATTTAGGACAGCAAAGAAGGGATTTCTTAGAAGGTAATAAACAATTCTTCACTTTTGGAAGCAGTGGCCATATATAGCTTTCATTGTGGCCTGGACTTAATATGCTGTGGCCCTAGGCTGTTAGGAGAGAAAAAGCAGAGCACTCGTGGTCATTCCTTTCCCTGGCCAGTTAGAAACCCCTTCCTTGCTTGTTCATCTCACTGAGCTGGCTCTGGAGAGGATGGAGAGTGAGGAGGGGACAGAAGCCCTCCACAGTGCAGGGAAGAGGCTGGATGGAGAGTGGAGAGCACTGAACGGCAGTGGGAGGGGCTGAGAGACATCTGCTGAAGACCTACAGGACTTCACCCGGAGAATACCCAGGGCTACTGTTTGAACCCTTATAGATAGGTCATTACTGCCATGGCTTACCTTGCGGGGAAGCTTTGTGTACCGAACATAATCCTCCAGGAACAGAAGGGCACCCACAGCATCTGCAGGCATTTCAGGCATTTTCTGGCTGTAAAAGAAGTCTGGGTCAGTTAGCTGCTTTGAATGTTAATGGGTCCTCAGTTGACTAATGAGCAGCATACCAAGTCTGTAACAAGCCCACAGGGCACCCTCTGGATTCCTATGAAACAATTATCCTGCTCTTATTAAGGAACCAGCCTTGCAGAAAACAACCTAACCATGGGCTGGTGCGACAGATCAGTGGGTAAAGGCACCTGCCAGTGTGATGGCTCGAGTTCCATTCCCAGAATCTACACGAAGAAGAGGAACCCCCCCCCCACTTCCACATGCATGCAATGGAGTACATGCACAGGCATGCAAATACATGTAATTCAAAGATAGAGGCCAAACCCTAACCTTGTCTGTTTAGACCCATCTCCCTTTCATGTCTTTCATACTCCAAGACTCAACCAATGCCTGACAGACAGGTCCCACACTTTCCCACCCCTTTTCAGCTCCATTTGTCTTGTACACTCATTTGAAAGTCAGTGACGAGCTAGGACTGGTGGTACCAGATCTTCGATTCTACCTACTCTGGAGGCTGTTGCAGGAGAATTGTAAGTTTTACAACCTGGGCTACAGAGTCAGTTCAGGGCCAGACTGAGAAGCAGTAAGGCAATGTAAAAGAGGAAAAAGGTGTGGCCTAGTTTTAGGGTGCATATGCACCTCTTTGCTGGGTGCATATGAAGTCCAGTATACCAGAAAGATCTGAGTTAGGCTGGCAAAATCAACCAAATGGTAATCTGTTAAGTTTACACTGTAAGGAGACAGAAATGTTTAGCTAGGCTGACCCTTTCAGACAGCAGAGAAGGAAGCCCAGGTTGAAACATCCTAGGACCATGGCTTTTGTTTTTCCTACCCTAGAACATCCACGATTGGAGAGAAAGGAGCAAAGAAGAAATTGAAGGTTTCTAAGTTTTGTTATTAGGCAGTAACCCGTGATTCCTGTTTGGTTATACACTGTGAACTAGCCTTTTCCCTTGCCTTGACACCGAGGAATCACTTTTTAGTGTGGAGCTGATGGAGGTCACACCGAGGAGAATGACTTTCCTTTGGTGATGGAGCCATGTCTTAGTGGTGCTCAAACTGAGAAGTCTGACTCTCTTTGTTGAGTGGGGTGGTGTCTTAGTCCAGCAGAGGGCAGGGCTCACTGGGCTCTGAGAGCTAGACTCAGCATGGCAGAGTCACAGGTCTGCACTTTATTTCTCATAGAAAGAAATCTAATAATATCTACTAATCTCCATCAAGATCTAATCTTACTATGTCCCTGCCAGTACAACTACAGGAAATGTCCTAGTAGGGTGACCAAGGTTAAGTGCTGGAGGTGATGGCTCCTAACATTGGGAGGTACCTTGACTTGTTTATAGAGAAGCTGCTACTCCCCATTCCCACAATGAGAGGGATCTGTCACTGAGAGGTTGCTGTCCCTTTTTGTGTTACTAAGTGCCACTATTTCTGATTGGTCCTCTGTACCTTGTGCACTGCTCCATTGTGGAGCGAATAAACTGGCCAATCAGTGCTAGGAATTGCTCCGTGTACCGGGAATGAAACTGCTTCAGCAGAGTGAGCAGCCCCAGGACGAGGGGTGGCCAGTCCACAGGGTCAGCAGGTTTTCGGCAGACCATGCCTGTGAAGGAAAGTTACAATACCCAGTCAGCTACTTGCTCTGACAATGTTCACCAAGTACCAGACCTCATCAATGTCATCATGGCTGGCAGGTTATTTCTTCAGATTATTCTGAGGAAACAGTAGTTGTGGGCTACCTCTTATACTAGCTCTGTAATTCTAATGTCTGAAGGATTTAGTTCTTACTACTGTTTATTTTGTTCTACAATATTAATGCCCACTACGGTGGAGACTTAAAAACAAAAATCAACTTAAACTGACTTCAGTTAATGGTAGCATGACATTCTAGATACCCAGAAGCACCTGATTAGGTAAAATCAGTTAAAATTTTGGTTAAAGTGTTTTAAAATTATCTTTAAAGACAATGCTGAGTGTTAAGAATCAAGTCTGCTTCAGTCAGGCCGAAGGAAGAAGGGAAGATTGGTATGTGCCTGATACCAATACCACTGCAGGCTTTCTCTGGGGACTCTGACCTGCCTGGATGGCTATGCTAAGCAGGAGGTGGAGTGTAGGGCCTTTGGAGGAAACATAAGAACGTCAGAAGATGTACACCGCCTGCCTCTAATGTCATAAAGTTACACTCAACAATACCGGCATGAAGACAGACCTATCAATGCATCAGGACTGTTCCAAAGCAGTTTGATCGTCAGATGATCCATTGAATTTTCACAAATACAACCAGCAAGTTAATGGAGAAAGAAAAATCTTGTCAAAACGTGACACTGAAATTGGATAGCTTGATGGAGGGGGATGATGAAGCCGACCCCACCTTACAACAGATGCAAACAATAACTTGGATGGTCCATAAGCCTTAATGTAAAAGATAAAGCTAGCTTCTAGAAAATGAACTGGTTATTTAATTTAAATAGGAAATACTTAATAGTCACAGGGACCACTGAGAAATGAGCATTTCTGAATCTGGAGATGAAACTTTGCACTAACATGGGATGGTTGGTACCTGGTTTGGTCAATATAAACAGAAGGAATCAGCTCCTGTGAGCACTTTGTGGGAAGAGGCCAAGCTGGTAATCCAGTCAACCCGGTCCCTCCATTACCCAGCAATTACTGATCAAAGGCACTTGCTTGGCAACATGTGGAACTAATAGGCACTGGCAGAGGAACAATGCCTGAGACCAGTGAATGTTTCTGAATGAGAGGATTAAAAAAAAAAAAAAAAAAACTAAAGAGATTCTACAATTTTACTTTAAAAATTTTGGGAGATAGGAAGAAAAATAAGATACATTTTGAACTAAGAGAATAGTAATATTAGTGCCGTTTGTAGAAATGTTCTTACAGTGCTAGGTTCTGATGGGACTTTTTAAACCAACTAGACAGACAGTGGACGTAAAGTTCTACTTAGTTAGATGCAAAGTCTGGAGACATAGGAAGGATCTGGGAATCTCCTAGGCAATCATAGAGATGCTTGCAATAAACTGATCAACAAAACAATGTTATATTACTAGCCAGGACACCTATATCAAAAGCCCTGGGTGTATACTGTTTGTAACAAATATTCTGACATAGCCATGTTTACATTATAGTCTGAGATACTCACTTAACAGTGTCTCCTTAACTACACTGTAACCCTTATTACATTCCTGGTAGACAGCAGCACATGGACACTTGTATGAACAGAACATGAACATAAAGAAGTGTCTTTCATACCTAATCAGCTACATATGCATTGAATGAAGAGAACCAAATAAAGATGTTGCCAGTTCTGTAAGAGGCAGGCATACTCAGCTGATTTGGAACCCACTTTGTACATTCCATCAACAGTATCATGTTGCAGTGGCGCAATGACACTATTCATCCATTTGGTTATGAAAAACCTGATGTCAACATAGCATTATATTCAGAACGCTGTCCTTATACATTGATCTACTGCAAGTTTATTACAAAGCAAAACCTTGGCATCGTACCTAGATTTTTGTTATACTGAAGTTTTGGCAACTGAGCAACCAAGAAGAGAAAGTTGACAATCGGGAAGTAGGGTAAACGCTTTGTTGTTATATAAATCTGGAAGAGAAAGATAAGAGAGATGGATGGTTTCTTCATGTTATAGAGTATCACAGAATTCATTTCAGATAGGAAGCTCTGCTATGCCTTTGGAGACTTACTTACCTATGGCCCCATGTCAACACACACACACACACACACACACACACACACACACACACACACACACACGCACGCATCCATGAGCTTTAGTCCTCCTGCAAAGAACAGCTTTGCTTACAGACTAGAGTCCCCTCCCCCCCATTCTATTAATACTTCTAAAAGGAGGGGCAAGAGGTGACAAGCAAGAATGACAGGGGACAGCAAAGGTATGGGGCTGGAAAGGTGGCTCAGTGGCTAATTATGGGTACTTTAGAGGATTCAGGTTCAGTTTCCAGCACTAACATGGCAGCTCACAATTTTCTTTAACTCCAGTTCCAGGGGAATAGACACCATTTCTGGTCTCCTTGGGCATCAGGCAGACACATGGTGCACATACATACAAATAGGCAAATACTCGTACACATAAAATAGATCTTTAAAAAAAAAGAGTCGTGAAGGAGATGTAGGGAAAGAGAGAATCTAAGACAAAAAGGAAGAGAGAAAAGGTCCAGGTAGCAGAAAGCAGGGAGGGGCAGTAAATGCTGAGGAAGAAAGCAAAGTCCTCCTTTGTCATAGTCTCAAAGGCAGCCCTCTTCCCAGCTAACATGGCAGAAAAATCAGGGCAGACAAAGCTATACCACCCCTCAGTGGGCCTCCAATCCACAGAAGACAGGGCGGCACACACGGCTTCCTTGGCTAGCTCCCTACTCTCCAAGCCTCAGGCTCCTCACCTGAGCATGGCCTGTTTCATGGGGCTGCTTAGTACGGAGCACAAAGATGTCAGCTGCTCTTTAGCTTCATCATCTTTGTTCTCCTCTGAGATAGTGCTTTATTATTATGATAGTAACCAGGGTAACCCTCTAACATAGACCTGTTTCTGCATCAATACATATAAACACTCATACTAGGAAGATACATCACAAATACAGGCAACTGGGGTCAGTTTAAGACAGGTGCTGCCCTACAAGAGCTAGGCTCATGAAAAACTGCACTACTCAGTGGTTTCTGGAGCTTGGAGCTCAGAAGAATGAGCCTGGCATTGGTACTTGCAGCTAGCTCATGCTGGTCACCAAGAGGAAGCATTTGTAAGCAAGATCAAGCAGTGTGACCATTCCAACTCCAAGTGAACCTGCACAGACACTGCATTTACTTTTCTGGAAATCTGACCTACATCAGTCTCAGAGGCAAGGAGATGACATCATTTCAAAAAGGTTGAAACCTAACAGCATGAGATTTGGGGGCTGAATGCAGTTTTCTGAAATATTTTCACAGTGATCTGTTACCTGAACAAAGACACCTTTTGTACCACACAGCCCTGTACACCCCACCCGCACCACCCAATTTTATATTTCAGTCATTAACCTTATTCAGTGGGTTGTGGATGCCAGCTGCCTCCAGATAGGCTGTGATTTCATATAAGAGTGTGTTATCTTCTTTGGGGTAGGGAAGTGAAGGGTCCCGATAGTGGGCTTCAATGTCTGCCAGGAGAGCCCTAATGGGGGACAGAAGCAGCAATAAACATGCATGATTATCAGAGTTTATACATTTGTACCTAAGGCTTATCCTTATGACTTCTGATCCACAAGCCTGTGACTGTGTGTCACTGTGAAGTCTAGCCTAGAGTCAAGTGATTTTGCCACTGAGATTACAAGAGAAAAAAAAAATTGTGTGTGTGTGTGGCAGATGAGGGTCTCAGATCAGGTGGTTACAGGTGGTTATTAGCTGACAGGGTGCTGGGAACCAAACACTGGTCCTCTGTAAGAGAAGCCTGTGCCCTTAACTGCTGAGCCATCTCTCCAGTCCCTCATTGTTCACATTTTTACGAACTGGCCAAACTGTTTCTAAGAACTACTTTTTTTAGTAGAGCAGATGCTGGGATGGAGAAGTGTGGATTGTTTATCTGAGCAGCTAGGAGAGGGTATGTGCAGCCTGCTTTCCCCTGCTCTCTGGGCAACAACTGCTTAGCTCTTTAGAGTCCACCTCTTGTAGATGAATTAACAACCGTTTTTAGGCTGGGACATAAAGCTAGTAGTGCTGCTTTATATTATTTGTTACATGTTAAAAACCCAAAGAGGTCTTAAAGGAACAAATGCGAATGTGAACATGGGTGCTTGGAAGGTGGGCTGCCCAAGCCCACAGGCACTTACTTATTGAGATTGTCTAGAGCAGCTGCCAGATGTTTGGAATCAAATCGACAGGAAGCATTTAGCTCATTGGCGATCTGTTGTCTCAGGATCTGCATCTGCCCAACCTGAGAACAAGTGACAAAACGCAGAGGTGACCCAGAGCACTTGAGAGCCATCACCAGTATGCAAACAGAGCTGGAGAGCCTTTGAGGGATGCGCCCTTGGCATCACCAGGCTGCTACACTGTCTCCTAGGTAGCCATGGCAATGCCTCCTCCAAACGCTTCTGGCTATTCTCTACCAACAGAAAGAGAGCCACATTGCAGCTTCATATTTGTAATAAACCTTTCTTAACACCCATGGAACAGTCCAGGTTACTTATACAAAATAGGTGCCCAGATTCTAAAAGAAGCTAGTCTTCATCTAAATAATTAATTGGTTCATTTGTCTTTATTCCTCATTTCCAAAGACATGGTGTTTTATTCATAGCATATGGATAGTGTATGCTCCCAAGGATCCGTGCTTCTTAACATTGGGGCAGACACAGGAGAAAGGAGCAGGTGCCCTGTTGTAATGCTGTGAGGATTACAGATTACAGATACTTGATTTGTCAATTAACAGACCAGAGCATTCCATGAACTTGGAAGAAAATTCCCATTTCCTTGTGTAGAAGCACCTCTGATCAGAGGCATTTCAGAAAGAACACATTTTCTTGAGCAAGTGGGAAGCTATGGGTTCATGAAAAAAGCCTAGTCAGTGGTGGCTCCAAAGAGAAGCCTAAAGGAATGAACGTGTGAGAAATAAGAAGACAAAGAAGTTCTGTTTTAACCATGAAAGGGATATATTTCCATAAGCACAAAGGAAGTAGGAAAACAGTAATTTATAAGACACAGTGTGATTATTCCTGTCCCCCATTACATACTTTCTTTACATAATACTGAATATCCTGCTTCCCATACATACCTTCATTATAGCTTCCAGGTAAGCGGTCCAAATCTTCTGTGTTTTAGTGATGGCAGAAAGATAAACTTTACTTGAATTTGCTGAAAGTTAAAAATAAAATCTTAATCTAGTATATTCAGAAAGGTTATAGTGCAGCATTATCTCTGCCTTGGAGAGTCTCAGGACACTTACCTACAATGCTTTTTAGGGGGCTGACAGCATTCATGAGTGTTTTTAAAGTATCTTGAACAGTTCTATCCCTCAGGATAATTTTCTGAAACATACTGAGGAAATTCTACAAACAAGAAGCAATGATCAAAATCTAAACATAACAACCCCAAACTCCAGTTAACCCAAATCATCCACCTTAGTTATATAGCCTACAAATGGGAAGGTATCCAGGTTCCTACTAGGAGCAGCAGCTATGAGGAGATAAGGCTTCAAACACAAGTCTTTCTTTCCCACATTGAAGTTAACTAAAGGAGTCTACACATACAATTACAATGCTGGCCAAGGAAATTCCAGTTTACTATCAGTTCTTGTCTACCTAGTAAAATCACCCATGCCTCACATTGGGTGAGAAGTCACAAAGGACCCTGAGTTGAGACCTGTTTTTATGCTTCTCAGGTAAACCAGCCATGGAGGGTTGTAATAGGCAATCTTTGTCTTCTTGGCAGGATTCAGAACTACCTAAGTGTGTCAGGATGTTTCCAAAGAAGCTTAATGGCAAAGGGAAGACCCATGCTAAATGGGCCAACACCATCCCCAAAGCTGGCATCCAAGACTGAATTAATAGCAGAAAGTGGGCCAAATACTGACATCCATCTCTCTTTGCTTCCTGATTCAGGGCAGTGTGACTGCTGCCTTGTGTTCGTGTGATCACAGTGGAAGCCATTCTGGATGCTAGGCCTTCCTCTCCATGACAACCATACTCAAACTGTGAGCTAAAATACAGCCTTCCACCCTTAAGCTGCTATTTTACCACAGCAATGAGAGGATCTGACGAGGCGTGCAGGCTCACCTGTAACTCTTTCACAATCATGAAGCACAGAAGCCTGTCCAATCCATTCAGACCAAAAGTCCCAAGGGTGTTCTGGATTTCTGAGAAGAGTTGGCTGCTAGTCACTTCTTGATGAGTTTTCATGTCATACCAAGTATTCAGCTGGTCTATGTAACATGTCATTCTAAAACAAAAGTACAACCAAAGGTTGTATGGGATAGGAGTTGGGGTATCATGACCCAGGGCACGGGCTCCACACCAGCTATCATTTTACAGTCTTACTGTGTAGTCTGGTAAAACCTGAACATACATCAGTCCTGCCTCAACAACCTGAGTGCTGGGATTGCAGGTGTGAGCAGGCGATACTGACTCGTGTTTCCTCACTTCTGTCTGCCTGATGACAGCCTGTAGGACAGGAAGTAAACCTCACCTAGGCCTCCTTTCCCATTTATGCTGCTTCCTTGGCTTCATTTATTTCCTCTTGGCTGAGCTACTCCTGGGAACCATGCTGAGAAGACAAAGTTAAGTTCAGCTGCCAGGTTGGAGGACTCTAGGGTCCAGCTACCTTTTTATAGGATGTTTCTTGAATCTTTCAGATGAGAGCCTAGTTATCAATCCCACTGGTAAAGAAGACACTTAGGGTCTTTGGATGGTGACATCCAAGAGAGATGAAGCTATGTGCTTTTGCCCCAGCTCAGTAAGTGGTAGATACCCACCTCCTTGAAGCCTCTCAGTGATTCTTCTTAGGCTCAGGAATATAACAGTAGGGGCAAAAGCCAACATCATTGTTGAGCACTCAATGTTACCCTGTACCACCCTCACGCTAGCTCTGGGAAATACATGTCCCCAATGTAGAGGGGAGATGATGGAGGCCAGGTTGGCCAGGCACCAAGACTATATAATTCCAAAGCTTTGGTTCTCAAGCCATGGAGGAGGGGCCCTGAGTGACTGGTAGGCTTACAGAAGGCACAGATGTCCATTCCTGTCCTAGATAATCTGATTCAGCAGGTAAGGGATAGATCCTTAGCCTCTGCAGTTCTGACAAACTATATATGTAGGCCTTATGTCATAAACACCACCATCCTCCATACATACATGTAGGCTTCATGTTATAAATACCACCATCCACACTTGGGGCTTAAAAAGGAGCTGAAAGCCTCAGGAGTGAGGAAGTTAGACTCTGAAGTAATTATGCGGGGAGAGGTAGGTGGGGTGGGTGTGAGGGGTGGGGGGGGGGTAGCAACTCAAGAAGCTTTGCAAAAGTGCACACATCTTTTATGCTCAGGCTTCGGGGTATCCTTTTATTACTCAGTGCTGGCACTTTGGATGTGACATTTGAAAAGACCCTAGTTCTGATAATAAATTCTCAGTCACATCTAATCTCCACTGAAAGTGTGAGTACAGCAGGGTAGTTTCTAGAAGGGATCAATGATTCAAGCCACGGACACAAAGGATTACTTACTCTTTTGCCTGTAATGAAAAAAAATATTTCGGCTAGAAGTTTCAAAAAGTTTATCTATAGTTTATTGGCTTTCATGAATCTTGAGACAAAATAAGCTTAGATTAGAAGGCAGTGTGGAGTATTTAGGGAATGCAGAAGTATTTGCTGAGACATGGAGAGGTGGGGAGAGAGAGGAGTACTTCTCAGGGAAATCCACCCATGATGGTCCACCGTGGGCATGTGCACAGGGTTAAACTGAGCCCCAAGACATGAACCTGCTCTTTCCTCAGCTGGTCTCGGCATACAGCTCCATCTGAGGCTCACAGTCAGAGGAAATGGGTTTAGCTGGATTTACTGAGAGGTCCATGGTACTACCAGATAGTCTCAAGAATAGTTTTAATTACATAAGATTTTCACCTAGTCTCTGAAGAAGTCACGAACCCATGTGACCAGGATGTAGATTCTTTACTCACAGCGCTTTGGGAGCTAGGAGCTCCACATGTTCCAGCACACTGCTTGCCAACTGTGTCATGCTGGGCAGGAGAGTAAGCTTTTGTGCCTGAATTTCTTTATCTTTAAAGTGGTAACAGCAACAATGCCTACCTCCTAAGATTGCTGCAGGGAGTAAGTGTGTAGATGTGGGTTGCCACTCACATCTGAATGATCAGTAGTTAATGACTCTTGTCCTGGGCTAAGAAATAAGCTTGCCATCTTTAATGATCAGGATGAATTGGCAAGTACAAGGTCAAGGCTAGGACAAGGGAGCACACCTCGGTGACATAGGCTCAAATGTCTTGTGGCCTGAAGCCCAGTCACATTCAGAAATACTTACTTTGGGTCTGTGATCCGCAAGATTTCTCTGCAGAGTCGACCAATAAACGTTATGGACTCATCCACAGGTGCGAACTTAGGTATTGGAATGTGAGTGGACTGGTACATACTCTGCCAGTCTTGAATCTAGAACACAACCATAAATGTCTAGTTCAACTCTGACAGTGTAGCTGGGTATCTTTTCTTTAAATAATCTCACAAGCACTGCATGAAGAATAACCAATGTTGCTTAGTTTTGAAGAGAAAAATTTTAAATTGACACCAAAAGTCCCAAATGCTACATGGAACATAAAGAAAAAAGAAAAAGAAATCCTGTTAAAGAGGGCTGGAGATGTAGATGAGCTGGAGTACCTGCCTGGTATGAACAAAGCCATGGGTTCTAGGTCTGGTGATGCAGGCCTGGAATCCCAGAGCTAGGGAGGTGGAGGCAGAGGATGGGAAGTTCAAGGTCATCCTCTGCTACACAATGAGTCAGAAAAGTGAGTAGAGATGGACAGTGTAATCCAAAAATCTAAAACATCATAAGCGTAAATAATCTTTTGAAAGTGTCTCCGCATGTGTCAGCTCCTTGTTAAATGCTAAAATCAATGGCATTTGAGTTTGGTGCTATTTTGTGGTTCACGAAAAAAAAAAAGAAACAGAAAAAGAAAAGGCAACCCACTTTTCAAAGAAGATATGTACTAATGGCCAATAAACGTGTGAAGATACTGGGCAGCCATTAGGGCAGTGCCTTCACCCCCACGCAAAGTCAGCTGAAGTCAAGAAGTGGACAGAGCAAGTGCTGGTTGGGACACAGGAAAGCAGAAGCCTGTGTACTTCCAGTGGGACACAGAGTGGTAGTGCTGCTGTGGAAGAGCCTCTAGCGGGTCCTGAACAAGCCACACAGCACGACAGTCAAGAGAGACCCCGAGTGAGTCTGCTCTCACTGCTCCAGACTCTAACAAGCAGAGCAGCAGCTGCTCTGAGGCCAGGTCCCTTGCCAATTCCCCTTTTACCTGAAGTCTCCTGAAGGTGCTCTGTGGGACATAATGATTTTCAGTAAGATTACTAGAAAAAAATAACAACCCAAACTTTCTTTCTTGTTGGTATTCCTGAGATTTGGAGTTATATCTTAAACATGAGAAATAATATAGTCAAGAATTGAAAAAATATGTTAAATACCTTTGTTCTTAGGAAGTTATTACACTCTTGCTCCACGTTATAATTTATAATACGAGAGACTTCCTCCTGCCAAATTTTCAGACCATAAATGCTGACATAGTCCTGTATGTACTCAAAAGAACGATGGAACCCGTCCATGGTGGCTCCCAGCTCTTTCAGCTTGGGCATCAGCTCACTTGGCTATATGGAAGGACAGAAAAGTTGTCAAGGGAGCAAAATGTCAACACCAGCACCTGCCTTAAACCTTAAATGACATGCTAAGGGACCCTAGTCATGGTCTCGGACATAGGCAAAGCTTTAGAAATAGTTGGTTCTGCAGCTAGACTGACCGACAGCGCTGCTGGACAGCCAAGAATGGACCCTGCTCATTTGAGAGAAAGCTTCATATGAAGGTCAGAACGATAGATCTTGATGATTCCACCAGTATCAGCTGATAACAAATCTAATATTATACCCCTAACACTTAAGTTGAATTTACTGAAATGAAACATATGTAAAAATTTCAGAATTATATATTTTTCTCTTTAGAAAAATTACTATACTTCTAAATAGATAATGCAAACTTAAAAAAAAAAAACAACCAGTCTTTATAGTATCTATTTGCTTTACGGTAAACAAGTTCTTATGACAATAAGTAACTCTGAGGTCTAAGCATCAGTTCAGTTCTTAAACCCAGGACTGCAGGGGGAGAGAACTGGTTTTAAATGGAGATTTTCTTATGAGTGGAACACAGAAGGATCAAAAAGCAGATCAGTAGTCGGCACCACAAATCACATTCTGGGAACTGAGGAGAGATGGGCCTATCTTGTTAGGTATTCCGGTGCACACTGTGAGCTCAGTGATAGACCCATTCTGAATACTGTACCTTGGCCCGAGGGTTGAATATCAGTCCCCTGTGGAGGGCGAAAGCAACTCGCTTAACTAGCTCTTTCCTTATTCCATCTTCCAGCAACTGCTTGGGATCCACCTAAGTGCAAACCAAAGGCATCCAGTGCAGTCAGTCAGGAAAAACAGGAAGATGGTTAGGAGAGTCTGCAGCCCAGCATTTTCCCACCTCTTCTCTAAAAGATTTAATTTAAAATTTCTGCCCCTATTTCATTTTTCTAGGGTGAACTGAATTACTAATCCTGTCACCTCCACAGGACTCTGTTCATCTCAGTAAGTTTTGTGATAATTTTATAACATATTACAAAGATGGCATATATGAACAATTTTTAATTGCTTCACATGTTAATCATTTCATTAAATGTAAAGTGTCTTTCTGTACAGCCAGAAGGAGACAGTCACAAGAACTTCTCAGTTCACATCATATGTTTGTCTTTAATCATGAACCATCAGAATTATAAGAGATCCTCCATCAACAAATGGGCACAAACAAAATTGCTGTGTGGAGTATAGGATGGCCACATTCCTTCCTGTTCCACATTTATTTACCAGAAAATCAAACAAATGGTCAGAGGCCACACAGAGCGGAGCATGACAATTACCTTAATGATTCCCACCAGGGTCGTTTTCATCATCAAGATGCCCTCAGTAAAGATAGAGATGGCGTGAGTGAGCTTGGCAACCTTTAACAGAGAGAAAGAGGGGAGATAAGGGCTTCACAGGAAAGGACCCTCACTTCTACGTGAGGCTAAGCAACTGGCCGGCAGTGCTGCAGTGGGCAAATGGTACAGGACATGAATGTGTGGCTGTGTAACAGACACCAGTGTGCATGTACCTGGGAGGGAAGGGAGGCTCTCGGGTATAATGGAAAGATTGCTGTTAGATGCTGGGGACAATCCCTGTCAGCAGTTCTTTGTCCTTTAATGGCACTTCCCTTCTCTGGGTTCTGTTCCTCAGGTCTAGACTTCAGGGCTGGCCTCAAGATGAGCTGGAATACCCAGCTACCTGATGTATTAGACGCATTTTCAACTTATGATAATCAAATGCACAAAGAAGGAACATGGATGTGACAAGTTCAGGCTGCGTAGCACAGGAAGAACAGGACAATGCCAAAACATCCAAGAGAAAGGAGCTCCATCTCTACAGAGAACACCTGGGTGAAAAGGCTTTCAGGGACACCAGTGAAATCCCAAGAGTCATGGGGGGGGGGTACACTAAACACTGCAAAGCACATTATCGCTCTGAGTTTGAGAACACAATCACAAGTGATTGCTGGTCCCTGGGATATCCCAGGAGCCACAGGCCTGTGATGTTAAATACCAAAAGACAGAAGGCAAAGGAATACGGCACCTCGTATCGTGGGCCAAGCTGAGCGTAGTCCCTCAGCTTATCCTTGTCCAGGCGGGTAGGCACTTCGATGATGTCATGAGTCTGAAGCTTTATGATCTTCAGAAGAGATGTAAACATGCTCTCTGGAATGATCTGCAAAACCTTCGAGGAAAAAACAGGAGGAAATACAATTGAGTGTCTGTACTATTTTTTTAACAGATGAACAATGAAGATGATAGCAAGAAGGCCAGTACCCAGGACAGCAGTTTGCTCACAGAGCTTCTTCAGAACTGTGCACGCCTTTAATCTGAGCATCAAGGAGGAGGCAGAGGTGGGAAAACCTCTTGTGAGCCCAAGGACATCCTGGCCAACACAGAAAACTGCAGGCTAGTCAACGCTGCATAGTAAGCTACCAAACAACTGATAGGAAGCACAAGCTCACTCTTCCTGCCACCAACTGCCCAGAGAATATAAAGTTAATTGCAGATGTGCCCAGGATGATTTATCGTGATCCTATCATAGATTTTAAAGGACCAATGGTCAAGATGTCGGTAACACTGGGAAGTTCTCAGCCATGTATGACATGGACTAATTCTGAATTCAGACATGGCTGGGTCCTTGATTCATCACGATGATTGGACCAAGGGCCAACATTCTCATGAAAATTTGGACTAGGTTCTGGTAAGGGAATGTGAGTTGTGCTCTGCCACTGAGCAGCCAGCTCTGACTTGGATGAGGCAACATCACTGCTATCCCTCAGCTTCTGCCATTCTGAGGCCCAGAGCATGTGAAAAGTGTGATTTCTTTAGAAAGCAAAATCACACTTGCATGTCTATAGCTATAGTAAAATGTGTTTACTTTTGGGAACTGCAAATTTCTAGAAAGAAACCTGGAGGCCATGAAACACCACCAGTGCACTGTTTAAGTCACTGAGACACAGCCAGAGGCACTTCCTACCTTTCTCACGTAAGACACCAATTCTCCCGAATAATACTGAGACACACTGAGGAGGTCAGGGCTATTTGCTTGATTAATACGCAGCAAAGGAAGATCAAGGGCAGAGGCAAGCTGCAAGGAAACAATACACATCTGTTTCTTGCTTCATAAAGGCCCTAGAAATCTCTTCCCCAAAATTCCCAAAAGTGGAATTTAAAACGCTACATTTGCACCTTACCTAAGAGGAAACAACCAGCAGGCCTCAGCAATGCCTCAAATAGTTTCTGACAATACATTAACCCCCCCCCCCCCTCCAGGCATCAGTTACTGTGTCAGTGTTTCTCACACTGGCACAGGCAGCAGCTGGGAACTTGCCCACCACAGGCTGCCTTAGCAGTGCTGGAGTGCAGTGGAGAAGCTGCTGTGGTAACTCTGGTGTACCCTAATGCAGGAGAGCTGCTAGTCCACTGGAAGGCTTCGCATTCATGACCCCTTTTCAACCAAGACACTGGTATGTGGTCCCAGTCCATCATACAGGTATACAGATCAAGCACATACTGTAACAAGCCACAGATTTATTTAAAAACATACATACTACTTTACCATTTATATTAAAGATAAAATCAATTTGCATACGCATGAAATGGATGTTCATTTTTATATAAAGAACTAAACCTTGACTGAATGTTTGTTTGATACAGGACCTAGAGCACTTTCATAGATGTTTATGAACTGTTTCATAAAGGTTAAGTGCAAAGTGGATAGCATCATATGCTGACCAATGATGGTAGAGCAAAAGCCAACTTTTTCCTCTGCCAGAGGATGGACTTTGGCATTCCCTACTTACCTTTAGGAACGTGGCTCTGAGTTTGGTAACCATGGATGGATTTACCCTTATGCTTTCTTGCATGATGGATGTGAAGCTGTAAAAGGAAACACATGGTAAACAGATAGACTTGTGGTCTTCATCAAGGGGAAACATCAGTGTGTCCACATTACCTGTCAATTAACTGCCAGGCAAACGAAAGGTCCCCAACGATCTGCATTGTGATCAGTACTTCCTCCTTAATGTTGATGGTTCTGATCATTTGATGGAGAAACTTGCGGGTGTCAGCGAGAAACTGACACACTTGCAGATTTGATTCCAGTTGGTGAAACTCCTGAACCTGCATTACACAAATCCACTTAATTCAAAGAATTCTTTGGTGTAACCCTTTCCTCAAAGACCTCAAAGAAAGTTCACCACTCGCCAACAATTTCTTGAACAACTTTTTCATTTCAAATTAAGCTTCAGAAATCTCTAAGGCAAGTTCTGAGGATTAGAAGATCCTCTCTTGCTCTCATCCTGTGTATAGACAACCTGACAAGCCAGCATGCTCATCTTCTACTTTAGAATACACACATCCATCCTGAGAAACCATCTTCTTCCTGAGGGTGTCCATATTTAAGACCTCAGTGAGTTACAGCACAACCAATGTGCTGCCACAGTAAACTACCATTTTCTTGGGGTTCCCGACAGTCCTCAAGAGGCCTGGGCCATATGCCAAAATAAATATGGCCAAAAAAGGCTGAGGCTTAGAAAGTGTTATTAATGGTGCTGTAGACTAGGAAACCCCCAACAAGTACTCAGTTTAGTTGTTCTGTAGTGAGATGCTCTGAGCTAACTGGAGGTGTCAGACGAAGTTGCTGTTTATAGTGGCCATCATAGTACTCTCAAAGAAACGAAAAAAATTCATAAGAAAGTACAGTGAGCGGAAAATATTAACTACACTAATGGATAGAGTCTAGCTGATGTTTTAAATAATAGAGTCTGAGGTAGTGTTCTGACAGGATTATTTCACATTTTAAATCTACATCAAACACAAACATTTAAGAGAGGTGAGCTAGAGTCACTTCCTTGAGTACACTCATTTTTGAGTCTTAAACATAACATAAAGAGCATTAAATATAACATCATTATGTAATTACTTTTATCTTTTGTGTATTTACTTCCGGCATTTTTTCTCCCAAAGGTACACACAATTTAGACAACTAAAAGAAGGCAAAGACCTACAACTTTTGTTTTTACACCTTATCACAACCTTCTCAATGGTTCAAGAATATTTTCATAAGTCTGCTTTTAAAACCACATATTTATCCAAGTTCAGATTCCAATTGTTGCTAGAGTTCTGCTCAGCTGGCCTTTAGTTTAGACTAATTTTACGGTACTGAGTACAGCTGTGAAGGGATTGCTTCTGATGAAATGTCCTCTAAGATACATTTTTATGAGCAAAGTATTAGATTGGTCATAAGGTGTAACTTCTGACCTAAGACACAGTTTCAAGATTTTAAAAATTATTTTTAATTGTGTGTGTGCATGTGTCTGCGTGTGTCTTTGTGTGAGCCAGAGAATCAGCTTCCCTGGAGCTGGAGTTATAGACAGTTGTGAGCTGACTGACATGGGTGGTGCTGAGACTGGAACTTGCATCCTCTGAAAGAGCAGCACACCTTCCTCCTGCTGAGCCACCTCTTCAAGCCAAGCACTGTGGCTGAAAAAGACCTCCTTACCCATATCTGGAATTTTCTTTGGGCCGCCACCCACCTCCCAAATAAAGACAGAGACTTATTATTAATTGTGAATGCTTGGACTTAGCTCAGGCTTGAATGATAACTCTCTTAATTTGACCCAATTCTCTCACCTACACTTGTTTCGGGGCTTTTTCCTTCTCTCATTCTGTATGTCCTGCTTCCTGGTATCTGATTGGCTGACAGCTCCTTGTCATCTCTTTTTCTTTCTTCTCCTGAGCCTTAATTCCTCCTCCTACTTCCTCTCCCTGCCTGGAAGTCCTGCCTATTCCCCCTCCCTTGCTATTGGCCGTTCAACTTTTTATTAGATCAATCACACGCCTTAGGCATACAAGGTAAAGCAGCAACACATCTTTACATAGTTAAACAAATATTCCACAACACTTACTTCTTCCAAAGCTTGTATTAGTTGCACGGTCTTTCTGCCTGCAGCAGTAGAATCATCATAATTTAGTGACAGTATTTGTTTTGAGATCTCTCTGAACCAAGCTTGAAGATTTTCTGTTAATAGAGAAACAAGGAAAGCATACTGAAACCCAGAATTCCTGTACTCTGAATTTAATTCATCTTTACAAATGTAATTCTCATTATTTTTATCACGTGTTTAACATCACTCCCAACAATTCTCCAACCATCCCCAGCAATAACGTGAAGGGTACGGACCCTAGCAAACAGATTAACTTTCTATATGAACAGCTCAGCCTGAGACACTGACCTCTAAAGGACTAAAGGGCCACTCGTAAGCTGCCAATGCTAAGTGCCCAGGGAGGATACTGTTGGACAGGACATGGAGCCACTGAGCAATTTTCTGGAGAAGAAAAGGTGGATAAAGATTTGAGCTGTTAGAAATGAACATTGTCTATCCAGGTGAAGGACAGATATGAGCAGAGGCTGTGGGTAAGGTGGAGACCAACATGTCAGAACTGTGAGATACGAGCATAGTGGGGGAATTCTGAACAGATAAGGGGTGCCATTTGTACTTATGACCAGCGGCCAGAGTGGCCTTTTGGGAAAGATTTGTAAAACAGACTTATTTATATTTTATGTGTATGTGTGTTTGCCTACATGTATGCCTGTGCTGCATGTATACAGTGCTTGCAGATGCCAGAAGAGGGCATCAGGTCCTCTGGAGTTATAGGCACTTGGGAGCTGCCATGTGGATGCTGGGACCCAAGACAGGGTCCTCTACAATAATAGCAAGTGCCCTTAACCACTCAGACAACTCTTCAGCTCTGGGAGAAAACTTAAAAGTCCTGATCTTAAAAAACATGACAAGATGCTACAGTTTTTATACAGGTAAGATTTCCTAAAAGGATCAGGATCATAATCATTAATGCAAAGTTTGAGATGTTTCCTTTAAAGAACAGCCTGTGGTTCCCCTTCTGCCAAGATGGCAGGTGCTCTGGAAAACAACTATTGTTGACTGAAAGAAAATGCCCCCAAAGGGAGTGGCATTAATGGGAGGTGTGGCCTTGTTGGAGGTGAGTGCCACTGTGTGTGTAGGGGGTAGCTTTTAGGTCTCCTATGCTCAATTTACACCCGTGAGGCAGACCACTTTCTGTTTACTGAGGTGAAGATGTAGCAATCTCAGCTCCTTCTCCAGCACCATGTCTGCCTGCAGGCCACCATGTAGAACCATGACAATAAGAGATTAAACCTCTGAAACTGTAAGCCACCACAATTAAATATTTTCCTTTATAAGAGTTGCCATGGCCATGGTGTCTCTTCACAGCAATAGAAACCCTAACTAAGACAAATTATCAAGGTTAGAAGGTAATAATCTTAGGATCTAGGTCAGTAGTTATTAATAACCTCAGGTGACATGTACTTCTAGAAGATCACAAGAGCTCTTTGGCCTTCATTTCCTTTTCTTAATTGCAAATAAATATACTCATGAGTTTTATCTAATATTGGGGTGGGGTAGAGTATGGCTCTCAACCCTAGCAATGAATCAGTTCTAGGAACCTCTGGTTCAAATTTCAGAGGTAAGATAGAAAACATGAAGTCTAGAGCAGATCTAGAGCTGGGAGAAGCAGCGCAAGCTCCTACACATTGCTGTGAGCACTGCCAAAGGGGACAGAGTACATAATCATGAGTCCGGGACTTTTTAACTTGGTGACTGTGGTGGTTGGTCTTGATCAACTTAACCGGGTTTAGAACCACCTAGAAAACACACCTCTAGGCACGTCTGTGAGGGTCTTTCCAGGGAGCTTTAGCTGAGGAGGATGACCCACTCTGACTGTGGGCAGTACCATCCCATCGACTGAGATCTCAGACCAAATAAAAAGCAAGTGAGCTGAGCACCAGCACCTCCCCTCCCCACTTCCTGACCTCTACTGCAGCGTAACCCTGGGCCTCACACCCTGCCTCCACGCCTCTGCCATGATGGGCTGTACTCTCCAACTGGGAGCCAGAAGAAGCCCTCCTTTCCTGGAGTGTGTTTTGTTTTCTGACAACAGCGAGAAAAATTAACAGCCATTTCCTGAGACTTTATAGCTATATAAACACATATCTCAAACACATCCTAACTGCTCTTCAGCAATTACCATTTTTCTCCACTCGGGTTAGTGGTTTCACCCCCGAAAAGACATCAGCAAGCTCCGTCATCCGCTCAGAGCCTTCCTTCTTGTAATGTTCCCATTTGGATTGTTTCTCTGAAAGCATTTGCTTAAACATCTGGTGATAAGATGGAAAGATTTATTATTACCAGAAAATTCAGATCAGACCGTTTACAAAGAGATCCTCAATGAATCCCAGTATACTTTATAAAATGACAGAGGGCTGGAGATGTGACTCAGTGGATAAAGTGCTTGTGGTGCAAGAAGGGACCGGAATTCAGATTCCCAGAACTCCTACAAAAACCAGTGCAGTGCAGGGACAGCGACAGGGGACTCCACAGGGAAAGCAGCTAGCTGGACTAGCTAAAACTGCTGAGCTCTAGGTTTGTCTAGAGACCACTGTGGTGGTTTGACAGGAAATGGAACTATTAGGAGATGTGGCTTTGCTGAGGTATGTGTGGTTGTGGGCTTGTTGGAGGAAGTGTGTCACTGTGGAGGTGGGCTTTGAGGTCTCCTATGCTCATCCACTGTGGTGGACAGTTTACTTTCTGTTGCCTGTAAATCAAGACGTAGAACTCAGCACACTTTAATCCCAGCACTCAGGAGGCAGAAGTAGGTGGATCTCTGTGAGTTCGAGACTAGTCTGGTCTACAAAGAGAGTTCCAGGACAGCCACAACTGTTAAAAAGAGAAACCATGTAGGGGTGGGACTGGGGAGGGCAGAGATGTAGAGACCCCAGCTCCTTTTCCAGCACCATGTCTGCTTGCATGCTGCCATGTTTCTTACCATAATGATAATGGACTAACCTTGGTAATCTATAAGCCATCCCAAATTAAATGTTTTCTTTTATAAAAATTGCTGTGGTAATTTTGTATACCTATTCACAAAAATTGCCCTGGCCATGGTGTCTCTTCACCTCAACAGAAAACCTAACTAAGATTAGCATTCTCTATAAATAAATTACAGTAACCTAAAAAGGCAGCCAACATCAACTCCATATGTGTGTACCCCTCACACACACACACCTACACATAAGAACATACATACACACAGCACATGCCCACAAAAGTTAGTTTACACACACACGCACACACACACACAATTAATAATTGACTCTGACACCGACTCTTAACCTTACTACATTATATACTCTGAGGGGAAAGGCAGGCAGGTGTTCTCAGGTTACTTGCACATAAGCATAACCTGGAAGGCTTGAGAAGTTTCAATTGAATATTTAGGTCTTGGAAAATGGCCTGGGACTCAGCACTTGAATATGGTATTAAATTTGTGACCACTGTTCTATGGTTTTTCTAGGAAACAATTCCCCAAATTCCAGTTTTGTCACTGAACAGTAGAGTATTATCTTGCCAGAGGACACAGTAATGAACTAGATGACCTATGTAAGTTCCTTCTTGCTATATTAGATGGTATTATGTTTATGTATTCTCTTCATGAAATGTAAGCCTACGGCAGAGTTGGCCAGAGGCAAAAATGTAACTTGGGGGTTGTTTTTCTCTCTCCTGGAAACAAAATTACAGAAAACATACTGATATCTAATGAAAGGACATGCTTTATCACACAGAAGCACAGGATGTTTACACTTCCTCTCATTAGGTAAATATTTGGGAATCCTATTTTTCTCTGAAGAGAATTGGCACTGGTCATAATGAAATTGAAAAGAGGAACAGGAGACTCCATCTGCATGTGAGAGAATCAAGGGTAGGCGAGTCTGTGGGCCCTGTGGAGAAAGAACCCTAGTCACCCAGAAAGGACACTAAACCAATAAATGATATCTAAAAGCATGAGGAACAGTGAGGCTTACTTATGGAATCTACCCTGGGATAAGTCGGTACAGGTCCCATGTAACAAGGGCAAAGCAACAACCCCAAACAACATGGAAACCTTGACTATAGGCTGAATGGTTCAGGTTTCTCATATGCTACTCACTGAACACACAGCTTCCTGTCTGGTAAGAAAGAACTGGGAATGAAGTATGGCCATTTTACATTCATTTGTTTAAGGCAAATTGTACTTATCGTGTGTGCAGAGATGATGTGTGAGAGCGTGAGCTTACATGCTACAGTAAATGTGAAAAGAGATATATGTGTGAGTGTGTGGGCACATGTGCTACGGTACATGTGGAGAAAAATGATGTACACGTGAGAGTATGGGCACATGTGCTATGGTACGCATGGGCAGAGATGTAATGTGAGGGTGGGCACACGTGCTATGGGACAAGTGGACAGCTTTCTGGAGCTGGTTGTTTCTCCTTACCCTGGGTTCTCAGTGTTGAACTCGGTTGGAAGCCTGCACTGCCAGCCTAGCCACTAAATTAGGAAATGAGCCATTTCACAAAGATGAGAGGAAACAGGCCCAATTACTGTACTTCTCAGGAGGACTGAGGCGCTCTAGGTCAGTTAGAGCATTATGTAGGTAGCAGAAAAAATAAGTTTAAGAGGCAAGCTGCAGTGTCAGAAAGTCAAATCCACTGCTCCCCAGTCTCCAGTTTCGTCTTTCCAGAATCTTTCATCTTGGACACCTTCACAATGGCCTGGTGCCCTTGTTTATTTTCCCTGAGAACTGACATAAGCAAGTTGCTTACACACTTGTAGAGTCCAGAGAACTGACTCTACATTAGAAATGTAGACTTGGTTAGTCAGACAGGCTAGGCCTGACTGGGATTAATGGCACATGTCACCACACACAGACCAAGAGACTGTATCCTTAAGGACCACTGTTGTATATGTGACTGTTGTCTGAAACCTGCTTTTACAGAGCAAGGCTGTATTGTTCCTCTCTATGAACTGGTTTCCAGCATGCTCCTTTACTAGGTCTACCACTATGGCAGACCCTCTCCAAGGCTCATCAGAAGCTCTGGCTTCTGTTCCCAGGATGTCTGTGTCTTAGGTTCCTTTTCTGCAGAGTACAAATCTTAGCACCTGCCTCCTCCGCCATTTTTTCACGTGTAGAGTGCATGTCTGTCTGTAAGCATATCTGTACATGTATGCACATCAATGTGTACATGGAGGGCCCAATTAGAATCCTCCTTGATCACTCTTTCATCATCGATAGCCTCCAAGTCCAGCTCTGAAGACTATCTTCAAGAATCCAGATCAGACGCTACAGCATGCAAAGGATGCCTAGGGTATTTTTTGATCCAAAGGGTTATAGAAAAATCTCACACACATGTTGCTCCAGATTTGTCTCTTCATCGTTCTGTCTTAATTCTAACTCTCCACTTCTTGTTCATCCCTCACCCCACAACTTGAAGCAATAACAAAAAAAAAAAAAAAAAAAAAATTACAATGTTATCTCTCACTGATCAAAAGCACATTTCTAGGGTAAGCATTAAGGAGCCAGGCCATTCACCACGGCAATATAAGGTTTCAAGGTTTCAGGAGTAAAACTGTGGCCAGAGAGGGCACAGTGCTCAGTAGGACAAACTCAGATATAGATCCTTTATAAGCTAGACCTGGCAAGCTAAGAACTGGCATGAGTAACCTTGGTTAGACACCTGTGACTCTGACCTTGTGCATAACTGTAATGTTTTAAACTTATAATCTCTTTACAAAAGCCTTTAGTCTATTTTTAACTTGCTCTGAGATAAATGAACTAAATGTGTGCATTTTGTCTTAGACTGAGGAGAGACTGCTATTTTCTTGTGTTAGTCTGAGTAAAAAGAATAAATCAGGCTTTAGTGGGACCAGAGATCTAGCTATAAAGCATGTCCCAGTACATTCTATATATCAATGAGAAGTCATCTTCCTGACCACCCACAAATATGTGTGCTCATGAGATTGAGATTCAATCATAAGATTACATGTGTTCATAACATGAAAATGCATGGTAATGAGAAGATATCATAGCTGTTCTTGCATAAATGAAATTACAGATGAAAGCAATTGGTTTTTCAGAGCCCCTGGTCCTGAAGGTCCTGCTCAACAGGGTTCCTTCATCAGAGAACCATTGTTCTCTGGGTCGGCATCTGAATTCTCAGTTGCTATAAGCTGTAATTTTGTCATGGTCTGAAATAGTTTGTGACAATTGTTCCTGACATTTTATTGAGGCAGAGTCTGTCAACCAAATCAAGAGCTTGCAGGTATGACTAGTGTTATTAGCCTGCTTGCTCTTGGATCTCATCTTTCCTCAGGACGCTGTTATTACAGGTGGTCTACCACATTCACTTGGCATTTGACTTGGGCTCTAGGGATCTGAATTCTAGCTCTCAAACTTACTCAGTGTGCTGGATAGTTTTAGGTCAACCTAACACAATCTAAAGTCACTGAAGAGGAGGGACTTCAATTAAGAAAATGCCTTCATAAGATTAGGCTGGAGGAAGCCTGTAGGGCATTTTCTTAATTAGTGATTGATGGGGAAGGGCCCAGCCAATCATGGTTGGTGCTACCCTTGGCCTGGTAGTCCTGGGTTCTATGAGAAAGCAGGCTGAGCAAGCCACAAGGAGCAAGCTAGTTAGCAGCATCTCTCCATGGCCTCTGGATCAGCTTCTACCTCCAGGTTCCTGCCCTGTTTTGAGTTCTTAGTTCTTTCCCTGACTTTCTTTGATGGCAAACAGTGGTGTGGAAGTAAGCCAAATAAATCCTTTCCTCTTTAAGTTTCTTTGGTCATGGTGTTATCATAGCAACAGTAACACTAACTTAGATACCCAGCAAGCCATTAACTTATCTCCCCAGACCCGAACCCTAGTTTTCACAAGTATTTTCCTAAGAGTGATTCTCATTAATTACTATATTCCTATTAGACTAATCCCTACAGCCTGGTATACTTCCTCCATCACTATATAATTGTTAGATGCTAAATTCTGTACTTTTTAGATTAATAAAAAAAAAGGCCTATACAGACAAAATCGGTAGCTAAATCACGACCTTTTCTGAAAAATACTTTTAAGCAAAACTCCAAAGACTAAGGTTATTCTTTTAATATTTTACCTCTTTGAGTATAAACTCAAATTGTGCAGTATCCAATAGCAATTGGAAGAGGACCTTGGGATTGTACCTCGAGTCTGTCAGAATCTGGTCCTTGATTTGACGAAGACGTTTGTTGTTTGGGTCACAGGCTAGAAAGAGGAAGAAGAAATTTTCCACTGATTGAATGTACAGAAACACCTATGAAATACGGTGGGACAGGCTAAAGTGAGTGTTTGTATGGTTTATATAAATTTGACAGGGAAGGTTATAAACCGTGTCTATGGGGTAAAGTCTTGAAATCAGGAAGGAGTTTGTACAGATGAGAAGCTCAGTGCATTAAAAGCAGGTCAGTGGGGCTGGAGAGATGGCTCAGCAGCTCAGGGCAAGTCCTCTTGCAGCGGACAAGTTTGTTACCCAGCTCCCATATCAAACAGCTAAAAGCTGAAAGCCCAGTTCTAAGGGATCCGCACACAGCACACACTCAGACACATGCACATAGATTAAAAACAAAAAGTCTTAAAAGTGTGTGAATTTGAGGATTAAATTTACACTGTGGGTGAACATGGACCTACACACTAAGAAGTAAAACTGCAGGAAACCCCAGCTTATGTAAAAAATATCTGGGAAGCTGGAAAGAGTTAAGAATTCCACACGTTTTCAAAAACATAAGGAGTGAGGAAGTTCAACTGTGATGGCTCCTAGGAAGTGAAAATGAATGGCAGGGAGAGGGACTGGGAACATCTGGCTACAGGAGCTGTGAGGTGGCCACTGGGTCATAGAAGGCCCAACACCATGATCTGGTGGGAAACAGTGTTTTCTCAAAGAACAGGAAGTATGGCAGTGCTTGATACACGGCAGTGTATCAAGCACTGGTGGGTGGCTAAGGGGTCTGGCATGGCAGGCCTGTGTGTCTGGGCCTCTGACCACCCGGGACCAAGAAACCTTACTGCTACAGTAGGTCCTCAAGAAAAGTTGTCTGGATAAAAGGTGAAAATCAGAGGGCTCCGCCTATGTGGTAGCATGCATCTGTAATCCTGGTTCCTTAGTAGATCACCACAGGTTCAAGTCCAGCCTGATCTACATAGCTGTTCAAGGACCAGGTATGGTTATGTGGCAAAACTTTTTCTCAGAAAATAAAATAAAAACAAAACTAAAGGAAAGGAACAAAGAGTTGCAGGACTGGAGAGCACACACTCTTGGGATGGCAATTCTATTATATCAGTTCTGGATGAGTCAATGAATATTTATGGTGCACTTGCTAAGTATAAGCAAGGGTATCAACTCTAAAGATGCCCAGAGTTTCACGTGTCTTCTGATTTCTGAGGTTTTATCACTGGTCTCAAAGTCATAGCTCATGGATCCTGTGGAGGCACTTCACACAATGTGTGAAGCTCCTGAACCTAATGACCAAACTGTATGGACAGAAGGTCTCAAAGAGAGCTGTGACCCAAAAGAGGTTGAAGCCACCAAATTACCTGCTCTAGGAGGCCCCCCACTCAGTAGGCTCACACGTTTTCTCTACTGCCAGTTCTGATCACATCTATGGTCCAGAATTTCTCCCATTTTATTAAATAAAAATCTTCCCAGTGGCCAGCTCCTGCCTTCTGGTGGAGCCTTCTTTGACCCTCTGTTCACCCTCTTCAACCCCACCAGGACTCACACCACACCAGTTACAGGTTTCCCAGACAGCTCTGACTGGCTACGAGGGACCTTTCATTAGTTTCTTGGAGCTGTTCTAAGAGCTTAGCACCAATAGCAGCTTGAAACAACACAAATTTAAGTTTTCACATCTTAGAGTTACAAAATGTGAAGCAGGGCACTAAAACCAAAAGGCCAGCAGGGGCTGTGGCAAGATGGCTCAGTGAGTCTTGGTTTCATGATCTGATGACCTGAGTTCAATTCTCAGGTCCCAAATACTGGAAGGAGAGAACCAATACCTGGAAGTTATCCTTTGATATGCATGCGTATGCACACACACACACACACACACACACAGAGTGTACACATGGACACAAAAACATACACTAAATAAATTATTTTTAAATGTCAGCAGGGTTGGATTGCTAGAAGTATTAGCAGATTAAGAAGTTATGTCCAGGGGCTGGAGAGATGGTTTAGTAGTTAAGGGCACTGACTGCGCTTCCAGAGATCCTGAGTTCAATTCCCAGAAACCACATGGTGGCTCACAGCTATCTATTAAAAAACACTGTATACATGATATATAAATAAAACTTAAAATAAAGAGGTTATGTCCAAGCTGTGGTGTAAGAGCCACATGCCTTCTGGGATAGCTATGAATGCGGTCTAACTCATAGACGACAGCATCATATCACAATAAAAAGGGTAGATACCCTAAATGAGGGGAGATTCTGTCTCTTTCCCATTAGCCTCTGAAGGCTGCCTGCACTCCTTGGCCAGGCCCTTATCATCTTTAAAGCCAGTGTTGATCGGTCAAGTCACACGCCTGGTGCCACATCTGTTTGGATTACACGGGGTCTCCTGGGATGATGTAAGGTCAGCTGACTGGCAATGTCCTCATTCCTGCACATGTACTGAGAGCTTCTAGGGACGGGGCGTGGACATCTGAGGAGAAGGCGGGGAGGGGCAGTATTCTGTCTATCACCGGTGCAGTTATCCCTTCTATATGTTCACATCTGATCCACCCAGTGTGATTGGTAACAAGCTTCTGGAATATGGGAGCCCTAAGTCCTCGAATTTCCCAGTAACCTACCAGAGCCTCCCCGGTGGGTCTGTGCACTACCTTAAGCAGTCAGCTGCCTCTCATGTACTGGCTTGCCCTCTGCTAAATATTCTGCATTGCGAAGCTGACTTTACCTCTGGAGAGCTTAAGGTAAGGCAGAGTATGTGCCACACCCCCACCCCTACCATGTGCATTACCTGCGTCGGCTGTGTGAAGCATCAGCCATCGGATGGCGACATTGCAGTCTCTCAGGCAGTTCAGCAGCCTTGGGATATTGTCCAGAAGCACTTCCTCCCTCAAGTAACCCTCTTTCAGAAACTGCTGCACCTGAGTATGCACTTTTTCGCTGACACTGGCGTATCTGCTTGCCTTTAAAATTTAAAAAATAAACAGAATTAGATGGAAGAATAGCTATCTTGAAAATGAGTCACATTTAGTTGACTCCTCTGACAAGTACAAGCCTTTCTTTTATCTACCCATCCATTCATCCATCCCTCCACACCTTCCTTCTTAATAACACCGTTTCTATATGAGGTAATTACATGTGGGTTATAGCTATATCATGAATAGCATGAAGGGCAAATGATTTTTTTTTTTTTTTTTTAAAGACAGGGTACCCTGTCACCAGGTATCTTGGAACTAGCTCTGTAGATCAGGCTGGCCTTGAACTTAGAGATACCTGCCTCCCAAGTGCTGGGATTAAAGGTCTCTCTGATCCCTTCAATTCTCTTGTCTGTCTGTCTGTCTGTCTGACTATGTAGCTTTGGATGTCCTGGAACTCACTGCACAGACAGGCAGGCTGTGAACTCAGAGAGCCCCTTTTCCCAGTTGCTGGAATTAAAAGTGTGCAATATTACGCTGGCTTGATCCCTTCAACTCCTAACTTGGATGGAAAACAAACAAAAAGCGAGGGTCCTGCCTGTCCCCTACTGTGGTTGACAAATGCAGAACAGATCAGATTTTTCCTGGACTTCAGTCAGGGTCTTGCAGTCTAGCCCTGACTGGCCTTGATCTCGTAACAATTCTGCCTTAGTCTGAGTTCTGGGGTCACCATACCCAAGGATGAGACGTCCACAGGTTTATAAGCCTTAATCAAAGTTGGGATTTTTCTAACAATCTTTTTGACCCCTGGCCATTTAAGTTTACTACAGTAAGGGTCCTTGTTAACCTAGCCAGGCTTAAAGCTCTGAAGAAACTTCTTAAAAGGTCACAATGAGAAAATGCAAAAATGGAAAAGAATTTGAGGAATGAAAAATCCATGCTCTGACATCAGTAAACACTGAATGTCACTTTCCTAATACACCTCTAGGAGAGAGGCCAAGACTGAAATAGCTCTATGCATTATTTAAGGAACTCAGCTTGAATAAAACATTACATAGGTTTTGGGGTCAATATTTTCTATCTAGAGTGGAAACTATGACCCAGACAGCCAAGCAGGAGAATGAAGCCATTAAGAAACATTAAGTACACAGCTGAATAAAAGATGTTATTTATATTCCTCTGTTTCCTTCTGCCTGGTGTTTTTACCAAAGAAGGAGAATATAGCCACATAATTAAAAATGAGTATATACAGTCTTCTGTTTAAATAAACCAGTCAGCACACTATAAGGGTTTGACTTAAATTAAAGCAATTGAGTAGTTCTCATTTTTCATTTCAGTATTCTGCTAAAGCTGTCTTCAGGCCAGCTCTGTCTGTCTTCACAGAAGAGGAAAAAGTCAACTGATGCCCTGTCACCCTGATTCATCTTAGGCACTGAATATTTCTTAGGGCCCCAGTCTCTGTTTCTTCTATCACCCGTTTAAAAGCTATCAGTAATTCTGATGTACACATTTTAGCTTCCAGTCATGCAGAAAATGTATGGGAGTATATTTTCTGAACTCTGTAAAAGTAAATGTAACTGGCTTCCTATAAGCCAGGTTGACCTCCTAGGGTAACCCATGGTTAGCCCGAGCCTACCTGTTCTTTGACGTTTGAGAGGTCAAGGGTGTTGTTTAGGGCAGTTTTTGCAGCTTTGTAAGGTTCCCAAGCATCCGCTAGATTAACAGTGATGCCCATATAAATGCTGATTACCTGGAAGAGGAGACAGCCACTCAGTAATTGCCCAGCATCTGCTTCCATCAAGAAAGAAGTAGGGAAATGCAACGTTGTGCACAAAAGTGCTCTCTCTTTTCAGTTTTAATGCACGCTAGTGCAAACCTAGGGCTCTCCAAGTTTGCTTTTCATGGTAAAGTAAAATAACCTTACCCTTCCAAATGGCTGAGCATTAGATTTCTAGATGAAGAAAACGACGGAAAAGAGACAGCAGTTTCTTTGTCTTTTCCTCCTCCCTCCCCTCTTGAGACAGGGTCTCTCCGGCACCATCATGCCAACTTCATTCTTATTTTTATGCTCTTAAAAGTCACAGATGGGGATGGCAAGAAGGCTCAGTGAGAAAAGGCGTTTTACCAAACAGGCCTGGTGACTTATGTTTGATTCCTTGAACTCTGGCATTTCTGTGTGCCTCACTGCCACACACACACACACACACACACACACACACACACACTCACACACACACACACACACACACACACACTCACACACACACACACACATTTTAGTTACTTAGGACTTTTGAGAGCTTTCAAACAAATCTAATGATGTCAACATTATGTGATTTTTAATTTTTATTTTATGTGTATAGGTTTTTCCTTCACTACGTCTGTGTATCATTTGTGTGCCTGGTGCCCCCCGAGGCACAGATGTGGAACTGCAGTTATGGACGGTTGTGAGCTGTCATATGGTGCTGGGAATGAAACTCAGGTCTTTTGCAAGAACAGCCATGCTCTTAACCACTGCATCGTTGCTCCAGGTCCAGATTCATGACCTTTTAATCTTGCTTCTTAGAAAGTAAATTTCATGTCATAATTTCCTTTGAAAGCAGTCTTACTCATGCCCCACCAAGATCATTGGTTGCTTTTACACTGTGCAACTCTAGCCTTTTGTTCTTAGTTTATAATATGGTTCCTTCTTTACACAAAAGCCATCTAGGTATGTATTTATTCTCAAATATTTGAACACATCTTTTGAATGTTTATTTATAATTGAACTGCACTATAGTAAGAAAATACAGCTTATATAGCTTTTTAACTTTGCTGAATTCTTTTATGATCTATTACATGTTCAACTTCTCTATACATTCTTCAGACACACATATAACATTTGTAAAATAATTTATGTTTGGAAGAGATACATAAAAATTTCCATCATGATTAGTTTTGTCAATTTTCTCAGGTAAATCCAAAAATTTGGTTTTATGTATTTTGAGGGTGTTACTGTTACATATAACAACTTCACAACTGTCAATAATCTCTGTGGATTATCCATTTTAAACATTTTCTATGATATCTCCTTATCTCTTTTAATGGCTTCCTTTAATATTCTCTATTGTCTGATATTTTCTCACAAGTTGTATTATTAGTTTACATTTGCCTGATATATCTTTCTAAAGTTCTCTTGGGTCACATGTGTGTGAGAGGTACACTTTTAGGTGGTATATTTCAGGATGCTGTGATTACAGCATTATGGACAAAACAATTCAGTTTAACAACATGAAGCAAAACTACCAGAGAATCCCTTTGGTTGCTCCACTCCAAGCTCCTGTGTAGCCTGAAGTTTCTGGTCAGGCCTAGGCCCAACATCTAGACCTGTAGTACTGAAGCCACTTAGTCACAAATAATCCACTGCTGACAGTATGACGTCCAAAATGGTCAAGCAGGTCACACACACCCAAAAAGAACTGCCAAACCTTGCCAGGACAAAGTAGGAAGGTCTTTAAGAATATCCTGCTTCACAAGAAGTATGTCAGATACAGAAGGCTACAAACGGTGCTCCAAAATGGGACAAATATATCTGCATGAAACCTGAGAAAGCGTAAAAAGGTTCTAGAAAACAGAAAGGGAGCCAAAGCCATCTTCCTAGTTGTGGCTCTCAAGTGGGTCATGGAACAGAATGGTGTTCAGGTTTGAGTTACAAAATGGTGGGTTTGCTGCATCAGCCTGAGCTGTAACATGGCATGTTCCTGCAGTCTCACAGAAGCCTCTGTACAAACACGAGCTGCTTATGACAGATTTAAGATCTCTGTTCATACAGACAAAAGGGAACAGAGACAAAGATGGCTTCTTAGTAGCAGCGTTTTCTTAGTCCAGCTATTTGTTGGAGGCAAGCAGAGGTACAGCATTTTAAAGAGAGGCTTCCTGACTCAGTCTTAGTGGCAAAAAATGTGTATCTCTTTTAAGAGACCCTGCTGCTAAATACTTAAATAGAGTTCATGAGCAGCTGGAAGCAGTAATTTACTTGGTGACAGTGTGGATCCTAAAATTTCCCAGAGTTGGCGGAGTAAACTGCCATAGCTGAGCCTTTAATCCTAATCAACCATAGCAGCTTAAAGGTGTGGTCAAAAATAGAAAAAGAGAAAAACAAACAAACTTCTAAAAGGTTTACCGTGTGTTTCAAAATATACATAGGCTTGGGAGAGAAAATAGAAAGGAAAAAGGACAGAGAAAATCCTTTAAAAAAGAAATAAAGTGATATATAAATATGCACACACATCAAAGACGGAAAATACACAGAGAGTCTGGACACTGTATGTTATGTTGTCTTTGAATTGTTTGCTGATGAAGGATCAAGAGCTGCTAATAGATAGACATATGATTATAAATGCTGCTGAATTAATCCAACCTATATATTTTGTAAATGACTTGACTTTAAAATTTAAATAAAAAGATATGCTACTTTGGAGAAGAGGTTTTCTTTTTATTTCCACAGAAAAAGAGAGGCCGTGGACTTATTCTGGGTTAAAGAAAATAAGGTTTGATCAAGGAAGACCTCCTGGAAAATCTCTGATGAGAAGAGATGGCCACATCAGCTTCAAGGCTGATGACTAACATGATCCAGCCTTAGGAGCCCATAAGATTGCCAGTGCCCATAATCAGCAGGAAATAGTTTATGGAAAGCTATGGCCAAATTCCCAAAACATTGTTTATATATGTTTGCTTTCATTATAAATGATTCATGGTCATAGTTGGTCTCTTTCTAGGAAAAGAAGGGAACATAGATGCGATAGGACAAAAGGGGAGATTATTAAATCTACTTTTAAAAAGCAACTACTTGTTTGAAATACTTTACATTGATATGGATTTTAGTTTATTGATACAAACTTAAGGTTGATTTTGTTATATTGTATGTATATTTATTTCTACTCTTGTTTAAGATACTATGTTTATATAACTCATTTAAAATTGTAATGTGTAACTAAGAAATACAGATTAATAGTTGTCTATGATAATCAAACTTATAGTCATGTTAGATTTTTTTGTAGGTATACAAAGATATATTTCAATTCAATGGGTAATCTTCAAACACTTCAAAGACCTACAGAACATGGCATTTAAAATATTTTAGGAACTTAGATTTTTGTGGACAATGAGACATGTCTTTTGGCAGCACCAATCAACTTCAAGAGGATGACGGGCATAGAAAAAACTCCATGTGGAGTTTACTTTCCTTGTGGCAAAAGTTAACCACTGGGCAAGAAACTGTTCTTGCCTCAAAAGCCTGACAGTATGTTGTATAAACTGAACATGCAAGACCCATAAGAAAGGGACCTCTGGAACTTTGCCAAAATAAGATGAGAAAGTCTTTCAGGTTCCTACTTCGAAGAGAAAACTGCCACACATTTTTAACCTCTGCTGGGATTAAAGTAACTGACAAACTTTGCTAAAAAGGAAAAAGCAGTCCTTTAAATTTTCTGCTTTACTAAAGAATCGGCCCGAGATTCTAGGCCTGTAGGCTGAAGGTGGATGCCCCTATATTACAAAGGAACTTTGGGAGACTGTCTAGGTAGCTAGATGTCTCTGTAATTTGTAGAATTTAGAGGATGCTTGCAATGCATTTCCTGTGTGCTTCGGTAACGTTATATCCTTCGGTGGTATTCGATGATGTTGAAGATTGGATAGTTATATTTTCCTTAGTTACAATAAAAGGTAAATTAGATGTAAAACTCTAGACTCACAAAGATAAGGTAGATAATAAAATATTCTCTATAATTTTGCTAAATACAAATAGACTAGATATTGTAATTCTAATTCTTGCTTGATAGCTGTTTTGTTATATGTAATTTTGCTATATCGAAACTGAAACCTTCCTTTTTGATTAGACAGAAAAGAGGAAATGATGTGGGAATGTCTTTCTGTACCCTGTGAATTACCATCAGATAATGAAGGAACTGTTTTGGCCTATGGCAAAGCAGCTTAGAGGCAGGCAGAAAATCCAAGTATAGATAAAAGAGGAAGGCGGAGTCAGGGGAGACATTGAAAGCTGCTTCCCAAGAAAGCAAATATAATGGAACACAGCTAAAGCAACTAGCCATGTGGCAATACACAGATTAATAAAAATGGGTTAAATTGAAAGAGCCAGCAAGTAATGACCCTGAGCCATAGGCCAAACAGTTTATAATATAAGCCTTTGTGTGATTATTTTATAAGTCGCCATGGAATCATGGGTAGGAAGATTCCTCTGGATTGCAGGCTACACTCCTGAGCTCAATTCACATGTTGATAGTAACAGTCAACTCCTAATTGTTGGCTATTCTTACACTGCCAGTGAATTGAAAGTGTCTGATAGCAGCCAGTGTGACTTGGCAGCTGTGATTCAGTGGTGAGAAGTGGAACACAACCTGGTACCTGAGAACCTTACCCAATTCACTGTATTACCATAAAAACTCTTTGCTCTGGAAACATTTCATATGTAATAGTGTTGACAGTTTTATGTGAATCGAAGTTTAAATGTTATAAGCACACCCCTCAGTAACCTGAACCTTATTAGATTCACCACAGCCATCTTACGGGTAAAATTTCAAGTGAAATTCTCATTAAAAAATTTGACAACTTAGGAAAACTCTGCTAGTTTTAAGTTCATAAAAGGCCTTAAGTTCATATAGCTGACCTTTATAAAACAGAAAGAATGAATAGTACTGGCTTATAGTCTAAATAGTCAAATTAAGATACATTTCAATACATAGTTTTACTTTCAGAGTATCTATTTTAAGAAAAAAAATATTTATATAGTATTTTTTTTAAACTGGTTAGTTCTTCATTTTATGACTCATAAAATGAATTCTCACTACACAGGATAATTTTGCTCCAGTGTTTTTTTTCTTTTTGTCTAATTATTTATAAAACTTTTTGGCTTCTAGGTTAAAGGCCAAAAGAAGAGGACTGGGAAGGTGCCTCAGGAGGTGAAAGTGCCTACCAACAAATTCAAGGACCAGAGTTCAATCCCTGGGACCCACGTGGGAGAAGGAAATAGCTCCCCATTGTCTCTGACCATCACATGTGGAAATACACATAATAAATCGAAGGGAAAAAATGTAAAAGGCAAAAGAGAAGGGTTCTGCTTATTTCTGTGTAAGAGGACTAACTGAAGCATTTCCGTACAGTATACTTTGTGTTTCCCCTCCCTCCAAATCCTCCCAGATCCTCCTCATCTCAGGACCCACCCAATCTGGCCTTGAAGTCACTAAGTTGCTGAGAATGACCTGAGCTCCCCATCCCCTGCTTCTGTGCCTAGGCTGGGGTTACTGGTGTGTATTACAGACTTGGCCCCAGAAAGTTAGTTCTGTGATGACTTTGGAAAAGGAGAAAGAATACTTGCCCAATTATCTGGAAAGTACTTATCCACGATCTCTCTCATTTTTGCTTGGTGGGTGTGAAGAATGGAAGGTTCAAAGTAGAGAATCACGTACAACATGGCAGCTTGATTTGCCAGGGCAGTGCTGCGGTGCTCCGGCAAAGGGTAGGCAGAGACCTGTAACACAGAATCCCAGACAGGGCACTGATGTTAATAGCCTATAATTCACACCGGAAGCCAAAAGCCAGTTTTCTAATAAATCAGCAGCTCCCAAGACCGTGGCCCCGGAAGTAGCTGTGGAACTTTGTTTTTTCCTCCTATCTCGAATGCCACAACATTCTCTTCCTCTCAAGCCCTGACTCTACTGCAACTCTGTTCTCTCCTTACAAAAGAGTTTGAATCCTGCATCCCCACCCTGTTGACATTTTTGTCTTTGCTGTCACACACAGACGATCTCTTGGAACGAATGGACTATGTGTTAGAACTGATGGACTGCATGTAAATAAAAGTGATTCGTATCACTTTCCTTTTGTTCATCAAGTCACTGAAACTTGAACTCCGCCATCATCCCAGTTGAGTTTCTTAACCCAGCTCCACAACTGCTTTCTAGAATTCATGCAAGAATGGAAGACTCGCCTGTTGTAGAATATTATTTTAAAGTATGTTACTTTTGTTTACTGTGCATTTAACTCTGTGAAGCTGTGTTACTGTGCCTGTCTAAAACACCTGATGGTCTAATAAAAAACCTGAACGGCCGGTAGGAAGGCAGGCAAAAGGACAGGCAGATCTGGAGGGCAGGGAGAGGATAGGAGGAAGAAATCTGGGAGGAGAAAAAATATCTGGAGAAGGGGGAGGACTCCAGGGACCCCACCCATCCACCCAACTACACAGTAGCAACCGAGTAAGAAAGAAAGACATACAGGAATAGAAAATGGTAAAAGTCTAGAGGCAAAAGATAGATGGAATAATTTAAAGCTAAGGAGAGCTGGCAGGAAACAAGACAAGCTAAGGCCGGGCATTTATAAATAGAAATAAGCCTTCGTGTGTGATTTATTTGAGAGCTGTGTGGTGGGCCCCCCAAAGAGGAAAGAGATAAAAAAAAAAAACAACACTCGCCTATGGTGCCCCTTCCCCCACAAGACTGGGTTTCTCTGTGTAGCTTTGGAGTTTGTCCTGAAACTCACTCTATAGACCTTGAACTCACAGAGATCTGCCTGCCTCTGCCTCTAAGAATTCTAGTGCTGGAAATAAAGGCATGTACCACCACTGCCTGGCCCCATCTGTGATTTTTTAAAAATATTATCCTCTCTCTGTTCTTATCCTTTGAGTTCTGTTTGCCTTTTCCACATCTGTGTTCCACAAGCATCTGCAAGCTTACATACTAAGTAAGGCTCTTGGCCCACATAGCAAGTATCAGCTTGAGCTAACAAGAGCAGGGAGAAAAGATATTATCACAAGGACAGAAGCAGCAAGGTCACATGGGACCTGCACACAGGAAAGTGGCCTGGCAGTGTATGGGGAGCCAAGGAAGCCCTGAGTGAATGTGTGTTGCTGAGCTGGGTACAGCCAGGTCAAGGACCCAGTGCCTCAGACCTATGGAAGTGGCAAACCTTCTGAGGTGAGGCCAAGAAGGATGATGGGATGATGAAGTCTTTCTCTAGGTAGAGTGCAGATGTTGGCAATGTATGCCTAATCTAGCAACCACAGCTTTCTTCTCTCAGATGATGCAACCAGAAGCTGCTCACCTACGGAGACCGTCTATGGAGACTATCTAACCCAGTGGTTCTAAACCTTCTTGATGATGCAACCCTTTTAATACAGTTCCTCATGTTGTGGTGACCTCCCCCACCCCATAAAATTATTTTTGTTGCTATTTCATCACTGTAATTTTGCTAGTTATGCATCATAATGTAAGTATCTGTGTTTTCCAATGGTCTTAGGTGACCACTGTGAAAGTGCCATTTAACCCCCCAAAGGGTCATGACCCACAGATTGTGAACCACCGATCTTATTGGTCTGTCCTGTATACAAAAGTGTTGAGGTTCTGAGCTGTGTGTGGTAGTTGGTATGGCTCCAGATATGCACAGCCCATCCATTCCCAGATTCTCTGTACATGCCTGTGTTTCTGTCCTTAGAAAGGGCTTGGGGCTGGAAACCAGAATGTTCCATTTCTTTTCCCAAATGTGTCTGCTCAACTCTTTTCTCTCCAGATTGTTTTTTATATACCCTGCTGTCCCCTAAACTTGAAACTTTACAGAAACTGTTTTTCAGACCTCATTCCAAATATCAAGAAACAGAAGAATCAGATCTATCAGTCAGAACCAGGGATGGGGAGGGTGCAGGACAGAGGGAGGTGACACACAGAATAATCACAGCTTAGCCCACTGTTAATGAAGGCCTCAGGGAAAGAGAAGCATGTGACAATAGATGTGAGCAAACAGCATGGACTCTCACTTCATGCACATCTGAATTCAAGCTGTGGTTCTGCTGCTCAATGGTGTGACCTGGGGAAGACTGTTGAAGATATCCAAGTCCTATCTTCCTCCACAGCAATGTGGAGATAATACCCACTCTGCAGGACTGTCATGTGAAACACAGGAAATGGACCCTGAACAAACCCCCTGTGAGGTTGATTTAGACTCAATTCCCAGCAAATGGCAACAAATATTAAAAAGTTCTTGCATCTACTCATAGTACCTGATTTCTAATGTCTTAAGAAAAAGAACACAAGAACCAAAAAGTGTTAATATACTCATATACAAAAGAAATGGGGCTGGAGAGATGGCTCAGACGTTAAAGGCTCACAACCAAGATCAAAAAGAAATGGGTCACCACAGGGCAGGTCTGCTCTGTAAGAATGACATCCTACCTTATAGTAATATAGATATACATGAAATCATGTTTTTCTCCAGAACAAATGAAGTCAAATGGTAACTCCCTTCAGCAAAGGAGAGAAGCCAGAGCATAGCAATGCTCCTTGTCTTTCCTAGGGATGTGTATACTGGTGCGGAATATGAGTTACCTTTGGAATGCTGCAGGATCTTTCCAGGCCTGCTCAGGCTGCCGCCAGCTCTGACTAGACTGCCTTTCTGCTCCACTTTGTCAGCTGCTGCAATTCTACCACCACTGCTGAACGCTCCAATGGCACACTGGTTTCCCCCAAGCTAACATGCACACCTCTGGTGGGTGTCTTCCTTCCTAAGCTACAAGTCCACTCTGGGTAGGGACCAGAGCCTACCTTCTTTGGTGAGGAACTCCCAGCACCTAGCCCATGAATGAACATATCATGCACTCTTAATGACTGTTTCTTGAACAGATGACTTAAAAGAACTTAAAAGTTCTTGAACAGATGACTTCTTTCCAACTGCTCACATCCCATCTTCTCCCTGAAACCTCTGATTCTCTCAGGCTTAATGGCTTCCATTCCTTGACCCTGTAGTGCTGTTTAGAGCTTTTTACAAAGAGTTTCTAGCTGCTTTCTTGACTCCCTGGAGAGAAGGAAAACAAGGACTAACCTAACTGTGGAGAAAGGAAAATGTCGCCTCTTAAAGGACTATGGCCCCTGACTCCTACCTGGTTGTAAATGTCATCAGATCTCAGGCGTCCAATGACCATGCTGATGAAGGTTTCATTGATAGGCACTCTCTGGAAATAGCTCTCAGGATAGTTGGGTGGTCTTTTGGCTCCTGGCTGGCTGGAATATCCTGTACTTCGTAGCAGCTTACAAATATCATCCATATTTGAATCAGCAGAGGATCGAGCAGCGCTGAGTCAAGTTCACAATGGGAAACAAAAGAACCAAAAAAAAAAAAAAAAAAAAATCACACATCAGAAACACTTAAGTCTAAAAGTAAAGGATTCCATCCTGAAATGACAGAGGGTCCATTGGAGTCCTAACATTCAAAAGCATACATTTGAAAGGCCTATTAGAAGAGTAGGTATTGGTTCTCTGTAAAGGTTTACATCCTACTTTCCAAATCCTTGAGGCTGGTTTCTCATCATACTTTAAAAACAAGCAATATAGTATTTGAAATACACTAGAGATTAACCCAGCAGGGTTTGAGTTGACCCTCAAGATCAATGGATGTTAATTATTAAGAGTAAATTTATCTTACAGAGATAAGATAAATTAGGATGAGAGCCAGACACATCTGTTCTGGGTAGGTTGGGTAGGTTTTGAGAATACCTGGATCTCTTGGGATAGGGTCTCACTAAGTAGCCCAGATTAGCCTCAAATATTAGCAATCCTCTTGCCTCTGCCTTCAAAGTGCTGGGATCATAGGTGTGCAGTTCCCTGAACTTCAGAATTATGGAAATAAAACTCAGCCAACATCTTATAAATTTAAAAAATTTAAAAGTTAGGTTAATGTGGCTCTATACTACTTAGTTTTTATTTGACAAGCTGAAGAGACCTCATAAATATATCTGGAAATTTTCATGCTGGTATACTGACCTCTGTAAGACATGAATACACCTTAAATACCTTATATCTGATATCAGAGTCTCCTTTACCACTACTGAATTGCAACAGTATCCCACTAACAATGGAGTTTATACTCCAGGGATGCTATTCCCCAAGGGACAAAACTGAGTTTTCAAACTAAGATCCATAAGCAAACATTTTTCTTTTCTTTGTCCTTATATTATTTAGATTTTGTTTCTCTGGGCACTTTCACAGGTAAAGGCAAGTTAAAGCCTCACTTTCACATTTGATCTTCTCCAAAAGACCCTGAGGTGACTCACATTTCACTTCTCAGGCGTGGATGTAAGACAATGAATGGACAAATGGGTGTGGGAAACGATCCACATCAATGAACAATCCCTTCAGAAATGATAAAGTTGAAAAGAAATAGGCTAGATGAGCAACTGGAGGTTAATTTACAGAGGAGGCCGAGTGCCAGCAGGTTACGTAATGTCCTGAGAAAGTTCCTCTGGAAAGGACCTATCTCTCTTGGCCATTCCTGTGAATTCTACTCATCATATCTTTATCCTAAATTCATAATAATGGCCCCTGCTTATTGACTTGACTGTTTCTTCTGTAAGATGATTCTGACATTTAATTTGTATTCAGGGTTTTCTTTCCTTCTTTTTTTTTTTTTTTTTTTTTTCAAGACAGGGTTTCTCAGTATAGCCCTGAAGAAAAGGCTTTTTTTTTTTTTTTTTTTTTTTTTAAATGACTTACTGTATTATTTCTTTTTGTGAGTGTACATATATCCACAAGCACACAGACGCTTGTAGAGGCCAAAAGAGGGCACTGGATCCTTGGACTAGAGCGATAGGAGGCTGTGAGCTGCCTGATGTAGATGCAAGGAATGAACTTGGATTTTCTAGAAGTTTGCAAATACTCTTAACAGCTAAGCCACTTCTCCAGCCCTATGTATCCATTTCTTTGGACACATTTCTTCAGAAGACTGAAAACCTGTGTGGGAGGTGCTCAAGTTCAAAAGCTGGCAAGGTAGCTCCTGAGGAGCCTACTCCCCATGCTACACAGCTCTGCGCTGATTCACGTGACACAACCTGGGGGTATTTCTGAGTCTACGTGTGTATGAGGGAGAATCCATCTTCCAACCTGATCCAGAATGACAAGCTTTTCAGTCACACACATGAGAATGACCAGAAAAACTTCTCCATTTCCTTATAACTAAAAAAGAAATCTTCAGAAGTAAAACATTTAAGAATTTCAAAATCCCTTAAAATCTGTCCTCAAGTTAAACATTGAGAGTTCAGATCCCTGCTTTCATATCCCTTTACTGCTAAGTCTTAAGACACAGCATCATATACTTTACAGAGTTTTTAGGGAATGTAATTTGTTGGCTGTAATACACAGAGAGTAATACTAGATTCCTTCAGTGTGTTCAGAGGATGTATGTACTTCAGCATCCTTCAGCACAGGCTACTCTCCCCAAGGGTACAGGGGCATGCAGTGCAGAGCAGTCAGGCCAGGAGTACCTGTATCGGTAGTAAGACACCAGCATTCTCTCTCTGACTTCTCCCTCAATCTTCTGGTCGATGACAAGAAGCATAACTCCGTATAAGTACAGGGCTTCACACTGTGAAGAAAAAGACAAATCCCAAGTATTACCTGTCTGCAAGGGGTGGTTGACAATAGTACAAATGACCTGTTCAAACTCCTTCTACAAGTTGTTTATATTTCAAAGTAAATGTGTGCTTTTCTGTGAATTTTAATTCCTATGTATTATTTTGTTTGTGATACCAAATGTAATCTCAATTCTATGAATAAGGATGACCTTGAACTAATCTTTCTGTCTACCCCCCAAGGCTAGGATTACAGACAAGGCCACTGCATTGGCTCTAACTCTATTTCCTAAATGGTCACCATGTCTGAAGCACCAGCTGGATGTCTTAGATGCAAAAAGAAGATGGACTTCTTTATTTTCAAGACAGGGTTTCTCTGCATGGCCTTGGCTGGCCTTGAACTCAGAGATCAGTCTGCCTCTGCCTATCCTCCAAATGAATTAAAATGTTTGCCCTGCCACTGCCTGGCTGAAGACATCTTCACTCCTCAGGGGCTGAGGATTGAACCCGGGGCCTTATGCTTTCTAGGCAAGCACTCTACTGCTGAGCTAGATCTCTGACCTTGAAGGACTTCTTATACAAAGGAAGCTTATAACCCAACCTGATCTTTTATTCTATTAGTAATTTCATTTAACACTCACACATTCTAAACTGGAAAGATAATTATTAGGCCATCTTCTTTTCTTTAAGGAATGATATCCTGTATACATTGATACCATTTCATATTATTGTTGAGACAGGGCCTCTCTATTTTGTAGCTCTGACTATCCTTGAACTTGCTCTGTAGACTAGGCTAGCCTTGAACTCAAAGATCCAATTGCCTTTGACTCTCATGTGCTGGGACTGAAATCACGTGCCACTATGCCAAGCTGTTTCATATTCTTGAATATGCCCTTTACAATTGCTATTACTTACTAGAAGTTGTTTTCCATCCTCATTGAGAAGCACAGTTTCTAAGGTTTGTTGAATATAAACCCCTTCATTGAGATCATCAAGGTATCTAGAAGCGAAATGCAAGAGCAAGGTATTAATAGAAACAGAAGATGAAGCACCTTTGAGAGAGGAAAGATTTTTTCCAAGACAAAGCAGGCACCAGGCATTCTGGCTTTAGATCCTCTGCAGTCTGTGTTGTGCTTATGAACTACAGTGTCCTATGAGCTGTAATTCACGGTTATTTGGGGACCCAGGTTATTAAGGCTGCTCAAAACTCAAAGGAATATTCCCTGCTCTTGAATTACAAAACAGTTGGAGCTCAGAAGCAATGGCATAGGAAGGAAACGTGGAATAAGGGCTTAAGTTCAATGAACTAGTAAACGTACATATGTATGTACGTATGTATGTACATATGTATGTGTATATATATATATGCATATCATTTGGTAAACTTAAGAAATACTAATACGAGCTGGGCCTGGTGGAATAGGCTTGTCATCTGCATCCCCAGAGGCAGAGGCAGGAGGATTATAAATTCAACACCAGTCTGGGCAACACAGTGAAAGCCTGTCTCAAAACAAACAAAACAAAACAAATTAATGTTTGTTCATAAATATATCATGTTTAGATGCTCATACATCTAAAGTATTAGGACCAGAAACTGAAGAATGGAAAGCTCAGTGGCAGTGTAAGAGCGTTTATTATGACACGTCACAGGATTGGGAGGTCACAATGAAACCACAGTGACACATGCGTGGATGAGTTAACTGTGACAAAGGCATACATGTTCTGCTGGGCCCCATCTTCTCTCCTATTCTACCAGAATAAGCTGTTGTGGAATTCATCAATACCTGTTTAAGTCTACGATGTATTTATGGACACTTTGAAAGGCTAAGTAAAATCGGGTCACAATTTCTATGTTGTTTTCCCGAAATTCTTCATCTAAATCCTGTAGTTCGGGCTTGGCTTCCAGTTTGCTTTCCCAGAACTCTGGACCCTAAGAAGAAAAGCACACTTGTATTAAAAGTTAGGAAAGGCCTATCTGTTGGAAACAGCAGCTGTAAGGTTCTGACACATCAAAATTAAAGCAGAGCAATGGAAGGGAAGAAGGTCACCCAAGTCTAGAATCAAAATGCCTCTGGCTGAATCTCAACCAAGATTAACATGCTTTTAAATGTAGTTCAAGGTAAGAGACAGTATGTTATAGGTGGTTTTCTTTAATTGGTTTATACTGTGTTAGGACTTTCCACACAGTGCCCTTCCTTCCCTTATTTTCAGTTAGGAGTTGATGTTAGCTTTGGTTGAAAAGCTGTGCTTTTAATGCTCCAGAATTACTTGACTACTTCAAGCCACATGGTTCTCAGGGAATGGCTGCTTTTGTAAAAATGACGAGAATGCTGCGGCCACAGGGGAAAGCACCTTAAAATAGCTGAAGTCAAATATAATGTCTCCGTATCTCTGCTGGTCAGCCCGGTCTTTGAGTCGGAATACAGTGGGAATAAACTCAGACAGTCGCAGCACCTCGGCAATGATGGCATTGCCGCAGGAAACGATCCTCAGGATTGCCTGGCCACAGAGGTTATTCTCAGCCAGGAAGTCCAACATGGTAAGGGTGACCTGTTATTCCACACTGGGATGGTGGGAATGATTAACTGGCCTCAGAGCTGGGGTCTGTGGATCATGAAGTGAAGCCAGGACTGTAGACCAAGTGGCTGCTCCATTTAACAAACCTGTACTGAAAAAAAGAGAAGTTAACAATTTTTTAAAGAAATGTGTATACATGCTTTTGAAATACATATACAACCCAGGATAACTCTGTCAATGAGCTCTGCTCTGAGGAAAAGGCATTTATTCCCCAATATCCAGGGAGAGACATACTGGTACTCCGGTCCCTTCCTTCTTTTTCCCTTTCGTTTAGTTTGGGATTCTAACTTGTGAAATGACGTCACCTGTATTCAGGGAAAGTCTTCTGAGTTGAATCCCTCTGAGGACACCACTAAAGGCAGAGTCACAGACCTATCTCCTGGGTGGTTCCAAAGCTGGTTACATTGAGAATAAAGATTGGCTACCATAGGGACTTTTGCTAGAACCTCACAATCGGCTTCTTTTTCGGCCTTTGCTCTTTTCTCATAAGAAGATAAAGGATGTAGCTAACTTTGAGCCAGAGTCGAGGCTAAAGGCCATATGCAACCTAGTGTAACCTAACTGCACAAACCACACACCCTACCATTTGATATTGTCACAAGAAACTAACTGCAAACTGTACAAGTCAGAGAGACACATAGCATTTGGAGGCGTTTATCCAATGGACACACAGGTATAAACATCTCCAAGACTCCTTTTAAATTTCAGGGGTTGGAGAGACGCCGCCATAGGATTTGCTGCTCTTGCAGAGTTCTAACATCTACAAAGAGGCTCACAAGCACTTGTAACCCCAGCTCCAGGGGATCCAACATTCTCTTCTGGCTTCCATAGGCAGTGCCACCTCAATATGCATGCATATGCGTAAATAAATACCAAAACAAAAACTTAGAGACCAGTTTCTATAAACTTGTGAAGATGATTTATCAATACCAAACCAAACTGGTCCAAAAAATACATAATTTAGCATGGAATCATCTAGCACTGTAAGCAGACCAACTACTCATTTGTCTTTTATTCCAGTACACTAAGGACGATGTCTCACCCAGCACACTAACTATTGCAATTGTGGTTAACAGGTCACTCTTCTGAAAGTCCTTGAAGGCAAAGATCTATCTTCTTACCCATCCACTCTGTTCTGAGTACTTCTTTACCATGTTGGAGGTGAAAATGTTTAAGCAATATATCATCTAGTGCAGCGGTTCACAAGTCAAGCCTGGGGGTATAACATAACACCTAGGACCTTAGAGTTTCTGCCTCATAAGGTAAAGGAAGTCCTAACCATCTTTTTTATAAGAAGTACTCATGATGATTCTGATGTGAATCGAGAAACATTAAAAAGTGGAGGATAATTGGTCTTGAGAACTGCAGTATATATACAGGAAGTTAACAATCCTAATCTTTGCATGGAAAGTGAATCAGTATGAAGACTGCAAGAAATGATCTCTGTCCCCATGAGCAGCCTGCAGTAAACGGAACAGAAAGTCCTGGAGAGAATAATTTGTAAAAGACATGATGTGCTTGAGAGTGTGGCCAAGATAAATGGGGGACACCCATTCACCTGTCAGTCTGTGCCTGTCACTGATTACTCCTGGAAGTGTTCTGATTAATGGGTGACACTTAGTAGGTAGAAGTTCTAGGGGTTTAGAGTCTGAGAAAGTCACCCAGAAGCTATAAAAAAGACATATTTTAAACTATAACAAATAAAACATTTTGGTCCAAGAAACAGTGATCCTGGGAGCTACAACAGCCTCCTTAAGTTAACAGTTTTGGGCAGGGGTGAGGTGGGGGTAATAGCAAGAACCTATAGATTGTGTCCTGAAAGGACAGAAAGAACCTAAGCTCCTGTTGATATTACCGATCTGCTGATTCAATTACGGAACAGCCTATGTCTACAATGCTTGCTTAGTAAATTGCTTTTATGGCATACCCACGGTTAATGGAGTTCATTCATTCATTCAGCAAGTATTTACCCAGTGCTTGTTGCATGCCAAACACTGTTTTAGGATGAGGATACAGTAGTGAATAACCTTGAGTTCCAGTTATCATGATATCTTTATACCTCAGAGAGCAGGAGATATAAATTAACCAACACATACAGGCTGTGATAAGTAGTGTAAAAAAACCAATTAAAAGATGGACCATATGCTGAATCACATTAGATATATTATATATATCATCTGAGAAGATGACATCTGCAGACATCAAAAGGGGGAGAGGGAACAAGCAAGGGGATCTGGGAAAAGGTTACCAGCATCTAGATGATCTCCAATGACCTTTGCCCCCTGTGACTCATGCCCTAGATGGACTCCCTTAAGTTTGGGATGACTTCTATCATTTCTGAAGTTAGATTACAAAAAGACTGAGTTATGGTTTAGGTTCTTTCTCTAGTTTGCTAGTTCTGGGGAAACAAGTAGCCACTGCACGTGAGAGTCCTGTGCAAAGGCCCTTGAGATAAGGCACTGAGCTCCGCCATCAGTTGCACAAGTGAAAACGGAATCTTCTCATTTGCAGTTATGCCTTCAGATAAGATGACAGGGCCCGCTCACACCTTGACAGTAGCCATCTAAGGGCCCCTGAGCCACAGGCACTTAAATTAGCCCTATCTCCAATTCCCCGACAATAGACATTTGAGATTGTGTGTGTGTGTGAATGCATATACATGTGTGTGTGTGTGTGTGTGTCTTAAGCTATGAGGCTGCAGAGAAGTTAGTTCCACATAAACAGATGATGATCAGACCCATGAGAAAGGCATTCTACACACAGTTTATAAGCAAGAGGTTCCCAGCTGTACTTGTGATTTGAAGAAGAATGGCCCCCGGAAGCTCATGGATTTGAATATTTGGCCCCCAGGTGTTGGAACTATCTGGGAAGGATTAGATGTGGCCTTTTTGGAGGAGGTGTGCCACTGGGGTGGGCAGTTTAAAAAGCCCACATTATTCCCTGTTAGCTCTCTCTTTCTTTTCCTTGTGCCTGTGGATCTCAGTAGCTCTCAGATACTGCTTCAGAGCCATGGCTGCCTGCTGTGATGCTCCCTGCCACATCGTTATGGACCCACAAACTAAAGTCCCAATAAATTCACTCTTCTGTAAGTTGGTCATGGTTTCTCTTCACAGCGATAGAAAAGTAACTCAGACAGTGCTTAGGGGATAGCAGGGCGGCTAGGGAGTCTGGAGCAGAGTGAATAAGGGGTAGACACTGAGCTAATGGTGGTAGATTGGGTCAGGTCTGCAAGCAAAGGAGGCTAAGAAGTTACTACAGCTGCCTAGAGCTCGTTCACCAGGGAACCCTATAATACACATTACGGTACACATTCTTAACAAGTCTTTTTTGTAGTCTCAGTCATACGTGCTTCTTAAACCACACTGCTAAGTAACAGGCTGAGCTCCTGGCAATTCCATTTTCCTGCCCTGATATAGGCTGGCATGGGAAATGAGAGAGGAAACGGGGAAAATAACCCACAATGGGAACCAATGAGCTATTGAGGTCCAGTGGAGACCAAACTCTCTCAGAGTTAAACAGGATAAAACTGCCCTCACAAAGCAAAAGCAGTAGAATCAAGACCCAGTGGGTACCCCCTCACCCCATACAAAGGACTTTAGCATCATGTCTTAGGTGAGTGAAGGGCATTAGGGTGCGTGAGAAGCGACTTGCCCAAACTCAAAGTGCGTGACAATACGTTTATTTAACCCTCTTGCTAGTGTAGAAGCCTTCACTTCAGCGACTACTTGGTTTTCGCGAGAGTAAATGAAAGATCAACCACATTATCAGGGCACCGCTCCAAGAAACTTGCACACTCAGCTACAGGCCAAGCAGCTGAGTATCACCCTTAATGCTTCAAAGATGCGTGCAAGAGTGATTTCTATTGAGGCGTAGGCGAACAGCAGGAATGCAGCCCTAACCCTGCAGGACCTAGGTTTCCCTGCCCTGGTGGCTCCCGGGACAGCACCCAACGCGGCCCACAGGGAAAGAAAGGGCCTCAAAGTCGCGCCTCCGACTCACCTGTCAGCCGTCCAACGCCGATCGCGCAGACTGGGCACCTGCTTCCCTCTCTCGGGCCCCAGAGAACACTAGAATTTCTGGTTGCAGAGCTCCCGCTAGCCGGACCCCGGATTCCGCCTTGACGGGCTCAGCTTGTCACGTGACCGAGGGGCGGCGGCCTGGGCCGGGCATCTTGTGACCACTCGCGGGCGCCGACTGATGACGCAAGCGCGAGCGGGACGTTTCAGCCACTGGAGGAGAAGTCTGCTGAGGACAGGAATTGGGGTCCCGGGCTTGCGGCGTTCGCGAACGTACAGCTGAGCTAGGTGGGCCAGCCAGGTAAGACAGGAGAGGAGCCGTGTTGGGGGAGGGTTGGCGGGCCTTGTCGTCTCCCTCTGCGCTCCGGGGACTTGGGCTGTGGCTGTGGTCCCGTCCCTCTTCACCCGCACGTAGCGAGCCTGAGGCAGGTTATTTTCACCGCAGCCTCTCATCCTTCATCCCCGAGGGAGTGTGGAGAAGATCACCACTGTGTGATTAGAGACAAAAACAAATATCTGGTTTGAACTGACTTTAAAAGCAGAGGCATGAAGAAATAGTTCAGATGTACGCAAGGCCACAGGTACCATTTCGCTTCTGCAGGTGGAGGTATGTACTAGCCTTGATGTGAATGAAGCGGGGGCTCACCTTGTTGGGTATGGGCTTACTGGCGGTGACGTTGAAATGGCAGCAGTTTTTACTGTTACTTTGGTAACTCAACGAATCCTTCTTGATCACTTTGTTTTCGTGAGAGGGTTTACATTTAATGTATGTTCCAGTTTAAGGAGGGAATGAATGGCAGATGTAAGCAAATAGGTGCCTTACATTTTATAGTAGAAACGTGTGCTAGGCACTGTGATGGCATGTAGAAGTGAAGGAGCCACGGACGAGGGAAGGGTGTATACATACTGGCATGCTGAAAAAGACGCAACTCTGGTGAAGTTTCTACCTTGGATTGAAAGGAGGTTAGGGGCCTAACTTCGTGTTCGTTTGCTCTGTGCCCACTATAATGTTGCACAGAAATATGTAGAGCAGCGTTTCCTTATTTACATTAATAGCTAGCTTAACTGGCAGCAGCCCTTCTAGGAATATAAGGGAAGCAAATGGTGTGCCGACTCTGATAACTTGCCAAGACCCCAGGAAATGCATAACTTTATGTAGACGTTTTAGAGGCTATAGGTCTGGGTACAAAAAGATCAGTGTTGTTGGGAAGAGATTTCAAGAAGAGGTTTATTTAAATCAATGTTTTTTTTTAAATAAAAGATTTATTTATTATGTAAACATTGTCTGGCCTCCATATATGTCTGCACACCAGAAGAGGGCATCAGATCTTATTTTATATGGTTTTGAACCAACATCCTCCATATATGTCTGCACACCAGAAGAAGGCACCAGATCTCATTTTATATGGTTTTGAACCACCATGTGGGTGCCGGGAATTGAACTCAGCACCTCTGGAGGAACAGCCATGGCTCTTGACTTCTGAGCCATCTTTCCAGCCCCCCCCCCCCCAAATTAGTGTTTCTTAACCAATGTAATAATGACGTTTTGTTTTCAGATGATTTTTTTGGGTAGTGAGAGACTACTGTACATGCTAGAATTTTATCATTATCCCTCACCAAGTTATCAGACTAAGCACTGGCCTCTGTTCTATGAATACTAGTCTGTGTCCCTCACAACTAAAAATGGTTCCACATGATGTTAAATGTTCCCTGAGGGAGACCTTCTCAAGCCCTAACCTGAGGGATAGTGTTAGAATGTTCAGATGTCTATAATCCAAATACTATGTCCTAGTAGTTTAAAAACACCAAAACCTACTGTCTTTCCATTTTAGAGACTGAGAATTCCAAGCCCAACTTACCATCGGCTTTAGTGTCTGGTGAAGCCAGGCCTTTTGGTTTGTAAATGGCATGTACTTGCTGTTTCCTTGGGTAGTAGAAAGATGCGAGAGCTCTTTAAAAACATCCTTTTTAAGGGGACTAATTTAATTCTGGAGGGCGGATTTAGTCACCCCTCCAGAGACCTTATTTTCTAATTCCACTACTTTGGACATTGGGGTTTCAACATATACATTGGAGATGAGGACCCAGACATGCAGACCTTAGCAGATAGATGAGATTGGGGAGGTGGAGACATGAAGAATATGTACATGCTTGGGCTGTGGGGAGGATTAGAAGCTGTGAATTGTGATCTAGACCGCTCACAGGAAAGGGATGGGAAGCAAGGAGAGTCTGAAGGGGTGCAAAATGAAGTGTTCTCTAAGGGCATGAGGGCTGCACTGGTGGCCTCGAGAGCAGGTCAGGCCTGGCAGACACACGGACAACGACAGGAAGAGGGGATTTGGAGACAAATGAAGGCATGCTTATAGGAGAGGTTTGCTTCCTGGATGAACACGGAAGCATGGGAAGTCATCAGAGGGGAAGGTGGGAAGGTGTTTTTCTTTAAGAAAGAATGGAGAATGGTGTGGGAGAGGAGAAAGTTAGTGATGTAGGGAAGCAGGGAGGATTGCCGACAGCAGAAAGAGAGAAGAGCCAATGTTAAGTGGAGGTGGTCTTAGTGGGCTCATTCAACATGAGAAGAAAGTGGAGTGCAGAAACAGGCCGCTGTGGGGGGAGTACCTCCTTGGTGTGTTCTGTTTTCTCAGTGAAGTAGCAATAGAAAGTTTACGTCTTGTCTTTAGTGTGAATAGGTGAGGAAATTTCAGGAGTCTATAGCACCAGGTGTCAGGTCAGTGGGTGGGTCATGCTCATAGTGTCAGCATTTGAGAGGCAGGAGGATTGCTGTGAGTTGGGCTACATAGTGAGACCCTGTCAGAAAACCAAGGGCAGAAAATGGACCCATTTCATGTACAAGAGAAATTCAAGCAGCTGCCTGGAGAGTTGTGCGCTCTTTTCAGCTATTTGTGCTGTGTATTCGTGTTTGCCTTTTCCGTACCGCGAGGCGAGGGCTAAGACAGGCATCATCTGTCCTTTTACAGGTACTCTATGTTGTCTCACTGGTGTAGTTGCATGTCTGGCCCTACGAACTAGATAACTCCCGGAACAGAGGCTGAGTATTTCTGGTGCTTAGAATACTTCCTGGCATATGCCAGGTTTTCGTTGAATTGGAATAAACCAAGTAGCACTTGAAAATAAAGTCTTGGAGTATTACCTTGAAATCCACTATATTCCCATGCTCAGAGACATTGCTGGTCTTTAGGGTGTTACTTACTAACTGTCTGTTACCCAGGTTATTTGAACCAGCAACTAGCGGTATTGTAAATGTTTGTTAAACTGATACCTCAAAGATAAAAATCAGCCCTTTAGCCCTCTGGGCTCTCCCCCTTTTCCATCCTGTGTTTTCAGTGAGCCTGAGATTTTACATGATAAGATTTTACATGATAATTCCTGTTTGTGGAATAAATGAGCAGACCTAGTTGAAAGCAAGAGTGGAGGAACTGCATGGGCCTCTTGGTTCCTAGGAAACATTTTCTTTTATGATGTTGCACAGCTTTAGCCACAGCCTGCTTGACATTTAAAGCCAGCGTGAACTTTGCACTTGTCTAGTTACTGTCAGTGACTTAAATTTCAGGAGGTTCCTAATTAAGCAAAGATGTTTATATAGGTCTGGGGTCCAAAACCTAAAGAGCTGGTGTTTAAAGGTACAGATGAGGGAGTATTTAATATGAGAGTAATTACTATAACTATAATAGATAAACCACTGTAAGACGTCTATATAGAAATTCTGCTTTTTACGGAGTCTTAGAGAATTACAGGTGTAAATCTATTAGAATGTAGGAACTATCAGAAACAGATTGAGTTCAAAATGCATACATATTAGATAAGCTAAAACTGTAGATAGATTAAACAAGTCTCATTAAGCTTTATTCATTTTCTTTTTCTTTTTTTAAGGAAAATGTGTCATGGGCAGTTTCTATTCTTCATGTGTGTTAGGCTTGTGAGAAGTGGGTTTTGTAGAATTTTTTGAAGCATCAAGAAAGAGGATATCTTTTAAAACTGAAGATAGCTACCTTCCCCTGTTCTGTTAAGTGTGTGTTTGATGGCCAGATGGTAGCACAGTACCTTGGTGTCCTCCGTGTACTGCATCAGGTAACAGTGTGCAATGGGTATTGAATACAGTTATCATTGAATGTTACAACCACGCTCTTTTCCTGTACAGTTACTATTCTGACTTGGAACTCTTACTGTGTTTGAAATTTTAGGTAACAATTTCAAGATGCCAGGACGGTCCAGTACAAATTCAGGTTCCACTCGTTACATATCTTTCAGTGGTGTGGAGTCGGCTCTCTCCTCCTTAAAAAACTTCCAAGGCTGCATCAGCTCTGGAATGGATACAGTTTCTAGTGTTGCCTTGGACCTTGTGGAAACTCAGAGTAAGTAAGACTTATCTCTCTCTCTCTCTCTCTCTCTCTCCCTCTCTCTCTCTCTCTCTCTCTCTCTCTCTCTCTCTCTCTCTGTCTACTTGGAGGCCTTGAGGTTTCATTACTCCATTTTCTCATCCTATTCTGTAACATGTTGTAGCCATGTAGTACAGCTGTCCTCTACTCAGAAATGCCCTAGAAATTTGTGAACAAAGATACTAAGGTTTTTGGCTGGGAGCATGCAATCTAAAGTACGTGACATCTGTGAACTAGAAGGTATGTAAATGTGCCATGACAACATCATTTTATCTTGTGTTGTTCAGACTCTGCTGCGTGTAGACTCAACAGATGCCGGGGATATTAGCAAAGGAAGGCCTTAGCCAAAGTAAGAGTTCTGCTTTGGTGAATTCTTACTTTTCAAGTAGAAGATTTAGAACGTTCTTCTTTGCTTGTTATCACTTTTTGACATACTGTGGCATAGTGTCTTTTCCTCCTCTTAAATGGTACTCTTTTTGAACAATTTGTGATGTGCATTGACATATTTTTTTCTTTGCTTATCCTGATTGAACTTTAAGGATCTAAAGACTTGAAAGTTTATGTCAAGTTGGAAGAATTGTGTTACCATTTCCCCACATATTTCCCTCTCTCCAGTCTTCTCTCCTTCTGTGATTTCAGTTGCATGTGGATGAGTCTGCTTGATCTGATTCCATGAATCACACAGGGCTTGTTTCTTTTTTGTTTTCCTCTGACCTGAGTTTGAGTAGTTTTTTACTCTGTGTTTTAAGTTCATCTGTCTTATTCTCTGTAATCTTCTGTCGATTCTATTTAATGAATTTAAAATGTCTGACCATTATGCTGTTTCAGCAGCACACAGGATTAAGTGGACCCTTTTGGTTCTTCCTTTCCATTTCTCTTTTGTCATGTTCATGTTTCCTATTCATATTTTTAAAGATTTATTTTTATGTTTTCCTATTCATCCTTTTAGTTTTATTATATGTAATATATACGTAATATGTATTATATAAGATATCAATATAATATGTAATATATCTTATCAGGCTTTTGTCATAGGCTGAGACATCTTGCTGGCCCTTCTTCATCTTTAAGTCTGTGAAGCATGTTTCTAGTAGCTGCTGTCTCTTTCCTCAGTGGTGCTCTCGACTGATTTCTTTATGTATACCACGTCACCAGCTTACGTTCTGTTGTCTTCTGTCATAGTTGGTTTCCTTAGCTGTCCGCTTGAAACAAACTTGGAGTCACCTTGGAAGAGCTAGCCTCAGCTGAAGAATTGTCCAGATCAGATTGGCCCGTGGCCATGTCTGTGAGGCATTTTATTAATTGCTGATTGACATAGAAGGAGCCAGCTCATTGTGGACCCTGCCTGTGGATGGCACGTGGGCCTGGGCGGTGTAAGAAAGTAGCAGAGCAAGCCAGTGAACAGTTCTGCATGGTTTCTGTTTCAGACTTCTGCTTTGGCTTCCTTGATAAATGGGCTGCAACTTGTAAGCTGAAATAAACCCTTTCCTTCTCTAAGCTGGTTTTGATTGTGGTGTTTATCACAGCATCAGAAAACAAACAAATATACTTCTAAAGAGAGCTGAAGCTTGTTTTGGTAGGAAGCCAAATATCTGTTTATTAGGTGGCTCTGTTTTTAGTATTGATAAACTTTGTAAGGGTGGGTGTAGGGTGGCTGTGATGGCTGTTCTTGGCTGCCAGCTTGACTACATCTGGAACTAACTAAGCGACTGGGCACACCTGGGAGGAATTTGTCTTAATTAAATCGTTTGAAGTGGGAAGACCCACTTTTCATCTGGGCCCCACATGCTGCTGACAACATGTGAAAGACAGAAGAAGGAAGCTTTCACTCTTTGTGCACTTGCTCTTACTCTCACTGGCAAGTCCATCCCGTCACTGGCATCAGAGCTACTCCTTTGGGATTTGTATACTGAAGATCAGCTGAGACCTAGCCTCATGGGCTCAACAGCTACTCCATTCTTGGACCTTCTCTTGGTAGACTGCCACTCTTGGCCTAGTTGGACCACAGCCTGTAAGTCATTCTAATAAAATCTCTTTTCTCGTTCTCTATCACTACTCTCTCTACATAGCTATAAACTCAGATCCCCTAGAGAATCCTGACTAATACAGTAGGTTCTAGTAGGGCTAACATCATGTTACAAGGAGAGATCCTTCTCAAGCCTCTGACTGTGCTCTGAGGGTTCAGCAACTTAACTTGGCTCCAGATAAATAGAATTCAAGTGTCTCCTAGTCCTCTAGGAATCATTTGCTTCTTAGCTCCCAGCACTTGTTCCTCGGTGTCTCAAGATTCAGCATGAGACTCCAGGGAGTCTCTGTCTTGCAAGCTCCTGCTGCCTCCATTTCCCTGCACTCAAGATTCTTCTCATCCTATACGCTGCTATGCTGTGTGTGGATCCTTCCTCCTTAGTGCTTGAAGGAAGGGAGGGGATTGCAGGAGTACTCTCAGGTATTTCCCTGCTTCAGTCACAGCTGTTCTGGTCTGGGCCTTGTCCCATTGTCTGAAAGCAGTCACAGCATGTATTTTTGACCAATGTTTGTAATTGTTCTTGAAAAGAAGACCATGTCTGTCCCAGTTACTCATTCATGTCTAGCAGCATAAGTCACTTAGGATCTTTTTTAGTGATGGTCTTTAAGTGTCTTGAGCCTACTCTACCTGATTTGGGTCCTGTTCTTGGTGGTGATGAATGTTTGGCTGTGGTTAAAGTCATAATAGAAACTTAAGCCATAAGAGAAGAGCTAGACTAGAACCCTGGAAGCTGGGGGAGGGCATCAGATCAGTAGTTTCTAGAATTCAGTTAAAAATTTCCGAATGTTTTAGCTACAGAATTCTTTGTTATTGTCTCTATGTATTGGTATAAAAATACACTTTGTGCATTTTTGTTTTGTTTTATTTGAGAAAGAGTCTCAACATTTCCAAGTCTGACTTTGAACTCCCTATGTAGAGGAGGCTGGCCATGAACTTTCCCCTGCCATCCTGCTCCTCCTTCCACATGGTGGGTCACAGGTATGTACCATCAGACCCAGATACTTTGTTGTAATTTGAAAAATGCTAACAATGTTCCCCCCCAAAAAAACTTCATACTATAATTTGGTATTGATAATTTTTTTCTATAATAGGACAGATAGCAAATATTTCCAAATATTTGTGAGCCAGGAAGTCTCATAAACTCTGGCAAGTCTGCTATTGCAGAGTAAAAGCTGCATAAACAGATAGTGTGGCTTGCATGAGAATGGCCCTCAGAGGTTCATGTGTTTGAATCTTTGACCTCAGTAGAACTGTTTGGAGTTCTAAGAGCTGTGGTCTTGTTGGAGGCGATATGTCACTTGGGCGGGCTTTGAAGTTTCAGAAGACTGGTGCTGTTCCCTGTGTGCTCCTTGTTTGTGGTTCAAGGTAGGAGTAATGAACTGCCACTCTGGCCTGCCACCTGCTACCTCCACTCTGCCACCATGGACTATTTATTACCCCTCTAGAACAGCAAGCCCCTGATAAATCTTCTAGAAGTTGCCTTGGTCTTGGTGCTTTGTCACAGTAGAAGAGTAACTAATACAAATGGAAATGGTTTTTTTCTATAAAAAAAAAAAACAAAAACCTTTATTTATAAAGACAGGAGGTAGTGGACCATTTGGCTTATAGTTTACCAGTCCTTGCTTTAGAGCTATAGTCAGTAAATGCTTATTAAAAATTATTTGGGGACTAGAGAGATGGCTTAGTGGATACGAGCATTTGTTCTTACATAGGACCCAGATTTGATTCCTAACACTCAATTAGTAGCTCACAACCAGCCATAACTCTAGTTCCAGAGATCTGACCCCCTCTTCTGGTCTCCTTTGGCACCAGTCATGAATGTGGTGTACATAATCATGCAGATAAAACACTCATATACACAAATAAACCTAGAATTATTTATTCTTATTATTTGGATTAATTTTTTAGCAAATACTTGGTTTTCAATAAAAAGAAAGCTAACTTAAGACAAATTTTGACTAGGTTATATGGGGAAAAAAAGCCATGAGTTGAAGAGTCTTGATATATGCAGATGCAGAGTGAAGAGTTGCCTGCAATACCAATTTTGAATTTGTGTATGTGGAAGCATACTTGCATACTTTAGTTAATACCAAAGTAGTTGGTAAACATTTACAAAATAACTAATCTGTGTCTAATTCAGTGCTAGGATTAAAAAAGGACACAGATGATTATTAAATCTTCCTTCACAGGTTTTACCATCTTTATTTGAAAATAGATATGTATTAAAATGTCTACTCAGTGGGAAATGGGTAAGATGTTACAAGGATGAAAGTAATTTATTATCAGCACTATCTTTGTGGAAATCTTAAGCTTTCATAAGGGCAACCACAGATTCTTCAAATTTGGAATTTTTGTTTAAAGTTCTTATTAGCACCAAAACCTGTTAGATGTTGTCCTTTAAATTCAGACCACATTTTTCATTTTCAGTAGATACTCAAGTTTCAGTGATTCTAGCTTACCTATTAGAGCTATTCTTTTCCTTCAGAAGCACAGTGGAAACACAGCCTATAACACACCCAAGGCACTTCCCTGTTGAACCACCAGGGTATGAAGTCAGAGTGTTTTATACCCATTTACCATGTCATCACACAGTATGAAGATATATACCTAATGATTGAGATATAGTAAGTATAGTAAGCTCTGCAAGTTCATCAAGGACAGTCTTAAATGAAGGACGTTTGCTATACTGTGAGCACATGATAGAGAACAACACAGTGACGTTCTATACTAGTGTCCTTAGGTGACACCTCTGTGATTTATGTTGAGGCACCCACAGTATTTTCCACAAGGCTATTGTGCAATCAAAACAATTTTGTACTAATACTCCATGTGATTAAAAAAAAACACATCTTAAAATTATTATGAACATGGTCTTGATCTGTGGACCTGTGGTCTCTAATCCAGTCTGTGGAGCTCTCTCTTATGAAACTCAATTTGAATGCTGATGAGCAAGAGGAAGATGGCATAGAAAGTCTTTCAAGACAAAGCCTAGGGCAACCCCTCCCCACATGAACTTGTTAGGAGGGTTTTTTTTGTTGTTGTTTGTTTTTTTTTAAAGTCATTGAACGTTTTGGCTTAATATAATTAAATGTAAAGTATATGTTGTCAATTACAATGTTACTTAAAATTGAAGAGAAATTTTGGTTATATTTCCATGATGTTAGTGTAGCTTTCCCTTTTTATAGGAATTTCCAAGTATATATAATAGCTCCAAACTTTAATCATAGTCTATTGTACATTAAATTGGTTCCTCATGGCCTAAGTTATATAAAAATAAAATTACAAGCCCTTCCAAAATTTTTATAGAAAAAAGTAGCCTTAAATTTGAGACATTTTTCTTGGTACCTTTAAAAAATGGCAAATAAAAGTGCATATTTTAGGGGCACCACGTGATGTTCTGATGCATATCTGCATTGTACCATATTCAAACCAGCTTAAGCATACCTTGTTAGACATTTTGGTGGCTTCCTTTAACTTGTCAGGTTGACACAACCTAGTATCACCTGTTATATATTGTATTATATATACATATAAAAATATGCATATCATTACATATTGTAATACATCTAATATATATAACATATACAGTTGCATTATATTTTCTTCAATTCTGTTTAGACAGTAGAAAGGATAGAATCTTGTCTCTGAGAGCATGGGTAGAACTGGAATATATATTATTGGATGAAATAACCAGATTGATGGACACTTTGGTTGATTTTATTGTCTATTTCCCTAGGATTCTGGAGCCCTACGGCAGAAAGACCATAGTTACTACAGTCAGACAGTGTTTTTTGATCTATGTTCAAGTTTGGTATTGATGATAATGACCATAATGATAAAGGTTCTAAGTAATTTTTTTTTTTTTTTTTTTTTTTATTGTACTGGCCATGTTTTTACCTGGATTCTTACTTGATTCTATCTGCAATCCTGTGAAGTGGAAATGAAGTTATCTTCACTTTCTGAATGACAGAGCTCAGGCTTAGAAAAGTTCAATGCTTTTCCTAAGGCCATAGAAATTAGTACAGTACAGACTTGAACATAGGAAAATGACTTTACAGTTTCTGCCCTGAACCACCATACTGTATTATAAATGCTTTGTGCTTGCACACACCTTTGATCTCAACACACAGAAGATAAACAAGTAGATTTCTGTGAATTTGAGGCCAGCCTGTTCTATATAGAGAATTCCTTCAGGCCATCCAGGGCTATATAGTAAGATCTTGTCTAAAAGACAAAAATTAAAAAATGATAAAGTACACTATATGAAATTCTCCTGGTGGCGATGGGGTGTGTGTGTGTGGGGGGGTAGGGGTTGGAGGGATATAGCTGCTCCCTTCTCATAAGTCTGAGTTAGCCTTCTAGGAGTTTGCCTTACCCCACAGATAGACTTGACCAATGAGCACTCTACAATTGAGTCCAGTGAGCACTAAGAACCAGACCTTCTAAAGTTTGAATCATCTTTTGTGTGGAAGAGCTAGTGCTGACCAGTTGTAGGCAGACACTCTAAATGTCGTATTCTTACTTGCATAGAATATCCTGGGTGGGGACTGTTGGGCAGAGTTTTTCTTTTATTGAGTACCCTATTCCTTTGGGGAGACACTGGCTTGCTTTGTTCTTGCTCAGAGCTGTTTCTGCATCTTGCTTGAGCTAGATGTCCCAATAAAGGTGTATTCCTGTATTCCTCTGTGTCTGGACTCATTTCTGTTACTTGTCAGTCAAACAATTTGGCTGCAGTATAAAAATAAGCAGCTGTTACTTATTTATTTTTTGAGACAGGATCACATGTAGCCCATGATGTCCTCAAACTTACTATGTAGTCAAGGATGACTTTGAACTTCTCTTCTTCTTGCAGGGATTGAAGGCATGAGCCACCACATATGGTTTACGTGCTGCTGGAGATCTAACCTAGGGTTTTGTACATGCTGGGTGAGCATTCTATCTGCTGACCTACAGCTCCACCAACTGATAATGCAATTCTTAACTTGCCATGTGTACTAATTCATGTGCCAGAGATTTTTTTTCTTGGCTTTAGCTTTTTCTATTTTTAAAGATAGAACCTGTAGAGAGAGGGAGAGCTCAGTAGCCAAGAGCACTTACTGTTCTTGCAGAGGATCTGGCATTGGGACCCAGCACCCACATGGAAGCTCACATATGTCTGAAACTCCAGGTCCCGAGAATCCAGTGCCTCTTCTGATGTCAAGCGGCTCCTCCATGCTGTATGCTTGCACTTGAGTGGACACATATACACATGACAATAAATACTTTTTAAAAAATACTTGCTCTTCATAGGAAGCATATGGGACATTTTAATGTCATACTGACTTAGGCTGTTTAGGTTTAAGCTTGCAGGAGACTAAACCTTCACCTGGCTAAATGACAGCTGCTGACTTACTTTTCAATGAAGGTGACTCTAGCTTTGTAGATAGAAGTGCTACAGTGAGTAGGATTCAGATTTGTATCGAGTCACGTCCTCATGTCAGTGTTTTAAGCATTTATGTTTTGTCATGTAAAATTAAAAAAACAATTCAATATTTTATTCTTTGATAATTTTATACAAGTATACAACATGTCTTGATCATATCCACCCCAGTTCTCTTGTCCCACTCCTCTAAAGCCCACCCCCAATATTTTCCTCTCTGTTAAAAGAATCACAACTTCAAGGTGATCCTCAGGCACACAAGGCCTAAACCAAGAAACCCAGAGTCCAGTTAATGCTGTTTGCAGGAGCATGGGCAACCTACCAGTGGCCACATCCCTAGTAGCCATCATTTGCCAGTAGCTCTTCCTCTAGGGATGGAGCCCATGAGCCCTTCCCCACCTGTGACTCACTGTAGTTGTTGTGAATTTGTGAGTGCCACGACCGTCATTCCCAAAGGCAGCATTCTTCCTCATACTTTCACTCTTATATTCTTGCCATCATTTCTTTCATGATGTCTGTTCTTGAAGACAGTGATATACATGTCACGCAGCATGAGGCTGAAGACTTAACTGTCATGCATGCTCAGCATTTGGATTAATTATGATTCTCTGCCTTGACTGCTGCCTGCTTCAAAAAGAAGCTTCTCTGGCCAATGTTGAGAGCAGCACTGATGTATGAGTGTAATAATCATAATTACTTAGAAAGCAATTTGATAATACGTCTGTCTAGCAAAAGAACAGTAGCAAGTTCTCCCCCTGGGGCTTATGTCTTCCCTTGCCACAGTCATTTGACCAGGTTACAGTGCCATGCCTACATTCCCTCCTGTGAATCAGACCTCAAATCCAGTTAGAAAACAGTTGGTTATTATCATGATAGCCATGCCACTATTGCACCAGTGGGCATAGCTTGCCCTAGCATGTAGGGCCTACTATTGGGTAGGACTGTTGCTACTGTTCTCCCCCAGCAGCCTACATAGCACCTTTTAGCACTATAAAAGTTAGTTGAGAGAAAGTTTTCCAGATTCGTTCCAGGTGAGGCTAGCTTTAAATTCCAGCCTGAGAACCATGAACTTCTGATCTTCCTGCCCTCTACCTCTAGAGTTAGAGATAATAGGCATTTTATGTGTTGTCATAAAGCCCACAGTAATTTACTAACTGAGCTATGTCCCTACCCCCAAACATATAATCTTCTGAAATTGTACTCTTAATTATTTTGCCTAGTGTATTTAAACCTTTGGACTTTAAGATATTAACATAAGTCTTATTTCACTCTTAGAATGTCTGACTCCCTTTTCTGCTCATGTCCCCCTCCCCCACCCTCTACTTAACTTTTTCTTTACTGTACTGTTGAATTTGTGTACTCATTGTCTGTGTTTGTCCCTCCCCCCACCTTCTATTGCTGATATGACTGTATGGTAATTTGAATAAGAATGGTCCTTATAGGGTCATATACCGCATGGATCTCGATGAGGACCTCCACTTACCGCGTCCGGTTTCTTTGGGACAGTCTTGTCCAGGCGAAGGGCGTCGAGGTTAAAACAATCTGCACTCAGGAGTCATTTAGGTTCCATCATTCAGGCTCTCCACACACTGAGAGACCCGAGCTTTATTCAGTACATCTTATATCTTAGACCTGTCTGTCTCGTAACCATGCTTCTCTCCTGCCACTGCATCTCCCCTAGCCTTTTCCCCTCTAGCTTCCCACCATGCTGGATTCCTTCTGCCCCTTCCACTCACACTGACTCTAATCCATGCTTGTCCCCAGCTTCTGCCGCTTCTGCCTGTGTGTCTCTCCTCGTGACCCCTTTGTCTCAGCTCTCTATCACCTTAACTCTCTTACACACCCTGCCCCCTCATCCAGGCACGCCCAAGGTCATAGAGGATCCCAAGAGACTAGCAATCAGCTTTTTCCCCCTGTAAACAAGGTTTTAGTCCTTAGGGGAAGAGGATGGGCCATAAGGCCCAGAATGGCACTTATTCAGGAGACAACAGTCATAGATTTGAATGCTTGGTTACTGGGGAGTGGCACTGTTTGAAAAGGATTAGGAGTTGTGGCTGTGTTGAAGGCAATATGTCACTTGAGGTGGGCTCTGAGGTTTCCAGAGCCCAAGACAGGCCCAGTGGCTCTTTCTTCCTGTTGCCTTCAGATCTGGTAGAGGACTCTCAGCTACTATGTCTACCTGTGTGCTGCCATGCTCCCTGCCATGAAGGTAATGGACAACTGTACGCAACCCCCTTAATTAAATGCTTTCTTTTATAGGAGCTACCATGATCACAGTGTCTCTTCACAGCAATAGAATACTGACTAAAACTATCCGATAGTAATGATAGTAATGAGCACACGGTGTATGCAGTGATTTGTTTAAAACCTGAAAGGGCGATTACCATAAAATGTCTTCTAATTGATTGTCTCCTTCATGTATATGTATATCTATGTCAGTGGATCACATATCCTATCCGTGTATGTGTGCTGTATACACACACACACACACACACACACACACACACACACAGAGCAGTGGGCCATTTTGTCCTCTAGGAGTTGGCATGGACATCAAGAAATTAGGTTGTTAGAATTTGGATTATGTGTGCCACTGCCCTCTGCTGGCTTCTTGTTGTCATATCTGACCAAGGCAGCTAATAGGAAAATATGTTACATACCTCTTAATGTTCTAGTTCTAAAATTTTACCAAATGCAGCTGTTTAGGAAAGGACAAAATTATAAATATTTATGTGAACAAATCTTTTTAAAGTGATTATAAAATTAAATCAGGATTATGACATATATGGGTACCCATTCATGGGTAGCCCCTCCACAATAAACTAGTGAGTCAGTATTGCCTAGGATGAGATATACACATACATGCATATCAGCATGTATGTAATAAACTTTGGGAGAGTATTTCCACTTTAGATTTTGCAAGTTTGGAAATTAGAAAGCACAGGCAGTTATTAAGGTTTCTTTAGGTAAATAATAACTTGAGCTTTAACTGTTCTGCCTATCAGCAGCTAGAGCTTTTCCTAGTGTTGAGTCTCCTTATGTATTTCTTGGTGTCTCCGTTCTGTAGCTGGCCTTTACTGTGGAGCCCGAGAGTGGAATTTTCATGTGTAGCCTTGCTTCTTCCTGTCTCAGAGCCAGACCCTGGACTTGTATGTTTTAAGTTCTTTGTAAATGCTCATTGAGTCAATCAGTCATTCAGGCATTTAAAGAATTTGGGTGTTGGGGTCTAAAAGCCATGATTGGAGTATTGACTTCACTTGTGGATACGGGGAAGGGAAGTTAACCAGCCTCTCTCCAGTAAGCTGAAAGCTGGTTGTTGAACAGTTATCAGCATTCCTGGGCAAATCTACAGCAGCTTCTTAACCAACTTTGATAAAAGGCCCCCTGAAACAGTGTTAGAATTGCCTATTTCCTTTGCTGGTGAAATTTCCCTGCACCTTGATATATGTTTTAGAAATGTGTGAGAAGTGAGGTTAACTCTGTTATTACCATTTGAGTCTTTCTTAATCTTGACCTGGGATAGCCTCCTGCTGCAGCCATTTTCAAAGGTGTGAGGGGAGAGAAGCAAAGGGAATTAATTGCCATAGACAAAACAGCCCGAAGGAAGGTGCAGATAGCGAAAAGTAGTAACCTTACCCTCCATCTGTCAGTAGGAAAAGGAGGCTCACTGAGTTGAAATAACTTAAGCCAGGACACACATGGGGAATTTGGATTTGAACCCAGTTACTGATTTCTAGCTTAGACCCTCTTTTTTTCTTTCTTCCTCCATGTTGGTAGATGGGGATAACCCTCAAAGTCTATGTCTCCCATACAGAACAGCTGAGATAACTAACTTAGAGAAGATGTCTTTGCCTCCTTGTTTTGGAGGTTCCAGTTCATGATCTCTTGGGACCTCAAGTAAGGAAGCATGCTATCGGAGGAACCCGTAAACCCTGCCAGTAAGCAAAAGTGAGGATAAAGAAGGAATAAGGGCCCGAGTTTTCATTCAAGACCTTGCCACTAGTGACCTAAGCACTTCTTTCAAACCCCTTCCTTTCAAAGGCTCCATACCTACCAATAATGCCTTCCCAGTTCACCAGCTTTGTAACACAACAGACCTTTGGGGGATATTGATTATTCAGACTGTAGCAACTGCTGTTGGTAATATGCCCAGCATAGTTTGGTGTATTTTCTATAGTTTTAATGCAGTTTATGAGGTCTATCTTATTTTAGATTAAAAATGAGAAAACCTAAGTCAAAATGGCACTTGTTTTGGCAGGCATATGGCTAATGAATGTCCAAAGTGTTTGAGCTAGCAAAGATGGGGCACGGTGGAGGCCCATGCCCTGGTCAGCACAGAGCCTTAGCTGTGAGGAAGGCGACAACAGGGGAGTTGTTAGAGATTCCTAAGAGCTTTGAAAGGAAAAGAGAAAAGCTGTTAGAAATATCAGTTTGGGACTGGTGGTACACACCTTTAATACTAGCACTCTGGAGGCAGAGGTAGGTGGATCTCTGTGAGTTTGAGGCTAGTCTGGTCTACAGAGTGAGTTCCAAGACAGCGAGGGCTACACATACACACACACACACACACACACACACACACACACACACACACACACACACAAAACAAAACAAAACAAAACAAAACAAAACAAAACAAAACAGTCCTATTAGCCTGTGCAGTTCTTATAGTTAGGCTTAAGTAGCTGTTCCCTACCTGTCTAAGTGTATACATTGATAGGACAAGATAGGAACAGAGCAGTAAAGCAAGTATTATGGTGCTCCCCTGGGTTTCAGGCATGGGCCATAAGCCTAGCACTTCACAATTATCCCCCACCCCAACCCTACAAATGATACTCTTGATTTGAACTCTAGGGCAGAGATGGTACTGCCTTGCAACAGTGGTTACACAGGGATGTATCTCTGATTCAGTTTTAAACATACATAAATAGATACTTTTAAAATTCAAAGCCCTCCAGAAGTACATAGTACCAAGCTGAATTGGAAGCATTGAAGAACACCATGAAACTTGTTTTTCTGAACCTTGATGCTTTCCAAGCTGATATTTAAGGAAGCTGGTGTCTCCTACAAGAGCTGACTAGAAAAGACAGTTAGCAAGACTTCCAGGACTTTCTCAGACCCGCCTGGATTACAGTGGTCTCTCCATGGAGTCTGTTATTAGGGCGGTCACCCGTAGTTTCAGATCTCCCTCTTGTCCTCCTTGGACTTTCTTTCCTTCTGTGTCTAGCCACAGCAACATGCCATATTCTTTTACACTGATGGCAGCTAATATTTGTCTTTGTTTCGTATAGTTGCTTGAATTTAAGTCGTGTTTTGTAGGTTGTTTGTTCTAATAGTGTGATCTCCTTGAAATGGGTTGTCTGGGGACAAAGCTCCCTGATGCTCATTGGATACTGAGAGTTTGAAACCCATGAAATGCATACTAGGTGTTGAATTATATAAATATGTGATAGTAGATTCTGTCTCTGTCTCTCTGTGTGTATGTGTGTGTGTGTGTGTGTGTGTGTGTGTGTATATGTGTGTGTGTGTGTTTGAGACAGGGTTTCTCTGTGTAGCCCTGGCTGTCCTGGAATTCAGTCTGTAAACCAGGCTGGCCTTGAACTCTGAGATCTGACTATCTCTGCTGGGATTAAAGATTTGTGCCACCACACTGGGTCCGTAGATGGCTTTTAAGGCTGTTCCTTAATAAAACACATTTTGAAGAACAAGCTTCTGTCTAGTAGAATTGAAAAATGAGCTTCTTTATTAATTTATTAAAAATAATTTTAAAGACTTTGCACTTAAGGACCATCTATATCCCAACACTCCCACATTTGAGGGTGAATCAGACACACTGAGAGATCTCCTTAGAACAGGCCACTGGTCCCTACCTGCATAGTTTCAATAATTCTGAATAGCACAGTGATTTGCATTTCCAAGATTCCTAGGTACTGCTAATGCCAGTTCACTTTGAGAACATGAGTCTAGTCATTATGCCCCATGCTGTAGGAGAGCTTCCACTAGATGGCATCAGAACACTTCTTAGAGAGTGGCCATTGGCAGAACTGACTGGAGTTTAGGTTAGGTAAAAGATTCATATTATTAGAGGTTAGCATTCTGGAGCCTGATGTGATCCATCTACATTAAAAGTAAAGCTGTTTTGATTCTGTCAGAGCTAGTAAACTGTAGGGAAATGACCGTTACAGTCTTTCCAGATCAGCTCACCTAGAGTGAACACTGCTTCTCATTCCATGGACTCCTTTTCAGTTATTCATGTTGTTCCGTTTTATTTACTGGGCATTGCTGCAGGACTCATTACAAAACAGAACTATAGGAGCGGCAGAGATGGCTCCACAGTTAAGAGCACTGGCCGTCCTACAACCATCTGCCACATGTAGGGATATCCCATGCCTTCTGGCATCCAAGAGCACCAGGCACATGGATTTTGCATATGCATAGATGCAACAAATATTTTATGTCACACACATAATATAAAAACTTTTTTTTTTAAATAAAGAAACAATTCCTTTAAACATAAAAACAGGGCTGGGGCGATGGATCACAACCAAAATATAGAAAAACAAATATACAGCTTGTGAATCATAAGACAAGTGGGATTTATGCTTCTAAACTAATGGATTTTGATTCTCTCACTTTCAGAATCACTTTAAAATATCTGTTCACATACAGATTCATAATTTTGTTCTTTCCCAGTTGCATTGGGAACAGTTGTAGAAGGTTAAAATGTAAGAAATACACTTCCTACCGGTTTCCCTAGTCAGAAAGTTGAGTCGTTCCATTTGAAAGTGCTCTTGGGAAAAAGGTTTCTACTGCTCTTTGCCTCCCTCCCCCCCTCTTACTTTGGAGCCCACCCCAGATGTTTCTAGCTGTCCCCACTCGTCCAGATGTTCTTTCTTCAACCTCTGTAACAACCTAGGCGCTGGGATCAGTTTTCCACATGGTGGTACGTGTAGATGCTCTGTCCTGTTTGCTGAGCTCTCCCATGCACGTTACATCTTAGCCTTTGGAGCTGAAGCCTTGGTTAGATTTCAGTGACTGAACAGACTATGAAAAGGCCTAACATAGAGAATCTAAATAGGAGCCACTCAATTCGATTAAGAAGCCAGGACAGCTGCGTCATATCTCTGGTCCTTGGCAACAGCTCAGGCAGGCTTAATGCTGAGCAGGATGACAGTAGGGGCAGGAGCTGAGCAGATGTTAGGAGCACTTTTGAAACACTGTAGTTCTCTTTTAGTGACATAAAACGTTAATATCTGTGGTTGGTGGAAAAGAGCTTTTATGACTATGACACGTAACATAGCTGAAACCCTCTTGATTCTTCTAGAGATTACTATGTAGACTATTCTTTTCCTGTATCTGTAAGTACAAGCGAAATTATACATTCATGCTTACATTTCTGTGTAATATCACTTATATGTACAGTCTGATATGTAGTGTTAGTCACATGTGTAATTTGAAATTTTTACTGTCCTCATTTTCAAAAAGTAAGGAGAAAGGGGAGACTTATAATGTTTTGTTTCACCTACTGTATCTAGAATACTTTTTAAGGGCCAGAGATGGCTCAATGGGTAAGAGAACTGGCTGCTTTTCCAGAGGACCCAGGTTCAATGGGAACCCAGGCAGTCATACACCTGCTTCTACATTCTATGGTTACTAGAAGTGTACATGGTGCCCAGACATGCATGAAGTCAAAACACCCATGTTAAAAAAAAATAGTGTTTTTACATGAAATAAATATGAAAGTTCCTAAGGAGTTATTTTGACATAGAGGAGACTGAAATCAAAATCCTACCATACTCTGAAATCCACACTAGCCATATTCCTTATGCTTATTAGTCACATGTGACACAGGCTAGTTTACTTCTCTGTGACAGAGAAAGGTAAGAAATAATAAGGGCTGGCCAAATCAGCTAGATCGCAGCGTTTTAGTAGTTCAAACCAGATGGGAGAGTGAGATACTACCATCTCATTTTCTCCTGTACTTGTCACCCCTGCTGCTGCCATGGCTAGTGTTTTAGGGTTTTCTCCAAATCATTTAGCCAGTTTATAATGAAAAGTGCAGTGTTTCTGGGGATCCTGTTACATTTGCTTCTGTATGAAATATGTGTTCATTTGAATCCACATCTACAGTACTTCATATTTTGTAGCTGATGTGGTAAATCAGTTTCATCTGGTGTTGGGCAAGCTGGAAAGTTAAGCCTCTTAACTTCAGCAGCCAGCATATTCTAGTTGCTGTAAACAATTAAGCCTGTCAGCAATTGACCTTGGGAATGCTAATTTGCTTGTCCCAGGGTGCTGCCTCAGGCCCTGGCTCTCTCTGTGGGTGGGAGTTATGAACCTGGTTTGGAGAAGAGCTAGAGGCATTTGAGGCCAGCTCCAAACAGATGTGCTTCTTGCTTCATGTTTGCATGTGACCACAGTTCCAAGAGGCATATTCTTGCATGATATTTTTTTAAGGCCTGTGGCATCAGAGACCAAAGTTGAAAGGCAGCTTCTTCTACTTTTGGATTTATTCTTGCCCTTAAATAGAGTCTTGATCTGACAAGGTGAAGATCGATTTATAACTGACAGTTTCTCATTGTGAGTTCATTGTGTTTCTTAAAATTATTAGAAGAATTGGAAGCCATCTTTTATGAGACACAAACATTCTTAATGATTTTTAGTGACAGGGTCTTACCATGTAGCCTCATCATCCAGAAGGCCAAGATTACAGGCATATACAAGCATACCTGGTTTGGTTTTGTGTTCATTGTAGATACTATTGTCTGGTCCAAAATAAGCTGCATGATGGAGAAGAAAGGAGTGCTAGCTGGGGGAGTTAGACCCGGTGAGAAGGTCTGCAGGGCAGTACTTTCTGTCTGCATGCCTAAGAGAGAAGGGGTGAGAGAATATTTAAGTTCTAAATCACTGCCATTGTAAACTGGTGATGGCAGCAATGGTCACTTTTACCTGAAGACAAAGATGTCACTTTTCTCCTCGAGGTGTGTTAGGTTTTTGGTAGTGGGAAGAGAAAGGGTGCATTCAAGAAAGAAGTATCGAGTTCAGTTGTCTTTAACTGCCTGCCCTGTGGTCCAAGCTGATGCCAGAGGTTTTAGTTCTCCAAGACTGAGGAAGTGTCTATCCATAAAGGTTTCAAAGGGAGGGAGAAGTCTTCCACTGTGTGTAAGGAGGCCTAGTTAATATGTGACTTGAGCTAGGTGACCCTGATCATAGTCAGGTTGCTTTAGGTTTTGGTTAGCAAAGGAGAGAGGCAGATTTGGCTCTTTGTAAGCTGTGTAAGGGGAACAGGTTATAAGGGTGGGGCAAGACCCATCAGCTCTTAGCAATAGCATCTGGACCTGGGGAGTCTGGGTTCTAATATAGTGCTTACTCAAAGTATAATATTATAGTGGATGGTATAGTACTGAAGAGGATCATATAAAACTGATGCAAAATATCTACTTAAACTTTTTTGGTTTTCATTATTAGGTAGTTGTTAACACTTTCTTTGTTGATTGAACACCAGTTATTTCTGAGTCATGCCTTGAAAAGGTTAATAATAACTTAGCAGCTATGGCAAATGTGAATATATACAAAGATTAGGAGAGCTACATGCTACTAAGTGACATGTTTCTAATTAGTAGATTATTAATCTATCTGACCAAAACAAGAGTCAGGAAGTTCTTCACCTTTTCGTTTATTACAGAACAACCTGATTGTATATCAGCATGTACATGTCTTTTGTATATACTGTGTAGTATTCTTTTGTATATTCTGTGTAGTATGTGACTTACGAAAAAAATTATGTGTATATGTGTGTGGGTGAGTGTAGCAGTGAGGTTTCTGGCCCCGGGCAGCCAGAGGTCCAGACTCACAGACCTGCCATGCCAGACCCCTTAGCTGCCCGCAGCTGATCAGGCCCCCAGAAATGACTCAGACGCTTGTATTAAGTTCATGCTATTTGGTTTATGGCTCAGGCACATTGCTAGCTAGCTCTTACATCTTAAATCAACCCATTCTCATTAATCTTTCCTGCCACGTGGTCCTGTGGCTCACCTGTGTTCCTTACATGCTTCTTCTTTGGTGGTTGGCTCGGTCTCTCTGAATCTACCCTGCTTCTCCTAACTATGTTGTGATTTCCCCACCTACTTTTTCTATGGTGCCTGTCATGGGCCAAAACAGCTCCTTTATTTAAAGATTGATATTCACAGCATACAGAAAGACGTTCCCATATCAGGTGAGTACATGTGCCAAGTCCAGAAAAGAATACTGGATGCTCTGGAGCTCTGGGGGGGTGATTGTAAACTGCCTCATGTTGAGTGCTGGAAACCAAACTTAGGTCCTCTGCAAGAGCAGTGTGTGCTTTTAACCATTGAGCAGCCCTCTCTGTAAACTCTGTATTTATACATCTTAATTATCAATAATTGTCTCCATAGATTGTCTACGTCTGATCATTTCTCTACCTATGACCATAGCACTTGGCATTTCCGCTCCCAAACTGCTAGCTATTAATTTGTCCACTCATTAAACTGTTAAGCATAGTTTACAGGAATGTGGTGTCACTGGTTACATCTTCCGTATACACTCCCGTCATACAGACCTACTCTTAAGTACCACTGTATGGGCTCTATAAACGTCTTGCTTTTAATTACATTACTTCCTCTCCCTGAGATGTCCTTTTCCTGTTGAGTGCTGGTAGGGCACCTGTTCATCACTCACAGCTGAGGCTCAGTGCCATCTCTCTCCTTTGGTTTCTCTGTGTATGCTCTACATTCATTCACCGGAACAATGGAGCACTTCTTTTCACTGAGCTTTCTCCTGTGTACATTCACACCACTAGACAGATTGAGAGCTTTGAAAAGGCCACTTAGTTATGTCCTGTTTTGCATGTTTTGGCATTGTGCTCCAAGATGTCTTTTATACTAAACTCAGATGAGCAGTAAGTATCTACACACAGCCTACAAACAAATGATGGTACTGATCAGCAGAAGCTGTACTTTGTTGATTTCTGTTCTAGATCAAAGTTATTCTGTGGTAGTCCCTTCTCATATCTGTAATGATTAAAATTTTGTAAACTGAAAATATAAAATAGTATCTGCAAAAAAGTTGTGGAGAAAATAGCAGAGATGTCCTTTGTGGGCCAGCAATATGGCTCCATGGGTAAAGATGCTTGCCATGAAGCCTGACAACCCAAGTTTGATCCCATGAACCTCCATTGTGGGAGGAAAGGACTGGTTCCAACAAGTTACTCTCTGACCTCCACATTTATGATTTGCACACCCACTCACACAGTTGTTTTCTAAAAAGGAAATGATTCTTGTATGTGTTATGTCTATGATTTACTAGGCTATTAATTTCTAGTAGAAAATAATTTTTAAAAAGAGCATGATATGAGCCTTAGCAGCCATCATGCCATAGATTACTGACAAATCTTGCTTGTGATGTTAATCTAGAGTCAGGTACATCTATACTGAAGTTTATGTATTTTAATGATGTATTTTTCAGAGCCCTCTACATTTTTGAAGTTCGTTTAATTGTACTTGTTCATTCCCTCTATCTGGCAAGCACTTCTGCTAGTAATATAACGCTAATAAGGTGTCTTCTATAAGTGTGCAGACCTTATTCTAGACATTTCCTCTCTTAACAGACTTAGGAAAATGAACTGGACTCTTGACAGATGAGATAGCTAAACCCCGAAGTCACAAAGTGGTTTCGTATCCCATTAGCTTCTGTCCTACTAAACTGAATGTGTGTATCATAAATACATACATATATGTATGTGTCATCCTGTTCTCTATTAATCCCAATTGCTTTTGTATAAATAGTTATTAAGTTATTAGGTTAGTAAATAATGAATTTGTAGTTATGAAGTATAGGTGTTCTTTTTTTAAAAAAGAAATCTATTTTAGGGACATAGTGTTTATTATCTAAAACTTGTTTTACCTAGTCTAATCCAGTTTTATTTTTAGTCCTTTCTTGAATGCTTTGAAACTCCATCAGCTTTTTAATTTTGTAATTTATCCATTGTTTTATCTACCCATCTAAGTATGTAATTTAGTGTTTTTTAGAATATTTGTGGGTACACAGAATCATTACCACAATCTTACCTTAAAAACACCCCCTGGCCAGCTGTAGTGATATACACTGATCATTGTAGCACACGAGGTTGAGTTAGGAGTATTGGGAGTTCAAGGTCCTGCCTGAGTTGTACATCTATACTGAAGTTTATGTATTTTAATGATGTATTTTTCAGAGAAGGGAAGAGAAGGGACCACCAAAAATGGAAACAGACCCTGTTTCCTTTAGCTGTTGCTTTTCATTCTCTCCAGGAGCCTCTGATTTGCTATGGCTCCATAGCTGTAGATTTACCTGTCATGGACATTTCATATAGAAGTGTATTTTTTGTAAAATGTGGGTTTTTTTGTTTTGTTTTGTTTTGTTTTTTTTTTGTGGTTGGAGTGTTTTGCTGAGCTAGTGTTTTTTCAAGGTTCATCTGTATTGCTAACGTTTAGCAACATTTAATCAGTTAGCATTCATTTATTTTATAATTTAAAAATACTCCACTATGTAGTTCTACCAGTTGGTGAACATTGTGTTGCTAATATTACTGTTATTGTTTGGATGCTTGTGGTGGTTTGAATGAAAAATGCCCTCCCTTGGCCCTGCTAGTTGAATTACTTGGACCCCAGTAGGTGGTGCTGTTTGGAGAGGTTTAGGTGGTGTGGCCTTGCTGGAGGAAGTCTGTCACTGAACCAGCCCTCAGATTTTATAGCCTTTCCCCGCTTCCAGTTTGCTTTCCTTACTTTGCTTTTGCATTTGAAAATGAAAATGAAAAGTCTAAGCTTTCTACCACCATGCTTGCTGATGGAGCCTGGTGTTATGCCTCCCAGCCATGATGGATTCTAGAACCGTATAAAATAAACTATTTCTTTCATCAATTGCTTTTGGTCACATGGTGTTTTCTCACAGAAACAGAAAAGTAACTAGTATGATATTAATTATGCTGATAAGTATCTATTTTCATGTTAGTTTCTCAGTGTGGTTTTGATTGACATTTCTATGACTAATAGTGTCATATATTTGATGCCATTAGAGAAATCACTAGAGAAGTGCCTATTCATATCCTGTCACATATTTAATTCGGTCTTATTATATTCTAGATAAAGGTTTTGTAGCAGACATATGGTTTGCAGGTATTTTTTCTGTTGTGTGCTGATGTTTTCCTTTCTTGATAGTACTTATTCAAGTATACAAGGTTGTGATCTTAACAGAGCTCACTGTCTGGATTTTCTGTTGTTGCTGGTGCAGCTTCTCTTGATAGAACTTAGCACCAAGCTTAATAAAGTTCCATTCGTGTGTACTAAGTATGAGTTTTGAGCGGGGGCTTGATTGATGAGCGGTATAATATACAGATAAGCAAGTGGAATAGGTCTATAAAGGTGCTGTGTTGCAAACACTTTCCCAGAAACAGTGTGATACAGTGGAGTTGATGGGAAATCATAGATGAAGGCCTTCAGGACGGATGTCACACATGGGCTACTGTGGTATTAAAAATGACTAGCTCTTTTTTGTCAAGTGAGAGAAAATATTTCTGAGGAAAATATAGACTAGAAAAACTTGAGCCAGGTAGTGGTGGCACATGCCTTTAATCTCAGCATTCAGGAGGCAGAAGCAGGTCAATCTCTGAGTTCAAGGCCAGCCTGGTCTATAGTTTAAACACCAGGACAGCCAGGACTATTCAGAGAAACCCTGTGTAAAAAAAAAAAAAAAAAAAAAAAAATTAAAGTAAGAAAAAGAAAATCTCGCTGAGAACTTTTTCCGATATAAAAACTGACAAGTTTGCCTGTGAGTTTTCATGGGTGCTAAAGAGGTGTGAAACCTAGGTTGGAGACTGAGGTCTTTTATTGTCGTAAGTGAAGTAATATGAGTATCTTGGTTCACTTTCCTGTCTCCATGCCTCATGTTCTATGGGGATGATATGGGAGGGCCCAGGAGGGTTGATGCCACAGCGGAGGGACCTCAGGCTCAGGGGACCTGGGTTTTGTAGTGGGCAATACACACACTTGACTCTGAAAGAGGACATTAGCTGTATTATTTTGGAAGCAGACACCACCTCAGACTTGTGTATTCTCACAAAAGCATCCTTGAAAAGATGATTTGGGATAGAAGGACACATGGTACCTTTGCCTTCATGATGTGCAGAAATGAGTGAGAACCATGGAGACTTGTTCCCCAGCACCTGGCAGATTCAGGGAACTGCAAGTGCTTCAGATTGAAGATTAACTTAGCTTGGTTCCAGGCTGTTGCCACCAGCAGTGGTGAAAGCTTCAGCACTTTTTTTCCAACACAGATCATTTTGGAAACGAACTTTGTCCAAGATGCAGGAGAGCCAAGGTGAGATGAAAAGTGTACTTTTCTCCTCCTAAGAAGGGACTTCCTTTGGTTGCCTGGGTGAAATAATGTTAGACTTTTTAGAACCATAGGATCATGCACTTGTTTCAAACTCAACACTACCAATTTTAGTAGCATTGTGACTTTTAACTTTTGTCTTTTTCATTTACAAAATAGTGATAATGTTGTAAAATGGCAGTACTGAACCATGCACTCATATACAGTCTGTAACTCCTGCCTTATTTGGGGTTGCTGTAAGTATTAAGGGATGTATCTAAAATGCTTTTTACTGAGCTGATACATACATAGTATCCACATTTCATTGGTTAGTTATTTTGCTTTGTTATAATTGTTTGAGCCTTTTGCATTTAAAAAGATGGATCCTTTGGAGCCTTAGGCTCAGAATTGGTTTTGGACAAAACACAGTCATGAATTAAAATGCAAATTCTCGATTTACTAACTTGAGGTAATTGCTTCATTTCTTTGAGCTTGCTTTTTTTCAGCCTGTGAAAATTTATAGTTGACTGCCTTCTTTTGTGATTATTCTTAGTTTGAAACAGTTATTCCTTTTGTTGTGTAGGATTTACTTTGAACTATGGTCTTGCTGTGTTGCCCAGGTTAGCCTCCAAAGCTTTGTGATATCAAGTGATCCTTCTTTCTCAGCTACCAAAGGATCTGTGGATACAGACACATGCTTCTCTGCTGGCTTAACCTTTTCTTTTAAAGGTGGTGCTGGGCAGAGACTTTGGCTATGTGTATATGTGTTTCATTGGTATTCTGAATACTAAGAGAAAGTTGCTGGAATATTTTCTAACCATGAAAATAAAATTAAATAAAGAGATAAAACTGGCTGGCTTCCCTGGTACTCCCTCCTTTTTCTTTTTAAAACAAGAATCCCAAATCTAATCTCCATTGTATAGTTTTTTTTCCCTCACTGTTATCTAACTTGTAACTGTAAGGATTCGTGGCACATAGCAGCTACATTTGAGATAAGAATTCCTGGCATGTATCGGCCACATGGTAAACCCAACATGGTGCTGGCAGAACACAGAGGGCACACCACTGGGCATGGATATATAAATCTGTACCCACTCTGTCAAAAGGAGATACCACGTGAAAGATGGTCTCTTTTCCACTTCTCTTCCCTTGTACTTACCCAGTACCTTTCCTGAATAAACTCTAGTGTTGTACTGGTAGTATGTCTGTTCTCACGTGTGAAACCAACAGTAACCAATACTGTAAGCACAGAAAAATATTCATAATTAATTTTTGGGAATGTGGGCATAGTTCTCTCGACTACTTCCTGCTGATTGGGGCACTGGTAATCTTATGGGGATTCTGAGAAAATTCAGGATTATGGTCAAGTCCTGAATGGAGTGTTCTGTGAAGTTGGGTCATCTCAGCCAGTCTCCTTGAAGTTGTTCTGGATGCAAACAAAGCTCAGAGGAAACTGCAACAGGGGTACTCTGAAATGTTGGATCATCTGGGCCATCTGTTTCCTTCAGATACTTTTTAGGAGGTCTTCCTCTATCCTGGTTTTTCTTAAACCAGAATAAATTCATAACCTCATTTTCTGTGGAAATGAAAGGAAAATCTTTTCTCCAAAGTAATATATCTTTTGCCTTTAATTTTGAAGTTTAGGCATTTACAAAATATATAGGTTGTATTAATCCAGCAGCATTCATTTATAATCAAATGTCTCTTAGCAGCTCTTGCTTCTTCCTCAGCAGTTAAACAATTCAAAGATAACATAACATAGAGTATCCAGACTTTCTGGGTATTTTCCATCTTTTTATGGCATATATATGGATGTATGTATATTTACTCTATTCTTTTTATAAGGACTTTTTCTTTTTTCTTTTCTCTCAAGACTATATGTATATTTTTAAACACACACTGAAAACCGTTTAGAGGTTTTTGTTTTTTGTTTTATTGAATTTCTCTTTACTGTTTATCTCTTTTTCTGACCACACCATTAATCTGATTAGGCATGGCCTGGATTAAAGGCTCATCAGTGGGGGCTTGTTCCACACAGATCCTTTGGTCTGTGGAGTTTAGCTTTATGAACCATATTTACCACCCCATCTCTGGGGAACTTTAGGGTCCACACTGCCACCAAGTAGAGCACTGTCACCTGCTACTCATAAACCTCATTTAAGTGTTTGACAGCAGGACCTCTTCTTTTAAAGAAGCTTTACCTCTGCTCACCACCAGTAAACAGAGACCACCAGAGAAAATGCTGCTACCAAGAAGTCGTGCTTGATTCTGTTCCCTTTTTAGTCTGTGTGAGCAGTAACCTTAAATCCATATGCAGCTTGTACTTGTACCAAGACTCTTGTTTAACTCTGGGAACTCATCATGTTGCAGTTTTAGCTGCATGCTGTAAGCCAGAAATTTTGTAGCTCAAGCCCACATGCTACTCTGTACTAGGGCCCACTTGAGAAACACACCGAGACAGCTGGTTTTTGCTCTCTTTCTTTGTTCAGAACCCTTTCTAAGTTTTCTGAGTCTTTATGTGTATATATACCATGTTGGAGTGCCATTTTTAGTAATTTTTGGCTTTCCCTAGCCCTAGGACCCAGACCTGCAGTTCCAAATAATCACACAAGGGCTTATATTAATTACAAGCTGATTGGTTTATAGTTCAGGCTAATTACTTGCCAACTCTTACACTAACCTGTGATTCTTATGCTGTTTAGCCACGTGGCTTGATACCTTTTCTCAGAGCAGCATTTTCATCTCTCATCCTCTGCATCTCTTGGCATCTGTCTCTCTGTTTTTCCACGTCCAAGAATTCTCCTAGTCTGGTTGCTCTGCCTCTACTTCCGGTCTAGCTACTTGACCAATCAGCGTTTTATTAAACCAGTATTTACAATAACAAATACTTACAGTGTACAAATGCAGAGTCCCACAGCAATTATTATTGTTTTTCAGTCTCTTTTGTTCCATTTTGCACTTTTGTTTATTTCCTTTAATTTTTAACCAGACTTTTTATTTTGGAATAATATAAGACTTGTAAAAACTTGAAATGAATATGAGAGTTCCCAAAGGTCCTTACCAATTGCCCTGACTTCTTCAGACCTTAGTGCATAGTACCTTGGTCAAAGCTACACAAAATAAAGAAACTCTGTTATATTAACATTTTACCAGAGTCCTTTATCAAGGCACTGTCCAGGATCCAGTCTTGACTGCTACACTGCATTTAGTCACTTTTTGAGTTGTGTGACCTTTTTCTTGTTTTTTTGTTTGCTTGTTTTGTTATTGTTGTTATTTGGGGTTTTTAATGTTTGACAGATTTAAAGGACCTTACATAGAATGTCCCTCAGATGGAATTTGATGTTTTTCTCATGAGTTGACTGGGGTTACATGTTTTTGGAAGAAGAAGACAGACGCCAAACACCTAATTACATCCTACGAGAAACCCATCGTATGACTATACTGCACATGTAGTACTTTTACCCTACCTGTCTCCACACTGCCTTTTGGAAGCAAGTCAGCCAACTCTGCCCACACAAGGGAAGGAGTTAAGTCCCACCTCCTGAAAGGCTGAATTTCTACAGAAGTAGTTGAAATTCCTTAAAAAATGTTTTCTCTCAGACTTTCAAATAGGTTTTTTTCCTTTCATAGATAAAATATTTATTGAATGTCTCTTTCACAGGGTAGAAGTCTTAGAAAACCCAATACTGATTTCAGTATGTACAGATGTGTAACTAAACAGATGTGTTGATGAACATACATGACTTTTGTTTCCTTTGCAGAGCAATGGTTTCTGTTTTGGTGCCTGTCACTGTATCTTGTTGGTTCCCAAAGGGTACTACAAACTTGTTCTCCCACAGTTTTGAAATCTAAAAGCTTGAAGTCAAGGCATAGCAGGTTTGGTCCTCTCTGGGGGTGGGAGGGTGGGAGGTGGGGGCAAGGGTAGAGGAGGGGACAGTGTTGCAGAGTTTGCTGCATTTGTTTAACTATGTCAAGATGTATTACATTTGTTTATGTTGGGAACATACAGATGTAGACTAAGTGTCTACACAAATCCCTCCCATCAGAGCTCAGGGAACTCCACAGAGGAGGAGACAAAGGAGTGGGGAGTCAGGAGGACACGAGAAGAGGTCCCTGATCTGAACTCAGCAGCAATCACAGGGCCTGCATGGGTCTGCACAAGGTCCTCTGTTTTATTTACGATAGCATTCACTTTAGTACTGTTATGGGACTCCTTTATGTGTGAATGAGTAGGTCTTTGATTCTTTTGCCTTCTCTTGGGGCTCTTATCTTCCCATTGGCTTGGCTTGTCCAACTTTGATATGATGGTTTTTGTTTTAATCTTATTATATTTTATTTTGGTATTTTTTTTGTGTCTTAGAAGCTTGGGATTTTTCTTCTTCCAATGCGAGACAGAAAGGGAGTGGATGTGCATGGGAAGGAGATGGGGAGGAACCTGGAGGATAGAGAGAGGGTAAGTTGTGTTCAGATTACATTGGATGAGATAAGAATCTATGTGTAATAAAAGGGGGAAAGAATTGTCTTCTCTGTACCCTGGGCATATTATCAGCGACATCTCCAAAGATTTTTGGTTCTTTTTATTGGAAATTGGTATTTAGACACTAAGATCTGGGCCCTGGATTTGCTTCTCTCACAAAATACCACTTTCAGCAAAGTTGCTAAGTGCATGCTAGTAGACTAATACCTGTGTCTTCATCCACCTGTCACCCTGTGATCCATCTGGATCTGATATCTTCAAGTGTAGTATTCCATGATTAAATTCTAGGCATTTTCCTCTCTTGATGGCTTATCACATCATTCTCCCAGTATTAAGAAACATGGCTCCTACCATTCACCATCCATTTATTTGTTTAGTTCCACTATAAATTAAGTCATTTTCAGAGTCTTTAAATCTTCAATGACAGGTGGCTTGAACTAGCTCAGAGGGTTGTGTATGGTTCTTTTTGCCTTTAGTCTTACAGTTCTCAGACACTGTTGCCCATGGTTACGTGGGTCAGTTCCTTTGTCCCTACTCCTTTCAGGCAGGTTTGTCATGTTTGATGTTTTTGTTTGCTTATTTTCTTTCTGCTTTTGCAGTGCTGGTGATCAAGCCCAGGGCCTCTCCACCTTAGGCAAGGGCTGAGCTACATTGGCTTCATGCATTTGTAAAATGGTTAAAAGGTTTTGCCACAGACTAGTCTCTCCAGAGACTTTCCCATCCTGACTATTGCCATCCTGTTCTTCTTTGTGCTTTATATGCACTCTGATGGCTATTCTTGGTTGTCAGCTTGACTACGTATGGAATTAACTAAAACTCAAGTGGCTGGGCATAGCTGGGAGGAATTTTTCCTTAATTAAATCATTTGAAATGGGGAGGCACACTTCTCATCTGGATCTTTGAGGTGGGAAGATTCACCTTTAATCCAAATCTTTTGAAATGGGAAAATCCATCTTTAATCTGGGCTACATGTTCTGCTGGCAGCCTATATAAAGGACACAGAAGGATGCTTGCTTCCCATCTTCCTAGCAAGTCCATTCCTTCACTGGGATCAGAGCCCACTTCCTTGGGATTCTCATATCTACTGAAGACCAGCTGAGACATCCAGCCTGTGGACTAAACTAATACTGGATTTTTGGACCTTCAGTGGTGGGTGGGTAGCTATCGTTGGACTAGCCTGTAAAGCATTGTAATAAATCCCATATGTATGTTCATTCTCTAAGTTCTGTTCCTCTAGAGAACCCTGAGTTAAAAATGAACTAACGTTCTTCATGGGTGAAATCTCTATGTGTTTGGACAGACCGCCATCTCTTTTTGATAATACATCTGCTAAAGACATGCTGTTTGCCTGGAGCAGCGGGAGTGGGTATAAGCCGAGACTAGGACTGTCACTGAGGCTGTGGTCAGCTTTCCAGGTGAGCGAGCGATCAATGTAAAGAACTCTGTGTTTTTAGAGATCAGGATTAGCTCTTATGTTAAGAACCTTCAGAAATCAAGAGATGAAGATCCTCAGGATCCTCAAATATAAGGTAGAGTATGTCACTGCATTGGATGTAATCTGAACCTAGTACTGGTCAATGGGATGAATCTAGAGCTGCCAAGTGGAATCCAGACGTAAGGCCCGTATAAGATATGCATTGGTACTTGGCCAACACAGGCAACACTGGTAGCTGCAGTGAGGGCTGAAATGAAAAGAGCAAACAGAAACATGGAGGTTTTTAAGTACTTGAGGGGAGAGATTTGTTTGAAATTGATATAGAAAAATGCCTCCTACTGTGGTGTGAGCAGCCTGTGCTAAAAGCCCTTGGGATGCTTATTTTAAGTAGGGCTCAGAAATAGGCATTTGAAACCAGCATCTCAAGCCCCTTTAATCCAGCGCTGGAGAGGCAGAGGCAGGCAGGTTTTGGAGTTCAAGGCCACCCTGGTCTACAGAATGAGTTTCAGGACAGCCAGGGCTACACAGAGAAATCCTTTCCCAGAAAAACGAAACCAACAAACACACCAAAGAACCCTAGTTCCCGACTTTGGGCATGTAGCCTGCCAAAATTAGATTACCCAATTGAATTTCAGAGCACTTCTGCTAACATTCTGGTTAAAAGACCAGTGCTCTATGTAGGTAAGATTAGTGTGCTATCTAATGCTTTCTTTTTTATTCTATGCTGGGTTCTATGCTAAATACTTTTTCTTTAATTATCTAGCTTATGAGAAATTTCTGAAAAGAAAATAAAATTAAAGTTTAGATCATAACTCAAGATTACAGGAATGTCTTTGGTGATAAACCTAGAATTCAAACCCAGGCAGTCTCCATTCAAAGTATAGGTTATTAGCAACAGTGTGAAAGCAAAGCTTTTGGGGAGGGACTCATGGCCACATTCCCATAGTTTTACAGATTAACTAATCCAGGAAAGAATAAGAAGCTTAAAATTTCTAATGCACTTTGGTGCTACATATATATTTATTTTCTTCAGTGTTCTATACTCTAGGAAGTAGTGTGAAGAGATTCTTGAACTCTGAAAATATGCATGTATCTTAAAATAATTTAAAAGAAGTTTAAATACAAATACTTAAGGAAAACAATTTAGCAATAGCACACCAATCTAAATGTGTAATATTCATAGAATATTAGAGTACGATTGCAGAGTTATCAATCCTTAAGCCTTTAGTGGACTTTTTTAGGTCACTTATTTCAATTCCCTTTTTAAAAACTAGGGTACTGAACCCCAGAAAGATTAAGCTTTTAACCCAAAGTCTCAGAGCAAATCACTGATGGACCCAAATAACTTGATTTAGACACTATGCTTCTCCACTTTGATTGTTCTTATCCTGTCCTTATGAAAGCTTCAAAAATTAACTAGATTTTTAAAAATGTATCCATTTGGGTGAGCCTAATTAGACGCCTCACAGATGTTCACTAGAAAGTGATAATTTGGAGCTAAAAGTAGAAGCAAATCTAGAGACTTTAGAAAGAATGCTGGATACAGTTCCAAAAATAGATGTTAGTGAATAGAAGCTAAGATATTTAGGAGCAAAGCTTATTTTAAAACAAACACTTTTGTAGAATGCATTATTTATGGGATTTTACACCCAGTTTTAGTTTTCTAGTTTGATAAAGGCCTAAAATAGTTTAAGTGCATAAAAATAGAGAAACAGCTGGTTGCATTCTAGATTTGTTTAAAACAATGATTTGATCCTGGGGGGGGGGGGTAGATGATGACTCCTACTTTAAAGGACACATCAGAACAATGGCCTCACATCTTCCTATGCATTAGGGTAGATCACCTGCAGGACCCGTAAAGATGCAGGTTGCTTTTTTGTTGCTGTTTACTATTGGACTGCACCCCAGGTTGCTGAGTCAGTCTTTTGGTTTAGGACTCCACGACCGGTGTTTCTAGCAACTTCATGGGCAGAGTAGATGCTCTTGGGCTGTCTGTACTCACAACCACCGACCTAGAGAAAACCTGTAATAGAAAGCTGCCACACACCAGTGAACTGACAGGAGACTGTACTGGGTTTTGTTTGTCCTTTTTTGTGGGGATTATATTCATTTTATTAAGATCCATTTATTAAAAGGAAATGTTTCCACATTTTGCATAAAAATTGTAATGGGTGAGTGCCAGGCATGTACACCTGTACTCCCACCACAGAGGAGGCCACGGCTAGAGGATCCTATGTGAGGACAGTTTATCCTACATATTGAGATTCTGTCTCAAAAGCCAACAAAAAGTTGAACAAAAACATACTGATGACCCTGAGTCTGTGGGTCATTGTGATAGCTTAACTTATACTAAATATGATTTTCATAAGATGATTGCCTAGGAATTAATTAAACATTGCTGTGGGGAGCAGAACGGAGTTCTGGGCCCTGCTTCCTCTCCAGGCCGACCCCAGACACTTAACCTCCCAATGGCTGTTCAGTGCTGACTTGCTCTTCTGTTTAGCCAATTTTAGCTTGTCTCACTGTAGGTTTTATAAAATCGGGCCTCTTTCGTGTGTCTCTTGATACTTAGCTCTGGTGAGTCTCTATCCTATTTTGTTCCTATTTGTTGTTTGACTGTCTTTGTCGCACTTAAAGACTGTGTCCTGAGAATCTACTCCTCATCAGATCCATGACTTATATTCTCTCCCAGGCTGTGTCCTCAATAGACTACTTTAAAGAGCAGAAGTGTGTTATTCCAAAGGTTTTCTTCTCGGTCTTTTCCCCTGAAAGGTTTGTTTTGCACTTTGTTTGTGGTATAAGGCACGAGGCGTTTACCCATCTGTTTTCCCTTTTCCTTTTTGTCGTCTGTTCCCATTTTCTTTCCCCTTTGCTTTCCTTTTTCCTCCTTTTTTTCCTGACTTTCCCTCTCCCTCTTGTCTTCTCCTGTGGTTGGAGCAGCACTTGCGGACAAGATTCCCTCTGGGAAATTGCCTGCATGCCCTTGAGGGTCAGTGCTCCCTGTATGCCACATCTGATGTCAGTCTCTGTTGGTGTTTATGCCAGCATCACACTATCCTCAGAATGGAGCCTTATAATGTATCTTCAGGTCAGGTAGTGTTGGTCCCCCAGTGTTTACTCTCTCAAGATTGTTTTCTTCATTCTGGGTTCTCTACATATCCGATATATTTTGTAATCAAGTTAACGCTTTATACTAAAGTCAGCTGAGATTCGGGTTTGTCTTGTGTGCCTGCAGCCTGGAAGCTTCCCCAAGAGGCTTCTTGGCACTAGCCACCTTCCTCCCTTTCTCTTTGCACATGTTTAGTATCTTCTAAACTTTCAAAACTTTCTTGCACCTTTTTTTGTTTTGTTTTGTTTTTTTTGGTTCAGACCAGAGAGTTAACTGTTCACCCATCTTGGTCAGATGTAGAAGTATTATAGCAGATTTGTGATAAACAAGAATCCAACATCAAAGAAAGATAATTGGTTACTTGGGAAAAGCATTAGAACAAAAAGATATTGGCAAAGGAAATTACAGAGGAAATTCAACAGTGACTGGGAGAGAGAGTCAGGATAGAAGCAGGCAGCTCTGGTCATGGGGGTGCTTGTTGATTGTGGTGGGCAGGTTGAAGGAAGTTCTCTAGTGAGATGTGGAGGATGCTGAAAAGGAGCTGCCACAGTGACATTCAGGCTTTAGGTCTGAAATTTTCTCTACTTCTGTTTGCTTGCTGTAGCTGGGTGCTTGTATGTGGGCTGTGATCTACTAGACCCTCCCATCTTATAAATACTGCTACAATGTTATAATTGGTACATTGGCATTCAGAACCACTTACTAAACGAATATTTAATAGTTCTTTATTTCTTATTTTATACTTGATTGGAATGGTTTCCCCAGACCAGATACAGTAGTGGGTGGTTATTTTATTACAGTTTACTTTACTTACCAGCACGTTCCCTGTTAAGTTTCTAGTATGTGTAAGTGTCTATGGTTCATTATTTCTTTGATGCCAGCTTTTTAAAGAAGGGAAGGCAAACAGTCTTGGACATCATTGCTGATTTAGGGCAATTCCATGGAAAATAAATGATAATTATTATAAATACAAGTATAAGAAACCAAACAATTACCATTTGATACCTGACATACCTTATGATGCCTGAGACATATCTGTGATGCCTCAGCGTACCTATGATGCTCAAAATAATAATGTAAGTGTGATAATAGTACTACAGCCATTGCTTTACCTATGCTTACAATTCTTATTTTTTCATCCTGGAATCCATCTTTAAAATGACAAATGAAGGCAAGCCATCTAATTGATGATTGTAATTTGTTGTGTAAACAAAGATTTGGTGAATGATTGCAGGAAGCAAAGATTAACTCTTTCCTTCCAATCTTTAAAGAATTGAGATTTCTAAGAAAACAGAGAGTTGGTTTGGCCTAGGAGGAAACTTGCCTGAGCTCTAAAGCTGAGGTGTGAGGTTCAAGTTTTGCTTCTGATGTTGAGGTAGAGTCAAATTATTCTGTCTGTAGTTTGATGAACCACATAAAGCAAGAATAAATCATTCTATACAAGGGCTCTAAGGTAGTTAATGTGTATGTTTATTGTTACCTCTGCCTGGTGCTGCTGACCCATCCTTTTCTATGAGTACTCCACTAATGAGCATTTCAGCTGTGGACCCAGAATCCAAGTGGCTTTCCATATTTCTGAGGACATTGTCAATGGGATCAAAATTTGTCACCACTGTTTGTAAGCAAATGTAGTACTGCCCTATTGCTTGCTCTTCAGGACGCAGCAGATGCCAGGCTAAGCCTGTCTGTAGAATGAAGTTTCTGGCTTGTCCAGCTGGTGGTCCAGACCCACGCCTGCAGTCCCAGACCATTAATTTCATGCTGTTTGGCCTATGGCTCTGGGATGTTGCTAGCTAGCTCTTGCATCTTAACTCAACCCATTTCCATTAATCTGTCCTGTCACGTGGCCCATAGCTCACCTCTTTCATTACATCTTACTTCATGGGCAGCTGGATCTTGTCTCCTTTCACTCTGCCCTCCTTCCCCTATCTATGCTCCAATTTCTCTGCCTACTTCTAAGGTGCCTCCCATAGGCCAAGACAGTCTCTTTATTTACAACATAAAGACATCTCACATCACTTCTCCTTTTCTTATCTAATCAAAAAGGAAGGTTTTAATCTTAACAAAGCAAAGTTACAAATAACAAAACAGCAGTCAAACAAGAATTACAGTTACAATATCTAGTCTATTTGTATTCAGCAAAACTAAAGAGAATATTCTATCATCTACCTTATCCTGGTGAGTCTAAAGTTTTATATCTAATATACCTTTTATAATAACTAAAGAATAACTAATTGTCAACTACATCAAAGACCACAGAAGGATATATTACTTGAGTAAACAGAAAATGCAAACAACTTCCAAAATCTAGAAATGATAGAGATGACAGCTGGCTTCCTTTGTAACATTGGGGCATCCATCTTCAGCCTATGGGCCCAGAGTCTCTGGCATACCTTTTAGTGAAGCAGGAAATTTGAAGGCCTGCTCTGCCCATTCTGGCATAGTTTGTCAGTCGCTCCTCCTTGTGTCCTGAAGAATGTCTGGCTGTTTTCTCTGCAAAGCAGGAACCTCAAGGTCCATCTTGGCTTGTTCTGGCAGAGTTCAGAGGTCACTGTCCTATGGAAACTGCATGTCCAGTTTATACAGCATACTGTCAGGCAGTCAGTGCAAAAACAGTTTCTTGTCCAATGACTAACTTTTGCTACAACGAAAGTAAATTCCATATGTTTTTTCTTCAATGCCCATCATTCTCTTGAAGTAGATTGGTGCTGAAAAGTCTACATTCTTACAACATTTTAAGTGCTATACTCTGTAGGTCTTTGAAGTATTTAAAGATTGCCTATCTCATTGAAATAGATCTTTGTATACCTATTAAAGGAATTACATAATAATATCCTAAATAAGAGTAGAAATATACATACAGTATAACAAAACTGACCTTAAATTTGTATCAACAAACCAAAATCCATATACCAATGGAAAATATTTTGAGATTAACAGCCAATTTTTGGATTAAAATAAATTCAATAATCTTTCTAAAATCATTCCTATACTATATTCCCCCCTTTTTTTCTTAGAAAGAGATTGACTGTGACCATTAACCATTTATAATGAAATCAACACTTATAAACAATATTTTTGGAATTTGGGCGTAGCTTTCCATTACTACTTCCTGCTGATTGAGGATGCTGACAGTCTTATGACAATCCTGAGCCTGGATCATCTTAGTCAGCAGGTGTCTGCTTGGTGGTGATCACTGCTAGATGACTGAGTAGAGCTTCCTTCCTAGCACTCTAGGCTCTCCTTTGCATAGGGTCACCTGTCCTTGATTTTCATGCGGAATGTGTTTTTGTTTGATTTTATGTTGTTACTTTAGAGCAGACATCCTGGACTTAAAAGAGGCCATGACCTGGAAAACTTGTGGGTACCAAAAGAGAGTCTGTGGGTGTGTTGTGAGATGAGAGGAGCCCATGGTGCTTTAGTAGCTGGCAGCATTAATTTCTGACTTCGTGACAGCAAATGGTTCTTTTGTCTGCCTAATGAAGGGAAATGGAGTCTGAGGAGGACTTTCTCAGAGGAAGACCATTCAACAAGAAGCCTTTAGATAAGGAACAGCACATTCATTACTCTATGGCTTCTGTATGAAGTATGCTTTGTCTATTTCTGTGGTAGATCAGACACTGTAGCTTATGCCTCCCTTTGGTGCTAACTCCAAATCATAACTTCACTATTTATTAACTCCATGACCTGGCCAGATGACTTCACCTCTCTGGGAGTTAGTTTCCTTATCTCTATTGTGTGTTTAATAACACCCAATTTGTGTTGGATCAGGAGGTAGTGTGTTCACAGATCCTAGTACAGAGTGCCCATTGAAGGCGGTTCAGTTTTTCCGCTCATTGCTTTCTTTGTTCATCATCAGTGTTTTTGTTTGACTATTTTAATTCTGAATCAGTCTCGGCTGGGAGCAGGGAAACCATTTGTTCGGCCTCTAGTACAGTCTGGTGAACAGCCATGGCCCTTTGCTAAACCATGTCTACCTCCTGTGGCTGTGGTAACTGCTGTTTCTCTCCTTTAATGCCTTTCCCCTGCTTGATGGAAAGTAAGTGCTCAGTAAGCGTTGGTGAGGTAAAGAAGCTTCTGAACTTGGAAAGGAATGTCTTCTCACTGAACACTGAAGTTTACGTGTTCATCTTGGTGCTCTGCAAGTCGGTACAAACTTGATCAAACTCGATACTGTTTAGTTCTGCAGGCAAGATGCTTTTAGGATTTGAACAGATTACATTTCCAGATCAGCTGTCTGCTCTGCAGTTGCTTTAGTGATAGAGATGCTGGGTTAGCACTTCCTACGTACCTACTAGTCTTATTTAGTCCTGATAACTTGATGAAGTTGGCGCTGTTCATCTTTTTATTGTTTTAAGAGATCTTTTAAAAAATTGTATGTGCCTGAGTGTTTGCCTGCATGTATGGATGTGCACCACCTGCTGAAGGAGGCCAGAGAAGGCATCATATCTCCTGGATCCAGACTTCTAGATTCTTGTGATCTGCCATGTGGTACTGGGAATTGAACCCTGGTTCTCTGCAGAAAGAACAAGTGCTCTTAACCATTGAGCCATCTGTCCAGCACCCAGTATTGCTCTTGTATCCATTACAGAGATGTGGAAACAGTCTTTCCAAGACTTCACATCTTGTAATAAAGTAATTGAGATTGGTTTAAACCTGGATTCCAGAGCTGCCTGTACAGTTCTGTAATAGGCAGCTTCCCACTTTTGTGCTGTAGGTGGGCAGATGGCAGAAAGGGTGGAGAATTCTCTAGAATTTCATCTAGAGTTTGGGAAGAAACCAGCTGCTGACTGGCTTATTTCATACACCTGATACTATTCTCTTGCCTCCAGTGGAAGGCAGTTGTAACATGGGGATTCAGTTTTAATTTTACCACACTAATATCTGTGTGGAAGAATAATTACAACTTTGAAGTGCAATGTAGTGAGAAGTAACCAAGTTTCTATTAAAGATTGCTCAAGCAGTGAGTAAGTCATTAAAATCAACTCCTGATGAATGTTGATTGCTTAATATCTGTCTGCCAGGAGACACACACAGGTAGATGTCACTAGAGATAGATAGTTGGAGCTGACTTTACAGAGAAGTAGTGTTTTGGTTTTGATTTTGATAGGGAGAAGTTCAGAGCATGGTTTATACTGTCATCTGTTTGCATTTCTTAAAAAAAAGTAAATGCCTTTTGAATAAAATATTGAAGAATTAAATTCTCATTCAAAGAGATCTGGAAGTACTTATTCCCAATTTTCAGAAAATAAAATCTTCTGGCTACATGTGCCATTTATTCTAGGAAATTTAAAATAAAGTCAGGCAATCCCTTGATGCCTTCCTTCTTTCTTGCCAAAATGGTATATGTACTTTATGACATTTAATGTTTATCAGATTCTTCTGAGTATATGAGTCATGTTGACTCATAGTCAGCAATCCTTAGCAACACTAAATGTCTGCTTTGTCTTAGCTTGGTAATTTACTAATAAAATACACGGTGTTGAATTTAAACAACTACATGTAATTGGTTGTGTTTCTGTTCAGACATGCTTATGTGTTGCTTTGTAGAACAGAAAAATTAACCTGATCCCACGGTTTTCATTTTATTTATTTAGGACAAAGTTTCAGAAAATAGCTTGGCCATGGACAAAGCTGTTGAACTGAATCAGATATGCAGGTGGAAAGAATAAGTAGGTGACATTTGTTTTGAGGGTGTGTCTCCTTAGTGTGTGTGAACACATGTCCTACTTGTAAAGGTAAAGAAGTTTTATGGATTGATAAGGGATGGAACAGCTGGATGTATTCTAGACAATAGATGCCTGGGAAAAGACCTTATAGCTGAGATCACAGGGAGCTTTCACTAGGGCACATCAACAATCCATGTGAGGTGTAGTGAGGTGCAGTGGTTCCTGTATGTGGTTTGCTTGGAGAGACAAGGAGGGTAAGCCTAGACTTTGATGTTTGCTTCATGGAGGCAGTTCAGTTCTAGTGAAGACTTAAGAGATCACAAATGAGTTTCAGCTCTACTCCCCAAACCTTAGAGCTAGACCCCAGGGAAGTGTATTCTCCAGTGCATACCTCAGGCTGCAGCCAGAGCACAGCTGTGGTTAGGAAAGGCCCCGCTTAGAATAACCTGGCTGTTGGTCTGCACTGGCACTTGGGTTGATCTATTGATCATAACCAGGTGGACTCTGACCTGCTATGATAAAGAATCGCTCCCTCCATCTGCTGCTGCTTTTAAACCTGTGGCCTAGAAAATTATACTGAGAAAGTAGGTGTGAATCAACCCAAGTCAGTGTTGGAACTGAATGGGGAAAAATATCTTATGCTCCCATGCTGTGCCTCATAAGGACACCATATTGCCATCTACAGTTTTTAACCACAGCCCGGAGTCAATCTCCATAACAGCAGTTGTTATCCCTCTCTTCTCTCAGCTGTCTCTTCTTTTGTCCTTTTACATTCAGGACAACTGGTATCGATGGCTACTATTTGGTCTTTATATTTTCATATTATTCCTTCCTCGGCCATCATCTTCCTCTCATTAGAGTCTTATGAATTTTGTTTGAAGTTGAGTTCCATTCTAGCACTAAGTCACCCATCTCTGCTTCAAAGCAGAGAGCAGCAGTAGTTACTGCTGTTGATGCATTTAACATTGAGTAACAGATGATGTGTCTAATGAATAGCGTGCCTGCTGAGATTGCATAATTATAGGTTTGTCTGACTTTAGAAAAACCATAAGCAGGCAAGCTTCATCCAGTTAGCGACTTCTCAAATTATGTATGCATCAGAGTATTTTAGTCTAAAATGAAGCTCTTTCTCAGTGATTATATTATTCTTTGTTATTCTTTGTTTTCCTGGTGTTTGCCCCTGAGTAGGAAAAAAACAAAAATTGTCTTTAAGGGATAAAATTGTTTTGTGACTCTTTCCTTACCAAGTCACACTTAGTACATTATCGTGGTTCTGCAAGTTTAGAAACAGCGCTGATCAGCATTGATGGGTATATTTGCAGGATAGCCTGATGCTGACATGCTTACAGGTAGTTAGAATTCTATAATGCAAAGCAGGAATTATCCATGCCCTCTGGACTTGGCTTGCTGGGGTGGAGGTGGGGGACATATTTCAGCTAGTTATTGTACTAACTTCTTGGAACAGTTTCTTAATTAATGTTCCAGGTGTCAGGTCTCCCAGAGGCCTGAATTCTCCCCACAGGCCTTCTCAATGTGTATATTGGCTTGGAAGTCAATGTTCATGTGTTTCATGTAGGCTCATTCAATTACTGAAAGAAAGGGCTGAGTCTAATAAATAATTGTTCATAGGATGACATATTGAAGAAATGTCATTATTCCCAGCCTTTCCAGGCCACGCTTGGTCAGGGGAGAGCAATTAGATATATGGGTAATAAAAATTATTTCTAACCATGAGTGCTCCTTAGAAGTGTCTCTACACCTAGGTTCTCTGTAGGTCTTTGGTTCCCTCTGACCATTTCTCTGTATTCTCTTTGTTGCTCAACAGGCAGGTTTAGCAGCTTCTGTCTGTGTGTTTGGTTGCAAGTGCTGCTGGACTAGAGCATCCCTGACTCTCGAGTGGCTGGACGTGGCTGGTGTTCTCCTTTCAGTGGGCGACTTGTTTGGTGTCATAGTACTTCCTACCCATGAGGATGGTAAAAGATACGGTCCCCGCCTTAAAACTTAGGGACTTCTAACCTTACCTACTTCTATTTGAGGAATTTAGAAAGAACCTTCCAGAATTAGGGCCACTAAACCTTTGAGTCAATTTCCCAGTGACTTCCCAGTGTGCTAAGGGACTGGCTGGAAGCTGAACTGAAACCCACAGGTTGCCTTTAAGGATAATACTTGTATGGGAGTTAGAGTTTTCTCATATTAAAATTTTATTTTATTTAAGAGAGTAGCATCTATGTTTTGCCGTTAAGAGAGCCTGAGTTGGAAGTTTGGTTCTCCTGCTTGGTACCTTTGTTACTTTGAACAAGTTATTTCAGCCTTCTTCTGTGTAAAAGACAGGTAAAAACTCCCCATCTCTTTGGGTCTGGTAAGATGGGCCTGTAATATTAGCTATGCTGGAAAGGCCAGGGCAGGAAGATCCCTAGTTCAAGGCCCATTTGGGCTACAGAGTGAATCCAAGACCTCTCTGGGCAGTTTAAAAGGGCCAGGGATGTAGCTCAGTGATTAAAATTTGCCTCGTATATGTGAGGCCCTGGGTTTAATCCCTAATATTGAAAACAAACAAATAAGCAACAAAACAAGTTGCTGTGAGGTATAGCAAATACAATATGCTGGTATAGTGCTGGTGCACAGTGAAGCACTCATCAATCGTTAAGCAGCTGCTGCCACTGTCGGCATGTGTTCTCTCTCCTCATGGCCATTGTTTCCATAATTTGTCACCTCTATCAGCCTCTCTAGTGGCAGTCCTGCAGTTATGCATACAATTAATCTCTCCCCTTGTATTATCTAAGAATTTTGACATCTTTGTGTGATTCTGCCTTCTATCCCCACCAGTATTGATATTTATATTTTTTTCTGATGGAAAAAAATCACAGTGAAAATATAGTATACAAATAAGGATATAACATGTTTTCTTTATTTTAATTCAATAGAATATCAGGTAGGACATTTCCCAATTTAGGAAATAATGGTCCTATGAGAATATAAAGGAAAGATTAATTCTGCAACTTTTTGTTGGTTTCAGGAACACTAATATGAAAAAATGAGAAAAATGGGGGTAAGAAAGGCACAATTATTTATGGTGTAAAATATGAAGTATAGGTGTTAAAATAAATCAAGCATATAGTTTCTTCTAGGTTGGTATAATTTCAGGACAGAGGGATTTGAGCTCAATTCCTGAAGGATGTGCAGATTAAAATTGATGGAGAATCTTACGAAGGGCTTTGTGAAAATATGTATGTGTGTGCTTGGGTGTGTGTGCCCTCCAGTGTGTTGGGTGTGTGTGAGGGCTGAGATGAGATAAAGGAACACTAGTCTGACCTGAGTACTTACCTGTGCCACCATATCTGTCTAAGTGGGGCAATTTTAAAAAGATGTATTTTATCTTCAGGTGTGTGTGTGTCTGTATGTCTGTGTGTGTGTGTGTGTGGTGGGGGTTTATGCATGTGAGTGTAGGTACCTAAGGAAGCCAGAAGAGGGTATCAAATGAAGCAGTTGTGAGAGCTGGGAACTGCAAGAGCTGTATGTACTCTGAATATCTGAGCCATCTCTCCAGCTCCTGGGTGGGGTAATTTTGATGGTGGAAATATATGTTGTGGAATCCAGTGGCAATCCAGATTCTCTGAGTAGTGGGTTTCATTTTTCAGCTCCAGTCTGCTTCCAGCCAGGTTGTAGTAGTAAACATGAAAGCCCAACGAAGAACATGTGACTTACAGGTGGCCTCATCTAAGGCTCCAGAGCCCAGAGAATGTCTGGAGGAGCTGATAACCACAGTGATCCTGAGAACTGGAGAATGCAGGCAGAATGGTGCCTTTCTTTTGAAGTGCTGCAGAGAGACCAGAGGCCAGAACTTAGTATTTTCACAGTTCATTTCGTTTTCTTAATCCTTAGACCTCTTTTATTATAATAAAAACGCCGATTTGTGTATGTGTCAAATGCAGCAGGCTGGAGAAGACATAGAAATCTGACTTGTTCTACAAGGGGACAGAGACGAGGGAGGAAGAGCAAGATGCTACATGAAAAAAGCAAATAACCCCTCACCAAAATCACTCCCAATCCCTGGGAAATTTTGTTAAAGGAGAGACATAGAACTAGGCAAAGCTAATTGCTGAAGAGATTTTGAAGAAGAATGCAGTACTTTTACAAATTATCCCTTTGGATGATTATGTTGTTTAAACTTTTTCCAGATGTGGATTTGAAGTGGAAAATGGTAATCACAGCTTCTTTTTCTCTTTCAGCTGAAGTGAGCAGTGAATACAGTATGGACAGGGCCATGATTGAGTTTGCTAAAATGGACCGAGAACTGAACCATTACGTTAAGGCTGTCCAGTCTACAATAAGTCATGTAAGTCTGTTCTACTTCCCTGAATGTTTGTGTGCAGCTCTCTGACATACAAATGAAAACAAAACCAAAATTAATGTCTCCTTGTCCTTCCTGAAGCAGCTGTTGATCAGGACTCTCATGGGACAAGAATCTGAGATATTTCCAGCTAGACACCTAGCTAATTAGCATATACAATGTATTTTAGGTTGTCTTACCTTTTTATCTGAAAGGTGTTAGCATGAGCCCCTTCAGATGTGGGCAGATCTCCATTAAAATGCTCAAAGTGTGTAGCGCTTGTTTCTTTTGTCAGATTTGCTTACATATAACTTAGACTAGTTTAGTTACTCATCCTCCAGCTTTACCTAATATGCATCTCTTGCTACATTTTTAGAATCAGATAATATGGAGGGATCTAGAGGAAGTTTAAAAATAAAGAAAGTTGGCATTTTGGTTGTTTCAAGGCCAACCTTTCTCTGTTGACTTGCTGTCACGGGGACAACACATAAAGCAGTTAAGGTGGGAAGGTAGCAACATCCTCTTTAGTAGTGCTGTGTTGAGTAAGAAATGAGCAATAAGATTGCAGTAATGCTTCTGAGAAATCCTTTGTCTCTGAGCCACGGAAACTCCCTGCCGAAGTGATTTTGGATACCTGTGTAATAGGGTGGCTTGCACTTCTGGTTTCTTTATTTGTCTTTTCTTCTTACGGCTATGGGAAAATTCCAAAGAGCACACATTTAACAACACTGACTACTATTCAGATGAAGATAAAATTTTATATGTTCTCTAATACTTAAGCTACTGAAATGAGCACTAAATATAGATTTTCCCCCCTATTTTTGTATGGCTAGTCTTTGGTGTAACATAACTGTGGTTAGGAATAGTTATAACTAAATAATAACTTATTGTAGAAATCTGTTGTTTCGGGCTATTGTGGCTTAGGTCTAGTCCTCTGAATAAGTTGTTGTTTATTCGTTTTTCAAGGCAGGGTCTCTCTGTGTAGCCCTGGCTGTCCTGGAACTTGCTCTGTGGACCAAGCTGGCCTCCAACTCATGGAGCTCCACCTGCCTCACCACTTCCCTTCCAGAGCTGGCCACCACCACCTGAAGATTTATTTATTTATGTATTTTTTGCATATTTACCTGCATGCCAGGAGAGGGCATCAGGTCTCATTTTAGATGGCTGTGAGCTACCACATGATCCTGGGAAATTGAACTCAAGTCTCTGAAAGAGCAGCCAGAGCTCTTAGTCTCTTAGCTATCTCTAGCTCTCTGAATAATTTTTTGTTAGGAAAATATGAAAATACATTTTAACTGGCATCATATTTTAAAATAATAAAGTGAGAAAGTAGTAGGCCAGAAAGCATCACAACAGGGCATTCATTCATTCATTCATTCATTCATTCATTCATTCATTCTTCTTTCTCCTCCTGTTCCACCTCTGTGTCTTCCCCCTCTTCTTCTTCACCTCCCTTGAGACAGGGTCTCCCTAGGTCAGTCTCATTGTCTTGGTCCTCAGCTAGGATTATAGGCATTTGCAGCCACACTCAGCTAGACCAAAGGTTTCTAATTTTGGTTGAGTTCTAGAACTAGCCAGTTAGTTCTTCCTTTCCCCCTACACATCTGGAGAAGACCTGGAGCACTAGGGTTGTTTTTATTTTTTGTCTTGTTTTGTTTATTAATTCTATTACTAATATATATCCACAGTTGAGAACTATTGATATGAACTCAGTTAACTTTAAAGAATATGGTATGTTTAATACTAAAGCTCAGAGACAGGCCTGAGAATAGGGCTCAGACTTGCTGTGGCCTGATTTGCTATGGCTGTTATCTGATAGCTACTTCAGCTTTTGGATATGCACGTGTATCCATATGGCCTGCAGTACTGACAAGAAAACCAAGATTTCGGAGTCAAAGGATTTAGGTTTTTTTACCCTTAAGCTTCAAGATTCATAGATGCTTGGTGTAATGTTGAAAGAAAAATATAACTCTTCAAGTTGTCCCAGCCCCTTCAAGTACTTCCCATTGTTGTTCTGAGACAGAGTCTCCCTATATATCTCTGGCTGGCCTGGAGCTCAGTGCCTCTCTTCTGTCTCTTGAGTGCTGGGGATAAAGGCATGCACCACTGTGCCTGGACTCAAGTCAGACAGGAAGAAAACCCCATGATGCGCATATGTTAGTAGTTAGCTGCATTTCCGTCCCCCGGAGCCTCATCCCATTACCCTCACACTTGGAGTTTTCTTCTACTTTTTGGCCATCACTTCCCTGTGGATGGAGTGAATGGGTTTCTCTAAATCTGGAGCTCATGCATCTTCTTAAATGTTTTGGAGGTTTACTGTGGAACCTTAGCTGTCTGGGTTAATTTGTCAGTAATTACCTGGAAAGTCCCATTAGGAGCTAGCAGAAGCTCTAAGATTGTCTCCCTCTGTCCTTTGAGAAGATGGGATCACTATATCCCATAGGCCTGAGGTTTAATTAGGAATCAGTATTTATTTCAATGGTCTAAACCCAAAGGGAAAAAAGGACCTTGTTTTAGCAAATTTGTTTGTAGAGGGGATCTTATGTAGGGAGTACTAAAAAAATGACCAATTTTAAAAACATTTATAAAAACTTGAAGGATAAGTGGATTTTATGCCTGTGAGCTATTTAGATGGAGACTTTTTAGTCATGAGAGCATATATATTATAAAGGTGTTGTAGGAGTTATGAAATGGTATGCTGATAACAATACCTAAGTGGTATAGGCACATTCTTTATTACCACTAACTGGCCTAGAAAAACCTATCTCCCATCTTGTGTGGAGACAAAGTGTGTTCTTAACATTGGATTTCAATCCCTCCTTTGCTTTCTGAGGTGATATACTAAATGCACTCCATTGGCTGTCTTTTCCCCAAAAATGTCTGCACATCTATCTGCCAAGAACTTGTCAGGACATTGGAAGTCAATGAGCAAGAACCACATGACCTTTACCTCGATGTTTGAAGTCTAGAACAGAATGCACATATTTAACAGAGAGCAATAGTTTTCTTTAATTACTATCACTGTGTGTACTACAATGGGGAAATAAGGCATTGTGAGCAATTTAATGACACCAGGCACAGTATCTCTGATGGTTAGTTAGAAGACAAAAATATCCTAAAGAAGAAATGTTTCTGATAAGAGTCAAATGACTTTATATGGAGACTGAGAGAGAATTTCCAAATGTGACTGTGTCAGAAGTGGGCGCACTTTATTTGTGATGGTCTTTAATTTTTCATTTATTTATTTGATTGGTACAGTCTCATGTAGCCCCAGACATATGAACTTTCAACTTAGGGGATTATAAATCCCATATGTGTTCCACTCTTCCTAGATTTGTGAGATGGTAGAGATCAAACTTAGAACTTCTTCTTGCATGCTAGGCAAGCACTCTGCTACTCAAGCTACATATCCCAGCCCCCATTTCTGATAGTCTTTATTTATATATTTATTTTTTTAAAGATGTGTTTTTTATTTGTGTGTAGATATGTATGCCTGTGTGAGTTTATGTGTACCACATGTATGCAGGTGCCCATGTAATCCAAAAGAGGGTAATCCCCTGGAACTGGAGTAACCAGTGGTTGTAAACTCCCCAGTGTGGGATCTGGGACCAGAACCTGGGTTCTTTGCAAGAACATTAATAACCATCAATGGGCCATCCCTTCATTTTTTTCTGATGGTCTTCCTGTCAAAGATTAGAGTGTTTTGATCATTAAATTCTTAATTTCAGAAAAGCAGACGAAAATGCCTATCCTTATAGGTAAGAACCTGAAGTACAGTGGTGGCATAACCTCCCAGGGGTTGATCAGTGATTAAGTCACTAGCAGAGTTTTTAGTGCTGACCCCATGCCAGGTACTCTGCCTGGTGTTGCACATCATGGCAGCAGCAGATTTAAGAACAGTTTCATTGCTGATGATTCTATTTTTCAAGTAGAGGTTGCTCCTGAAATTAGACTAATTGAATAAATCCAGTGGCAGCCCTGTGTGCTTCTTCTCACTATGTTTTTAGTGTTTGCACCTATACCTATAATTTGGCCCATGGCCTTTAGATTAGTGAAGGTAGGTGGGAAAGATGAGTGCCACATCAGTTCAAGGGATCCCCCAGTCTGTCTTGTAAGTAAGAGACAGTAAAAATATGTACAGCTACTGTACCCAGGTGAGGTCAAAGGGCAGCTTGCAGTTGGTTCTCTCCTGCCGTGGAGGTCCCAGGGACTGAACTCAGGTTATCAGGCTTGGCAGCAAGCACCTTCTCCCTCAGCCATCTTAATGGCCCTTACAAACTTTTAATGATCTTAATTCTGATGTTGAAAATGAAAAGGAACCTTAAAGCTAAATGACAAATGATCTGAATGGTTTGTATTAGTCCCATAAACCATCAGTCATCCATCAATGATAAAATATATTATCTCACATAGTCATAGAGTTATGGAAAGTAATAGAGTTTAAGATTTGTTTGGACATATACTGTAGAGCGAACTCCAGCTCTTAGAAGAGGCATCAGACTTCACCTGTGGTGTATGCTTTACTGTGTAAGTGGTTGGAAACCCAGACCCTATGTATTTTCTTCACTTTCCTCAAAACTCTGCTTTGTCTTCCTTACATTTTGTAGATTATGTAAGATTTAAGCATTTAAGTCAGATTTCAGTCACTTAGCTGTTTTTTTTTTCTTTTTAGACAGTATTTACAACTTTATTGAAAGCCTGAGGAGAGTGAATGCTTTACTTCTTAACTGGACCAACTAGGTGCTGCATTGGTTTTTTCTGTTTCTCATTGATCAGTCAAGTCTACCCTATTTTGATTACTGTGGTTTTTATTTGATATGCTAAACTGATATGTCGTCTGTCTTTTATAGTTAGTATATTGACAGTTAGAAGAGTAGAAAAGTACTTCATATTCAATGCAGTGTTGAAAACCAGGTATGATAAGAGTACAGGCTGAGTCAAAGTGTAGTTCACCTCCGTCCTGTCAATATGGAATGATTTTGGCCTTTTCTGATGTGCCCCACTTCCTGGGGTCCTCTCACCCTTCACCTTCCTCAACTGGTAAGCTCAGGGATTTTTGTTTGTTCATTTGGGTTTTTTTGGTGCTTCTTTTTGTTTGTGTGGGTTTTTGTTTGTTTGTTTGTTTGTTTTTGAGACAGAGTTTCTCTGTGTAGCCTTGGCTGTCCTGGGACTTACTCTGTAGACCAGGCTGGTCTTGAACCTGGACATCCACCTGCCTCTGTGGCCTCCTGCTGCTGTGATTAAAGGTGTATACCATAACACCCAGACTCTTTGTTTTATTTTTCCTTTAAGTTAACCTAATATGTACTATCTTAAAATGAAACCCTATAGGTAATCTCCACCCCATCCCTCCTGTTCAGGCAGGGACTCACTATGTAGACTTACTGGCCTGGAACTCATTATGTACACCAGACTGGTCTTGAACTATTAAATTTACCTGATTCTGCCTCCCAAGTGCTGGAATTAAAGGCATTACCACCACGACCAGCCCCTGTATGTAATCTTAATTATTTAAGTGAAACAAAATTCACACAAATTGCTCATTTAGAAAGCTAATACCTTATTTTCCAGTATTTGAAGGAAGTTCTAGGCCAGAAGATGTGACTGCTGGGCATGATTACCTACTGAGTGCATGTCCAAATACACTTCACTCTTCTAAACATTCTGAGCCTTTCACTAAAGAAAGGGAAAGTATCTTGGGATAGAGAAGCCTAAGGACAAAAGATTCCTAAGCATGGGAGAAACTAGGCAGTAGACTGTCAAGGTTAGATGACTGAAGAGAGAAGCAGGTAACAAGCTGTTGGATCAAATGGCCAAGCCCCAGGAGCCCACCCTCCTGTCTACTTCCTGTGTCCCCCCACTGAACCCAGAACCAGATGGGATCCAGCCTCTTAACAGCTTACATCAGAAGCTCATAGATGAGTCTGATCATAAGTGATCTTTCTTCTGTGGAAACATTGTCTTGTGTACATTTCAAAGAGGAAAGGATCAGCTTGGGGGATTCGCTTGTCAGCCACTTGGCCTTGGTAGGTATCAGTTCTGTGCTTACTGGTGTTTATCTAGGTCCTTTAGAGCACCCTCTATAGGCATCGTAAAGTTTCACTTGTGTCTGGTACTGTGTCCTCCACACGGAGTTATGCTTGGATCTGCAGTTCACTAATGAGATGCTCTGTGGAAAAGACTCCAGATTAATCTGTTAGTTATCAAGTAATAGGGCTGCTAGACGTGAACATTCTCACACTGAGATTCCTTTTCAGTTTACAGAAATTCACCTTAGTGTTTGTTAGGTATTAAGTGTTGAATTTTAATCAGAACTGTAAAATGCCTAACACTCTAGTAGGTCTTGTGCCTCCAGTGCACTATTTTCAAAAGTTTTCTTCATAATACAGATTAATCGGCATGTGAATAAGCATAATAGGAGAATGGGATTTTGTGGTCAAATAAGCTTGGGGAATGCTTGATAAAAAAATTTCCTTAAATACTCCAAAGCTTCTAATGTGCTTTCATGCAATGTGATTCTTCAGAGGAAAAAGATATTTAGAAATTTCCTAAACTGAGCTAATTAGAAAACAGCTTGGGGAAGAGCTGACACTCCACAGAGTCTCCTTTGTTAAATGCTGCTGTGGTCACAGCCTGCTAATTTTTAAATAATATTTAAGATATGTGTATGAGTATTTTGCCTGAATTTATGTATGTGAACCACATGTATAGTGCCCGTGGAGGTCAGAAGAAGGTATTGGATCCTCCAGAACTGGAGTGCAGATGGTTGTGAACTGCCTCCCCCATGGCTACAGGGAACTGAACTCAGATCCTCTGTAAGAGCGTTAATTGCTCCTAACTACTGAGCCATTTCTTCACCCCGGGAGCATCTAAGTTTTATTTTTAAAAAGTTAACGGCTAGATTCAGTAGTTTAGCTAGAGATCTTTTATTGTCTAGGGAACTGGGAGGCGGGCAGAGGAACACCCACAGGAGGTAACCCTTAGTGATTTATTCTGTGAAGTGAGGGGAAAGGGCCAGGCTTTGGGGGAAATGATAGATTATTCCACTAACGAAGAGGGAGCTGTCCTGAAACTAGCTGTAGATGAGGGTGGCTGGCCTTGAACTCAGAGAAGTGCCACTCGCACCTGGCTTGAGGAAGGAAAGTGTTTAAAGGCATACAGATTGTGTGGCTATCAGAGTGTCGGCTGGGCACAAACGTCTCCCCTCTGTGGACTCACAATGGGGAGAATGAGAAGAAGGAAAAGTGACAGGGGACAGGAAAGCAGAGTGGTTCCAGAGCAGCCCGAAGGGCAACTCTACCGAGAGCTTGCAAAGCAGGAAAGAATGAGGGTGGGGTTGTAGAATGTGACCTCCTAGGCTCCTGTGTTTGGACACTTGATCCTCACTTAGTAGGGCTGTTCTGGGAGAACCTTAAGAGGTGAGAGGTCTGGGCAGTGGGTGTGGATCACCAGGAGGAGGTCAGAAGGTAATTAGCAGCCTCCTGCTATCCCTGCTTTGCCTTCCCTACCACGATGGGCTGTATCCCCTGAACTAAAGACTGAAATATATTGTTTCTTCCTTTATTTCTTGTTAAGAATTTGATCACGGTCACAAGAAAGGATCTAATAAAGGGATTATCAAATAAGCAGACAGACCTTTGAACCAGGGTTACCACAAACTCTAGTTAAGCACTGGGGTATTTGTGGGACCTACTAATAATATGAGCTATGTAGAAAGCAGGTGTGTTCTTTCAGATAGCAGTCTCCCTGTTGCTTTGACATTGGCCATACTCCATCTGACACATCTAACTTTTGACATTGTGGCTTGATTTTGTCATCTATAAGATTCACATTTGCGACCTGCATGATTAAGTTACAAGGAAAAAAAAATCCACATAGAAGGATCTGTTTTAAGTAAGTTTACCAGTTTGTGTTGGGTCGTGTTCATAGTTGTCAAGGTGTACATGCAGCCTTGGACCACAGGTTGGACACACCTGGATCTACATATAGCACAGATAACCACTGCAATCGCTTTCCAATGTCATCTTTTTCCTATAGTTAAAAAGAACTAAACTTGGGACTCGGGCTTTTCCCCACCATCTGGCAGTGGTTGTAAGTGGGTAATGGAGAGAGGTTGGCAAAGCAATTGACCCAGGGAGCCACCAAATGATCAGATTTACTGTAAAATTAATGCATACAGACCTGCAGAGATGAAGCAGTTGTTTATTGATCTCACAGTTAAGTTGTTCAGTTAATGATCATAACATACTTCAACTAGTAAAGACATAAAAGCCTATTGATTTGTCCCCAAGACAGCTGGAAAATCATTTTAATACTGATCTAGTTTGAGAGAAATGATCAAAACGCACCTAGGGAATTTGGAGCGAGAACAGACTTAGTAAATTCTGCTCATGTACACTATGACTTTGAGCCTCTGTTTCTACTGCTTATGGGCATTGCAATGTATGTCAGAGATCTGGGACAATGACTTAAAATTGTGAAAGTACCCTAAAATACTGTCACACTGTCCTTAGGCTGTGCAGGAAGTTTCATGGAGAAGAGTAAGCATCTCCCTTGGCCAGAACCAGACAGCATCCCAAAGGGAACTTTAGTTTACTTGTGGAGACTGGAGTGGGTAGTGGGAAGAGATTTCCCTTTTTGTGGAAGATTTCTCCAGAAATTGGAGTGGAGAGCTGGCTGAGATAGAACTTACTGCTCTTCTCAGTGTTGTGACTTGGAAGGATTCAGTAGACACCAGGATTAGTGAGCAGCATGACAGTGAGCAGCATGGCAATGAGTAGCGTGACAGTGAGCAGCATGGCAGTGAGCACCATGGCAGTGAGAACAGCATGGTGGTGAGCAGCATGGGAGTGAGCAGCATGGTGGTGAGCAGCGTGGTGGTAAGCTGCATGGGATTGAGCAGCATGGCAGTGAGAACAGCATGGTGGTAAGCATATGTGTTATACACAATCCTGCTGTAGGCTTTGTTGTGATGATCAATGTTTCATGCTCTTCTGTCCATGTCCACTGAATAGCTGTCTGACCTGCAACAGGTTTCTTAAACTTTATGCTCATTTGCGAACTCAGTTTAGCAGTACCTGCCCTTGCCTATCTGGTAGTAGTATCTTGATTTCTAAGATGAGATATCGTGTGAAAGTCCTTGGAGGTGAAAGTGTGTCTGACTTTCCTGGCCTCTCACTCTCACTCCACCCCCATCTTCTTTTATTGCTATTTTTTGAGATAAAGTGTCTTGTGCAGGCTAGGTAAGCACTTACTGAGCTGTGGCCCCAGTCCTTAACTCCCTTCCTTTGCTGAAAAAGTATTTACTGTGTGCTGATTTAAGTTAGTACACTTCCTCTTCTAAGCCACCTAAGCCCGGATACATGGTGATGGATTATTTTCCTCATACTTATTTTTCTACCTCACAGCTTCAGCTGAAAGGAAGAAATGTGTTAGACCCACGCTCACATTGTGCCTTCAATGCTCTTTTGGTAAAGGCTTATTTCTTTCTACCTGCCTACCATGAGAAAGAAGTTTTGGGCAAAGCTCCCCGGCAGCTAACAAGTGACTAATGCAGATCAGTTTGCTCAGCCACTGAGTCAGTGTATTGTGAAACTCTTGAAGTGAACATCTCTGCCTGACGAGGAGTAATGATTAAGATAGAGCAGTTTATACTCTGAGCAGATGCTTTTAATGGCTAGCTCACTGTGGAGCAATAGTCAGTGAAAATTCGTAGGCCATATATAATTACTTTAAAACCAAGGTCTGGGTAAAGCACAGTTAGTCACCTTTCTGTCCCTTGCCCCCTTGTGCTGACTAGTTGCTATCTGACTGATAAGGGAGATTGGGCTGGGAAATAAACACCGGATTTCATACCCTAGCCCAACCAGGTCTTGACTTTGGGTCAGCCTTCTGACTTGTGTACTTTGGTCTTGTCATTGCTAAGCTGGGACAGCAGTAGGAGGCAACTATACATAAAGCAAAATGTAGACAGACCCATCCCACATCCTCACTCCTGCCCCCAAACAAGCGGAAGGTATCTGTAGGAGACTAATGGTCATCCCTGTAACTGTGCGTAGATAAATCGGCAGAGCTGAAGAGCGAAAGACAGGTCTGATCCTCTCCAGAAGAGAGGAAGGGAATTTCTGAGCTTTGAGACCTGGAAAGAGAAAGGTACATCCCAGTATTTCGATTTTTTAAAATGAATCATGGAACACTAGATCTCACAGTAGCTGAGTTTCCAGATAGTCTCTTAAGATTTAAGCATAAGTAGGTTTATGTCGGTCCAGTTTCTATTATGCAATCAAAAGCCCATTGGTTGTATGGATGTCAGTTTGTGAAAGTGATTTGGAAGGCTTAGCTGAGATCCAGGTGAGAAATACTGAAGTCACTTCTCTTCAGTTTTTCCTGCTTACTTACTGTGTGCCCAAGGCTTGCTTAAGCCGGATCTGTAAATACCAGCTCAAACTTCAGCTCCCTGCCCCATGAATAAAAGTAGAACGGGGATTTACTGGGAATGAGAAGCCTTTTGGCTCTCTAGCCTCCTTAGCAATGAGCCTAGTAACATAACCTTGTTCAGGTAATAAGTGGCTTCTTTAGCTTTAAGGAGCAGTACATAAAGCTTCACTCTGCCTCCTACACATGATTCAAGGCTTTTTTTTTCTTCATGACATTTCTGTATTCAAGATGGATGTAGTTTGTTAAATTCACTTAGCATGTTGCTATCAGTTGAGAGAAACAGGTTTGTGTTTCATCTTAGTTATAAAGTATATTTAGAGTCTTGCCTATATCTTATAAAGCTCTCAAAAGTAAAGGTTTGAGAAATTTAATCTAAATAAATCTCGCCCCTCGCACTGGTTTTTCGTGTGTAAGGGAGGGATCCCATTAGTGGTATCTGTTGGAGGACAAGAATATTGTTAGACACATGTAACTTTTATACTATAATAAATTAATGCATTTATAATTGACTTCTAAAACCACTTAAGCTTTATTTTGAAGGTGGTGATATTGTGGATACAGAGGGCTTTTAGGATCTAAAGTAAAGTAGAACTGAGGCTAACTTTCTCTCCTCTCAGCGGGATGCTGCTTTATGTTCGAGTTTATTAAAACTTCCAGTCCCTGTCCATAGTAACAGGAAGCCTGGTTGACATCCCTCCGGTACATGCCACACACACTGGATTTCGCTAACTGAGCCCGAATTTGCTTTTCCCTTTTGGTACTGGGGATTGAACCTAGGCCTCACATGTGCTCTGTCATGGAGCAATACCTCCACTTCCTGAGAAATTACTTCTATCTTGTCATGTTAGCCTGAAGCCTTGTTCTTGATCTGTTAGGAACAATAAGGATAAAGTCTGTTCATGGACGAAGGTGGTGATGCACTCTGTGTGTCAGGTTATGTGGACTGTGTGGAGAGTTATTGACCAACTGGAGGAAAGAACACTAAACTGAAGTCTGGAGAGTAAGCCTTATTGCTGCCTCTCACTACCTGATCAGGTGCCATTCATTAGTGCTGCAGCTTCACAAACCTTCTTTTTTCCTTATCTGAAAAGAGGATAATGACACCTCATAAAGTGATTTAAGGATTAAATGAAGGTCATAGACTTTAATATTCTATGCTTAGTAGATATTGAGACTATGGTAAGTGCATCCTTGAATCTCTGAATCTAAGGATTTTATGAAATAAAATTTAAAAACAAAAATAAAAGGGCTAGTTTAGGAACTTTTATAGCATCAGGTAGCATTTTGCATTGGCTGCTGCCTTGAACACTTATAGTGTAAAATATAAACAGGGACAAATATTTAGGTTGTAGCTAGGAAACCTAGATGATGAGGATGAAATTGACCATGATATGGTAAATTATTTGAGATAACATTTCACTGTGTGCCCTTGGCTGGATTAGAACTTGCTATGTAGACCAGACTAGCCATGAATTTACAGAGATCTGCCTTGCTTCTGCCTTCTGAGGGCTGGGATTAAAGGGGTGTCTGGGAATTCTCTAGTCTGGGAATGTAGCTGTTTAATAAGGTGGTCTTACCGCATTGGGTAGGATATACAGGCTGAACACTCATACTTGAGACATTTGGGAGGAAAACTGTTTGAGAATTCAAAATGTTTTAGATTTGAAATACTTGCATACATCATGAGGCATTTTAAGAATGGGACCTAGGTTTGGACACAAAATTTATTTGTATTTCATATAGACTTTATGCGTAGCTTGAAGATATCATGCATTATTTTAATAAAATTTCTCTTGTACCTGCGTTTTTGACTGTGATCTACTGTATAAAGTTGGTTATGGAGTTTCCTGCTGTGGCATTATATTATTGCTCAAAAGATTCAGATTTGGAAGCATTGGGAAATGAATTTTTGGAATAGGGATGCTCAACCTGTGATATTGTATTTTCTGTTTTACTTGACACCCAGCAGTTTCATCTTATCAGTAATCAGGTATTTATTTCAGAAGTGTTACATAATTTCTCTAAGTAGTGAGAACCAAAGTGCATACATTATTCTGGAAGATACTGTAAGTACTGGACTGTAAGTATGAGACACGGCACACAGACTCAGTTGAAATAAGACTCAGTGATTAGAGCTGTGTGTCACTGTAGATGATAATTTATGGATTCAAGGAAACACATTAGATCCCCCAGTAAATAATTGTTCTTGTCCTGTTAGTTATTCTAGACTGTTCTGTAGGTTCACCAAGTAGCGACACTAATAGGAATGGTGTTCATTCTTTTGATGAAGATCTTCTCACTTGTGGGGCTGTGCTTGAGATCCAAGGGAGGTGAAGAAAATGATTTCATGTGTACTTCCCAGGTGGGTTTCCTGTGAAAATCTGCAGAAAGAATAGGCTCTCTTGGAATTCAGTACCAGGTCTTTCTTCTCCCAAGTTTCTGCTTCCTCACAGTCAGAGAACCAAGATTGTATCCCTAGTCCTACTGTAGGACCATACACCTCCATGCACACTCTTGACATATTTTACCCCACAGTCTCCATTCTTTCCATGTACACTCAGCTATTTTTCACCCCACACCCACCTATGTACATCCTAACGTATCCCACCCCACACCCCTTCATGCACTATTATATCATTCACGTCATGTCCCTTTATGCTCACTCTGACACAAAGAAAGACTGGAGCAAGTCATACTTATTTGTTTGTTTAGCTTTTGAATTGGTGTTTTGTTATATGGCCCAGGCTGGCCTCGAACTCACTATATAGCCTTCTGCTTCAGTCCATCAAGTACTGGGATTACGGATGTGTGCCTACAGAATACCTTCTTCCATCATGCTCTCAGTGCTTTATTATTAGATTCAGATGCAAGATAATTCTTCACCACCAGTCACTGCTGAGTTATGGAGACAAGAAAAGCTTATCTAAATATGTATACGTTTGAGGTCCTCCATAGTCAAGACTGATTGTTCAAAACATTCAATTTGATGTAATATAATTGATGGAAAGGGAGCATGTTATGGTCTGTGTATTGAGAAGATAATGGAAAAGAATTAGGAAATTTATCTTAATAATGCTATAAAAGAAATTATTCTAAAGAAATAGAAAAAGACTAGATATGAAAAAACAGTGGAATTATTTTATTTCCTTTTCAGGAATTATATTAGTCATTTTTCTCTTTACTGTGACTATATGCCTGTGTGGTGGTTTGAAAGAAAATGGTTCCCAAAGGGAGAGAACTATTAGGAGGTGAGGTCTTATTGGAGGAAGTGTGTCACTGTGGGGGCGGGTTTTGAGGTCTGTTTCTCAAGCTTCACTCAGTGTGACAGGCAATTGACTTCCTGTTGCCTGCAAGCACTGTTAGCTCATCACATCTGCCTGCACACTGCTGGGCTATCCTTTGTGATGATAATGGGCCCACTCTCTGAAACTGTAAGAGAACCATACCAATTAAATATTTCTCTTCACATCAATAGAAACCTGAACTAAGACAGCCTGACGGGAAGCAACTTAAGGGAGGAAGCCTTTATTTTAGCTCACAACTTAAGAAGGAATATGATCTGCCATGGTAAGGAAGGCATGGCAAGGAGAATGTGAGGCTGGTGGCTGGGCCCGTGTGTCTGAAGTCAGGAGACAGAGGAGACAGTGAGGTCAGACTATCAAGCTTCAAGGCTTGCCATCAGTCACTCACTTCCCCAAGACTCCACCTTCCAAACAGCCCCACTAGCTTGGAACCAAGTGTTCACATACATGAACCTGTGGAGAACATTTCATAGTCAGACCACAGCAGGAATGTATTTTCTAATTTTATTTGAGGAAATATGTTTTCTACTGTAGAAATGGAAGCACCAGAGGAGTTTTCTGGCACACGTTGATGTCATTGAGCTGAGAACAAGAAGGGACAGGAGGGACTTTAGTCCTTTATAGAAATGTGTGTGCAGTGAGTGCTGCCTAGGCAATATCTGTCGAAACTAAGATGAAAGTCAGTGTGGTTGTTCAAAGGTCTCCTTAGTCATGTGGGTAGAATATTTCAATTGATAAACAGTACCTGGCTTATCGTTTTAAGACTTAGGGGACTTTTTGAAATCACTGATGAGCCTACTCTCTATATAACATGTTTTTCTGTGACTACCTTGTGAGTTTATAGCTGTCTCTTAAGATTGCCATGCTGGAAAACCAGCAAAGGTGCAGTTCTCTGCAAATGCTGATGTATCTTAAGCAAATCCCCTTAATCAGGCTCTCAAATTTCTGCAGTTCAGGCTGCACTTAGAGCAGTGTTTCTTAGCCGGTGGGTCGAACGACTCTTTCACAGGGGTCACCTAAGACCATCAGAAAACACGGATATTTGCATTATGATTTATAACATAACAAAATTATAGTTATGAGGTAGCAACAAAATGATTTAATGGCTGGGGGCCGCCACAACATGGGGGAGCTGTATGTAATAAGGGGCACAGCATTAGGAAGGGTGAGAACTACTGGAGTAGGGGCCAAGGAAGGTGAGGAGCAGGGGATGGGCTGATTCATTGCTCCCAGCTGCTCCTCTTCTACGTCCCCACTGAATACCGAGGACATTTGTCTCTGTCCTTTTGAGATTCTTTAACAAAGTGCCATGAGTAGCTCATGCACAACAGACACGTGTAGTTTTGGAGGCTGGGAGGCCTAAGCTCCAGACACCAGGAGTTCAGTGTGTGGGGAGAGCCTACTTTGTCCAGGCTCTGTTGATAATATGGAAAGGACAGGCAGGCTCCTGAGGGCCCCTTTTATAAGGGACAAAAATCTGACCATGCTCCAGTGCTCTGCCTGCATCACCACACCACCTTCAGAGGTGGAGGATAGAATATCAATCAGCACACACCTGCACAAGTTACAAACAGCCAGAATTTGGCAACAGCAATTCCTTGTCATGCTTAATTTCCACCTTTGTTTCCTGTGTTGGGCTTCTTTGTCTCATATAAATAAGGCTTGTGATAGTAAAGTGGCAGTGTTGTGTGGTGCCTCTGTCTAAAAGGCTCCATCAAGTACTGCATCCACTTTGACATATATCGTCACCTCAGAGTACAGCACACAGAAGGGCAAGCTTTCTGGTGCATATGAGAAGCCCAAGGCTGACAGTTACCTGGATCTCCCAGGGTCACTTAATGATACATGCAGAGGTTGTGATGGGGTCTTAAGTGACCTGTCTGTATTGACTAATGTTACTTTGTTAAATTCCATCCTTTAAGTTTTATCACACATCTGATTTTGTTGCTAGCTTCTGGACACTATGTCAAACCCACTTGAGAGGCTCTACTGCATCTTCCCAGACCCCTCAGTTATTAGTATTCCTCCTATTCTTAGCCTCTTATATCTTACATTGTACATGGTTCCCAGGGATGTTGTCTTACTCATAACTGACATTTCTGTTTTTATGCTGCTGAGTTCCACATCTCAATCTCCATTCCTGATTTCTTGTATGAGAACCATATACACCAAGTCAGTGATATAGTTCACAATTTCTGTTTTTATTGAGCTATATACTTCTTAATGTCTGGATTCTATATTAAAAGTTTCCTTTTAACTTTTTGGGGAGGGGGTTATTAAATAACTTACAGTAGCACCTCCTTCTCAGTAGATATTTCTCACATCAGAAATCTGGTTGCCTTACTCTGTAACAGTGAGGTTTCTTGGTTCCGAGCAGCCAGAGGTCCAGACCCACAGACCTGCAGCCCCAAACCCCTTAGCTGCCCGCAGCTGATCAGGCCCCAGAAATGATTCAGACACTTATATTAAGTTCATGCTGTCTGGCTTATGGCTCAGGCACTTTGCTAACTTGCTCCTTCATCTTAACTCAACCCATTCTCATTAATGTGTCTGCCACATGGCCCATGGCTCATCTGCATTCCTTACATGTTGCTCCTTTGGGCTTCAGGCTTGGTCTGTCCGACTCCGCCCTGCTTCTCCTACCTATGCTCTGATTTCTCCTCCTTCTTTTTCTATGGTGCCTGTCATGGGCCAAAACAGCTCCTTTATTTAAAGATTGCTATTCACAGCATACAGAAAGACATTCCCACATCATTACTCTTTTTGGATCCTCATATTTTACTTCCCTCCTCCGAGTTTTGCTGGTTCTTCCGCTAGTGCACCATCTCCACCCCTGCTTTCACAGCTTTACATCTGCCAGGGCAAGCTTGTTTTCTCTAGCTGCCCAGGAGATCTTTGGACATTTGCAAATCTACCTGCCTTTCCTACAGTTTTCCTTCCTGATTATTCCATATTCCACCTTGTGTGCTTTGTGCTGCTTACCTCTGTGCTCCCATTATACTGACCTCTACTCACTCCTCTGCTCCCTAGTAAAGGCAGATCGGTTTCGCCCTCTGCTGTGTCCTCTCGGACCTCATTTTCTATCTGTGTCTCTGTCACTCAGACCCCAGGCTCTACCCTCACCTCATTTCTTCAGAGACCCATTCAACATTGTATTGAAGCCATCTTACCATTCATCACAGTAGAGCTTACCAGTTCTCACCTTGGTTAGTTTATTACTCGTCCACTCAACCAGAGTAAAAATCCGCCAGGACAGGGACTTGGTCCCTTAATTGTATCCCCAACATTTTGAGTAGGTGTGGCCCCTACTAGACTCTCAGGACATAGTTGGCAAACTCCACAGTAAAAGTTACTTCCTAACCTTAGTGATTTAACTTATCTACCAAAATAAGGCCTCAGGAACTGACATTGAGCTCTTTGGATACTTGCATTTAGATTACTGTTTAGTCTCAGCTTTCTGTCCTGACCCAGGTGTTGTTATGATGCTTACTTTGGGGAGGCTAAATCAGACGATCATTGTGAAGTGCCCTAGTGTCTCCGTACAGAGCAGACAAAAAATGATTAGTTTAAAGCACCTGCCGTTACTGTTACAGATCTTTGTCCTATTGAATTGAACAGCTTTTTCCTGGTCTACTTACCTTCTCTACTATAGTTTAAATTGGCACCATCTTAAACTAGCAATTATAATAATGATAGCAATGTGATCCTAAGAATACTGTAATAATACTAATAAAGCAGGTACCTTTTGAGTACTTAGGAAGAGTAGGAAGTATTCTCTCAGCCACTGTTTTCCAGAAGAACTTTGTGTAGTAACGAGACCATTTTTTACTCTGCAAAATAGTTGCTGCCAGCTGTGTGGCTGCTGAGGCCTTGAAACTGTGGCAATACACTGAAAAACTCTAAATTTAAATGAGCCCACGAGCCTAGTGACTATACTACTGGACCTTGAAACCACTGTATTTTGTTTGCACATTGTCATTTGATAGGACTACTTTTGAATTGAGTAAGTTCTGTGTAAGGAAATTGATCTTCTGAGAGATCTATTTGTCCAAGAGTACTCAGATTGTGTGAGACCTGGGGGATTTGTAGCTCTGGGGAATCCAGTTCCAGGGATTATGCTAGCACTTTCTATGTGTACTATTCATATGTCTTTTTCAATAATTGCATGTCATAGGCCAAGGCCAAGGTAGCATCTGTACTCTTACTACAAATAACTAATGATTGTTCTCAAGCAAAATATCACTATCAAATAAGAAATTTCCCAAACCTAAGTGTGTTCCAGGATTAGACAGCTAAGTTCAACTCCTCACTCTCTGGATGTCTATACTTTTTCTGAGGCTTAAATTTGCAAAAACAGTAGCAGCAACATGCTACCTCTTAACACACGCCAATCTTCTTCCATGAGAAGGTCTGCTCTGCTCTCTCCTCAATAAGGGGAGAGGGGAATAAAATATCAGCTCCTGTTTCCAGTGTCACATTGGATACCTGGCCTGCACGTCCTTTGTTCACGTTCCCTGCCAGTACTCAGTATCTACTATCAACTTATTCTATAAGCTTTTAGGGAAAAGGGAGAGTGAGAAAACATAAGAGATTATTTTAAAACATAAATCTGTACACACCAGAAAGGGTGAGAATGAATAGAACTGAGTATGTTGGCATATGCCTATAATCCCAGTGTTCCAGATGCCAAGGCAAGATGGTTACAAGTCTGAGGCTAGAAATCAAAAGCCCCCACCCCCTACCACCACACCCCTACCTTAGCTTTGGTTCTTGGTCCTGACCCACAGTTAGTACTTCTCTCTCTACTGCTCATCCCATGTTCTTTTGGCCCTTGACCATTTCTCAGCGGATAGTACTTAGGTTTCCAAACACGAAGGCCTAAGATCCTGGTCCCTCTGCCCATATGTAGTGTTTCTCTCATCCATTATCTTTTACTAGTGGTTATGGTAAAACTAAGAGATGCTCCAAAGTCAACTTTTCTTTCCTATGGTGGCAAATCCTGATTACTTTTGGCACTCACAGTTTGTTACCTGAACCAGTTTTTAGCCTTCCTTTTTCTGATTGTGACAGGAGGGTCTCAATTACTAGGCTTCTATTTGAACTTCCAAATCATTGGAGATGTTGTTGAGTCCTTGGACAATCATTCTTTGCTTGGATTCTGAGACTGTCCAACCAGTAGAACCAGAGTTGCCATGAAATAGGGTGGGGTGGGGGTGTGAGCTGCTCATCAGTTGTGATGGAGGGGCAGAGACTAGTTCCTTTGCCCCCAGCCTGTCCACTAGGGGAAACAATGTCTGATAGTCTCTGGTTTTTAATTTCAAGAGAATGCCACCTTAGCTAACTTCATGAGATGCTAGAACTGAGTCTTTCAGAGATGACCTTAGCAGCTCTTTCTGGATGATAAGATTCATGGTAAGAACCTTAAATCCTATTGGTATCAACCTTCATTGATGTACTGCTTCGTTGTAAGTTCTCAAGTGAGATGCCATGGCAACTAATAAGACATCGGCTCAGTCCATAGGTGATAGAAGCGTGGTAGATGGCAAAGACAGCTTCAGGTCAAAGTGTCTTTTTTCTGTGAGAACTTGAACATGACCAGGAGTCCTTCTTCATGTCTTCGCAGTATTGACGACGTGAAAGGGACTTGAGTGAGTTGATCCTTTTCTGTCACTGTCCCACTGTGACCTTGTGTAGAATCTTTACCACTGTGAGCTGTCTACTCCTCATATCTGTGAAAACGACATAACAATGTTTTTGAACTTGGGGCTTTGAGCCACTTGGAGTTTAAAATGCACTATTTGTTAGCAACAGCCACAGTCCTCATCCCACTGAGCTCTTGGTATGGACTTTCTGAGAACTTAGAGGTGTCTGAAATGGTGCCTCAGTGTTTATTTCATTTGATGCTTCCTAACAGCTGATAGGCTTTCTTCCAAATGCTTACCACAGTGTGTCATAATCTCTTTATCTAGTTAAGGAGTACTTGTTTCCCCTACTAGATCCCAAGCCTCAAGGTAGTAACAAGGACCAATTAATTTGATAATTCATATATCTTCTGATGCCTAGTTTAAGGTCATGTTTAATAGGTATTCAGTAAATCAGTAAATTACTAATTGGATAAGTAGATGAATAAGCAAATCATACATATTTCTTTAAATGTTGTCAAAAAATATTCCTCCAAAACAAATAAGCAGATTCAGAGAGGCAAGGTCAGCATTTTAGCTTGTTCCCTCGGGGAAGCGAGAAGCCTCAAGCTGTGTTGTGAGTGCATCAATCTTAGCGTTGGCATAATGCCCTGAGCCATGTACTGGGGCCATTTTCAGCACAATAAATACTTAGTAAGAGATGCCAGAAGATGCAAGCTGCCTTATTTGGCTATGGTCTTTTGATTGTATTCTAACAGGACAGGTCATTAGAACCAGGTCAATAGCATACATAAATGTTTGACCTTATTCTTTTTCAATTTTTATCTAAGCAGCTTGGAGGAAGAAAGGTGTTCCATGACTGATTGGGATTGCTCAGTGGTGGTGTTACAACACCTTGGCCAACTGTAAAGTCCATTCGATGTGTCATAATGAACCACAAGGAAGTATTTTCTCTCTAGTGTTTAGTTAGAAGTTAGACTCTTACTAAACAACAATGTTAGGAAACATACCAAACTACAAATAATTTGGTCCACAGAGGTTAGTATACATTGTACAATAGCAAAAGAAGCTGGTACAAGATGAAGGGAACAGTCCCATGCTGGTTGTCATTAAAGATATATGAGTGTTTCTTAAACATGGAAAGAGTAATGTAAAATATAGAAAGGTAACATGTCTTCAGATGTACATGCAATAAGGGCATGCATAGTGAAAGCATAGTGATTCTCCTTTAAGACATGCCTTTTAATGAAATTTTCACCAAGCCCTTTTGCTACATATAGGTGGAGACAGTATTAGCTTATATTAATATACTTTGTGTAAGACCAGTTGGATTGGTAGTATGTCATAAGTGTAGGCCAGCAACCATAAATGCTTCAGTGCCTAGTATAATGCCTAACACTCAACTGGGACCCAGTAAATATTTGCTGACTGAGTATTCTGAGAACAATTGAGCCAATTCTTTGTATATTTCTAGCGTGAACTGGGTCCCCTAGTTTTAGATCCAGCTAACAAGAAATTAGAATACAGAATTTTCTTACTAAGCAAAACAAAACCAATTTTTGTTCCACTAATATGTGCTGTACTGAACTTCTAAAGTCAGACTGGAAAGCATTTTATATTGAGTATTTTGTATTTGGAAGCCAGACATAGCTGGTCATTTGAAAGTCAGTCAGTCAATCCATCTGAGACTCTCAGTTCAGTTACGGGAATGACTAATTTTATACTAGATTCTCACATGATTCAAGAAGTGTGTGAATGACTCAGACCATTAATATCTTACACTCCTGTGATCTCCCCTCCCAGTGAAATGATGCCTGTAAGGCAATAATGGTAATTGCAGCAGGAGGAGATCTTGACTTTGCCCTGTGGCAGTAAAATGACACACTTTTGAGTAATTACACATGCATACAGTATCGTACAGAAGAAGTGAGGTATATTATCATCTTATAACCTTATTGATATTTCTAGTCAAGCATAGTGAAAGTAGTATGCACTTTTGGTGTGGGTTATAATTGAGTTCCATCTTCTGTTTCTACCAGTAACTCCCCTCTCCAATAAACAAATAAAAAAGCTGGCATCTGTTTAGAGGCAGGACTAGCCACCAGAATAATTTAGTCAGTTCATTGATTACATGTTCCTGGCTTACATGGAGGAAATGCTTCAGTTACAAGCAGCCAGGATTGGATTTTAGTTAAAATGTAGCTAAGGGGCCAGAGAGATGGGTCAGCATGTAAAGGGAACTTGCTGCTAAGCCTGACAACCTGAGTTCAATCCCCCAGACCCACATGGTGGAAGGAAAGAGCCAATACCCAAAAGTTGTTCTCTAGCCTTCTCTCCATGTGCAGTGTAGCACACACATGCCCATGCACATATAAATAAGCAATTTTAAAATCCAGCTGAATATTCACAATGGATTTTTAGTTCAAACTGACCAGTTCATTGAAGAGTGTTTGGTGATTGTGTGATTTTATTTATTTATTTATTTTTTATTACTGCCTCATCTCTTTAAAATGATTCACTGAACAAGGTCTGGGGTTTGGAATGAGCCTTTCTGCCTTGCCTCACTCTTGCCAGAGTCCCAGATGACTCAAACTGAGTCCATGGGCACTTCGCAATCTTTATGTGGCTCAGCTTCTCTCAGACATTTGACACATCTTAAAATTCCTTTCCAAATTTTTGGGGTACTTTCTTTGGTTGTCTTGTTAACTCTTTTTAAAACTTTTCTAGCTGTCTGTTAAATGTGATATTCACCACAGTTCTATCTTGGTTCTTTTTGAGTTTCCATTTATTCAATCTCCTTGGTGATCTCATTCATTTCCATGGTTTCCATTAAAGTCTGGTTCCTGGAGGCCTCCATGTGGGGGGTCTCCAGTCTTAGCAGAGTACAGACCTGCAGATCTGTCTCTGTAATGTTAATCATAATAGTAATCATGACAATAATAACAGCCCCTCATTATAGAATATGCTGTCACGTGCATGTGGGCTCTACTGCTTTGTTCCACTTATTCTCAGCAACTCTGTGAAACGAATACTGTTACTTCAACCATTATGAGGGGAAATCAGAGTTGGATGCATACAGAGACTTTTCTGAGGTTGTTCAGTGAGCAGCGGTCTCATCTCTAAGTCTAGAGCTTGGATTTTTAATCTTAATTAAAAGCTTCTGAATCCCAATATTAAGCCTCTCTGCCAGCGCAACAATCCAGATCAGACTGAATTAAGAAAAAGCCCAGGTTTAATGGGTAAAATGCTCCCAGATAATTTTCTGGCCCCTCAGAGAGGAAATGTGCAAGAGAGACTGTAAAACCACATGTCTGTTTTCTTAGGTACAGTATCATATGGGAGTAGTCTTGAGCATCTCTTTGGGAGGAGCCTTGTTTGGTGGGCTTTCTGAGATGAGGCAGGTTTGGGGAGAAAGAAGTGTGGGAGGGGACAGAGAAGGAGCCTCCACCAGCATGTTCCAGACTCTTTGAGTATATGGATGCCAGGGCCTGAATTGGAGCTTCCATCAGAATACTTAACACCTTAGATTAATATGTCCAGGTGGATTCCATCATAGTCCTCTATACACACACATTCTGTTGTTCTCCATCCCACATGAAAGGACATTTCAGGAGCTGGAAATGGAGCTTGGTTATACAGCTCTTACCTACATTAGACAGGTCCTAGATTTAATCCCAAGCACTAGATGTTCACATATTGTAGGTACAGAAGTACTTATTTATTGTTTGTTGGTTGGTTCTTCTGGGATGGGATCATAGGTGGCCTACATCTACCTAGATTATGTAGCTGAGGGTGCCCTCGGGCTCTTTGGTCTTCCTGCTACTACTTCCTCATGCCAGGGTTACAGGAACACACCACCATGCCAATTTCAAACTCATAGTTTTCAAGTTGATCTATCGTTTGACCCCTATGTTCTTTTAAAAAACAGAAAGTGCTCCTTATAAATCTAGATTTCTAAAGTCCAGAGCCTGCAGTCTTCTGTGCAGCAGCCATATGGATCTGAATAGCAGTTCTCTCTTACTGTTTACACTTTCCTGGCTGTTTCCTGAGGCTCCTTTGTATATTTTTGCTAATCAAGCTCTGAACACTTCAGTGCCTGGTAAAGACTGCTGTTGCATGCACCTTTGATCCCTGCACTTAGGAGGCAGAGGCAGAGGCAGGAGGATCTCTGAATTTGAGACCAGCCTAATCTACAGAGCAAGTTCTAGGACACACACACACACACCAAAACAAACAAACAAAACAAAACAAAAAAACCCTGCCTCAAAAAAACAAAAAAAGAGCCCTGTGCACCCAGCTCACATCTTCATGGTCCGTGACTTTTTTCCAGGTGACATCTGTTACTTGCTCGCTCTTGGTGTTTTCACGTGTTTCCCATTGCTTTCTCGTCTGTCTTTGTCACGTCAAGGTGTCTGTGCTGATGTTAGAAGGAAAGGAAAGCAGCTTTGACCATCCACCATGGCAAAGTTTAAGCATTACAAGAATGTTGTCTCGACATTACTGAAGGATGTACTCCTGGTTCCAAGGTTTCCAGAGGATTGTCCAACACCATAGCCTGAAGAGGAACCAGGACTGTTCCCGGGTCCACAACCATCTTACTCATCTCTTGAAATTGCTGTTATCCTTTGTGCAAGTGACACGTCTGCCTCTTCCTTCCATCAAATAAACATCAAAACTCTCTTCTGGCTTGGAAAAGGTAGAAAGAGAAAGAAAGAACAGAGGAATGCCACAGGAGAAAGAAACAGGTTTTCTTAGGAGAAGGCTTGTTTGTACCTAAGGGAAACAAGAAAGCTCAAGTCAGACATGACTCAAGCCAACACTGAATGTCCCTGTCATACTCTTACACAGCACAGAGCAGATGCTGACTCCTAACCTGCTGGTGGAGCCATCATTTCCTGGAAGGCCTACAGGTGCTCAAGCAATGCTGGGGATGAATGGATGAATGGATTACGAGAAGGCCAATGTGATAAGAAAAGAAAGTAATCTTTGCCAAGGCAGCCTGTTTATCAATACCCTGTTTCAGAAATGGGGGAAGATGGTATACTACAGGCGTGTAACCTCTGCTACATGAAGGTGAAGCAAGAGGATTCCGAGTTTAAGATCTGTCTGGGCTTCAGAGGGAATTCAAGGTTAGTGGGCCATTTAGTGAGGGTCAGCTTTACAATAAGAAGAAAGAGGCTCAGGATGTTGTTCTGTTACGGTGTGTTCATCTAGCATGTGGAGACCCTGGGTTTACCTGCTATCCCAAGGGAAAAAAGAAAGGAAACAGATTGTTCTTCTGCCTTCTGTTAGATATTTTTATTGTAATATATATTACGTATAATATTTTAGAATACATGGATGGATGAAAATATGTGTGCTTGTGCTTTGAATATTTAACAAGTTTCATAAGTATCAGTAAAATAAATATTATCAGCTTTGAAAGTTTTTGCTTAGCCCTGAAAGTTAGAGCAGTTAATTCTACAAAGTAACCATTCGTTCATTGTTTTTAAATAAGTCTCCCTTTAGTCAAGGCTGCCCTTCAGCTTACTGTGTACCCTAAAGCTACTCTTGAACTTGAAGGCTCTCCTCCTAAGTGCTGGGTTTCCACATGTGTACTACCCAGTTGAAGACACAGATATTTCACTTAGGACCTTCACAATCTAGTTAAGCGCTCTATTGCTTCGGGGTTTTAAAAGGTGTCCTTCATTAAACATGTTGTTTCTATCAACAACCATTTAATTTTGTCTGATTTTTAATTAATTTAAACTTTAACCTGAATATTTATCACTGTAGACAAGCCTACTGATATGCCATGCTATAGAATCTATTTGAGAGGCTGGAGACATGGTTTAGCAGTTACGAGTGCTTGCTGCCTTGTCAGAGGACTTGAGTTCAGTTCCCAGCACCCACACCAGACAGCTTAAAAACCACATATAATTCTACCTACTGGTGGGGGTGGGACTGAGCGTGTCTAGCACCCTTTTCTGGCCTCTGATGGCATTGCATTCACTCATGTATACAAAGACACTCAAATGTACCATGTAGCACAAATAAATGAATAGAAACCCTTTATGTAAAATGCGTTAGATATTAATCAAGAATTATAAATGTGATTCTATTTCCACCAAAATGAATAAAATTTAAGCTCACTGAGGTCATTGAGTAGACCTTAATCCAACATGACTAATAACAGAAGATGAAATGAAGACAGACACATCCAGTGAGAGGACCATGTGTTGGTGGGAGAAGACAGCCTTATAATAAATAGAGAGACCATGTGGTAGCACTTTGACTACAGTGGGAAGAACACTCGTGGCATGGGAGAGGGCCACCTGACGTAGTGGGAGGACCAGATGATAGCAGCAGAGAAGACCATATGTGCTGAGAATGGATGAAGATGAACCACAAGCCCAGTAGAGAAGTCAGCCCTTATGACCCCCGGCCCTGTGTCTCTGGACTTCGGAACTGTAAAAGTGAACTGTTGCTAAAACACCCGGTAGATCTTGATGCTTCATTGTGGCAGTTTGTCAAATTGACATGTGGTGGGGCTTAACACATATATTGGGCATAGGATCAAAGAACCTCTCATTTCAGATCCTTTCAAGTGTTACTTTTATCGTCTTTACTAGAATAACACATGATTAGTTACTTGGGGGGAAAATCTGCCTTCCCTTATTTCTCTTTAAAAAATACAAACAAAACAGGAAACAATATGCAAACAAAAAAGGTACCCATTTGTTGCAGTGATTAACACATAATTAAGCTGTTTTCCAGGCTATCGTTTAGATTTCTTGGATATAGGAATCCTGTTTGCATTGGAAATATATTTCCAATGCAACAGTGAACTTTGGTAGCAGATGTTTGCTATGGTAAAGTTTTGTGCTTCACAGCTTCCTGGAAGTTCTGGTTACTAGAAACACATCCTTATAGCACTAACTTTGGTTTAATCTGTTTGTTTCCTAACATGTTTCATGTTGCAGTCTTGGTGACTTCAAATGCTGAATCTTGTCTCTGTCATCACTTCCATGCACACCTAGTTCCCACTCTGTTCTCTGTTTACTGCTTCAGTGTCTATTGGAATTTATAGGAATTGCAGGAATTACATTTGCTGAGTGCATTAAGGGCTTTGTTGATAAATAGCATTTTTCTTTGTATGTATTCTTCTCTCATACAATACATTCCAAATGCAGTTTCTCTCCCTTCACTCCCTCACCCCATCTCTCCTCTCCCCGTCCACTGCTCCTCCGTTTCCCTTCAGAAAAGAGCAGGCCTTCCAAGGATATCAACTGAACACCGCATAACAAGATGCAGTAAGATCAGACACAAACTCACATCAAGGCTGAACATGTTTTTCTTATCCTCTGCTCATATCAGATATTTGCTCACCCTCCCAGCCTAGGCCCTAACTTCAGATTCTCAGACACCTTAAGAAGGCTCATCTCATTGTCTCTGCAGTGGTACCATTAACGTCTTGGGTGAATGTGAATGTGAGCCCATTTTCTTTAGTAAACCTCTAAAGAGCCTGTAATCCTTCTCTATAAGAAGAGCAGTTTGGTTCTTGGATTACCCTGAGCTCTTGATGCCGTGGTCTGGGATTTGTCTCACCTTATTTTGTCATGTAGAGTCAAAGTGGTTAGCCAGTCACCATTGTCTTACAGCCTCTACTCTAATTTATACGTATTATTAATTTGTTCGTCACCATCTCTTCTCTAATTAAGTTTTACTGCTTCTTTAGCCTTTCAGGAGCTATTTAGAAATTTTTATTAGGTATAAAACTTGTCATTTGAAGGACATCTTTGTTACTCATAATAGTTGATTGTGAATCAAGCATGGCCAAGTGACACTGGTATAAGACTCTTGCTTCTTCCCTTCTGTTATATAAGTATGAATTGGGGACATTTTGGGCATCCTGCTTAAATTTCATTTCTGCTTAGCTAATCAAAATCATAGCAATTAAGCCAGGCAGTGGTGGTGCACACCTTTAATCCCAGCACTCACTTGGGAGGCAGAGACAGGTGGATTTCTGAGTTTGAGGCCAGCCTGGTCTACAGAGGGAGTTCCAGGACAGCCAGGGCTACACAGAAAGACCCATCTCAGAAAGGAAAAAACAAACAAATCAAAAAAGAGCAATCAAGTGAAGAAAATCATTTTCTTCTCTGTGACAAAAGATGATCACATACACAGTGGATAATCTTTGCCTTCATGTGCATTGGTAGGTTCTGAGAGATTAGAAATACATCTCATTATCTCTTAGAAATAAGATTAGAATTTTTCTTTAATTAGAGGGTAGAAGGTTAGTCTTTTAACAGCTTTCGTATTATTTCTTAGCTGTTTAGAATTAAATGTATCTATTTTACATCTCCACTGCAGTTCTCTCCTTCCTCTCCTCCCTTTCTCTATCCCCAGCTCTTCCCCACCTGCCCCATCCCACATCCACTCCTCCTCTGTTCTGGTCAGAAAGGGCCGGGCCTCCCATGGCTGTCAACAAAGCATGGCCTATCAAGTTGAGGTAGGACTAAGCTCCTCCCCTTGTATTAAGGCTAGGCAAGGCAACTCAGTATGAGGAGTAGATGATCCAAAAGCCAGCCAAAGCATTAGGAGTTAGGAGTCCCACAAGCAGACCAAGCTACACAACTGTCACACATATGTAGAGGACCTAGGTTGGACTAGAGATTTTGGGAGTGGCCAACCAATGACCAGTCCAGCCGCAGACGCGTGCTACAAATTTAGATGTTCTGTAAGTTGTCTTCCAGCCCAGAAATTATATATTCTACTAATGTTAATAGCAAGTTCATAATTTTGGCTGCTATTAGATTAAGTACATTTGGTCCTATTAAGATTAATTTAAACTTTTTAGAGTACTACCTCCTTTCTCTGTGCCAGGTACTGGCAGTATAGGGATAATCCAGGCTTCTTTCAAAGAGTTTCTGTTTTATTTGGAGAAAAAGACAAAAAGAGCGTGTTTAATGGCTGTCAGCACAGTGGTGAGCAAGAGCAGGAACAAAGATATGTGTCTAGGAAGCGGCTAGACCCGAGAGTGAGGAAGTAGAAACAGGCTCTTGTCCAGGTGGGATAGAAATAGACATTACGGTGGAGAGGTGGCTGCTCTTGCTGAGCACCTGAGTTTGATTCCCAGCACCATATGAGGTGGCTCACAGCTGCGGCTCAGGGCGAGGAGGGGTAGGGTGGCTGTCCAAAACATCCAGCCTCTGGGTAGGCACCTGCACTTACATGCCCATACCCACACAGAGACACATGTGCATACACATAATTTAATAATAAATAAAAATAAATGGAAATAGAAAGTAATGCGTATCAAGACCATTTTCCTTTTTCAACATCAGACACTGTGGACATCACTGATAATCCAAGAGCTACATCTCACTGCCATTTAATATTTTCTAGAAGACTGGAGTATAAGTAGTGGTCGAACATATGCTTAGCAGCAGGTTTGACCCCTGTGCCAAAAAAAACAAAAAAAAAACAAAAAAAAACAACCTAATGTTGGTGGCTCCTTGCTGTGTACAAGACCTGTTAGGTCTGATATTTCATTTCTTTCATTAGGTCTGTAATATGAAAGGTTAGGTCATCTGTGCTGGGTTCTGAGATGATGAAGATCTAGCTTGCTCCTGGTAGCAGCTCCTTGAATTTGCCACCATCAAGTTTACAGATTTACTCTTCAAGATCCAGGCATCGCCAGCCATCCTCCCCATCTCCTGTCTTGTAATTGTCCTAGTGGCCTAGGTAGTGAAGGCTATTATTTTCTTTTACTAGAAAGAAAGCTCACCATTTGGATGGGAATTCTTGGCCTTAGAAGGCCTTTTGCAATCAGAAATTGCCAAGGGATGAGTGGTAGTGAAAACATTTAAGACTTCAAGCCAAGTCCTGGAAAAGTGGACCCAACCTCAGTCTCCAACTGTACTAGTGATATCGGGTAGATTGTTTAGAACCGAGGTACTGTCACCACTCCATAAAAACAAATAAGATGAAAACCATGAAGTTATGAGCAACATTCAAAAGGAAAAAAAAAAGTGCCTGGAAAGGAGGACCAGGGGGTCTAATGGAGTGGTGTTGTTGCTGCTGCTTCTCCTCAATGTTCATTCTGAAGGAGATGAAGATCTAATTACGCTAATTAAGACAAACTCAATAACATGAGAGATGGGGAGAGATGTTATGGTTCAAACACAGCCAAATGTAATTGGGGCAGTAAGAATGTAATGCCCACAATCTGATATGTTTGATACTTCACATGGCTGAAATTTTTATAATATTTAGGGAGAAGAACATACCTTGGGAGTTTGGCTAAGAACAAGTGGACACTCGCTCCTTGTTAGACCAGGAACTGTGGAAGGTCTGTTGTTAGGGTGGAGAATCACTGTCACCTACTGGTCAGTCCTTGACCAGCCCACGTCTGGAGGAAGAGCAGTGATGCCCAAGTGGGGCCGATTGCCTCATCTGCAGTGGCAGGCTGTGTGGGAAGTCAGGGAAAATGTAGCCGAAGGTGCGGGACTGAAGCCCAGGGAGCCCAGCGCCTCTTCTGAGTAGTCTTGTCTCTTGTCTGTTTTCTCTGAACTAAATGAGTTTAACAGTACATGTAACCCTTGTAGCTACTCTGGTCTCTAACTTAGATGAATTTGTTGTCTTCCTTAGGTAAAAGAAGAACGTCCAGAAAAGGTGCCAGATTTAAAATTACTAGTGGAGAAGAAATTTTTGACTTTACAGGATAAGAATTCTGATGCTGACTTTAAAGACAATGAAAAATTTGTGCAGTATAAGCAACAGCTGAGGGAACTGAAGAAGCAATGTAAGTCAGCCGCTGTGCTTTGGCTCCTTGAAATGAGGGACCTGAGCTGGGTGCAGTCCCGAAACACGTGGTCTGTAGCGTTTGCTTCTCTGCTTGCTCCATCCCCTTCCTGAGCGCCTTGTCCTCTAGCAGTTTTGTGTTCATCTGATTTTGGTTCCAATTGCCTGTCCATTTCTGAAAGCCTACAGTTTCCACAAAGTGTCTCACTGCTGGGGAGGGGAATTGGAAAACAGAATAAATGGGTAACCATGTTATTCAGATAACGATGGCAGTTCTTTCAAAACATGATCTACTGTGCCAAGCTCTGAAGTACACTTGTTACTGTATGTGGCCATGGAGCAGTGTTGGTGAAGCTTCCTTAGGGGATTCCTCACAAATACAAAGTCCCTTTGACACTGTACCCCGGGTACTGTTAATTCCATGGGACTTTTAAAATGGCTTTTATTTTAGATGACTTATATTTGGGGTTTTTAACAGACATAATTTCGACTTGAAAACGAGTCAGGAAAATAATTCATTACACACACACACACACACAATCTTAGTGTTCCATTCTTTCCTGGTGGTCCTCAAAACAATGCATCTTTTTTGGTCTTGGCATCTAGTTGTGTAGGGGTTTTGGGTTTTTTTGTTTGTTTGTTTGTTTGTTTCTTAAAGAATTGTATAGTAGAGCAATTTTCCCCCTCCTTACTGTTAGTGCTTTTCACATTCATTTGTATTCGAGCAGAGCAGGCATGTGATATAAGACGGACATTCATCTTGTGTCCTTGCTCGCATGGCTCAGTGCGGCGATTTGTGTTTTAGAGTAGACCTTCTTCTAAACATCAGGGTTTTCTTTAAATTGCTGCTGAGATCTCAAAATTGACTGAGGAAGCTGCTTCAGTTTTGTCTATTTTACAAATAACTTAAGTTTCACAATTTAGACTGTTTTGCAATCCTGAAGAGACTATTGCTGTTCTGTAGATTTAAGCAGTAAGCATTTTCCTCTGTTTGGTGCTTTAGTGACTATTGTCACTACCAAAATCTTTCTTAAGTAATTTTTTACTGTTTCCCCAAATAGAGTAACCCCCCAGAAGAGAACTGTTTTTATGTTTGTCATAACAGACATATATTTTTAAGTTAAGTGTACTTAGATCTATAGATTATGACAGACATAACATTGAGTCAGAATCTCTTTAACAGTTTTCATAATAAAAACTAGGGAGTAAATATAAAATATCTTTCTTGCTTCTTTGTTACTTATTCACATAGTTATTGTTCTATAAAAGAAATTATAATGACAGAAAAGTATGGTCTTAGAAAATTTCTAATTACAAGCATGTTATGCAACAAAATAAGTATTGAAGTTGTGATTATTTCTTTAATATGGGAGGGAGAGAGAAGGGGGGAGAGAGAGAGAGAGAAGAGGAGAGGAGGGGAGGGGAGGGGAGGGGAGGGGAGGGGAAGGGAAGGGAAGAGAAGAGAAGAGAAGAGAAGAGAAGAGAAGAGAAGAGAATTTTCCCCCCAGGATCAGACATACACATCATTTGGATAGTTAAATCTAATGACAAAGTAAATTTATATTGAAAGGATCGCTTCCTGTGTAAGAGTTCCCCATGCATTGCAACACTGGGATTAACAGAACTTTCCCTTTAATTTCCCCTAAAATGTTACTTCTAAAAGTCTAGATCTTGAATGCAGAGCAAACAGAATATCGGTATTCTTTTAAAGTGCTATATAAGATCATGTATGGTGCTTGCAAAAATGTAATTGTTAGCTTAGTGTTCTGAGTGCTGACGGTAAACTTTGCACCATGTCTGATAGATTTTGTTTTCTAGACTTCACTCTGCTGGGAGAGTCTTGATTAGAAACAGGCTCCCATGGTGATTGTGAGTCCAGACCCGAGGTACACTGTGAATTATTAAATGGGCTAGTGGATGTGTTCTGAGATATGTTATTGAGTTAAGGAGTTCAAACAGTAATCTTTGTTTTTAAAGATTGGAAAATAGGAATGAGAGACAGACTCTTGCTTCTTGTTGCCTATTTTGATGAAGTAAAAGCTAAAGTGACTTCCAGGCATAGTGGGGTGAGCCAGTAATCCCAGAATCCAGGAGGCAGAGATGAGAGGATCACTGCAGTTTGAGGCCAGCCTAGACTACATCATGTGGTCCAGGCTAGCCAGGGCTATATGGGAAAAGTCTATCTCAAAAGATAGAAACAACTGACTTATGTATGTAAAGGGTTGTTCTTTTATGAAAACAATCATTTTTTTTTCCCATATTTATTATGTGAAGTATAATTTTTAGGGGATTTAATTTATCAGTCAATCGTAAGTTAATCAAAGAAATGTCAGATAGTTCTTGAATAGGGTTACATCAGGGTGGAGGGTGAAGGTGGTTGAGTCTGGTGGGCAAGACTAGGTACACTCTACTGTAGTCACAGCTCACCCTTCTATAGCTAAGCAGCTGGTTCACACATGCCCCTTTAACATACTGAAAATACACTTCTGGGGGTCCTGGGGCTTTAATTGTTTTGTGTGTGTGTATGTGTATGTGTGTCTTAGTATTTATCCTATTGGAAATCAGAACTGAGGATTAAAAAAATAATAATCTATTTTAAGGACTATGTACATTACCCATTGTATAAACAACATTTGTTAGGAAACGTAACTATTCCCCAAACATAAGGAAAATTTACTGAGACAATGTAACATTGTTTCTCATTTTTACAAAGCTCAGCTTCTGGCCCACAAAGCTGCCAGGATCTTGCTTTTGCATTGCTCTGTATACCTTGTTTTGGTTGAAAGTAAGGTCTCACACATTGGTGTGGCAGTTGTGTTTTCAGACCACCAGAAAGTCCCATTTTGATAATGCCATATCTGGGCTGTCTGTGGTACAAATCCACCTGGCAAACCAGAATAGTTTTTATAACTAATTTTTGGAGGGGGTCCAATTGTTGGGATGATCAAAACAGGGATAATACTTAGTGACGTGAAAATAACATGAAAATTTGCTTCCAGTGTTTATAAATAGGTTGGTTAGAACCCAGACATGCTCACTTGTTTGTGTATAGTCTGTGGTAGCTTTCATAATGCCATTTCAGATTCCATGTTGCATCATAAACCACTGACCCACAAAGCTTATAATACTATCTGGTTCTTTACTGAAAAAGTTTACTGATTCCTGATCTAAATAACATTCAGAAATAAGACGAGTTTCTTGGTTTTTTTTTTTAAGTCTAGATTCCCTACCCCCCCATACCATATGTTTATCTTAGTATGTTCAGAACACTTATTCTCCATTAATTCATATAGTTGATAATCTCAAATGAATTCAAGTCGGAAACTTAGTACTTAGAAAAAGACAATACAAGCAAGCATAAAACAATGTGAGAACCATTAACATACTAACTCTAAAGCAAAGAAGATGTCAGAAACAAGTATTATGTGAGGAAAATGAAAACATTTTATCTGGCATGGTCATATTGCCTGTCACCAGTAAGAACTCTGTGGAACAATATATTCAGAAACTTCCTGAGGTTGGATTTAGTCAGTAGAAAAGATACTGATGAGTAGCAGTGGGATAGAGGAGGCAATGCCTAGAACGTAAACCCTAATGGATCAACTATAGTTGTTTAAGGACAGCAGCGTTACTCCAAAGATAACATTTCATTTGCATACAGAGTTGTAGTAATTATGTCTTGTAGATAAACTAAGTGTCAGATCCAGATTCTTTGACCATTTCTCATTTTTATCCATTGGCTATCTGATGGCCTGTTATGGTTACTTTCCTCTTTGTTGTGGTAAAAACAAAAAACAAAAAACAAAAAAACAAACAAAATACCTCAGGTTGGCAGAAACAACCCCAGGGAGGAAGATTCTGGTTCATAGTATCCGAGATTTCAGTCTGTGTTCATGTGCTCTTATCATGACAGCAGTATCATGTGGAAGGCTGTTCACTTCTTGGCTGATAGGGAAGGGTGCATGGCAGGAAAGGTCCAGGAAAAAGGTAAACCCCAGATCCTGGTGACCCAGTTCCTCAAGCTAGGTCCCACCTCCCAAAACCTCACAAAAAGACGGGGACATTAGTGTGCAACAAATGACTTTCTTGGGAAATTTTATACTTAACCCATAATACCTGTATATTAGAGAAAATTATATCTACAGTTTATTTCTCAGGATTGTCATCTGGATTGTTTGAAGTACTGATTCTTTACAAACTCTCAAACTTGCTTACATTTATTATTGAAAGAGCCTAGTTTATTGCATAGTAGAAAAAATATGATCTCAGTAGTCAAAAAAGCTACATTCTAGCCTGTCAAGTTAACTTTTATATGGGTCCTTTTTATTGGCCAGTTAAGACACCTATGCGTTCATTCTACGCTTATCTCAGGTTCGTTCTCTTCCTTTTACTTTGATCAAAGTCATGGTCAGGCTCTGTATTGTACCCAGTATATGAAATTCTAGCAGACATTGCATATTCTTTTCTCAAGCCCATGATCTTGACTTTACATTCAATACACAATTCCTAAGATTGACATTTCCTTGTAAATAATTGTTGTCTTTTAGCAGAGGAATGGAATATTTATTACATCACAAGTTTACAGCAAGTTCTGTGAACTTTATTTCAAGCATAACAGACAGTAAAGTGAGACATGCTTCATCATTTCAGCCTTTACAGTATCCACTTGGGGGAAAGGGATGAACAAACCCTGCAGGTTCTGTTTTTAGCCAACTAGTGAGAATCATGGAGGTGACACATTTACCCAGTGTTTCAGTCAGGAGGCCACAAAGCTGGCAGATACATTCACAAGGAAAAGAGAAGTTTTAGAATGAGAGATGGCTATAATTAAAGCTAGTAAAGGAAGGTTCCCTTCTCAAGGTACAAATGAGTCAGCAGCAAGTTGGAACAACTGAACTGTGGGTGTTTCTCTCATTGTGACTTTTATAAGGGCACTATTATTCATACCGGGAGGCAGCTGGACTCTACAAAGACCAATGTCTCAGTCCTCTGGAGCTGACAGATGTTATACTTAAGAAAATAATTATATTGTCAAGTTGTATTTTCAGAAATTGGAAAGATTTCAGTTTTGTAATCTATATATAATCAGAATGTCATATTAAGTATTTCTAGTACATCAGAGTTTTTTTTAAAGACATGCATATATTTGTGTCTCAGAAATATTTTAAAATAAAAGCAGGTAGCTCAGTGTTACTGTGTTTGCATATAGCAAGTGGTCAAGATTCAGTTAAGTTTTTTGAAACTTTAAAATAAACAAAATGTGTCACGTTACTAATTGCTCCTTGGTTGTGAAAAGCACCTGTAATTTAGTATTATCTATGCATATGGTAGCTGTTGTATGGATCAGACAGAGGGGAGATATGATTTCAGCTGACCCATGTGCTATACAGAGCTCTTGACAGAATGAATTGCTACTAGACAACATTTGAAATTAAGCCAACTGGGACAATACAACGATAGTGACTTACTACATTTAATTTTAATTACAAAGTTTTAGGAGCATTCATTCATGTGATACAACAAAGGCATAATTTTGGGAGTAGAAAGCTGCTGTGTCCCCTTTGGCCGCTTAGTTTCTATCTCTGGGTCTCATATACTACCTGAGGACTTCCTCCTCCTTCAAGTGTGACATGGTCAGCTGTCAGCATACACACTGCCTCTATACTACCATCAATCTATATTGTTGTATGGAACTTCTGGCCCAGCACGGCCCTGCAGTCCAAATGAATCTCTTCTTGCTTGTGGCCTGGCCTAGTCCAAGGTTCCGACCCGCCCATGGCCCCACTGCTACTTAGCCCCAAATAATGACTCATATACTTATATTAATTACATGCTGTTTGGCCTATGGCTCAGGATTATTGCTAGCTAGCTCTCGCATCTTAACTCAACCTATTTCTATTAATCTTGCCACGTGGCTCGTGGTTTACTTGTACATTACATAGTGCTTCTTGGGTGGCTGGATTGTATCCCTTGTGACTCTGCCCTCCTTCCCCTTTATCTATGCTTAGATTTCCCGCCTGTTTCTAAACTGCTCTGCCATAAGACAAAACAATTTTTTTTAATTATCAATGGTTTTCACAACATTCACAAGGACATTCCACATAAATATATTTTCTTAGAAATTCTGTATAAGAATCTTTCTTCAGTAGATGTTCAGAAAGAGTGGTGCAAAATTGATTCAGTGCACTGATATTCCTATTATTCTATTTATAATTACTGTATAATAGTAAAATGAATGACTATCAATATAAGGTTAATTAAATAATACATTACAATGGTGGTGCAGAATATTTGCCTTTAAAAATAACCCTAAGAATTAAATGCTTATGCTATTAAGATTTTTTAGAAGTATCACATAAAGTTTAATATTAGCTCCAGGCCTGGTAGCTTGTACCTGTATGCCAGTACTTGAAAGACAGAGGCAGGACCAGCTTGGGCTACATAATGACTTCCAGGCTAGTGTGCACTACATGTAGCCTGAGTCCTGCCTCAAATAAATAAATGAATAAACAAACAAACAAATAGATAAATTTTAAATGTTTAGCATGATCACCTGTAAATCCACCTTCTAAATGAGTCTAAATAATGTCAATAAAAAACAAAATCCTTCCGTTGCAAGCACTGCTTCAAGCTAGGAACAGGAACACTGCTTAGGATGTTTGTTTTCTTAGAAAAGATGAATAAACTCTGGGGATGTTGCCTAGGACTGGAGTGTGTGGCCAGTGTGTACAGGCCCCGCACACTGTCCTCTGCCATTGCAGAGGGTGGAAGTATACAAGTATATACAAAAAACAAAAGGTATGTTTCTTTCCCAAGATTTCAAAGGCATTAAAAGAGGCAAGATATCCTCTCATTTCATACTAGCCAGTGAACTCATCTGAGCATGCTCCCACTGTGCTCACCTATCACCCCTATCAGTATTCATCTGTTGTTTCTTTCTGTATCAGTACCTCGTTGTGTTGTTCTGGAAGTAGCAGAAAGCATAAATGGTTCTTCTAAACCAGTACCAAAACTTGGTACATGTTGAAAACAAGGGTGCAATGTTTGCAACTTCTGTTTAAGTCACATGTGTGTTACTTAACAGTAATGTGAAAGAGTAATTGGACCTATAGTCTTGTTTAACAAATGAGATTCTTCAAAATGGAGTTTTTGTAGAGTTCTGTCACCTCCTAGAGTTCTTTTTGTCTCGTTATAATTGACACCTCACAACCTCTCCAGCCACTGGCAGCTACTGTTGATTTTAACTCTTTCACAATGATGTATAAGTGGAACAATACAGTTTGCCCTTTGAGTGACTTACTTCATTCATCAGAATGCATGGAAGTCTACCATTGGTGCTGTTGACATCCGCATGTTGTTGGTGATTTCTGAGCAGTCATTTGCCACATGGGTAGTGCATTTATCCATTTACCCACTGAAGAGCATTTTTTGTGGCTATCGCTGTGGTCTTTGTGAGCAAAGCTGCTCTAAGCATCCACCTACATGCTTTGATGTGGATGTAGGTTTGCATTTCCCTTGGGTAGGACCTAGGCATGGCACTGATGACTTGTATGTTAAGTATATGGTGTTTTTCTTACAAGAACTGATCAAGTATTTTCCAGCATGCAGCACAAGCAGGTTCCGGTTGCTATGCTCTCCCACAGCACAAGAGCTACTTTGGCTCTATTTTAAGTTTAGTTGTTCTAACAAGTACATGGTGGTATCCTATAGTTTTAACTTACCTCTTTGATTTTTTTATTTCAGTTTTCATGTAATGTTCATATTGTTGTAGTCATCTATTACGTTTACTCTGAATTTATTCTACAAACACCAACACAAGTCAGGTTTATTGGTCTGTGCCTCAGCAATAGGAAGTGGAGGCAAAAATATCAGGAACTCAGGATAGTTCTCATCTACATAGCAAGTTTGAGGCTAGCTGGGGCTACATGAGATCCTATCCCAAAAAAATCATGTAAACACAGGAACTCCAAAATATCAACAGTATTAGTGCTACCTGGAAATGTTAAGTATGAACTGTCATATTCTACTGCAGACCAACTGACTCTGAACTTTAGAGGGAGAATGAATCTAATTTAATTTAAAATTTTTCCTGAATTCTGAATTTGAGAACCATTGTCTGTAGTAGAGGTGCTCAACCCTTACTAAACATCAGGAGCGACTGTGAACATTAAAAACAACAAAATCCAGGCCTCATCCCCAGCAGTGAAGGTTAGCTGGTGTTCAATATGCCTGTAGGCGTTAGTTAAGTTCCCCAGGTGATGTTAATGTACAGTCAGGCTAAAAATAACCAATGCACTACAGTTTGCTCTGACACCAGTTCCAGACCTCACGTGCTTATTATCCAAAAAAGAAGATTCTCCATCACTATCTTAATATAGTTAGAAACACATACTGACTACACAGCTATCACTTCATGCACTACAGGGTACTTCGTATCTTGGATTTGATTATAAACTCTGTTGTCTAGATCTGTAGTCCTGGCTGCCTTGAACTTGATGGTTTTCCTGCCTAAGTCTCCTGGGTGCACACCTGGCTATACTCCTATATCGGAGCCTTATTTTTATATTGCATATTGCACTTAGCATCCATTCATTCAACAACTATCAAGTGTACTGGGAAACAACATGAATAAATAAAAAGTTGCTGTGGTCACAGAACCTAAGTTCTGGTCTTTGACATTTAGTTCATCTGACTCATCTGATAGTACTTTGTTGAAAATATAGTACTTTTCCTTGTAATTCTTAGACATGTGTGTTTAATTGTATACATGATTTATATTGAGGGGTGTGTGCACACTTGTGCTTGGATGCTCTGATGGAGGCCAGGATAAGGCCTGGTGTCCTCATTTATCACACTGCCTCATTCTTTTGAGGCAGGGTTTCTCATGAACATGGAGCTCCCGATTTTTCAGCTAGACTGGTATCTAGGAAGTCTCAGTGATCTTCCTGTCACTGCCTCCTCAATTTTAGGTTTACAGATGTGCATAGTTTCACACCTGGCTTGGATGGGTGATGGGAGCCAAGCCCCATTCTCCCTCACCACTCTTACACTGACGTTTCTCTAGCTCCTTTTCCAGTGTTCAGGAACATATTTCTGTAGATGTTATGCTCAAGTACTCTTCAGAATTATCTGTTTTTGTTTGTTGAAATTTATAGTAGCCATTTCTGGATAAATATTTCATAGTTCACATGTTGGTAACATGACTAAGGCTAGCAGCCACCAGCAAATTAGAATGAGAAAGTAAGTTGAGACTGTGTCCAGCCAAGTTGTAGTTTGTATTTTTATTAACTCAGTGGAGTTTTACTCTCGGAAAGTATGAGTTTATGATAATAAGGCTAATAAGAATGATACCAGCCAGCCAATAGAGTAGTAGAAGGATTAAATAAGATGCTGTGTACAAAAGGGCTTTATGAGCTATAGCAGACTCCCTAAATTTTGGTTTCCTAGGCCATTTACTTTGATGATTTTTATTTATGTCTAAATGTAGAATGGTAAATATTTTGAGAGGGTTTATCAATGGCATGAATTCATAAGTAAAAAGAAAGAAACTCAGTGGGTTAGTTATTTTGCTAAATTGTTAGGACATTTTATTGAAGAGTAAAACATTGCTAAATTAAAGTAGTAGGGAATGCCCTGTCATTGGCAAGGTGTGAACAAAATGTTGATAAGGGAAGAGATGAAATTTTCAGTTATTATTGGTCTTGGCAGCATTGTCTTCATAAAGAAGCAGAGACTAGAGCTTAATAGTATTATTCAGTGAGCATGATGAACCACACCTCCAATCCGTGGTGTGGGAGGCTGTGGACGGAGGATCTCCATGAGCTCAAGGCCAACTGAATATATAACTTGGTGAGTTTCAGATCTGCCTGGGCTACAGAGTGAGGCCCTGCCCTTTAAAAAGAAAAGAAAAGAGTAATCCTACTCATAGTGAGCAAGCCTGTGCTCAGGATGAAATGTACTCATTATAACAAATGTTGTAGAGCTATATCACTTTCGTGTGCCATATGAGGGAGCCTTCAGCATTTTAGGGATTCTTTGGTAGGTACTGGAGAACATGGACACAGAAATGACTGTCAGAGCCTGATTACTTAGTGAACTTCATTTTAAAGAAAAGATGTCTTAATACAATACTTTTGTGTGTATATATATATATATATATATATATGAGTGTGTGTGTGTGTGTATCCCTCACCTCACAGTAGGCTTTGTTTTGTTTGGTGCTAGAGATTAGGCCAAGGACCTAGCTGCTGTGCAAATGCTATATCCCACTGAGCTTGTCTCCCATTAATCTACTTTCCAGGCTTCATGTCCCCCAGGGATCCTGCATAGGAAGATCTAGAAGAGAGAAAGGAAGGAGGCAAAATGGCTTCCTGGAAAAGTGGCTCTCACTGAGAATCCATTTCCATGGCCTCCCCAGTCAGACTAACATACCTTGTGACACATGCAGCCCACACTGCCTTCTCCTTTAGGAAAGATTACAAGCTGATACAAGAATTTGTACAAGAATTAATTTGAGGTACATAGATGCCCCTATTCTTTTGGCTCTCACACCCCACATGCATGGCTCCCTTGTTAATTTTTATTTTCTTTGAATAGGCAACTACTGTGTGTGGCATTGAGATATAGAGACAAGTCATTGATTCCTCTCGTGGCAGAAGCAAGGACGTTGTTCAGATGAGAGGTGGGAGGCCTAGAGCACGGCATGTAAGATCTGGAGATGCGAAGCTGGGTATAGCAGCACATGCTTCTGACTCTAGCCCTCGAGAGGTGATAGCAGGAGAATCAGGACTTCGAGCTTAGCTTCAACTACATAGCAAGTCTGAGGCCATCCTGAGATACATGAGACTTGGCTTCAAACAAAATAAAACAAAAGCATCTAGAGAAGTTATTTAAAATCTGAGGGATTGGATAGACAAAAGATTTTTAATAATGTTTTCCAAGATTAAATATCGCTAGGTTATTCTAAATAAATAAAACAATATTTTCAGGGTCAGATAAATGCATCAGTCTTCTCTTGTGTGAGATTTTTTTCTTCATCCTTAATTTGCAGTTTATATTTGAAATCTCAGGTAGTGAGCGCAGACTATCCTTCTTGATATTTTGCACCCCGAGGAATTGCCATGGGACTAGGACTTAATATTTACTCGAGGAATGAAGACCTAGAAAGGATTATGTGTGTGGTGATATTTTGTGTGTGCTTATATAAAACTTATCTGAAGATCAGAAGGCAGAGCTAGCTAGAGTTAGCCAAAAAGGCCAGGCAGTGATGGTACACACCTTTAATCCTAGCACCCAGAAGACAGAGGCAGAGGGGATGTCTGTGAGTTCAAGGCCAACCAGTGCTACATGAGATTATTTCAGCCTAAAAGAGAAACAGAGCCTGCAGTGATGGTTCACACTGGGATCTCGATCTTTAATTCCAGCACTAGGAAGGTTGAGACAGGAAGTGATACGGCTGAGCAGAGAAAAGAGTATGAAGTGGGAGGAGACAGGAGTGTGGCCCTTTTCAGCTGAGGACTCTGCATTCAGCCTGACGATTCATGGAGACAAGATCTTCCCCTTTTGCTGAGGACTTGGCAAACTTAGAAGTGGCTGCGGCCTGTTTCTCTGATCTTTCAGCTTTTCCCCAGTATCTGGCTCTGGGTTTTTATTATAAGATCAATTAGGATTCGTGCAACATATGTGTGTTCATGAGCTCTGGGGTGTTCTCCCCTCTTCTTCCTTCCATGGCAAATGCTTCAACACATACTAGTCCTAAGCATGAGAAGCTAAGACAAGGCCTTGTATCCCTTTCACCAAGGTCACCTTGCTGGATCTGGCCGGTTGCCTTCTTTCTGAACAGTGTGTGGCTGCCAGTTGGCTGGAGATGCCAGACTTTCTGGCAAACTTCCTCACCCAATTTGATGACCGAGTCTTTATTAATGGAGGGTTCTTCCTCCTTTTCTTAGGTAACAGTAAACTTAAAACATAATTTCAGTTGCATAAAGGAGGAAATTTATATCTTAGGCTCAAGAACTTTCCATGTCTTCCTTCACATCAGCCTTGATTGATACTGTCCATTATTTCTGTTATGTTGTGGCACTGATCCTGTCTCCCCCTCAAAGCTTCAAACTGACCGAGGTTCTTACATTTGGTAGTATTGCAGCTGAGAAACTATAGTAGCTTACTTACATGTTTTTTTTCTTTGCTTTAAAACACAGTGGTTTTGTTTTATATGCACAAAAAACAGAAAGAAAGACAAATCCTTCTTGTAAGAGATAGGTGATGGAACTGGAGATGGCTCAGCAGTTGGGAGTGCTGGCGGACTTGAGTTCAGTTTCTAGCACCCACATAGGGCAGTCAACAATTGCCTCAATGGGATCTATAGCCCTCTGCTGTCCTCCACAGGCATTGAGATTCATACATACACACACAGAGACACAGTAAGAACCAAAAACCCAAAACACAAAATACATCTTTACAGACGTCGTCAGCCATTTAGTAAGCTGTGCTATCCATTTCCACTCCTATAAACCTCTTCCAAGGCTCTCTCCTGTTCTTCCTGTTCCTTCTGCTACTAGCCATATATGCTCTCAGCTCCAGCCTGCTGTCTTGCAGTCTACCAAGATGATTGATTTCACAGTGTAGATATGATGGTGCTTGTACATGTGAAACTGTCAGAAATTTAGTAGTGTTCTTTTGGTGGCTCCAATCAGCCCTCTGGAATAGTAAAGGCTATCTGACTCTTTCCCAATTTCTGCCCTCTAGTCCTTCTTCCCAGACACTCATAATCCCTAGAGAGTACTCAGTTCTTTTTTACCTTAGACTTGATCATCTCTTCATGGTTCTTCCACCCCTTCTCTTTCTTCCTTTGCTTATAGGAAGCCCATCCTTCTGCTTTTGCTCAGGCATCATAGACTTGCAGGCATCGTAGACTTGCGTTAGTCTACCCTAAAGTAGAGGAAATGTGCATTTGCAATGTGAGAGAGGACCCTCAAGGAAGGAAGTCTCAATCTGGAGAGAACTGTCTGACAACAAAGATTAGGAAAATGTGTACTAGATTGTTTGGGAAGAAGAGAAATGAGAAGTAAAGTTATGGTAGCTTTGAAATATGCTAATTTCTCTTCTTAGACCATGGAGAATGGAGTCTAACATTAAAATATCCAACTTCTAATATTTGGATAAACAGAATTCTGTCCTCTGGCTATATTAGCAAGCCATTCTGTGTCCTCTGCTTTTGCAGTGTATCCCAGTAGACACAGAAACTGAAATATACCATTTTCTCATCTTGCCTGACTCATTTGATGCAAATAGCAAGTTCCCCCATGACCCAATCTGTAAAAATAGAAAATGCATTATTATATTTTGAGAACAAGCTTTGAGAGGTAGTGAGCTATTCTTTGGCCACTGACCTGGTTATAGCCTCGTCTTGGGACTGGGCACCATATCAGGAGGAGAGAGGATGCCTTACAGGAACAGAGGGTTGAGAGCTGAGTATCTAAGTTGCAGATTATCAGCATCATCCCTGTAGTTCATAGATTACTAAAAAGCTGTATCTGAAGGCTAAGCCTAACATAATTCAGTCATAATTTAAGATAGTTATAACAAACTATTTAGATACAAAGGTTTGCCAAGGCCATAATATATTTTCTGGCAAGTATACTTTTGAGAATCAATACTAATGTGATAGTTCTAAAGCAAATACTTTATATAATGATATTTCTCTGTAGTACTCGATAGAAAATTGAGGAACAGTCCCAGATTTGAGAAAATTATTCACCTACAAAATGTTTTTATCATATAATGATAATATTTAAATCAGTGTTTCTGTGTGCATATGTGCATGCATATGTGTGTGTGGTGTGGTGTGGTGTGTGTGTGTGTGTGTGTGTGTGTGTGTGTGCATGTGCTACTGCTGTTGTTAATCTGTGAACAGAAACAGAAGAAAAAAGGCATGAAGAGGATGTAAACCACTCAAATGACATTTTGAGTATATGAGAGAAATGATTACAAGTCATCTTTTTCCTTAAATAAGCCAATTAAATAATGAGGAGTGTTCAGGTTTTTTGTTAGCTGAGCCACCTGGTTGAGTCTGACTTAAAGAAGATGAATGAACTAACTGGTGTAGCACATGGGATATGGAAAGGATGCTTGCTTACAGTGGTCCATCAAAATGCTAGTGAGGTCCTGAACTACGGGAGACTAACTGAACAGCAGAATGGAAGAGAACATTAGACCTCAGAAAATAAAGAGTTAAAGGTGGCGCTGGGGAGCCTGCTCACCAGTCAAGAAATGATGATATTAAGTTACCCGGGAGGGTTTGGAGGAAGGAAAGGAGTGGTAAGTGTTAGGATACCCCCCCCCCATCAATAAATTTAGAGAAGAATAAATTTGAGTAGTAGGATAGCTGGTTGTTTGACGTGTGCCTGTAACCACAGCCAAGGAAGCCTGAGTCAGGGAGATCTCAAGTTCAAGGCTGCCTTTGGTTGTATAGCAAATTGTAGGTCTTCAGTCTACCACAACAGCTCATGTTTATTGGTTCACTTAAAAACTAGCACAGTATCTATTTGTAACTGCTGAAATAGCATGGCTGTGTGTTCGTTTTCCATCCTGTCCTTGGTATGCTACCCCTGAAGAGCCAGGACATTTGAAGAGCTCTTTATTTAAACTCATCTCTGTAGTCTGGGGCATGGATACTTGTTCATATACCAAAGCATCCTGGAGAAAGCATATGACACAAGTAGAGTTCAGCTGCAGTTGCTTCATGTGCACAGCATTGTTGACTATTCTCTCTTATACCTGACCCTAGAACAAGTGTTTAGTAAAATTAAAAGAAATGTTAGCATGTTCCTTATTTTCAAGAGATTTGTGTCCTTTCAGAATAGGGAAAGTTTATATCCAGCAAGTGCCTACTAATGCTTTAATAGAAGATGGGGCATGATGAATTTGCTAGAGTCCTTTAAACAACAATGAAGATGCCTGTTGTAACTGTAAGTGAACACAATTAATAAATGCCAACAAAGAAATGAAGATATAGTGTTGCTGAGCTAGAACAGGGGCGGAAAATGCTGGAGTCCTTGTATATGTGACTCCTGTAATTACCACCTGAGAGAGGGGCCACTTCTGAAAGTAGTGATGGATGGCTTCATGGAGAAAATGAGTTTTGACTAAGGCTAAGAAGAACTGGAGTTTGATTAAGCGGAGAGGTAAGAATCCTGCTCAGTTTACAATGGAGTCATGTTTTCTCAAGAAGGTAATTATTTAATTAAAGATAGTCTTCAGAATGGCACCTGTTAAAAGCCTGAGATAGTACAGCTGCAGCAAGCCTGCAGGAACACAGTGCCAGGAGCTTGCTTAGCAAGTTGTTTCCTTCTTGGTGTCTGCCCTTCATTTTCTCTCCTGATAACGTGTGCCTGTTGGAGAATTTGGAAAGAGAGAGTGTTCCCGTTACAAACGGAAGACCCACCCCACTGTCACTGAGCGCTGCTCATTCTGTACGCCCATGTTGGCTGAGGAAAATAGGAACAAGTGTGTCTCCTACTGACATGGAAATCCAAGTGGACAAAAGTCAGGAAAGCCCATTGAGTAATGGCAACTGGTACTTTCTACATGGTGTATCTAGATCTAGGTAAGGTCTAAACTCGTAGAAATCATTGGGGATTTCCTGTTCTAAATTTGAATGATAAATTTGCTTTATAAACTTTCTTTTTGAACTGGTCCTTACTGAATAATTTAAACTTTTTGGAGAAGACTTCGTAAAGATGCCTTTTATTCAGTGCCAGTCTAGGTATCCACATCCCTCAAAACTTATCAAAACCGCGTGTGATATCCAAAGGGCTAGCTATTCTTAGTGTAATTCACTGCCCTTGCCTCTCTATGCCCAAACTTCTCCTTGGCTGTTTTGGAAAATGCACATTTTTTAGAGGATGACGCCACTTAATATTGTCCTAACAGTAGAGCTCACATTGAGGCGCTCAGTCTGCTTTCCTTCTTGCCCTTCTTCGTCCATCTCCAGACTGTCCGGTGCACATGTAACATGGAGCCCAGTTGATTCTCACTGTCTGGCTTTCACAGGGATAGGATTGATAGTTTCAGAATATATGTGAACAAGTGCCACCTCTCCATTAGACTCCATTTGAAACATTCCCTTTTCTATCTTTCTTTTTGTTGTTCCCTGTAGATATTATTATTTTCTATTCTTTATATCAGAATAATCAGATTATGGCAGAAAATTAGAAGGTAAAATAAAGGTCTGCTTTAAGACCTGTACAAAGAACCAGTTTACATTGAACCAAAAAAACTATTTATGCTATTAAATGTCTGGAATATTATAATTTTGAGCCAGTATCATCCCTCTGTTCTATTTAATTACTTCCAGGATGAGTTGTGCCTTACAGCAAGATAAATATGAGGTTAGAAGACATAATTGGTGAACTGTGTCTAGGTTTAGAGTACCAAAGGCCAATACTAGGCCAGTCCCCTCAAGCCAAAATAAACACAAGGCAGGGGTCAAGTGAAGTTATAGGTCAGAGCAAGGTGAGTAACTTAGGAAACAGTAGAAGCATCAGGGGCCCAGGGAAACAGGCAAATTTAGAAGCCCAACCTCCAGGAAAAGGGGATATATGGGCATTAGAGATGAGGTCTAAATGAGGCAAGAAAGGAAGCTGAAACTAAGCCAGGAGGCTGCACTGTGGAAGACCAGTATCCCCCAGAAGTCAATGACAGGCACTGCATAGCAGATGGGGCTTTGACACAGATTAGCCCCCTTTGATTTTCTTGGAATTTTTATTTAATTAATAGGCTTTATTTTTTAGAGCAGCATTAGAGTTGTAGATTCAAACAAATAGCACAGAGTTCATATATCCTGCCCATAAGTACTACTAGTTCCTCTTTTCTTAAAGGAGAGCATTGGCAGAGGTTATAGTTACAGTAGATAAGCAACTGTTGATATACGGTTACTAGCAAAGTCTATTTCCTCGAGGGCTTATTCTCCTGTCCATTTTGATATGTGTGTTCAGTTTTAGACAACACAGAGTCACCATAACACTGTTAAGTGTGCAGGTTGCTGGCATGAAGTGCATTGTGCACTTGTCATCACCAGCCACTGCTGGGAACAGAAACTCTTCATCCCCCTCACTGGTGTCCACTGTACGACTCCCTGTCTGGATGTACCTGGCTGTCTAGGTACACATACAGGTACATGTACTACATTGGCTTCAAGGCCGGTCCATCACCTGTATCACAATTTCATGCCTTGCCAATGCTAGGTGATTTTTCTGTTTGCACCTCATTTTATTCAAACATTCATCTATTGGTGGACATTTGAGGCTTTACTTTTCAGCTATCATGTTGTTAGGAACATTGGCCTGCAGCTGTCTATTTGAATTCCTGCCTTCAATTCTTTTGTATTTATGTCCAGACCTAGAATTTCTGAGTAAAATGATATGTAGTATCTTAAAGGATGTTTCTACTTTCCTAAAAAACTCACTCTTCAATTGTTGCGTTTTCTTTCACATGTGTCTCTGCTTAACTCTGAGTATATTCTTTTTGTAGAAATTTGGCTACTTTATATTTCTCTAACCCAAAATTTTTAGTAAGGTCAGTGATCAAGTGAGTCAGAAGGTCATTATTTTATAAATTACTTCTATTCCCCACGGCCGTGAGACTTTGAAAGTTACATACACAGTTAATATATGGTAACTATATATTTAGAAAGCATGGCTTTCAAGTAAAGTGTTACAGTTTGGTACATGTTCTTTTAAGCACCTGTGCTGTATGCCGAGGCCTGGCCTAGATACTGAACATAGGAGTTGACAAGTCCATTCAAGAGAGTTTCAGGAGTTTTGACCTTTTATATCACCAAGGCACCTTTGTGTTTCAAAAGATCCTGTTGACTACTCTTGCAAAGCCTTTTTCCAAATATTGAACTGCTGTGAATAATTTTCTGGGCACCCTGCTTGTGTAAAGATGATTATTTTTTTTCCTCAGAGTATGACTCTTCAGTGAGGCTGTTTGTGTGATGGATGCTGTGTCCAGTCCTGCTATCAAGCGTCACCAGACCCTTTGGCTGTTATATAGACTTGCCTGCTTGGTTACAGTTTCTCTATCTTCTCTGGTGTCACACCCAGCCTTTTCCACTTGGTTTCCCTCATGATAGTGGCCATCTAAGCGTACAGAACATTGCACTAGGAAGGAAAACAAAGGGAACACTCCTCTACTCAGGGATTGGGGCCTTTAGTGCAGGGCGTCCATGCTCCTTCTGCTGTCCTCTGCCATAGTCTGTGTACATGCTATACACATCGTCAGTGTTTACATTGGTAGTGAAACTTAACCTTTTCTCTCTTTCCTAGATGAAAGTTAACTATAAAAAGTTCTATGATTTTGTGTATATTCCAAGGTATGTGCAGCCAAACAACCTCTGCTGGGGAAGCTAACTGATTATTTTTGCTGAGTGAAATCCTAGCCACTACGCATGAGATGGTGCTGGAATTCTAGTGATGAGTAAGGAGATTTAGTTGGGAAAATGCTCTAGCGTCTGTTCCTCCATATCCTAATTCACTTTTCTACCAAGCATAAAAGCCTTTACGAGTGTTTGGAATAGAAATATTATATTCTGAAAATAGGGGTTTTTTAAAGAAATCACTTAGTTGTTTTTTCATCTTATAAGATCAAAGTTTCTGGAGATCAGTTTTATTATGCTTTGAATGTGGTTAATCATAATCATGTCTCTGTTACTGTAACACACTACCTGAGATAGTAGGCCTTTCAGAAGGAAGGGGCTCTTTTGGTTCATGGTTTCAGAGGCTTCAGTTCATAGTCACTTGACACTATTTCTTTGGGTCTGTGGCAGCAGTCTACTGTGACTGGAACACCCAGAAGAAGAGGCCTGTTTACCTCCTGGAAACTGGAGGCAAAGAGAGAGGTGGGAACAGGGCAGGTCCTCTTCAAGGGACTCTCCACTATACTCTGCATTTTAAATGTTATACACACTTCACTGCAGCTCTACAAGCTAGGGCCAAACTTTTATGCTCTGGTCCTAGGGCACTCAGGATTGGAACTATAGCACTAAGGCATTGTGTGGTTAACAACGGCTGCTTGTGGCCCCTGTATTGCTAACCCAGACTGCTGCCCTCTGTAATATAGTGAGTAAACCTTTTCTTTTGCAGAAAATGATATGGGGTTAAGATGTTAAATTTTGTTATGTGGATTTTCTCCAGTGTAGAGACAATCAGATCTTACCTACTCTTTGCCTGTAACTAATTTATTTTACAATACTTTACAGAGTCAGCCACATAAACAGACCATCACTATCTGTGATCCTGTGTAAAGATTTCATGTGGTATCTGTCTAAGTTTTTTCTAAGTCCTCTAAGTGCTTTAGTTTGTTATCCTCTACTGCTAGAGAAGTGTAATTTTGACTCATAGTGCAAAGCCAAGTTAAACCTATGAGCATCAGACTGTCAGCAGTCCACCAGAGCTCCTTCAATGCGCAGACTTCAACAAGAGCCTTCAATGATGTCCTTACTGCATATTTGCCATTTGGGATCTGAGGAGACAGGTAGACACCAGGCAGAAGAATAGCCTGAGTTGCATCTGGTGTTTCCCATGTTTCAAAGCTTGGATATAAATGAAAGATGAACATTTCAACTTTGTTGATCTGGCTGGGTTTCTGGGCCTAATGGCTGCACATATACCATACCAAAAACACTGAAGAAGCAACCATGGAAACACTTGTTTTCTTGTTGAGCTAAATTTACTCTGGGTTGAATATTAACACAGCTCCTGGCAGGACTTTAAAAGCAAAAATAGCTTAAGCGTGATTCAGTCTGAGTCACTGCTGGTGCTGCTGCGCTGCCTAGAGCTTGACATTGAACAAGTTGGCAGCCTGTATTGCTACATTTTTTCTAGGAACTCTGAACACATTTCATTCTTGTGAAGTTGCTTGTGCAATGATATTAAATAGAGTAATATGTTTATTTTGTTTCTAAGTCAAATGAATTTGAGAATGGTGAAACTAAAGTATTTTTCTTGGGCTTTCTGGAAAAGCAAGATTCTCAGAATTCTGTGGTTCCTTTAAGACTTTGTAAGAAATTATATGGAAACTATAGTTTAGATACTGAAGCTTTCTTCAAAAGGACCCAGTGATACTCTTATTAATCTTCTGACAGTAGCAAACATTATGCCATTCACAAAGCTTTCCCTTTCTTCCTTAACATGGAGGCATGTGGCACTGCAGCCCACTGTACAGCTCAGCTAGGTGCTTAACTTAGGGAATGCTGCCTTCTTCCAGATTATATAATGGGACATTCATGGGTTTTGAAAGACAGACCAGATTCACCCATGGGATCACTGTTGGCTTTTTAAAGCCCTCACATGCCTTTCCCCAAGTAAACCCAAGTGGCTGCGAAATAGTGAGTAGTCTGTTGGCTGACTGTGGGAAAACCTAGGAAGGATCAGTTTAACTCATCTGGAGTCAGCCGTGGCTGAGTCTAGAACTCTATATGAGGATGGTTTTCCCTTGATGTTGCAATTTCTATTTTAACGTGTTTTTGTTTAGCTTTTGGAGTTGCCTAACAGTATAATTTCAATTGAGGTTTAGTTTCAGCTCTATTTTTTTTTTCTTTTTGGTCTAATTTAAAGACACTATCATTTTGTCTTAGAATTTCAATGACTTATATAGAACAGAGTTTTCTTGTGACAGTTTTAAAACCAAAATGAGCCTAGTCCAACTTTTGATGGTATTTTGAAATTATTTTACCATAAAATCTTACATTAGAAGGTGCAACTCTGGTAGAGAATTTCAACACAGTTGCATAAATTGTGTTTCATATTACATCTTGTTCTCTGCTTGACTTCACTGAAATTAATAAAAGAACCCTTTCAGAAGGATCTGGTGAGTTAGCGTTGGTTTTGGCTTTGGTGTTTTTTAAAGAACTTACTCATAGTGTATCCTGTGTTGCTAAGTTTTCAAAGTCAGCCATCTCAGCCACACCCAAAACCCTTTCAGAGGCATGAAATCTGTTTATTCGAATTTCTTCCCAGTAAAGCTCTGAGATCGCTATGCATTTCCAGGAGACGTGTGATGATTGTATGAAAGCTAACATTTGGAGATTGAGCTGCTGCCAAGTCTTAGATGTAATACATAGTTCCTTATTCTGCATTGCGATCCCTTACAATGAACGGACTTTCTGACTCTGACCTTGTAGCTGCCAAGAATAACCCAGAGGTGGGTTTTTTTTTTCTTTTTCTTTTTTTTTCTTTCCAAAAGGATACCATCCCTGCCTTGGAGCTAGAGAAGGGAACATGGGTTTTGTTTTAGTATTCCCCTGACCCATGGTCATGCATATTATATGCTGATTGCTTCGTTTTTTTAGAGACATATGAATTTTTGGCATGTCTTGAAAGTAAGCTCAACAGGGTTTGGGCAATTAAGCCTTTTCAGGTTGTAAACTGAAAGGGTTAGCCTAGTTGAGTCTCAGCATAACCCAGTAATGCTGTATTGTTGAAGAACAGATACATATTTCTCCCCTTTCACCCCTCCCCGTGTGTGTGTGTGTGTGTGTGTGTGTGTGTGTGTGTGTGTGTGTGTGTGTGTGTGTGTGTGTGTGTGTGAGAGAGAGAGAGAGAGAGAGAGAGAGAGAGAGAGAGAGTGTGTGTGTGTGTGTGTGTATGTGATGTTGGGTATTGCAGATAGTGTTGTGTTGGACATGAGACAACAGTTGACACTGGTTTTTATTCCTTTGGCTATTTCTACTCTGGGGCCTGTTTCAGCAGTTTTGTTCTGGAAGCTCAATACTGTTTCTGCAATGACTGTACTAATTCTTACTCTTCCTACGTCCTCTTTATTACTGCTTCTTTTTGTCTTTGATGATGGTCTAAGTGAGCAAAGCACTGTTATTCTCTTGTGTTTTCATTTCTCCAGTGTTTTTTTTTTTTTTTTTCCATGTATTCCTTGTGACAAATACTGGCTTGGATCCTCTGTCCATTTGTTTTTGATGTTCAGCTTTGTCGTAACTGCTTCAGTTGGTGAAGTATATTTGCACAATTTTCTTTTAGTGTTATATGTTATGGGTGTTTTGTATACATGTATGTCTATGTAATACTTTTGTGCTTGATGTCATCCACAGAGTCCCAAAGAGGGTGTTCCCTGGAACTGGGTATACAGGTGGTTGTGAGCTACCATGTAGGTGCAAAGAATCAAATATGGGTCCTCTGGAAGAGCATCAAGTGCTCTTAGGCACTGAGCCATCTCTTCAGGTCCATATTGACATAGTTTAATAGGAAAATGATATAACTAGGAACACACAGACAGGCTTCCCTTCTACCCTGGCCCCTATTGACGACTGCCTGAACCCTACTTCCCAACAGATACACTATTTCAATTATTTGTAATGTTAATTAATTTCAAAATAATTATTGACACATACTAATTGTTCAGCTTAATAAGTTTCCTTGTTCTGTTTCGAGGCAGAGGTCATATCCATCTACCTTTCTTATACCCTCAGTCCCTTTCACTGTCTACTGCTTCCTCCTCCAGCACCCTTCCCAGACCCTGGAGGTCCTTCTTAATTCTTATCTCTCTTTTCCTTCTGCACCTCTAGTCATCACTGTACCATCCCCCACCCTTGTACAAGTCTGACTTTCTGGCTTTCATGAATGAGCTATAAAGTAGTATTTGTCTTTCTGGTCCCTTGTTTTATTCACCCTAAAGATCTACCCACATTGTACAAATGACAGGATTTTATTCACTATGTGGTTAAAAACTATTCCATTGAAACAACATACCACTGTTATTTCATGGTACTAGGAATTGAACCTAGGGCTTTCATATCCTATAAATGCTCTCCACTGAGCTGTGCCCTCTCCCCCTTTAAAATTTTGTTCTAATTCCATTTACTTACTCATTCATTCATTCATTCATTCATTCATTCATTCATTCATTCATTGGCAAGTTCTTTCTACAGAGCACTAGCTGTCCTGGGACTCACTGTGTAGATTAGGGTGGCCTTGAACTCAGAGTTCTGCCTATAGTCTAACTAAATAAAGTGGCTTCATTCATAGAGGTAAATCAGTGTGATCTACTAGTCCAGCAGCATGTCTTTTGTAATCTGTATCTTGTCATCCTGTGGTGAGTCTGAGAATGTGCTGTTCTTACCTTTCCTCAGAGCCTGGAGTCAGCTTCTACTACACATTGGGTTTTGTCTCTTGGAGAGGATTCTGTTCAATTTCCAGGAACAAATTAGCCAAAGTGAAGCTTTCCTTCCGTGAATGGCAATGGTCTTGTTCCCGGCTGGGCTCGTCCTCTCAGAGCTTCTCCATCAGCAGTCTCTTGGCTCACCAACCATTCTTCTGGTAGTCAGCACTGTTAGCCAGAATGGAGAGTACAGCTTCTGATTCTCTCAGCTCTGTCAGAATTCCCAAGGGCTGCAAGAGGTCAAGAGGGCAGAAATCAGCCGCTCACCTCATTCTCTTGGCCAACTGTTGGCCAGCACCCAGAAGGTTCTGGGAGTATGAAGGACAAAGCATTTCCCTAGGGCAGCCCCCAGCAACTTTTTCCTGGGTTTCAGAGTATATTTGGTTTATTTAGCAAGGGATTCCCTTTTAATTTCTTAGCTTGTTTTCCAAGAAAATTTTTACATGGGAGCAAATTAAACTTATTTGCTAAACAAAGCTGTCTGCGAGGGCATTTTATTTTCTGCGTCAGGGAGCATAGCTTTAGGCGATTGTAAACAAATTAGCGTAGTGTTTGATGAGGTGTGAAATAATACACTCTAACTGAACACATTTTCAGATAGACCACTAGTGGTTTTTGATTTTTCAAGCAATAATTTCCAAAGATGAGTTCAATAGTCTTCTCATTAACTACTGCCCTGTGTTTCTGATGTTGTCTTGGGCATGTCACATAGCATGCCCAAGTGTATTTGGGTCTCATTCAGTTTTATGTCTTTAAAAAAAATGAATGTTATTTTCTTCAAAAATATAAATAATTCAGAATGCAGAATTTTGTCCTGAGTTTTTCTTGCCATGTTAAGTTGACCTGCTGGAATCTGAGACAATGCATTCTGGAAAGAAGATGTTTCTGCCCAAAGGCCTCATATAAGGAGAACACTTTTATAGTTCACTTCTGTGGATTTACTTTCAACAAATCCAGTCTTGGAGCATTAAAAGAACATTTTAGAAATCCACCAGGAAAGGAAAGTCAGTGGCTGTGAGTTTGCCTTTATGTGGGTGACTTGTAACTAAACACAGCGAGTCCTTTGTAAGGAACATGGTGCAGATGAGGACATGGATGGCCAAGTACGGAAAGAAGGAAGGAGGCAGAGGTGCAGCTGCTTCCCTGCCCTGTGACCCCCCCCCCCCCCAGCTTCACTGCCACCGCCGCCCATGTAGATGGCTCAGGTCAGCTGAGATCTTCCTGTGGGAGCTGGGAAGCCAGCTGGGCTTTGTTGACCACCTTGGGCAAATAATTTCCTTGGTTATTACTTACTGAGGCCTCGGGCAAGGGGTGCACTTGTCCAGAGTTTGGTACTGTTTTTTAAATGAAGAAGGTGGGGACCCTGTGAGAGAAACAGGGAAGCAGAATAAGGAGGTGAATAGGGGGTGAGTTTGAAAGAGTGCTGAGCAGAAAGAGGGAAGAGGAATTGCTTCCTGTTTGACAGTCTGATGTTCTTTGTTGGCTCTTAGCGTCCTCGTGTCACTGCTCTCTTTGATGGCGCTGTTTCCCAGACCTCCCCTTCTCTGTCATCCCGTGTCCTCCCTGGTTCTCACCACCCATCAAAGCTTCCTTTAACGATCTCACTTCATTTACAGAGAGTGCCACACACAGCCATGTTGTGCAGAGTCCGGAACAGCTGAGGTTACTGGGTCTATGTTAGAATGAGCTGTTACATGAGATGAGATGAGGGCCTCCTATATCCCTACCAGTGTGGTAGGAAGGTTTTTGTTTTCCTTTGCTCTGTTACATTAGTGTTTTGAGAGTCTTAGTATCCATCCTAGGCTGCCCTTATATTCATGACAATTCTTCTGCATATTGTGTATGTACCATGTAGCATGCCTGGCTTGTGGTAGAGATTTGATTAAAGGGTACTTATGTTGGTCTCTTGAACATTAGTGGGAGTCCGGACATGCTCCTAATTTGTGTGCATAGCTCAGAGGCAGTCACGGAGCAAGTAGAAGAGGTGCTGAGCTTGGATTCCAGCAGGTCACCCAGTCCAGAACTGCCAGTTTACCAACAAGTCAGCCGTCTGCGCACACCACTTTGTACTTAGCGGTGGGAACCATTTGTGTTAGTGTCCTTGTCCGTGCCGCAGGGTTAGTTCTCTATTTCACTATGGCAGAACAGGTGGACCAAGACTTGTTAAGAATCTAGAGGCCTCTGCTTTGCTACCAAGCATTTTGGTATTTATGGGTCCAGTTAAGCTTAAGTCAAATGTTTTTGGAATGACCTTTATGACTATAAAGTATCTGTTATAAAAAATTTAGTTAATAAAGAAGACAAAAAATTGCCGTAATCCCATTACTTAAAAATAGCAATGTTACCCTCTTGTGTATTTCCTTAGTCTTTGTCCGAAGTATTTGGAAAGTCAGGATCAGCATAGTATCTGATTATTCATTTGCTGCTCATTTATGATAGCAGTTGATATCATCAGCTTCTTTAAGTCATTCTGACAATTTAAAAACTATCCTGTCTTATACATTGATCTTAAGCATTAACATTGCACAATTTTAGATCATTGTTTTGTGTACTGTTAAAATTAAAATCAACAGTATGTTTAGTTTTTTAAAAAATATTTCAAATTTTGATGCAACTGCCTGCTGTTTTGCTTTGATAAAATTTTATTCCTTTTGGAAAATTTCTTAAACATGTATATACTCAAACAGTGGACATTTGAATGCAGTTATTGAGAATGAAAGCTAGAAAAGCATGGCTTCTGCCTTGGCAAAGCTTACAGCTCAGTGCAGCTAACGTAAGTAAGGACTGAAGTAAGCTGCAAGAGTTGAACTGCAAAGACACAAAGGGTACGCAATGCATTTTTGATCAAAGAAGGAAGGGAAGACTTCCTGGAAGCATTGACATTTGAGCTGGGCCTCAAAGCCTGGGTAGGATTTCACTGGAGAAAAGCTAGAAAGGGCATCTGAGGCTAAGGAAATGGTGTCTGTAGTGAGCCAAAGAACACTGAGAGCATGTTATCTCTATCAGTCATGGGACATATCTGAGGGCGCCAGAGGGGTCAGTGGTAGCAGGTGGCCTATAGCAGCATTACTAATCAGTGTGACCCGGTCTGTGCTCCGCTCCCTCTTTTTATATAATATCTGAGGTCACCTAACAGTCTTATCAGCTGGTCATATCTCTACTTACAGGTGGAAACAAAAGTTTAAAAATTCTAAGTCACAGAACATATAAGAGACAGGACCAAAACCCAAGCCTAGATCTGAAGTCTGTGCTTGCTTTGTACTATAAAGGTTGAGGTAAGATTCTAGAAAACACTAGAAACTGTTAGTGTGCTCGGAATGTGTTACCACGTTTTTGTTCCTTGATGAATGTTATTATTGAGTAGTTAGATCCTTGTCTTTTACCCTTCACAAAAGTCAACTGTAAATGGATCAAGGTCTAAATACAAGACCTGAAATGCTGAAACTGTTGAGGGAAATGTGGGGGACACTTCTAGATAGAAAGGACTTTCTGAATGGGGCCTCAGCCACTCAGGAAATAAAGCCAGCAGTGGAAGTTAAAATTTTGCTTCTGCACAGCAAAAGTTAATCTAAAGACATCCACTGAATTGAAGTAAATCTTTGTTAGTTATCCATCTTATAAAGAATTAGTATAAGTTCAAAAAACTGAGCAACAAGAAATCAAACACCCCAATCAATAAATAGGCTAATGGAATTAACAGACAGTTCTCAAAAGAGGAAATACCAATGTCCACAAACATGAAGGGGAAAACAAACAAACAAACAAACAAACCCAAAGCCCCCAAACTTCTACTTGGATAGCAACAGAGAAGTTTAATCGGAACTGCTTTGAGATTCCGTCTTACCCTAGTCACAGTGGCAGCCATTAGGAAATTAAACAAATGCTGCCAAAGACGGACCCAGGGACCCTTGATCACTGCTGCTGGGAACAAAACTGTGTCCAGGCACTCTAGAAGTCAGTGTGGTTTCTCAGAACACTAACGGAGGTCTTCCCTGTGACCCAGCGACAGCACTCTTGCGTAATTACGCAATTTTAATATTGTACCACAAATCTGAAATAGTACAGTACTTTTGAGTGTGTAAAGAGGCATACATGTTGATTATTTGGAGCTGGGCTATAGCTCAGCAATAGAACACTTGTCTAGTATGGGTTGGCTTCCACCCCCAGCACCACAACAGGGAGAGAATCCTTTAATGTTGTAAAGTCTTTTCTAATGGATTTTCTAGAGCTGATTAGGAATGCGGAGTGGGTTGCAAGAGAGAAGAAAAGTTTGCTCTGAAGCAGTCTATGTTTCAGGTGCCCAACCAAGAGCTTCCCTTGGAGATGCATTATAGGGAGCCGGGAGGGTTTCAGGAAATTGATGGTCACAAGCTTCTGTTCTAGATGAAGGGCATTTCTTCCCAAACTAGTCCAGTATTTTCTCGACAAGTCTACTTTCTCTAGCAGGGCATTTATGGATTAAAAAGCATGGAGGTGTAAAAAAAAAAAAAAAAAAAAAAATCGTGAGTCTCTTTTGTTCTGTTTAGCTGTGCACCTTTTGTTGCCTGAGTTCCATTTTGATTATCCATGTTTGGTTATCCTTGGTGATCTAAATTAAAATAGAAAAACACTTTAGCACGTACAAGCCCCCAGATGATGTGGGAAACTAGTACAGTCACTTGCTGACACCTTAGAATCCTGCTGTCAGGGTCTCTGGCTCCCAGGGAGCCCTGGAAGCATCAGGATGCTGAAGTGGCCTCCTACAGCTAGGCCCCTCCTGCCTCTGCCCTCACATGCTGGCCCTGCACGCTCAGCCCAGGTGCTTTTGTACTTTTCAGTCACTTTCTCAAGAATGTGATTCTTTGTCCTTCCGGCCAACCCTTCGCTAATTTTCTGATTTCATGAGGCTCTTTAATTCTAGAAAGATAGAAATCCTGACGTCTCTCTTCCCCTCTCCTCTTTCTCTTCCTTATAATTGGCTTTTGCTGTTGTTTGGTTTGGGTTTTGAGACATAATCTCATTATGGAGCCCAGGCTGGCCTCATCTTCAGAAACATTCTGCCCTGACCTCCAGAGTACAGGGACAGATGTGCGCCACCATTTGGCCCAAAGAGTGCTATTTTTCAAATTGCAGCCAGCTGAAATCTTCTGTCTCTGATAGTCAAATCCTGTTTCCCCTTGACGGATGGGGATAAGAACAACTCTTCCATATTTCATAAAGTGCGGTCAGTGCTTCCTCGGTGTAGGTGAGCTATCCGAGAACTGCTGCGTATTCAAAGCCTGTCTTCACTGGCTCTATCAGAAACTGCTCCTCATGTTGCCACAGGGCTCCCGCCATGCTCCTCATTGCATGTTTGTACCCAGTGAGTCAAAGCCCACTCACAGATAACAGTGTATTGTGGCCAGTGTTTTGTTAAGAAAAGACACAGGTTGCATTCTTGCCCCAAACACTGGTGTGTGTTATACAAAAGAGTGATTTCGTAAAACTGTTTTACCTTGATGTAGAATAGATCTTATGATGTAGTTATTAACTATGAGTCCATTGCCTCTGCAATACTATGCCCTGCCTGACAAAAGGAGCCATCTTTTTTTTTTCTCCTCTGTATTTCTAATACCTAGGACTAATCTTCCTGGCACAGAATAGGTACTGAGTAAAGGCCATAGGAATGAATGAATGAATGCCCTGAACTCCAAAACTGTGTGTTTCTGTTTTAAAAATTAGAATTTTGCCCACTGTGTCTCAATTTTATCTGAAGATCAGTTGTAATAGTGGACATGAAAATACTTTGTATAAACGCAGCACATACAAGGATTATCATCTGGTATAACTTTTGTTATTTTTGAGTAAGCAAGCACCAGAAACTCTTAACAACGCAATGTTTTGATGACACATTTAAGTCAGTATTATTAATAGCACTGTTACGTTCCTTTTTAGGTACAAAGTTAGGCATGTGCTCATTTTTATTATGGAGCATTTCCAACACACAGCTGAGACACAGTAGCATGTGGCCTTCATCTCCAGAGTCAGCAGCTCACAGCTCATAGATTTTTAGTAGCAGCACCTCTCACATCTTCCTGCCTTTGCTGCACAACAGACATGTACTCCTACCTTCTACTTTAAAGCATCATGTGTAGAAATATTCTTAACATTCTTTAAGGAAGGAAATGGCTCAGCAGGGGAAGGCATGTATTGCCAAGCCTGACAAACTGAGTTTGGTCTCCACCACCCATCTGATGGAAGGAAAGACCTGACACCCACAAGTTATCCTCTGATACCTTCACATGTACTGTGGCCCCTGTGCACCATAGCACCCACACCCCCCTTCCTCCCCCATCCATGGCCCTGAAAATAAATGTAATACAATTGTTTTAAGATGATAGATAATTTAGACTGAAGGACTACTTGTGAATCAGTTGTTCTCTCATAGGAACTAGCAGATAAATGAGATTTCTCAATCCCATGTGATAGTGACCAGCTACATTGCAAAAGGGTGGTAACGTTCCAGAGTTGTAACTAATTCTGGAGTCTGAGTGATGATGTTGCCAGACCTGTCATCTTCTAGAAGGATTTGACATTACAGAAAAGTACAGAGCCTGCAGTGTGGCAGGTCATTTCCATGTCATAGTTCTCAAGCCTTTTGACCTCTGGCATCTTTACCACATCAATGACCTCTGCTTTAAGACTATATCCTGAGCGTGTAGCATATGATTTAAAGGAAAATGGAAATGCAATTGGGGTGGACAGCATCGCTGAAAGCAATACCTGCTTGACATGGGGAAGGCCCAGGCTTGATTCCCAGAACCCTAAACATAAAAGGTGAGAGTAAAAATAAAAGTCACTTGAAACTCAATGGGAGGAGCTTGTCCACTAGTCGGCCAATAAAATAAAACTCAGTGTATTAGAAGCACTAAGTACTTCATGTATTGCTTTTTAGGTTTTACCATTCTGGTGATATGAGATATATATATATATATATATATATATATATATATATATATATATATATATATATATATATATATATATATATAATATACACATACATATATTTGTAAATCTTAAAAAAGTTTAATTCTGTCAGATGTCTTACTTTTTAAACATTCTTTTTAAAACAATACAAAGTTTTATTTTTACTGTTAATATTTTCTATCTTGCATTTTTCTTAACCAGTTATTGCAAACTTTTGTCCAGCTCAGTCATTGAATTTGGTTGATTTTGAGTGTCTGTGTGATTTGAAAATTCTTGTTTATTTTTAATTTTTTAAATGAACCAAGTGTAACTAACACTTTTTTCTCTTAAAATTCCAAGCCATGTTTGTATTATAACAAGGCAGTTGCTGTATGCCCATGTGGAGTTGTATGTAACAGATCAAAGGGCTGAAACTCAAATGGTAAGACTAAGGTGAGTCTCTGTATTCTGTGCTCACAGGTCAGTGCCAGGGACGTCACTTTTCCACCGGTCTCCCTCATTCCCGGCATCCATTATCCAGATCCCTTGGGATGATGCCTTTGGAAAACTCTTGACTTTGTCCTTTCTGTCCTGTGACCAGGGCATTGATTCTGATCTTTACAGCACCATATGCTCAGCACTAGTTTAGAAGTGAACTAATGCTAACTAATACCATTTGAAATACATTTAATGCTTATCACAATCCTGTGAGACTGTGCCATCTGCATTTTGTAAATGGGAAAGGCAGACAAGGCTTTCTATTGGTTTATCCCACTGGGGGATTGCCTTGCTTTTGAGTCTTCTCCAGTGATACAGTTCATAAAGAATATGAGTAATCTCCCTGAAACAGAATTTTGTGTAACCTTTGAATGAAACCTGTAGTTCCTGACAAGCTACATTTTACATTTTCTCACATTCTATACAAACTACTCTTTGGCAGTTTTATTATATCCTGTTGCTCCCTTATAATTATCTCTAGTTTCTTTTAACTGGTTATAAAACTTTTAAATTAGTAGGATTCACATTTTATGCCGTGACTCTAAGTACGCTTTATCTTGCATGTTCTTGATGTGAATTGGAGTTAGCTTGAACCAGTGGGCTTTGTTTTCTTGTTTTGTTTTGTCTTGTTTTTGTATTGACTTACTGATTGTGGTACTGGGTATGCTTTGGTTGCTAAGCAACCACTTTATGTAGCTTTTCAAGTACCATTTCCATTTTTTGCCTAATGTCTGCTCCCTGTTCTTTCATTTCAACTCTGCTAGTCACACAGCTGCACAATCCTTTAAATCCTTTTTTTTAAAAAGGCTTCCCCAATAATTTCTATTTTCTGGTTCATCTTGTGTTTTCCTTTGAGACAGGTGTTTAATTTTCCTTTTTCCTAGCTATAAAAGTAATACACTTTCTGGAGTGGTGTTTTGAGGTAGCATCTCACTGTTTAACTCAGGCTGTCCTGAAACTCACTGTGTAGACCAGACTGACCGCCGACTCAGAGATCTACCTGCCTCTGCCTCCCAAGTATTGGGATTAAAGCTGTGTGCTACTACACCTGTAAATATACATTTTCAAAAAGATTCAGAATATTTGAAAGTAGAATTTCTTAAATCCAGATCAGTAAAATAGCCAGTGTTGTGTGTTCTAACAGTTATGTTTCTATATGAACAAGAATATGTATAGGCATGTCTTCATGCAAGCCTGTTTACATACATGGTAGAAAAATGGATGGGTGTGTAGACAGGCTGATGTTTTATATATGCATACTGTTCCACAACTTTCTCTTGTCACTTAACAATGTGTTGGAAATTTATGTCAGAGAATTTAAGTGATGGCATTTGAATCTATCCTTTTATTAACTCAGACTCCTTCATGTTTTGTATGTATATAGAGAGAAGGAAATGAAAACTCTTCAAGGATAGGTATAATTAGATACTCACTCTTGTTGTAGAGGTTTCTGGCCCAGCTTAGCCCCGCAGTCTGGACCTGCCCACCACTGCTTAGCTCCCCCCAAATGACTCAGATGCTTATATTAATTACATATTGCTTGGCCTATGGCTCAGGCATATTGCTAGCTAGCTCTTGCTTCTTAATTTAACCCATTTCCACTAATCTGTCTTTCCATATGATCCATGACTTACCTAATTTTTAACACCTTGCTTCTTGGGCAACTGAATTTCATCTCTCTTGACTCAGCCCTCCTTCCCCTTTATCTGTGCTCAGATTTCTCGCCTGCTTCTAAGATGCCTTTCCATAGGCCAAAACAGTCCCTTTATTAACCAGTGATATTCACAGCATTCACAAAGACACTGCACATCATTCACCACTTGTACTATAGAAAAACTGTTTGCATCTCATAACTCCTTATATAATCCCATAGATGAAAATCTCCGTTTATAGCCAGGTAGTGGTGATACACATCTCTACTCAGGAAGCAGAGACAGGTCTTTGATTTCAAGGCCAGCCTGGTCTAGACTCAGTTCCAGAACAGCTAGAGCAGTTGGTTACACAGAGACACCTGTATCAAGAAACAATGACAAAGATCTCCATTTGTCATGTAGTTCTGACACAATGAAGGGAGTTCAAAGAAGTAACAGAGTTTCTTTCCTAGAGATACAGTGTACAGATAACTTGAGCAGCCCTCTTACTGAAAGTATTAGAATTATGGAATGTGTATTTGTGAAATTATCCTCAAAGCAGCTATGCACTTTGATCTCCTCCATCTTCCTGTTGGCCCCAGCCCACAGTCCTCCACACTTAGGAATAGAGTATCTCTTGTGCAAAGATGGCTTGCAATTTCAAAAATCAGATCACATTCTTATTTTCTAAAAGAAAGCGAGCATACAGAAAGGCTCTCAAGAACTAAATTGCTTTTGCCTTAAGGGCATACAGGCAGATGCTGACCTCCTGTGCCTGGGGATAATAAAAATGCAAAGACAGCTGGCAAAGAATTACCATAAAATTCAGGGCAGGGATTCAGAATGGTAAAGCAGGGAATTTCTGCAAGTGCAAAAATTTTCTCTTATAGTGTCCTGATAGTAGCTGTATACAACAATTCTAGACTTAATATTTCTGTGTATTTTTTATATACAGTTATTATTTAACTCAATGAATAATTAACTATAAAAGAAGTTAGTAATAATATGGATATAATGTGAGCTATGCATGTGTTTTATATAAATGGTACATGTATATTTCTATAAGTAGAGTGTATATGTGAATATTGTACATTTATATAAGTACATAAATTTATGTTTATATTTATATAAAATATGTGTGTGCTACATGTACATAGAAATGTATCTATAAAAAATGAACTACTAATGGAAGCCATTCTTTAAAACTATCAAGTAGGAAGAAACTTATTTCTTCTGTTGTGCTTTAAATAATCATGAATGTTCACTATGTTTTAGAACCCAGTTTTAAAAAGTTAGACTTTCTGTCTGTGCCCATAGATAGAAGATATTCCCTCCCTACATCATGTGGTATAGTACTTCTTTTTTGTAATTTCATCTTTCTTCTTTGCTAGACAGTGACATATTTATCTTTGTATTTCTTGTACCTAACAAATCCTGGTACATAGTAGAACTGTAAATACTGGTGCTAAAATGAATGAATAAATGTGCCTGAAAAGGAACAAAGGCTGCAACACCCAATACAGAAAGCATTTTCTTAGAACACTTTGAATTGTTATATTGCTTTGGCATATCAGTGGTCATAAAATTGGCACAGTAAAAGCAGTTTGTTTTTAATTTAACCAGCACTTTGTGGAACTGTAGGTAAATGCAGAGTCTGCCATGTGGTAACCCTCTTAATCCCAGAAAGCAGTGCAATGAAAATAGCCACAGAAATGATTGGACTGAGAAGTGAATATCTAATAGCTTGAAGAGAGATTACATGGTCTGGTCTTGGTTGATTGGATTTTGCTGATGCTCATACATATGGTGCAGGCACTCTGCCAGGGAGCCATATTATCAGCTATGTAAGGATGTGATATTGAATGGAAAAAATTTAGCTATGCCCTAACTGAAGATGCTAACATCTTAAAAAGACACACTTACACTCACTCACACATATACAGAATATTCATCAGAATAGTTCTATCTCCAAACAGAGAACAAAAAAAGACTACCAGTGGAAATTATAGAGCTCTTAACAGCGGGCTCAGACCACCAACACCTGCCAGGTGGAGGCAAGCAAGTTGGCCTGGCCATGGATATCCCTGTTTCTCAGAACTTTGAGCTTGCATGGACTGTTACTCTACATAATTCATTGCGTTTGCTCTGCTTCCATGCAGACCAAGCCTTGCTCTGTTATCTGCCTTCCCAAAGAGATAGCTCACCACAACTGATCCAGATGTGCCCAATTTTCCTCTTGTTCACTATAAGTGAGTAAAGATACTTTCTTTATTCTAGTGCATCAGTGTCTTTGTAAGTTTTGATAGAGTGATTCTGCATACCTAGGTCAGGTCAGTAATGTGCGGAACAGAGTTGCAAGGCACTTTGAGGCAAACACTGCCTTGTAGGACTCTCTTGATGCAGTCCACTAGATATCCACAATGATGGCCTGTCCTCACTGTTATAAGCAATGATTCTCTTTCACTCTACACTTTCTCAGTATAATTCTTTCCAAATACAACATGTTAAGAACTTCTAAAATTTGGTGTGGTGGCAGCCAACTGTAATCTCAGCACTTAGGAGGTAGTGGCTAGAGGATCAGTGTGGAAAAATTAGCAACTCTTTCAAAATGACAGCAACATAAAATAATAGCGTGTACATTTGAATTATTACTAAGTCATAGTCTTGGTGACAGTAGCTCTTCTGGGTGAGAATGTGTTTGTTTTTGTAAATTCCATGCCTGTGAGGATGGGTGGTACATCTGTTGTAGGTGCCACCTGATGAAGACGGCCAGTGACTTACTCCATCCGATTTCGCCACCTCTCGCCTCTCATTTCATGTCAATGTTGATCCTGCTGTTATGGTCACGTCACTTTCTAACCTTGTCTCTCCTGCACTAGTGAAACCCAAAGAAGATGGAAGGCACGATGAATTCGACCAGATTAAGGCTGCGGGTAGAGCAGGCAGTGATGAGGTCATAGATTTTCTTTTGCTCTTGTCTGTCTGTATTTCTTTAGAACAGCCCAACAGCTTTGAAAGGGAATTCAAGTTACATGTACCCTTTTAGAAGAAAATAAAACACAAGGTCTCTAGAACCTGCTCAACATATCTCTGAGTACAGTGGAACCTAAGCCAGATTCTGACAGATCTTTAACACCTGTTACTTGCCAAAATGGCATCAGTGTAGACAAAAGGGCAAAAGCTAGCTACAGCAGATCTTAGGGGAATCTTGTGGCTCTTAGAAATGGGTTGTTGTTTTCAGTGACTGTGTTTATTACCTAAAGTATCATTATCCTCCCTTTTCCATCTTCCCCCAATGCCCAACTAAAGTTACTCATCATTAAATTTCTTGATACATTCATCAGAAGCACACCCAGAGCAGGTCTCAGTTTACAAATTTCAGATATATCAGATGTGCATGAGTGTGTGTGTTACCAGTAGAGTGAGACTTTGCAGCATTTCTGATAGACAGGTAAATGCAGTCTTGCAAGGGTTTACTTCTTGCAAAGTAGGTTCTTCAAAAAGTACTTGTTTCTAACAATCACATTCCTAATTGATACAGTTGGTAGGTACCCCACGACAATTTTTTTTTAATTATATCAATCTAGGATTAATATTTATTGGAATATAAACTAACACTTATGATATAGGTAACAGTTTATATAGGCACTTGAGAGGTCGGATTATTTACTCGATGGAGGATGGATGCTGAACCAGGCTCTCCAGCAGGCAGGAACAAACGGGCTTCTCAAGATCCTAGCAGCCCCTCTTGAATGGGGCTGGCCACTCCCCCTTCAGGAGCCTGGGACCCTGGATAAGTGTCTTCCGACCTTATCAGCTGACACCTGAATCTCGCCACACCTGCAAGGCTGTTAATGAGTGTAAAGTCTGGTGAAGTTTCTCACTATCCCCATGGTACATAGTACAGAGCTGTTCTTGGGTACTGATGTTTAATAACATAGGATTGAATTGCTACCAGATAATAGTGGGCCGTTCTTTATTAATTAGCTGATAGTCACTTTAGGTCCTTTGACCAAATTCTCCATTCTATGGCTTCCCATTTCCCTTGGATAAAGAATAAAACTAAGGATCAGGATCTAGTTTGGATACTTCATAGTAAGACATCTGTACTGTTCAGGACACCAAGCTAGGTAGTATCCATATACTTCAAGGTCAATCTGTCAGCACTTTATGGAGTATTTACTTTACAAACTTTAGCACTGTTAAAAGCAAACTAGGCAATGAATTATGTTATGTGCTAATAATAAGAGAAACGTTACTATTGTTTAAAAAGGAAAATTATAATCCTTTCAGTAAATGAGAGGATGAACACTTTGTTTGCACTTACATAGCACTCTGGAAACTGTGTTTTTCAGAACCTGTATTTTCTCTTTTTATGAATGTGCATGTATATTGTCCAGATCCTGCAAATAGGAAAGTACATAAGCCAGGACATAAATAAAAGACCAAGGAGTAGAATAAGCCCAAGAAATGCAACTGAGGGGTCACAGGTGTTTGCCACTCTGGTCTCATGGGCCAGGCAACTGTTTGCCTTTTTCTTTGACCCTTTCCTATTGAAGGCCAGGGTCTAAGAAGGAGTAATTCACTAGACTGAAGAGAGCTCAGCTGTGGAATGGGACTGTTCTGAAGCTGGGCAACATAAAGCAAACTGAAGAACAATTTCAAAACCATAGTGCTATCTTTAGACTGAATCCTCTGTCCTGAATCCAACCTTGCATGCACTGGCTCCACAAGACCTGTGCAGTGCCAGAGTAGGCAGAGGGAGTCTTCTCTTCAACTGTATTCCTGAATTCTTTTTCTGACACATGTCTTTCTCCAATCTCCCATAGCTTTCTGTCTCTGCTTCCTACCCCATTTTAGTAGATTTTACTGTAAAGGCTGGAAGTCATTAAACAAATCTGATTGTGTTTGCTTATGTTGTTTGTATATATTATAGTTCAAGTTAGTTTTAACCAAATACCTCCCAGAATTTTTTTAAAAAAGATTTATTTATTTATTTAGAAAAAGTCATCAGATCTCACTATAGATGGTTGTGAGCCACCATGTGGGTTCTGAGAGTTGAAATCAGAACCTCTGGAAGAGCAAGCAGTGCTCTTAACTTCTGAGTTATTTCTCCAGCCCCTGGATTAGTGGTTCTTGACAATCTGAAAATAATTCTTAAAAAAATGTATATTCACAAAATGCTGTGTACAGTAGATCCCTGCATACCACTTGTAGAACTGAGCTACATTCAAATTTTTGGGCTATGATGGAAATCCAATGTTGCCTATGTTCCCATGGCCACTAATGTTTGAAATCAGTCATTTACTAGATATTTCTTGAATGTGAACTCTGCCAGGAACTCTGCACAATACTGAGATACAACCTGGGATAAAGCCACTAGTCTACTCATGAAAAATGTCATAAATTTAGTAGAGGAAACAGATACGCATACACATATTATATAGAATAAATTCAGTGAAAGGGGAGATGCAGAATATTTTGAGGAAAATCTACAAGTTTTTAGTGTGTTTTTAAGCACTAAGAAATTCTTAGTGTTATCTGAATTGTTCTTCCAGGTTAAAGGGTTTCTAGATACAAAGTTATTGTAGAAGCTGGATATAGTGGTGCATGCTTGTAATTCCAGCATTTAGGAGGTAAAGGCAAGAAGATCAGGAGTTAATCTTTGTACTTATAGTTTAAAATCATCCTGGGCTATGTGAAACCTTGTCTTAAAATGCACACACATACTCATGCACACATGAGAAAATGACTTTATGTCATGTACAAGAAAATCAGCGCATTTACTTATTATTGTAGAGGGACAGACATGGTGTGTGTGGAAATCAGAGGACAGCCTTTGAGAGTGTTCTTCCCTTCTACTGTGAATTGAATTGGAGTCGTCAGATTTGTGGAGCACTGAACCATCTTTCAGGCCTTGAATTTTATTTTGAGGGCAGTAAGTTGAGGCATGATAGGAATTTATCTGTACCTGAAAATAAAATTCTAACTACTGCATGGGCTGGAGGAGGTAAGCTTGCTCACTAGAAGAATGAGCTGGTTAGTCACGTAAATAGTTGTTGTTTACCAACATATTGAGAAATGTGTATTAAAAAAATAACTGAGTGAAAAGATACAAACTGGAAATTATAAAATTTTTTGACTAGATGAGCCTATTGTTTCAAGAAATACTTGTGTGCTAATGTGGTAGACCTTGTATTATATATTCTTATGAACAGTTAATGCCATCTCTATCCTTGAGACTGTGGCAGTGTATTTCTGGAGTAAACAGCTTTACTGCACGAATTTTACTTGGTCTAATACTAAAAACCCGGAGCCAGATATTGGAGAAAAGCTGGAAGGAAGATCAGAGAGACAGAGGAACAAGCCATAGCTACTTCTCATCCAGCCAGCTCCTCAGGTTAAAGGAGAAGATTCTGTCTCCAGGAATCCTCAGACTGAATGCCTCTGAGTCCTCAGCTGAAAGGGAAGGGGCACAGGTGAAGAAGGGGCTGAACTCCTACCTTCTACCACCTTATATTTCTTTCTCTCCCCTGCCATATCCCTTCCTGTTTCAACTTTCCTAATGCTGAGATTAAAGGTGTGTGTTTCCCAAGTACTGGGAGCAGAGGCTTGGGATCCCAAGTGCTAGGATTAAAGGTGTGTGCCAACACTGCCTGGCTCTGTTTGGCCTTGAACTCACTGAGATCCAGATGATCCCCTGCCTCTCTGGTGCTATGATAAAAGGTGTGTGTCACCACCCATGACCTTCATGGCTAAATCTCTGGCTGATCCTGACCTCTGATCTTCAGGCAAACTTTATTAGATACACAATATATCACCACACAGCTTAATGATCAAATAGTGTAATTCTCTAGAGAGATGGACTCAGACAGATTTCCGGGGCATAGGAAACAGCTCCACAAGCTATAATTGCTCCTTTGAGACTTTAGGATGTTCCTGTGGTTGAGAAGTGTTGTATCAGGTGAGGAATGTTACTGACAAGAGTGTCTTTCTGTATAAACATGCTCTTGGCAACCCACTGATATAGGTGACAGTTGTCAGCACATGGGTGAGAGTACCCAGGAAATGTGTGTAGAATGAGAATAGGACACAAGAACCAGGCCTGGCAAACTTACACAGAAGAGGAACCTGTTGGAGGAGTCAGGAACATGGAAGGAATGTGAATCGTGTTCTGAGATGGAGACCATAATGCATAAGAAAGAGCAGCGAGGTGGTGACGCTCCTAGTGGGTAGACTCCTGGTTCAGGGTAGGATTCCATATTGAACTTCAGAATTCACTATAGCCTTGACCACCCAGCTCCAGCTGTATTTCCTTTAGAGTGTCCAAATGAATTTGCTAGGTGACAGTCTTCATGGATGCTTACAACTGCAAAGTGGGGGCCCAGGCCACTACCCTTCTTTACAAACCCTGGTTCTAGCTGTAGAACCTTACAAGCTAAACTGAGGACCTCCAGTTTACCCTCTGTGTACCCTCCTGCGCCCTCACCTTACAGTAGGAATGAGCGCAAGGCACTGATGAATTGCTGTGCAGTCATGTAGGCAGGATGGGGGCAGGGAGTGCATACTCTACATCTAGAGGCTTCTACAAGTCACACAGGTGCTAGAGAAGACATTATCCTGCGTTTATTCCCCACATACCCATGAAGTGGCCCAGAGTGTCAGACTCTTGGCAAGGTCAGGCCAGCCTCAGGAGGTTACTGCTGGCTATATTTGGGACACAGTAGTGCACAGAGAGAAGAGAGCTTTAAACCACATTCAGCTGTGTTAGGGTTTTTTTCCCCCCCATTTTTTTTCCTAGTCCTGAATGAAAAACCCTACAGATTTTTTAATAGGACACTGACTTCTTGACATTGATGTGGATGTTGAGTGACAAGCATTTAGTTTAGGTGAAAGGGTGGGAGTAGCATGAAACACGTGGCTTGTAAACTGTGTGAGAAGATTAAGAATATTAACAATAGTAAAATGAAGATGCTGGATTCACTGAAGGAAAACATGAGTCTTCAGAAGGATTATGGGCACCTTCTCCCCCCCCCCCCCACGTATAGCATGAATTCTATTTTAATAAAGCTGTTAGTAAAAAAGAAAAGAAAAGAAAATATTGATGGCATATCCACTCTTAAATATATCCTAACAAGATTGTTGCATTTCAAAGATAAAGAAATAGAAGCACGCGGGTGAGTGGGAATGGAATAGGACAAAGGGAGAGGGAACATGGGTATGGACGGAGAGAATGGCAGGAGAGGGCTGTTGCTCACTTTTACAGCTAGCCGAGACGTCTTTCCCTGAAAGGAAAACAAGAAGAACATCTGAGACCTTGAGAACCATGCACAGTATCCCACTTACAATGAATGAACCATGCACTGAAAGAATGCGTCAGGGTATGTGGGGAAATACCAACCATGAGACCATCTTGTAGCTAACTAAATAATTAGAATAGTGAACTCAGTATAACTGAACATCAGTTGTCAACATAGCAACAAGCAATGATGCTCATAGCAAATTGTCTCAAGAGCAATAGAATGGGGATCTACATGCTGTTCCAGGGTGTTACCATCAACTTGGCCAACAGGATAAAGACAGAAGAAAGCAAAGAACTGCTAGCTGTGGCTGTAGTACTGGCAGGAAACAGGAATGTAGGGTAGGAAGATGTGATGCTCATCTTCAGCAGAGCAGAAGGAAGAGAGGCTTGTCCCTTTGGGCTTAATGGAGACAAGAAAAGATGTTTGAACATGGGAGATGGAGGAAAGTTTCCAAAATACTATAACCAAGGAGTAGGAAAGAGAAGCCATTTATAAGCATAAAAAAATAGAATGTATTTAAAATTAAAACCAAACCTCCTTATTGCCACCCAGTGGATCCCTACTATGTTACAGATAAGAATCCAAAGCTCCTTCTAGCCAAACATAGTCTAATCGAAAGGCCTTTGTTGTTTATGTCCTTAAGAAAACACACAGCACTAGAATATGTCATAGGCAACAACAGATAGGGAAAGTGGGATACTATTGTTAGAGAATTAAAACAAAATTATTGTAAGTGTAATTCTTTTTTAACTATTGAGATGCAGTGGATCCTGGCAAAGCAATGATCACAAAACTTGCTTTTCATCAAACCATGTTTCAGAAGTAGAAGAATTGCCAAAACCTCAGCAGATGTTGCAACATATTCCTTTCAGAGCAAATGGACATCTACAAACAGAAATAATATAGTGCTTGGAATATTTACCAGGCTTAATTTAACTAGCTATACAGAATGCTTTGAATCCTGCAAAAGTATATCATTTACCAAGTCAGCAGGCTAGAAGAATTAGACTGTATCACAAAAAAAAAAAAATGGTAGGGGCTATTAAAACATTGAAATTGTACTTACCAAAATTCTCTGCAGGAAAATCCTCTCCTGTGTCAAATATCAACCAGAGTTAGAACTACTTGAAATCTGAAAATAAAATAATAAGATCTATAATTTAAGTCAAAGATGCATTAAAAGTATAGTTAAAACTAATTCGGAAGAATTTATATGATGTATTAAAAGGTATAGGGGGAGGAGGGCTTACTAAAACTATTTTATCAAAGGCAAAACCATCCCGTTACTAAGATATGTAAGCATAAGTGAGTTAAGCAATGCAGAGGAGAAAAGAGGAAAATAGAAGACTTAATTTTCTATAATTCCTAGAGGAGTTATAGAAAAACAATGGAATTGATGAAGTCTAGGGAGCTTTACGAGGAGATGACACAGGGTAAACTGGGTGGAAAGAAACTATGGAATGCGGCCTAAAAGTTACGTACTCATAGGTAGGACCGAATTTTTAAAGCATTCATTTCAAAGATCAACCTAAAGAGAGTTCAGTGTAAGCTGTTTCCTAGAATATGTGAGGCCGTCAGTTGGGCCTCCAGAAGAAAAAACTGCATGCACTTCTATACATTTTTAAAGAGTAATAAATGTACAACTAGAATCTTCAAAATAACCAAAAATAATTTAAGTAAATCACCAAAATTTACTCAAAATTTCTGTGAATGGTGTTGATAAAAATAGAATTTAAAGACTCCTTCCCACCAAAATGCAAAGTTGAGACTTCCAAGGACCAGCTACTTCCTGTGCAGTCTAGTCTGTCTCAAAGCATGGGAAATAAGAACTTCCTGGGTTATATTAATGTTAAATAGAATGTCTTGACCAAATTATTTCCCCTTTTCTTTCTTTACTGAGACAAAATTAATAAACCACACATATCTAAAGTCTGTAACTAGAGAGGGAAAGAGGTGGGTAATGACCCCTTTCATGTCCAACACTTTATTTGCTATATTTTCTCATGAGGTAGAGAGAGAGAGTGTGTGTGTTGACAACATTCACTTTTAAAATAAAATATTGAGCCTGATGGAGACTTTGTTTTTTTGTTGGGGGTGGGGTGGGTCAGTATTGTTTATAGTTTTGTTTTGATATGTCTCTCCATATAACAGAGGCTGGCTGTCAGCCTCCTAAATACTAAGATCAGCAGTGTATAACACCAAATCGTCCTGAAGCTGTGGCCTCGTAAGCAGTGTGAAATCGGTTGTTGAAGGGAACTAAATTCCAGAGCAGGATTGCAGCTTAGCTCTTAAGTCTCAAACTTCGTCTCCAGTTTATCTGCACTCTGCTGCCACCAGAAGACAGGAAGCCAAGAAGGAGCCTTTTAATGTGCTCCATTTAAGAGATAGACATGGTGTCACTTTGGAGGCAAACCAGTTAAGAGGTCCTTTCAAGGCATACTAAAGCAAGCCTCTGGAGAAGTTTAAAGAAGAAAACAGACCCAGTGGTATGAATACTATCTTGCAAGAGTCTGGGAAGGAAGCTGGAGTCATTCCCTGAACAAGGAGATAGAAGGGAAAAAGGTAACAAGCAGGTAGTCCACACACATGGAGTTTCATTAGTTGAAAGGTGTTTATTTTGGAGGCTGGAGAGGACTCAGCAAGGAAGAGCACATGCCACTCTTTCAAAGGAGGACCTGAGTTTGAGTTTCCAGGACCCACATAGGGTGGCACAACCACCTATAATTCCAGTGCTTCTGAGTTCTGAGAACATTGCACTGCAGACAAGCACATAATTAAAAATGATGGTTGAAAAATTAACTTTCTTGTATTTAAGTATCTCTAAAATTGCTGCATATCTAGATCAAATAAGTGGCAACATTTGTCATCTTAATTGTGTATAAAATCACAGGCTTTTAATTTGGCATTGATGGTTTGGAATCATTGTGCTTATTGCCTTATTAATGGAAGTTATATTTAACTTTTATAGTCCATGAGAGCAGTGCATAGAGTTAAATGTTGGGCAGGCCAGGAGTTAATAACTCTGTAGAGTACCGAGGAACCATTCCGAGTGTCCTCACTTCAGCTGTGTTCCTGTGCTAAATCTTGACATGTAGGGTAAACCTTAAGCACAGGTTGACTTTCTACAGAACATACACAGTGTTTTAAAATTGTGTTAAGGAGGCATCGGAGAGATGGCTCAACAGGTTAATAGGTACAAGCATGAGAACCTGAGTTCAGGTCCCAGCATTCAGCCAGATGTGAGCAGGTGTACACCTGGAACCCCATAAAGTTGGGGTGGGGGCAGGGACAGAGACAGGAGGATTGCTGTTCCTAGCCTAGCGTAGGTTCAGTGACAGACCCTATCTCAAGGGACTAGGCAGAGAGTAATAGAACTGGATAGTCAATGTCCTCTGGCCTCTGCATGCATTTGTGTGTATACCACACATCCACAAAGATTGGTAAAGATTAAATGAGATAACGTATATACACATAAAATCCTTAGGTCTGTGATTTGCAGATAAGTTATCATTGACTTTATTATTTCTTATATGGATATTTCAATAGGAAAGAACTTTCCCATCCCCATGTTATCGCTGTGTGTGTGTGTGTGTGTGTGTGTGTGTGTGTTGTGTGTTCTGTTTTGGGAGGTAAGGTCTTGCTATGTAGTCCCTACCCGATCTGGTACTTGCTGTGTATCTCAGATTGGCCTCAGTGCCTGGCATGCATTTCTCTTTAAGTAAATCTAACCTACACAAGGGAATGTAGTAGGTAAATATGGTGGGAGCTCACTTATGTTTGTATGGGGTGCCTTTTACCTATCTTGAAGAATATTAAATTGCTGTTAAGTGCTAGGGAATTTAAATTAGTAGGTAGAAGCAGATTCTGAACTTCACACACTCAGCGAAAGCCTTTCAAATCACACTAGATCCATAACAAAGTACTGTTCAGTAAAGGACATGCTCTCCTCCTCCTCCTCCTCCTCCTCCTCCTCCTCCTCCTCCTCCTCCTCCTCCTCCTCCTCTCTTAGAGCAAAAGCAGGAATATACTCTTTATGGATAGGTGTTTGAAAAATTCCTGCATGTCTCTCAAGAAGACTGAGAGGCCTTGTTTCTGCCCTTTCTACTTTGACTCTGATCTATGCAGGGGATTTTGTAAGTTGCTCAGTTGGGCGATGGGCAACAAATAGTAGCTTGGGAAACACAGGGCAGGAAGAGAAGATAAAAGTCCTCCATGGTGTGCAAGCGTCCTTTACTTATCTTTATTATGGAATCGCTAAATTAGTGGTGTATCTTTCTTCTAGAAAGTGTAATGTGAAGGCTGGCTTACAAGATGACTATTACTCAATTTCCTGGCTGTTCTACAAAGAAAGGGGCCGAAGGAAGAGGAGGAGGAGGATTCCTTTGTTTAGGAGAAACTTATTTTACTTTATCTTGGTACAATGCTTCCTATAGTCATTTAGTTGACCATTATCATCCATGTTTTTTGTTCTTGTAGTCAGAATTGTCACCTCCTCTGTGACTGTCTAATATCCAAAAAGCTCCTTAGGAAGCCTAAAAGAAAGTAAATGCTTTCTGCCGTGTGGTTCTCAAGGCAGTATTGAGGTATCACTGCCAGTTCAGCAAGCTAATTTAAAATTTGTTATCCAGGCCTATGATTCTTGCCTTGAGAGGCAGAAGCAGGGGATGTAGAGCTTAAGACTAGCCTGATTCATGTTGAGGTTCTGTCTCCAAAAAACCAGGAAACTCTTTTTTCTTACAAATTGGTCTAGATAGCTAGATACTCTTTCAACTTTAGTATTTACACGTAATAACTCTGATGCCTCTGCAGCTCACATTTCTGTTTTTGGTCTGTCTCATTTGAGGATATCTAAAAACAATGTCTTATGCATCCCTTCAGATCAAGTATAATGGCTTTGTGATGTTTGTACACAGTATTTGAGTCATCAATGTGCTACAGAACATTTCCCCAAGATAATGACTCCCCATCATGTAACTGAATCACTGTGATGGCTATAAATGGGACCCAGTTTCTACAAATAACTCATCACCCCCGCCCCGAAAGAAAATAAAACACCCATTCAGATTTTGAAGTTTAAGTGAGTGTGACTTATGAAGGAAAGTGAGCAGTAAATAGTTGTATTCTTCTCTATAGAGCAAATCCTGAATCACTGCCATCTTTATATGATGACAACCACCTTTGCCAGTTTCTTTACCGAATTCTTTTATCTGTACAATTCAGCTGTTCTTGGTAAAATGATAGATTGTCATTTAATTAGCTCATGAATTTTTCCCATTTCTAAAGTGTTATATAATATTTTAAAGCCTAATTTCCTTTGAGCCTTGTGCCTGTTAGTAATTGATGTGGCTAGAGTCAGCTACATTGATGCTGATTGATGCTGGAAATCTCTTTGGAGGCAATTCATTTTGGTAATGAATCCATTCATTCAGCATTCCTGTGTCATGTCAGCTGAGTCCTAGACCACTGAAAACAAACCCTCTCCATTCTCAAATTCTTGGACACTTGTTTGGTGAAAAGGTGAGAATCTGCCACCTCACCTTAAATCTGCTCTCTGTGACTATACCAGTAGAATATGGTAGAAGTGATAGAAGTGATTGACATGTATCCATTTCTGTGCCCAGGCCTTAAGAAACTATCAGCTTCTACCTCCTGTTGCCTGGGATGCTCAGTGTTAGAACCATGCTGTGATGATGTCTGAGCTTCTCTGCTGAAAGACCTTACCAGTGAGACACTGTACCCAGCACCTGCTTGCTAGCTAAGTGGGTGCTCCAGCTGATGTTGTGTAAAACAGAGGAATCATCCCACAGTTACTTTTCCAAACTGCAGATTCAGATGAAAAAAATAAGTAAGTTTTGTGTTAAGGCAGAGTGTCTGAGTGCTTTGCTTGCAGGTACCAAGGGTAGACATATAAATAGGTGTGCGACAATGTAGAATTATAACAAGGGTAGTATGAACTTGGTATCACATGAATACTGAGGAGAGATGTCTAATTCTTTCTTCATTATGAAGGAAAATGACATCTGAACTGTTAGCTGGGTGAGAGAGTGGAGAAGCAGAGAAGACAGTGGTATGATCAGAAGCAGTGAGGTTTGAAACAGTATGCTGTGCAAAGAAGTTATGAACATTCAGATATTGCTGGTAACAATCCATACCAAAGATACATCCAGATAGACTGGTAAAGGCTGAATCAAGAGACTGTGTGCTAAGTGAAGGCAATTTGTAGACAGTTTGGGGTTTTACTGTATTGTGTATAAGCAGCAGAGCAATATGCAGTGTGTGTTTTAGACAGATCTTCTACCAGCAATAAGGCAGGTAGATTTTCAAGAGTTAAGACGATAAAATCTGGACCTGGCACATCAATCCTGGCACTTGAGAGACTATGGCAATGGGGTTGTGTAGTCTCAAGAAACCATGAATAGAAACTGAAAGTAGTAGAACGACATTGTGTAGCCCTTAAATTGTTCAGGCAAGGACAGCAAAAGCCTAGATTAAGACTGCAGTGAAAATAGAGAGGAACACATAGATTCAAAAAGTGTCTAATGGATTTGTGTTTAATTAGAGAGACTTTTATTAGTTTTATTTTGTTAGTCCCTGGTAACTGATTAAGGAGGTAAATGACTGTCAGATTCTAGTATCACCGAAAATGGAGACTGGGGGGAGTGTGAGGGGTGTGAATGAAGGGCAGAGCTCATGAATGCTGTGTAATGTGCTGGACTTAAATCTGTGGCCTCCCTATAGTGATCAACAAGGCAGTTAGACATAAGTCAGAAGACAACAGAGACTTAAGCTGCAAATAGATTTGGGGGCCAAAGTTCGCAGTCAGTTAAAAGAAGAACCGTGAGATGGAACTCTGCAAACATCCTGACCTCGAAGATAGTTGGAGGGAAATGAGCCCACCCAGGAGATGGGGCAGAAGGAAGTTCCAGGATGGGGGTGGTGCTAATTTCCTGGAGCAGTGAGGAGAGGTAGAAGGCCATCCTGGTGCTGTTATTCCTGCTGGGCAAAGAAGGACAGGAGACATCAATGATAAGACCAAGAGTTGAAGAGTAACTAGGGATCACTTGCCCCGAGAGAGGAGGTGGGAAATGGGAAATGAGGAAATACTTTGATGACCCAAGATACTTAGGCCATCAAGAAGTGATTGAAAGAAAAAATGAAAAGAAATGACAACAGAAGAGCAGAGTCAAGGGAACCCCTGGGAATTTAAAGAAATAATGGGTATAGAAATAAACAGTTCTAGACTATGGCAAGAAACTGAAGATTAAGCTTGTTGGTCTTAATTGTCTTCTATGAAATAGGACCCAAATTGTCCACCGAGAGAAACGAATAAAGCAGGACTTTGTACCTGTGTTGAAGAAAAAGGTGCACTTAAAGATAAACCTTCAAGGAAATAGAAATGAATGCTGGCTCTTAATAGGCAAGAAGGATCAGTAGGTGACCAGAAGACCTAGTTGATATTGGAGATCCAGTTTTGTACTGGTAGTGTGCTGAACTGAATGCTTTTGTTCTACACAGCCCTGCTTTTCCCACTCCTGGCCTCTCTGGCCTAAGCCATGAGGAGAATGGGTCATCTTTAAAAGTAAAGATCTTGTGTAACAACGAAGTTTTTTTTAAGGCAATATGTGCGTAATGTAACTGGAAGACAATCAACTTTATTGTTTTAAAAGTAACAACATAGAGGGCTAGAGATGGCTCAGTGGTTAAGAGCTTTGGCTCTTCTTCCAGCGCATCTAGGTTCAATTCCAAACATCCACATGGTGGCTCACAACCATCTGTAACTCTATTCTAGGAGACTTAGTTACCCTCTTCTGGTCTGTACCGGTATGTGTGCCTTCAAAGTGCCCATGCATATAAAAAAATTTTTTTATTTTAAGAAAAAAGTAATGCCATGGGAATTCTAACTGACAAGGTAAGAAATTCTAGAAGGCAGTCAAGAATAAGAGAAACCACAGAAAAGCAGATGAAAGGAGTAAGGGGTTAGGGTAGTGGAGGGGGTGGGCAGGAGGAGTGAGTGGCTTCACGTAGAAAAGATGTGATTTGAGATCACTTGAAATTTCTTTGGCACAACACATTGTAGTACCCTGAGCATTGGGCCCCATTTTACTTCTGATCTCTTTATGAAGTTTTACAAAGAATAGTCCCAGGTCAGTCAGGGATTTGCTCTTGGACAAGGATTGTCTGGCCAAATATTTGGTTGTATCCCCCCAAACAGCTCCAGAATGGCTGCCCCCCACCTTGCTGACCTCCAATTTTTACAGCTCCCACACATATAACAGCAGTAACCCTAAAAGCATTGGCCCATGGTTATATGTGCCTTCTGCCTTGTAAGTTCCCACTTTTAGTGCCCCGAGAGAACAGGGTGATAGCACCTCATTTATAGATTAGGAAGTGCAGTGTGAGTCTTTGGGTCTGAGTCCAGGCCAGCACTGCCACATCCTAGCAGCTCAGAAAGTAGTTAGGCAAGGTAGCCTCTGAGATCCTCTACCAAAAACTAAGAAAAACTCTGTAACAGCTAACTCGGGCTTTCTTCAGTATCTGTGAAATTGGAAGAGAAACTATCCTGTCCTTAAGGTTAGAAGATCCTATGCAGTTTTGAAGTTACTCACAGCACTGTCAATTCTTTAAGAACTCTATATTGCTGTAATTGTGTGTAAAGCGTCTTCATTCAGTGCTAGATACTATCACACATAAACACTGTTTAATACATTTTTTAAAAAAAATATTTAAGTGTTCCAAATAGATTCATTGATATCCTAGAGGCCAGAGTCAATGTCAAAGCTAGTGCTCTACTTTTCCCTCTGAGTTTCAGGTCAAGAAGTCTGGGAGGAGATGTCTCAGTGTGAATCAGTGTAGCAAAGGGAGTGGCCCTTAGTGTGGCTTTACCTGCCACCTTAGGCTAAGTCTCTGGTGTCAGCCCTTTGTGACAATGTGTTTTTGAGAATGGACCCAGAGGATAAAGATGAAGTCATTGCACTCTACCAGGATGGCACTTAGCTGAAGGGTGACTGCAGTCAGTGTAGGGCAGGCTTTGGTTCACAGGCTACATACACATGACTAGGTCTCTCCAATGCTGTGCATTTCCTTGCTTGCTGAATGCTGAACCACCCAAGTCTCCTTCTCTCCTCTGGGCCTGACCATCCTCCTCTGCTCTTCTGTCAGTTCACTTCCAAGCATTCCCTGCAGCATGTGTAATTTCAGGCAGAACACGACTACATTAGACCAGAGGCGGGTGTGTTGAATGAAGTGTTCAGAGAAGAATATTCAGTAGCTTTGAAATTATCCATTTACATTTCAGTGAGGAAGGGGAGAAAGGTTAACTAACAAGTACTCCACAGTCACTGACTTGTTACTAATGTGTGTGTGTGTCATGTCCAGAGTTCATTGTCCAACACTGACAGTCACACTGGTGTGACTACAGTGTACAGGAAGCTCATATCAGCTAAACCCAGCTTTGTTCATGTGGGGCAAGAAATGGGAGTTGGTCAATTCAGGTTAGAAATACTGATGCTTTGGTGTTCTCTCAGGTGCCCAAATTTGGTCCAGATTCAAAATCCTAATGACACGGCTCTTTATGGAAGCTTCTGGGTGGCTTTTTCCTACCATTCAGTTTTGTTTCTGTGTGCTGATGTTATTGTACTCAGGTTCCTTATGGGCTGGGAGCTGAAATGGGACCTGAGCACTGCACTTTGCCATTGAGGTAGAGCCCAGCTTGACTAGCCTTTGAATATTGGCAACTAACTGCTCTCCCTGGGGATTAGCATACTTATCAACTCTTTCATCAGTATCTTGAATTGTATCTGGGAAATTTAATTAATGTATTTATATTTAGAGATTTTTTAAAGTTTTTTCTTGTCTGAGTGATTATATACTTTCAACAGAGCTAATATTTAATCCATAAGATTTCATAACCAAGAGATTTAAAGGTTAACTTTGAAACTAGGTCAGGAAAAAACACTACTTTAGTTTTAAAGCTAGTCAGATAAGGAAGTACAGAAACAGTGTAGAAGCATTGTCAAGCTTACAAAACCAATTTCTTACAGGTTTCTGAAAACTCCTGTCTGTATAGCTTAAGTGCGTGAGTCACACCTTCCCTTTGTCTTACCACTCATTCACTCATCCATTCATTATTATTCATCCATTCACAGTTCACTCTGCCAAGACTCGCTCTAGATACTAGGTAACAACAATAAATAAGACAGTTAGAACTTACTGTGTGCCAGTTCTAAGCCAGGCACTTGGAAACTTAGAATGTACTGTCAGCTCACAGTCTGATGTGGTAAGTGTTACACTGGAAGTCAGTTTCCCCCAAGCTCATTGATTGGCTTCTGAGGCTTAAGGGGAGAGTAGTTTCCTCCTTTCTGAAATGCTGTTGCTCACTCTCTTTACTTCACAGAACTGGTGTAAGTCCAAACGAAATAGTCATTTTGAAAGAGCTTTGGGAAGTATCAAACCTTGCTTGTATAGTGATCAAAAGGAGTGATCTTATAACTGGCTATGGTTTGGGTCATTTCATTGCCTCTGTGAAAAGTATAAAGGGTGTGTGCCTGTTGTACAAATAAATGTATTACTGTGCCACTTCCTGCTCATGGGGTGGGGACTTCAAAATGAGGTGGTGGGAATAATAACTACAGAAGTAAGACTCGCATAGGAAGGGTGATCCAGTCCCCATACTGCATTAATTCAGCAAACAATGTTAGTTATACAGTGCTCAGCTGAAGGTGCAGGGAAAGGGTAAAACGTAAATGGCCTCTGACCTCAGAAACAGACTTGGATTTGAAAATGGAGAGTGACCAAATATAAACCTGAACTTTAACAAGAATTAAAGTTGTTCATTTGCCCCCTAATTGTTTCTAAAGGTCCTCTGATAGACATCAGGGTACCTTCAGGGATATGGTAATAAGATATTGTTTTCAGTTTCATATTTAATTAGCTCTCATGTCTACTGTGCTAATATTTCAGAATGAGGTAAGAAATGTGATTTGGACAGAGAGATAATTCATTCAGGAGTTTGATTTCCAGAACCCAATTAAAGAACCAGCAGGCATGCATGATGGCATGTACATGTAATCCCAACACTGGGAAAGCAGAGCCAGGAAGATTCCTGAGCTCACTGGCCAACCAGTCTCACCTAATTGGTGAACTGTAGACCAATTAGAGACCTTGCTCCAAAGGAGAGGATGATAACCGGAAGTTTTCCTCTCTCCCATGTCTGCTCTACAGAGAGAGAGAGAGAGAGAGAGAGAGAGAGAGAGAGAGAGAGAGAGAGAGAGAGAGAGGGAGGGAGGGAGGGAGGGAGGGAGGGAGGGAGGGAGGGAGGGAGGGAGAGAGAGAGAGAGAGAGAGAGAGAGAGAGAGAGAGAGAGAGAGAGAGTTTTGTTTTTAAGTGATCTACCCTAAAGTAGCTGAAGAATCCCCCTCCCATCTGAGATTGGTGGCTCTCAGCATAATCTCAGCACTCAGGAGTCCAAGGCAGGAAGATCATGAGTCTGAAGCCAGCCCAGGGCTGTGCAATAAGACCTTCTACCAGAGAAAATCACAAACTGCCTAGCATGGTAATGCACACCTTTGATCCCAGCATTAGAGAGGCAGAGACAGGCAGATCTCTATAAATTCCAGGACAGCAAGGGCTACATAGAGAGACCTTGTCTTCAAGGAGAAAAAGTAAAGCAAAGCCACAGACCAGTAGTAAGAATCACTTTGAGATGCTAGTTCTCTTCACTCTTGGAATGCCACCGAGCGCCTGGCCTGACCGAGAAAAGTCTCTTCCTGCGTTTTGTTGGTGTTCTGCTTCTGCTGCCAGGGCAACTTTTTGAAGATGGGCGGCTGTGCACTATTCTCCAGATTGTGTATCCAGTGCTTGCCCAGCTCTCGAATGAACGCACAACACAACATAGCCATTATTGTGATGGAGGCTAAATTCAGAACATTCTAGCGCCCCCCCCCCCCCCAGCAAGCCTTTGGAGCAGTAGAAGGGCTTGCTTCCAGAAGTCTCAGGCATAGTCCAAATTGGCCTATCACAAGTACGGGTGTTTTCGTTTTAGTTTGTTTTGTTTTGTTTAAACCTTACATTTCTTTTAGTTTTTGATTTCTTCCATGTTCTTGACATTTGATAATTACCTTTCAATAATTCCCCAAAAGAGTGGATTAAATTGATGATGTTGAAAAGACACCTTGTCAGGCGTCTCTGGGGGTCCATTCTGTGACTGCACGGTCCAGCACAGAGCAGGCTCTTCTTGAAGCTGCTGCACAAACCACTTAAAATTCCCAGAAGGTCATGTGAAAATGAGCACAGGATAGGATAGAAAAGTAGGGCAGTGTACTAGTTATTTTCCAGAGCATTATCAGGCCACTGTTTGATCTTAAGTTCCTTCTCAGTTGTCAACGTAATGCTGCCAGTTAGAAATATGCTTGCCACATCCACTGTCTAGCTTGACACCACTGCCCTGTGAACACAAGGTTTCTTTGTTTTGATTGTTACTATTTTCCAAATGAAAAATCTTAGGCCTAGAGCCCAGCTGGAGTTAGGGTGGGGCACTCCTTTCAGGGGGTATGCCCAGGCCACAAGTAATCAAGGTAAACAGTATTGTATGCACTGACAATTCTGACAGGATCTGACCGTGTCTGGGTTAAGGTAAGATAAATTATTTAATTATATAGTTAGAACCTGAATTTTTTTAAAATGTGTTTTATTCATCATAGATACTTTACATGGGTTTTTAGATTATTACATCAAATTATTACTTGCCACGATTAGTTTGGTTATTTTACTTTGTTTTCCACTCTCTTCAGTTTTTGCTTCTGAGGTCAGTGCTTCCCTCAGGTCACCCTGGTGCCAACCTGCCTTTGAGGCTGTGAGTGCTTCCGTCATACGGCCTGAAGTACCAGATCACATGGTCTTCTCGTCATTCCATTTAAAATGCCCGATTGTCTTTAAATTCTCTCAGGCTTTTGAGCCTCATTATTTAAAAATATCCTTAACTCCCTTTGACCTTTATGCATTTTTGTTCTGTGAATTTAAATCATATGCCCTCTGTTCTTTTACATCTTTTGATTTGTGATTGTGTGAGTGTTTCTGCCAAGGACACATTTCAAGACAGCTGCTTTGAGTAGAAGGAGATTGTGTGGTCTGGTGTGATATATATCTGTAATACCAGCACTTGGGAGATTGTGAGCTGGGGGGATTTTGAGTTTGAGGCCAGCCTAGGCTACATCAAAGCAAATAGCCCAAACCAAACAGAAGAGAGTAGTTGGATAGAACCAACTCTGAATGAGTTCGGGAAGGAGAGGTGTGTGTTCTCTTAATGACTAAGACATTGTAGAAAAGGAAGGTGACTGAATTCAGGGACATGTTTTAAAAAGCCAGGCGGGTGCACTGCATGCTTGGAATCTCAACTCCCCAGGAATAGAAGATCTCAGGTTCTAAACAAACAAACAGACAGACAAATAAACTTTGAAGTTATAAGGTAAAAATTTCTACAGACCATTCTTTTTTTTAGATTTTTGCGGGGAGGGACTCTCTAAGAGAGGACTTACTCTCTTAGATGGCCTTGAACTTGATATAATCCCTCCTGTATCAGCCTCCTGGAAATTAGGATTTGGGGTTACAAGTATGAACTACTACATGTGGTGGAAATTTCTTGATCAATAAAAATAGTCAAAACTTGTTAACATTGATGTTATTTCTGTGGAGGAAATGCATCCAAATGTGTGAAGATTTTTATCTCTCGTTGTGACCCTGTTTTCTATATTAGTATTAGGGCTGCAGTGCACTAGAAAGACAAAGGCTCTGTGGATGATCATTTCCCTCGTGTTTGCCTGGAAATTTCAGCTCTAGTATATCTGTTGGGGAAATACTGGAGTCTGAGTTTAGAAAGAGAAGGTAAGAGCAAGTGTAAATTGGTGTTTTCCTTTACAATTAAATCTTATTAGAGGTAAAGAAAATGGAAGGCGAGGGAGTTTTATTTTGGAATACTGCAGGTCTGTTGTGAAAGAGAGAGAGACGTGGAGAATTTCAGCATCCCCAAGAATAGCACAGCATAAAACTGAGTCACAGCCACGGGCATTGATTTGGTTAGAGGTCAAACATAGAAGGAGGAGGGGTCTCGCTCCTGAACATGCATCTCCCCATCTTGCTATAGTGAGACCCGTTTGTACAGGGGTTTCATGTTTATGGGGTTCTTATGGGAACTCGGAGAATGGAGCCTCAGTGACTGGGCCACACTGCTGAGGAGCTGAGTAGAGGGCTGGAGGACTTAGTGCTTATCAAGCAGGTTGCGCTGGACCGCAGAAGACTGAGTGGGGATGGATGATGGTGTTGCAAAAGCTTAATGCCGAGAGGGCACTCGACGGAGCGCTTGCTTTTTGTTATTGTTTTGTTTTTGTACCAGCCAAGATCTGTGGTTAGTGAGCGTAGGAAGGAAAAGAATGTCAGATTCCTCTGTTGTTAGATAAATGACAGAGAAATCAGCATTAGCCCCTGTTAGTCTGATACTTGTTGTGGGGTGCAACAAACAAGAAACCTCCTTTTGTGCTGCATGAGTACTGGCCTTAGAGGATGGTGAATTACTAACAGTACTGTAGAGAGACTGGAAGGCAGAGGGGTAGGTGGTCTTTCCCACTGTGCTCTCTCATTGTGCGAGTACCACTTAGGTTGTTGGAGACACAAACAGAACACAAGGGCTAGGATGCACATATTGCCCTTGACTTGGAAGAGAAACATCGTAAGGACAGTCTGTTGTGGTGCCAGGCGGTGGCGGTGCTCACCTTTAATCCCAGCACTCTGGAGGCAGAGGCAGGCTGACCTCTGAGTTTGAGGTCAGCCTGGTCTACAGAGAAATTTCCGGAACAGCTAGGGATACGCAGAGAACCAAACAATCCGAATTGGAAAAGGTGCTAGAGCCTAGGCTAGTGCTGGAGACATGAGAGGAAGGAGTTTCCAAAAGAATGGCTTGACACCCTACTGCCCAGCACCTGAGTATCACATCTCAGCAATCCCCAGACTGGGCGTGAGCTCAGAAGATAACAACTGAGGTTAATCAGGAGGTTATAAAAGGGGTAAAAAGCAGCTTTTTTGCCTTTGTGTGATGAGGCTGTTTTTTCCTGGTCCCTGAGTAGACATTTAATGGTCTCATGTTATACCAAGTTGATTGAAAGACTTTCTGTTTAATTAGCAGAGATAGAAAGAGGGAGGTTGACTTCCTTTTTATGCATTTTGATGTTTTATAGCTTTCTTTTTTATTTCCATAGAACATGGCTATCATTATTGCTGAAAATGGAGTAGTATCTACTGGGCTTTGAGGAAAAAGGAGCTGGGTCATATATGGCTAATTTTTTTTTAATGTGTCCAGTAGCATCCCAAAGCAAGGCAGTATAGTGCATTGCATCTTTCCTTCTTAACTTCATCTGTGGAGCAAACAAAAATGCAGGGCAAAATGGCATCCTTCTACATTCACTCCCTGCTTGACAGCAGGAACACGGAGAGGAAAGAAATGTCTAGATTATAAGGAGAGGAGTTTGAAAGAATGAAGTGTTGGGAGAGAGGTGGGAGTTAAGGAGCAGACTCCACGTGTGAAGAACTGAGTTCTGTGTGCCTGAGTTCCACGTGACTTCCTGTGCCTGTCATGGCTCGGATGCTGAGATGTTTCTTACAGCATTTCTGACAGATGGGAACCTGCAGTGATCAGAGCTTCCTGCAAGATCACCCTGTCTCTTCTGCTTTTAGCACTTGCTCCTTGACAAGAATTCGTCACATCTGATAGGCTTTAGAAGCTTAAAAGGTGAACTTAAGTGACTTAGGTCTGTAACAAAGAGTCTCAGTAGGAAGACGTCTAGAGCATTCATCATCATCTAGAGTTAAAGCATCAGGAAACTCAGGAGCCCTCTTGAGCTGAGAGCATAACAGGAAGTTAATGTAACTTGCTCTTGTTCATTCATTCAGCACCTACTGTGTACAGACATACTTTATGGCAGCTGTCCGTGCCTCATGTAGCTACAAGTGAAGGGGGCTGTGGAGAGAGGAAAGGAATGACTAGATTATGAGGAGGGAAGTGTACAAAACAGTAAAGGGAGTGTAGGAGCTGAGGGGAAAACTCAAGTGTGAAGACCTGAGTTCCATCAGTATAAAAAAGCCGGGTATGGTGATCAGTGGCCAGCCAGCCTCATCCTATCTGTGAGCTCCAGTAAAAACCCTGTCTCAAGAAACAAGGTAGACAGTACAGTACCTCAGAAACAGTAACTGAGGCTGACCTATGGTGGCAGTGGCAGCGGCTGCTGCTGCTTCTTCCTCCCTCCCTCTCCCCCCTCCCATGTATGTATGTGTGTGTACACGTACATATGAGGGCCGGGAGGATGACAGACTTCTTCATTCTTCATTCTCTGCTTTATTCCCTTGAGCCTTATTAACTGAACCTGGAGCTAGGTTGGTGACCAGCAGGCCCCAGCTGTCCTGTGTAAGCCCTCCACAGTGCTAGAGCTACAGTGGAACACCTAGCTTTTTCACATATCTTCTGATATCCGGACACTCATACCCACTGAGCCATCTCTCCAGCCCAGTTGAATTGTCTTGAGCAGAAACAAGTCATGATTGGCATTGTGTCATGTTCTGGGAAGTGTGAAGAGTTTAAGGGAGAGAGAGAACTAGAGGCAGGAAATGAGGAAGATCTGAACTGAAATGTTGTCCATGTGAACATAGAGAAGAATTGAACTGGAGAGAAGGACTTGAATTTGAAAGCTGTTTAGGAGGTCTGTAACCATCTGAATGGAAGTAGAGGACGAGAATAAGAAGCCAATAGGGTCGGATGGGTTTCTAGCCTAGGCACTGGGTGCCAGCCTGTGACTGGTGCCAGCCTTGAACTCCCTAATGTGAAGGATTATAACAGATGAGTCATCAGGGTTGATTCAGTCACTGACAGGAATCTCACTGTTCATCTTTAAAACTAACAATGAAATGGTTTGGGGTCTCTTCAAGCTGAGACCTTTGGAATAGTACTAAATAGGTATTAATCAGGTTTCACTAGTGAAACACTGAGGTCTCCACCTCAGGGTTCTGCAGCATGCATGTTTGCTTTTATTACAGTTGGATACCCTTTTGATACTGGCTTTCGAGCCTGCTTTTTAATAGCTCTATAATCATATGTGCTTTGTGTTTTATCTTGATAATGATTACTATCCCTAACTCTATATCTTCAAAGATCTCAAAGTCATTGATCTGCATAATGTCCCTGGGAGTTAGTGGGTGGGGATTCTTGCCTCTCTCTCTCTCTCTCTCTCTCTCTCTCTCTCTCTCTTTTTTTTTTTTTTTTCAGATGGGAAAAACCCTAAGATCCTCAGTGACTTGCCCCAGGCAATACAGCCTTTGAATCAACAGACTGCTTTTGAATCTACAGTTTATCTTGTCAAACTCAAAACTAGAAATGTATCACCAATCTTAGCTTATTATACCATGTTTTCCATTTCACTATGTATAAATCTCAGCATTAAGATTTTGAAGTAGGTGAGCAAGATACCAGGAAAGTGAAGATAATTAATCCCTGCATAAGATAGAGAAGGGACAGAAATAGAATCATGTCTTAAGTCCTAGTATTTTATCCAAGGAAAGAGTGTTTATTTTCCAGTGAAGCTGTGACATTATTTCAACTAACAGACCAACCAAACATTTATCTCAGTCCCCTTTGACATTCTAATGTGACTAACATGTCATACAGCAATCTTAAACAGTCATGGGAATTATCATATATGTGTGTGCATCTATGTGTATGTGTTTATGTATATGCATATAATAAGGCGGTGCAGTAGACTAGTCAGAGAATTGACGTTAGAGTAAGATTTTAGCTGAATTCCCTCCTGAGAAGGAATGGGGTAACCTGAGCAGGAGCCCAAGCTTCCAACAACATGGGAAGGATTATATCTTGATGTATGTCAGCTACCCTGCATTGGATTTGAGAGCCTCTGCTTCCTAACTTCAGAGACAACGTGTAAATCATACTGAAATGTCCATTGACTTCTGTTATATGACAGGCCCAGGGAAATTGATTGTTGAAGTATTATATCCTATTAAAGAAGCAAGTGAGGCATTTTAGTCTTGAGCCAATCAGGTACTGGTCCCACCCCCTATTCATGGACAAATATGGGAAGGTGATTTCGGTCGGTCAGCTGTCAGTGTGTGCCTTCCAAAACATTATAGTCATGTTACAGTAAAGTTTTTATATTTGTTGCGTCACAAAGATTTATTGAAGTGATAAAAGTTATTATGGAAAACAGTGTGCAGTAACTATGGCAACAGTTATTTGATCTCACAGTAATTAGCTGAGCATTTGGTTGCACAATACTTTTCACAATGCCTTCCTGGTTAGTTCATTAAACAAAATTAGCTTTTGTTTGAACTGTCTGCCTACAGCGTCCTAAATTTGATTTTAGTTCAAAAGGATTAGAAAGTGTATTTTTAAACTACCTTCCCAACTTTTAGTTTATGGCAATTATTTGAAGTCATAACATTTTAATCTAATTCTATATTTATATACTACAGTGTAAGATGATTCATTGGCTTGTCCTCTGAATTTCCCTCAGTGTAGCAGCGTGGCCTGTGAGATGATAGTGGCCCATGGCCGGATGAGATTGCAGATTGAGATGAGTTTGTGTCCTTTCTGTGTGCCCATTTCTATCCCGGGATCTTGGGCTACTGTAGTGCAACTTTTGCAGTCCCCAGATGACATGTTAGCTGGAGCTGGTCACCGTCTAGCTTTGCCAGACTTCCTTACCTCGTCACTTTTACCATGCTGCGCTGCGGGCATGTGTTCCATGCAAATGGTAATGTCAGCCCTTCCTTCAGGATGTCCTCTGGAGATGGGGCCCTCAAACTGTTGTCTTCTTCCCTTGCTCCCCTTGCAGAGGTAAAGAGGGACACCTAAAAAGCCAAGCATTAGTATTTCAAATAAATACTATGAAAATGAAATTGAAAGAGGAAAATAGTTCGGGAGTATATTAGTAAAACAATTGGTTTTTCTAATTCAGCAAATGGGGTTAGAAGGATGGCTCCCCAGTTTAAGGGCACTTACTGCTCTCCAGAGGACCCGAGTTAGGTTCCCGGCACACAGGTTAGTCAGGCCACAACTAGCTATAACTCCAGCTCCAGGGGGCTACATCTCTAGTCTCACATCTACACATTAAAAATAATAAAAATAAAATAAGAAATTCAGTAAATATTCCTGTTTCAATCCCTGTCAACTTAGTGATTTTTTTAAATATTTATCCTTTTAATGTATAGACAATACTAGCTCTTGAAAACTTTCTAAATTCCCTTTCTCATTAACTCTCAATTATCTGATAGTTTTCAGTTAGGGACATTTTCTTTGCATAAAGGTGCAGCTTTTCTGGTTCTAGGAATAGTTGTTCCTAAGTTTATTGGTCTCTGTTAAGGATGGGTGCATCTTCGCTTTCACTGAGCATCAGCAGAGCTCTGTTGTTAAGGACATACTTGTCCCTGCTCTTGCTTGCTGGTGAAAATTTGCAGGGTGATCTGGACATGATAATAACATCCTAGGTGGCTTCAGCACCTGGCTCATTGCATTCTGCCATCTTCTCCATCACTGTTTATATTCTGGATGCTTTCAGTATCGTAACTGGGGTCAAGGATCCACGGATTCCTCACACTCACTTACATTCCCTCCCACACACTCATTTTCTCCCTAGAGTAGCATCATTGAGAAACTTTGAACACCCTTTGATATAGCCTTCACTGAGGCTTCTATGAAATTTCCCCTGCTTTCTGTCATATTATCCCGGTTTCTAGTCATGCTACAGCTGTTCTGTACCTGGTTCTTGGCCACGATTATTATCCTATATTACAGTTAAAGGTTAAAAACACTCTTGCCTGGTAGACTGGGAACCCCCAGGAAAAAAATACTAGTCCCTGCTTCTCCTGAATTACCTCTTGGTATCTGCAACACTCTGCCCAGGTTACAGCCAAGAAAATCAGTGGGCTGGCCACACCTCACTATCTCCTGAATTCCAATTCCTATTGTCCATTTTACTGCCCCAGCCCTACCCATGGATATTCACCTTCCTGACTCTCTCAATTTCACATTCCTTTCCTAGGCCTCCAAAATGTTCTGTGTATGGACCTCCTGTCCTTTTAGGATAGAAGGGAATAAAGAATGTATTATTTATTGGACCAGTACTACTGGTCTTGGTGATTCAGTCCAAACTATATTACACACTTGGCAGATTTACTAGGGCAGCCACCAGCTCTAGCCCCCTTTGATCAATTCACCTCCCACTGTGCCATCATTCCAGACAGACTCTGTCCCTTGTTCCACTCCAGTGCTTTAGGACTCTACCAAGACTGGCTGTCAGTCTCACTCAGGTGAGGGATCTCTAACCTAGCTGTCCTGTAGCCCTGGTAGCACAGTAGGCCACCATTGCCAAGCCTGGGCTTGTTAGGCAGTCTCCCAGGAAACCCTTAGCAAGTGAGCAGAGCTGAGAGCAGATAAGGTTGTTCAACTCTTAGCCTCTGCCATGCTGTTGCTGAGCCCATTTCCTGCTTCCTGTCAGCCTGCAGGAGTCCCTCTTACCTTAGTTCTCCTCCCCTTGCTTTGGATGAATTGAAGGACTGGTTGTTTTCAGGACCTACATCTTGCTTTTCCTTTGATCATACTGAATTTTCTGCCCACTCCACCATCCTCTCTCTCTCTCTGACTGTAGAATACCATTTTATTAAGAACTCATGAAGGCAGAAGTCACGTGAGTATGTGTGTCCCTGGTGATATATACAGTCTGATAGAGCGTCTGACATGGTAGAAGCCCCATGAATATTAGAATACAGAAGGAAGGAGAAAGCCAAAGGAGAGCAGACTTGACACTGTACTGTGATGTACACAATATCCTGATATTATCCTTTAATATTATAATATCAGTAGAGGAAGATCTGAAAAATAAGCATACTTGGGATATTAAAAAATAAATTGTCGGAGTCCACAGTGCACATAGCTCAAGAAGTACTTGGTAGATTTTAATTGATTATAGTGAAATGATGATTGTTGTTGTGGAGGGGAGAAACAAAGGTGAGAAACAAAGGCTTAAGTACTCAGAAGGGAATTCTCGAAGCTGTTCTAAAGAAGTTCTCCAGTGGACATGGAGGAAATCATTCTGGAGCAGTCTTCCTGGCTCTCAGGTTTGCTCCCCACCCTTCTCTGGCTCCTTTGGAGGAGAGGAAGTTGGGGGAGGCTGGAGAAGCCCGAGGGCAGAACACAACGGTAGAGGAAGCCAAGACCTGTGTTTGCCGTGCCCTGGCAGTACCGCAGAGCCAAGGCCTATGCTGCAGGCTCAAGCTCCTGCTCCTTGTTTGCTTTGGTGAAGCATGCCGGAACTGACCTTTCCATTTGCCCTTCATGCTCTGGGTGACTCAAATGCTGAGCCATTGTTTTAGGAGCTGATTATGCATTGACAGTATGGTACAAGTGTTTCCTCAGCACTGTGCTGAGGCTGGAAGGTCGGGAGATTTTGATATGCTTTTGCTTCAATCAGGAAGGTCTCTTTTTCTTTCTTTGGGTGTTGTGTTGGTTTTTCCCTCTGAAATACAGATCACAGTCTCAGATGCTGAAATTAACCTGAACCTTTCCAAAAGCTGCCAGAGATCTTGTAGCTTTCACTGGAGGCCCATAGCATTAGTGTGTCATTTCTGTTAAAGGTTCATACCATCCTTCTTACCCTCCTCTGGGGGCCAATATGGAACTGAAGTTAGAACAGAGTCAGATGTGGACATGTGTTAAGCTGTGTTAAGCTACCGAGCTTGTAAATAAAATAAAGCAACTGTAACAGGACAAAGGGAGGGTTTCACTAAGTAGACGCATGGGCTCTGCCCTCTCTGAAAGTTTGGAGTTGCCAGTTAAATACATATGTATTTTTCAAAGGAAATCATCAAAAACGACATTCCACTCTTATTACAAAGCTATTTTAGGGGTAAATATTTTGATAGATGTGGTTCGGTGCACCTGGGAGCTGAGCTGAGGCTTGAGGCAGTTAGAACAGATGGATCTTTGAGATAGCTCAAGGCTTGGGTTTTCCCCTGTACTTGGTGGGGCTAGCGGGAGCCTTAAGATTCTCTATGCTGACATTAAAAAGGAGCTTCCTTGTGGGAAGGTCTCACTACTGAAGAGTTCTAGGACCTCTCTCAAGTTAATGTATAGTGAGGTCTGTTGTGGTATAGGCATTTTGTTAAGAGACAATGAGGTCTGTAGACAGGACTCTGTGGAGGTTGCTTAAATTTGCATCGATGTAAGGTAGCGATGGGGCATTTACTGACTGACATGGGTAGCAGACATTTAATAAGATAGAAAAATTTCTGTGAGCTTCCTCCTTTTTTGAAGCTGAGTTGAATCACTAATCAGATTGAAATCCTTGCATATGTTTTTAAAAAGTAATCATCATGTCCTCCAGCCTTGTCAGGAAATGAGTGTACATGTGCACAGTGCTGACTGATTTCTGTGCTCATCTGCCATCTCAGCAGATTTCTGACAGTCCTGACACTGTGTCCCCTTGGACTACTGTCCCACCTTTCCTCAACTGTAGCAGTGTTTGTCCTTAGGAAAGCAGCACTAGGAGAGAAATATCTTGGTGTAGAGTAGTCATCTGCCCCATCCATCAGTTAGTGATGGGTGAGCATGTCTGTGTTGTAGTTGTTTATCTTTGTTATGGATTTGTTTTGTTGAGAAGAAGCCTCACTATGTAGCTGGGTTGGCCTGGATCCTGTTTCAGTCCCCCAAGTGCTGAGTTATATACACCCACTCATTTGTCACATCTATTTCCTGTCCCAAAATAAGTTTCCCAAGGGCAGAAACCATCTTTCTGTCCTCATCTAGTGATTGTTGATAAAATGCTGAAGGGCTCCCTTTCTTTAACACCCGAAGCTATCAGTTAGCACATGGTGATGGCAATTTTTTTTTTTAGCACTTCCTTATTAGTAGCACAAGCAGGAACTTGGATACTGTGAGCCAGGCAAGAGTTAACCCTTCCCATCCTGGATAAGCATTTCTGATAAACGTTCTCATTGGCTACTGAGCAGAGAGAAGGTCCAAGTGCTTCCTCAGAGACAGCTCTTATAAACTGGGGCACTGGTTTTGAATGTCAGAGCTGTTTCTAGATCAATGGAACTGTCCTGTGCTTGCAGCATCTGCAAAGCCCTCTGTGTTCTTTCACTTAATGTTTTATTAGCCTTTGTGCAAACTGCTTATTTGAAACAGTACAGTCAGGTTACTGCAGTTATTCTCACAGTCAGGTTTTTGGTTTTGTTTTTGTTTTAACAATATGAACATTACAGGTTGCCTTTTGCTGCGCGCACACACACATATATATATAGTTTAGAAGTGATTATGATAAATTTACTTTAAACTAAAAAAGGTCTATTTAAAGTTCAGCTAATTATAGAATAAACCAGGACTGATGATTCATTCTAGCTATACTTTTACCCCTTGTATGCTTTTGGTTCTTGTTTGGGACCCAGAGAGGAGAAAGCCCTGAAATTATGTAAATTACTTATTTAAGGCACTTGGTTTAGTAGCAACTTATTGACTAATTGAGGCAATACTTTTAGTTAGAAATAATTGGAAACAGAAAATTCAACTAGGTGAAGAACTATAATGTCAGTTATAGTTCATTTGTGATTATATTTGGATTAAGTAAATGTATAAATTTAATAATTTCTCAAGTGCATGCTTGCTTCCTGATCCTGCCTTACAGATCAATAGTCTTTCTCACAGTAGCTCAGCTGCAGGAGACCCTAGACATTTTCCGGACAGTCACCTGCTGGTGTGCCCAGGCTGGGTCACTCAATGCAGCCTCAGCTTTGCTCTTTGCCTACAGTCTTTGTGGCACTCATAAACAAGTTAAAATGGCTTTAAAGGACTCAGAACTTTTGGGCTTCTTTCAAGTCTGTGGTGTGATCTTGAGAGCTATTTTCCCTCCCTGTGCAGAGTGGGCAGTTCAGCAGGATGGGTCATTCACCCTAAAGCCATGAACAGGGCCTAACACTGCTGGTGACAGTGTTTCAGTGATGATGTCTGTGGCTGAGCTGTCTGCCAGTTTACCAGCTGAAGCAAAGATACAGGCTTGGTCACTTTATCAGTTCCTTTTCTCAAGGCTGAGACATCATACCTGACAAAGACAGCTGATGGATGAAAGGGTTCATTGGGACTCACAACTCATGATGGAGAAGCCATGGCAGCAGGAGCACAGCTGCTCACATTGTACTCACAGTCAGGAAATAGTGAAATCTAACAGCTGGTGCTTGGCCCCGGGACCCCTTAGAATGGTGGTGTCCATATTCAGACTTTTGCTTCTAAGTTAAGTCTTTCTGGAAACACCTTCTTAGATGCACTCAAAGGTCCATTTCCGTGGTGATTCTAAACCAAGGAAAGTTGACAATGAAGATTAACCATCACAGTCACTAAAAGTCTAAAATATCACTCAGTGCATTACACAGCAAGGCTGGTGGAGTGTACTGAGGGGAATGCAGGATCTCCAGGGGCTTTGCTACACCTCCAGGGTCCTCTGTGGGGCTCAGCACACTCCACACTACAGGGGCCAGGAAGCAGAGCACATGAGTAATAGGGTGCCTTTGTAGGCACTGTGCTGAACAGAAAATGCCTGGCCTGTCTAGTGCTTTCAATGCTAGTTTTCTAAAGAAAATGGAAACTGGAATGTTGTTTCTTAAATATTCGCTGCCGATTAAAATTTTCAAAGCACGGTAGCTGAATAAAGCCTATTTCTAAATTACAGGTTATATATGATTGGTGGCTATTATGTGGTATGCTAATTTCCTTGATTTAAGAATCAGTATTTATCTTTTCAAATTGTTGATTTTGTATTTTAATTTGAAGAGAGCTATAACCCAGAGGAAGTCAATACTCCATTCTTCCTGATGAGAACATGGTCATTTCTAGAGTCCTCTTTAGCATACAGTTCTCCTGTGGCATCTGCATGACACTAAGAGCTTACAAAGCAAGAATAATACTAACTAGCCCATGTCCTCAGAGTATCTTCTCCTGTGCAAGAGCAGGAGGCCACAGCATCAGGGACCCATGTTACACACAAGTGCCTCTTGGACAGCCCTGGACTCTGGCTTCTTGCAAGTAATTTTGCCTGAGTCATGGATGGAAACAGAGATTTTGATGAGTACAGCTGTGCTATTGTAGGAGGTCAGCCTAGCAGAACGGTTGAAAGAGCAAGCATAAAGCCAGTGACTGGCTTAAGCCTTGGCATGCTTCATGACAGCCGTGTTATTGTGGGCATATTACTTTACCTTTATGTAACCTTGCTCTCCACTTGTAGCAGTCGTACAGGTTAAGTATCCCTTATCCAGAAGACGCAGGACCACAGTGTTGGGAGATTTTTCAGATATCATCACTTTTGCATGTATATAATGTAATAAATTCTGGACAGGACTCAAGTTTTAAAATAAAATTTATTAACATTTTCCTTAATATAAACCCTATACCTGTGGGCCAAAGATAATTTTATATAATATTTTTAATAATTTGTACATAAAACAGTTTCATGGTGTGATATTTCACCCATGGTAATAATATTTACATCATAGAGTTACAATGATTACGTCAACGATCCAGTACCTCACAGGTGACAAATGCATTGCAGTTATTAGGTACTGCTGCTGCTACTGTTTCTAATTACAAAAGTATTGAATTTAGAAGGCCTGGGTTCAGCCACTATTGCGCCTCTTAGTAATTGTGGCCCCTTGCTCCTGCTTAGTAGGTCTCTAGGAAGATCAACCTGGTTGAGAAAACCCAAAGAGAAAAGGTATTTTATAGGAAAATGCATGCTAGTTTCACAAATGAAAAGTATTATTTGATGCTCAGCCTTGTTTCAAAAGTGAGGACATGAGCTAGAATTTTTCCTTCTTTCCCAACACTGCTCAGACCCCAGGAGAAGCCATTCAGCTGTCTCTGTGACTTCAGACATTCGAGACATGCTATTCAAATTGGCTTTAGTTTCTTAAATTCTCCTGAAAGAAAACATTATACTGAATTTGAAAGCATTTGCAAACTTCTACACAGTGCTCAGTAAGTATTGCTGGAATTTAAATCTTCAGAAAGGGCCTTATTGAGTCATTTCACTCTGTGATAATATTATAACAATAACCAGCAATAACCAAGATTGTGATATCCTTGTCAAGGGAGAAGTTGATTTTTATTTTGTGTGTGTGTATGGAAGGTTACAACCAAATGAAAATAGATTAATCAAAATAATGACTGCCCCCATTTCCCTCACATTATCTTTATAGCTAGCGTACTAATTGACTCATAGATAACACCTGTGTCATTTATTTTTAAAAACCTTACTGAAATCTCCATCTTAGTGAGATTCTAGGAAAAAGTTACAACAGCTGTTCAGGCATCTGTTTGAATGATGCAGTGTGAAAAGAGTTCTAAATATAGTTAGAACTTAAGACAAATGAATTGCCATGCAGTACTGCAAGTATCAACTGAACCAGATCAGAAGGGGCATGCTGTTAAAATTAAACTGAATCTAGAATGGATATGGTTTGCTCAGGAAAGCAACAGATGTTTACCTTGAATAATATTTGTTAGCAAACTCAAAATATAACTAGTCCATTGCCACTTTCCAGGTGCAGAGAACCAATATGCCAGAATGTGGAGTAGGGCCAAATGGCATCAAGCTGACAATGTAGCTCAGTTGCTGGAGTGTTTACATAGCTGCATGAAGCCCTGATTCAGTCCCCAGCACTGCATAAAACAGGCGTGGTAGTGCACCACTTGGGAGGTAGAGGCAGGAGGATGAAAGTCATCCTTTGGTACAGAAGGAATTTGAGACCAATCTTGGCTGTAGGAGACCCTGTCTCAACAAAAGTGTTAAGTGGCACAGCACAGAGGGCTTTTGCAGGAAGTCTTCATCCAATCCAGTCCTTCCAGAATACCCTGTCTATTTTTCTTTCCCAGCACTGCAGTTAGCAACTCTCAGCAACAGAATTCCATACAAATTATCTATCACAATTCTGACTACTGAGAAACCTTATGTCAAGTTGCTAGAACCTAGCAAAAGCCATTACACTGTGTCACCTGATGGCAGAATTCAGCAGAACAAGAATCAGAAGGGGAGCCAGACTCAGTGGTTGCTGCTGCTTCTGCTTCTGCTGTTTAGGTAGTGCTGCTGGCCGCAAACCCATGTTCTCATGAATGTTAGACAGGCTTTCAACCGCTAAGCTACACACTCAGCCTGCCAAACTCATTTTTATAATAGTCTACTCTCTCCTATGAAAAGTGCATTGATGCACTCATGGTGACAGGGCCCCCCAACCTGGGACCTTGTTAATGCCCTACCTATCCATGCCGATTCGTTGGGAATTGTGTTTCTAACATGTGAGTTTGGGGGACTAAGGCATTGTCTATTCTTCCTTCTTTTTCCTTCCCAATAGTTCCTAAGTGTCCATACTCTGCTGAAAATGGTTTCATACCCTGACAATCCAAAGAAGAAGGTACATTTTATTTCAAGTAGCATTTTGCCTATAAAACTCTTAGCATTGTCTGGCATACAGTAAATTATCAGTTAATGACCCCAGTGTGTGAGAACACACACATGTGTAATTGGTAATAGCTGCCATTTTTTGAACACTTAGAATATTCTAGGAATTCTTTGTACAACATGCATGATACACACATACACAAAGATATTTTAATTCTTACAGCATTCTAAGGGTGCATCTTATTGTCCCCACTAATCCCAGTTCATAGATGAGCTGGCTAAAATTCGGTAAACTGGACTTGTTCAAGATTATATGTGGCAGATGTGTCTTAACAACAGCTTGAATCCTTAACCATTGGGCTGGTCCTCTGAGTCTTCATTCCATAGTCCCTATTGGCATTGCACATAACTCCCTACAGACAGGGGTACTTGTAGCTTTTCTTTCCTGCCATCCAGTGCCTGGGAGAACTAACTTCCGTGACTCCTCTGTCAGCATTCCCTAGCCCTTTCTCAAGATGGCAGAACCATCTGAAATCAAAGGAAGTTATCAATCAAGCTGAAAGTTGTCATGCTAACAGAAAGTTAATGATAATACTAATGACAGGAGGGGAGGGATAGTATGAGGCTGTAATTGGGTTCGTTTTCAGAGTGTTCAGACACTCTCGTCTCCAACTGGCCTTGCTCTAGTGTCAGTTCCCTACGTCTTTAGGTGAAGAACCTGAGACCTAAAACAGTTGCCAGAAGACATTGCCCAAAGCTGAGAGGCAATCTGCAGCAAAGCTGGAATTCAGATGCAATTCCAGTTCCTTTATATCCTAAAAACATCTTGTCTGTGCAGTGATTATTTATCTCAGAATGTCAGGTGTTAGGTGAACTTATTTATGTCCTTCCGTCTGCAGGATTTTACCAGTCATAAAAGAAGCCTTGGGATCAATACAATACAGAATTTGCATCTCTGGGTTTGCCGTGAGTCCCATGTCACACTGCCATTGTGCCTGTTGCTGCTGACTTCCCCTGGTCTTTCCACAGCTCCCCCAGCAGGAGAAAGCAGAAACTAAAGTTGTTCATATTGATGCTCTAACTTTGAAAATGTTCTCCATGGTCTGTACCTGCAGTTACTTCTCACTGACCCATCTGCTTCTCTGAGCCTGCACATCCACTTCTGAAAGAAGTCTCCCCTTCTGAAAGAAAAGGCAGCAGCGGTTATTCTGTGTGTAGCCAAGACTGTCCCTCTTCCTTCCCCTCAAAGGAGAGCTCCTACTTCCATTTCTTCTTCTACCGTATTCTGAGTACCTCCACCATGCAGTGGGATATCTCTGAGAAAATGGTCCACGGTTACAGTTAACCTAAGTTTCCACTCTGTGCTAAGACTCTCTCCATCGTAAGTGTCTTCAGTCATTGCTCTTGAGTTTGTTGATGGTATTGTTTAGAGGTAGAGTCTCACTAAGTTGCCCAGACTGACTTCTAAGTCCTAGGCTCAAAATATATTCCTTCTGAATATTCAAGACTAAAGGTGTACCCCACTGCACTGGTTCTCAGCCCCCTGTGTGATTTCTTTTGTAGAGTCCTTCTTCGCTCCTGTACCCATACTTCAGATCAGGTTGTTGAGGGTCCTCTTTCTGGACATTTACTCTTCTTTGTGCTGTCCCTGCACACTCACTTCAGTGGTAACCAGGGCTTTTGCTCCTACTCCATCCTCATGCTGCTGAAGGAGCTCTCTCCTGTGCTCTTGCCCTTACTGCCCCTTTCTCTCTCCTCTGGGATATCTCGGGAGCATTTCAGTGTCAACATGGCCCTCTGTGGTCATGACTAGTCCAGCCTTCGCCCTCTGCTCCCTAACTACAGTTCAGTTCCTTTGCTCCTTGGGTAGTTCTCAAATATCCGCTCACACAGTGCCATAGCCCTTTCTTGGGACAGTATCTCTTGTGTTTACAATGCATGGGTTTTTGTTGTTAAAGGTCTTTATCCATCAAGACTTGAGACTTCATTTGCTAGGTGTTTCTTTAGGATAAATACTGTTCTCTTGTTTTAATTCACTCTTTGTACTTTCCTGTCTACAGTAGTGCCTAAAACTTAACGTAGCCCCAGTAAATATTGGTTGAACAGAATGAGACTTTCTAGAATAATTGGATGCATGAAATGTATTGGCCACTTGGGGGAGGTCCTTGAAAGAAATGTACAAGTACTTGTCCAACGTGTACAGTTGTTTAGCAATACTGGATGTTAACATGTACCCCTCCACCACTGGATCTCCTCTCTACCTTTACCTCACTATTGTCTGCTGGTTATTTTCTCCCACTCAGCTCGATGGCCTATCAGAGGAGGTTTTAAATGCCTCCCATCCAAGTGAATGCCCAAGTGTGCTCTTCTGGGTCCTTGTCTGGCTTCCAGGATTAACTGCAAGCTATACAAGGCAAAAACCAAGCTGCTCCTATGTTCATAGTGCCTAACCTAGCTCTCCTGCTTATGAGGTGTTTTCTGTGTAGTGAAGGGACAGACATAGAAAGCATCAGATGTTTGTGGGTGTGCTACTATTGAGCTTTCTTCCCACTCACCCAAATATACAGTTTCAGTTTCTTGAATCCAAGCTGAGAGCCATTCTTGTATTTCAGGTGAGTTCAGGTTGTAGCTTCTCCAGTTAACAGTTGTTAATCAGACTAGATGCCCAATTATTGTGTCTCAGTCAAAGCATTTACTATCAAAGCTTTCTTGTTTATGAGTGCAAATACGCCATTGATGTTTATAAGAGGAATTATTTTCTACCATAGATACAAAGTAGCCACAAAATCTGGTTTGCATATGTGATAGTATTAGTGTGGGAAGTTTAAAGAATGTTGGGTTTTGACGTTCTGCCTTTGAATGAAATGAGGCAGTATTATAAAAGTCACTAGTGAAGAAAACAGACAAGTTCTAGGTAAGTACCTAAGTAGCATAATCAGAACCTGAATATTAAACGGACAGGTGCAGCATTGTCATGACATTGAGGAAAGTTACATTGTCTAGGAATAGACCTTATGTCTATGTTATAAAAATGGGTGAAAAGAGGACCTTAATTTTCATTAGCAATTATTCATGTCTCAAAGTTGTTACTAAAAACAAAAAGATCCGAACACAGATTGGCTTTAGCAATACAAAATTACAAATTTAAATAAACATTGGTGGAAAACAGTGTTTTCTCATTAGAAAAGAGACTAAAGCAAGCTTTAAAAATAGAAATCATCCCTTTCTAGAACACCTGTTTTTTTTGGGGGGGGGTTGTTTTTAGGGTTTTTTTTTTTCATATATTGCCTCTTTATTTCTTTCTAAATCAGCCTCCCTGGCCATCTGGCAAATGATAGCTTCCTCTTACCACTCAAGGTTCTGTGTCCTCTTTCAGTTCAACTAAAGAATCCAGACTGAATTAGAATATCTCAGTTCCAATTTCAGCCTCTCAGTAGGGAAGTTGGTTGATATGGCATAAGTCAGGAATCCACTGTGGTCCCAGAAACTATGGCCAACAAGACAGAGCCATGTGATACCATAGTATCCACCCAGATACAAAACAGGCAACCCTCAGACAATGCGCTCTTATGTGCTAGATCAACCACCTTCACACCATAAAACTCCACGGAGGCATGAAGGGAAAAGTATATTGTAGTAACACTAAGCAGGTACACGGGTTTTATAGCCTGATTGCCTGTGTCTTCCTACTAATGGCTCACCTTAAGGCCAGGTTATATCTCAGATGTTCATGCTTCATCCTGTAGTACACAGAGAAGTGCCCAGCCACAGGCAGTCAGTGTGCTTTTGTTCAATAAGCAGAAGAAAACATTAGTTCTGCCTTAATGGCAGTTACAGTCTGTGATACAAATAGGCAGCAAATGCTTGAGTGCAAAGCAGAATTACGTTGTACAAAGAAAGTTGAAGGAGGAAGGAAGACATAAAAGTAGAAGAAGCCTTCTACAGGTGCTACAGCTCACAGTGGCTGTGTGAGTGCTGCTTGTTTATCCCAAGGGGACAGAAATGGTAATCATAGCTTTCTGTTTTCATATTATCTATTCACAATCTCAGCCATACATAAACACTGTGCATTTAAACATTTACTAGTTCACTGAAAGTATTAGCTTCTAAAAGATTATTAGAAAGAACAAATAAAATATAGATACATGCCACAAATGCTGGTTGGTATCTTTTAATATTGGCTGACATCTGTTAATTCTTATTTTCCAGTTTTAAATGATACACTCATGGCCCAGAGTTTGATGTACATATCAAATAATTCTGCCAATATCAAGTGGAAATAATAATTCAGTCAACTCTATAAGGAGATTTGTGTTAAAATTTTATACATAACACAGACTGAAAGACATATTCTCTTTAGAGACATTTAGATAGGTCCCAAAGGTATATATACCAAGATGTGTTTTGTCCATATGATGACTTGTCTCCAGAAAAATGGACCAGCTGTGCTAACATATTTGTTACCAGTGCCTACCGAGAAGATGACTGTGGGAGTAAGCAGACCTAACAGTAATTCACAGAACTCTCGTCCAGCCTTATTAGTCAGAATTACTTCTCTTGTGATTACTTGAAGCTTCTGTATAAGAAACTCCAGACCTCAGCGGCTTTTCACTATAGAGTTTTACCTCTCTAAAGTTTGGTGTAGGTGAGGGGACATGTCAGTTCCTTGTTGTTATTTCCCTCGGCACCTTCCATCCATGACTACCTTCCGGAATCTCCACCATTCAGTCTGGTCCAAGGGGCAAGAATAAGCGTAGACCAGATCTGTACCAGAAAGCATCCATCACCCCGCCACACTTTCTTGTCAGAGACTGAGTCACAATACCACGCCTGCCTGTAAGGAGGCTGGATGAGTGTATGTATCAGAGACCAAAACGAAAACAGCATCAGCATTTTCAGTGTCGGCCGCACCACCAGATGAAGATTTGAGCTTTGGAAAACGTAAGGAAAGGAAAATAATGTTAAAAAATTCTTTTTGTCTTTAAAAGAATTTTATCATAAAATGAAAATTTGTCAAAGTTATTTGTCAAAAAAATAATTGAAATGTAGTGGAGGTTGTCTTCCCTCTGTATATGACAGGTCGTGTTGATGGCTTCCACAGACCACCGTGACTCCATAGTTCTGTCCACAGTGAAAGATCCAGAGAAAATAAGATTCTACAGAGGCTGAACATTGCTCAGCTCCATGACCCCATTACAGGGATTCCTAGGCATGTTCTACACCACAATAGCGTTTAGGAGATTGACAAACTCTTGCTGAATACCCCCATTCTGGCACACTGCTATGTGTATTTTCCATTACTGTAGCAATACCTGACCCAGTCACTACAGAAGAGTCTGAGTTCTAGAGGTCCCAGGCCTTGATGACTGCCAAGCCCTGCTGTTTAGTGATTGTAGCAAGGCAGCACATTGATTGCAGTGTGTGACAGAGCAAGCTCCTGCCTATGGCCAGGGAGTGAAAGGTGGGAACAAAAAAGAACCAAGTCCAACAGTCCCCATTTGTGGACATTTCTTCAGTGACCCAAAGGCTTCCCATCAGGCCCTGCCTTCTCACAGTCTCACAATCTCTCAGGAGCACCATCCTGGAAAGTAAACCACACAGAAACCAAATTGTGTGTGGTGTGTGTGTTGTGACCTTGGGGGGACACTTGAGATCCAAAAATGAATTTGGGGAGTAGTATAATTGGGGAGTAGTTTACTTTGCCCTTTTGGGGAGACTGGTGTGTTTCTGGTGCATTTTCATCTCTGTGACAGTAGCTATGCTCAGATGCATTTGGAATTCTGTACATTTTAATTCTACTTCTGTACTAGATTAAACCACTGAGCACTTAGCTGTATTCCATGTGCCATCCTAAGTTCATTTGTGGCTCATACAACTCCCTAACCCCTTTTCCCCCATTCCCCACCCCCGGTGCCTTGCTCTCATTTTATAAGTGAAGAAACTGACTATGGAGTTGTCAAACAACTTGCCCAAGGTTGAGCAGCTGTTGAAGTTCACAGTTAGGTTTAGTCCCAGGCACAGCATAGAGCCACAAGGTAGGAATTAGCAAACCAAAGAGATGAACATCACAAAGGGCCACTGGGGGATTTCCTGACCTTAAATACTAGGGAAATGGAATGCTGCTTTACCTTGAGCTCTCTGGGATCTAGCCTGTTAACCCACATCATAAATAAGCCCACCCAGGATGTTTACATGGAGAGATTCAGACTGAGAAGTTTAGGCGCATGAACCCCATTGTAATCAGAATTGCCTACATATGAAGGCCATCATTGCCCTTTCCAGGTATCTGGTTGGTTCTGACTAACTTTTCCCTTAAACAGGACAGCATTGCTGGTTTGAGTCTGTTAAATTTGGAGTTTAGTTGCATTTGAGCTGGGCATTTAACAGGTTACTAAAAGATAGCTTGGTATCTGCCATGTGGAAAGCTCCATACTAATTCTTTTAAGTACCATAGTGAGGAAAGCATATTCCTCCAGTTCATGCCAGTGAGCAAAAGAGGCGCGATTATCTTCAACATCACAGACCACCGTGATAAGGAGCCCATCCCTCAGGTCTGTACCTGGGTCCGACAGGAGACACTGATGCTAGGACCACATAGGATAGAATTCACCTATTCAGAGTGTCCAGTGCATGTTGCATGGCCACATAGCTGTGGAGCCATCTTGACAACAGCTATAGCAAAAAGCCTCTATTAGTATTCACTTCCTATTTTTTTCCAAGCTCCCTCAGCTCAACGTGCTGTTTGGGATACTGCATACAAATATGTTCATGTGGTCTGCTTTTTCTGGCTTCTTTGATTCAGCATGATGCTTTCCAGTCTCATCCATGTTGAAGCATGTATCCATCCATACTTACTCCTTTTCATGCCTTTAAACTATTGTATGGACACATTTGTTCACTCATGAGTTGGTGGTCATCTTGCTTGTTTTTCTCTTTTGCCTGTGATGAATAATGCTGCTTGAACATTTGTGTACAAACGTGAGTTTTCGTTTTCACTTCTTGTGGTGTTTACCTCAGAGTGTAACTACTGGGTCATATGGTAACTCTATGTTTGTCCTTTTTAGGAACTGCCAGGCTGTTTCCCACAGCGACGGCGCCATTTTACATTTCCACCAGCAGTGTATGAGGGTTCCAATTGCTCCACGTCCTGAGTCGGCACTTGTTACTGCCTGTCCTCCTTCTGTAGCCATTGTAGTGGGTGTGAAGTGGTGTCTCGTTGTTTTGACTTACATTTCCCTGATGGATTAATATTGTGGTGTTTATATTACTAGCCTAGGACAAACGTTTAAATCTTATACTTTCACATGAAAGTGACTTCATATTACTGGATTGACTTTCTGAAGCAAAACCATAGTTCTGTAGCAGATAAATGTTGTTCATGAGGTTATACTTGAAAAAAAGGAAATCACAACGTGAAATGACTTGAAATGAAGATTGCACACTCACCTGGGACATTGGGTTTGCAGTATGAATTCATCCACAGTGTTCCTTATCTGAGCTCCTCAAGTGCTGTTATGTGACATTTGCTGGATAATCCCGACTGCACTTTGGTTAAATCTACAGTGTGGTGTCACTGTGTAAACACTTGGAAATGGAGATGTGTGTCTCTGGTTGTATCACTTGGGATTAAAGGTGGTTTACTGCACAGTGAACTCTTTCTCCCCAGTGTCTCAGTGTGGGCCAATAATCTGTCACCTGAAACTCCTTCAGATAGGTCGGCTCTCTAGATTGTCGTGTTGCTGGGATGACATCAGGTTCTGACTACAGAGGGGAGGAAAGAACCTTCTCTGACTCATGTGCCTCCCTGTCCTTTGTTTCCAGTAAAAGCTCTGCCATTTTCAGCCCCTACCTCTGTCAGGTTCTGTTTTCTACACCAGTTACACCCATCGGAGCTTCTAATCCGGAAGTGCCCGAGTTTAGAGTACCTTGCGCAGCCCGGAAGTGCCTGAGTTTTACTAGCTCTACATGTGCACAGAGTAAGAAAGGAAGGGTTGTTGGAGGAAAAAAAAAAATACTGAGCCAAATTCAGAAGATGTTCTCTCTAGAAAGAATCTCAGGAAGGAGAGCTTCACAGAAGACTGGTCCTGGTCCCTGACACATAGAAGGCCACACCAGAGCCAAGCTTCCTGTGCACTGTGTAGAAGACATCCAGGGGACACAGGAGGAAAAGAGAAAGAGTAGAATGTTGTCCCCTTCACAATGTCACCTCTTCCTTATGTTTTCCTCAGCTAATGTGAGCTTGTGGCTCAGCTGGGGAGTAAACTTGAATTTTATTGCTCCAAAGTAAAGGGAGGTGACAGCTTTAGACACTTAAGAAGCTGGAGTAAGCCTTAACTTCTGACACTCTTTTGTTAATTAAAATATTGCTTTGGGTGAAGCCAGCACATCATGACCCAGTTATGGAGTTGCTATTGTCCTGGACCCCTGGATAATCCTGAACTGTAGGCCTTCAAACTGCCACAGCGGAACCAAATAGTATTCATTGACGTGTTAGTAGGAAATAGATGATGGCAAGTCCTTAACCTTTGCAGTGTGCTAAGCATTATGTGACTAGCCATGCATAGGCTCCCTTTTTAAAAAAAAAAAATGTATTTATTATGTAAACAATGTTCCAACTGTGCACCTGCACACCAGATCTCATTACAGATGGTTGTGAGCCACCATGTGGTTGCTGGGAATTGAACTCAGGACCTCTGGAAGAACAGCAGGTGCTCTTAACCACTGAGCCATCTCTCCAGCCCCTAGGCTCCCATTTCTTTTCCATAGCCCTCACAGGTGACACAGTTGTGCTTCAAGTGAGGTTTAATGAAAGTTAGTGCTTGCAGTTTGCTTTCTTGGCTCAGCACCCACCTGTCCCAGACCAGACACAGTTAGTGAGTAGGGTGGCTCCCACCCCCTGAATCCTATGAGGAATGGAGGGGAGGAGGTATATGAAGTGGAGAGAGCCTATAAAGGCTACAGGAGAGCTTCCCCAAATTAGGAAGCCAGCTGAAGGCTTGGCTGTGTTGGAACTTATTTCTGTTTGGCTTCTGCTGTGTCGATTATACAGAAAGCTTCAGGCTCCTTTCCCTCCCATTCCTGCTCACAGACTGGAGGGAATGATGGCTGAAGAGAAGCCGGCTCATTTGTTCTGTAAAGAAATGACCAAAGTGCTTCTGTGCAACAAAAATGGGTGTGAAATTTCGCTTGTTCTTCTCTATTATGAAATTGAAATAAAAAAGGAATGTTACTTGTATGGATTTTCTTACTTCATGTAGAAAATAAGTGTGTTTAGAACCTGAGCAAGTATTTTCTTTCTTGCCGCAAACATTGTTATCCATGGTTACTTGCTCAATGAAATTGTCATCATTTCACCATACTGTGAGGGTTCTCAAAATCAGTAAACTAATCTCTCCCTCTTCTTCACTTCCCCCTCCCCCGCCCCATTTCTAACAGTTTCTTGCTTTGTTTAGACTTGTTTACTTTCTAGTCAAGGTGACTAGAAAGGAATAATGTATGTATTTTAAATTATGTGCCTGTGTGTATGCTGTAACTAATGCTGCATTCCTATCAAAGATGCCCCTTAGAGGCAGCCCATGTCCCTGGAGCTTTCCTCAACCACTCTTCCCCACCACACACAGAGAGAAGCAATTCTTTACTGTGTTCTCCAAGTGACCCCTTTCAGAGAACACTCACAGGCAACTTATTCCATTTTCTAGTAGAAAGTATTTCTGAGTTTAAGGAAATGTTTTGTTCATTCACCCTTGTTCTTAAAACTATACCTTCTAGAATGACACACGGTGAAAACTAGGGTGGGATACCCTAATTAGGAAACGTTTGTTGATTGCTTCCAATAAGTAAAGCAATTATGCAATGTACCAGAATATGAATATGTATGCTTTGTAATATTAACCCTTGATGTGGAAGGAGCAGCCTGGGCTTTGAAGTCAGGTAATTGCAAAAATAATGCTGACTGGATGCCAGGTACTGTCACAAGCATGTTTATAACTTAGCTCACTTGTCCTTCCCTCAGCCCTCTGAGGGTGCACTGTTAATGTGCCCATTTCACAGATGAGAAGAAAGCTGAGGTCGGATTAAGAAAGCTACTCTAAGTCTGGGCCATTTGAGTAGAAGAGGCAGCAGTTGGAATCAAGGATCCTGGCTGATTTCCTCACTTCTGAGGAACCCCAGTCAAGGCTTGTAGTCTGGTGCTACACTTCAATAGCCAGGTAGTGCCAGAAGCTAAACTGTCCTCACAGTACTTTGCTCACCCATAAAAATGGGCAAGGCTCTTTGAAGAATTAAATGGAGAGCCTGGAGAGATGGCTTAGCACTTAAGAGCAAACACTCTTGCAGAGGATCTGGTTTTGGTTCCCATTGTCAGACAGCTCCCAACAGCCTGAAACTCCAGCTTGGGGCAATCCAATGCTGTCTTCTAGCTTCCCTGGCCATCTTTGTGTCTACCTACATACAGAGATACACACAGGCACATAATTTAAAATACATACATTATTCCTTTCAAATGAGTTAAATGGAATACTATTGAGCATGAACAAGACTCTTAATAGTGATTCTACATTTTGTGGGTTTCTTTTTGTTTTATTTTATTTTAGGACCTGCCCAGAGAACTTGTGATTCAGTTCAATACCCTGTGGTATGTGCTTTCTTGTGACACATTTGAGATCCCTGTTAGCATCACTTCAGAATAAGCAGAGTGGCTTTTTAAATGACTCTTCCTGATGACTATACAGCTCAGTTCAGTGTTAGTCAGCCTGTATTAAGACTGGACAGTGGTAAAGAGCCAGTTCAGTTGTTCCTGAGATATGTAAGATGCCTGCAGCCCTCACCCCAACTCACCTCTGAAAGGTAGCATATTTTATGAAGAGCTGATACAATTGATAGGGAACTTGTTGTTTCCCTCTGCTGTGACCCAGTGAACTTGAAAGTAAACCTTTAAAACATTGTCACCTACAAACATTTTACATCTTTATGTCTGCACAGTGGAGTCAAATGGTTTAAATATTCCGGTGAACAAAGGCTTCTCATCACCAAATCCCTTACCCAATGAGGAGGAGGGACTTGTCAACACCCTGCTTTCCCAAAGTGACAGGAGCTCCCCAAGAAAACAATCATTCCTGCAGTGCTTTTATTTAATGAGGGTGGGGGTAATTACTATATGAGAATGAAGGACTTTGGATTTGTAGCAAGTATTCATTTAAGGAAATGATACACAGCATGAAAACTACTCCAGCCATGATTTTAGCTTTCTTTTGCATTGAGGCTAAACCAAATAATAGGTGACAAGGCAAGGTAGTGATCTGAGAGGGTGCGCTATCTCAACAGGGTGGCAGTTCTTATGAGACGCTGGAATGCACAGGTACAAAGGACATAGTTCCCACACCTAAAGTGCATGGGAGAGGGAGACAGTAAAGCCCAGCAAGGGTTAATGGTGGAGTAAAATGTGAGTAGACGGGAAGGCCTCTGGATCTAGCCAAGCATAGAACAGAGGAGGAAAGAGGACCCTTAAAGCTCTTTGCAGGACGGACAGTCACAGCAGTTCCTAGAGGGCAGGTTACTGGTGGACAGTGGGTGGAAGAACTTTCCAGCTGGTCACTCGTGGACAGTTTGTAAACATCCTGCCTAACTAGCATCACCTCAGTTCTAAGTAATGTCTTATATGACATACTGGCTTCAGGCCTTAACATTATTTGAACATGGTTAATCTCAGAATGATTTTCTAGGCTCTAATATAAACTGGAAATATCTTATTTCAATGGAATGAGATATTGGGACTTGCCGTCTTGCCTCTGGTCTGTTACCTGCTCTCCTCCGTCACCGCTTGGTAGGATTGGTAGGGAGCATGCTAGACCCTCAGCAGTTAGGGCCACTGAGAAAAGAGACCCATGGTACATCACCTTCAAAAGAAGCCCCTGCCACCAGCTGCAGTAAGCCATAGCCCCAATGTCATCAGAATTGATGCCACTCTGCCTGGTGGCTCCTGGTGTCTTCTCAGTGCCCTTTAGTAGACAAATCTTTCTCCGCTTAGCTTTCTTCTCAAGATAAGGCATAATAATAGTGCTTTACTATGCCACACGACCCTGTGGGCATGGGGTGGAGGCTGACACTGAGTGAACTCACTCCTGGTGGCAAAAGGAATTTGTTAGCTGTTAGCTAAGAACCGTACCGGGACTTCTGCAGTCTGGAGCTCCATTTTCTGTAGATGCTAGTTTATTATTCAAGCCAGCGTGTCCTTTCGTGGCTGTTGCCAGTCTGCTATGTGCCCCACTGTTCTCAGCACCTGGGATAAACTCAGCAGTCAGTCCACACAGAATCCGAGCTGTGGCGTAGGAGTGGGCCTGGCACATTTCGTGAGTGGTGATGAAGTCCCTCGGAAAGAGAGAAGAAGGGAAAGAGAGGAGAACAGAGCTTACGGGTCCCAGATGGCACAAGCCCTACCAAGCCATCGTGAGCAGAAACAGAAGAATGAAAACTACCCACTGAGCTCATAGGATATACACCAGGCGCTGAGTTAAGGCTTTCACCTGGGTTTTCTGCTTTAATCCAAATAAGCAGAATAAAGCCTTGCTGCAAAGACAGTGGGCGAACCCAGGAACCTGGGACTTTGTAATGCAGGTTGGTAGAAGGGTACACGTGCAGAGGGTACAGCAAGATGAATTTTGGACTGCACTGACTTCTGTGTCAGCCCCTCTTTGGGGAACTGAAACCAACGAATCTAAGCTCACAGTTCTCATGACTCAGGTATTTTTCCTGGAGCACCACGCAAGTCCACGGTCCAAGCTAAGCGTCCCTGCTCCCACACCTGGTTTTCCAGTGGAAATGTTGAGTGAGCGCTATGCCCTTCCCCCTCTTAAGGACCCCAGTGTTGCTGAGTGCTTGATAAGGGCAGGAGCAAAGGCTAAAATACCAAAGATTCGGCTTCCTGTTCTTGGCTATGTTATGTTCTTGGCTAGACCAGAAAATGAGGTAGCTTTCAGAGCAGCTGCAGTGACCCATGAACCTGCCCTTCAGCTGGGACTCACAGCAACCTGTGTGAACTGGCAGACTTCTTGTTCGGCAAGATGTTATTCTGAGCTGAATGGACATCCTCAAAGTCAAGTTGCTTGTTCAAGACCAAACCCCAAGGTAGAATTTGAAGGGCAGGCAGAAGGCTTATTGAAATAAGTCAGCTTATTTAGCCAGACAAAGTAAAGATCTGTATGATAATCTTCCTTCATACTACTCTACTGATCTGAAATCCATGAGACCATTGGAGACCACTGAGTTGTTAGAGAGAGAGAGGGGGAGAGGAAGAGGGAGAGAGAGAGAGGGAGCAAATACATGTAAATGGTGAGAATAATTCTATCTCATATAAGTATAAGGTAGAAGAGGCCAGCCTGCTATTCCCCTGAGTCGACCTCAGCTTCCCATTGCTTTTTCCTGTCTCCTAGTTTAATATTTTATTGTGTCTAGTGTTTAAAGACACCATTTTCATATAGCATAGCCCCAAGATGCTGTATCTACTGTGTGTAAAGAAGCAACATTCTTTCCATTGCTAAAAGAAATTCCCATTGTGTTTGGCCTTGCAAAAGTGTCAATTTGCTTTTGACGTCTATGAGATTTTCACTGTGTCTTTGACTTTGAAGTTTATGCTAAAAAAAAGAGATACAGATTCATTATACTGATAGCCGTATAAGGCAGAGTCAACCCTATTTATAAATTGAGACTATAGGCAAGTTGTTGGGCTTGCTTTTGTGGTTAGTCATTGCCCACATTTTTTTTAAAATGTGGCAAATAGAGATAATCATATTCATTTCATTGACATTGTGATATTTAAATGATAATAAAGATCCTGGCATTTAGTACATAGCGATAATGTCCATTGCTGACCATCCCCTTCCAGTAAGTATAATGTGGACTTTACCTATGAAAGCCAAGGGCAGTTTTTAGATACAGGGATGGCATGATCTGTATAGTTTTAGAAAAGATGATTTCTGGGGCTGGAGAGGTGTCTCAGTTAATAGAGTGTTTGCTATGCACTTTGTGTTCCAATCCTTTACATCATCTTTTAAAAAACAAAACCAAAAACAAGCATAGGGACGTGTGTCTGTAATCCCAGAGCTGAGAAGGTGCAGACAGGTCGATCACTGGGGCTTGGTGGCCAGCCAGTCTAGCCCAGTTGATAAGTTCCTGATTCAATGAGAATTCGATATCTAAGGGGGAAAAAAAAACCAGTAGAGAAGAATTGAGGAAGATACCTAGTGCCAACTTCTAGCCCTCTCTCCCCTACATGCACACAAAGTGAAGATTACTTTGATATCTGGGCTACACTATAGTAAACCTGGAATAGGGACATACTGGCAAAGACGAGGGCCCGAATGAAAGAACATGACAGTGGTAAGCATGGAAGACAGAGGACCGTTTGTAAGGCTCTTCTTCTATCGTGTGGTCTCCATGCATCACACTCAGGTCAGTAAGTCTGAAGGCAGGTACCTTTACTGATACACTATTTTGCTGGCCTAAGGCTTGGCAGTTAAGTACAATGGACACCACATGGGGACTACTTGATAAAGGGAACGAGAGAAGAGTTCTAAAGCCAAGGATGGCTTTGAGTTCTCCAGCTCAGGGGATGGAAAGAGAAATGTGGAGCTGGCTGGGGCAGAGGATAACAAAGGTACTGTTATAATACAGGCAGAAATTCTAAGCCTGGCATTGAGCTAAGGAACTTAATACACTACTTGATTTAGATATCGTGGCAAGTCAGCAGGGGTAAGTAGCTCCGCTGCCATTTTAGCACTGTGGAAATGTAAACTCAGGGGAACCCAACGCTATGTGGGAAAATAGTGTCTCCCTGCTATTTGAAAGTATGTATGTGTGGCAGCAAAGCCTGCCTTTAAACCACTTTAAGTAAACTCACTCTACAGTTGAGGCTGTCCTGGAACTTATTATGCAGCCCAGTCTGGTCTCAAACTCACACAGTACTCCTCTATCAGCCTCCCAAGTGCTGGGATTGCAGGTGTGAGCGACCACCCTGAGAAAAAGGGAAATTTTGGTTTTGGAAAAGCTTAGCTGGAATTTGCCTGTATTAGGCTGAGGCATCTTGAAAATGAGACCTCAGGATTGGGCTGGGGTAGAGGTGGGGTAATGGGAAGATGACACATGTCCTGGGGAGTGCATGAGGTTATTGAGCAGGACCTCAAAGGGGGGTTGGTTAAAGAGAGACAGTTGCTAGATCAGTGAAGAGGAGTGCTCATCTAGTTTTGGACTTTAGGGGTGCAGGTACTGATGAGCAATGTAATTTCTTTTCTGATCAAGTGTTAGCATTATGCTTCGGTGTGTAAACTTTTCATCAGTATAGTATGTCTTTATTGTGCAGTTGTTGTTAGAGCTTAGTCCCTGCCTTTTCAGAACCGTTAGACTAGTGAGAGAGATTAATAGCAATGCCCCTAGACAACTCTGACGAGGCATTATCAGTTACAACCCACCCCACGTGTTATCATAGAGTATTCTTACAGGGTCGTGCGTAAGTCTGATCCCAAGCTAGGCTCAAGGGCTAAAGCCAAGGATTAGACAGTGGTTCTCTTTTTTGCTTTGTCTTGCTTTGTTTTTCGAGACAGAATTTTTCTCTTGCTTTGGAGCCTATCCTAGAATTCATTCTGTACACTGGGCTGGCCTTGAACTCTGAGATGTCAGCCTGTCTCTGCCTCCTAAGTGCTAAAGTTAAAGACACGTGCCATCACTACCCAGCTCCTGTGTTTCTATTAAGGAAACACTAAGAAACAGCCATTTTCTACCTCCCATCCCTTCCCCTTTTAGGACCCCACAGTCCCACTGAAACCTTCTATCCCTCTTACACACATTTCTGAGACAAATGTGTACACTGAAATTTCTTCAATCTTTTTCCTGGATGCATAATTTTCTATGAGTCCCATGTAAACTAGAAAGCAGCACATCTCTTTTCCAGCAAGCATCAAAACAGAACAGTCCTAGGCCTTCAGTTTGCAGTCAGTAGCCTAATCCTGAGGCCTGCTTTACTGTTCTTGTGAAGGACCCTGGGTCAGTTCATAGCACCAATGCAAAGGTTCCTAGCCACCTGTAACTCCAGTTTCAGGAGTCTGAAGTCCTCTTCTGGCCACCATGGGCTCCTGCATGTACATGGTATACATAAATTCACATAGGCAAACATATACATAAATAAAATAAATCTTTAAACATTTTATAAAAGAGTAGATGCCCTGGTACCCCAGAATATCCAGGTTTGAATTCTTGTTGTAGCTAATCCCTGGATGATTCTGAGATTAGCCCCTGTGCATCAGCCTCCTCATCTGTGAGTGAGGATAGTAAATAGTAACCACAGTCTAGAGGGCCTGTAAGGACTAATGTCATCCTTGGCATGGTGAGGCCATATTTCCCAGCCCAGCCCTGATCCCTCCGGGTCAGCTCTCACTTAATATACCTAATCTATTACTTCCAAGCCACAGACAAGAAACTCTCCTTTTGAAAATGAAAGTCTCCACGCCTGCTGTGGTGACACACATCTGGAATCCCAAGCAGCAGAATCAGGAGGATGGTGAATTTTAAGGCAGCTTGAGCTAGTAGCAGTACCCCACCCCCATACACACACACAAGCAAAGACTTAGAAAGCCCCTTTCTTCCATCCCCATGTAATATGGTCTGTTTCAAAGCCTGCCAGTCTCAGGGCCTGAAGAGATAGCTCAGCAGTTAAGAACATTTGCTGCTACTCTTGCAGAAACCTGAGTTCCGTTTCCAGCACTGACATCAGATGGTTCACAACTGCCTGTAACTCCAGCTCCAGGACATCTGACACCCTTTTCTGACCTCTTCAGGCACCTGCTTATACCCATACAGGCACATACACATAAATAAAAATAATTTTTAAAAAAGAAAGAAAAGAAAGTTGACTGCTGAGAGAGGGCTTTGCAAGCGTGGCTGCAGCAAAATGCCTGGCATGTATCATAGGCACGATGGGCAAACAAGAAGCCAGCCCTGGCCTGGTCTCAATTTCATAAGGTGTGTCAGACCAGAAGGGGATGCAGTCTTCTCTCTTAGCTGAAGGAAATTTTCCATCAGATCTATGGTACTGCCGGTTGACAGCCTCGTGTGACATATTTGTGGGGCTCATTTGGCAGTCATGGCAGAAAGGAACAAACCCTGCAGCTTTAAGGAAGTAGTTGGAGAGCTGAGAACAGGTGGTCACACCTCAGTACGAAGCCACCAAACAGCTCACCTTCCTGACTGACAGTTCTCTATGTTCCCCCAAGGATCTGAGAATCCCTAGCTTCTCACAGCAGTTACAGGCTTGACATTGTTAGTGAAAGAGCCCCGTCACCTTCTTGGACCTCTCTGGGAAGGTCCCATAGGGTAGAGTTACAAAGAGTCCTTTGACTACACAGTCATGGAAGTGATTTGCTGGAGGACAAGCCAGTACTTGTTTTCTTTCAGTGGTGTAAGGGTTAAGAGGCATCACTGTGGTCACCGAGGTCAGACACCAGCTCACAGTATTCCGTGTCCAGCCACAGATGTGTTTGGATTGGCCAGGGGAGTTATATACACATGTATCAGTCAGTTGCAAGTACACTAGGTGGAAGGTTTCACATCAGAATCAGCATTTCCACCTACCTCTTTTCGGTGCCGTCTCTGACAACACAGGCTTGCTGTGCAGAAGCTGTCTACCTAAGTGAGGTGGAGGTTCCTCATTGGCCCTTTCACCGTGAGGTAGCTTCAGTCTGAGCCACTTCCTGTATGCAGAGCCCTGTGCTGTTTTCTTTATAATATAATCCCAAGTGAAAATCAAAAATTCTTCTCATTCACTCTCCTGACCTAATTTTAACAGGGTGCCAAATACTAAGTCTCGGGCCTTCAGTTTAAGATGAAAAATTCTAAGTGAAACATGCTTAGTCAGTACTGTCATACGGTCACACAGTTGAAAATGATCCCTACCTGGTGGTATCCTGTGTCACAGCTGTTTTCCCTTTGACCTTTCCACGCTAGCATTTTATGCTCCTCTGGTTCCTACCAGCTGTACAGGCTAAACAACAACCCAACTTTTGACCCTCTGTCCTTAGTCATCTGCTTTCGGCTGCTGATAGGTTTGAGGTTATAGGCTGGATGTGGAGAAGGGAGTGGGGAGCTGCAGAGGGGAAATGAGACACCTGTTTGGCTTCCACAGGCTTGAAAACTGAGTCATGCGTGCACACAGGACAAAGGTAATGTGAACAAGTCTTTGTAAATGACCATATCTGTAAGTCATTTGCCCCCACCCCGTACACCTTCTTCTTCCCAGTTGCAGAGTCGGGCCTTCTCCTCTTGTTCCATTCAGGCTACCAAGCCTCGGTCGGCAAAGCCTGCCCTTTCCCTAGACTTCTTTATTCTCTGGCCACCTGCCAGCCAATCTGAATGCTATTGACAGGAGGCCAGCACATGGAGTCGTGGCCATGAGGAGGGATCGCCAGCATTGGGAGTTCCTCACACAATCTGGATCAGGACATTCCACCGGTGTCGTACTTCACTTTACCATAGCAGGGAGTTGCTCATTTCTCCCAATTCCCATGACTCTAGTTTCACACGAGGTCGTGGACTTCTCAATCAAAAAGTTGTTCATAGCTTTGGTAGGTCTGAAATTTCAGAGGATTGAGCAAGGCCCACATTGTGCTAGGACATGATCTAATAAGATTGGACTGTCAAAACAAGAAGCGGCAGTCTGCGGCTCAAAGGTTCTTAAGAAGGAAATCTCTCCTTTGAGAACCTCAAAATGACCATAAACATGTAGGCCGAGGGTCAATTTCCTTTCATTTCTGCCATGAATTTAAGTAGACTAAAGTAGAGTGAAGTCTGTTAGAACAGAAACAGTAGATGATATCTTTCTGTTGGGAAACTAGTCGGTTGTGTAATTAGTAGTGTGAACCATCAGAAAAATACATGAACCATTTTGGTAGGAACCTGCAGAGCAATTGAGACAGGACCCTAAAGTGTCAAGGAGAGCCAATGCATCATTCAGACTGCAGTCAGAGAGAGGGAGTTCCTTTTCCGGCCCACCAACCTCGAGAGGCGAGGCGGCCAGTTCTGTAACCTTTCCTGCTCCTTGGTCTCTTTATCCCTGACATGAGAATTGGGACATTATGAGACTGCCACAGGGGATAACAGAAATAATATGTGGCTAATGTTTGGAGCGGTGCCTGGCCTGTGGGGAGTGCCCCATAAGTGAGGGCATTGGTTGTTATGTATGGTATGAATGTGCCTGAGCATTTTGGATATTCAGTACAGTTTTCAAACTAAAACTGACAGCATAGTTTTCTGTTCTTTGTGGCTCTTCATTGGTGTAACCCTAAAAGTACTGTCTCCTTCTCCTTATGGGGATTCTTCTCAGGAGCACATCTCTATGAAGGTTTGTGCAGGCCTTGGGAATGAGTCACTGTGGTTCACTTCAGCCTCATTCAGCCCATTTTTTAAAACTTCCTGTTCACTTATTAAGGCACCGAATATCTGCATCATTGCTACTGCTGGATTGCATTGTAACCATTAACCAGGCAAGTTTATGCAATGTCTTACTTGTAATAAAATGCAGTAAAGACTATGGCTTACTGATGGCTTCGTGTTGACCTCAGAGGAAAGCCAGTGCCATCTCCCACCTTGTTCAATTAATTCCTGCCATGGGACCTGCCCTACTTCCTGCCTCCTTGCTGTCTTGGGGTAATGAGAAAGATGTGTTCCGGGACCACTGAGGGTTTGTTTTTGTTCCCTGGCAGAGGGCATGGAGCTAATTCCTAGCAGCCACAGCAAAGGCAGACAGTTTCTTTCCTTACCTAGTCATTGCCAGCTAAGGAAATTGCTGTCCTCACTGCTGGGTGGGATCAGATGGCAGAGAAAAAGTCCTTTAGCTCATTGAATTGTTTTACTTATAACCCTGGTTGGGGGTGGAGGGGCTGCTCAGAAAAGTACTTCCCTTGCGAATGCAGGGACAAGTGTCTGATCCCCTGCTCCCATCGGAAGAAATCAGGTGTGATGGCACAAGCTTCTATAAGAAGTGAAGACATAATCCTCCAAGCTTAATATCCAGGCTACCTTACTGCTGAGAAAACCAGACACCAGACCCCCATAATTCTCTGGCCTCCACATACCTGTATGTACACTCTACCCTCACATAAATTTGTACCAGCACACAGGCATGTACACATCTACACAATAAATATAGATTAAAAAAATAAAAGCCCAGCTCCCACCTTTCTTTGGTTTGGTTTGGTCTTTAGAGACAGGGTTTCACTGTGTGGGCCTGGATATCCTGGAACTTGCTCTGTAGACCATGCTGACCTAGAACTCACAGAGTTCCTCCTGCCTATGCCTTCTGAGTGCTTGGATTAAAGGTGTGAGCCACCACCACCTGGCTACCAGCTCATACCTTTAATCCCAGCACTGAGGAGACAGAGGCAGGTAGTTCTCTGAGTTTTAGGTTTCTGTCTACATAGGGAGTTCCAGGACAGCCAGAGTTACATGGTGAGACTGTGCATAGAAAGAAATGAAAGGCAGGAGGGAGGGAGGGAGGGAGGGAGGGAGGGAGGGAGGGAGGGAGGGAGGGAGGGAGGAAGGGAGGAAAGGAGGAAAGAAGGAGGGTAGGAAGGAGGTCTGGAAATAATAGCCCAAACTTTTCAATGTTTTATTTCTCCTTTAAATGAAAGGGATCTTACTGTCACCTTAGTCTCTGAAAAACAAGTGGACATCAATTTGGAACTGAAGAAATTCAGCAGTTAAGAGCACATACTGCTCTTCCAAAGGACCCTAGTTCCCAGCACCCATGTTGGGCAGCTCATAACCCTGTAACTCTAGTTCCAGGGGATCCGGTACCCTCTTCTGGATTCCATTGCCATCAGCTCAGATGAGCATATGCTCATGTACACAAAATTAGTATTAACCTTCAAAACAAAATTTGCTCCACTTAGTTTGTGATGTCACTAGGGATTCTGGATGAAGCCATCAGCATGGGTGAGCCATTCTGTAACTAAGCCCCGCTTTATTCAGGGTGTTGTGCAACATGTCAGCACTTCCCCTTTCTTTCCTGTAAACTGCAGCTTTTCTGGTGATTGGCATTCACTGTCTTTTCCTAGCTAAGGGGTTGTCAGCTGCAGTCTTGAGGGAGTTCCCCGCCCACCTTGGAAACAATCTCAAGAGCTGAATGCGTTACATGGAAATTAACAAATTTGGAATCATTCATGGGAACCCAAATGATAAAACAGAATAAAGAAATGGTTATGATTGTGAAAATAAGCTAATGATAGGCTCACAGAAGGAATAAAACCTCAGGAATAATAAACTTTCTAAAATGTTTAATAAACATGTCTCTGTCCCATGCTTTTCCAAAGATGTACTTGTTACATCAGGAGCTGGGCTGAAATAGAAGCATTGTAAGATGTGATGGCCTCAGTTCTGTCCCCTTAGAGGACTCTGACTAACAAACAAGGTCACTGCAGATGCTTGGGAAGTAAGTAGCTTTGTAACTGAATGTCCTGAATTACCCGGGGCTAACGGAAATCTCTTATAAATCCCTGCTGCAGCCATAGAGGCAACAGCACTAGATGGCAGCTCAGCTCAGGGTGGGGGAAGGTGTGCTGGGCACGTCAAAGGCAAGAGGCAGGTTTTCAGTGCAAGGAGTATGTAATAGCTTTCTGCACATCAGCTGCATGGGGTGAGGCATCGAGACTGTTGTGTGTAATAAAGCACGAGGGTGGTTAAAAAAAAAAAAAAAAAGTGACCTTCCAGCCAAACCAGAAAGGATCAGCACACATAAGGTGCAGAAAGCTTAGTGTGTAAAGGAGAAAATGGAGCATGTGCAAAGGCCCTGGGGGTTGGATTGAATGTGATGTTTAAACAGCTGTAAGAAGGCAGATGGAACTGTGATATGGAAAGAAGTAGCACTAAGCCCTGAATGGTAGGAAAAGTGAGCTCTGATAAAATGTCAGTTACAGGGAGAAAAGCGTAGTTGGATTCATGTCTGGTATTTCGGATTTATCCCAGTTTTCTATTTTTCCTTCTCTTTGGGGGTGGGGGAGGCACACTGCTGGTGATAGAACCTAGGCCAGGCAATGGTAGGTTCTACCATTCACCTATACCTTCAGCCCCAATTGCTTTTTCTTTTTAGTGTATAATAGGGTTTCACTGTGTAGCTCAGGGTGCTGCTTCAATTTCATGATCCCCCTGCCTCAGTCTCCTGAGTGCTGGGAATACAGTGCTATGTCACCCTAGTAGCTACAAATGTAAAGAACAGAAGCCTGTGTGCCTGATCTGAGTCTTCAGTGACAGCTCAGCCTTGCCAGCAACTTGTCTTATCCACACCTCTGGGATGTTTCTTTACCCCCACTGTCAGCTCCTTGTGTTATACTGGCCTCAAGAGTTTCCCTGAGCTCCACCTTCCTCTGTGGACAAAGCCTGGTAACAAAAGAGAATGGAAAACCCAAGCTTTTCTTTGCCCAGTGAGTAGGAGAGATTGGCTTTGCAGAGTGAATTGAAGAAGCAGAGGAAGTCACATAATGGATGTGAGTTGCAGGCCACCATCAAATGAGAGGAGAGCCCCTGATGCATTCTTCCTCCTAGCTCCCAACCCCCGAGTCCTCCTGGGCCCTGGAGTGAACTACAGACCAAACAGGGATTTACCTGGTGGTGCCTTGAGATGATGGAAAGTGAGAATAGCCTGTGGTCTTCAAAGACTAGTAATCAAATAAGGTGGAAACATGCAGAGATGGGAGTTGCATGGATGAAGGTGATAATTTGTTGAAAATAATTTAGCAACCAGAAGCAAAGTCTTTAATGCTTAAGTGGATGTGGGAGCAGCAGGCCAATTCCTCTCCACCATTAAAAGCTTATGCAAAGCCCATAAATCAGTAATGTGCTTTTAGGTTTGCAGTTTCCTTTCTGGGAGCTTTGCATTTTTAGACTCATGACCACTCCTTGAAAATAACCAAGAGTAAGTAGTGGTTGATTGCCAATCCTCTTTTTTTCCCCCACCCCTAGAAGTGTAAGAGTGTCTTTCCATGGCAAATGCTGTGTCTGGACTCACAGACTTTCGTCCCGTGCATGGACTTCATGTGTTGCCATTGCTGGGCCAGCTGTTGGTGATACAATGGGCAGCTACTGCTCTGGGGGTCCAGATGGGGAGATAGAAGAGGATGAGAAGCCTGTCATAACAGAGCTGTAAACAAAGCAGCATGAATAGAGGGCAGTGGCTCGTTCCGAAGAGGCCGAGGAGGACCTAACTGAGTAGCCGGCCTCTGATGGAGGGGTTTCAAGGAAGAAGTTACAGTTAGTCACCAGCAGCTGCACGAGCTAGGAAATGCAGGAGATCTCATCTCTGGCTTTTCTCCTGTGACTAGAATTTTTACTCTCTCATTTCCTGTGTATGTGGGTTGCAGAGGAAGGAATGTCGCACTTAGGATTTAAGGGCTAGCGATGGATGCCATTAGGGAATATGAGCAGAGCCGTCCTGTTTAAGCTCTAGAATCAAAAGGAGCACTATGACCCCAACCATTTCCTCTTCCTCCCAGGCCAGTGTCTACTGTCAGGACGAGACAACATCCTCTCCAATGCTCAAGGTGAAATGGACTACATGTATTATAGTCAGGGGCTGGGTTGTGAGTCATAGACCTGGGCTGCTTCTATATTCTCCACTCAAGACTCTCCTCCTGAGAAACTTTACCTTAAACCAGATATTACATAGGTATCTAAAACAGGTATACAAATCATTTACAGATCATAAATCACAAAACAGATTTTGTTTTTTTAGTTCTTCAGTACACATATAATTTTACCATTTAGTAAAGATTAAAATATATTTGCACACTAGCCAGGGGGATATGCTTGTTTACCTTTGCATAAAGAACGAGGTCTTGGCTGAGTGTGGAACACCTTCAGCATTTTTTAGAGCTGAATCAAACATCCCAACAAATTATAATCTAAAGAATACTAATTCAGTACTCACATGCTGAGGACTGCAGTGGGAAAAGGGAAAAGTCTTTGTTCTCAGTAATTAACCTCAGTGTTTTCTAGAAAGCAGAAAACACTACAGTTACTAACATGTAGACGTGTTGAATCCGAATCAAGGTCCTGCAGGCAGCATTCATGGGCACTGCACGGTGACTGCATACAGCCCAGAGTTCACGTCACAGGTGTAAACCCCGGGCTGCTCTGAAGTCACAGGAAATCCTTTAAAACCACCACGCATCTGCCTCTGAAGAAGTGGTGGTCACTGAATGTTCAGATGCTTTTCACTGTCGCCAGTTATCTTGGCAGCCCCGACGTTCAATCATGTGACCCCACGATTGACTAGACCTTGTCAAATCTCCTTGCTTCCATCCATGTGTTAGGAAAGTCATTTCACAGGTCAAAAGCCTCAGTGTTCCCATCTATAAAATGAAAGAATAAAACCTCTTTGTGGACATGCCAGTATCTTGGGAGGTGCTGGGCTAGCATGCTGGCACTCTACCACCTTCTCATTATATATTGCAGACTTGGTCTAAACGTTCCATAGGCCTAAGGCAATGCAGCTGTCAACCTGTCGGCCTCAAGCCCATTGGGGGTCGAATGACCCTTTCATAGGAGTTACCTATCAGATACTCAGATATTTATATTACAATTAATAACAGTAACAAAATTAGAGTTATAAAGAAGCAATGAAAATAATGCTGTGGCTGGGGGTCACCACCACATGAGGAACTGCGTTAATGGTCACAGCATTGGGAAGGCTGAGAAGCAACCTATAGAGAATTTTAATTTGCCTTATAGGGAAAAATTAAATGGAATCAAGAAGAAATACTTCATTGAACATTGCTTTAAGATAAGGGGACTAAAGAAAGGAGATAAGGCCAGGCATGATGGCACACGTCTAAAGGCTTTCTAGCTCTCAGAGAAGCCGAGGCAGGCAGGTGTCTGAGTTTGGGGCCAGCCTGATCTATTTAGTGAAGGCCTGAAGTGAGAAACTATCTTCAAAGAAAGAACAGGAACAAGCTTTCTAAAGAAGCATGATGGGTTTGACCCAGCTGTGTTGTTACATAGAGGATCTAAGTGAAGTTAAAAGGCAGCTGTCACCCTAGACAAAAAAAGAAACCCAACTGTACACTACCTATAGGACTCTATATTAAATATAAAACACGAAAGGCTGAGAGTGTAGAGCATAGAAGGAATAAGCAGGTGCACAGTTACAGAGATCTCAGCAGTGGATGGCTACAGTGGAATTGCATTAGAAGTTGGTAGCAGAAAATAGCTAGAAGTGTCCCCATACTTGTAAACAAACAGTCAGCTCCCCTCCCCACCTGAGGTTTTATTATCCACAGTTTTAAAGTAATAAATGGGAAGTTGCAAAAATGAAGCTGAGCACAGTGGTCCACGTCTACAATCCTAGAGCGGGAGGCTGAGAAGGGAGCATCACTAGCCTGACTTCATCCTGCTGAGAAGGGAGCATCACTAGCCTGACTTCATCCTGCTGAGAAGGGAGCATCACTAGCCTGACTTCAGCTCAAGACCTTCTCTCAAACAAAATTGCAAAATATTGTGAGTTTTAGTTAACCTGACACAGTATGTTGTTACAGTTGGTCTACTTTGTTATTATTATTAATGAACTGTCCCTAACTTATTAAAGTTAAACATAGAGGTGTGTGTGTGTGTGTGTGTGTGTGTGTGTGTGTGTGTGTGTAGGGAAGCTAGGTTTATATAAGGCTATCTGCAGTATTGACATCTGAGGCTAAGAAGTATACACATATATAAACAGCTTATTGTCAAAAAGGGAATTAAGAAGTTTTCAAGTAATTGAAAATGAAGGCACAACATAAGAAACTCTGGTCTACAGCTAACAGGGTGCTTAAGTAGACAGCCCTAGTAATAACTGCACTGCTTGCCTGTGTCTGAAAAGGAGACTCGTGTTATCACTTCAACCACTGGACTAAAAACTGAGGGCAGATGGGGTGGCAGTTAAGCAAAACCCAGAATGAACATATGAACAACAACAAAAAATAAACATTACTTGAAGTTAGTGAATTAAAAATCAAATTTAGTAGAAAAACTCAGTAAATCTATAAGCAACATGTTTGGGATCCACCCAGTTAATAAACCTTAGGAATCCTGAGGAGAAAACAATTAAGCATAGTTGACTACACTAATTAGCAGCCGTTGGGATGGGGAAATAGCAGGGGTAGTAGCCCTTGCCTGTAATCCCAGAACTCAGGAGACTGAGGTAGAAAGATTGCAGGTTGAAGGCCAGCCTGAGCTACATAGTGAGTTCAGAGTCAGCCTTGGCTACCTAGGAGAACTTGTCTCAAAGAAAGAAGGTAGCAATGCAACAGGGTAAGTTCTAGTGTGTTTTAATATCAATAACATAATAGTGATGTATTTATGTAAATGCTGATAAATGTTTAAAGGATGTTATGAATACACTTATTCCAATAAAGCCACCGCGATAGGTAAAACAGATAAAGACCTTTAAAAGTCAAACTGGCAGGGTTGGGTAGCACATGCTTTCAATCCCTGCAGAGGCAGAGGCAGGCAGATCTCTGAATTCAAGACATTTTAACAAGTTGGGATTTGTTCATCTCTAAGTTTGAACCAGCTTGATCTGTTTATTGAAGGAATTCTGATTGAAAGGCTAATGGGTGTTTTGTTAGATATTTAGAAGTTCATTCTTAGCTAGGTGGTGCATGCCTTTAATCCCAGCACTTGGCGGCAGAGGCAGGTGGATCTCAGTGAGTTCGAGGCCAGTCTAGTCTACAAATCAAGTTCCACGACAGCCAGGGATGTTATACAAAGAAACCTTTTGTCTTGATACCCCCCCCATATGGTTATCTGAAATTGATATGGAAGCACAGAAGACCTGAAGGGACAAACATAACTGACAGAGAACTCAGAAAGTTTTTCTGACTTTGAGACTTACAAAGGAGTGATAACCATGACAGTGTAGTAAGAGAAACGACATTGTAAAGATTAGTGAATAACTGATGGAAGCAGATGCAAAAAGTCACAGCCGAGCACTGGGCCAGGCTCTGGGAATTCCATGGAAGAGAGGGAGGAAGGATTGTACAAGCCAGGGGGGTCAAGGTCATTACAAGGAAACCCACAGAGACAACTAACCTGGGCTTGTAGGAGTTCAGACACTGGACCAACATCTAAGGAATCTACATAGGACCAGTGTGTGTGTGTGTGTGTGTGTGTGTGTGTGTGTGTGTGTGTGTGTGTGTGTGTGTGTGTGTGTGTGTGTCAGTTGTATAGCTTCGTCTACCTGAGACTTTTAGCAGTAGGAGTGGGCTTGTCTCTAGAAGCCTATTCTTCACCAAGGCTTAATATAAGAGGACGAGCTTAGTCTTACCTCACCTTGATATGCCCTGTTTTGTTGACACCCATGGGAGGCTGCCCCTTTCTGAGCAGAGACAGAGGAGGAGTGGATTCTGGTGGGAGATAAAGGGATCGGAATGAGAGGAGTGGAGGGAGGGGAAACTGAGGTTGGGATATAAAATAAATGAATACATTTAATTAATAAAAGAAAAATTTTAAATGCCTGTGAAACATGATCAAATCCAAAAAGACATTCAGAGGTAGTCAGTTAACTTTTCACAAATGTGTAAGGAGGATTCAAGGATTTTTCCATAAGCATGTAGAGAGAGCTCATTAAGAAAGGAATAGCTTTCAACAAATGATGGTGTACCAACTAGATATACATATACAAAAAACTTGAGAGCTGTCAAGATGGCTCAGTGCATAAAGACACTTGCTACCAACATTGATGACCTGAGTTTAATTCCTGGAACCCTCATGACAGAATGAGAGAAATGACTGCTCCGAGTTGTCCTCTGACCTCCCTGAGTGTGCCATGCATGAACACACACACACACAGAGGCACTCTTGTATTTTAAATGCCACCCTGTATCTCAATACTGAATACAAAAGTACATTCACAATGTGTTTTTGTACCTTAAAATTATATAACCCCAAACTATAGAAGTCCTAGAAGAAAACAGGAAAAACTGCCCTTGGTTTAGGCATAGATTTCTCAACAGCAAAAGTACAGTATTCATCAAGAAAATATAAATTAGACCTCATCCAAATTCTGCTCTTCAACGGGAGTGAAAGAACTAGTATCAAACTAGGAAATGTTATTTTCAAAACAGAAATATAAGGTTTTGTACTCACAATACAAAAAGAGTTCTAAAAACTCAATAAGAAAACAATCTAAAAAAAAACTTTTAGAAAGATTTTCAAGAAGTCTTAAAGTAGACAAATATTCAACAGCCACTTCAAAAGCGAATTTATAGGTGACAAGTCCATAACTCTTTGGGCAATAGAGAAATGCAGATTAAAACCACTTCACACCTACTAGAGTGTCTAAAGTTTCAAAAACAAAATATCGTAAGTTCTTGACTATACCAAATGTTAGCAAAGCTATGGGGGGACTTTATTCTCTTTCCTGCAGATGAAAATGTTGGGTGATGCAAATGCTTTAGGAAGCAATTCGACAGTCTCTTTCAAAATTAGGCATACTGTAGACCACATGAGCAAGGCAGTTCTCTCCTAAGTATTTGGTTAAGAGCATTAGAAGCATATAGAATATGAAGAATTCTTTACTAATGTGCACATCAGCTTTGATTGTAATTGTTCAGAGTTGGAAACAACCCAGACATCCCATAACTGATGGTTGTATGTTCTGTGGTGTGCCCATAGATAGAAATGCAGTACTGCCCAGAAAACAAAAATGGCCAAACTTGATATGTGCAAGAAGAAGCCAGACCAGACCAAAGGAGAACACACGCTGTGTGGTTCCACTTAGATAAAATTATCTGCCATGCAAATTGGCCTGAAGTGACTGAAGTCAGTTGCTGCCTGGGAGGAGCAGGGAGGCACAGAAGTGGTAATTACAAAGAGCACAAGGGAACTCTGGGATGATGGATTCGTTCCCTGTTTTGATTGTAGTGATGGTTGCACGGATGTATACACCTTTCAGCCTAACCACTCAGTCCTTTGTGTATCAGCTATGCCTCATTGAAGGGGAGGATGGCGGTTGCTTAGATGCTCATTGTTAAGGATTAGCTCAGTGGATTCCAGATGGCTACAAAACAGAATATTATGCAACTGAGTTTTAAAAGGAAGTTAATCTGTGTGTCCAATATGAAATGATCCCACAAATAAATTATTAGTTGTGAAATAAATGATGCAAAACAATGTATGTTGAGCCAGATGTGATGACCCATGGTTTGAGATAATAAAGCAAGGGGATTACAAGTTCAAAGCCACCCTGTGCTACATAAACTATCTCAGAACAAAGCATTATGTTAACCTTTGAGCAAAAATAAGTCTCTGTGAATATGTATATTTTACGAATGCGCATATACATAACTGTGTGTGCAAGGGATGTATATACAACTACCCAGGGGTGGGTTCTTTCCTAAGGCTGGAATTACTCCATCCCCTTTGTCATTTTGTTGTTTCCTTTTGTGTTAAGGATCAAATACAGGAGCTCACCTGCCAGACAGGAGCTCTGCCACTCACCTGCACCCTCAGCACTAGGGATTTGTAAACCAAGCAGACACGCAGAGAGACAGACAGACAGAGAGATAGATCACACACGTATATATGTTATTGTACCTGTAAAAAGAAAGCTGATAACAAAGATACACAAACAGGAAAAAAAGAAGAGAGAAACCAAATGGCAGTTTTCAGTTCAAATATAATCATCAAATATAACTGTCAATTGAAAAAATATATAATTGAAGTATAAGCTGGGGCTGGAGAGATAGCGCAGCACTGGCTGCTCTTCCAGAGGATCCAGGATTAGTTCTCAGCACCCATAGTGGGGCTCACAGCTGTTTTTAACTCCAACTCCACCCACAAACACATGGCATACACATGTTAACGTACAAATTATGCTAATGATTTTTTAAAAAGAAATGTAGTTGAACTTGATCTTTCTTTTTGTTGTTGGTTTTTCATTATTAGAAACTACCGGAGAGCCTAAGCATACTGCTCAAGTTCCTCTGAGCCCCACCCCAGACCAATAGCTCTTTATTTTCATTTGTCTGTATGCTTTTAAATGCAACAGCTATCCTCTTAGGAGTTTTAATAAACATTCTGGGCTAAAAAATTAATGTTCTACCTCATTTCTTAATCACATTTTTAAAACTAGTATTTTTCAAGCCTTTTGATTTCAACTAAGAAAAAAAACGCTTTTACATTTTGTGAGAATTGTATATTGTTCAAGACCACAGCTAAGTGTTTCTCCATGAAGACACTGGCACAAAGTAGAAGAGACCAAAAGCAATGAGAAATAAAATTGCTTTAGGAGTATCATAGGGCTTGAACATTTGGCCTGCTGAACCCAATATAAGTATCTGTAAAATCTGTGTACATATTTGTTGCAGGATTTAAGGACAAAAACTGTATCTGGTGCTATTGAGGTAGGGCATAGAAGGAAACTACTTACCACCAAGGTTGTTGGCTTCACCAAAACTCATGAGTCTGAATGGGTGAATGAAGTGACCCAGGCACTCCATTAAATCTTTTGGTATTAGTATGGTAAAATTGTCTCTTCGACCAGATGTGGTAGAGAGCACTTGTAATTTCAGCACTAGGGAAGCCAAAGCAGGAGGATGTTGACTTTGAGGCAAGCTTGGGCTACATAGCAGGACACTGTCTCCACCACAAACAAAATAAATAACTGTCCAAGAACACATTGTCATACTCAAGAACCTACCATATGTGAGGTTTTCTACATTTCTAGAAACTTCTGGGCTGGGAGAGTAACTCAGTGATAGAGCACTTGCCTAGTATGTGCAAGGCCCTGTTTCATTCCCCAGTACAATAAAACATCAATGTCGTTTGCTTTAGTTAAATGCAAGGGGTCTGAGGGAACCTTTGAGGGAACCACACTGACCACCTTTCACATTGTAATAGATGATCGCTTCTAAGAGGAGATATTATTCTGCTGGGTGTAGCAGCACATCATGCCTTTAATCTCAGAACTTGGGAGGCAAAAGCAGAGGATGTCTGTGAGTTCAGCCTGTACACCAGCCTGGTCTGCAGAGCCAATTTCAGGATAGTGAGGGTGTTCAGTGAGAACCAGGGGTGGCAGGAGGCACATTGTCCAATTCCAGGAAATTCCCTCTTCCTACAGACTTGTTACATACAGAAGTCAGAATTGTATCTGTCAGTCTAGTATTCTATCCCTGATTTAGGAAGCTTCTTGTTGCCTCTGTCTTTGGATGAGATTAATGAGTTCTTCACAAGGTCTTGTCAGTGATACATGGGTGGAGCTGAGTGACGTATTCTTTGTTTTAGGACTGATTTCCATGTCTCAGAAGCTTCTGGCAAGAGGAGAATAAAGTGAATGTGTTAGAGGAATGTGGAGTGGGCACCCCAAGAGCCTAGGTTGGGCTTTGTGGCAGTATAATGAATATCTTATGCTCATTGTTGAGCTTAGATACCCAGCTGCGTTGGCAACTTGATACCACGACAGGTAGGTGGCAAGTAGCAAAACCTCTTGTGAGAATTTGACCCACGGTTTTCCAAAGATGGTCACAGGCTGGTGCATAGCGTCTCCAGCATGAATCAGTGACTTGGTGCTCATCAGTATTCTTCAGAAGCACTATCAGCCCCTGCTCTCATTTAGGTCAGCTGGCTTTCCATTCTTCAGCTCTTTCATTTCAGTGCCAAGGGAGTGATAGTCTTAAAATGTTACAGCTGGAAATAATATCCGAGGTCATCTAGTCCCAATGCACATGAGGAAACGTCTAGTTACTCCTTCCATGAGCCTCCAGTTCCCACATTGTCTCTGGTCTTTCTGCCTATCTGCAGGCCTTAGACGTGGGAATGGCTGTGCGCAGGATCAGTTAGGACAGAGCTATCACCAAGATGGCTATTTGATTAGTTCTAATACTAAGGTATCTACTTATGAATCACTATCACAGCACTACCAAGGTGAGGCCTGGCAGTGTGGTAAAATCCTGGTCTGAGCTGGACAAGGCCACTGGCCTTCATTCACATTGACAAATATCCTTTTTGTACAAATTGTGAAAAGTATGTCCTGGGATGTGTTAAAGGCCCTGGTGCTGCCTTGTAGGTTCACCTGGTGCTGTTGAGCTTGATACAGCAGGAGCCTCAGCTAAGAGCATGGCCAGCTGGGCCTTTCATGGAGGTGGGGCCAAAGCACAAGCCTGCCATTCTTTTTAATGTTCTTTTTGCGTTTTAGCTGCCTAGATTTCCTTTTGAATGAATGCCATGGTTTGTTCATATTCATAGTTAGGTGATATTGCATTGCTATCCAGGAGGAATCTACATCTACTTGGTTACAGACAGTCGGACCATATTCCTAGACCCCTGTGTTCGGTGTATTCCGTAGGCTTAACCAGTTTTGAGGATCTGCTGACCCTGTGTTACGGGACAGAGAGTGCTAACAAATGTGTGAAACTTATTAGCTATGTGGCATCAGGCAAATTCACCTCTCTGTGCCCCACATCCCTTGTCTATAGTGGAAATAATATGATAGGCTATCTCAGAGAATTGTGTAACATCTCACCAACTGAGTTATGTTCACAGCGTTAATTCAACTTAGGGACTGGCACACAGTCAGCACTCAGTACAGTGGATGGATACCGGGCATGATAGTACATATCTGTAATCCCAGCACTAGGGACACAGAGGCAAGAGACTAGCCTGGTCAGCTTTTGACTTCCATGCCTGCCAGGAGCAACAAAGAGCAAAAGTAGGTGGTGGCAGTGGCGGGTGGCGGCAGGTGGTAGTGTCCTTGGTGTCAGAGTGGGCGTCATCGGAGCCTTGAGAAGCTCAGTAGACTCCTGTGGCTATTTCCTCACCTGCAGGTTGGTCATTGGTCACCAGATCCTCATTCATAAGGTACCAGGAAGAGTAAAAATAATTGTTACTCTTACTGAAGAACCACCATTTAACCTAGAACCCCATAACCCTCAGACTTCCCTCACTAAAGTGGGAAATTTAAACCAAAATCAGGTGAACCATCATTTACCCAAGGCCTCTAACACTCAAACCGCTGAAGTGGGAGTTTGAGCCAAAGGCAGGTAAGCCAAAGAAGAGGATGTGATGACCTAGAAGTGAGTGGGAAGGGGTAGCTGGGGGGGGGGGGGGGGAGTAAGCCACCTCTGGCTAGGTGAAAACAGAACTCACTTTGGATGAAGAAGTATGAAGATCCATTCCACTGCCCTCCTCAGGAAGGAAACTAGCCTCAGAGACCTATAGATCCAAGACTGTGCCATGATAAACTCCCAACAGGAAAGCTCCACGTGTCCTAGACATCCAGTGAGAGTCATTCCTTAACTCTTGAGTGTATATTAGCTGCTAAAGCAAAGGGAATTCATGGCAGCAAGAAGAGGGAAATAATATGGAACAGGGTCTCTTAGGTAGGACAAGTAGCCTAGAGATCTTGCCTCTTCATGAGCTCAGTTGTAGATGAGGTTTTGGACTAGATGGCCATAGCCTTTTTACTTTTGATATAATACCAAGTTCAGTAAAGCCCCATCTTGTGCCCATTGCACATTAGGCTCTCGTGTTTTGTGTTGTGAACTGTGGGGGTAGAGCTGTGCATTCCAGAAGAAAATGATGTCATAGCACTGAGCAGCTCAGTAGACCCCTGTGGCTATTTCCTCCCGTAAGCTGGTCATTAGTCCCCAGGCCCTCACTCATAGGGTACTGGAAAGAGTAGATAGTAAAAAGACTGTAGAGCACTGCACATGTCAAATACTGTGCCACAGGACAGCCACATGGGGTAGGAGAGCAGTATAGGAAAGACAGAAAATAAACATTCTTCCCCACTAAGGTTTAAAAACTATGTTCTAGATTTTTAACAGAAACTCGTAACCTTGATCTGTATTTCCTTTTTTTTAATTGGAACTGCTCAACACAATTTGGAACAGTGCCTTCAATGTCAGAGTGTGTTACTGGAAGTTATTTCTCTCTTTTATTACAACCTAAATCCTTTTGCAAAGAACTTGAGACAGGCTTATTCATTTCCAGTTCCAATCACCAGCCACATGGTTACAGCGCTTAGTATGGAGGAGCCAAGTTTAGAGGGCCATGGAGGAAGTCTGGGCTCTAGGCTGCTGCTTATAAACTTCATCAGCTGCAGCCTTTGTAAGGACAAATTATAGCTGCAGATTTTATTGAGCAGTTTTCTATAAGGAGATCAAAGCTATTTTGTGGACTTAATCCAATTAATTTTCACAGCATCCCTGCCTTGTAAGTAGCTGCTGCCATTCACGGTTGATATGGAAGCACAGACATGAAAACTAACTTCAAGGTCACACACAGGAGGAACTCATCAAGAATCTGAGCTAGATTCTTTGTTTTAGCTTCTCTTCCTGTGTATCAAGGTTTTCCTAAGTAAATGTATTTGAAAATTGTGGAAAGGAGATATTTCTGTGTCCAATTCATATATGCTTAGGAAATTGACAGATTTGCCAAGCCTTATAGTCACAGATATTCTCGAAATATCTTTAAGTTTATTGGGTATTAAGGTCATATTGTATGCTTTGTAGAATCAAATATGCTTAGATTTGACTAGCTCTGGGGGTTCTAGTTGTAAGAAAACATGAAGGGAAACACTAGCATCAGAGTTGCCTCCATTAAATGAGGTAATTTGCATAATATGCATAGCAGAGGGCTGGTCCTTCATAGCTCTTATTACAAAACAGGTTCTTGGAGTACTGATTTTGGTAAGACTTGTACTGAGTTTTTAAGCTCTTGATAAGTGAATACAGATAGATAAAAGTGGTGTTTTATTGTTGCTTGTTTGGGCATGTATTTATTGAGGGAGGCTTATACATGCTATGCTGCACTCAAGCTCCCTCCCTCCAACTTTTGAGTCCTGGTGTTTAAACACAGTTCGCCAAGCTTGGTGGCAAGCACATTTATCTGCTGAGCCATCTCACTGGTTTTGTTTGAGATCAGGAGCCCACAAACTCACAGCAATCTTGCCTCAGCACTCTAGAGTGCTAGGGTTACAGGCATGAGCTGCTGAATGCTGCTGCAGTGTTCATGCTAGATGAAGGCCCCAGTGCTGTAGAGCAGGCCTGCTCCCTGCTGTGTCCCTCTGTGTCTCTGTTTGGTAAAAGATGCTTGCTTAGAGGGAGCTGCTGCCCTTGAGCTTAGGTTTCTGTCAAAATGAGATGACCTCTTCAGTGGACCCTTGAGTAGCTATTGAGTCTTATGAACCAATCCTTGATTTCAGAATTCTTTGTGTTTTCATACATGTGGTGAGCTACCGTGCAACATTTGTGGAAATGGTCCAGTTGGGTTCTAAAGGAGGGGAGGGAGTGAAGGGGCAGGGTTCACATGATCTAATTGGTTTGGGGACTTGATGGAGACTGGATTGTCTGATGGGAACACCACACTGAGAATCCAAAACCATACAGAAAACACAGTGTCCTGTGCTCACGCCTGACCAACAGAGTCAGAATGCCTAGGAGTGAGGAACCCAGTCTTTACAAGGCTTAGGAACCGTTGCCACAGCCATTTTTACAGATGAGAAAAACAGGCCCATGAAGAGAAGTGATTCCCAGTTCCTCCAATGTCATTCCCAGGGCTAGTTAGTGACCAAGGCCAGCATTAGGTCCAGCTCACATTCTCAGTCAGTATGGGATCTTCCCAAGGGTGCTCCAGTTCCCTAGCTCTCTACTAGCTGAGGGGCAAGGGCAAATGAGAGAGCCTAGTGTCCTTAAAGGCCCACTGTGGTATTGACTTAAAAGATGTTCCGTTCTCTGTGTCCTTCACTGACAGTCTGTTCTATAGACAACTGAAAAGGTGCTAAATTAAGCCATTTTCAGAGAGGCCTGAGTCATCTCGTGGCAGCTGTCAGTGCCTCACTGGAGGTGTTTTGATCATTGTCATCTAAATGCACACATTAGTACTGTGCAGTAGTGTGTTGAGCTGTGCTAAGGGACTTACCCAGATAATGGGCTCTGCCCTTGAGGACATCAAGGGAGACCAACGGTTTCCAGGTTACTCTCAGGGCAGAAGATATGGGAGTCACATATCAGATAGTGCCAACAATCTGATCTCTCTGCCAGGAAAAGCTTGAGTGTATCTTCACCTGCCCAGTTGACATAGAAAAGGGAAGTCCCTATTGGGTCACGGGGGAACTTGGGAGCAGATGATCAAACACAGTGGGGCAGAATTGGTTTCCTCAAGGGAGTTTCCTCTACTCAGTCAGGAAAGCTTTCATTAGAAAGCTGGCATTCAAGGACATCTGGAAATGAAGTCTGGGAAACCAACCCACAGCACGGGTGACCATGGCATATGTTTGAGAAGAATTGTGCCCACAAAAAGATCATGTAGTATCTTATATTAACGCAGTTGTGAAGCAGTGGGTATAACTGTTTACACCACAGAGAGAGGTCAGAGTAGGAATCTGAAGAGGCTAACAGTCACCAAACGATTGCCAATGGACAGGGTTGGGATATCATGATGGCATGAGTGGGTGCTGGGTAGCGGTGGTTCAGGAAGATTAAAATCACTGGCACCCTCTTGAACAGCTATTTCATGCCATGTCTCGTGTCTAGCATGTTGCATAAAACGTCTTTTTTTTTCTCAAAACAGCTTTTCAGACATGTGATTTTTTTTTTTCCAAGCCATTTATCTTTGCCAATGAATACCCATTCAGACAGGGTGGCTGGCTCAAAAGGGAAGGTCCTTCAGGGGGAACTGTGTGCACTTTTACTGGTTCCTTCCTTGAGGCTTCTCTCAGAACATTGAGGGAGAATGTAGAGATAGCCAAATAGGAGGTCACTGAAAGTTTCTTTTTGGGCCGGCAAATAAACAGAGGAAGAAAATGGTGATTGGTGGTTGAGGGTGGGGTCATAATGATTAGAAAGAACAGGAAAATAACTCAAGTTCTTGTGGTTGATGCTTAAGAAAGGACAAACAGAAAATGGCCAGAGCTGGCTTTCTTGGCATATCATTGGCATGGTGGCATGTCCCATCGAGACAAAGAAGAGAAAGGAAAGATGTCATTTATAATAAGCTTTACTGAATTGGGTGAAAATAGGCAATGCCCAACCCAAGGGAAAAGGTCAAAGCAAATTCATGTGTTAATGTGTCGTCTCAACAGATGATAGCATAGTGTTCAGTGACCTGGAGCCTTACAAAATCTGCCGTGGGCATATGTGCATCTGGTATTGGAGGACGTTAATGGATACTACTAGGAATGAAAAAATTCCAAACTCAGGGAGGCTGTGTGTATCATGCCAGCCTTGCAGTACAGAGGAAATAGGGGAATTAAGCCTAGCAGGACCCAGCACCCTGGAGCAATGGATCATTGATATGTTTCTTTAAAAAGATAGGAAAGACAGCCTTTTAGGCAAGAAGCAAAAGTAAGCACATCTAGTATCCCAGAATCCAAGAAAGGAGGAAGGGATAAAGACTTAGCATCATTTCTGTGCTGGACACATTGGTCAGTTATTCATTAGGTTAGAAACTAGTTTAAATCTTCTCAATACAGACCTGTCAATAAAGCATCCCATTTACTCTTGAAGAAAAGAGGCACTGGATACACAGGTCGGCAGGGGAGGGGTAGGCTTTTCCCAGGCCTGACTCTGAACCATGACTTTTATGTCCCCACTGCCTCAGCTGGACACTGGAGAAGAGCAAGGGAGACTAGATATGTGCAAAGCCAGAAGTGAAAAAGCCAGGATCCTCCAGAACAGAGTTCTGAGAACCAGTGAGAGCCTGGCGGCCTACTGTAGAGCTGAAATGGCCAAAGCTGGCCAAGAGGAAATCCATACAATTGGGCTCATAGTCCCATGCCATGTGTGGCATTTTGCTGCCCTGTAGATGGAGGATTAAATGTTAGTCATCTGGGAACGATAGGACTCATTCCTCCAAATTAGTACTGGCAAATATCTGTCTGGAAATATCATGTGACACCCCATGTCCTGTCTTCCCTTTTCAGCATTGGGGGTTACCTGCCCTTGATGAACTGAGACTAGATGTGAATCACAATTAATTGGTAGTCTTTGCAAAAACAATTAAATTTGAGAAAGCTGGGTTACCTATGTAAGGCCTTTGTAATCTTGAGGTGAGAAGAGACAAATGGGCAAAGCTTTGGCTCCAAGGGTAGGCAAAAGTGTACTCCATCTCACTGGGAACACACATTCCAGCCCCTGAATTCAACTGTACTCTTGTGGCTGAGTTGCAACTCTGTTCCCCCTCCAAGTATGTAACAGGTCTAAACATAATTCCTCTCTATAGTCCTCTGACTCTTGTAACACAGTTTCCAGAATGTTAGTAATAACCACGTTGCACCTACATGCTATACTTGGGTAACCACCTCTGTTGCTCAATTCACTTAATATTGGTCACAGTGAAACATGTTTTCATCACTTGAAATCCAAATTTTATTTGCCAGGTTACTAATGGCCATTTATTTCTGTAACATAAATTAGGATGTTGTGCAAGTTGGGCTTGCAAGCAGGTTGACTCTTGAAGTTCAGGCGTCCCATGGCGTGGGCTCAGTGTTGAGAGTTGTTTGAGTTGACGGAGCCAGATAACCACAAAATGCTTGGTTTTTTAAGAGGGTCTGATAGTGACTATAAGGGGTTTTGGACTCTGGTGTCTGCCCTTGCGCCTCCTCTCATGCTTTAATTTTCTGTCGGAGAAGGAAGGGTCAAGAGAAGGAAGGGTTCACATGGCCTACGCTCTCAGCTCACAGAGCTGTTACCAACAGGGCTTTCAGGTCATTCTGCTTGTCCCTCCAAAGTGCTACTCTCTTCCAGTTAGTAAATACCTGACGCAGAGGCCATCTGTGGATGTTGTTTGGACAGAGAGGGAAGCAAAACCTGCCTATGAAATTAAAAGTTTTTCCACATACTGGGATCAACCGAACACAAGTTTCCTTTTGCAAGAGCTCCCAAAATCCCCTCAACTTGAATTTTCTTCTCACTTTTCTTTTGAAAAGCCACGTTCTCTTCCCACTTAGGAACACTGGCTTGTTCTGACTGCAGCACACAAATACCTATTGCATCAGAATTCCCAAGTAGAGCAAAAGCCTGGTGATGACCCACTTCTGACTTCATTAGCAGTGACAGAGAGCATTTTACCATAACCTTAGAGGTGATACAGAGAAGAAGAAGCAGGTTAGCAATTACATAGTTATATAGTTAACATGGTACAAGATGAAAGCCTGCATTATAATATCCTGAGTGCTGCAGACTTCTGAGTCTGCCTGCAGACTGTCCTTTCTAAATACAATGCCTGTTGTCGGTAGTGGGGTTTTAGATGAGTTTTACTTCAGCAGTAGTAAGTAGTGAGAAGTGATGAGAAGTGGGGTATATGGAAATGTTTTGGATAAGCCCTGATTCGGGGGTATCATGTGGCTTCAGCCACCTTGAGATCTGAATTCAGAAAAAAGGGTTCTACAAAGATTCCCACAAAAAGCTAATTATAGCTCTAGACGGAGATTCACAATTGACATGAAGGTCAAGGATGAGCAGACAGGAGAACACAAAGTGCTTCATCACAAGATCAGATTGACCCTAGGGAAATCTTGTCAAAATGTTCTGTGTAACTCCCAAGCAGTGGTACATTTTAGATAGCACCTGATGCCCGGCTCCCATGGAAAGATCTTCAGCAGTGTCTGGTGGCCTTCTGGTGTGCCTGCTGTCCTATCCATGCCCTGGCTTGTCTCCACCAGCCCCAGATGTCTCCCACCCCACCCCCCACCCCCCTAGCCCCCCCCATCCCGTCTTTCCCTTGAACTCCCTACAATGCCTTTCCTCTCAGGGGTCCTTCCTGCTAGAGTTCACAGAGCACATGCCACATGTTGTCGTGGCTCTTTCTGTCCAAGTACAAGGCAGTGAACTCTTGCCTTACTCACCTCAGTGTACACAGGGCCTCCCAAGCATGACAGGAACTTACCTCAGTAGGGGGTGTGAGGACCCAAGCATGTTCCTATGTGCAGGGCCTCCTGAGTATGACTGGAACTTACCTCAGTAGCAGGTGCAAACATGTTCCCATGTGCTGACATTCCAAGGACATTTAAGCAATCACAGTCTAGGAAAATGTCGTGTGATGGTGAGTAAACCATCCAAGGTGCTTTGGTTGCTGGTTTACTGGACACAGGGGCTCTGTACATATCATGGGAATGGCCCTTGCTGCACCCTCTGTGGAAAATGGAAGGGTTGGCAGCACCTGCCTCCCAGCTTTGCCTACACTCTCATCTTGCCTCCTTTTCCCTTGGATTACCCAGCATTACTGTCCCTTCTATAATTACCAAGGCCTCTCTGAGTGCTCCCTCATTCCAGAGCTCACCTCTGAGTGCTCCCCACACAGGGCTGTACTACAGGATGACTTTGCTTGCCTTGCCAGATGAAAGTTGCATGAATCATATCTTGAGCTCCTAAATGAGGAAGAGAAAATCTATTTTCTTTAATTTTTACTCCTGATCTTATAAATCTAAACCTCTGACATCTTAACACATGAAACGACTATACTTTGGGTTTGAGTCTTGGTTACCCATTAACGGGGATAATATTCCAAGAGTTATCATGAGACTAAACTAAAACTTGAGCCAGGCATGATGCCACATACCTATGGTTCCAGTACTGGAGAGACAGAGGCGGGAGTTCAAGGTCAGCCTCAAATACATGGTAAGGTCACAACCAGCCTCAACAAGACCCTATTGCAAAGGGAAAAAAAGAAAGAAAACCATCTGTATAGCCTCTGACTGTGGTAGACCGAGTTTAATTCTGCCTGGATATTAATTCTGGAGAATAAGGCTGTATTTTAGGATTGTTTTGTCACCCGTCACTCTGCTGTCCACGGGAGCACATCTGACTGCTTCATTCCATTTGTACTGACTTTCCTGCTTTGATCTCCCTAGAAGCTGAATCACACTTTTGGAATGAAATAAGTCTTCTTTATCATTAGATTTTTTTTTTTTTTTTTTTTTTTACTATTCAATTTAGAATAAGAACAAGATGATAAAATTAGATACAAGAGGCCTCTGTGTGTCATCAAGTAACCTAGCCTACTTTGGGTAACAAAAATAAATTCGTTTTAAATACTTGCCAGCTCATTTGGACCAACTTTGTTAAGATGAATGGCCTTCAGTCTTGTGCAGTGTGAGAGGCCATCACTCTCTCAGAGTTTCTCCTGACAATTAAAATTTCCCTCTTCTTAATTTCATTCCAGTGCTCCTAATTATGACCCTGTAATTAGTGTGCTGATTACATTCCCTGTGCAATTTTTCGGCCTCCTTGACGCTCAGCCTTCATTTATTTTTAGTGTGTCTCTTCTCTTTGCTTTTGAAGCCACGCCTCCCTGTCCCCCACAGGCCTCGGAGCTAGGGAAGCCTTTCCCATTACCCCAGTTGCCTCTACAGACTCATTTGCTTCTGTCGTGAACACCATGTTCTAGCTAAGGAAGAGGACAGCAGGCTGAGGAACTTGAGAGATGGTGCATAGCCTTGTCCTCTGCCATGTTGAGGATGTCTGTTCATGGCTGAATTAGGAATGATCCAGATTTGGCCCAACACCCCTCGAACCCACAAGGCCATTTTCATTGCGTCCTCAAGGTGGCAATTATGTGGAATCTTTCGGGAGTTCATAAAGCTTACTCTTCTCACTTTCTTTTTTTCTTCCTTTTTTTGGTCCCCACTTACCAATAAGCTGATCTCTCGCAGCAATAGCAATATTGCCCTCTGGTATAGGACCACAGTCACCCAAAATCTAAGACTCAGACCCCCTCAGGTTTGAAAACAGAAAGACAGGCCAGCCAGTCAACCTCCTTTGTTTTTCGGAAACCATTGCCAGAGTCCTCGTGTTGTATCTGGCTTTGTTGCTACCTTTATCCATTTACCGGGGTTCCCTCCCCCTCTCTCTAATGAGGGGAAGATGCTTTAGTTCATCTCCACAGCAGCCTAATGAGATGGAGAAGAGAGTGCATACAGGAAATACCTGTCCCCAGTTAGGAGCAGAGCCAGCCAGTGGTTCTAAGGCATGGCCTCTGCCAACCTCCTGCGAGTATGCCTGCAGGAAATGTAAACTCCCTTGTCTGCAGAAGAGCTAGAGAGTGAGCAGAGCAGTAGGAAGCCAACAGGGACCCTGTAAGAGTACAGTCCACATCTTACCACTGGGCCCCTGCCCATGTACCATACATGGGAATATAGAGATGAGTGAAAGCTGGCCTTGAAGCATACAGATTCGTGGGAGAAGAGTGACCTATAACACATAATTCTGAAAGATATGTTTACTTCTCCACAGTGCAAGATGGGGGCTCTCCTGGGGACTGCTGAGTGAGTTCCAGAGAAGGCAGAGCCTTGGTAGAATGCCTTCCTGGACCCCTCGTGATTCCTTCCTTCTGTGTGGCACAGGCAAGGCTTATAGACATCACAACCTCTGTGGCTGCTGCTGCCATGTTCCTGTGTTTGCCCCACTAACATCATCTGCCTGGAATATGTCAGCTTTCAGAAAACAAGAAAATGTGAATACAGAACAGACCAAATGTTCTGTGCTAAACATGTTGGGAAGCCCCATGAATGTCGTGAAGTTTTAAGTGTGACTTTTTCATGTTTACAAAATGAACAAATGACTCACATCTATTGTATACATTCACCAGTGCTGTGTCCTTAACTGATCCTTATTGTGAAGTCCTGTGTCTTCCTGCACGTCAGGAAGGTTTGAAAGAGGCCCGGCCGGGGGGGGGGGGGGGGGGGGGGGGGGCGTAGAAAAGTCTTAGGGTCAAGGACTTGGTAAGCTTCATCAGTGGGTTCTTTCACATCTTCAGTGGATCATCCATTGCTGGCTCCTTCCATCTTCCTCCCACTCCCTCTCTCTCTCCCTCTCCTAGAAGGATGTTCTTTGTTAATCTAACTTCTCACAGGCGGACTCTGTGGCTGTTACATTAGCTGGGGCGATCCTGCCCTGATGGCCTGGCCACTTGGCCAGTGAGGCTACTCTGTGGCCAGCTTTACTGACTTCACTGTGACAAGATTGTTAAACCTCTCCAGATTTGTACCCCTCAATTTTTGCCCATTTAAAATTTCTTCCTAGACCAGCCAGTCCCAGCACTTTTAAAAGCAGAGGCAGGCAGAGTTCAGCTAAAAAAAATAATTGAAAAAAATTAAAAAATAAAAATTTCCATAATGAATATACTTTGGGGGTTGACCACATGACTTTAAAAAGAAAGTACCTTGTGCCAGCGTAAGGGAGTTGGAGTTTTTGTTTGTTTATTTTGCTTATTTTGTTTATATTTTGAGAGGAGTTGGTTTGGGGTTTTTTGTTGGTGTTATGTTTTGTTTTGTTTTGAGACAGAACTTTACTGTGTCACCCAGGCTAGCCTTGAACTCTTTTTGTTAATTTGTTTAGGATATGTGTTTACTAAAACCTATGTATACCTGATCCCATGGAGGTCATATGGGCAGAGTATTGGGTCCTCCTGGACTGGAGTTAAGGGTGGTTGTGAACCACTGTATGGGTTCTTGGTCCAACCTGGATTGTTTGCAAAAGCAACAAGCATTCTTAACTGCTGAGCCGTCTCCCTGGCCCCTTGCCTTTAACTCTTGGTCCTCCTACCTCTTGAGTCCTGGGATTACACGCCTATGTTGTGAGATAGAGTCTCATACTGCAGCCCTGGCTGGCCTCAAACTCATAGCAATTTTCCTATGTCAGCCTTAAGAGAGCTGGGATTATAGGGGTGAGCCACCACACCTAACTCAAAAATCAGTCTTCATACTCTTTAGCAAAAAGTTATAAAAAAGAAACATATGAAATAAAAGGAGTTGGTGAGGTGGCTCCTGACTGGGCATACTTGTCACTTGCAGAGGAGCTGGGTTCAGTCCCCAGCACCCACGTGGTAATCAACAACTACCTGCAATTCCAGTTGCAGGGGTTCTAGGACCATCTCTGACTTCTGTGGGCACAAGGCTCAAATGGACATACATGAGGGCAAAATTATATAATAATAATAATAATAATAATAATAATAATAATAATAATAATAATAATAATAATTCTTACAGTCTGTACAGTTTTTGACTAGTGTTTTGTCCAAAGATGCCAAAGTCAGAAGAGGCAGATGTGGTGATTTGAATAAGAATGGCCCCTGTAGGCTCATATGGTTGACTGCTTAGTCACCAAGGATTCTGTTCCAGAGAACTAAAAGGATTAGTGTGACCTTGTTGGCAGAAATGTTTTACTGGGGTTTGGGGGCCCAAAAGCCCATGGCAGAGCCATTCATGTATACTACTGCTCCGCATCATGCTTCCTGCCATGTGCTCCACCATGATGAGGATGATAGACTAAACCTCTGAACCTGTAAGCACATCCCCAATGAAATACTTTCTCATGGTGTCTTCTTCACAACAATACAGTAACTAAGACGCGTGGGTGAATTGGTTCATTCGCTTAATTAATTTAGTGATATAAATAAAATTTCAGTGTGCTAGCTTATTTATATCTTGTAGGATAAAACATCTAGAAAATACCAATGTCGTAATCCCAGTCCCTTGAAAAGTAAAGCATTGTGTTTATAAAGTTCAAAGCTTGTAAATCTTAATCTCTTCTTAAAAATAGCTTCATTGCTGGACTTTATTCCATCATCTGTTTCAGTTTGGCAGATGCAATCATTGTGACCACCAATACTACCATTGGTCTTACCAGCCTCATAAATATTGCCTGATCTCATGAAGGGCATGGAGAAATCTCAGGAATTGTTGCCGATTCCTCTGTCGATGTTTACATGCACAGTAATCATGTTACCTGCACATAGGAGACTACACATTTTGTCATATTTTCTTTATATTTTTTTTCTATATGGCAGTCAATTCTTTTTACTATTTTAATATTTGTGTGTATGTGTGTGTGTGTGTGTGTGTGTGTGTGTGTGTGTGTGTGTGTGTGTACTTTGGGGGCAAAAGGGTCATGTGCAGCTCACAGCACACATGTTGATTTCAGAGATCATCTTGTGGGGCTTAGGTCTCCTCTTCCACCATGTGGGTTTCTGGAAATTAGCTCAGATCATCAGGGTGAAACACAGGAGACCTGCCTCCAAAAGGGAAAAAATTTTAAGTAACAATGCTATGGTTTATTTAACTTCAGTCTAGGGCTGGGGTAGGGTTCAGGATTAGAGCACTTGGCCACCACTACAAAGGATAAAAGCCCTCAGTCTGAAGGAGTCTGAAGAGACAGGTTAGTGATTAAGAGTATGAAGCTCTCCTGCAGGGGACCCGTTTATTTCCCAGGGCCTGTGTTGAGTAACTCAGAACCATCTGCAACTCTAGTTCCAAAAAGATTGATGCCCCCTCTGGACTCTGCAGGCACCTGCACTCACGTGCACAAACCCACATATACAAATACATGTAATTTAAAATAATCATACTTTTAAAAATCTTAGTCTATCAAATATTTATTTTCTGGCTGCTTTTTATAAAAGTTGCTATGATTAAGTTCTACAGATGCAACTTTCCTGATCTTGGTAGATTCAACAAGGTTAAAGCAGTAGATACATTTTATAACTAATTGTTATACGTTCCTCTAGAGATAAATGTTTTAGGGAAAAAGAAGAGAATCACAGTTTATATAAGGCCATACTCTGATGTTTTTAATTTTTGAAATATAACATCTGAATTTTGGGCATTTGATTTTGGCATAGTAGCATGGCATGGAGAATGTAGTGAGTGATACATATGATGCCTAGGTGGCATCATATGGCTCTCTGGAAAACTGAGAAATCACATCAACACCAAGTTCTTGTCCTCTTAAGTAGTTGCCTTCAAAACAGTCTTTTTAGCCATTCTTGGTAGCTCACACCTGGAATACTAGCAGTCAGGAGCCACACATTAAAGGCCAGCTTGGGCAATGTAGCAAGTCCCAGGCAAGCCAGGGCTACAATGTGAGTCCCTGATCCAAAACAAACAGCAAAACTGGTCTTAGGTCTGCGGGCACATGTCTTACATGCTTGAGGCCCTGGGTTTGATCACCGCAGGGATTGAGGAGGATCAGTATACATATAGTCATACTAAAAGCAGTTCCTGCTTCAACAGCCAGGCCTTTACTGAACTCCAGGGCGCTTCTGCATTCATTGTCATGGTGACAGCATGAAGATGAAGGAGACAGAGACCCCTCCAGAAAGGAACCTATAACCTTGTGGGGAAGTAAAGAAGTGGAGGCTGAAGCAGGACACACCTCTGCTGTAGGACCACACAGAGCAAAGACTTGGATTGAGTCTTGAAGAATGGCAGGGATTGGTGGGGAAAGATGGAAAAGGCAGCAAAAGAACATGGCATATTTGGACAAAATGTTTGATATGGATACTGGGCTTGGATTTGAGGTAGGAAGCCATGGGAGACTAGGATTCTCTAGATGCCAATGAACTGCCTTGTCCTGTCAGAAACTATACCTTTAGACTATAACTAGCCGAGGTAGGGAGAATAAATTGGAAAATAAGTGAGTAAAGAATTTTGTATCAAGGAAACAGGAAATGGTAGGGGCTTGGCTTGGAGAAGCAGCATTGAGAATGAAGAGGATAAGCCAGAGCAGATAGCTTAAAGGAAGATGGATAGGGTCAGGAGTAGGGTGTGAAGACTGATCTCAGTACCTGGCACTTGGTACTCACCACCACTCATATAAGATAGAGAGGTGAAGCTGGATATGGTGGGATGTGCCTGTGGTCTCAGCACTCAGACTGTGTCATATATTAAGTAGGAAGCCAGCCTGAGATATACAGCAAAACCCTGCCTCCACAACAACAAAGAGAAGAATACAAACCTAAAGGGGATTTCTTCCTAGTCTTTCTTTCGGTAGGCTTTTCTGTAAGTCTACACAATCAAGATTTATGCCTTCTTGGTGATAGCTGATCAAAGTTTTCTTCTTAGGTGGGGTTTGTGCTTGTTTGTTAATTGCTCTAAATAAGGAATTTGAATGTGTGCATTGGATTTTCTACTTTGATTTGACGACTTTGGATGATCACCTCACCATACCTCTCTTTTTTAAAGGTGCAAATGAAAGAACTGTATTTGGTGATACTTTTTAGTACTTATTGCCAGATGATAGCATAGCCCAGTCTCACCTTGATGACTTTTCCCCCCAACCAGTTAAAGGCACTGGGTTTTCATGGTTTTAAAGTTGTGCTTTGACAGTATTTAATAGATGAAAGCAACTTAAAATGTGATATCAGCTGAAGACCAAAAAAAAAAAAAAAAAAAAAAAAGAACCCTGCATCTAAACCAATAGTAGATAAATTATTGGTAAAATGTTGGCTCGTTCCTAGGATGATCTGAAACCTGTACTCTTCCCTGGCAAGATAAGTAACCGTATGTGGAAAGAGCCAGGGAAGGAAAAGCAAACTAGTGAAGATGTTGACAGTGCTGTGTCAGCAAATTGCACATGCCAGGCTAATTTAGGCCTCTCTACTGCCAGGGGTATGGAAGGACTTGTCACATGTAGAACCCTAGGCCAGCCTGTCGTGCACGTTCTTTGGGATGATTTATCTGACCATGTATATGATACAGGTGCCTACTGGATGTTTACTTCAGGAGAATTTGAGCAATAATGTTAATAAGCGTTGTAACAGTATTAACAGCTCACTTGCATTTTGTCGGGCACCATTCTGAGAAACCTTCCTAGTCAGACATGATGTCCTACACCTGTAGTTCTAGTGTTTGGGAGAGGAAGGTAGGGGATCAGCATGTAAAGGCTATTGCCACCAAGCCTGATAACCTGAGTTCCGTGCCCAGAACCGACACAAAGGAAGAAAAATCTATAGGTTGTGCTTTGACCTCCACTTGCACTGTACTTGTGTGTGCACTTGTGAATATGTGCAGATGTATACACACACACAATCTAAAAACATATGTAACAAAAGAGTTTAAAGCTAGTCCCAGCCCAGGCTACCAGAGACCATCCTGTCTCAAACACTGTACACCAGCAACGTGTCCACTCATTTACCCTTCACTCAGCTCCATGAAGTAAACACCACTATTAATCCATCTTGCTGCTGAGAAAACTGAGGCAAAGTAAACTGAGATAGCCTGCCCAGGAACACGTAGCTAACTGAACAAGGCATGTCCAGACACGCTGTTTCCAGACCTCATGTTCTTAAACACTGTCATTCTTGTTGCCTGGCATCCTTCCCTCTTATCACACCTTCCTGGGAATCGTGGCATGATCCCCGCCTTCATCTGGAGGTTCACCTGTCCACCTCTCACCTCATCTCTAGGATGTTTCAGTACTGGGTATGAGGGACCTATGCCATCTGTCTTTCCTAGAACAGGAGTAACAAAGTATTTGTATCAGATTACATCCTGTGATCGCATCACACATGCTATTCCACAAGGAACCAGCAAGGTGTCTGATGAGAAGTCGCATTCCTATAAAACCATTTAGAGGAGGAAGTCAAAGACAGAAGAGTGTGATATAGAAGACAAAGGGCATTGGCTGCCGAGAGCTGGATGAGGTGGGGTAGGATGAAGTGGATGGGATGGAAATGGTTTCTCTAAGTATGTGAACCAGAGATGAATGTAGGTTATAGCTACGCAAAGGACAGGAGAACATTCTTCAGATGTTGCATTGAGGTGGTGATGGAGGAAATGCTCACGTTTAAGGAGGCAGCAGAGTTGTGTTAAGGCCAGGTATAATAGGCATGGTGGTGAACATCTATAACCTAGCATTTGGGAAGTGGAGCTAGGGGAATTATGAGTTCGTGAATTGAATATATGGAAATCCTGCCTCAAAAACAGAGCACATATATGTGTTTATTTTGGCTGAAAGGACTTTATCATTGACACTTAACAGGAAAACAGCTTTTCTGAGAGGCTGGACCTGCTTTCCAGAGATCTGTGTGCAACTCTCATGTAGCCACTGGCTTTGTGTGTGTGTCCCCTTGTGTGACTGAACTCTCCCAAGACTGGGCTTTCCTTCCTTCCTTCCTTCCTTCCTTCCTTCCTTCCTTCCTTCCTTCCTTCCTTCCTTCCTTCCTTCCTTCCTTCCTTCCTTCCTTCCTTCCCCTCTTCTTCTTCTATATAAGGACAGTGCCTGGTACGTCACTGTGATAAAAATAGTGATGATGACCAGCCAAGGGTGGTGGCTCAGGTCTGTGACTCCAGCACTTAGGAAGCTGAGGTAGGAGAATGGAGAGTGTGAGAGCAGCCTGAACTGTTTAGCAAGACCCTGTCTTAGCACTAATGATTACCATCGTGATTATAATAGCAGTAATAGTTCAAAATCTCAGCGTTACAGTCCTATAACATTAGTTATATACATAAACACAGATACTCGATAAATAGCTGCTGTTGGATCCAGCTTACATTGTAGCTGTTGTTCTGATTACATTGTGTTCCCTCTGTTCACTGAATTTTTTTTTTGAAATTTGCATCTGATGACTTTTGCCTCCTGTGAGAATTCTAACATATAACAGACCCTCTGTTCTTTAGGCTCTATCTTAACATGATGCACATCTTAATTGTGAACAACTTGCTCCTACAGCAGGCACTGTGCTGATACAGGAAGTGCTGGGAGCCAGGCCTGCATTCCCTCCAGAAGGGAAATGGCAACTGAGCTAAGAAAATGGGATTGAGAATAGACCACTAGTCCCAAGAAGAAACTGAGGGACAGAATTCAATGCCCAGAGTCATAGGAGGGCCCTCAACACACACACACACACACACACACACACACACACACACACACACACACACACACACACACACACACACAGTTCTTGCTTCCAAGCAGAAGAGCTGATCCTGCTGTCACAGTACTTTAGTACTTTCTCATTAGGATCTGAGGCTGAGTGTTCAGGTAGGACCCCTCTAGCTGAGTCGTAGCTGTTACAAAGACAGGCTCGTTGTAACTGTGGAGTTTCAGACTTGGAATCAGAGAACTTTGCTTCCATCTTCTGTGAACCAGCTCATCCTGTCTAAATATGCTGTCCCAGAATAGTGTAAGTGAAAATCCAGCAAACAGCAAATATTTGTGTAGCATTTCCTCCGTCCACTGCTATTTTTGAGAGAAGAGAGTGCTTTTAGAAAATGTTCAGGCCTAATTGAAAAAGTACATAGCAATCAACATCTATTCCCTTCTAGCATAAAACTGTCTAACGAGTAGCCAAATTTGGGATGCCTGAAGACAGACAAGTGACTAATGCCAGGGCTGTGTGTGGCCAGAACCAAATGTATTTTGTGACCACAAGACCATGTCTGGATTCTCCTTTGTAATTACCACACAGCCTACTGTAATTGTAAAACTTATATTTACTTCCTGCCTTTGACATGTAATCCAAGGTCCAGGGCTGCACCCAGACCTACAGTGAAGTTTTACCTTATTTGACTACAACTTGTGAAATTATTGAGTGAGGATGTGTGTGTGTGTCCATGTCTGTTAAGTATGCAAGTATAATCTTCTGAAAAATAAGCCTCTGCCTTAACTAGATGATGCACTTGAGCAATCTAATGTTTATTGAACAACTACTATCCACCAAGGACTATTTTAGACTCTAGGAACCATAATAAGACACAAAGGCTTTGTCTTCCTGGAAGAGATGAGAGAGCTTGGAAGGAGAAAGGGAGACAGACATGCAAGAACTCAGTGCATATGGATGTGTGCCCCACTCAGCACCAGTACAGTGCTAGGTGTCAATGGTTCTTCAGCTTGCTACCTCAGAAAAGGCCCCTCCAAGATGACATTTAAATTGACATTTTAAATGACAAGGAAGAGTGGAACAAGCAAAGGGCGGGGAAGAACTTTCCCAGCAAATGAATGGAAAGACCCTAAGACAAGAAGGAATTCGCCATGCTCCCAAGACAGAGAAAAGGCCCGGATGACTTGATATGGCAGGTGATGGATGACTAGTGGCAGGCAGGTTGAAGGACTATGGTCACATGTGACCATGTGTGGTATGTGATGTGGCCCTTTCTGAATCAGCATCAGCCTGGAGGAACTGCAGCCGTCTGGGCAGAAGATGCGCATGGTCTGAAGTACAGGAGAGAACCAGGCAGAGGGTTGACATTGGGAATCTAATCTAGGCCAAGAGTCATAGAACTTGACAGTAGACTGATTGTGAAGAGTAAAAGAAACAATATTCAGAATTAATCCTACAGGTTCGGCTTTGAGCAACTGGATAGTAGTGAAGGAAATGAGAAAGGCCAAAGACCTCAGCACCAACAGACAAGCTGACTAATCACACTCACACATCTTGGTAGGCTCCATCCCTCCCTGACACACCCCAACTGCATGTGTTATTAAGACATGTTAAACTTTGGAAATACTACTTCAAACACTTGCATCATTTCTATTTCCTTTGGTATTTTATTTTATGGCACCAAGAAAGGAAGGAAGACTATATATTTATTCAGGCATCAGAAAGATAGTTTATGGATTAAGAGCACTCTTTCTCTCCAAAGGACCTGAGTTTGCGGCCCTACACCCATATCAGGGGTTCACAGCTACCAGTAACTCCAGCTCCAGAGAATCTACTCCCCTCTTATGAACTCTGAGGGCACACACACATAGCATACCCTCACACATCTATAATAAATAATAAATATATAAATAAAGCTGAGGGATCTAGCTTGCCTACCTTGCATAAAAGCTAGTACCACATAAACTAGGTACAGTGGTACATAACTATAATTCCATCACTCAGGAGATAGAGGCAAGAAATTAAAAGTCCAAAATCATCCTTAGCTGTCTAATAATGTGAGACCATCCTTCAGTTCATAAGATCCTGTCTTAGAGGTCGGGATGGGGAAAAACATCAATCAACTAATCACATTTGGTTATCTAATTCTTATTTGCAGCATCCCTCCATTGTAATCTTAGTTTCTGTTCAGGCTTTCCTCCTCGCCATGGTGCTTGGTTCCTGATCCCGGGCATCTGTAGATGCAAGATAGTAGTTCTGAGCCCTGCCCATTGGTTAGACGTTAACAGCTAGCATATTTACCTAACAACACAGCTTATATATGCCTATCTAGCCATCCCTCTGTATTAATGAGGAGTTATTTCTGGGACTCCTGCATATATCAAATTTCACGAATGTCCAAGTTCCTTAAATACAATGGCAGAGTAGAGTGTTTGCGTGGAACACACATCCTCTTGGAGTTTTTAAGTCACCTCAGGGTCACTCTCTATACCCAATTTGGTGTAGATGCTATGTAAAGAAGAGATAATATTTAGTGACTGCTGACGAGAAGAAAAGTCTATGCATGTTCAGTATAGACACAGTTGGCTTTTCAGTGCATTTATTTAGAACCCAGTACAGAAAACAAGACATCTCATTTGCTTGCTTACCTCTATACATAACAGGAACATTTTGTGATTTCTTAGTTAAGCTACATTGACTTAAGCCATTTGCTTTTTTCTTATATGTCTAGTTTTTATAGTTGCCTTAGAAACATCATGGGGTTTAAAACTTATTCTTATCTATACACTAGAAATAACAATATAGTCCTTCACAGATAGACTGTGAGTATTAAATGAAATAATATCAAGTTACTGGAGCAGTTGTCAGCAAGTGGGCTATTATTAGTATTAATGAGACACCTTGATAATAGAGCACAGCACACTGTTGGCAGTGTTCAAATGGTCCAGCTCTAGAACGAAGAGAGGCAAGCACCCTATGAGTCCCTGGCCTGTTTTAAACAGAATCTACACTTTGTTTGGCTCTTGGTATTCTTGAGTAAATGAGACTTCAGACAGCAGCTAATCCTACTTTTAAAATATCTGTGGTTACAGCAGATCTGTATCTTTCTGTCCGGCTTGTCTTTTACCACATGCACTGTACAGTTTCGTCTCTGGATCCGCTAAACCACCGTAAGTGATATTTATTGCCAGATGCGCCCTTTTGTGAGCACCTTGTAGACTCCAAGCATGAATGTCACTTTCTATAAATACAGGTGTAGGATGAGGAAATGCTCGGTGGAGATGTGTTGCGATGCAGTCTTTCCCCTTTTAGACTCTCGGTCTGTGGGCTATTACTCACTGCTGGCGTTCACCCCCTTCTCTTCTTGTTACCCCCCTTCTCGTGATCTCTATCATCACTTAGTTCCCCACTCAGCCCTCCCTAGTGGTTGTCATTGCATTTGGGTTGTGCTTTCCTGCTTCCTCTACCTCTTGAAATGTAAAAATAGAAAATAACCAATAAGCCCACAGTCTTTCACATGGGCTGAACTCTGTTGTACATCTAACAGATTTTTCCGGTGAATTCCACACTGTAATATTTATAGTCAGAAATCTGCCATCCGTTCAGAATAAACTCTGTAAGAAATTCACAAAGAGTTCCTTTTATTTTGACTATCAGACACAAAAATCAGGACTAGATGGAGGTTTAGAAAGTGGATTCCAGAGGTGTCATGGCTCCCAGACTGCCTCTTACCTTTTTATATTACCTGACTGGTCCATCGTTGATGAAGGACCCTTTAAAGGAGTGTGACTCTTGTACTATGAATACCAAGCCCAGACTCAGGAGCAGGAGGCATGTGGCCCTTCATAGGTGTGAGAGCTGTTTGCAGTGGCCTACCTCACATCACAGTAGACATACCAAAATGTGGCACCTTCCATACTAAACACTATTTTATTGCTGACAAGTTTCCGACAGGTTTTTTAAAACTTTTTTACCATTTTGCTTTGGAAATGGATTAGCTGCAGATAGCTGACTTGTTTGGCCATTAGTTTCTCAGCAGTTATATTTGCATTCATGGGAATCTTTATTAAGTTAAATCATAGATCTAGCCTTTATAATGATTCTAAGTGAAATATTGTTAATTACTAAATAAGCGACAAGTGAAGATAAGCAAATGCTATATTTGTAGGCCTTTAACATGAATTGATCTTAATTTGACAGTTAGCTTGTTTAAAATAAAGGATTAAAGATTGCTGTTCCATAATACGTGAGACCAGAGTTCCTCCAATTTGGGATTTAGGGGTTCTTTGATAGACAAAATCAGTTGAACATCCCTACTCTAGATCCAAAATCTGATGTTGACACACAAAAAATTTTCAGATTTTGGGACAGAGATGCCCACCAGTGAGTGGTTTCCAAGGTCTTATCTTTGAGAAGGTGTAAAGGTCCCAGGCTCTGCACCCTGATTCTGTGTGGTTTCTGATGCTGCTTGGAAACATCGTCATTCTTGCCTACTTAGAGAATGAGCACTGGTTTAGAGACATAAAGCTGCCATACAAACCAAAACAGGGATGCAATAAAGGGGACCCTTCTAAAGAGCACTATAACTGGAGTCTCTGGCCTCCAACCATCCATTCCCTAGATGGCCTTTAACAAAAACCCCATGCCCCTGTTCGCCTTACTAGTGTCTTTCCACAGACCAACACTCTACCCAGCCTTAGGGGAGGCCCAAAGTCATTCCATAATGGAAAGGTCTGCCAAACCATCTGACCTAGAGTCAAGGGTTTCTCTCCCACACCTTGACAGGAAGGTGGTTTTAGATCTATATTCTACCAAAATGGTATAAGGAAGAAGAGAGGAGGGATAGACATTGACAGACAGCTGGCAAGGATAGGTGAAATCGTCCTCACCCAAAATGCTCAGGACCAGTGTGTTAGATTTGGGATTTTAAAACATTTGAATATATGAAATGAGATAGCTGGAGGATAGGATTCAATACAAAGAGAAAATTACTTATATTCTATATACAGCTTGTACACATAGCTTGAAGGCAATTTAATACAATATATCAGATGGAAGTCCTCACTGGACTTTGATTTTGTACAGTATTTTTAAATTATTTTATCCATGAAGCAAAGTTTCACAGTGACATTGTGTACTTCTGCTGTTGGATCGGTATCCAAACTATTGTAAGTTTGGGGATATTGCAGATTTCAGACTTTCAGAGTTAGAGAGACCCAGCCTGTAACCCTTCTTCAGAAAGAAACTCACCCCTGTTTTCCCATTTAGAAGTCTCCTGTCATCTGTGTTTTCCTCAGTAAAGGACAAGTGAGATACAGTGAAAGACGGACATTTTGAAAGCAGATGGCTCTGTGTTCACAGCCTCACACTCACTGTTCAGCAGTTCCCAGTGCAGGCTAGGAGTTTCAGGGTAGCCTCTAGGTCAACTGTCTTCATGACAGCAATATGATTGCCTTGTCACCCATCCTTGTGTGCATGCTCCTTGAGGCTCCCCAGCATGGGATTGGGAGGGGCTAGATACCAGAAAGATACTGAAGTCTGCCCTCTAGAAGCCAAACTATTAAGGTATTTATAAAATCAGAAGACTCCTCACTTTCTTTGTTCTGGCATATATAATTACTTTTAGCTTTTAAAATGTTATTTATATGAGTGACGTGTGGTAGCACACACCTTTAAGTGCACATCCCAGCACTCAGGAGCAGAGGCCAGCCTGGCCTACACAGTGAGTTCCAGGACATCCAGGACTGTTACACAGAGAAACCCTGTCTCAGAAAAACAAACAAAAAAACAGTTTATGTGTGTGTGTGTATGTGTATATACATATATATGTATATATAATTTTTGTTGACATGTAATGAGATTATTGCTATTATCTTTGAATGAAATAATAGATATATTTTTAAGTTCTTTTGTCTTAGTATCTATCTATTATGGTAAATATTGATAAATACAACCCATATTTTTAAAAAGCTCCTTGGAGCCCTCACTACTATCTCAGACCTCTAAGGATTTCAACCCATACGCCCTAAAGTCTGACTGTTTCTGTACTGTACACAGGTAGGTCCTGTCCACTGGCTGTCTCCTTGAGCTGGGAGCCACACTGTTTTCCTTGTTCGTTTTCTCTATTTTGTCTTGGCACCAAAGCTGTGAAGCAGACTTTTAAACACAACACCGTGCCAGCCCAAAGTCTGTAACTGGGTGCAAGAGACCAGGTCCTGTGATCACACCCTTTGCAACTAAGCAATTTGCCCTTACACATTAATTCTCTGAACTTTGTAAAGTCTTATTTTACTGCTCTAGGTCTTGGGTTCCTTATCAAAAGTGAACGGAATTGGGGACCCCTTGGCGTTCTCTTAAATTAGATGAGTTAACACACATCTTCCAAGTGCCTAGTGCAAGGGCTGAGGTCAAATCGGCCCTGAGGAACCTCCTGCCCTTCCCTCCTCTCCCTGGCAGGCTGCTGGGCCAAGCAAGCTCACTAGCCCCTTTCTTCCTGTAGATGGTATGCATGCAGACAGAGAGAACGAAGGGACTGAAGGAGTTGACGAAGATATGATTGTGACCCAGAGCCAGACCAATTTCATCTGCCCCATAACACAGGTATGGCTTCCTCTTTCCCCTCAAAGAAAATGCAGTGGGTTAGTCTCACAGGGGTGGAAGGATTCGTGTTTGCCTCTGATATCCCACTGGGAGGGAGGGAAGCAAAGAAAGGAAGGTGATGAAATGGAATTGTGGACCTGGAAGGTTTGAGGCTAAAAGGCACTTTCATTCAATCATATGCTTGAGGATCTGAGAATGAAGTCATAGCCCAGAGGCCAAGTGAAATTAGGACCACTGGAGCCCTGCATTTCCTGATCTCTAAGCTAATTTAAAACCATAAGGGTGAGAATTTAGCCACCAGGGGGAGGGGGACGGGGACGGGACACGACACGGACGGACATGGGACACGGATGACACGACATGACACGGGACACAAGGAAGTAGATGGTTCTTGTATCTGAAAGCCTAATGTCTCCTTAATCATAGCTGGAAATGAAGAAGCCAGTGAAAAATAAAGTGTGTGGCCATACTTATGAAGAGGAAGCCATTGTGCGCATGATCGAATCCAAGCACAAGAGGAAGAAGAAGGCCTGGTAAGTGGATGGATGCTGGAGGAAGCAGAGCACCCTGGTAGTCCTCATGGGCTGCTAGAGAAAGTTACTCCTACTCTCCCCTAGTTATGGCTTTGCCCAAACTGTCGACAGAAAAGTGGCTTTCTGAGAAGAGCAGTGTTCAGAAGACGCTAAAGGTGCTCCAGCTACACCATCAACACAGGAGGAAGGGACTGGCTTGGAATCACTAGATAACAGGTGTCTAGGAGCTAGCTCAGTGAGTGGAGTGCTGACCTACATACAGAAAGTCATGCTTTCAATCCAAGGCAACACACAAATCAGTCATGGACACACATGCCTGTAACCTTGGCAATGGGGTAAAGACAGGGGGATGAGACATTAGAGGTCATCTTAGCCACACCGAGAGTTTGAGGCCAGCCTGGGCTACATGAAACTGATATTCTCTCTCTCTCTCTCTCTCTCTCTCTCTCTCTCTCTCTCTCTCTCTCTCTCTCTCTCTCTCTCTCTCTCTCTCTCTCTCTCTCTCTCTCTCTCTCTCCCTGCCTCCCTCCCTCCCTCCCTCCCTCTCTCTCTCTCCTCTCTCTCCCCTCCCTCCCTCCCTCTCTCTCTCTCCCACCAAAACAACAAACTAGAGTAGCTTAGGATCTACAGAATTGTGATCTAAGACAGACCTCCCTCTTTTTTAATGTCCACATAAACAGGAGGTAGTTACCTTATTCTTTGTTTTCTGCAATAACACTTTAGTTTAATACACAGTAATGTACACATTCTAAGACAAGAATTCATATCGTCTTTAATCACCCAAATACCTGCACAGACGGTTTCAATAATCCATGGCTAACTCACCAGTGAGAATTTTTTTAACTCCGAATCTTCCGTCCCTTCTCTCCCTACCTCCCAACCCCAGGACCATGGCTCTGTGCCTGTGACGAGAGTCCTCAGTGGGCGCACTGGAGCTGACTGGGTTTGGCATCTCCTGAGCTCTTATCGCAGGAATGGAATGGCAGGTGTGACCGTTCTCAGGCTCTCCCAGCAGTCCCTTTGATGTGTGCTTTGCTTCTGCATCATCCAGACCAAGAATTGGAATTCCCCTCCCCTCCCCATGTGGGTGTGGGCAGAGAGATAGCTGCTAGAGGCTGGAGATAGCTCCTTGGCCATTTAGTCAAATAATTTACAGTATTTATTCTAGAAGAAAAGTTGTATTGCAGCCTATTGCCTGCCAAATGTAAAGGATTAGTTCATTGCTATCTGTTTTGCATTTCCACCTTATAATCCAAGTGTTGTAGTTTCCTAATGACCTGACACTTTCCCTTTGAGAATAATTTTGTTACTAGACTTCCAAGTCTTCCCTTTCTACTAATTTTTTTTCTGTGTTCCTTCTCTCACAAGCCAGAAAGGGTTAACATAACTGCTAAGAGTGCTTCCTAGTTTTTCCTTCTGATGTGTGATGCTCTCCTGAAGTGGGGGGTGGAAAGGGTGGGACTAGTACATAGCGTGGATCCAGGAGTAGCGGCAGTGTTCCCACACTTAGCTGGCCCTTCTCAAGTACTCACTGTGACTTTCCAATGCCCTTGCCTATTTTGAATTGCACGCAGTACTTGCAAATACTTAACGCTTGCCATCTAGAGATACCTTCGTTACCTGTCATGCTTCCATAACTTGAGTGGCAGATACCCTGCAAATTTTTGTAGTCTAATAGTAACCATTAAGTTCAAATAGAAGGCTAGAGGTTCATAACAATGACATTCTTACCAGGCCTTAAAAACTAAGGAAGATGCCAGAGAATGGTGAGGGGGTGTTTGTATCCAGTCCTCTTAAAGGTTTTCCATTGGCAGCTCCTTTTTACAAGGTCATATTTCCCCCCCTTCTTCTCCTTTCTGTGTGTATATGTGTATTCACATGTATGGTGTACATGTGGAGGGAGTATGTATTTACATTATGTACACATACATGTAGAAGCCCAATGTCGCTGTCAGAGATCTTCCTTGATTTCTCTTCCATCTTACTCTTAGAGGGAGGGTCTCAAACCCCAAGCTCATAGATATGGCTGCTCTTACTAGACAGTGTGTCTCCTGGAGATCCCTATCTCCCCTGTCTGAGCCCGGAATTATAAGTGGGGCACCCTGAGCTCCAGGGAGCTGACCCTTAGTCCTCTTGTTTGTACAGCAAACAAGCTAACTACTGCACTGTTGCCCAGTCCTCCTTGAGTATATAAATATACTTACTGCTAATCAATTATAAACAGATTTGTCCTAAAGCAGTTCTTCAATATATATATTTTACCATTTATTAAAGATGAAAGCAAACTTATATCCTAATGAGATGGATATATTTAATTTTACATAAAGAATTAAATATTGTCTGAATATTTGATAATGAAGAGTAGAATATGTTTTTCAGTTAATCGAAACTTGTGATTTTCTAATTGTCGATGCTGAGAACACCATACATACATAACGCAAAAATTGGCAGAACTACATTTGAGCCATTTTAAAAACTTTTAGGAGATTTGCCCTAATCCCAAGCCAAAATGTATTCATTTTACAATTTTTTTTATGAAACTTAAGTCAGTAACTCACCACAGTTTCTAAAAATCAAACATTCTATTATATTAAAATGAAACACCATGGTTTACTACAATCTGTGGAATATGGTAGGAGAATTCTGTCTTTGTTGCCATTAAATTATGACGCTTCCATAAGAGCAGGAAACAGATACAAAAGAAAAAAACCCAGCAATTTATGACATACAGTTGTCTCAAATCTGAGCTGAGGTGTTTCCTTGGCATTGTGTGGTGTGACAGCATTCACAGTGTAGAGTGTGCATAGTGCTCAGAACCAAAGCTACAAGGAAGTTCTGTGGTGCAGCATAGTTGAGCATGGGCAGCAAAGAGATGGCTCAGCAGCTGAAAACACTTGCCGCTCTCCAGAGGACCCGAGTTCAGTTCTCAGCACCCACCTAAAACTCTGGGTCTCAGGGAGCCAACATCCTCTCCTGCTTTCATATCAGCACGTGCATGGTACAGCAGACATAGATGCAGGCCAAAGCCTCATCTACATAGAAAACAGCGCAAGAATTTTTAGCTGGGTTTTTTTGTTTGCTCATTTGGTTGGCTGGTTGGTTTTGTTTGTTTATTTCTTGTTTTTTGTTTTTGAGACAAGCGAGCTCTCTATGTAGCCCTGGCTGTCCTAGAATTCACTATGTAGTCCAGGCTGGCCTTGAACTAGAGATCTGCTTGCCCCTGTCATCTAAGTGCTTGGATTAAAGGCCTGCTTCTCTATACCCATCAAAACCTGGGTTCTTGACAGGAACCTTACCCCATTGGCCAGCTTTTGCTTGGTGGGTAGTACATACGATGGTGGATGTAGATGATAGAACAGTAACTAGGCTAGGGATCTACCATAGAGACCCTCAGTGTCAGGTTCATTGTTTTCCTTGTCTGAAAACTGATGGTGATCAGTGTAGTTCTCTCGTGGGTGCATTTGAACCTTGAATAAAGTATTTGTAAAGTAGCTAAAGCACCAAGTGCGCGCGCGCGCGCCGCGCGCGCACACACACACACACACACAGAGACCAGTAACCATGAGCCCTCCATCGTGTCTTAGGCCTTAGTCAGCATCCTCAGCAGCATCAATGGGCTCTACCCTACAGGCACAGAAGACCGTGTAGAGAAGGGATGGAGCTGAGGAAGTTACTCCAAAAGCAGCGCAGTGACAGGTGACAGAGGCTTGTGCTACTGTTTGTACAATGAGATCTCTTACAGACTGAGTGCATACCTAGGAGTCAGGGTGTGTGCAAGTGGCCCTGACAGAATGTGGCAGGAATTGTAAGTGGGAGAAGAGGAGGAGGGGACAATGACTGCCATTTCTGTTGAGTGTCCAGAAGCAGTTGCTAGCTGCCATTGGTCTAGGGACAGAAGGAAGGGGGAAAGTGTCTAGAAGAGGCTCTGAGAGGCTCAGTTAGGTCACCCGAGTCTGAGATCACAGTGGTTCAACCACTTGAAAATATCAGAGGTACAGGCAGATGGGCTTTGCCCTTATAAGGCGACTGAGCTGGCCATAAGAATTGTGTGGCTCTGAGTCTAGAGCTGGAGAGGCAGGCAAGACAGAGCTTTGGCCTGCTGAGAGCTCCACTCACCATGGTGGCTTAGCTCCCACAAGCGTCAGAGCCTGCAGTCAGCTCCAAGCAGTTTCTGGTTTATCAGTTGGTTTACAGCATCAGAGGTAGAAGAAGCAGCCTAAATCACGCCCAAGAAAAGAGGTGCTATTCTAGTCAGAGGAGCCAGTGTCAAATACAGGGCACACATTGCAGCAGATTAGAACTCACAGACTGTGCACAGCTTGCTCCATAGGTTTCTGATTCAGCATGAAGTAGTGTCATTTCCCATGAAGCGGTATTTAAAAAATGTCTGTGACACATCCTGTTGGAGAACTCTTTCTTTCTCCTGTTCCAATTATGTTATGCTACTAGAGTCCCAGGCACACTGTGTTACTGGGTACCATCTGAACTTTCCCAGCATGCTTCAGTCCCTGGAGGCCTCTCCTCTGGCTTGAGGCAGAATATTCTTGTGGAGCTTTTCACCCTAAGTATACTGTTAGAGTCATTTCCTAAAATAGATCTCTTAATCATAAAGCTATTATCTCACAAATAAAACTGCCTGCTGATTTTCATGTTAATGAGCTATAGCCAATTTTTGACCCCAGCCTCTTGTTTTGGTTTTGTGGTCTTGAGCGGGGATCCTTAACAGTCATTCAAGCATGTCAGACAATATAAAGTAAATAGAAGTGTGTGATGTCAAAGCAGAATTCACTTAGCAACAGTCACTGAGCCTCTCAACCAGATTCTTTATCTCAGAGTGGAAATAGCATCATCAACTCGAAATTCCAGGGACCCTAGACCTAACAGGGTATTCCTTCCAGATCTGTACTACTACCTTTCTTGGCTGTGGAGAAGACAGAAAGCCAACTCAGTCAGGCTCAAGCTCATCCCCAAAACTCACATTAAAGTGCCAAGTAAGATCATGCATTTGTAATCTCAGCACTGGGGCTAGGCAGAAACAGGCAGCCCTGGGGCAAACTGGCCAGCCAGTCTAGTATATACTTGCCAAGCTCTAGTCCACTGGAAGACCCAGTCTCAAAAATAAATAAATGTGGTAGTACCTGAGGAAGAGAGCTGAGGATGTCCTCTGGCCTCCACAACATGCACACATGTGCACATGTACACAGCGGCATACCAACACAGGGAGAGGGTACACCTGACAGGAAGCTTGCTGGTGTACAGCATGGACACACAGCCATCACACTTCCCTCACTGCTCTGTGACACATCACCCTAGTCTTAGAGGGCATGGGACAGAATTGCTCCTGTGAGTAGGTATGACAGGAATCCACCCACCTCTTGTTGCCAGAAGCATCCATCACCCATTTCCTGGAGTTTACGGATCAGACCTAGGCATTTTTAGGACCCAAATCTGAGCCTCTCAAGACTCACCCTGATGTGATTATGAGCTGAGGCTGAGGCCCAGAGTCCCATAGCCCTGTGAGACCCTCTGCACCCTAAGGCCTTTCCTTAGCAGACACTTAAGTGTGCCCCTACGCTATTAAGGAATGCTCTGCCCTGTGGCTGACCCAGACTCGGGGATTGGCCCCTCCTTTCAGGCCTGTGGGTCTGAGCCCTTCCAGGGGATGATGCTGTGATGCAGAGCTGAAGGTGTTGCCACACCTGACTTGCTCACCAGGATGTCCTGGGGATTATGGTCTAATGCTTGGGTAGTTTTCTCAGAGCAAGCATGCCCTGATTCAGGCCAGTGGCATCATGGCCTTTTCTTAGCCCTTTTAGTTTAAAAACTTGTTTGTTTCTGTGGGGTGGAGTGGGAGACAAGGCTGTACCCTGGCTCTTGTGCTGGCTGCACCTCCAGGAAGTCTCCCTCAGAGGTTCATTCATGCTGTTCAGTGTCCTCAACATCCTGTCACTTGTTGAGCCCTCTTGTTTGAAGAGATGACACTGGTAGCTATGGTTTAGAAGAGCAACTACTGTGTGGTAAGGCCTGGAGCATAATCCTTCACCCTTGGCATTCAGTGATTCTCAACAATTCCTTCAGACAGATAAGGAACCCTGCTTCCCTTCATTTGCAGGGAAAACCTTGTACCGTTGTCTATACAGTGTCAGTCCTGGGGAAACTGACTGCCAGGTTCATGCCACCCTTCTGTAGATGTCTCACTCTGTAGCCCAGGCTAGCACAGAACTTTCTATGTGGTTCAGTCTGGTTGAGCACGCTTGATTCCTCGCTAGCCTCAGACTCCCAGGTGCTGGGATTCTCTCTGCTCTTCCACGTTCTTTGCTGCATCAAGTCACCTGCCCCCCCCCACTCCACCCCAGGAAGGATTACTTGATTTGTAGTCCTGTCCCCAGAGCTTGTCTCTGCATGACACAGATCTCACTGAGCTCCAGCCATGAACATGAGTGTGGGTGCCTCCTCTGCAGCCGAGTGGTGTGGTTAGTTCCATCAGCCATTCTCAGAATGCCCTCATTTACTGACTAAAGCCACTGATGTCATCAGGAAGTCCTCCCTCCCCCTCGCTCTCCACTTCCCTCTCCACTGCTTATTCACTGTCTGGCAGATGGAGGTAGACTTTGTTCTCAAGAGTCCACACACCCAAGGCTTGCCCATCAGGGAAGTTTACCCCAGGAACCTCCTGTTCTGAATTTCCACGTCAGGGAATCTTAGGGGATGACAGTACCCGTTTCTAAAATTAATGTGTGTATATAATATCTTCATCTCATACTTAGAGGTTTCCGGATACAAGGGACAAGCTGGGGTGGGCAGCTCGGGCTGCACAGCCATACTCCATCAAAAACGAACAAATCTGTGTGCCTGGATATACAGGTCACATTCAGCATTTCAAGATTAATTCCCAGTCTTAAGCATACCATCCACTGCACCAATGAAAGGCCCTGTGCTTTGAAGATTCCTTGATCCCAAGATCAAGGCCAGGAAAACTTTTTCTTTCCTACTTCATCCCTGCATTTCCTGTGGCTTGATGAATTGTAGCTCCCAGGTCAGCTTCCTTTCCCTCTGCCTCCCCCGTGTTTGCTGTGCCTTTTGAAGATCTGTCGCAGGTCCTGGGGCCAACCTTTGTGTGAGCCATAACCATGTTTGTATATTAGGCTATGTGGCCCAGAGCTGATCACACAGAAGCACCCTGAATGCATAAATGGTGCATATGTGCACTGGGTCCCTGTGAGTACAGACAGACCAGGCAACTTATGGCTTCCCAAGAGAATAGTGGCCAGTCTAGGAGAGGGTAAGGTGGAAGAACATTGTGGAGCCCTGGCAATAGGGACCCTGTCCATATTTTAAAATAGGTGGAACCAGGCTCAGAAAGTTTCTTGTGGCCACCAACCAGCAGGTGATTGAGAGAATTCAAGACCTACATGAGCTTGACTCTAAACACTGGGCACTCAGCCCAGCCCAAATCTTGTTCATAGTAAAAAGAAATCAGGTGACTCAGTCCAAACACAGCCTCAAAGGAGATGGCTAACTGAGCATTGCCTTGAGCTCCACCCTTTGATGCTGACTCACATTCTTAATTTCTCCACCTCAGGCTCCTGGCCAGTCCCTAATGCCCCATTCTGTGTCCCCACTAAGAGGTTTAGTGGCGTTCCGAGGGACATAGTCCAGGCAGAACTCCTGGCCCGGACCCTATCCTTTGTTCCCATTCCTTCCCATCACAGCACGGGACCTGCAGTTGCCCATGTGTCTTCCCTTCCTTTATATCCCATTTGCCTTCCATCAATAGGTTCTACAAGTCTCTTCTCCCAGAGTGTGCTAGAACCTGTCTCTACCAGGACACTCAGCAGACTGTCTTAGACCTCCTGACACTCAGCTGTTTTCTCTGTTCCGTTCTCTGCTCTTTAGCCCTCTGTCCTCTGTTGAGTAGCCAGAGTAGTTTCCTTTTTAGGAAACTAAATCACATCCCAGTCCTATCTGAAAGAGCTCTTAAAATTTTATATTTAAAATGAGATCCAGGGCTAAGGATATAGCTTAGTTGGTAGAGCATTTGCCTGTCATGTATGAAGCCCTGGGTTTGACCCCCAATATAACCAGGTCTTGGTGGTCCATACCTATAATCTTAGCACTGGGGAGATGAAGGCAATAGGAAGTTCTTTTGCCTCTACATAGGAAGTTCAAGAACAACCTGGGCTATGTGAGACTATGACTCAAAACAAAATAAAAAATAATAACAAAATAAAACGTTAATCCAAAGTGTCACTTTGCCCCTGATCTCACCAGATTCCATTGCTTTCACTGCGGAGCCCCTGGCTGTGCCTTCTGGGCAGCCTAGGCCACACCCATGCCTGTTTCCACCCTTTCTTCCCAGCTCCCCAGACCCCATGTTCCCTCTACCCTGCATTGCTTCACTGCTGTCGTGGCATGGTACATGGCTACTTGGTGACCGCCTGCCTCCTGTGACAAAGCAAACTCCTAGATGTAGGTGCTGCTCCCACCTCGCTTGCATCCCCAGCTCCAAACCAAGCTGCCCTAGAGAAAGAGCGGGTGGGTCCATGTGCATGACTCTTGAGTTTTGAGGGGTTTTTTGTTCTTGTCCTTTGTAAAATGTTCCCATTTCAGTTCCTGACCATGAAGTTAGTGCTTAAGGCATGGAAGTGAGAAGAAGGACTGACGGCTCTCTTTCTCCTTCACAGTTGCCCCAAAATTGGCTGTGGTCACGCAGACATGAGAATGTCGGATCTCATTCCAGATGAAGCCCTGAGAAGGGCAATCGAAAGCCACAACAAGAAGAAAAAACGCCACTCTGAGTAGGGACAAGCCCCCTGCCCACAGGGATGCCAGCAGCCTACCTCCACCCCAGCCACTGAGAGTGAAGTTAGAAAGCAGATAGAAATTGAAAGCATTTTTCAAGTTACAAAATAAAAATACAAGTACATTATATTCTTTATTTTCAAGTGCTCTGAAATTTTGAATAAAATTTTGATAATCCTCAGCATGGCCTATCTGTATCTCTCCCAGTATATAAGGGATTCCCAAGGTACAGCTCTTCTCTCTCTCTCCTGCTTCTGAATGGTTCTTAAAATTGTTTTCCACTGAAGTGTGTTTGGGGTGATAGTTAAAATGAAAAAGCAGAGATCCATGCCAGCTGAGCAGCAGTTTCTGTAAGCAGAGCCAACAGTAGCATCTGGTTATAAAGTGAAGCCAACAGACCCTCCTATTTACTTGGCATGATTGACAGTGCTGGGTATGGCAATGTTTCCATTTGTCATGAGTTTCTGAATGGTATAGGATATTAAAGGAACACACTTCCCAGGGCAACTGTAAGAAATGCCCATACTGCAAACTAGGCTGCATCCCTAGAAAGGCCTAGGGTATCACATGGGAAGCCACCACATCCTGAGCAGGGACTTGCTTCCCTTCAGTTTCGGGGGGCAATAAAGGGCAATAGTCTGTAATGTTTTGGGAGTCTCTTGGACGATTCAAAAGAGCCTTCTTATGTCTGCTGTTAGGATTTTTGTTAGATAGTGTATGGCTCTTGTGAGGAGCAGTATTAGCCCAGATGGAAAATTTTCATTTAAAATATCTATGCACATGTATACACAGACTTGTGGGTGTTTTTAGGTAGATAACTGATTCCTTCAGACGTGCTTACTGTCATTTTACCCTCCTGTACCTCTCTTCCCATGACCCACTTAATCTCTCCACTCTTTCCTGTTCCACCTTTGAAATCACTAGTACCCTGCTGGTCCCTCCTCTCTCTATTGTTCCCCTCCCCCGCCAGGCCCCCTTTTACTTGCCTGGTTTCTGCACATACTTCAGATTACATACTCATGTCTGAAGCTTTGGAGCTAGGAGCCTCAAATGAGAGAACATTCAATCTTTGTCTTTCTCGACTAATATGATCTTTCTTAGTTACATCCATTGACCTTCAAGTTTCATGTTTTCTTCATAGCTAAATAGTATTGCATAGTGCATGTGTTCCCCATTTTCATTATCTATTCATCAGTTGAAGGACATCTATATTGTTCCATTTCCTCGCTGTGGGGATAGACCACTGTGAACAGTACTGAATCAGTATCTGTGGGGATAGATGTCAAGTCCCCTGGGCAAATGCTAAGTAGTAGTGAGGCTGGGTGTATGAGTAGATTTAGCTCTTTCAGGGTTCTCCACACTGATTTCCAGAGTGGTTCTGCCAATTTCAATCCCACACCAACAAAAAATCAGGATTCCCTTCCCCCCACCCTCCAGCATTTTCCTCTGCTCTATTGACCTTCCCTGTTCTGACTGGACTAATGAAATCTCAACAGTTGTTTTGATTTGACATTTCTCTAATTGCTGAGGACAATGAACACTTTTTTGAAATATTTCTTAGCCATTTTTTTCTTCTTTTGAGAACTCTCTGTTCAGATCCCAAGCCCATTTTTTCCAGTGGTTTGCTCTTGTTTTTATTATTTTAAGACTTATTTTGGTTGTTTTACTTGTGTGTGTGTGTGTGTGTGTGTGTGTGTGTGTGTGTGTGTGTGTGTGTGTGTTCAGGCATACCACATGTATAGGTGATGGTGGAGGCCAGAAAGGAGTGTCAGATCCCCTAGAGCCAGAATTGTAGGTCCTGGTGAGCCCACTTATGTGGTTGCTAGGAACTGAATTCTGGTCCTCTGAAAGAGCATCAAATGTTCTTAACCACTGAGCCATCTCTCCAAACTCTCATTTGTCTTTGTATTTCATTTTGGGTTTTTGGACTCTTGCTTTTTAAAATTCTTTTTTTTTGGGGGGGGGGGAGGGGTAAGACAAGGGGTCGTTCTCTGTAGCTTTGAAGCCTGTCTTGGACCTTGCTGTGTAGACCAGGCTGGCCTCACAGAGATCCAACTGCCTCTGCTTCCTAGGATTAAGGCAAAGATTCTTTCCCATCCATAAGCTTCCTCTTCTCTGGGTTGATTGTATTTAACTGTGCAGGTGGTACCAGAAGATGCCGTGTTTCCAAAGGAGGGACGCAACCAGTCGTTCTACCCAGCTCTGAACCTTACCACAACTCCAACATAGCACAATTTCCCTAAGGACGCAATAGTCGTACCAAGATGGCTGCCGACAAGGATAACACAGCAGACTTGTTAACCAGGAAGAGGAAAAGCTCGAGGCCTCAGCCCTAGAAAAAAAAACAAAAAAAACCAAAACAAACAAACAGCCAACTAAGGAATATACCAGCAGAAGAAATAGTCTTCCCCAGAGAAAAGTCCCCAGTTGGTCATCTCATAACAAATGGTATCATGTGCATACAAGTAATGATATGTCTGCTGAGCAGGCTGTACTTATATACTTAGGAATATATATACACATACATAAATATAAATGTAACAAATAGAATCCATGAACTTGAGAGAGGACAAGGTGGGGCACATGGGAAGGATTGAAGGGCAGAAAGAAAAGTGAGGGAAATGATATGTCACAGACAGGAGATGGGAAAGGGAACCAAAAGTCCATGTGTTTGCTCTCTGTGGTGCAGTTTAAATATCCTATAGGAGTGATCTCAAACATCTCTGGGGGAGGAGCTGTGTTTGGCGGGACTTCCTGAGGGCCAGGGTCTGGGCAGAGAGGTGGGGCTCCCACCAGAACATTATAGACTCTGGGTATATGGATCCCAGGGTACCAGGGGCTGAGGTGGAGCTTCCACCAGAACATTCTAGACTGGGGGTGGGAAGGCAGAAAACCATCTGGGAACACAGTATCCATTAAACCTGGGCTTTTTTGAATTTGGTGGAATTTGGTTTGATTTGGATGCTGCATCTGCAGAGAGGCTTATGGAGATACAAAAACATATATACATGGACAGGGTTTCTCTGTGTAGTCCTGCTTGGCCTGAACTCTCTTTGTAGACCAGGCTGGCCCAAACTCACAGAGATTTGCCTGCCTCTGCCTCCGTAGTGCTGGGATTAAAGGTGTGCACCACTAAAGCCCAGAAATTTAACTATATTTTAATTTTAAAAAAAAATAACAACTCTTATCAGTCTCAGCAGTGACATGACTTGACAAAGAGAGCTGGGCCTGGTGATGCACACCAATGATCAGGATTCAGAGCTGGACACCAGCCTAGACTGTCTGGCAAGACTGTCTTACGTGAATAGATGAATGACATCTATTAGACTCTATCAATTTCGGCTCTTCCATTTCATTCCAATTGTGTGAAGAGTGCTAGTCTGCTAACTCCCACAGCAACATTTTCAATCAACTAGATTGCTTAATTAAGCCCTGGGAAGCATACACTGCACCAGGAAAGCAAGAATGACTAACAATGGCTGATGTTTATTGAGTACAGAATGTATCCACTCCCATAATCTTCCAGCATACTGACTACCCTTCCACTTTTCAGCACTAAGATGCAAAGACGTTATCAAGAGTGACAGCTCAGAAGTTGGACTCTTCTTCCTTAAATATTTACTTAGTATCTGAAAACATATGCAGAGGAAGGAGGACCAGGGGTAACATAGTGGGGAGATAAATGATACATTAAGATGCCATGACTTTGCATTCTAATAAGAAGTTAGTAAATAAAAACATCCAAAGCCACATTTAAAATTAAAACTTTTGTAAACAAATCAGTGCATATGTGTGTGAAAATGAGCCTGATAAGAATTCACCCAATAAAGGTATGGCATTCTCAAGGTCAAAGCCGGGAGCTGTAAACACCCTTTTGCATTAAAAGCAAGCTCTAACTGGCAGTCTCAGAATGTTTAACGCATTTTCTTAGGATTCAAAATAAATAAAGACATTCCATTTCCTGCAAGCTGGGAGATTGTGAGTTTCCTAATAGGCTTTATCTGAATCAAGCTTTCCTGAGGAAATGATTATGTTTAAGCCAGAACAAACACACTTCTGTTGGAATGTGACTCTTTTGTGCAATACTTGGTTTAACAGATAGGAGCCAGCACACAAGGCTTGCTCAAGATTCGATTCCATCTTCCCGGCTCTTTCCAAAGAGAACTCTGTATATTGCTACAGATATTTTATCAGCTTGAAAAAATCTTAAATAACACCATTCCTCTGTGGACAGGCGTGGTGATAATATCCTAGCAGGAGTTTATTTTTGCCTGTTGTAGGGTTGTCTGGTGAGTTTGCAACAGTTTATAATCTCTCTCTCTCTCTCTCTCTCTCTCTCTCTCTCTCTCTCTCTCTCTCTCTCTCTCTCTCTCTCTCTCTCTCTCTCCTTGCCTTCCTCCCTCCCTCCCTCTCTATCTTTCTTCCTTTTTCTCACTGTGTATGTATCTCTGGTTGAATTTGAACTCAAAGATCCTCCTGCCTCTGCCTTCCTAGTGCTGGGATTGAAGACATGCATTACCACAACCAGAGGTTCATTTTCTTTGAAGGTTTAGAGCCCAATTGTCAATCTCAGTTTGGCACATTGAATTTCTGGTTACAAGGGCTTTCAAAAATACTGGAACTGTTTCTTCATAACTCCTTCCTATTTTTCCTAGTGCGGTGACACCTATTTGTAATACCATCATTTGAGAGGCTGAGGTAGGATAATTGCTGAGTGTGTGTCCTCACCAATATCCTAGTGAGACCCTGCCTCAAAAAGGAGGAGGAGAAAGAATCTTGTTTGGAACGGGATACATATCTGTAATCCCATCAAGGATCACAGGATGAAAGCCACCCTGACAGTGTATCAAGCCCTGTTTCACAATAAAGTAAAAAATAACCTGGATGCGTGTCTCAGCAGCAGAGCGTGTACATACCCACTACGTGACCTCACCCTATGGGTTCAGACCTGATACCGCAGCAACAAAATCCAGTCTATAAAATCCCCCTTTAAAGGGAGCAGTTTTTAATCAAAGATGAAAGCTCGGGCTCTTTCCAAGGACAGTGTGAGTCCCACTTGTGATGGAGTGAGGGTCTGTGAGTGGCCTTTCTAGCTGTATCTTTGAGGTATTACTAAGATGTGAGTAAATGTGTGGAGCTGACTTTTTTTCATTGCTAGCTCTTTGAAGAGCCTCCCAACTTGGTGAGCTTTAAACATTTCCAGAAAAACCAGCAGATTAGCAGATTAGACAACAGTTTCCCACTCACCATGGAAAACTTCAAACAGGGTACAGCTAGACACTGCTCCTAGCAAGTGTACCCTGGCTGGGATGCCCCTGATCTGGACAGGAAACTGTAGGGCTCAAGGGAACCACTGAGACCACTGCCTTCAGGGTGTCACCCAACTAATCCTCCTTGGAGCCCCAGAGAGGCTACTACTACTCCATTTTATATGTAATTAAACTGAGGCTCAGTCTTAAGCTTTGCGAAAGGTCACAGCCTTGAGCACTGTTAATCCTTCACTAGACAGAGCAGCAAGGGCTCCAACGATGTTCAGCGCCCCTAGGGCCTATGGCACATGACTTCCCCAGCCTTCCTGGTCTCCAGATTCTAATCTTGCCCCACCCACCCATGTCAGTCTTCTGATACCAGTTGGCTAAAGTCATATCACATCTTCCGGCAGATCTGCTGCACTTTACTGCTGTGTTCCCAACATTCCAGCTATCTCTCTTACTACAGTCTTTCATTAGGGAAGTTAATCTTCAATACTATTTTCCCAGTGACATGTGCAGGGGACCTAGAGCATACCACTTCCAGTTCCAGACTTTGGGTTGTCCATAAATGTTGAAGATTTAGACATTTCCATAAATTCTTTTTAACAGCTCTTACAACTGTGTCCTATTTACAGCGAATTGGTCTTGGGGGAACTCCTCAGGCCTTTTGCAGGAAAGAAAGCTAACAGGGACTTTAGTATAGTACATTTGAAGCAAATGTGTACATTGGATCCTTGACTATTATTCATTAAATATTTGCAAGACCTACTTTATGCCATGTTTTGTGCTAGTCTGGAATGGCACTTAAATTCCCCTTCTGAAGGGCTTTTCTTGGAGCAGACAGATACTAAAATTCCAGTAGTACAGCAGATGAGCACTTGCCTGACTGCTAAAAACCCTACATTAGATTCCCAGCATGAGTAGAAGAATGAATCAATTCATTTTAAAAATATTATAAAAATAAGGGCTTTGTAGCTCAGCTGATAGAGCACTTGCCTACTTGTCAGAGGAGGATCTGGGTTCTGTCTCCAGCCAGCAGAGCATAAGCCGCCGGTGACGGTGCCTACTTCTTTTTTACACTTTTGAAATGTATTCTTCTCTCATACACTACAACCCAACAGCAGCCTCCTCTGCCTCTCCAACTCTCCCCTCCTCTATATCCACTGTTCCTGTTTCCCCTCAGAAAACAGCAGGCGTCCCAGGGATGTCCATTGAACATGGCACAACATGGTGCGATAAAAACAGGTATAAACCCTCATATCAAGGCTGGGTGATTCAACCCAGTAGGAAGAAAGAAGGCTCATGAGCATAAGCCCCCCACTCTCCCACGGTTAAGAGTCCCATAGAAAGCCCAAGCTAAGCAACCATAGCATGTATATAGAGGACCTAGCGCAGACCCATGTAGGCTCTGTGAGCCTAAGAGCTCTGCTTAGTTGATTCTGTGGGTCATGTTCTCCCCATGTCCTCCATTCCTCTAGCTCCTACAATCAGTTCTTCCTCCCCCTCCTCTGCAGGCTTCCTGATGTCATTTAGGAAGCTTGAACTCAGACCAGGGGACAGCTTCATCATTCAGAAGATGGCAGAGCAGCCAGAACTTAAGCAAGGGATGAAAGGACCTGCCAGTGGGGGCTACTTTTGTGAGCAAATACATACTTGGAAGAGAGTTTCTTAGATGTTTTGAAATCATGTCTCTAGTACTTCAGGCTGGCTTCAAACTCACTGGGCAGCTGATAATGACCTTGAACTTTGCTCTGGAGCCTAGGGATAATAGGTGAGTGTCACCACACCCAGTTCTGTTGCAACCACTGAGCTACATTCTCAGCCCCAGAATTGGCTTTAAAACCCAAGAGCAGTATACCAGTTGTGCAAGGAAACAACTCAGGGGTCATCTTCTGTCATAAATAGTGCAAGCCTGAAGTGCAGCTCGGTTAGGAAAGGGCCCTGCATGCCTGGGACTACCTGAGAATGGCATTCCTCCTGGCCTGAGAGACTTTGCCATTGAGAAGCATGAGACCCAAGCCGGGCAGCTGGCTGGTTATGGTCACCTGCTCACAAAGAACCCGGAGATGCTGATTAGACCAGAGGCTGTAAGAACAAGGCAGGGATGGGGAGGCATGGATCCTAGGAGACAAGGAATTGGGACTCTTCTATTTGTCTTTGCTTCCAGAGGGGGGCAAACAGTTTATTTTGTGCAAAATAATAGTGAGTGCCCTGAAAGGACCAGCTAAGGGGCCATTGATGTTCAAAAGGGGAAAAGTTGGGGGTTCTGGGCAAGGGGAACTTGGGGAACTGTATTAAGATCTAGGAAGTTGTATTGGTATGGGAAAAATCTTCCACTTTACTAACCAGGAACTGGAATTTCACCTTCCCTACAAAGACACGGTGAGATTTTTAGCAATGCCTGTGACTTTATTAACCACCAAAATTATATTTTCATATTACATTCTGTTGCTGTCAAGATACATGTCTGAGAATTTCTTCTTTTAAATAACCAATTAGAGATTCAGTGGTGTAGCTGTGGTAGAGTACTTGCCTAGCAGCATGAGGCCCTGGGTTCAATCCCCAGCAACTTAAACACAGATTCCTGCACACACACACACACACACACACACACACACACACACACACACACACACACACAACACTTCATAACAACAGTCATGGACAAACACAATGAGATTTCCTTCTCCTTCTTCTCTTTGTTTGCTTGCTTTTGCTTTTCCAGAGTCCTGAGACTCAGTAGACCAAGCCGCCCTTGAACTCAGAAATCTGCCTGCCTCTGTCTTCTGAGTGCTGGGATTAAAGTCCTGCACCATCACACCTCCCCCCATCTTTAATACAATTATCCAAGTTACATGTTTCAGGCTTACAGTCTCAAGCAACAGAGGACACAAGCCTGTGGGCCTCCATGACCACTTGTGAATTGTGTTGTCCAGTTGAGTCGAGAGGCCAGAACTCCCAAGCTGCAGAATAAGAAGAGAGATGTTTGCAGAAGGACCAGCCCTAGAGCTGTGCTGTGGGTCTGATGGAGTTCTGGTAAGTCATCAATATGGCCTAGGAGGAAATCATCTGAGGCTGAGGCGGGGAGGGGGTGGGTGTGTGAAACCCCAGGAAGAGACCTGGGAACAAAGCTGGATTTCACTCTACCCAGAACAGTTCTTTCCTATTGTCAGAGAGGAAAATTTTGTCATTCATGTGTCACCTGGTAGAGTGGGACAAACTGTTTGTTTATTAACAATATTTACAGATGACCTCAAAGTTAGGAGTAATCAAACTGTGTGGAGGGCCAGTTAATAGTTGCAGCCCTGGGGCCTCTGATGCAGCGACCCCACCCTGTTGATGTATCACACAAGTAACCATACACAGTATCTCAATGGAAGAGAGTGGCTATGCTCTAATGCCTGTATTCCCCAAATTCAGAAGGTTGGGACTGGAAAACAGTTGAAGTTTATCCTCTCCTACACATCAAATTCAAAGCTAATCTTGGAGACATAAGACCATGCCTCCCCCCCAAAAAAACAAGGCTTAATATCAATGCAAAAATTCCAGGTATGCCAATAAGCAGAAAAATGTAATCCATGATGAGGAAAAAATGCAAAAGAAATAGATCAGGAAATACCACATAACACAAAGGATGGGCTTAGTCAACAGGGACATCAAACAGTTACTGAATTCTGACACCATATGCCCATAAACATGGAGAAAAACATGAGAATGTGATAAAATGCCATGGAGAAAAAAAATAACTCAATTTGGATTTTTAGAAATAAAAAGGATATTGACAATGAAAATGCCTTGGATGGATGTATTGGTTAGTTTCCATTGTCAACTTGGCATAATCAGCAAGAGAGTCTCAGTAAAGGACTGTCTAGATCTGGATGGCCTTCAGATGTATCTGAGGAATATCATGATTGCATTGATTAAGGTGGGAAGACCCTCTTACCCTCATTGGTACCATCCCAAGGATCCTGGATTCTCTGGGAACACAGAAACCTGAGCATGTGTCCTTCCCTGCTCTTGACTGTGGATATGACATGACTGGTTGCTCCATTCTCCTGCCTACTGCCTTGAATCCCTGGTCATGATGGACTGTAACTCGGAACTGTGAGCCACACGAACCTTTCACCCTGGGATTGCTCCCATCGGGGTATTTATCACAGCAACAGGAAAGGAAACTAAGACAGCAGATTGATTAGGTCCCAAGGTGGAAGGAGAAGTGAGTGGCACTACATTAATAAAACTCCACAGTGAAATGTGATGGAGAGGCAGGCAAAGAGTGAGAATGGAAGAAAGAGCAGAGAAACTGAACCCTCGCGCACCAGGCAGCCTACTGTACATAGATTTGGACTTCCCAGAGAAGACAGCAAAACAGAAAAAAAAATGCTTGAAGAAATAAAATACATATTTATTAAAGCAACTACCAGATCTTACTGTTAACAAAAACTTATCCCCTATCCAATCGCCTTCATTTCAGTGTTGCAGTAACTGTAATATATAAGGCATTCCCTATAAGCTTTATGATTTTAGTATTTTTATTTATTTTTAAACAATGTCTCATGAAGCCCAAGCAGCTCCCTCATGCTCCTACCATGATGTACTTACTATATTGTGGAACCAAAACAAACAAACAAGAAAACCAAAACCAGTAACAACACAAAACAAAACCTTTCTCCTTTAAATTGGATTTGTTGGGAATATTTTGCTACAGCAACAGGAAAATAACTAAGACAAGATGGATGGGAGAGGTAAGTTTTATGTGTATATATTATGTAACAGTTTCATCTGAGATAAAAACATTCAATCCTGTAGAAAAACCCTTAACCAGGAAGATAAACAACTCAAAATAGCTTCAGGAAATCCCTGAAACTGACCAGATACACTAAGCTGCATAGACTCTTAAGAGGAGAAAATCTGCAGAGACAAGTGAGACTAGACCTGCTGCCTTGGAGAAGCAGAAACCAGCCTAGCATCCCAGAAGAAGTTTAGACTACCTCAGGCACCTGGAAAGGACATTCTCTGACTTATGGAGCTGTCTGCAGGCTATACAGTGTGTTCTAGGTTTCCTAACTTGTGAGCTGTCACTCATGCTGGGGTGGGCTATTGTGATGCAGCTGTCTTTGAGTCATTTCTGACCCTGTAAGTAACCCCAGTAAAACTCATTGGTTCACTGAATTGGACTTTGGTGGTATCTATACTTGGGTCTGTGTGGGACCTATCTGGGGTGAGTAGAGATGTGTGTTGCATCTCCTCAGGAAAATTTTTGTCACACAGTGGTATATCTTTGGAAGATTTATAGCTGGATGATGATGGCACATACCTTGAATCCTAGTGCTTGGGAAGGAGAGGCAAACTCCGTGTTTGAGGCCAGCCTTGTATACAAAGCTACTTCCGGAGCAGCCAGAGTCACACAGAGAAACCCTGCCTCAAAAAAAAAAAAAAAAAAAAAAAAAAATGTACCAGAAGAATATGTAACTAACACCACTAAGAGTTCTCTCAGAGCTGAGGTATTTGGCATCAGTGAGAACTCATCTGGCACATGTTGCATTCACTAGTCCATTTATCTAGCAGCCCTGGTTGTAGAATCAGGAAGCTGATTCCAAGACAATCATCTTGGCCAAGGCCAAGCAACAGGATTGATCTGGGACATACACACACAGACACACACAGAGACACACACACACAAAACAGGAACCAGTATGTTGAGGATATAGCAGAAGAAAGCTACTTGGGTGGGACAGGCCACAGAACAAATATGGAAAGCCCTTAAGGGAACCCCATGCTGGGCAGCTCTAGGCCTTTCATGGAGGGAGTTCCCAGTCTCTCTGGACTACTTCCTTTTTTTCTTTTTTCTTTTTTTTTAAGTGGAATCAGTCCATCACGCCTTAGGAAGAGGAACAGAAGACAGGAAATTACATCCCAGCCCTCTGCCCTCTATTTGCCAGTAAATGCTCCTGAGATCCTTCTGGAATCTTGTTTGTTTATTTGTTTGAGGGTTTTGCTATGTAATCCAGGCTGGCCTTGGAAGCTTAATCACCCCTACCTCAACCTCAGGACCTTCTGGACTCTTCTTGGTTCTGAGATTAACAGAGGATAAAGATGAGGCTGCATGCTTTAGGTTTCAAGCCACACTTCTTACAACCTGTGCCTGGTGTGTTGTGTCTTAGACAAGAAACCTTGCCTTCTCCATCACGAAAGGGGAGAGAAGAGTCCTCATCATTGACATGATTCTTCTGCCATATATCAGAGCAAAACTATGACTACATGGTCCAAGGTATTGGGGACACCTAAAAGACAAAGCACAGTCCCTAATGTCACTTCACAGCAGTCCACTGGGTTAGCACTGTCTTAGGAAATAAGATCACCATTGGAATCTCTTTCCTCCCCTTGTCCCTCCCTTCACCTGCGTGATTGTTTGTCCCAGCCAATCCTAGGACAGAGCCTCAAGTGCCAGTTTCAAGGTAGGCACAACATCCCAGGCCCTATGCTGAAAGGAATCCCTGATGTCAGGCACACAAAATAATGAAGTTTGCTTTCAGGGCGATGTGAGAGGTGCCCACTGCTAGATATGGCCTTCCCTCCTCTGAGCATTTGGTGCTGTCTGTACTGCTTGCCCTGACAGTTCCAATTTGTGTCTTCTTGGAGGTACCTCAGCTTCCTCCTTTGGCTGTGATCTCCTGTCTGAATTGTGTGCTTCTTTAACTCCTTAAGATTTCTCAGAGTAAGATCCAGAGTCTAAATGGGCCACCTGAAGTGCTGGTTAGAATGCAGAGACACTCAGGCCCACTAGTCAGACTCCTGGGTGCAGGGCCCAGGGTTCTGCATTCTATCACATTTCCCAGATGACGTCAACGTTTACATGAATGGCTTGACGTTTGGTGGATTAGTCAAACAGAGCACAGATATACAGCCAATCACAGTTTTCTAAACATCATATTCTTTTTTATATTATATTTTATTTTTAATTAAAATACGATTGTATAATTTTCCTTCTCCACCCTCTTTCATGGTTGAATAGCTGTGGCTGGCCTGGAACTCACAGAGATCTGCCTGCCTCCACAGTGCTGAAATTAAAAGTGTGTGTCATCACACCCAGCCAATAATTTATTTTTTTAAAAGCTCCTTAAATAAATATGAAGTATTAGATACCCCGTCTTTTTCTCTAATTTCTACTTTTTCTTTTCTTAAGCTTTTTGATGAGTTGAAGGACTCCGTTCCAATTTAATTGATGGAACCCTCTTGACTATTTAAGATTTCACTGTAGCGGCTGTGGCGGCCCATGCCTTTAATCCCAGAGCTCAGGAGACAGAGACAGGCAATTCTCTGTGAGTTCTAAGCCAGCCTGGGCTACAGAGTGAGTTCCAGGACAGTTACACAGAGAAATTCTTCCTTGAAAAACAAAACACACAAAAACAAACAAATTCACTGTCTGAGTAGGGTTTGATGGTTCCTTGGCAATTTCTTCTCACATCTGTCTCAGGACCCAGCCTTGAATGAGGTCTTTGTGACAATAAACACTAGCACAGACAAAAACATCAACTTTCATACCAACCTAGGTGTCATGCCTGCTGGACATGTGGAGGTATGACCATGTGATACCATTTGGATGTGGAATGTTTCCTACCTGGGTTTGAACTCTTGATCCCCACTTAGGGATACTGATTTAGGAGGTTGAGCCTGGCTGGAGGAAGGAGCCAGAGATGGGCCCGGAAGGTTCCCTCCTGTGTTTCCTGCTTCCTCACCCAGCATGATGTCAGAAGTCCCTGCCACATGTTCCTGCTGCCTTCCCTGGTGTCATGCCTTCCCTGCCACGAGGGACAGATAAATCTGATGAAACCCTTAACCAAAACAAAGTTCTTTTTCTCTCGTGTCAATGATGAAACTAATACTCAGGGTTTGAAGGAGCCCTCCAGTCATCCACCCACCCAGAGCGCTCAGTTAGTATTTTGGTGTGTATGTTGAAATGCTTCCTAAACACCAATAGTTAAAGTGTTCCCATCAGAATTCTGTCACCATGTGAGCCTTAGTCACTTAACTGTTTTGAATGGCATTAACTAGTTTCCTTTTTAAAAGCCTTCCCCTAAATAATAATACATATGAAATTATCAGTATGTCACTCAACACTTAGTAGAGTATGTGATTTTACAGGAAATAAAACCAATGCTCTTTTTTTTTCTTCCTTCTTTTCTAAAAATTTGTTTTATTTTTATTTTTGGATAGGATCTTATGTATCTAACTTTGCCTCAAATTCATTTTGTAAATAAGACTGACCTTGGGAACTTCTGATCCTCCTGCCTCAACCTCCCAAGTGCTAGGATTACAAGTGTGTGCCGCCACAGTTGATTTGTGGAGGGTTGGAAGGAACCCAAGGCTTCAGGAATGCTAGGCAAGTACTCTATCAAGTTCTAATTCTAGTCTGGCATTTTTTGAGGCACCTACCATCATCCTAGCTGTCCACTCCAGGATTCTTGCAGGGGTGGGAGTCTAAGCCTTCCTCACTAACCAGGGCCCTTCCACAACCCTCTTTCCACACTCTACCCAACACTGAAACTAAGAAGTCCCTTGAGAGCATCCTGATGCCAGTCAGGAGGAAGCTTCGGCTAGCCATCCAGGCGTGCCAACCCAGCCTCCCACAGTGCGGCCAGAATTTCAGTACTGACTTCCACAAAGAGTGGTTTGTTCTGACCAATGCATTTGAGTTTCACATGAGAAGTATAAGCCAGACACATGCTTTGCTGGAGAGCCCAATATTGCCCACCCTGAGTCACATCACCAGAGCCCAGTTGTGAGTCTCAGACACTCTCACAATCAGTAAACATGAGCTCACCAGTGCATCCCTATCTGCTGTGTTGAAGTAGGCGACATCCCCTCCCAGCCTTTGGCACTTCAGGAGGAAAAAACAGCTTAAGTCCCAGGAGCCCTTGCAGGCTGTGGATCTATTTTCCCGGTGGCTCTGTTTGCCATTGAAGTCATGTGTGACTTGTATCAAGCCACATGTTAAGGGAGGCTGTTTAATGCCAGCCAAAGAAAACAAGCAAAGATGGATTGCTGGCTGGCTTCTGATCCACCTCAGGACAAACTGAAACCAGGTGAATTTCCAGGGGCTGCCACCAAGGGTGCATCAGTCCACACATGGGCTTTTCCCCGTGGGACCTGGGACTGCAACATGTTCCTGGCTCACTTCAGCTTGTAGGAGATGGACACTCAGAAGCAGGGTTTGGGGAAGCAGAGTGTTCTTGAAACAGCTGGCTGCCCAGAGGACAGGTACCAGTTTTGCTTTCCTACTGCTGGTGAGCTGTGGTGGCTTCCATTAGCACCTCACCTCAGAGCTTTCAGGGGTCCTCTGCTTTAAGTGTCTCTTGGAATTGTATCCAAGTTGAATGAAGCATTGCAGAGAGACAAGGCAGGACCTCAGGAGCATGGCTTATAAAGTTTGGTGGGAGCACATGTGGGTGGAGCCCACCGTGCTTTCAAATAGCAGGCATTTTTCACCTGAGTTCACAAGGATGTACAAAGACTATTACAAAGTACCAACCGCCTTCAAAATGGATTGACTTGGGGGTAGGCAGAGAGGAACCAGGACTGAAGTGTTGTGACTTGGATACCGATTCAGTGTTCACCCTAAAGACTCATAGGCTGTATTCTAGGTCCCCAGAGTGGCTTACTGGGTAGTGGTAGACTTTTTAAGAAGTGAGAGGTCTTCAGCCCTTAGAGAAGTTGTGATCTTGTCTCTTTCTGGCTTCCTGTTCCAAGCTGTGATTTTTTTCTTCTGCTGTCATCCATAATGAGGTGACATGGTCAAGTACAGAAGGGAGGGACATATTCTGTTTATGCTTTTAGTCTTGAGACCTGTGAGCTGAATAAAACGCCTTTGCCATATAAAATTAGCCCGTCTGGGGTATTTTGTTATAGTAAAGACAAGTAAACGCATGGGTTAATTTTATATATAAATGTGCATGCTCTTCCACGTAACTTGATCTTTTTCAAGATAATCGTGAAAGGTCAAATTGTGTTTCCAGGTCAGTGAAATCCCTCAGGATACAGTACTCAGGAAATATTTTATGGCATGACTTGGCAATGAAAAGGACCTGATTTGGAGAGATAGGAGTAACCAACATAAGCCCAGAAGCTGCTCCCGGGGCTTGGCGGGGGGAGGGGGGGGAATAAAAAAGGATTAGAAGGGTAAAGATCACAAAATGAGAACAGGTTCCTCCTGGGGATTCCAGGAATAACACAGAGCACACGTTTTCTGTCTGAGTCTTCAGGGTCTGTAGAAATATTAGACATGTCACTTGGCTCCTTTAGGAAACAATGGGCAGCAGACTGTCAGTTTTAAAGACAAAAAGAAAAGGGGGTAAGGAAGGACCCGGGGACAGCTAAGCCACAAAAAAACCTAGAAGGAAGCTGTGTCGAGAGATTTAATCAAACTGTCGAATCTGAAAAAGGTGCTGTGGAGTCTGGATGGGAGTCATCTACCCTGTCTGTCTTAGTTATTTTCCTGTGCCAGGAAGGAAGGTTTTGTATTGGCTCACAGCTGGTGGGGAAGGCATGGCATCAGGACTGTGAGGAGGTTGGTGATGTCACATCTACAGTCAGGAAGCAGAGAGGACCCGATGTTCTCAGTTCCTGCTCCCTTTTTTAAATTATTCCAGAAGCCCTCTCAAGGCATGGCGCTGTCCACACCCCAGGTAGGTCTTTCCAGGTCAGCTCACCTGCTCTAGAAACCCCCTCACAGAGGCCTACAAGTCAGTTTCTATAGTGACTCTAAGTACCACCAACCTAACAAGATTCAACACCATAGCGTCCTTTTCCCTGCCAAGGAGGACGATGAAAAGCCACTTGGATTCAGCTCTGTGGTAGATAAGAGAAAAGGGAAGTGGCACCTATAGCAGGAGAGACAATCAGATCCCACACCTACCCACCACCCAAAGGAAGAAGCACCAAGGGACCAAGACAGGAGCAATCTTCAGATGATGTGCATGATACTCAGCGGCTAACAGTTTCTTATCACCTCTACACGACTGTCCTTCCTAAACCACAGAGAACAAATTGGAGCCTGGGACTGGAGTTCTGGAGTACGTCTCCTGGCACTGTAAGACCAGCCATCTAGGTGGGAATGAGTCTCCACCTCTGAGATGAGTGTAGAAGGACCTCTTGAACACCTGGGGGTCGCCATGGAGTCCAGGAATACACCGCCTGTCCAGTGTGCTTTCGCTCAGCACAGATAAGAACTTAAACATGAGAATAGATATGAGTGTTGGTTCCTAGGAGGGAGCACATATTCACTGCCAGGCTCCATTAGCAGCAGCCCCTCATCCCGCTTTCCTAGACTCTTGGCAAAGTGTCCACTTCTGGAAAGATCAGGTGGGCCAGTCAGAGAACCTCCTCACAACAGGCCATGGATAGTGTGCCCCCTCTCCCCAATCTAGAAGATGCACCCAGTGGTCACACCTTTGAGCAGAAGTTTACTGAGGGGAAAACCAATTCCTTGATTTTTACCGACCCATGGCAGCCTAAGGCCAACTTCAAGGTTAAAAGAAGGTGATGATGGTTTTGAGAATTGTGTAAAGGGTGTCAAGGATCAGAAGAAAGACAAAAGAGTTGTAAATGGTGCTGCTGCGCAATCTGAATTTCAAGAGTTCACAGGGAACTGTAGTCTGTAGTACTGTTTTGTGTGCTTAGTTAAAGACCATAAGGTTAAGAATCAAAAAAACAAGTATTCAAATGAATTGAAATGATTGTGGAAGCTCCAGCCCTTTAGACTTAGGAAGGTGAGATCACTTGCTAGGCTGCTCTTGGACTGTTTCAGCTGATAATTTACCCAGTTTGATTCTTCCTTGGGTTAAATGCTGGTAGTTTTGGTGATGGCCTGGTCCTAGCTGTTTCATTCCCCGACTCCTCTCCCCAACTATTCTGTCCCCTGCAGCCTCCTACCCCCCCCCCCCATCACTGCCAGACAAGTGGAAGTCTCAGAAAAGAAGGTGCTGGGGTCATGTGGCCTTTTCAGGTACTATTTCCCTCACCTGGAGCTCTTCCATGCTCTTTACACACACATGGACACAGACACATACCACCATCTCCCACACCAACCTGGTTGACCCTTGCCCCGAGCACTGGCATATAAATATGCCATCTTTTTTTTTTTTTTTTTTTTTTTTTTTTTTTTTTTTTTAATGTGTGTGCTGGGGAATTGGAGTCAGGTCTCCATGGTTACCTCACAAGAACTTTACTGACTGAATCATCTCCTCCATCTTCCTTTTTTTTTTTTTTTTAATCTTATTTTTGGTTTTCTGAGACAATATCTCACTATGTAGCTCTTCCTAACCTGAGACTTCCTATCTGACCAGACTGGTCTCAAATTTGTAGCAATCACCCAGCCTCAATCTTAGCCTCTCACCACACCTGGCCTCTCCTCGAGGAGCTGCCCAGCAGAGAGAGTCATGTTATATATTGGTAACCTAGGGAGAAAGCAAAAACCAACATTGAAACAAAGCATATCACTTTGGAGTCATAAGAAAGTAAGCTAATAGGGTAGGACCAGCTATGCTAAGTCAGAGAGGTAAGTCACTACCAGGGCCTTGTCTCTGCTGGACACTGACCAAAGTACTTGACATGACCTTCTGAGGCTCACATAACAGGGATCTTAAGCAGGGATACCCAGATGCAGGTGGATCTTGTAAAAGGCCCAGAAGAACAAATTTGGGGCATTACTACTAATGTAGTGCTACCCTCATGGTCTGCTCTCCCCAGGTGAGTGGGAAAGGAACCTGTCAAGGAGATTTTGGAGCTAATTCTAACTTCCTTAAGGAAGAGTTAGTGGTTGGAGCCCATGAACAGTGAGAAGAGGCAAGTACAGACCCTCAGCCCATGGAGTGCATTGCAGGATGTCTGTATGCTGCATTTCCTCAGCAGTGAGAACACTGCTGAAAGCCTACAGTAGATCCGTCCCCTTTATTGAAGAAGCTTGGTTAGGGAGTGGTAAAGGGACCAACTCCTCTGCTGAGATCTCTGTCAAAGTCACATCACCCAGTCTGCTTCCTTCACCCCACGGATGTTGTTCCCAAGAGCTCCTCACGCCTCCCACATGAGCATCCCCATCTCAGGAACTGTTTCCAGGGAAACAAGCACAAGACAAACCAGCCTTGCATAACTGCTATGTCTGCTTACATCACTGCCACTAGGGTCCCACAGGAAGAGTGAGCTAGCCTGGGAATCCTTGTGTCTGTCATCTTGCACCTGGGAGGGTGGATGCATCAGAGGGCCAAAGGGCTGGTTTCTAATGGCCTATGGGGACAGGAAGCACAGAGGCCATTGTAGCCTTCAGCGAGGAGGGGATTCCAGGATTTTCAGAGTTGAAAAGCATCCTTTTTTTTTTTTTTTTTTTTTTTGGCATTTCCAGAGGCAGCCCTTGCCATCCTGAAGTTCTTCCTTACTTCAAAGCCAGACTCCCTTCCTTAACATGTCCCTCTTCCTCTGCTTTTTCCTCATGTAGCTGTGTTCTTGCCAGCAAAGAAAGTTGAAAGGGAACAAAAGCATATGGTTTTCCTATTAAGACTGACGCCCACATGTGAGGGAAACCAGAGGGAGGGAAGCATTCAAATAAGGGCAACGGAAATACGCTTATGTGGCACTCATTTTTAAAGCTGATTTAAAAAAAAAAAAAAAAAGCTTACTGGAAACAATGAAAACTCTCTTTTGCTCAGCTTATTAAATGATGTTTGGAATATACTGGAGACCCCTCCTCAGAGAGGCACAGAAGCACAGAAGACCTGGATCTGGAATGTCACACAAGTGGATGCAGACTTATTTCTGAGCTACATATGGTGGTGCATGCCAGGGAGAGATAGTGGGGGTCATTTGGGCCTGCCAGAGCCACACTGGGAGACCCCATCCCATCTCCCTCCCTCCAAAGCCTTATTTCTCCCACATACTAGCTGTGGGACTTCAGTGCCACAAACCTGTAATTCCCAGCCCTCTAGGCTGCAGAAGGATTGTGAGTCTGAGACCAGCCTGAGCTACATAGAGAAACCCTGCCTCAAAAAAAGCCAAGGGCTGAGAAAAAACCATCTCTCACAGCGCTTAAAAAGCTCACTGTGCAAACCCAAACACAAGAACTGGAGTTCATATCCCCAGAACCCACACAAATGCTGGGTGACCCCGGCGGCCCATTACAGCCTTTCTGATGCTGTTTCCTCGGTTGTGTAAAGAAGATTGCTAGCCTTGTCACATATGACACAGGCACCTGCATAGTACAAGGGAGGTCCAGGGTTCCACTCCTAGCAATGGAAAAGAAAGGGAAGAGAGAGAAAGCTGGAGGGGGAGGGAGGGAGGAGGGCAGGGGGAGGAGGGAGGAGGGAGGAGGGAGGAGAGAGAAGGCAGAGTTTCTCAAGACTGAAGCCCAAGGCTAGAGCCCAGTAGGTACAACACTCGCCAAACAGCAAGAGGCCCTGGGCTACATCTCTGGTTCCATGTAAACCCATAAGTGGTGGTTGACACCTGTAATCCCAGCACTGAAGAGATGGAAATCGGAGAAGCAGAAGTTCAAGGTCATCCTCAACATAAAAAATTTGAGCCTGGGAAGAAAGGGGGGGGGAGAAGAAGGGAGAGAGGGAGGGAGGGAGAGAGGGGGGAAGAAGAAGGGAGAGAGGGAGGGAGGGAGGGAGAAAGGGAAGAAAGAAAAAACTCCAGAATTTTCCATAGCATCTAACAGATGCGAAGTCTTTCTATATTTCTTGATAAATTAATAAACTGCCAGTAAAATGCATACATAAAGCTAAGGCTTGAAGCAGGCAAAGGACTCTGAGAAACACTGTTGCTTTCCGCCCTTTAGAATAATTCAGTGGTCATGTGGCATTGGGGTGGAGACAGAACAGGACCAATGGGATACCAGAGTTCACCAACAGCTATGCACACACGAGTAGCTTACTATCCCATTTTTATTTTTTACACTTTGTTTTCTTTAAAAATCTAAGGATCAAACTCGAAGCTTTATAATCTGCCAGGCAAGTGCTCTCCCAATGAGACACACACTAGCCCTTGGATTTTCTTTTTCTTTTCAATTTTTGTGCGGTTTCTGTGCACAGACGAATGTGTGTAGGTACGTATGGAGTTCATATGCATCACATGTGTGAGCACGCGTGCAAGCTCCATGTTGATATTGGGAGTCTTCCTCAACCACTCTCTACCTTGTTTTTGAGCTCTCCTGTGTGTTCAGTATCCATAGGCAGCATTCTCCGGGGAGCCATTGGGCTGCTATGCCCCAGCCTTCAATTTATGTGGGTTCTAAGAATTTGGACTGTAGTCCTCAGAGTTTCTTTGCATGACTGGCTCTTTAACCACTAAGCCCCTTGGCTTTTTTAAACATTGTTACTCTATATATCCCAGGCTGGTTTCAAACTCACAAAGCCTCCTGCCTCAACCTCCCAAGTGCTGGGAATTATAGGTATGTGCCACCAAACCCAGTGATAGCTCTTTTGTTTTTCTTGAGATAGAGATCCACTATGTAGCCCTGCCTCACCTGGTACTAACTATATAGACTAGAAAGTCTCAGAACTCACAGAAGTCCACCTGCCTCTGCTTCCTGAGAGCTAGGATTAAAGGCGTGCACCAGCATACCACCACGCCACCATGCCCAGAGGTGACTGATTTTTTTTTTTTAAACAAAGATGTAAAGGCAAATGTGTGGAGAAAGATTTTATTTTTCAACAAATGGTGCTTGAAGGATTGGATAGTCATATTCTAAAAACTGAACTTGGATCCATGCCTCATGCCACATGCAAAATGTGGCTAAAAGTAGTTTCTAAGTCTACATGTGGAAACTAAAACTATAAGGAGTCTTTAAATAAGATAAAATGAGAAAACCATAAGATGGCCTTGGCATTGGGTTAGACAAAGACTTCTTAGATTTGATTTTACAATAATAACCGCCCCCCCAAAAGATAAATTGCTCTTCCTGAAAATTCAAAAACTTCTGCTATCAGAACAGTCTGTTAAGAAATAAGCCACAGATTTGGGGAAAAGATTTGAAGATCTTCTAGCTGATTATGTATTTATAGCCAATCAGGGCAGCATGTGAGAGTCCCTGGGCTCAATACACAGTAATACAGAGAAATTGAATTTACTTCCAGAAAATAACAGAATGATCAAAATAATAAGGGGAGGGGAGAGAATGATTAAAAACTGGGCACCTAGTATGGAAGGACATCTTTAATCCCAGCACTCGGGACACAGAAGCAGGTGATTCTCTGACTTTGAGACCAGCCTGATTTTTCAAAGACGTCCAATGTTACTAGTTCTTTGATATATGCAAATTGGTAAAATGACAGGATGAATGTGACACCTGTTCAAACAACTCAAATAAAGAGAATGACCACACACCACACTGACTGTTGAGGAAGTGGAGTGCTTAGAACCCTCCTTCACCAGCAAACTATGAAATAGTTCTACAAGCCAGGTGTGCACTCCTGTGACTGTAGTTCTGGCCACTCAAAAGGCAGAGGCAGGAAAAAATTTTGAGGTCAAGTCTTCAAGACCAGCCTGGGCAACACAGTAAGATTGTATCTTAAAAACCAAAACCCAAACAACAAAAATGGGACTTTGGAAAACAGTTTGCTAGCTTCTCACAAAATTCAATGTGCCCTTGTCCCAATGCAGCCATTCTCCTGGAGAGTTACTCTGGAGAAATGTTAATGTCCCCCCACACAGGCACTTGGTCACGTGTCCGTGGCGACTTTATTGGTAAGTGCCATGAGCTAGAAACAGCTCAACATCCTTCATTAGGTGAGTGGAAACTGGCAGTCATACCCAAGCCTCACCTCTCTGGGAAGAGATGTAGGCTGCTCAGGTCCCAGCAGAGAGGTCTGAGATACTCTGAGCAGTGATGTCACCCTGAGCTGTCTCTCTAGCCTTGAGTTGACCCAATTCCACCCTTCTGAATATTCTGAGATGGGCCCACACTGGAGCAGAGGGGCAGAAGGTAGGGCCTGGCGATTTGATGTGAGAGCTGACCATGCCTTTGCCTACCATAGACTTGAAGTTCATTCCTGAACCTCTCTAGCACAATACAAATATGAGTCCACCTTTAACGTACCCTCCCCTCAGCTTCTGGCAACCCTACCCCTGTCCTCAGAGAACTACCGATCCTGGGTTGTGTCACTTTGTCATCCAGCTGTTTCATTTTGGTGGCCACCTCCTTGCTTACCACTGTTCAAAGTACTCAGCACACAGCAAGGATGTAGTGTGTATTTGCCACTGGACTGAAGCATCTTCTATGGATAAATGTTTAGCATCTGAAAGCTTATTTACTTCTCTGAGTGTGATTGCGGAGCTTGGGGCTGAACTCAAGGCCTTGGACCTAATAGGCAAATATTCACTCCATTACTGAGTTACATAGTCAACCTTATTTTTCATTCCATTTATTAAAGATTTATTTAATTTTTAATTATGTATATGCATCCCTGTGTAAGTATGTGCCTGTGAGTTCAGGTGCCTGAGGAAGCCAGAATTCCCTGGTGCTGGGCTTTTATTGTGAGCTTCCCAGTGTGGATGCTGGGATCTGAATTTGGATCCTCTGGAAGAGCAGCATATGCTCTTAGCCACTGAACCATCTCTCCTGCCTCCCCTTAAAGCCTTTAATATTGTATATATGGAGTTGCATAAGGCTATCTTCATGCAGTATACGTGGTTTGAGCATACTCACCCATACCTGCTACTCTCCCCCTCAATTCCTTACACTATTATCTGTTATTTCCTAGACAGTCTTGGTTCCTGTCATCACTACATGCATGATTCGTATATCTGTAATCTCTAGGACCTAAGAATGAGATAAAACATACAATATTTGACTTTTTGAGACTCACTTAATTCATTTAATTATCTCCAGTTGCATCCATTTTCCTGCAAATGGCATAACTTCATTCATTAAATGTATGTATCTATATTTGTATGTATGTTTGTATTATTCTTTGTGTGTGGTGGAGAGAGGGAGAGAGGGGTGAGTGAGGGTGTGTACATCACAAATTTGGAGGTCAGAGGACCCCTTTCAGGATGGTTCTCTCTGTCTACCTTGCTGAGGTGGGCTATCTTGTCTCCACCATGCTGCATGCCCTCACCTACTGCCTGCTCTGCCTCCCATCTCAGTAGAGGGCTGCAGGCATCACGGATGTGCACCACCATGCCTGCTTTTTTTCTGGATGTTCTGGGGAGAGAACTCAGTTCAGTGTGCATTTGTGGCAAGCTCTTCTAGCTCCGAGCCATCTTCGTAGTCCCCATGTATGCCTGAAAATGTCTATTGTGCATTTAAACCTCATTTTCTTTATCTGTTCCGATGGTCATACAGTATTGCAATAGATATTGACGTGCAAATGTCTCTGTGATTGGCTGATAAAGAAGCTTCTGAGTAAATACCAAGAAGTGAGATAGTTGGTCATATAGACTATCTGTCTTTGTGTTTTGAGGGATGACACACTGACTTCTGTAGTGGCTCAGTTTACAATCCTACCAACAGTGATTAAGGGCTCTCTTTTGTCCGGGTTATCACCAGCATTTATTATTATTATTATTTATTATTATTTGTTTTCTTATGATTGGGGGGTAAGGTGCAAATCCTCATGTCGGTTTATTTGCATTAACAAAGTTGAACATTTTTCACATGCTTATTGGGCACTTGCACCTCAGCTTTTGAGGGCTCTCTGTTTCATTAGCCCATTTTTAGTTCATTTATTTGTTTTCTTGTCACTTAATTACTTTTGCATATTGTAGACAATAATTCCCTGTCAGACGTAGACCTGGCAGATTTTCTCCCATTCTACAGGCTGCGTTCTCACTCATTACCAACCTCATTCCTAAATACCCTAAGATGTGAGCTGGCTCTTGGGGGGTGGTGCTGGTGGAGCCTGACTCAAAGACACAGTCCCAGAACCTGTTGCACATATGGCACCATCGGCCCCTCCTGCACATACGCTCTCCCCTATCCTTCCCGGGAATCCATGAAACAGCATGACGAGCATGCTGAACCGCCCACTTTGCTTCAATCGCACTGCTCTTGGATCCTGGAGAGCAGAGCACCACAGCTGGAAGTTGTGTGCACTCTGGGTGGGGTGGAGTGCAAGGCTGAGCTGGCCAGTGGCCTCTCATTTGCCTAACTGGTTGCATTAGGGGTGTGCCACCTTCATGAGAGCTTGGTTGGGTTTCCTGTGGGTTCCCACGGTGATCCACCTTTCTGGGAGGCATCTGATGCTCTCACTGACCTGGTGACACCTCCTCTCATCCCTCTGGTGGCCTCAGTCATCAGTCTGACTGTATTACTCAGGAGAAGTCAGAACTCACAATTATTTCTCTAATCCCCGTATGGTGACACACTGCAGATTGTTTTCTTAGCATGAGGCAGGGCCGGGGAGAGCTTTGCTGACTACAGCATGGCTTGTATAGTCTGAAACTGAGAATGGGGCTCTTCCTTCATGGGAACAGGGAAACAGAGATATTGGATGAAGAGCCAGTCAGCTCTTTGACCTCTGGACACCAGTAACAAGCCCTCTCTGCTTCCTGAGGTTTGTTGCATAATTCCTGTGAGTTTTGAGACTTCCTACAGTTCTGGGGCTGAAACCCTCCACCCCTGTGTTAGCGGGGTTGAACTCTTTCCACCCAGACTTTTTCTTAAGGGAGATTAAACTTGGCAATCCCAGCTTCTGGGGGCCTGCTAAGGGGTCATCATGGCCTGAGACTTTGGGCAAACCAAACGCAAGCATCTGAATCCCCTGCCCTGTGGACTTCTGAGCCCAGAGAGTTCCTTTGAGAGGTGGCCAAAGGCTTGCTGTCTTCCTTGGTGATTCTCACTAGATAACCCTCTGAGCTCAGGGATCCTTCTTAACTTACTCCACATTGCTGGAAACCAGGTCACAGAGAAACCAGTTCACAGAGAAGGTCTGGACTCTCTTCCACACCCGGCTGGCTGCCCTCCCAGGAGGTGCAGGAGAGGTGGAGCTTCATGGCTTTAAGGGAGTAACACTAACAGGCTTTCTAAACAGACACAGGAGTGAAGGGGACAGAATACAGAACACCGCACAGTCATCAGGCACCTCCCCCTGTGTGGGAAGAGGCCAAGAGTTATTTGATTCCGGGACACCTATCATCCACAACTTCAGGGGTCTGAAGGGCCACCTAGCCCTCCACAATTCTTGTGGCCTCTCAGAAACTTTTCTATTCAAACTTTGACTTGAAATGTGTCCATTGAGCCAGCCTCTTACAAATGTCACACAGGAAGCCTGGTTAAGAATGTTGCTGGAGCTGTGGCCTTCCTTATTCAGCACCATGTCTTCAGTGTTAGCATTTGTATGGAGCCAGGAACCAGCTTGGCATGCTCCCTCAGAACACCTAGACATCTTGGATTTGTCGCATCTATGCAAAAGAAGAGTGTCCAGCTCATCTACTTCAGAAAGGCGGGGGCCGGGAGTGCTATTCTCAGATTCTAACAGTCAGCAGATATGGGAACGGGATAGCGATGCTGTTAGTGCCACAAGGACCATTACTTGTACTTGCCAGTGGCTTCCAAAAGGTCCCTAGAAACAGAGTTTTCCTCACAGCTTAACCCAGGAAAAGCCCTGGATATTTTTGCAAGGATAATCAAAATGCAGCTAATTGGGGAAGCAGGCAAGCCACTCGATGGATGCTGCTCTGACCTCTGTTATCTGAAGAAGTTCTCAGCTGGCTAAACCATTGCTCTAGGTCTCTGTGTCTGCTCAGCCACAAAGAGCAGCCCTGACTTCTCCAGTGGGGGAGGAAGAAATGGTGCCTTTCACAAGGCGTTTCGTCTCCCCTCCCCCCTTTAAAACGCAGAAGAATTTAAAAAACCAAACAAGATGAATGTTCAGTGATGGACCCAGGCTGGGTAGGACTTCTCCTTACACCAGTGTTGTAAAACATTTTATTTTATTTGGTTTTTGGAGACAGGGTTTCTCTGTTTATCCCTGGCTGTCCTGGAACCTGCTTTGTAGAATAGATTGACTTCAAACTCAGAGATCCACCTGCATCTGCCTCCTGGGATTGAAGGAGTGCACCACCACACTCGGCTTATAAAATTACTCTTTAATATTTTATTTTGTGAAAAGAAAGTCCCATGTTAGTCTATTTTCCTGGCTAGATCAAAATATATTACACTAGGTAATTTATAAAGAACATAAATTTGTTTTTCACTGTTTTGAAGCTGAGAGGTCGAAGATGAAGGTGCTAGCAGGTGTTGCATCTCATGGGAGACTTTTTCTAAGACAGTTGGGACATCTTTTGAACACTGTTTTCTGGCACAGTGGACAGGGGAAGGGTATGTGGGCATAAGCTGTGTCCGTTCCAGGTAAGACAGAGGGTTCCTGATGGCTTTAATCCTCACCTCTTAGTGCTTTCACATGGAGTCCCAGGTCTGGATCTGTAACTTCCGGGAGGACATGTTCATTCAGTCATAAAGAGGCTCTAACAAAGAGCAAGCAAGGCCCAGAGGACAGGGCTATGCCATCTTTGAAGGAAATGTTTGTGGCCTCTCTGTCGGTGAAAGGAAAATATAAAGGTGCAGCACTTCTCACTAGAGAGACAATAGGCCCATATCTCGAGTCTAAATTTATCTCTGACTTGCCCTGGATGACTTTGATGGTAGAAATGATAGCGTGTACATCCTAGGCCTGGTCCCCAAGACCCTTGCAGCTTCTATTCTCGTCTCCATGGAACCCTGAGACCATTGTGTAGATGGTCCTGGCTAAACTTGTGGAGGGGCATTGGCCTTGGAGTTACTGCTGTCATCCTAGCAACAGTCAGCCATTTTCCTGAAGCAGAACCAGATAACTGACCAGACACTGCGTAGGACAGGCTGGAAGGCCTGCAGGACTGCCCAGACGAGCCCAGCCTCACCACTGACTCGGATCTGCAAGCTAAGTACATGCCTGCAATGTAGTCACCTACTACGTTTTGACGCACAGGCTTTTTGTTTATTTTGTTTTGCCACCAACCAGCTCCCAAATCATGACATGAAAACTTACCGTTAATTATGAATGTTTGCCCTTACCTTAGCTCCTATTTTAATGTTTCCCTTTATCTACATTTTGTCTGGGGGCTTTTGTCGGCCTCTCTCCCTCCCTCCCTCCCTCTTTCTCTCTTTCTTTCTTTCCTGCTGCCTCTATGTCCAGACAGCAGCTGCCTGGCTTCTGACCCTGGACACGCCCCTCTCTTTCTCTCTTGCTCTGTCTTTTTCATCTTTCTCTCCTCTCAAGCTGAGATTTCTCCTCCTATTTATTCTCTCCACTGTTAACCTCCCTTCTCCCTCTCCTGCCTAGTGATTGGCTGTCCAGCTTTTTATTAGACCAATCAGGTGCCTTAGGCAGGCAAGGTTAAACAGTAATACATCACATATGTAGCAGAAACAAATGTAACACACTTTTAAACAGTTAAAGTAATATTCTGCAACATACACAAATATAACACATATTAACACAGTTAAAATAATATGCCACAACATTTTGGAGTGATTTTTCTATATAACAAAAGCTTGATAGATGTAGCTGCCATCTACCCTGAGGAAATATTTGCAGATGAGAAGGGTTAGCTCAGTGCTGCCAGCAAAAATGTAACATGTCCCACATAGTTGTGTAATTTCTAATTGCCTAGTACCACATTTTTAAAAATAAAGAAATAGGCAAAATTAATTTTAATGATATATTTTCTTCAACCCAATATATCTAAAACATTAACATTTCAACATGTAATCAATATAAAAATAGTTGTGAGGTTTTTACATTCTTTCATAATATGAAGTTCATATTCATATTAAGGCTTTGAAATACAACATAAAAGTTTACACTTACAACAATTAGATTAACTACATTTCAGATGCTCTATGGCCTCTTATTGAACAACGCACATCCAGGCTTCTGAATGGTTTCATTTCACTAATTAATAACATTTCCTTTCAAATTTGTGGGCCAGCATTACTAAATTTTTATTTGAATTTAAAGGGCATTGTTAATCAGTTTTCCTTGTTAATCAATTTTTCATCGTTACAAAATACTTGAGACAATGAACTCATAAAGAAAATGGGTTTATCTTGGCTCATAGCTTTAAAGAATCTAGTCCATAGCCATTCTACCTCATTGTTTTCAACCTGTGGTACCCAACGCATCAGGCAGAAGAGGGTAATGTCCTGATTACCTCCTATGAGGCCCTACCTCTCACATCCCAGTATCACACATAAACTGGGCCTTTAGAAAATGGCTAAAAATCTAATCAGGAGGGGGAGGGAGGGAGAGAAGGAGAAAGGGAGGAGGAGAGGGAAAGAGGGAGAGGGAGAAAGAGAGAGAAAGAGAGAGAGAGAGAAAGAGAGAGAGAAAGAAAGAGAGAGAGAGAGAGAAAGAGAGAGAGAGACTATCTACGAAAGGAGGGCTTTAGCAGCCCCTTCCCCTAAAAGACACAATCCTTTTTTACTGAAGGCATTTTGTTCTAAGGAAAGCTCTCTTGCTATTTTTCTCATTTGCTGTAAATGAGAAAAAAGAATTCCACTCTATTCCTGAAGGTTCTGTCCAGCAGCTCTCAGAATCTGGAAAAAGCTTCAAAAGTATCTGTGACAGATGAGTTTATAGTTCACCTACCCTGGGCCGAGATTATTTGGTTAAATAGTATTGTGGGAGTTTCTGCAAGGGGATGTTTTGAAAAATTTAGCATTTAAAACCACAGACTAAACATGGTAGACCAAGCTCCCTTATGTGGGTGGGCTTCATACAATCAGCGAAGGGCCCTGACTCTTCCCTAGGTCAGAAGGAACATACTCTTCAGATTTTAGGGATTTTTCTCTTGCAGGCAGACTCAAAAGACCTTCAAGTCTTGCTGGGCCTGAGCCTGATGGCCTCCATACTGGAACTGTTCAACAGGCCATCCTGGGTCTCAGGCCTTCAGATCTGAGCTTAAATTGGAGCCACAGATGTCCTGAGATCTTCATTCAACCTGCATATCTTAGAAGGCATCAATGTCCTGGAGTCTCCAGTCAACTGCATATTTCAGGACTTATCAACATCCTCAACTACTCCATAAGACACTTGATACTATAGTTAGCCTTCTCTCAACTCCCTAGTCCAAACTGACTGTGAACCTCTAGGATATGGTATCATGCCTGTCACGTCACATTCATTGGTCTGGACTTGGAAACCAGTGTTACCATTTCAAACTGTAACCCTCTAGATCTACAGATGAGCAAACTGAGCCCAAGAGGTGGGAAGCAAGTCAGTGCCTCAGCTAGGAAGGGACTTCAAACCTCCCCAGCCAAGACCCTGTCCCCTACTTATTCAGACAGAAGGCAATGAGGGGCCCTGGGCCTCCCAGGGTTTTCAAAGCAGTGAATGAAATAGCTTTATGGTTTAAGGTCAGATTGAGTGAAGAGAATGAAGGGAAGCATAGCATAGCATCTTAAAAACAACAACAACAAACCAAAAAAAACCCCACAGTGCTGACACAGCACATGAACCAACTTTGACACCCAAGGTGACTCTTCTGTAGATGGCTATGGTTCAGGCACGCTAGATGCTTTTCCCTCCCGTGAGAGAGGAAACATCCTTCATTCAGGTCCCTTCCATGACTCATTTTAAACAGTGATCAAAGTCTCCTTAACTCTGTCCCCATGAGCCTCTGCATCTAGCCTCTGCCCTGGCCTGCAGAGAAACTTTGAGTAAGATGTCCCCTCTGGATGAGTTCCTGAACCCTGGGGTTCTAGGATTGTGTCACCAGCATATGAAAATCCTAAGCCACAGTGAGGCAGGCGCAATTTCAGTAGGCGAGCACTATTATTAGCATGTTAATTACTGTGGCAATATGACTTACTGTACCGGGCACCGGTCTGTCATTTGTAAACATCAGCTCATTTGATTCTCAATATAGCCTGAGATGAGTTCCGTTATCGGCACCTCTTCCTCCTCCTTTGTCCTTTGTTTTACCATCCTTTCCTCCCTTCTCCCCAGTCAGCAAAGATGGGCTGAGGCTGGGTATGGTGTTACACATTGCAGCATCATCATTCGGGAGACAGACAAGGCAGGAGGATTATGAGTTCGAGGCTAGCCTGGGCTACAGAATGACCTGTCAAAGACTTGGAATGTAGTGCAGCTCAATAACAGTGCTAGCCTAGTGTAACCTAGTGTTCAGGGTCCCATTTACAACAAAAGGACAGATAAAAGAGGCCACACCAGGAAATAGAGTATCTTTGGCCGCTGGGCCTACCAACACCCGGAATTTGCGCATATGCGATTTCTTACTATAGCCAGTGATATAGAAAGGTAATCTTTGGCTTTGAGAGCTGAGCTGCGGTAACCAGCTGACCAAGCTGGCTCAGCTTGGGGAAATATCTTTTCAGCTCAAAACTGAGATATTCTGGAAGAAGAGGGCTGGGGCAAGGGCCCCATGCAGAAGGCTTATGAGGCAAGGGAGTTGGGATAAGCAGGGTAGAAGCTGTTTGGTTCCCTTATCCTTGAGGAGGCTTTTACATTTTGATCAGCACTCTGGGAAGTAGCATTTGGCTGTTCCACTGAGCTGTCTGTTCCCTTCCCTGTGTCTCTTGGCTGGGCATGGCACCCTGGGCTTTCCATACAGTCCTGACAAAGGGCAAGATACACTTGGGTCCCCTACAGTGGAAGGCAATAGAATATTAAATATCTCACATTCTGGAAAGAGAACCTCTGACTCTTGCGCAGGAATATCTCTTATCCCTTAGAATCCCTTCCCGTGGCTGTGCCCTGCAAATGAGCCTCTAAGCTCCCGCAGCCCTGATCTGATCTCCCAGCTCTCAGTTAACTCAGGCCGGTTGCTGCCTTCAGAGAGACAATCAGTCAGTGTTTCCCGAGAGAAGCTGGCAAAGAGCTGGAGTACCGGGCAAGGCAGGGCAATGTCAAGGAAAGCTCAGGCTCCAGCTCTCCAGCCCTTCAGGAAGCGTGAGTGCATGGAAGACCCAGGCCTCACTGCGTTCAGGAGGCCTTGGCACACAGGAACTAAAATGCTCAAAGCTTAGTCTTTGCGGTCATAAATGACTACAGTTTAAAACCCTGAATTTTGCAGTAAAAGCTTTCGGAACAATAACTAACAGTTAGGGAGCAGACACCAACAAAGTTACTATTCTCTTCTGAATGGGACACCTAGGGTGGCAACCATCATTTTGCAATAATGAAAGAAAGACCAGTAAAGTCATGATATGATTGCTTTGTCACCATTGTTCTGCGGAAGCCCCAAGTCCCCAAATTCCCAAACTCCTACAAAGGCAAACTAGAAAACCCAAGCATCCTTGCTCAGGCTTTAAATGATTTTTCCCTCATCCTCCTATTTATTTATTTCTGAGACAGGGTCTCTCTATCCCACTCTTCTCTTAAAAAGCGTTTCTTTATTTATGGAGAGTGGGACACATGCACATACCGTATCAGAGGACAACCTGTGGTAGTCAGCTCTTTCCTTCCACCATGTGGGTCCTGGGGATCAAACTCAGGTGGTCGTGCCTGAGTGGCAAGGCTTTGTTTATTGGAGGAGCCATCTTGTTACCTTGAACTTTTTTTTTTTTTTAATGTGAGAACATAAACCCCAGTTTATTATAACCCGATGATTGTAGTTACTTGCAAACTAAACTATGCGGTGGCAAGTTGCCAGTGTCTGGCACAGTTGGGGAAGGATCTGGCATGGGTAGGAACTAAGGAGGTAAATTAGCTCAATGTAGGAATCTGAGACCCAAATCTTCTTGTATTCTGTTGCCTCTTGCCATGGAGAGGCAAACACTACCAGAGAACAATCTTCTGGTAGAGACAGCTTAGGTAAACCTCACCTGGGGATGACAGCAAAGTCTTCTGTGAAGGGGGCATGACTTCTGGTAGTAAGGAAACTATGCCAAAGGGATTGCATTGTTCTCTGACAACCCTGGCAGGAAGATTTTCAAATAGGGGTGATTTTCCCATCCAAGAGTCCTGGCCCAGTGTTAGAAATGGCTGGAGGTAGTGAGACCCACTCAGGAAGCATTAAAAGGGCAGCTAGAGGGGAAGGTCAGTCTCCATTTCAGAAGGAAACGCTCTAAGTTTAGATGTTTCTCTCATCTATTGTGCCTTCCTCCTTTCTGGAAGATTCTCATTTATTGTGGGGAGGGAGAACTGCTGTGGGATAATCCTTTTGTATACTGTGAAAATGTTGCTCTAATTGGTATAATAAAGAGCTAACTGGCCAATAGCTAGGCAAAAAGAGGTTAGGTGGGAGATCCAGGTGGAGAGAACACTGGGATGAAGAGAGGCAGAGTCACCAGCCAGATGCAGAAGAAGCAGGAGATGAATATACCATGTTGAAAAAAGGTACCATTATGTGGTAGAATATAAATAAAAATTATGGTTAATTTAAGATGTAAAAGCTTGTTAGCAACAAGCCTAAGCTATTGGCTAAGCATTTATAATTAATTATAAGTCTCTGTGTTGTTATTTGGGAGTCTGTGGGACTGGTGGGACAGAAAAGTCCACTTACAGAGAACCCTCTTGTACACACACACATACACACACACACACACTTGAGCACTTGCAAAACAGTTCCTATAATCTTTAAATACTTTCTTCATCTTTGTTCTGCTTAATGTTAATTTTTAAAATATACACTTCATACATGTATGTATGTATATATAAATGTATGTATTATAGTACTAGAGGTCAAACCCAGGGCACTGTAGCTGAGTAGGTATTTTATATTATTGAACTACTTCTGTCTTAGGGTTTTCATTGCTATAAAGAGCAATGAAATAATCAAGGAAACTCTTATAAAGAAAAGCTTTAATTGTGGTAGCTCATTACAGTTCAGAGGTTCAGCCCGTTATGGTGGGGAAAATGGTGGCATGCAGGCAGACATGGTGCTGGTGAAATAGCTGATATCCTACATTTGGCAGGTATCCTGCAGACAGGAAGTCGGCTGACTATCACACTGAGTGAAGCTTAAGAAAAAGATCTCAAAGCCCACCTCCACAGTGACATCCTTTCAACAGAAGGTGTGGCCCAGATTAAATATGTGCTCTCCTGCCTCATGGTCCAGATTAAAGACATGTATCATCCACCCTCCTCCAGTGAGTCCACACCTTCTATGAGTTTATGTGGGCCAAATGCATTCAAACTACTACAACATCCCAAGAACGTAGTTTTTTGAGATGGAGGTCTCACTATAAAGGCTAGATTGCTCTTGCATGCATGGTCCTGCCCTGCCTCAGCCTCTCAAGAATATGTGCTACTATGGCTAATAATGGCTAATATTACTGTATGCCAGGCCTGTGCTAAAAGCCCTACTTACATTAATTGAGGAAATCTTTTTACCTGGAGGCTTACTGCTCGTTTTACAGATGAGAAAATTGTTAAGTGGCTTGCCCAAAGTCATACAGCCTTGAAACAGCACAGCCAGGATGAAAATCCAGGCATTTCAAGTCCTGGAGCTCAAATTCTATTAATTTTTTGCAGTATAGAGTACTGGATCAGGGCTGCACTATGCCAGGCAAGCACTCTACCACTGAGATGTATGTCCAGTCTTTTTATTTTTAACTTCTTAAAATAAAAAAAAATTAAATTTTATTCTAGGTATATGGGTGTTTTACCTGCATAGATGTCTGAGCATCACATGTCCTGGCATCACAGATGGTTATGAGCCTCCATGTGGGTGCTGGGAATCTAACTCAGGTCCTCTGGACAAACAGTCAGTAATATTAATTGCTAAGCCATCTCTCTAGCTCCCACACTTCTTAAAGTTCTGAGGTAGGATATTTTAGTAAGTGGCCTGGACTGTCCTTGAATATACTCTCTGTAGCTTAGGCAGGCCTCGAACTTGAGACCCTCTTGCCTCAGCCTCCTGAGTAGCTGGAATCACGAGTCTGTGGTGCCAAGACAGGCCTCAAGTGTTCAAGAATCACCTTTCCTCAACTTGAGAAAAGAGAGCTCAGTGAGGCCTGTTGAAGCTACAGGCCTCCTGTTCTCAGGCACTCACTTTCCTGAGCCCTCATGGCTGCACTCTCCCCTTTGCCCCTTTGTAACTCAGCAACAAAAACTGAGCACCAGGCTTGGAGTCTGAGAGTCAGATTGGCACTGTTCTTCAGGGTCATCCTCCCATGACCTTGAACAAATCAATGTCCAGCTGTAAACTGATACTTGGCTTGACCCCTCCCACCCAGGAGCATCTGATGATCAGATGAGTGGGCGACTGTGGTATTTTAAGGGTTTACAGCACCTCAGCCTGGGGTGGCTAAACTAGCATGTGACCCCAGGGGCTTGGTTCTGGCACCTGGGCAAGTGTGGGGCTCCCTGCATGGCTCCCGGTCACCACCCTCTATAAAGCGCAGAAGGATGCCAGGATTTTGCAATCTGTGATTGCAGCAGGAAAGGACTGAATGGTTCCATTCTCCCCTCTTCCCCGCCCAGGTGCCAGTTTGGCCAGCCGGAGGTTGGCTGGAGGGGAGAGCTAGATATTTCCTTTCCCAGACAGTGCCAGTGGCAAGGACACTGGGATCTTGGATCTATCCCAAACACCCCGGAAAGCACTCCTTTTTCAGAGCCACGAGAGGGGGAAGCAGGAAGCCAAAGCCAGCCCCCTGGAGAATGAAGGGGAGAAGCTGGGGCCCCAGGAAAGTCACATACCTCCTCTGTTCTTGGTAACTGCAGAACAGAAGGAGTTTTACCCAATCATCTTCAGGAGGGGTGTGGATTCAAAAAACCAACATGAAATACAGACTGTTTCATGGGTTTTCTGTTTTATATTTTGAGAGAGTCTCAAGTAGTCATGCATGACCTTGGATTTTTGATTCTCTTCTGATTCGCTTCAGCCTCCGGAGTTCCAGGATTGCAAGCTTGTACCACCAAGCCTATGTCATCTGGTGCTAGCTAAACTTTCATTCAGGTTAGACAAGCATTCTATCCACTGAGCCCCATGCTCCATTCCACTTTTGTTGGTAGTGAGTTGGTTTTGTGTGTTGTTGGGTTTGTCTGTTTTGTTTTGTTTTCTTTCCAGACAGGTCATCTTAGCCCTAGCCGACCTTGAACTCAAGACAATCCTCTTGTCTCAGCCTCTGCAGCACTGGTTCTCAGGTGTGAGCCAATTATACCCACCCATCCTCACATCTTAAATGAAGTTTTCAGGAACTGTATGCCACAGTCGGACACTGTTGTCACTTTATTCTGCCCATCTGGGTGGCTCAGTGAGCCTCAGCAGCAGTCCAGAAAAACCAGCTCAGCGACCCCAACCTCAAACCCATTGCTCTGACCTTGAACTTTAGCTACGGGATGAGACCACACCCATTTAGTCTATAGTGCAGTGATGTGAATTCAGTGTGGAAAGGGCCTAGCCCAGTGCCTCCTGCAGAGGAAGTGGCTGTCAATGGTGGCCTTTATGATGACTGGGAGGGAGTCAGAGCTTGGGAACAGAGGGAGTGATTGTACGAAGAAGTGATTTATGAAGATAGCAGCAGGAGTCATCACCCGCCAGACCCTGGCTGGCCCCACTTCTGCTTCTTTCTTTCTTTCTTTTCTTTTTTTTTTTTTTTTTTATAGTGGCATTCACCCTTCAGCCTGGGAGTCAGCGCAGGGGACCCTTCCAAGGACACAAGAGCTGTCGGGTTTTCCCATGCTCTCCCTTGATTTGCTCAAAACACTTTTAACCGTTGTCTACTCCATGAACTATTATCTCATAAACACCATTTGTGATGTGACTCAGAATAGGTAAGGGACTGTTTATTGCTATTGCTGAAGGTAATGGGGGAGATTCCTCCAGCAGAGCCATGCTAGAGATGACAATCGGGTGCTGCTTGTTCTGGGACCTCTTGACAGTAACCACCATGGGAAAATTTACGTCATGGAAATAAGCTAACACTATAGTCTGAGACAAACTGCTGAAGCATGTATTAGCACAATCATTGTCTCCAAGGAATTGAAAATGATTTGCTCAGGGACAGCCCACGAAGAGGGTTAGTTAGATTGACTCCAATCTAGAGTCAAGGTGTGAGAGAAAGGTTAAGACACAGCACCCTCAGTCCTAGCCAGGTAATCTGGAGCAAAAACTGAGGGGTGATCCAGGGAGCAGAAAGTAACTCGTATAGCATCCTCCTGTTTGTCTGGAGAAAGATGGAAGCACGTCTTGAAAGGGAAGAAAAAGCTGGGGGTAAGAGGTGGTGATGTCCATGTGCCAACACCTGGTATAGTCCTTGCTCCAGAGACCTGGCCTCCAGTCCTCTCCAGTGCCACCAGGGCTTCACTGGATGGAATTGATCTGTTGCTGTTGGTGGTCTGCGAAGGCTGCCCTAATGGGCATCATAGAGAGGCAGAGAAAGCATCAGACATGTGTTCTCTCACAGTTCTGCATCTGGAAGCCACAGTCCAGATGCAGGCAGAGTAGGGTCTCTCAAAGCTGCCCCCTTGGCTGGCTGATGGCCAAGAGTTGGTTACTCCAGAAGACAGTCTATTACCCATTCAAATCAGAGCATGTCTAGTGTGTGCATCCTTGGTTCTCCAGCATCCTGGGCTCATGGTGGGACATAGGGCCAAGTTTGTAGTCTTAGGAACCTACAAGTGACATGTGGCAGTGTCTCATCAGTGAGGAAATGTGGATATGACTGAAGATTGTTTGGTGGTCTCCTTTATCTACAGGGGCTGCATTTCAAACTTCCAATGGGTGTTTGAACCTGTGGACCCTTATACATACCACGTTCTCCCCCATACAAACAGATCTATGATAAATTAAGTGCACCAAGAGGCTGACATAGTAATTAAAAAAAAAAAGGGACAATCCAGGTAGACACTGTGGAGGTAGAGTTGGGAAAAGAGAAAGTTCAAGGTCATCCTCATCTACATTGTGAGTCTGAAATCAGTCTGGGCTATAAGATACCTAGTTTTAAAACATCAAAATAGTTCAGTTGATAAAGTGCTTGCCTTTGAAGTGAAGGGACCCGAGTACAAGACCCGGACCCTATGTACAAAAGCCAGGCCTGGTGGTGTGAATTTGTAATCCTAGCTCTGGGAAATGGAGACAGGCAAGTCTCTGGGACTCACCACTGGCCAGCTAGCCTACACTGATGGACATGCTCCAGGCCCATGGGAGATTCTGTCTCAGAGAATAAAGCAGGGCCTTGGGGATGGCTCAGTAGATGATGTTGCTTGTCACCAAGTCTGACGATCTGATTTTGATCTCTAGGACCTCTATGGCAGGAAAGAGCCTTGAAAAGTTATTTCCTGACCTCCGTGCTAATACGCAGTGGGCTCAGAGGGTAAAGGTCCTCACTGCCCTGCCTGAAGACCGGAGTTCAATCCCTGGGACCCACACAGTAAAAGGAAAGGAGGAACTCCCCAAAGTTGTCTCTGGTCTCCACACATGTGCCATAGTCATTGCATACTCAACATACACATGAAATAAATAAATACAATTTATTAAAATGTAATAAACTTATTTTAAAGTAAACAGCTCCTGAGAAACAACGCCTGAGAGAAGTTGACTTCTGGCCTACAGACACACACACACACACACACACATGCACACATGCACACACACACACACGTACACATGCACACACGGACATGCATCCACATACACATGTACACTTGCATGCACACATGGGAACAAACAAACAAACAGAACAATTACAAGAATATGTATAGTGAAAGTTATGCATCCTTTCGTTCCTAGAATTGCTTCATTTGGTTTTGATACTTTTGGCAGGTAACAGTCTATGGATGAGCAGCAACTGCTGTTTGCACATTCTTAGCAAAGTGTCTGTACCCTCATCTGCTAGCCAGCTGGACCCCGGATGTTTCTGAGACCTGACCTTGACCCTGCTGATGAAGCTGTAGATCTGTAGTGGAAGGAACCCGTACCTCTAAATTCTACCCACCAGGAATGGCTCCCTCCGAAGTCCACAGGCTCAAAATGCATTCTTTAGCCCCCTCCATGTGGCTGAGAGTATAGTCAGATCAGATGATGACATCTCCCACAGGAGCAGAGACAGCTTTGGGTCACCCTAGCTGACAGACCCTCTTTAACATCTGCTACATTTGCAGATTCCGTCTGTCTGCGCAAGTCACTTTCTGATAAAGTGGCTTCCTGCGGCCAGCTCATCTGGACACAGTAATGTTTTCATTGATCTGCTGATGCGCACATCCTGCTGTGCCGGATGGAAGGCTGCCTCTAACAGCCGGATTCTCACTGGGTATCAAATTCCAGGAACAACTTCAAGGCCAGGCACCTCAGACACCACTCCACTGTCTGTAAGGACAGCTTTGGGTTGCAGAGGTTGGAAGGTGAAAGCCTTTCAGTACAACTGGCCTCCTGCTCCGAGGAGTCCTGGTCACTGTGTTCTGTGCTCACAGGATGCCTGGCACAAAGTGGGAGTGCAGTAGACATGGACCAGATGACAGATGGCCCTGGCTTAGGCAAGGGTTTCTTCCAAATTCCTGCTCTAATTTATTTATTTATTTTTATTTGTTTATTTCATCAAATTGAAGTATGTTTTACAAAAGCTAGAACCTCAAATCTACAGGAGAGGCCTTTAATCACTCTCCCCAAAACACTACTTTGTAACTTCTTGAAGAGAGGGAGTCAGGTGACAGCAAGCTTGGAAAAGGAAGAAGAGGAGGCAGTGAAGTCCTTTGTAGTATACCAAATGTGGCTTTGAACTCAGACCCCTAGTCATTTTAACTGTGTGACTGGGATGAAATACTTAGGTTCTCTGAGCCTTCTTTTTCCTCAGTTAGAAAATGGAACTTTTAATACCAGACTGCTGAGAGAGTGGCTGAGATTATGTCTGCAGCATACAGCGAATGGCACAATGGCAGGATGCAGTGTAGACGAGTGACCTATCTCAACAAAGGCAAACAGCCCTCCTTGCAGGAAGTGGAGAAAGAAGGACTGTCAGGCCTCTGCCAATGACCGAGGCCCACTCCACCCCTCTGTTCTCCACCTTCAGTCATCCACCACCGCTATCAGAAGAAAAGCCACCAACCTAGAGAGCTTTTAAATGGACGCCCTAGAGACCAAACAGTCCTGTGTACCACAGCACATCTGGCTTCCTTGAAGAACTGAAAGAGAGCAACTCTTGGCTGCCTGCCACCAAGGCCAAGGGCTGGTGGAACCAGAGAAAGTGACATGTCTCAAGAGACAAGATGGATGACTTCAAAATAGCTCACAGACCTCAGATGACATCACTGAGAGGTATGCGCATGCGTGCGTGCTCTCTCTCTCTCTCTCTCTCTCTCTCTCTCTCTCTCTCTCTCTCTCTCCCCCTTCTTTTTTTTTCATAAGAAAAAGGAAAAAAAAAACAGCCTGTGGTGTATTTTTATATCTGCTCCTGACAATTGCTTTATGTGTCAAAGATGATTCAACCAGTGTGAGGGAGCAGCTTCCAGGGTCTGAAATGGGGTCTCCCCAAATCCTGGAGGGCCACTGTAAGTGCGCTTCAGCTCTACTTGTTTGGATGCTGTCAGGAGGACATGAAAAGGCGGCTCTGAGTAGTAAACCCCTCATATAGGACTATGCACATCAGGAAAACCTGGTCACACCCTCGGGTGAGCTCTGAGTTCTGATTGGTAGAAGATACCATCCAAGACTAAAAGATGCCTGTTCTAGTTAGCATCAGTCAGCTTTCTTCATTGTTATGACAGCAGATGGATGTGACTTGGAGGGAGGAGTTTATTTCAGCTCACAGTTTCGAGGCTAACACCTGGCAGGGTGCGGGGGTTGGGGGGGGATGTTGGGTGCCACTCCATCTGTGGTGGCAAGAACAGCTGCTGCTTGCTCACATCTTAGTGGACCAGGAACTAGAAACAAGGTCCACCTCCAGTGATTCATTTCTGCTAGCCAAGTCATAGTCCTGAAGTTTCCAAACAGTACCACCAGCCGAGAGCCGAGGGCTCAAACATATGAGCCTATGAAGACATTTTACATTCAAACCATACTAACATAGACAAATGTCTGAGAACCTGTTTGTTAGAATTTCTGATTCCTCCAGAAAGTTCTCCAGGTGTCCATTGCTAGGTAACAAACCATTCCTAAACTTGGGGAGATGTGAGGAGATGACATGTTGGGGTGAGGCTCTGGTCTATTTCAAGGTGAAGTAAGGGAGAAGCTGTGTGACTCCTGCTGACTGGCTGAGCCAGGGGAGTCTGAAAACACAGTTTCCTTAAACTTTATTGGCCAACATAGACAGCTAGACTCAAGGGGCTCTGTCTCTCAAAAGGAAAGTGACAATGAACTGAGCAGTGTTCCCAGCTAGGCAGACAGGAGGAAATCAGGGAGCCCCTTTCCTACAGACCACTTTGGCCCTCCTTCAGTTGGGCCACGTCTGTTAGCTCTGACTTTTCTGCTGTTGAGAGCATTGCACAGGAATAGAGGATCTCATGGTAGTCTTTCTGGGGTCTTGAAAGACCAGTTGTGACTGAATGGCGGGTGTTAGGGACTGAAGTAATCATGTCTCATGTCCTAAGGTGTCCCTGGTATTGAGAAGGGATCACAAAGTAGGACAAATGTGCTTGGCCTGTGCGCTCCTACCTACTGACTTGTGACACTCAGGGAAAGACTTAGGTTGACTTTGTGGCATTTATACCTATAGTACCCATGAGCTATCTACCTATCCCTATGAGATATGAGCCATGATGTTTAACAGTGATTATTAGTTTAATAGGATCTTGAATTATCTACGAGACAGAGCTCTAGACTGAGTTAGCCGAGGTCAGTAGATGCATTCTGAACTTGTGTGGCACCTTCCCAAGGGCTGTCTTCCTAGGCTGAACAAAAAGGAAAAATTGCCGGACAGTGGTGGTGCATGCTATTATTCCCAGCACTCGAGAGACAGAGGCAGGTGGGTCTCTGTGAGTTTGAGTCTAGCCTGGTCTACATAGTGAATCTAAGACAGCCAGGGCTACATAGAGAAACCCTGTATTGGGGGGGGGGGATCAAGTTGAACACCAGCATTCATTTTTCAGCTTCTGTGAAGTTGTCCAGTTGCCTCAGGTTCCTGCCATCATGCTTTTCCTGACATGATAAACTACACTCAGTGTGAGGAAAAGAAGGCTTTCTCTTCTGTCAAGGATTTTGTGCTATAAATGAGGAAAATAACTAAAGACAGCAAGGCAAGGGAACACTGAGACAGGGGGTTGCTTGTAGTCTGGAATTAAGCACTGGGTGGCAGAGTGAGACACTGTCTCAGAAAACTAAACTAGATGAAGGTAGTCAGTGTCCTAATAGATAAAATTTCCAAGATCACCAAAGCCAGAGGCTTTCAGACTTTCTCCCTGAATCTGTGATATCTTACAGAAACATCATGGTCTAGCATCTTGGATGGAAAGTGGAGTGGGGGAGGCTTAGATTTCCACAACAACCTCATGCTCCTTCCTTGAGGCCCTACAAAGCCATAAGGATCCAGGGAACCCAGTTCGAAAACCATCGGTTTGGCATCTTCATTCGGAAAAAGGAAAAAGAGCCTAAGGGGGAGAGTGGTCTATCTAAGGGGGAGTGGCCTGTCCGAGGGGGAGTGGTCTAAGTGGGGAGTGGCCTGTTTGAGAGGGCAATGGTTTAAGTGGAAAGTGGTCAGTCAAAGAGGGGAGTGATCTGTTGAAGCAGGGAATAGTCTGTCTAAGTCTGTCTCAGTGGGGAGTGGTCAGTCAAAGAGGGGAGTGGTCTGTCTGAGGTAGAGTGTTCAGTCAAAGAGGGGAGTGATCTGTTGAAGCAGGGAATAGTCTGTCTAAGCAGGGAGTGGTCTGTCTCAGTGGGGAATGGTCAGTCAAAGAGGGGAGTGGTCTATCCAAGGGGGTGTGGTCTGTCTAAATTCATCCTGAGAGTTATTGGCAGAGCCAGGTCTTGAACCCCGGTCTCTTCTACCATCAACCTATGCCCCTTCCCCTGGTAATAAATTACCTGCCATGCAAAGGAGACAGTCCAGGTGACAGTGGTTTCCATCAACTGCCTTCCGTCCCAGCCACTTCCTAGCCTTCAGGAGACAGCTTGCCAAGCCTAACCAGGACTAAACAGACTTGCCAGCCCAGAGGTAGGGAGACTTGTCTTTGTCCAGGTGCTAAATGAGGACCTAAGGCAAAAATGAACCAAGAGTCAGGAGCCAGAGAGATTTCCTAGATGAGATTTACAGCAGTGGCCCAGAAAAGGAAAAGCAGGCATGTGTGCAGTAGTGTCCTTCCCCAGCCTCTGCCCAAGGAGTGTCCATTACAGACACTGATTGCACCAGTGGCAGGGGTGGAGGTAGAGGGAAGGAGCAATATACTTCCAGCAGCCCTCCCAAGCTACCTCTATGTAGATTTCTCCTCCTTTCCAGGCTAGATAATTCTCTCCCCTCAATGCGCTGGGTTCTGCTGTTTGCATTTCTGTGACTGCTGCTCACACCTCTGCATTCATGAGGCTCAGAGACTATGAAGTATAGATCAGGTCAAAAAGCAAACCATCTTCAAAGTAACAGGCAGTTGCAATCCTCAAGCCTATTGGAAGGGAAGGTCTTGGGAAAGTACTGGGAACCCTCCAAGAGCCCTTAAACCTGGTAATGCAAACATTCTTCTCCACAGGTTAGTGCAGGGGAAGCCTGTGCAAAACCTCTACTTGCCCGGCTAGGCTAAATTTGAGGTATCCAGAGTCCTAGAATTCTGTGTCTCAAGGGCCTAGAACTTGTTTCTAGAAAGTAGGAGTCTGGTTTTTCACTGTATCTATTTGAGGGGTGTGGTAACCCAAATCATCTGAGAACCTGTGATGTAGCTGAGGATTACTGTCTTAGTTAAGGTTTCTACTGCTATGAAGAGACCCCATGACCATGGCAACTCTTATAAAGGAAAACATTTAATTGGGGCTGGCTTACAGTTCAGAGGTGTAGTCCATTGTCATCATGGCAAAATAGGGCAGTGCAGGCAGACACTGATCTGCAGGAAGCAGAAGGAGACTGAGTCCCACATGGCATAACTTGAGCATGGGAAACCTCAACGCTCACCCCAACCGCGACACATTTCCTCCAATGAGGCTACATCTATTTCAACAAAGCCAACCTCCTCATAGTGCCACTCCATATGGGCCAAGCATTCAAACACATGAGTCTGGGCACAAGGGGGGGGGGCAATTCTTATTCAAACTAATCCTTGAACTCCTGACTGTCCTGCTTCTGTCTGTGGGATTACAGGTGTGTGGGTGTGATGTGGGAATGTCTTTCTGTATGCTGTGAATACCAATCTTTAAATAAAGAAACTGTTTTGGCCCATGACAGGCACCATAGAAAAAGTAGGAGAAATCAGAGCATAGGTAGGAGAAGCAGGGCGGAGTCAGAGACAGACTGAGCCCGAAGCCCAAAGGAGCAACATGTAAGGAACACAGGTGAGCCACGGGCCACGTGGCAGACAGATTACTGAGAATGGGTTGAGTTAAGATGAAAGAGCAAGCTAACAATGTGCCTGAGCCATAGGCCAAACAGCATGAAGTTAATATAGGCATCTGAATCATTTTTGGGGGCCTGAGCAGTGGCGGGCGGCTAAGGGGTCTGAGGCTGAAGGTCTGTGGGTCTGAACCTCTGGCGGCCCTGGGACCAAAGAAACCTCACTGCAACATAGGTGTGTGCTACTACGCCTGACTTCTGATCAGAATTGTATGTGTGTGCTGGGAATTGAACCCAGAACCTTATATATGGCAGGCAGATACTCTACCACTAATCTGTACAACCAGAGCCAGAAGATTTTTGGTTTTGCTCCTTTTCTGAGATAGTGTCTGGCTATTATAGACCAGACTGGATTTGTGCTCCTGTCTCTGTATTCAGAGTATTAGAATCATAAGATGGACCACCATACTCAGCTTCATGGACATGTCAACTTCAGTATTCAGGGCCTGCCTCTAAGACTGTGATTGGTGCACAGGCCGGAAGATGAAGAGACACAGTCACAAACCAGAAGCCCCACTTGCCCATAGTCCACCCTCACAATGTCCTGGAGAAGGCCCGTGAAGATCTCTGCTCTTGTAATAAAAGAAGCATTTGAACAGAATTCTTCATTGTTAGTTGGCTACACTGGTGCATACACATAGTCCCAGCTATCGAGGAGCCTGAGATTGGAAGATCTGCTAACTTAGAAGTTCAAGGCCAATCCAGGCAATGTAATAGGATGACACTTCAAAACAAGCATCTCTTCATTTGGAGGTGAGAAATAGTACCCATAGAAGAAAAGAACAGCTGGGACCTGCCAGCCTGAGTTTCATTCAAGCACAGCCACCTTCCAGATGCATGATGCTATATACAGGTTACTTATTTTCCCTTAGCTTGTTCCTGCATCCATGCAGAGGGTGCTAGGGTTTTCTGAGATTGCTTTGAATGTCGGACAATAGGAAAGGGTCTGGTACACAGTAGCAACATAACACATGCCTATTTCTGTCATGGCTTTTGAAATATTATCTTTCCCAAACAGGTTCCAAAGTTTATTATTTATCCTTTGGAATTTGGGTTTAGAGAATATAATATGTCAGTCCACATCTGCTGTGTGTCTGGGAAGTATTGTGGGCAAAGAAGAAGGGTGACTGTAGTCTGACTTTCTTTCAGGACCACCAGCCCACAAATAATGACACAAAGACTTATTAATTATGAAAGGCTGGCCTTTAGCTTAGGTTTGTTCCCAACTAGCTCTTAAAACTTAAATTAGCCTGTTTTCATTAATCTATGTTCTGCTACTTGGCTTTACCCTCTCTCCCATTTTGTACATCCAACTTGCTCTGCATCTCAAGGGTATCTCTCTCTCATATAGATTTTAACCCTCTAAGTTCCTCTCTCTGCCCAGAAGTCCCACCTATTCTCTCCTGTCTAGCTATTGGCCATTCAACTCCTTATGTGCCTTAGGCAAAAATACATCTTTACAGTGTACAAAAAGATTATCTCACAACAGCAGAGAGGTGGAAATGGGACAGCTTGATGCAAGGGCACTCAGAACCCTCCAAAATTGGGGCCATGCACCTCCCTTTGCACTCACCAGAATGAATTAAGCCTGAGTGGATCAGAAGCTCAGCCTCATCCAGAAAAATCAATAGGGCTTCCCTGTGTTGTGCAATGTGCAAGTTCCTGAAAAGTCAGAGGTAAATCAGCCTCTCCTCCAACACAACCAATACTGAGTACCAAGTGTCTACTCAGCACAGTGCTGAGACCATGCAGGACATGTGCTTACACCCACATCCACACCTCAAATCAGAGGCGATTCTGGCTTCTCACATTGCCAATGTGCCAGAGGAGTTGGCAAGTGGCATCATGTGGTAGACATTGTTACAGAGCCAACATCACCATTTAACTGGGAAGAATTACTTCCTGCTTGCATCCTATTGACTAATACGTTTTATTCATTGTCTTGGGTTTTCATGTAAAGGCCTTTTGACTTCTGGCCTATGGCAAGCCTTCATAATCCTGGTCACCTCACATTCATCTACAAGCCAATTACCCCAAAGCACTTTTCAGACTTATATTTATTTGTTGCCCTTACAGGGAAAGAAAAGCAGGTCTTTCTTGTACCCTTTTCACTGGTGAGGCAATCAAGGTACAAAAAGAGCAGTTGGCTTGTCAGGTCAGTGCCCGAGAAGCTGGAGGGAAGCTCAGTCCTGACTTGGCAGCAAAGAAAGCCCCAGGACCAAAATCAAGACTTCTCTCCCTTGTTGCTTGTCCTACCAGATGGCAGGTTCTGCCAGTGGCCTTGCCCATTCCTGCACACATAGATAGATTCAAAGCTGAAGTTACTGCTTTCTTGGGCCGTCTACAGTCTATTGTCTTCCAGGGCTGTTAACTCTGAAATGTGCCATGGAGTTTCCAGCCCTGTGTCTGCCCAGATGTTTTTTTCAAACAGGCTCTTATCAATAGCAGCCCTGTGGATGACCCTCATTCCATGGGCACTTGCTGAACCCCTCTTTTGTGACAGACCTTGAGCTGGGACTAAAGTAAGCTTTGACCCCTCTTTCCTGGAAGTGCAGCTTGGTGGAAAGGGTCACAGAAATGTGACTTCACTGCATATGGATGCCATTCAGACCTCACTGCAGGTGCTGGGGAAATATGGAGGAGTTAGAACTCCTTAGCCTGGCAGAGGAAGAAGAGAAACTCTGGTGGGAGGAACATTATGGACAACTGTGCAGAGGTGTGAATTGGCAGGTTTGTTTGGTACCCTGCCAGGACCTGGCATGGGCAGGACAGACCTGGAGAGGAGAAAGACAGTCTTGAAGTGGGACCCGAATGAAGTTCTACTTTCTTTGTATGGGTTGTGGATTTTCTCTATGAGTCCTTCAGTGTTAAGCCAGGTCCTGATTCGATCAGACTCAAATTTCAAGAGTTACTTCGTAGTTGTGAAAAAAAAAAAAAAAAACTGAATTAAGGGAGAAGGCAGCTTTATTTTGTGTGTGTCTGTAACCCCAGGGTACCCTGATATATAGTAGGTATTTGCTATTGGTTGAAAGGATGGTTTCATGGCTCAGAATCTCACTGAGGGAATCTAGTATATAGCCTTGCACTAAGGTGGGGGCAGGAAGAGAAGGGGAAGAAACAGAATTCAGGTCAACAAGTTTAGTAGAAAGAATTTAATGTGGGGAACTGGTTCCAACACATAGGGCAAAGCCAGATCAAAGCACAGTGCTGTGGGCGACTCGGACATCAGAAAGTTGCTGTCACCCTAGGACGGGAGGACAAGGTGGTGTCACCTGATCCCAGGAGCCAGAATCCTTATGGTGAGCTGGGCCTATGCAGCGAGGGTGCCATGGGCTGGCCTCCCCAGGAGATACTATTTGGAAATGAGAAACAGAGTTCAGGAAGTGGAAGGCAGGGAAGGAGCTGGATGGGGCATAAGTAGTTCAATGCAATCTAAGTCGGCTTCAGTTGCCTACGGCTGGGAGCTTGAGAACTGGAAATGTAGAGGTGGTACAGGCCTTGGCAAGAGGAACCGGCACATTCCACCACTGAGTCATTGGATGTGGACCTCCTGTGAAGGGCACTGTGATGCTTTCCAGTCACTGCAGTTTTCAAAGGAGGTGCTGATATGCCCTTGCAACCAGGGAGAAAAAAATCCAGTCTCAAAGAGAAGGATGGATATGTGTGTGTGTGTGTGTGGGGGGGGGTCTGTTCACAAGTCAGGCTGCTACAGTTGGATGCCCCAAGCATGGAGAAATATGTCTCCTGGTAACTCTCCTCTGCCTCCCACCAGCTCATGGTCTTCCAGAGCCTCCCACTTGTCATACTAGGCAAGTGAGCCCAAAGAAAAGGAGTTTGTGAAGATCATCCCAGGAAGCTGATCAGGGTAGGAGAGGATACATGTTTCAAATTTAATAAAAACAGTCTGAGATATCAGAGGACAGAGCCATCTCTTCCAGGCTTTTTTTTTTTTTTTTTTGAGAAAGAGCTTTCTGTACAACAGTCCTGGCTGTCACTGCTTCTGCCTGCTCTGTCTTTCTACGCCTGCTTAAATACCTTCTTCGAAGGCATGGCACCACTGCCTGCCTGGGAGCATGTAAACTAAAGTGACCTCAAACTCAGATTTGATGGGATTAAGGGTGTAGGTCACCATTCCCTGTGCTGGGATTAAAGGTGTGAGTTACCACTGTTTGATGCTCCTAGACTGACTGTGGGTAGATCCCTCTGATATCTCAGACTGTTTTTTATTAAATTTGAAACATATCCCCACACACATGTTTAGTCAAGGTGTCATAGAACAATGGCGGTCTGTGGTGATGCAAAGGGGAAGGTACAGCATTAAGATGTCCAGAACCATACTGGTTTCATCATCCACTATCAGACGCCCATTGGCAGCTCAGCAGATCATTAGAGTCCTTCAGAAGAGAATCTGGCCAGGTAGAAAACCTCACTACCTAGAGAAACATACTGGTCCCAACAACCTGTGAGATTCAGCTCCCTGCTTTCCTGGGAGCTGCCTTGCCCTTCTCGGAGTCTCGGCCCCTTGTGGCCAGCCACTGTTCAGAGCTCACCTCTGAGTACCTCATAATCCCAGGTCCAGTGCGTTGCTTCCCTAATGGTTCCTTTCTCCGAATACTGCAGTCTCTTTTGAGACTGCATGAATGCATAATAAGCATTGATTCACTTAGCCTTCGAAGGAGGAGACTCGGGAGACACATCGGGGAGGTTGAGTTTCTAAGGCTTCCGTTTCTTTATCAGAGAGGGCAAAAAGTAACCCTATAAAGTGAATGTAGAACTAAAGAGCCACATGTGCAAAGTGCTAAGAACAAGGAGCCGTCCGTCCCCCTCCTCCCCACCTCGCCGCCACAACTGATGCCAACTATCATTACTGTTTCAACTTAAATCTTCTAATCCCCAGCGTCTAGCCCTTGGAGATGCTTAATTAGCGTTTCTGAATGGCTGGAGAATTAATAATGAAAAGGATTTATTCCTGGGCTTGACCTGGTTTTAGAAAATTAATTATTCAGCGTAAGTACAAGAAAGAACTTTGATAATAGGTATCTATGCTGAGTGAGGAGGATCCAGGGACTCCAAATTGACCTGGTTTACGAAAAGGGGAAAAAACAGCTTCACAAAAATGTGGCTGCAAGCTGCTTCCAGAGCTGAGTAAGCCAGTTTCAAGAGCACCCATGCTGGCTGAATGAACGGACACACAGACCTTGTATGGGTGCAGGTAGTATCTATTCTTGGCGGTGGACAGAATGACCTATACCCTAATACCCTGGACCGCACCGGAGTCCTAGACCCTAGGGCGTGTACGGAGGCGGGAGGGGATAGGAATCTGGCGGCTGCCACGTGGGCCCCTTCCGCCAGTTCCCCACATCCTTTGTTTCCCACCGGCCAGAGCTCAGGAAGCTCTTTCTGAGAGTCACCGCGAAGGGGCGGCCCAGGAGCTTGGAGAAGCTATTTCCGTGCGATCCGGGCGGGCGGCAGGCGCGGGAGGGGCGTGGAGGTGGAGGCAGAGCAGAAGGCCCAGTGTTTGCTTTTATTTCATCCAACAGAAGGTTCTATTTGTGGAAGCGAACAGACGCTGGGGATTAGAGCTGGGAGGAGGCAGGAAAAGGAAAAAAAAAAAAAATCACATTCACTACCACGCACAGGTCTTCCCCGGAACTATGGCGTGGGGGTGAATGACTGATAATGGAATTCATCACCTTTCCTCTCGCCCCTTCCTCCGGCTGTAGCCGCGACTCGGCGGCGCCCACAGCTCCACCGGGAGCTGCCCAAGTGCAAAACCTCGGGGAGGTCCCACCGGAGTAAAGGCGTGACCGCTGGGTTGCAGCCAGCTACGGGTGCGGAGCCCGGAGGTGCGCGCGCCAGCCCGGAGCTAGCGATCCCATTGTGTTGTGTGAATGATGCGTGCGCACCAATCAGCAGTCGTTTCGCCCCCGCCGCCCCGCCCCTCCCGCCCACTTCCCCGGGACCCTGACGTCACGGGAGCTTTTCCTCCGCCTCCTCCTTCGGCTACCAGCTCCAAGCCCCGGGGCTTGTGGTAGGGTGCGCGCAGCTTGCTGCCCAGCCTAGCCCGGGGGGCGTGTGCGCGCGCCCAAGACGTCCCAGGACGTTCCCACCTGCGCCCAGGCGCGCGCTGTTGGGAGCATCCCCAGGCCTCCGGCCACCGCCCCCCCCCCCCCCCCCCGTCCCAGCTTCCAACTCCATTACCCCTCCCCCTAGTCTCCTCCCTCGGCTCCGGTGACTGTGAGCCGGGCGACCGTGCCCGAGTCGTCGCAGCCACCTCATTGCACAATCCGGCTTCCCAACTGTTTACACAGCCCGGCCTGTGACTGTGTTGTGTGTGTGTGTGTGTGTGTGTGTGTGTGTGTGTGTGTGTGTATACAGCGTGAGTCACCGGGAGGCGGAGGAGGTGGAGGAAAAGGAGAAGGAGTGCACTAGTCGGGATCAGTGCGGCGCACACACTCATATTCAGTCACTCTCTCTGAGCGCGTCTCGCTCGCTCACACGCCGGGAGCCCAGGAGCGCGCAGGATCCCGACCGGCGCGGAAAAGTTGTGTGCCGGCTTTTACTCAAGACTAATTGCTTTGGGAAGTGCGTTGGTTCTGTGAAGCTGCCGAGTCTGCCGAACCCTAACTTCGAGGCTCAACACCCGGGAACTCGGGCCGCCTCCACGTCCCGGACAATCCACAGCTTCGGCAACAATAGCGGCCCCCGCCGCCAGCGAGGAGCTCAGACCTGGTGCCTGCTGGGGTCTGGGGACCCCAGCCGGCTTCCCCTTCTCAGACGCGTGCCCAGCGTGGTCCTCGTGTGCAACGTCAGCCTACAGGAACGGCTCTCGTTTTGCTCCTTTGGGAGTCCGATCCAAGTTCCATCTGCAGACTCTATCCCGAAGGCTGGAAGAAGTCGCAGCGCGGATCCGGGGATTTACAAAGCCGGGGCCGCTCCGGCCAGGGCCGCGATGCGGGTCGGTCCCGTGCGCTTTGCGCTCAGCGGCGCCTCGCAGCCCCGCGGTCCGGCTCTACTGTTCCCGGCTGCCCGGGGTACCCCGGCCAAACGCCTGCTGGACGCCGACGACGCGGCGGCCGTGGCGGCCAAGTGTCCGCGCCTCTCTGAGTGCTCGAGCCCCCCAGACTACCTCAGTCCCCCGGGCTCGCCCTGCAGCCCGCAGCCTCCGCCCTCCGCGCAGGGGACCGGCGGCAGCTGCGCGAGCGCACCCGGGCCCAGCCGCATCGCCGACTACCTGCTGCTGCCCCTAGCTGAACGCGAGCATGTGTCCCGGGCGCTGTGCATCCACACGGGCCGCGAGCTGCGCTGCAAGGTAAGCATCCTGGGGCGGAGGTTGTGGGCCTGGGTGGTCTACAGAGAGGTGCTTGGGTTCCGGGCCACCCAGATCACGCTCCAGCCAGAGCTTGGGTTTGGCAGAGCAGATAAGGGCGTTGAGTCGGATAAGGAGGTATTTTGGTCAGCCTCGCCTTTTTGGAGGTTGAGGGGTTTCCTGTGGAGTGTTATGGTGAGGGCTCGGCGGTCTAGAGGAAGTGCAGGGTTCAATTCTTTTATCTCTGTTCTTTTCTTTGACGCTCAGTGTAGCTAGCGCGTGGCGTTCCATTTAAGTTTGGAATTGCAATGGATTCCAAGGCCATGCCATTGCCCTGCTCTCATCCCCCTCCGCCCCCCTGTCCTGGAAAGACGCCCTGCAGTGGGTGCCTCCTCCGGGCTTGGAGCAACTGGCAAGCTCTTTGCGGGAGGTTTAGGCACAGGCTCGGTTTAGACAGTGTCGGACTTCTACCCTGGGGATTCTGGCTTGAACTCCCGCTGGGGCCAGAATACAGCCCACCCCAGGGAGCAGTGGGAGGGGGGTTTAAACTTGGGGAGATGTTTCAGGTCTGCTTAGGAGTGTTGAAAAACTCTCAGTAGGTCCTTCCACACGCTTTAGTTTGCGACCGGCAATTTTCATTGCAACATTAGATACAGGACGGCGGGGCTCTCCTGGAGAATGCGTGGTCGAGGACGGCTGCGCAGACTGCGCTTTGTGAGCCAGACACACCTCCGGCCCACCGAGAGTCCCACCGACTCCTTTCATTCTCCTGGAGTTAAAGTAGCTCCTGGGTTTTCAGTCACTCACCTGAACTCCCCCCTCCCCGCTTGCTGCTGCCATCTACTGTCCACCGGCGTGAAATCTCAGATGCGTGGTCAAGTGCAGAGAAAGAAACTCTTTTCTTCTTGGTGGATGAGAACAATTTGGGAAGAGAAACTTACTTGTATGGAGGGGTGGATGGCGCGGAAGGAGAGGACAGCAGAGGAATTTCTCCCCCCTCCCGGTTGGTACCAGAGCAGCCACCTCAGAGGTGGGGTGGGTCTGGGTCATTGTGCAACCCCTTCCAGTTCCTCTGAACAGATAATAGCTGAATCCAGATGGTGACAGCCTGTGTGTCACCATTTCCAGTTGCGTCTAGGATATGAGTAACCAACAGGACAGAACAAAAGGCCCTTAAAGAGACCAGCCAGCAGCTTCTTAGAGGATTTGCTACCCGTTCTGGGAGTGGGGCAATTAGGGTGGGGGGCGTGTAAACAGATGGAAATCGGCCTTTCAGAGATACCCATGCCCTCTTGTAAGAAGGTAACTCCAGCTGCTTCACCTGAGTCACTACCACAGGCAGGTTGTTAAGGCTGCAGTGTCAAGTCCCTCCCCCCAAGTCATCGGTTCCTTCTGACTAATGACAGCTCTGCCTGTTTGCTGCCTCTGCTTCCCCTTGGAGGCTGCAAAGTCACCACATTCCTTGACTGTGCTGTGCTGAGCCTTCTGAGTGCAGAAGACACATGTGTGTCTAACTGTGGAACCCTTTGGGATGCTGGGGTATATTCCATCAGCTATGTGCAGCCTTAACTGTTTGGAAGAGCTGTAGCAGGGAGCTGGGCTCGGCTCCCAGGAGCTGATGGCCCCCCAAAGACAAAAACATGTGGAAAAAGGTGATTCTTCCGATCATCCTATGGAACAGAGTGGTAGGCTTTAGAAGTTGTTAGCCCAGATCCCAAGGTGTGCCTGGTTTTAAGGGTGTCATAGCATGTGGAGCTGGATAAGTGGCAGGCGAATGAAATAATGAAATATCCAGGGTTCAGCCCAGCTTCATATAGGACCTGGGAGGCAGCCCCTGACTTTCTGGCCCTTATAGAAGTCATTTTTCTCTCTGCAGGTGTTTCCCATTAAACACTACCAGGACAAAATCAGGCCTTACATCCAGCTGCCATCGCACAGAAACATTACTGGCATCGTGGAGGTGATCCTTGGAGAGACTAAGGCCTATGTCTTCTTCGAGAAGGATTTTGGGGACATGCACTCTTATGTGCGCAGCCGGAAAAGGCTTTGGGAAGAGGAAGCTGCTAGGCTCTTCAAGCAGATTGTTTCAGCCGTTGCTCATTGCCACCAGTCGGCCATTGTGCTGGGGGACCTGAAGCTTAGGAAATTCGTCTTCTCCACGGAGGATAGGTGAGCAGCTGCCACAGCATCTCCTGTGGCCTTTTGGAACCAAAAAAATGAAGGTGTAGGTCATGCAGTTAGGTGCAAGCCAAATTCAAGGGCTCAAGTCTTCCCTAGTTTTGTATTAAGTCCTGATTCTGAAAACTGGTGGTCAAGCTTGGTTCATCCTCTGCTCTATTGGATGGAGTGTAGCGAAGCCTAGAGACACACTGGTGCTTTTGTGGATCCTGCCTGTTGACCAGATACCCTTCCTACTTAAAGGCTCAAACTTAGTTCCTTTTGTCAGAAAGGTCAGTCTTTCCTGTCCTGGGAAATACAGACTCCAAGAGGTGATCAAATCATGTCTTCAGTTAAGTGGCTCTCCTGTACCTAGAAGGCATTACAGGGCTAATTAGGTTGCTGTGTTTGCAGAATTCCAGCCATCCCTATCACACTGTATTCCTGCACTGTTTCAAGCTGGGCACCCCCCTCCCCCAATAGTTTGCTCACATTCACTGGTGAGGTTTTAATCATCTCATCAGCTCTATCTTCAGAAAATAACCACATTGAATAATAAATGGAAGTTGGCTAGCACGCACTGCTAAATATAGGTCTTGGCTTACCTCATAAAGGACAAGATGTGCTTGATTAGAGAATAAGGAGACATTAAGATTTGAGGTGGAGGTTTCACCAAGAGAATTCAGGAAGCTATGTGAGATACACCATACTTCATTCTGTAGACAGACTACATCTGTGGTATGAAGATGTAGACTGTAGAATTCTCCTGTGGAGGGGGGAACTTGGTTCACTTTCACCTTTAACTCTAAGGCTCCCTAAAAAGTACAGGATTGAAAGTCCTCAAAGAATGCGTTTGTATTTGACCTTGCACTAACTATTGAAACATACTGATTAGCAAAGAGAAGCAAACTGTTGTGAAGAAGCGTCCAGTTCCTGGAATGTGCTTCTGTGATAATGGTGATGCCTTTTTTGAAACATGTGCTACACACCTCCTCACTGGCTTTTGAAATCTGCATTGCACAGGCCAGTGTCATGGGCATAGGGTTTGGTAACCCGAGGGTTAAGCAATGACAGGCTGACGCTATTCATGTAACCAGCACAGGTGCAGGGTTTTAGTACTACAGGAGCCAATCAGGGGCAGACAGTGTGGGTTGAGTCATATTTTCCGTTTACAGAACCAATGGGTATTTTACATAACAGGGAGGTCATGCTGAGGACACACCGAAGTTAGCACATGTATACTACACTCCAGGGAACAGGAAGGCTGGAAAAGAAAAAAGAAAGAAAGAAACCACCAGACCTTTGAGAGGAAAAGGAATTGACCAAATGTTTGCATGTAACTTCACAACAAGTAACTTACTGAAATAGGCTTGTTTCGGAGAAGCAGGCACCGGATATTAGAGGTTCTCCACATGGCTGTGGGGGATCCAGGAAATGTGGGTGGCCTCTTCTATATAAGAGGCACCTGCAGCTTCATAAGACTTCTTTGACCAAAGATTTTCTTGACTATAGTTTCTTCCCATTTTAGTACTGGTTTCTGTACTTTTCCTTCACATTCTCCAATGACTTCTTCGAAAATGATAATCCACAAAACAGAGGCTTTCATGTAGGATAAAGTGTCCACATTGATCTGCAGTCCTGGGGTGTTTAGGGGCCCTGTGGTCCTCGGATTCATGAGCCTCTTGTATTTCTTCACATAACTTCTCTGTCTCGGATAGTGTTCTTTCCAGTGAAACAGCCCACTAAATGTAATTAAACATTTCTTGCAACTTTCCTATTGTGATTATTGCAGCCGGGACTTGGGTGAACAAAATTTCCTTGGTGTGGGCAGTAGTGTTGACTGGCCTGGGGAGTAAGAGACTAGTGGCCTGTAGGATACACAGCTTGTACCTGATGAAGGAGGGTACAGACACTTGCTCTTCCCTGACAGCTTTTGTAGAACATGCCAGTCTTCCCCCTGACTGAAACCAGCCCTCCATTCTGCAAGGTGAACTTTGTCAATTGTGTAACCTGATTAGGATATCTCTTACAAGCTCTAGCATCATGAATATTATTTGAGACTTTGCATCATACCCCTCCGCCCCGGGTGCTCTCAATACTTTGCAAATATTTATTGCAGTTTGTATTGGTTTGTGAAATCGTTAGTCTTGGGTGCTTTGTAGGCCAACGCTTACTAGATGAAGGGGTAAATGACATTCCCGAGGCCTTGATTGTTAGGGCCTGTGGGCACTGTTACTGGAAAGGCCTTGTTTTTCCATAGCAGCTGGTCTGAAAATGATCACCCAATTTATTTTCCACAGAACCCAGCTTAGACTGGAAAGCCTGGAAGATACACATATAATCAAAGGCGAAGATGATGCGCTGTCAGACAAACATGGCTGTCCAGCCTATGTGAGCCCTGAGATTCTCAACACTACTGGGACCTATTCTGGAAAGGCAGCGGATGTTTGGAGCCTTGGAGTGATGCTCTATACACTTTTGGTTGGACGATACCCCTTCCATGATTCAGACCCTAGTGCCCTTTTCTCCAAAATCCGACGTGGACAGTTCTGCATTCCTGAGCATGTTTCCCCCAAAGCCAGGTGCCTCATTCGCAGCCTGCTGAGACGAGAACCTTCTGAGAGACTCACAGCTCCTGAGATCTTACTCCATCCCTGGTTTGAATATGTCTTAGAGCCAGGGTATGTTGACTCAGAAATGGGGACTTCGGACCAGATTGTTCCCGAGTACCAAGAGGATAGTGACATTAGTTCTTTCTTCTGCTAATCCCCACCCCCAAACCTCAGAAACCTCATAATTCTCACACATGGCATTTCCATTTCTAATGATGGGCAGACCCTCTTACATGGCGCCAGCCAGATTTGGGGACGAAGCACAATTGTCCCTATGGGGCTCAGTGTGGTGCCACCTCTCTGGGCTGAATGACTGATTTGAGCAGCACACACTCAAATTAGCTGCTCTACAGAGGTGTCCCTTTCTCGATGAACCACCACGACCGTCTCAGCGGCGTCACATGTTTTGAAGCTAATGGAAGGGTATGACTATCCCACAGGGTCAGGTGTAATGAACTTGAATATTTGAATGGGAAAGAGAGCACATTGCACGGTGGCATTTTTCAAGGTGGCAAATTGGTAGGGGCAACAAACCTGCCATCTTTGAACTTGTCTTTGAAGGCTTCACTTGGCTGCTGCGGTTTCTCTGACCAGAAGTCTTTCTTCTTTTCATCCTCAACCCTTGCTGTACACTCAGCTATGACTGCTCAAGTGTTGGAACGGACTGAGAAGCTCCGGAGCCTGCCTTAACCCAGACTCTTCCCCCAGAGCTTGCTAAGACCTCCTATGCAATAATGATGCACCCTCCCCCACACTGGAACCTGTCCTCCGCAGCTATGAAAGCGCTCAACATCTAATTGTGGAAAACTATTGAGAAATTTAAACTCCTGGCTGTTTCAGAACTCTTGAGGCTCAGTCAGACAGGGATGTTTTTTAAAAAAAAGTAATTTGGTCACTTAGTATCGGTTATCTCATGGGGCTCTCTTCAAATATAACATTTAGCCTTTACCCCTCGCCCCAAGACCATTCGGGGTAAAACATTTTGTATATGAGGACAAGGGTGAAGAAACTCCCCGCCCTGCTCTCTCAGGAGCATATGTGAACCACCTTTAGGCTTCAAAGAAAGAGAATTGGAGACAGTCTTGGAAGATTGTCAGACTAACATTCAGAATGACACTGGACACCATTCTCCCATGGGTATGCTGTGCCTCTGGCATCCAGGGTCTTCAGTTTCCCATTAGGGGCTCTTTGGACCTTGCATGTTGTGTGGCTTGTGATCCGTCTGTGATACTGGCTCCGGAGTGACAGTGAGCCTTGGAAATGTAGCTGGAAAGGACTTTAACGTTCATCCGATGCAAACTCTGCCTTCTAGCTGCCAATCAGAAATCCCCTGCTTCAACTTCCACAGGTGGAAACCCAGCCTCGGCCTGAATGCTTCTGGAGACCAAAACTTACTCCCTGCAAGAAATGAAGCTTCTTGAAGAAGCTGTCGGAAGTTGCATTAAAAAAAAAATACAGATGACATAGCAGTCTTTGTCTGGGACAGTGCTTAAACCAAGTGGTTAAACGGGTAACTAATATACTGTATTTTGAGCAATGGCACAGAAGCAGGCAGGCATCTTCAAGGGCTATGCCTAGGCAGACTACTAACATTGTGAGAATGCCGTGTATACCTCACGTACTGTATACTTTATATTTGTACATACATTTTACCTTTTATACACATGTCCAGTTGTTGTCGTTTGGCTCTGAGGCTTGTTTTGTTGTCTGTGTGTGTCTAAGGAACCTGTGTGTCCAGAGCCATGTGAAATGTGAATGATTGTTGGCAAGACGACCTTGACAGGATGGTGGGACTGTCGGGGAGGAGCAGGGACAGGCCTCTGTCAGGGTTGCCCAGCTCCTGTATCTTTGATACATTCCCTGACTGAGGACTCGGGCTGGCCTGGGCATTCGCCTGGACAGCTGGAAACACTAGGTCTCCTGTGTGTGCGTGTGTGCGTGCGTGCGTGAGTGTGTGTGTGTGTGTGTGTGTGTGTGTGTAAAGGAGGTAGTGGCACACTGTTGCTGACTTGTAGAGAACTTTTAATAAAACATGTTTTTGTAAAGAAGTGTGGTGATTCTCCTCTGTATGCATTCTGTCTTCCTGTTCCAGGCACAATGAGATGGCCTTCGATTTTAGAGGTTTAGTGTCTTCTAGAAGACAGGACAGTCAGACAGATGTGGTTTATTTATTTATTTTTTGTTTGGTTTGCTTTGCTTTTTGACAGCGTTTTATTATATAGTCTTGGTTGGCATGTAATTTACTATGTAGACTAAGCTGGCCTTGAACTCATAGAGATTCATGCCTCTGGGATTAAAGGCATGTGCCATTATGCCTACCTGGTATCTGCTTTTTTCGTGTGTCAGTGACCATGTGCATTTTAATGGGCAAGACTTGTCTACAAAACGAGGTTGGTGGGTGCTGCGGGCTGGGATGGAAGCATTGGAAAGGAGCATAACAGGGATTTTTGAGTTGAAGAATTTGCTAGCTTTTGACAGGCATGATGGTTCACATCTGTCTTGTTATCCGATACTTTGGAAGCTGAGACAGGCAAGCCGAGAGTTCAAGACCAACCTGGATGATATGGCAAGAAGGCTTCAAAACAATAAAAAGAATTCTCTGGCTTTTAGTGTTTAGGGAAATGGAGAGAGGGTTATGTAGATTCCAGAAGATACCTGCCTCTCCAACTTTAGACCTAATTATAATAAAAATGACATTTCTTCCCACCCCTATTCACTCTAAGCATAAATATGAAAACAAGGACTCAGGAAACACTGACCTGGGTCACAGGGTTAAGGAAGATAGCTTGAATTAGGTTCTTAGCTTCACTGTGTCTTCACAATCTCCTTTAAACAAAGTAAATCAGACTGATTAAAACTGAGCGAGGAGTAGGGAGGGACTCACACAAGTCTTCCCAAGCTGAGGTTCTACTGATGGTTGGTGGTCCCACGCCCATGCACAGCACAAACTGTAATCTGGGCTATTAACGATAGGAAGTTGGGAGGCATCGAGAGGCACTGATGGTCATCTAGGAATCGAGAAAGGAGTGGGAGGTGAGTATGATCAAATACATACAAGTCAACTATGACATTCTCAAAAGTTAATAAAAAACAAAGTCATCCACACCACAGGGTTGGGGAAATGGCTCTTTTAAAGTACCTGCTACCAAGCCTGACATCCTTAATTAGATTCCCAGGATTCACTTGATGGGAGAGAGGAACTGACCTGCAAGTTGTCCTTGACCTTCATACTCTGCTGTCTGTAGTAAAAGCAACCACACCCCATGTACAGTTGATTATCATAAAGACCAAGACAGATGTAGAACACAGAGCGGGACATGCGTTCCCTCAGGCTCTGTCCGTCCCTACTTGGCACTGGTTTCCAAGGCACCCACTATGAGATACACTGTTTCCTGCTTTTTTTTTTTTTTTTTTTTTTTTTTTTTAAATTATTTACTTGTTTGAGACGGGCTATTAATGTTTTAATCCAAATTGCTCTCAAACCCAGTCCTTTCTCTTAAATACTAGGATTACAGTGTGGGCTACCAGACCTGGTTCATGAGATAGATCTTCTAACAAGCTTTTTTATTTTTTTGAGAACTTTATGCATAAATACTGTAATTACATCATTTCTATAGCCCCGATTTTTCTTGTGTCCCCCTCTCTTCTCAGTTCATGACCTTTTCTTTAGTCATTGTTAATATACACACCTGTGTGTGTATGTATTCATAAACCCAACCTGAGGAGTTCACTTAGGGTTGCTCCTCTTTGTGTATGTTTAGGGCTGACCCCTTGGGATTGGATAGCCCTAGAGAGACTGATTTTCTAGTGAGATAAAGTTCTAACTAAATGTAACCATGAAGCATAACAGCCAGCTCTGGGCGCACATGAGAAGCTTGGCAGAAGTGCCAGGTGAGGCTTTTTGGTCCTTTGCTAACATTGAGCTAGAGGTATGTTTAAAAAGCAGAGCCGTGGAGTCAGTCACTGTAGTGCAGGCCATGTGACTCATGAGCCAGAGAAAACACAAAAAGTCAGAAGCCATGTAGGAAATGAGCAAATGGCTGGGGAGCTGGCCAAGTGTGGTGGTGCATTCCATTAATCCCACCACTTGGGAAACTGAGACAGGCACAGGAGGAGCTACATAGCAAGTCTGAGGCCAGTCTGGGCTACGTGAGACCCTCAACTCATCCGCTTAAAATAAAAATCCACAGAACCAAAAAAAGTGGGAGAAGGGCTGGTCCTGGCTTCTCTGAGAACAGGACCTTCAACCCTGAGTTCCCGGAGAACCCAGAACCCATGCTGCAATGCCTCCCTGCTCCAGTGAACCCAGACTGGCTTGGTGCAACTCCTTGGGCACACACAGAGTGGATACTTTGGACTTCCCTAGCTTTAATCTGAGGATTTCAAAACACTGCATGCAATTAAGGTTACAACACCCCTTTGTACTGTTGTTACATGTATCAAATGGGGAGAAATATGGGTCAGGATTGGCCAGGCTGACTGTGATACCACAGACACACTTCATTTGAGAACAGATCAGGGAGCAACTGCACCCAGCTGGCTGAGAGAAGGTTGCCATGAGTGGGTCTCTTGCTTTTATTTTCTCTTGGCGTCCCTTACACATTTGCCATTTAAGTAGGTCGTACACTACCGTATCATACTATCTATAAATCTTGGAGTAGTGTATGCACGTGCCCGGGTGTGTGTCTGTGTGTGTGTGTGTGTGTGTGTCTGTGTGTGTGTGTGTAGCATTGACACTGGATTCAATCCTCCGGACCCAGCCCTGTGATGGCTTGGGTTCACAGGTGTGTGCCATTATACCTGTAATTTCTTGAAGTTTTATTCTTTTACCACATACTTTCTAGAAGTTTCTCTCACCAGTTGAGTGAACTAGGCAAGTAAAATATTTCCCTATCTTTGATTGAGAAAATGAAGGTTCAGGTGTCTTTCAGTAGCTGCTTGGGAGGAGCCAGCTCATAGTCAGGATATGGAACTCGGCCCTTCAGACTCCGTACCAGTGTTTTTAGCCCTCCTACCACTATACTGTCTCCCGTTAGCAACGACAATGAAAAATGTTTTTTGAAACAAATAATCCAAGTGTGGAGTTGTCAGCTCCATCACTATCTTGAAAAATAATCGGGTACATGAGTCAATAAACCTGGAAGCATCAGCAAAAAACTCCCCCAAAAAGCCAATCCAACTAACCAACCAGCCAAACAAAAAAACCAGAGGCCTCCACCATTTACTCAACAAGCGTATAGTATACCTACTCTAAGCTAGACACTGTGGTGGTCCTGAGGAAAACGACTGCTCTTCTCTGTCACTTAGAGTGCCTACTGAAAGGGAAGGTCAAATGCCACGGATGGATGAGAAGTAATGGGTGAGTGGGTGAGTGAGTGGGTCATAGGAGAAGAAGTGGGTGGAATGAGAGTAGTGGCTGAATGGAGACCCTTCATCAGCTCGGAGTCTAGTGGGCCTCCGTGTCATAGTACCATGACTGTAGAGATCATGGCTCATCCCGTATCTGAACAGTTTGCTCTTCCTACTGTCTTCTAAGCAGGAGTGACACTGTTTGATTTCTTTGGTCTCTTCTGCTGATGTTTCATGATTCTGTAGAAACAGGCCCGGTATAGTCCTTGCCAGTCCTGTGCTTCCTTTCAAAACCAGACCCAAGCTGTGCGCTGTATTCCTTGCCTAATTTCCTCCTGGATGAGGAAAGGTGTTGTAGCAATGAAGGTGATGGAATTGGCTTTTCTTCACGGCTTTGGCTGGGCTGGGAAAGGGAGGAAAAATGCATAGTTAATCATCCACTCCTCCCAGAAAGTAAACAAACAAGCAAAGGGGGCAGATCCCAGCACCAATCCCTGGGAACCAGCAGAAGAGCCCTCAGTTCTTTCTGTAATGATTTCAGTTGCAGTGACTTCATAGTTCCTGAATGGAAGGGGAGAAGAGAAAGCTCTGTATCTGGCAAGCATGAGGCCTTCGTTTGGATGCCCAGTACCACACTGGAAGGGCTTGGTGATACAAGTATCTCAACCAGCACTCACAAGTTCGAGGTCATCTGTGGCTACCACAGAAGGAGTTCAAGGAAAGTTTGGAACACATAAGACCCCTTTTTTCCGAAATAAAAATGGTAGAGAGGAGGGGGTCACAAGGAAATGGCTTCATGGTAAAAGCACTGGTTTCCAAAGCTCCGTGACTGGGATTTGATTCCCGGAACTAGCACCAGAATCCAGATACTGTAATCTCCTATAACAAGATGGGAAGCAGGGACTGGAAAACCTCTAGAAGGTTCCTGGGTGGGCTAGCCTGGAGTACACAGCACAGTGGCAAAGACAGGAGAGAGATTCTTCTCCAAAAACAAGTGGAGTTTGGATGTGGAAGCACAGACCCTAAATCCTAGCACTTGGGAGCTGGGCCTTAAACCAGGCAATTGAGAGGTAGAAGCAGGCAGCTCTGTCAGTCTGAGGCCAGCCTCGACTACATAACAAGTTCTAGACGAGTAACTGCTACATCGTGAAGGCCTGTCTCGAACAACCACAATAACAACACATTGGAAAAACAATAAACCAACCAAACAAAAACAAGATGGTGAAAGCCAAGAGCCAATTTACTTAAACAAATACATACACAAACAAATGAATAGCGGGAAGTTGGCGGGTTAGCGCGCTTGGTATACAAGCATGTATACCCGAAGTTTGAATCCACAGCCCCTACATTAAAAAAACTCAAGTGCAGTGCACATTCCCGTAACCCCAGCATTGTGGAATGGAGACAATGGATCAAGGAGTTCAATGACCAGGCAGTCTACCCAAAATGGTGAGCTTCAGGTTTAGTGAGAGACTCTGTCTCAATACAATAAGGCAAAGAGTGATGGAGAAAGATCCTGAACATGCGTGGGCATGTGCACTTGCATGCCATCATGCTTGAATACCCTCCACACACATAAAACATAGAAATAAGCTAAAGACGAGGAGGCAGTGGTAGAAGCAGAGGCGGAAACAGCATCGAAAGAAATAATCACCCCTTGTTTGCTTGTACATTCACCAGCTGTTTATAGAATGTACCACTTCATCTCCCCGGAGATCCTGAAGAGTGGTTAGAGTCTCATAACCACACAGGTGAGATGTCAGGCTTGCAGGGTTTGAGAGCTCTGTCCCTTTCTGTCCTGGTCTTTGCTGGTTGGTTCTAAGTTGCCAGACTAGACCATATCCTTTTTTTTTTTTTTTTTTTTCCTTCTTCTCTGTGCTGCCCTGTACAATACAGTAGGCTAGTACTGGTGTGGGTCCAGGGCAAGCCCCTGCCATACTAAAAATTCAGCTAAATACTTCACATGAATTTACTAGTGTTTATTCCCATTATTCTCTCAGGCAGGCTTTGGTTACCTACCTTCTGTAGCTGAAGAGACTAGGCTCAGAAAAAGTAAAGCATTAATCTAGAGTCACACAGCACACAGTATTTGATGATAATATACTCAGGTCCCTTAGTGAGATGGCCTGCTTCCTTTTTCAGAGCTGGAAGGGGACTTCATTAACAAGACAGTGTGGTGCCTGGAACTGAAAAGGGACATTAGTAATAATGAAAGGCGAATAATCTGAGCCAGGCCTGGTGGCACAGGTCTGTAATCCCAGCTTCTTGGGAGTCTAAGGCAGGAAGATTTAAAATTCAAAGCTGGGGTGGACTATAGTAAATTCAAGGCCACCCTGGACAGCTGAGCAAGACCCTCTTTCAAGATATAAAGTAAAAAGAGGGCTGGAATAGCAGACATTCACGAGGCCCTGGGTTCAAAAACAAACACCAATTAGTCTGACTTAAATCTGGAATTCAATGAGTAACAATCAAGTATCATGTTCTCTTTGTTGTGACAAGAAATTAACATAAAATGATAATAAAAGAAACTGAATGGCATTGTGGGAGAATGTTCTTATAATCTGAAATTATTCCAAAATAAGAAGTTCATTTTAAAATAGGTTTAACTAGCCAGGTGTGGTGGCACATGCCTTTAATCCCAGCATTTGGGAGACCGAGGCAGGCAAATCTCTGTGAGTTCAAGGCCAGGTTGGTCCACATAGTGAGTTCCAGGACAGCCAGAGCTACACAGTGAACAGCTCAAACAGACAAATAATAAAAAAGGTTTAGCACACACTTCCCCAGTTTTCAGTCAGGAGAAACCAAGGCTCCAGACCTAGAAGTCAAATCCAGATACAAACTGCTTCTGACCGACACCCAGTCTCTCCTGAAGGCTGGTGGGTCATCAGTGGGACCTTCCAGAATGGCACTAGAGGCAGATGAGGTGACATCTCCTTGCACTGTGTCAGAAGACTTCCTGCTTCAGGACACAGCACTTTGGCCTGACCTTTGGATCAGTGACTATGGTAATGACTCCCGTGTCCTTTTCTAGTCACCACACTCATGCCCTGGCCTAGCCCTGGGTTTGGTGTCCAGCCCCAGTGCCCACTCATTCACTCTCATTCTTGCATTATTAGCTGGCTGAGGCTGGTGTGACCTAAGGGCAGACTTGGCCTTGGCTTGTAGAGGAAGGGACCTGGGTGTTAGGGCTCAAAGGCCTTTCTCATCATTAATTCAGTTTGATTGCTTTGTGTGTCCCTGGGAGATGAAGACTTCACAGAGCCCACTCCCAGTTTTAAAACTGAAGAAGAGACACACAAATGTCAGTGCTAGCCAAAGCTCAATTTGTGCGTCCCTTCTCCCTTCCCGTCTTCCTCCCCTCTCTGTTTCTCTCCTTTCTTCTCCTTCTCTTCTTCGCCCCCCCCCCCCCCCCCCCCCCGTATCTTTCCCTTCCCCTCTTGCTCCTTTCTTTCACAGGGTCTGACACTGTAGTTGGCAGAATTCGTTATGGAGTTCCGGCTGGCCTTGGACTCTCAACATCCTCCTGACTCAATCTCCTGAGTGTGGAAATTACAGGTGTGTGACATCAAGCCCAACTGTAGTCTTCTTTCTTGATAGCTGAGGGTACAGTTGCTTGTGGAACGGTCACTGGCTGATGTAATTTCCATTTCTGCAATGGGGAAGTGAATTTTGGGAGGCACTTCACAGACAGCCCTCCTGTCCTAGACACCCTGCTAGATAGTCCACATGACTGGGAGTACTCTGTCTAGCATGGTTGGAGGCAATTTTGTTTTGTTTCTTGAGACAGGGTCTCCCTACATATTCTTGGCGGGCCTAGAACTCACAGAGATCCATTCACCTGTCTCTGCCTCCCAAGCGCAGGGAATAAAGGTGTATTTTAAAAGCATGGTTCATTGACTTCTATAAGGCACAGATCCCAGTCAGCTTTACTTTACAGGCAAATATTAGAGAGTCAAGAGAATTCTAGGAATTTACTCAACACCACACAGAAAATAACAGGGTCTCATGAGAATGAGTTCTCCTTTTGAGTATATGTCCATTTTCATGTTTGTTAATTTTTTTTTAAAGATTTACTTATTTAAATTTATACATACCATTTTTTTTGCCTGCATATATGCATGTGTGCCTGGTGCCTAGAGGCCAGAAGAAGGTATTGAAAGCCCTGGAATTGGAGTTAGAGGTGGTTGTGGGCTGCCATGTGGATTCTGGGAATTGAACCCAGATCTACTACAAGATCAACAAGTACTCTAACTACTGAGCCATATGTGTAGTCCATATTTTCATGTTTTATCAGCTCTCAAAGACCTGTCATGCCAGTCTACCCATATGGAGTGCCAGAGCTCTCTGAAGGGGTGCGGTGGGGGTGGGGCACTTGACACCTCTGAAGTTGGAAATGAAGAAAGCGTTTGATCTTTTGGGTTAGAGATAGATTGTGTGGATTTCAAATCCCAGATCCGTCCCTAGTTAGACCTGGAAAGGTCATGCAGAGAGTCTGGGCCACATGTGTGACAATCTTCCTAGCAAGGCTGTGCCTGGGAGGTTGTAGGAAGGATTCGGCACTCCGTGTCTTTGAACAGCAGTCTCGGAATTCAGACAGTACCAGGAAGATGGGAAGATCCAAGGCTGGAAGACAAGCAAACTTGGACTTGAATTCCAGATACGCGCTTATCCACTCTGTGGCCCTCACATGCCACAGCACTTCTGAGCCATTGTTTTGTCACCCATAAAATGGGTGTGTGGTGATGAGGGCTTGTGGGGATATGTCGTTGCCAACCTCTCTTTGCTTTCTTCTTGGGTTCACAGGTTCCAGAACTGGAGTATTGGCCATCGTTGGCAGCTTGAGAGGACAGCTGTGGCAGAGAGCAGAGCCTATTGGCTACCACCACCCACGGGTCAGCCTTGAAGGCTGCCTGTTGGCTGTACTTACGCCCCCTGCACCGCCAGCATCCGTCTTGTGTCAGAACATGTCTCTCCTCTGGCAGGAGAAGGCTTAAAGTCCTCAACTACTAGTTGGTCCCTGATTTGAAAGTGATTGAGTAAAATCAGGAGAGTCGGGCTTCAGGGTCACCACGACCCCAGATTCGACTGAGGTGGAGAAGCCTGGGGTCACAGAGACCCACAGTTTGAAGTATGTCTCCCATACTTTCCACCACCTACCTCAGCCTCCTTATCTGTGAGATGGGGAATAAGAATTTATGAAATATTTTCCAAATGGCAAAAAAAAAATCTGTTTGGCCCGTGTTACCCGTAAACAGGTCATCAAGTGGTCCTTCTATTAAAACTGCACATTGATGTCCATGTCCATTCCATGGTCTGTAGTTCTCATTGCTTTGCAAGCTGAGGCAGGGCAATTTCTTGAGCTTCAAACCCAAGTGTTCCTATTTCTTTTTCTTTTTTTCCTTCCTTCCTTTCTTCCTTCCTTCTCTCTCTCTCTTTCTTTCTTTTTTTATTTTTATTTATTTATTTATTTATTTATTTATTTATTTATTTATTTATTTATTTATTTATTTATTTATTTTTTAGACAGGGTCTCTAGCCCAGGTTGGTCTCAAAAACCCCTATAGAACAATGATCGTTTGGTTAGCAGGTTTATGTGGTGGTAGGGACAAGCTAGGGCTTTGTGTATGCTGGGTAAGCACTCTACCATCAGAGCTAGCCCTAGATCCTCGGCTTGTTATGTTCTTGACATGTAGCCCCAGCTGGCCTTGAACTCAGAGTAATCCTGCTGTGGTAGTCTCTTGAATGCTGGAATAACAAGGGCGTGCCACTATGCCCTGCTTAAGCCACAGAGTTGAAGACCAGCTTGAGCAATATGGCTGAAGCTCCCCCCCCCCCTTTTAAGTAAAGTAAAGAAATAAAAATAAAAGGCAGTGTTGGGTGCATGCCTTTAATCCCAGGACTCAGGGGGATCTCTGTAAGTTCAAGGCCAGTCTGGTCTACTAAGCAAGTTCTGGGACATCCAGAGCTACAGAGAAACTCTCTAACAACAAGAAAGAAGGGAAGGAAGGAAAAGTGATGAGTAGGACCTCTGAGGCATGGGGTGGGGCCTTTGTCGGGAGGCAGAGCCTGTTCATCAGGGCTGGGTGTCACTTGAGCCTCTACATTTCCAGCCAGCTCCTGGGTGAGGCTCCTGCTGGCCTGAGAACCTGAGAAGCCTGGGAAGAGACACACTTTGAAGCAGAGGCTTCCTCTAATTTGAGAGGAGTTAAACCCTCAAACCCAGACCATATGGGGCACACTAGGAGGGGTATGAGAAACTGTTACAATTCTTAGCCACCTGAGCAGGAATGGTGACCTCCTCCATGCTATATATCATCATCTCCATCCTACGAATGGAGTCCTTGGATGCTATCCAGGTCTGTTAGGGAATGCTTGTAATCCAAGTACTCATGATGCTGGAGGCAAGAGGATTTCTGTGAATCTGAGACTGTAGTCAGGTCAAGGCCACTCTGGGAACAACAGAAAAAAGGACTTGGATGCTAAGTGACTTGTGACATAGGCAGGCTTTCCAAGACTGGCATCTTCCTGTGTCCCAGAAGGCAATGGCAGGAGCCTGGGGAGGAGGCAAGCCACCTCCTTTGTCTGCAGCTGACAGTCCTATTTGCACAGCAGGAGGCCTGGGTGTTCCTGACCTCCAGGCTTCTTCCCGAGCCTTTTGGAACAGTCTGAACAGTCTGTGCTGGCTCAGCGTGCCCTTGGCTTTGTCCCCACTCTGCTTCCTGAAGTGGTGCTGATTTTGTCCTGGATGCAGACATATTCATTTTGTCCTGTCAAGCTAGAAACTAGCAGAGTTACTGGACAGGCCATCTGCCCAGCAGTGGGCAGGGCCTTGGAGGGGTGACCAAAGCAAAATCCAGCACTTGGGCCAGACAGAAAGTTCCTCCACACTCCAGAGGCAAGCCTTTTTCAGCAGGCCTGAAGGTAAAGACAGCCACCCTGTCAACTCCAAGCCATGTGGAATCTAGATTCACTTGGAGTCCCCTCCCCGGGCCTTAACTCCCAGTGGGTCTGGGACTTAGAAGAATCCAGCTGCTGATACTCCTGGGTACCATTCACAGATACCTCAGGGCACACACAGCCGAGGCTAGAACCTGGCAGCATTTCTGAAGAGCAAATGCCTGGAGCTGGAATCATTGAGCTGGAATTCTAGGTCTGACGTTCTGTAGTGAAGCTTGACAGGAAATTTAACCTCCCTTTGCCTCAGATTCCTTCTCTGTGAAAGGCCTTCACAAATACACATGGGACACAAGCCACTCCCAAATCAGATCCACTACAGTGACATTTTTGTTGTTTTATTTTCTCAAGACAGGGTTTCTCTGTATAGCCTTAGCTGTCCTGGAACTCACTCTCTAGACCAGGCTGGCCTCGAACTCACAATCTTGCCTCAGCCTCTCATGTTCTGGGATGATAGGTATGCACCACTGTACTATTTTGCTTTCATGTGCTGGACACAAACTAGAGTTACCTGAGAAGCGGGAGGGAACCTGAATTGGAGAATTGTTCCATCAGGTTGGCCTGGGCTGACATTCCAGGTCTGACATTCCCTGATTCTGTGTATACATCGGTGGGGCATTTTCTTGGTTGATGATTGATGTGGGAGGGCCCACTGCGGCCACTGCCATCCCAAGCAGGTGGTCCTGTGTTGTGGAAGGAAGCAAGCTGAGCAGTCACGGGAAGCAAGTCACGAAGCCGGTCTCCTCCATGGTCTCTTCTGCTTCTGTCTGAGTCACTGTCCTGACTTTCCTTAGCAATGTCCTGCCCCTGGGATGTGTAAGACAAATAAATCCTTTCCTCCTCAGGTCACTTTTAGTTACAGTATTGTCACAGCAACACAAATCTGATGAGAACAACCATACCTGGCCTGAGAGGGTTACTTTTCAAACTGTCTTTCAAGGATCATAGGATGCCTGAAGCCACGGAGTGATGGCAGGATGGGAAGAGACATTTAGGCCCACTTTTCTACCTGAAGCCTCTTTGATCTTAAGAAACTGCATTAATTTTGTGTGTGGTGTTGGGGTCTCACACATGCTGATTAAATAGTCTAGCACTGAGCATCATCTCCAGGGCCCATGGTTTTCTGTGTATTTATTCTTTCAGAGCTGAGGATGGTACTTGGGGTTTTATGCACGCTGAGGAGATGCTCCACCATTATACTGCACCAATAGCTAGCCTTTCTGATTTCTATACCTTTGGGGGGGTGTGTGTGTGTGTGAAGAAAATAGCCTTGAACTTCTAATCTTCCTGTCTCCACCTCCTCAGTACCAGAACTATTGCCATGTGTCACCATGCCTGGTTTATGTTATGTGAGAGCTCACACCTGGGGCCCCTGTGTATGTTAGATAAACACTCTACCAGCTGTAGCTCCAGCTCCTATTTTATGTTATTTTAAAAGTTGTGTTTAGTGAGGTCTCTTTTTCCATAAAATGAACTTTTTTTCCAGTGTGCCGCTGAATGTAAATTGACAAAGAGATCCAGCCAGCAAGGCCCAGCACACTCCTGTTTTCTTCCTAATTCCCTTCTTTGAGACTTCTTACTATGCAGCTCAGACTGCTCTTGAATTCAGGTTCTGCCTGCTGCAACCTCCCTTGTGCCGGGGTGGCAAGTTTACCCACTTTATGCCTCAGAAGGATTTTCTTGTACTACGGGGCCGTCTACTGTTCATCCTTTTATTATCAGACAGACATCTGGGTGTTCCCAAATGAGATTGTTATGAAGCACACCAAAACACACTTGGTTTTATGCTTTGAGTATCTTCATGTCTCCTGGGCACGTACCTACAGACTTGGCTTCTGCCTCATCACTTTTACTTGACCAGAAACATAATACTGTCAGTTGAGTACCCCCAATGGCAGAGCAGGCAAGCTCAGAATAGCTGTGTGCTTGACAACATTGAGCATCATCAGATTGCCATCCTTATTTTCGTCTGTGGATCCAGACATACTTGAAAATAAAATCATCTGCCATGCACATGCGCAGATTCTCCCCTTGCCTTCACTCCATGAACAATACAACTGTTTGCCTAACACTCATGCATCCACACAGCCTTAGGTACAATAAGCAATCCAGACACGATCAAGGCATTACTGAGCGGTACACAGTTATCTTCAAGTGTTAACACTGTTTTGTGCAGAAGCACTTGCAATTTGGGTAGCTGTGGGGTTGACTGGGAGACATGGCTCAGTCTCTGAAAGACTCTGATTGGTTTGTACTTATGGATCCAGTAGATCTGCAGCATCGGCTCACTGCAATCTCATTTTCCTTTCCCAGGCGATAAATCGGGCTGAGCATCATCCTTTCCCATGTTCACCTGTCACCTGCATCTCTTCTCTGATAAAAAGCATTTTACCTATTTTTCCCCCCGTTGGCCTATTTTTACATTGAGATGTTTGTTTTCTTATTGAACGGTAGAGCTCTTTTTATAGTCCAGATGCAAAGTTTGCTCTCTCTCTCTCCCTCTCTCCCCCCATCTCTTTCCCCCTCCCCACCCCTCTTTCTTTCTTTCCACAGTATACAGTGTCCATTTTGTATGGTTCCTCCCTGTGCTATTTTGAAAGAAAATGGTCCCCAAAGGAAGTGGCACTATTAGGAGGTGTGGCTTTCTTGGAGGAAGTGTGTCACTGTGGGGGCGGACTTTGAGGTCTCCTTTGCTCAAGCTTCCCTCAATGTGATTGCCAGTTGACTTCCTGTTGCCTGTGCGATGTAGCAGTCTCAGCCCCAGCACCGCATGTACCTGAACTGTCTGTACTGAACTTATGAACTGTAAGTGAGAAACATCAATGAAATGTTTTCCTTATAAGAGCTGCCATGGTCATGGTGTCTCTTCACAGCCGTAAAAACCGAAAATAAGACACTCTCATACGGTGGCTTATTTTTGTCATGGTTTTAAAAAATCGTGTTCTCTCTCTTTCTCTTCCTCCCTCTCTCTTCTGTTCTCCTTCCCCCCCCCCCCTCATTGAGGCAGATCCAGTCTAGGCCCAGAAATTTCTGTTCTGTCTCAGTCTTCTGGGTGCTTGAGTGCCGGGAGACAGGCTTGTACCATCATGCCTGGCTTTTTTTCATGATCTTAAAGAATATCTTTTGGAAAAGTGAAGTTTTATATCTATAGTCTTTTAATTTTAATTAATTAATTAGTTTCGAGACTGTGGTCTCTCTGTTCTGGAACTTGTTCTGTAGACCAGGCTGGCCTCTAACTCACAGAGGTCCTCCTGCCACTGCCTCCCCATGTGCCATCATTGCCTACCGTCAAATTTTATATTTTTATATAATAGCTCAAATATTGCTTCCTTTAATTTCCTGTTTTAAGAATTGTTGCCTAACTTAAAGTTACAAAATTTTATTTTAGGCTCATTTTCTTTTAAAATATTTTTGTAGTTTTATTGTTTTTACGGTTTTTACTTTTTTAATTGTGTGTGTGAGAGAGAAGGGGGGAGAGGGAGAGGAGAGAGGTATAGACCATAGCCCACATTGGCTTGTAATTCCCGATGTGGCTGGGCAAGGCTGGCCTAGGTCCTTATATGCTCTGGGATTGAAGACAGACATTTAAAGGATTCTATAATTTAGAGTTTTACATTTCAGTTGGTCTTGTATGCATTCTGTGTTATTTTTATACATGACGTGGAACAGGCTCAGGGATTGTTTCTCAGATCCATCATGTTAACAGCAGCAAGATTCTCTTCCCAGAGAGAGCACTGGTTAGCTTTATGCCACAGTGACATAAACTAGAGTCGTTTGGAAGAGGGAACTTCAACTGAAAAAATGCCCCACTAGATTGGTTTGTGGTGTATTTTCTTGATTGATATTTGGTGTCAATGATGAACTGTTACCCAGAAGAACAAGCCGAGTAATCCTAAAGCTGCTTTTTGGCAATGATATTTTTTCCTTTTCTTGAAAAATAGATGTTTTTCCCCCCCTCACACAATACATTCTGATTATGATTCCCTCCCTCTGCTCCTCCCAGTTTCTCCCCTCCCCTCCCATCCAGATCCACTCCCCTTCTGCCCCTCAGTAGAAAACAAAAAGGCTTGCAATGGGTAGTAATAAAGTAAATAAAACATAATAATATAAAACACAACCTAACACATTAATATTGCACAAAAGGAACAAACAGAAGGAAAAGAACCCAAGAAAAGAGACAAGAAACAGAGGCTCACTCATTTGCACACTTAGGATTCCCATTTTTTTTTTTAGAGCCACTAAACTGGAAGCCATAATCTATATGCAAAGGACCTGGTGCAGAATCACGCAGGTCATGTACATGCTGCCTTAGTCTCTGTGAGTTCAAGCTATCCTTTGATCATGTTGACGTAGAGGACCTTGTTATCCTGGTATCGTCCATCCTTTCTGGTTGACACTCTTTTTACCTCCTCTTCTTCAGAGTTCCCTGATCCCTGAGGGGAGAGGTTTGCTGGAGATATCTTGTTTAGGACGGAGTGTTCCAAAGTCTCTCATTGGCTGTATAACATCTGGCTGTGGGTCTCTATATTTGTTCCCATCTGCTGCAGGAAGAAGCTTCTTTGATGACGGCTGAGCAAGGGACTGACCTACAAATATAGCAAGATGTCATTTTATTTCTGTGTTTTCTTTTTGGAACAAACAGTAGTACTGTTAGGTTTTAGTTTAGGTCCCTGGGCTGTTCATCCAGTCTCAGGTTCTTGTTGGGTATATGTTTTATCACACAGAGTGGCTTTAAGTCAAATTAGATTACTCCTACAAGCTTTGTGTCACTATTGTCCTAGTGTATCTACAGACAGAACACCATTGTACACATGGTTTGTGGCTGCGTTGGTGTTTATGTTTCTCTTTATTGTACTGAGTGCTTCCTGTACCAAAAATACTAGAGCATAGCAGTGAAGGCTCTGTGTAGGTACTAGCTTGACTTCTTCATGTTTGATGAGGTGTGTAGGTGTTGTCTTAGGCAATGAGGCCTTGCTATCAGTTTGTGCAGGGCAATCTATAGTCTTGGCACAGCCTGGGTTGTTTGGGGTTTCCATAGGATGCCTTTGGCCTACAGCTCAATTCAGTGTAGCCCAAACTCAGAAAGGGAAAGTTCACTTGGTGACAAGAGATGGCTAGTTAGTACTCTGTCTCCCTATTGGGGATTTTGTTTAGGTCGCCTTTATACATACATATATTCCATATATATATATATATATGGAATATATGTATGTATATATATATGGAAGCTTCTTCAGTGTTAGGTTTCCATACTACCCCTCAAATGGTCCTTAATTTTAGTTGTCTCTTCAGATCTTCTCCCTCATCTTCATCTCCCCTCCTCCTCCCTACTTGGTCCCCTCATTTCAGCTCCCCATTTATGACTCTATATAAACTCCATCCATCTATAGCTATATATTCTATTCCTCTTGCTTAATAGGATCTATATATTTTCCCAAGTCCCTAACTCTGTACTTACCCTCTGTGGGTCTAAGAAGTGTGGATTGGTTATCATTGACTCAACAGCTAATGTCTACATCTGATTGAATAAATACCAGATTTTTCTTCCTGGACTCATCCATTTCACTGCACATTTCCAGATTTCCTTTCTTAAAATGGTGAAGTAATAGCCCATTGTGTAAATATATACGTTTTCTTTGTTCCTTCTTCTAGACAGTTTTAAATTTCTGGCTATTATAAACGGAGCAGCAATGAACATGGTTGAGCAAGTGTCTCTGCGGTAGGATGAAGCATCCTTTGGGTATGTGCCCAGGAGTGGGATAGCTGGGTCTCAAGGTAGGTTGATTCCTGTCTTCCTGAGGAGGCACCACACTTATTTCCATAGTGGCTGTACAAGATTACACTGTTACCAGCAATGGATGAGTGCTCCCTATATTCCATGTTCCTGCCAGCATGAACCGTCACTGGTCTTATTGATCTTAGCTATCTGATGGGTGTAAGATGAAACCTCAACGTTGTTTTGATTTGCATTTCCTTGATGGCCAAGGGGCTGAACATTTCCTTAAGTGTTTCTCAGTCATCTGAGTTTCCTCGTTGGAGAATTCTCTGTTTAGATCTGTAGCCCAGTATATAAATGGGTTATTTGTTTTATGGATATCTAATTTTTTGAGTTCTTCATATTGGATATTAACTCTCTGTTGGATGTGTAGATGATAAAAATATTTTTCTATTTTGTATATGTCCGTTTTGTCCAAATAATAGTGTCTTTTGCCATATAGAAGCTTTCCAGTTCCATGAGGTTCCATTTCTTGTTTATCTAAGTGCCTGTGCTAATGGTGTTTTGTTCAGAAAGTCTTTTCTTGTGCCAATGAGCTCAAGGCTGTGTCTCATGTTCACCTCCATCTTCTTAAATTTTTATGTTGAGAACTTTGAGTTTTGTACTGAGTAATACATATGGATCTATTTGAATTCTTCTACATCCAGCGGTTCAGTTTGACCAGCACTATTTGCTGAAGATGCTGTCTTCTTTTCCCCACTGTGTCTATCTGGCTTCTTTATCAAAAATCAGGTCTTTATTCTATTGATCAATGTTTCTGTTTTTGTGCCAATACCATACTGTTTTTATTACTGTAGCTCTGCAGTATAATTTGAGGCCAGAAAAGTTGACACCTCCTGCATTTTCTAAATTATTATTTGGGATTGCTTTAGTTATTGTCTGTGTATGTGTGTTTGTGTGTACATATGTGTATGTGTGTGTGTTTCCATACAGCACTGAAAACTGTATTTTCAACATTTGTGAAGATTTGTGTTAGAATTTTGATAAGAATTGCTTTGATTTTGTAGATTGCTTTTGGTAGGATGTCTGTTTTTACTATATAATTCTACTGATCTTTCAGTAAGGGTATCTTTCCATCTTTTGATATCTTCTTAAATGTCTTTGTTTTTAGTTTCTTAAAGTTTTTATCATACAAGTCTTTTATTTGCTTGGTTATAGTTACCCCAAAATATTTTATATTATTTGAAGTGATTGTGAAAGATGTTGTTTCTCTGATTTCTTTCTCAGTCTGTTATTTGTCTTCACAGAACTTTATACAAAACTGACAACAAGGTCATACACAAAGCAAATCTCAGAAATACAAAAAGGAAATTGAAATAATGCATGCATGCTATCTGACTACCAGAGATTAAAGCTGAATACCATCACCATCAGAAACAACAGAAAGCTTACAAACTCATTGGAACGGAACAACTCTCTACTGAATAAAAAAAAATGTGTCAAGGGAGAATATAAGATTTTCTAGGAATGAATGAAAATGAACACACACCACATCCACACTTATGAGGTGCAATGAAGGTTTTTCTCAGGCAAGTTCATAGCACCAAGAGCCTACAGGGAAAAATTGGGGCTATGTAACAATATGGTGTCTTACCCCAACAGGCCAGAGGTTCGGACCCACAGGCCTGCCATTCCAGAGCATCTAGCCTCCCGTTGCTGCTCAGGCCCCCAGAAATGACTCAGACGCTTATATTAACTTCATGCTGTTTGGCCTATGGCTCAGGCACATTGCTAGCTTGCTCTTACATCTTAACTCAACCCATTCTCATTAATGTGTCTGCCACGTGGCCCGTGGCTCACCTGTGTTCCTTACATGTTTCTTCTTTGGGTGGCTGGCTCGATCTGTGTGAATCCGCCCTTCTTTTCCTACCTGTTCTGATTCCCCACCTCCTTCTGCAGTGCTCACCAAGGGCCAAAACAGCTCCTTTATTCACAGCATACAGAAAGGCATTCCCACATCAGGGCTGTCTTATAATAGTAACTTAACAGCACAGCTCAAAACCCCAGAACAAAAAGAACTCAAGCTGAAATTGAGTAGAGGGCAAAAACAAACAATGAACACAGTTAGGGCTGAGATCACTAAAGTAGAAACAACAACAGAAACACAACACAGAGAAGCAGTCAACAACTGATTTTTTAAAGAAAATCAATGATAGACAAACTCTTATCCAAATTAAGCAAAAGGATGGCGGGAGACGATCTAAATTTAAAAAAAAAAAAAATTAAAGATGAAAATGGGGACAAAGGACCAGATACTGGGGAAATCTAGAGGGTCACAGGACATATTTTGAAAAGCTGTTATGGCTGACTAAGAATGCCTTCATAGGCTCTGTATTTGCTTACTTAGTAACCAGGGAGCAGCACTGCTTGAGAGGGATTAGGAGGCATGGCCTTGTTGGAGAAAGTGTGTCATTAGGGGTGGCCTTAGGGGTTTCAGAAACCCAAGCCAGGCCCAGTGGTTCTCTCTCTTCCTGTTGCTGGTAGATCCAGATGTAGAACTCTCAGCTACTTCTCCAGCACCATGTCTGCCTGCATGTGGCCATGCTTCCCACCATGATGACAATGTACTAAACCTCTGAAACTGTACTCACATTCTAATTAAATGCTTTCCTTTATAAGAGTTGCCATGCTGGTCAATGGAGGTACATGCCTTTAATTCCAGCACTTTGGAGGAAGAGGCAGGCAGATCTATGAGTTCAAGAACAGCCTAGCCTCTGTAACAAATTCTAGAATAGCCAGGGCTACACAGAAAAAACAAAAGGACCTAAATCAGATCAAACAAAACCAAAGCAGAGTTGCCATGGTCACTGTGTCTCTTCATGGAAATAGAACATATAAGACACCTATACTCCACCAATTGGACAATCTAAAAGAAACAGATAATATTCTTGATATATACCACTTACCAAAGTTAAATAAAGAACAGATAAGCAATTTAAACAGAATTATAACCTCTAATGAAATAGAAGCAGTGATTAAAAGTCTCCCCACCAAAAAGCCCAGGGCCAGATGGGTTTAGCACAGAATTCTATCAGACTTTCAAAGAAGAATTAATGCTAATATTCCTCAAATTTTTCCAGAAAATAGAAACAGAAGTAACATTGCCCAATTCATTTCACTAGGCCACAGTTACCCTGATACCAAAATCACATAAAGGCATAACAAAGAAAGAGAATTACAGACAAATTTCTCTTATGAACATAGATGGAAAATTTCTCAATAAAATACTTGCAGACCAAATCGGAAAACACATCAAAAAGACAATCCACTATGATCTCTTCATCCTAGAGATGCAGGGATGGATCAACATATGTAAATCAATAAATGTAATCCACCATGTAGACAAACTGAAAGACAAAAATCACGTGATCATCTCATAGATACAGAAAAGGCCTTTAAGAAAATCCAACACACCTTCATGATAAAAGTTCTGGAGATATTAGGGGTACAAAGAACACATCTCAACATAGTAAAGACAGTCTTCAGTAAGCTAACATCTACTTCAATGGAGAGAAACTCAAAGCAATTCCACTAAAATCAGGAACGCGACAAGGTTGTCCATTCTCTCTATACCTATTCAATATAATTCTTGAAGTTTTATCAAGAACAATAACAGAGGAGGATACAAATTGCAAAGGAAGAGTTTAAAGTATCTTTTTTGCAGGTGATACAATAATGACCCTAAAAATCTCACCAGGAAACCCCTACAGGTGACAAACACTTTCAGCAAAGTAGTTGGATACATAATTAACTCATACAAATCAGTAGCCCTCCAATATACAAATGATCATGATGTTTTAGCTCAGCAGTAGAAATTCCTACAACAGAGCAAGGCGGGAAGATTTTGCCCACTGTTCTGGGGTGAATGTGTATGATATGCGTGAAGAGGCTTCAAGCTGCATATCTGGGTTCTGTGGCCAGCTGCAAAGGTAGACCCATGAGTGATGAAGTCACCAGCGCAGGGCAAGCAGGATGGGCTCCTGGAGTGTTCACAGAGATCTGTCCTGGGCTTGCGCAAAGAGCAGATTGGGAAAGAGTTTGGTAATGAGAGCCGCTTGCACAGAGCCCAGTCAGGCTCCGGGCCAGGTATGCAGCCGGTGGGGATCGCCTCACCCACGCTAGCGTATTGGGCTTCCTTCAACTATGCAGCTGTGGCCCAGACTCGGCACATTATTGCAACCCTTCATAGTCTCCTGGGAGGCAGAGTGAGGAAGGAAGCCAGGAACCCCAAGAGTTGCAAAATTCATCCCATTTTAAGAAGCAGGTGATTGTGGCTGTGTCAAGAGGAGAGCAGTTAGTGGAAAATAATCAGCCCAACTCTTCCTTTCCACAGACCCCTCCTCACAAAGAGGGCCACTTTGGTGTTGATTCCAACAGCTCTCACTGGGGGATAGAACTCAGCCTTCCATGCATGAGTGCTGTTTTGGCTCCCTCACTAAATCCTTTTCACACCTAGGTGTGACTGCTGCCCTCTACATACTGATCTCCAGCTGTGGAAACCTTCTCATGGCTTCCTTTGTGCTGGACCTTCTCATGGCTTCCTTTGTGCTGGGTGTTATGTGCCCAGTATCCAAATACCCTTGGGTTTATTCTCACAGCCAGTCTCTTCATATAGAACTGAGGTTCAGAGAGGCTCAGTAACTTACTCATGCTTGCGCAGCTAGTAAATATCAGAGTCAGGATGCAAACTCAAGACAGCCAGACTTCAGAGCCTGTAAGTAAAAAGTAACTCTGTATACTGTGCACAAAGGGCTCACCCAGGAGCATGGAGAAGCAGAAGGTAAGGAGACATAGCACCTAACACAGCCTTGTATAGTGAAGGCAGAGTAGAGGGAATTGTAAAGCTGAGATCGTCAGGACCTGCTGAGTAGGTCTCCAGGGAGCTTGGGTGGCATTTGTGAGGATGTAAAGTGCAAAAGCCAGCACCCTACAGATAAAGGAACCAGAGAAGTAGGTCATGCAGATGAGAAGAGAGAAATAGGTCTGTGTGGG